>JAGFBZ010002028.1:682500-1925000 GCA_018398805.1 Hirundichthys speculiger | reverse complement strand
CCCCACGGGGTAATTCAATAATACAGTTGGGAGCTGTCATGGTTTTCTGAAAGACAAGACAGGGAGGAGGATGAGCAACAAGCAGTGGATGAAGATTAAACCATCAGTTGGTCTCCGTGGTTCACAGCTTCTCCACTGAGGGTGGAAAATTTATGTTAATGGAAATACAAAAAGGTAGATGTTTTTTTGTGTCTTTTTCATATTGAGTAGAGGGTAATTTCCTTTGAATTCTATTTTCCCATTCAGATGTGAAAAATGGCAAATCAATCACAGAAAAAAAGATAACCGCAAACATGGTCACATTTACCTTTGCAGCATTACGAGAGTGGATCTGCCGTGGATTATGTGAACAAAAGCCGCTTTGCAGAAAGTAATCACACTGAAGAAATGACTTATGAAGTCTCAAACTCACCTTCAAAGAAAGAGAAAACTAAAAGACTGAGGAGAGACTGGAAGGACTGGACTTTCCCAATGGCATCAAAAACACTGTTTTCAACACCGTGGTGATAAACAAAGAGCAGTTTCCTTTAGCTGATCCCTGCAGACATCATGTGAATTGTGGTCTACAAGGTTCTTTTTCCCCCTCATTTCCAGTATAAATGGGTCCAGAGGGACTTCCTTCCACTCAGGTGTCCTGCAGGTGTTGCATGACTGTCTACGCTGCCCAAATGTGTCAATTTTGTTCATCTCTGTCCGTTTCCGACTGATGGATAGAACTGGAAACGTGTCCTGGGGTTTTTCATTGCATGCCTGATGTGTTTCCTGCAGAGTGAAGCGCCAACCCTCCATCAAAAGACAACTTCCAGTCAAATGTTCAACGCCCTGATGTGCAAATGCGTTGGCCTAAAAGAACAATGGATCCCTATTAAACATTCCTCAATAACTGGTATAGTGTCTCCATGTATTGTCCCACCAGCTTTGAATGCCAGGTTTCTCTAAATGGACAACAGAGATTTGATTCTGTGCCTGAATATCGGCATGATTGTCCAGTCGTGGTGCCAGAGAGGGTTCAAAAAAAAGGTTAGCGATGCGAGGCAGCAATGAGAACAGTTTCAGGCGGCAGGAGTTCCTCTTCGCTCCTGTTTTACAGCAAGAGGTGTTCCTCAAAGAATATCTGGTTGTAATATGTGATTTGTGCAACCACCTTGACCTCAATGCCGTCCCCAGAACGGCGGTGATGACCAGGAAGTGGTTAAACCAAATACATGGACAAGACTGTCAATAGAAAGATGCTCCGTCCACAAGTGATGTTTGTCTTTTCTGTCCTTGTATCTCCACTTAGATCATTCAGTAAAGTAAAAAAAACAGTCCTTTAAAGCTGCAATAACCTACAGTGTGAGTCAATAAGCCATGTTTATATGGACAATATGGACAACAATCATCTAATTAGTGACATCACTAACGCCACTGAAATAAAGAGCACGGGAGCCACAAAATCTGAGATTTTAAAGAAAGTTGCAATTTTGTGAGAGTTGCAATTTTTTCAGAACGCTAGGAATTTAAGTTAGTTAATTTTATAGGTTTTGTGATTTTACGACAAAAAAACGAAAAAAAAAAAAAAAAAAATACAACTTGTTGTTGGATAATTGTTGAGAAAAAAAAAATCGGAATTTTGAGAAATTTCATTTATGACAAAAATTGGCTTTATACAACAAAGTTGGAATATTTTAAGATTTTGTGATTTTAGAGTATAAAGTAATTTTTTTTTTTTTTTTTTAAAGAAAATGTTTGAAAAAAAGATTCTTTAGTACTATTAACGTAAAAAGTCCCAGCTTTGTGAGAGTTGTGATTTTATAGCAAAAACATGCAATTCTACAAAACCGGGAATTTTACAACAAAAAAATTGAAGTTACCAGTTTTTGTTTGCATCAAAAAGTTGTGTCAAACCATTAAGTAGAAAATAAGACTAGACTAGACTAACAGCAATAAATGCCAGACGCAAAGCCAAGGGATGAAAAACGCTGTTGTTCACCTACTGGGAACCATTAATTATAGTTCAAAATAAGCTGAAATAATTAATTTTCTGTTGTAAACTTTTAAAAGTATAGCAATCTTATACACCACGATCGTCGTTCTGGGGAAAAAAAAAAAAAAAATCAATGCAAAGATTGTACAGCCTCTATCTGTAGGGGCTTTAATAGGAATGCAGCCACTCCCAGAAATATTGTCCAGTTGGTTGGGCAGCACTTTTTGTCCTAATTCAACCAACACCAGCAGGCCCCTACCAACTGAAACTGTGAGTCGCCCAGTACAGCAGGGCCCCTAGGACATAACACACAGATGTACTTGAACACACATGCATGCACTTCATCCTCATCACCAAGCACTCAAAAACCAAATGACTGTGAAGTTGTTGATAATCTAACGACATGCAAAGCCTTCAGCAACAGTCGCCCTTACAGAAAAAATTGAAATGAATGTAATGCAGTGACAAGCAACATTATTAGATTACATGCAAACTGCCATTTGTTAAATGCTGATAGTGTTTCCGTAAAGATATGCAAATAATGGGGCTAAAGGCATCAAATTAATGTGTACTTCTTTAACTGCAGTTAACTGGTCTCCAGTCAGAGCTCGTTTTAATCAGCTGGGGACTTCTGTCTCAGAATACTTGTGCTTTCTCAGCATCCCGCTGCTTCATAATAAATTTGGCTCAGATGTTCACAACTGCTCGGTAAAACAATAGGTCCTTTTTGTTTTGTGTTCTGGCGCAGCAGCAGACTGGGGTTAGATGCCAGCTGAAGTATGAAAAGATCAACATAAGGCTGTGGCCACGTGTAGATACAATGCTGAGACCTGCCTGACTTAGAATTTTACTTAAAATTCAAATGAATTTTCAGGGTAATTGAAGTACAGGATTCAGGTCCTTTACCTCAACACAGTCGTGTGTTGTCAATTGTATCAAGACTGGTCCGTGGGTTGGCCTGGAAGGATCAGAGGATGAAAACTAGTTTGTGCTAACTGTTAAGGCTAGCCTGTGCTAGCTTGTGCTTCTGCAGCAACCATTTCTGATGTTACCACAGAAACAACATTTTAAATGCGAGGTCCCGCTACAAATGTTTGTTAAAGGACCCAGAAGTCATGGGGGATCATGTCAGTACTCGTCCTGAAAGTCTGCTAAGATCTCTGTCGCTAGCAAGCTAACACTGTTTTTCTTTCCCAACTGCAGTGGGTCTAACAACTCGAGCAGAAATCAAAGTTGAATCCAGAGGAAGCAGACAATTTCTTTATTTTGAAGAGGAAAAGAATTAGGAAAAATTAAAATAACAGAAAAAAAGTCAAACCAAAACTCCATTACAAGTTATAATTCTGCATTTAAAATCCTGTAAAAGTACAGAGTACTAGCTAAATCAACTAAGTTTCAAAAACTGAAAGTATACTCATTGTGACAGATTTTATTTTATTTCAATGTACTTATACGAATGCGTCAACGTGTCAAGTGGAGCCTCAATTTTTTTTATGAAGAAAGCAAGATTTGCTTGTTTTACTCAACTTCACAAAACAGCAGTGGTTCTTACAACATCTTACAAGACACAACTTTGCAACCACAAGAGGCGGGGAATAGTTCTTCTGCACCAATCAGCCTGCAGGCTTTAGTAACCAGTTGTAGCTCCAAAAGATATTGGCATAATGCAGGCAAAACTCTGAAATAGTAGACTGAAAAAGTCAAAAAATAGTCATAAAAAAATTTTAAAATGCTAAAAAAGCAGAAGTTATTTAATGGATCAGATATATTTAATGTTTTGTCTGGCACTCTCTTCTTGCTTAGTCATATCTTTGAAATGTGTTAAGAATGGCTGCGGTTACATGATGTTTTTTAATTCGGAATTAATAATTAGGAATTAAATAATTCCGAATTAAACCATTTTCCTTCGAGTTTACATGGAAATAGTAATTACGAATTAAGGTTTACATGGAAAACACGTTTGTTCGGCTTTATCCAACTCCGCTTTAATTTTTTAATTCTGAATTAAAATTAGGAATTAAATAATTCAGAATTAAACTATTTTCCTTCGAGTTTACATGGAAATAGTAATTACGAATTAAGGTTTACATGGAAAACACGTTTGTTCGGCTTTATCCAACTCCGCTTTAGGTCTGGGGGTTGGGAAGGGTTCTGATTGGATGGGGGGGGGCGGACGTCTTTACATTTACCGGAAGAAAACAAACTTAGCTAACTCGGTTAGCAACAACATTTCATTTATTTTTGACCTGGGTGGCGTCTCTATCTGCAAAACCTCCTTCATTTAATCTGGCCACTTTGAAAAGCTCACAATTTTAATGTTTCCTGCCATCTGTTCTTTTAATTATTTCCAGTTCCTCCAAGCCATTTATTAAATAAACCGTCTCTGCTCTTGAACACCATTTACTGCGTGCTGCCGTTTTGAAAACAAGCCCAGCGTGGAATATAAGCGTCATCGCGACAGACGGGCAAGAGAACGAGCATGCGCAGAAAGACGGGAATTAATTTAAAGAGGAATGAGTGTTTACATGACCGCGGAATTACTTAATGCGGAATAAAAATGGGAATAAACCAGCCACTTACTTCGGAATTAAGTTTAATTCGGAATTGACATTTTCATACGGAATCAAGTGTTTACATGGTAACTTTTATTCGGCTTTAACTTTAATTCTGAATTAAAGAGGAATTAAACTTCCCATGTAAACGCAACCAATGTGTTTATCACCATTATGTTTTGCCATTAGGAGAGCATGTTATTCTTAAACCTATATTTAGGTCTTCATCCATATCCCAGAGCACATGAAACCAATGTCTTTCAAAAATGGCCTGATAGATACATTTAGTACTGGTCCTGGTCAGATGTCGTGGTGGGAGATTTTGGTGATGGTAAATCCCAGATGCCTTTGAGTCCAGAGATGTCAATGCCATGCTTGTATGGGATTCATGTAGGGCTTCTTTTTTGCACAGTGAAGTTTGAAATGACCCTGATGACTGCAGCTCTGTATTGTAGTGCTAAAAAAAGGTTTCTCAATAATCCATTAGCGTTACTGTTACATCAGTTATTAATGAATGTCAACCCTTGATGCAATGCTGTTTGAAGAATTAGATATTGTGGGTGTTCAGGTGCTTCCCGCCCTTTACAAACTAAAATTCCTTGACATTCCTTAAATTAATTTTAAGATATGGAGTCATCCATAGAGAGGGGAATATGCAAATTCCTTCTAATGCATCTTTATTGCATTAACTATTAATAAAAGACATAAATTCATAACTTTTACAGTGATGTGACAACCTGATCTGCCTTCATGCCACAAGAAAGTGGTTAGATGTGCTGCTTAGGTATCAGCATGAAACTGGGTGCTTCCAGATTTGACACTAGCTCCTTGACTGCATCAATTTTTCATTGCAACCTTTCTTGTGATTTTATTTATTCATTTTTATTTATTTGTTCTTGGACTTTTTGATGTTTTTCTTGTTGGCTAAAATTAGTAAACTTAGCTTCTTGCTTGGTGTTGAAGCTCCGACATCAACTGTGTCCAAGCATAAAAGACATCATAGCTCTCTTGAAATACTCCTCTCTCTGAACAAACTTTTTTTTTTTTATTCTTGGACATTTTTTTTTTAACCAGACTCATCACTCACTCAGCCAACATTTCTATGAAGCTATCTCACCACCTGTGATATAATTGGACTTAAAAATGGGGTCCCATATGGATTGCCCACTGGTTTCATGTTGGTCCCATTTGAATTTCCCACTTGGGTTCGCTTATGTGGTTGGCCCTAATGGGACTAGATAAGACATCCATTTTGAGCCTGTGTCCTTACATAACCATCATGAGCAATTCAAATGGGGCCAACATGGAACCCATGAACAATTCCATATGGATCCCTATATTTCAGCTCATTTATATCTCAAATGGGCCCACATTTGAGATATAAATGGTGGCAGGGCAAGTACAAAATAGCTGTAGAAAATGTCTTATTTTGAGATGTAGTGGTGGGGCATTGAATTATGGTCCATGTATGTCTCTAAAGCGGCACATAATTGGATTACACACTAAATATGAAACTGTCTTTGCATATTAAAATGAGGTGGCGGACCTGATTTGCCCCCCGGGACATGAGTTTGGCACATGTGGTGTAGACTATATGATGATGGATGGCACCTTGTAGGCTACCACTGGTCCAGAAACGCATCATCATGCACTAAAGTTAAACAAGAAGCAAAAGAAGATCCACACTTTAATAGCAGCTTTTATATGCGCCACAGATGCCTCAAAAAGAAGCAGTGAGGGAAGATAATATGGTCCCGGTCATTGTTAGAGAGTAGAGGCCAACTCAGGATGCCAATTTCACAAAGACAGCTTGAGTCGCATTGATTAATATGTCATTTCATGTTCCATCTAATTGGCTAGTCTGGAGACAAAGTTGCAGGATTTCTGACGCTGTCAAAACACTCAACACGATATGATGTAGCAGTGATTTAGCACTAAAGCACTGCCACAATGGCCATCTTTTGTCTAAAAAATGGTCCACTATACACAGGGCATAACACATGTAGGTTTTACATTTTTTAAAGTTATTTTCTCACTAAATTGTCAACAAGCTCCAGGTCCTCTGCCCGTCTTTGCAGCTCAAGATTAATCCTTTCATGAATTCTGTTTTAGTACCAAAAGATGTTCACAAACAGCTGTTGAAATCATAAAAAAAACAACCTACTTGACCTAAATCAACTACTTCTGTCAAATGTTTTGCTGGCCTGAAATTCAAAAGCGGATCGATGTTACCAGGTGAACTTAATGAGACTATCTCGAGTTCGTATTATTTACAATGAGACAGAGGTCATGGTGACAGGCAGTAATGCTGCTAGAACCTAATTATCATAACTGGAGAGTATTTCATCTTTGAAAAAAAAAGAAGAAAAAAGACAGATGTTGAATGAGTTTATTTAAGGGGAAAATACAGTCATGGAAAAAATTATTAGAGCATCCTTGTTTTCTTCAGTTTCTTGTTCATTTTAATGCCTGGTACAACTAAAGGTACATTTGTTTGGACAAACATAACGATAACCACAAGGATTGCTCATAAGAGTTTTATTTAAGAGCTGATATCTTACCATATTCCATGGTTTTCTTGATTATAACCTAAATCACTTAAGTTTTTACATCAATAGCTATGGCGTTGTACTGCCAAAAACACTGCTTTTATGCATTCAGTGTTTTCTTTTCTGTCTGTTTTAGTCACATGATGACGTTTAGTGGTACTAGGTATTAAAATGAACAAGAAACTGAAGAAAAAATGGTGGTCTAATAATTTTTTCCATGACTGTATGTCTACGTCTTCTCCAGACTGGCGTCATCCAGAGTTTGACTTTACTAACCAGCTCCTCTCCCAGTTCCCTCCAGTGTGAAGTGTCAACCCTCCATCAAAAACTTTTCAAAGACAACTTCCAGTCTGACCCCTCGTGCTTATGGGCCTCTCCAGCGAAGGAATCTAGGATGTTTACTTCTTTATCATGAATTTTGGATAAGATTGTTTGATACAATATAAGCCCGCCGAGGACTAGCAAGCAACCTCTTAATTCAAAATCACTAATTAAGACTAACATATTCAGTTCTCGATGGAATTATCCACTGGACACGTTTGTTGTGCTACTCATCTGTATCGGGTCTGAACTCTAGAATCCCTCCACGGTCTGCTCTGGGCTTGGCTTCTCTCTATTCACTCAGTCTGTGCAGCCCGTCTGTCCCGCCATACTGCTGGAAGCAAAATGTCAAGCTGAAGAAGCGAGATGCACTCACAGAATCACCAGAGATAGAAATCACAGGTGAACACACAAGTCGCAGCTGGGACTGTTTACACCTGACCTCATGTATTTGATTTGGGTCACTTAGCATTCTCATTAAATCAGTAATTAATTAAGGTGAATGAACGATTTTTTTTTTCTCCCAAGCAAGCTGAGGCACTGTTGATCTCAGCCAATGCCTCATGATGATGTTACACTTGATTCTACTGAGCTATACTCAAAATGTCAAAATCAAAATTGTATTCATGATGATTAAAATAATTTAGCTATTTTATTGATGACATTCAGCATGGCTTTCATGGTAAAGTTCTTAGTTCTTTTTTTTCTGCCCATTTATGTTTGGGAGAGGGGCAAGTGAAAACAGTTCATTAATGTAAAGTTCAGCTCCTAGGGAGACCCAAATATCGCAAGTGAAGATAATAATTCACAACACCAAAAAACAACTAAACCAGTGGTTCTCAAACTTTTAATACTGCGTACCACCTGAGAAACTGTTCAGCTCTCTGAGTACCACCATGATGACCATATAGCCATATATTCCTTCTCAATTAGCTTTAAATTCCTAGGAGAGATGCTTATTCCTTATTGTAGTTATTTATTGTTACCTGAATTTTGTTTGAAACGTATTTATAATGTATTGTATGTTTCCAATTTAATTTTTTTTTTTAAAAAAGTGAAAATGTGGAACGTCCTGATGTTCCCCCGCGTACCACCAGTGGTACATGTACCACAGTTTGCGCACCACTGAACTAAACAAAGTCACCAAAGGGCAGGAAATCCCTACAGTAACTATAATGCAAAAGAGTTTAAAATCAGGTTTAAAACAGTTGTGGGGCAAACACTGAGTAGCAGCCAGAGAGCATAAATACTGAGTGAGTAATGTCTGATGGTCAACAGGTGTGCCTGTCAGGACCAGAGACCTGGTTCAGAAAGGAGGTCGACAAACTCCAAGTTAAGAAAGCTAACTCCAAGTCGACAAACCCTGAATTAAGAAAGCCTGAATTTTTGGTTTCAAAACATGGATTTAGAGTATGTTGACTGAGTTACTACGACTATACAAAGACATCGTCAGTGGAGCTGTGCTACCGTGATTCACCATGGAAACACCGAGTGAGCAGAAGAGATCCTCCAGCTCTGAGTTAATAACCTTATTACAGCCATTTTGCTTTTTGAAGAAACGGAAGACAGCTGCAGTGGTGAAGGAAAGACGGTTGATGTAGGAAAAATTATAGAAATTACTTTCAATAATAATAATAATAATGATGAATAAACAAATGAAACAAGTTGAAGTGAAGTATAAAAACATATTTTTTTTAAGTCAATAAAAAAAGCTTGATTATACTCATTTTAATGAAGTTTCATCCCAACAAAGGAAAAAATAATTCAAGTAGTGTCAATGGGAATATGGATTATGTTGGAAAATCCTTTTACTCAGAGGAGGAAGCAGGATACTATTAAAAAGTCATTTTAAATCATTAATTATTAATCACATTAATGATATCAATGTTCCCTCCACCCTCACGGCATGACATTTTTGTTTCTCCTCACAGCGGGAATAACGGGCTGCTTAGGTATCTTAAACGGTGTCCATGGATATTTGGGAATATGTATTCATCTTTTAAATCTTTTGCAAAATAGTAAACGTCTCATGTACGAGAACCTCCGTGATATCTGAACGTAGGTGTGAAACTCCTCTTGATGTTTTTTTTTTTTTAGCCATTTGCCTGGTCTACACTGAGAAATTTCAACTTGTACGGTGGATTTCAGAGAGAACAAAGTCACTGCTGGGATCTGGTGCTAGCCAGCACAACGCAAGTAGCTAGCAGGCTTTTAAAAATCTAACCTTCTTCAGGTATTTGACTGTGTAGTGAATTTGCAAAGCCACAAGTCTAGGCTAATATAAGAAAAGCTTATTCTCATGGCATTAGCAACGTTAGCATTGTTAATATTGGCATTGAGACATTGTCTTACCAAAGAACTGTACTTCCTTGTGTTAAAAACAGGGGACCATGTTCTGTATTTTGAGGTGACGGAGTATTGGGTTACACTGCTGCTGAATAGTTTTTGTTGCAACATTTAAAACTTTTTCAGCATGTCTAATGCAACCTATTTTTGAAGAAAGCGTCTCAGAAAAGAAAAAGTAACTTCATGCCTCCTTTTACTGCTGCGGGCACATAGAAGGAATGTCGCAGTTGCTAACAAAGGTAGCTAACGGGAGTGTGAATGTGGTGGGTAACATTAGACATCTTCTCATAACTGTGTAAAATGGACGTAACATACCAGCAAATACAAGGAAATGTTGTTGAAAAGTATGTCTATAGGCTATTTTGTGAGTTCTTATAGATTATATTTTACTTCAAATATGCAATTTATCATGCAAATATATTGTTGGATTGTTATAAAGCCAAAAAAATCCAACATATGCCATAAAGAGTGTTGATTTTCCACAGCCTCCAGACACAACAGATGTGCTGCTCAGAGTCCTGTAAAATAACCCAAAGCCAACCATTACGCCATCCGACAGGAGCTGTCTCACTGCTGTACTTAACCCCACAGTCCATGTTGTGACCAAAACAGCTCAAACTGCATTTATGCTGTTGTTTGAAGGAGGATGTACAGCCGCTGTGCTCAATAGCACTCAGGAGGGGGGGTGTGTGTGTGTGGGAGAGAGGTTGTGTGTGGTGTCCATGTCCCTTCGATATACTGCCTGAGAAGTTAAAAGCAATAAGGCTGAGAGACGTGGCACGTCTGAAATGTTCACAAGCCCTTTTTCACTCGGTTCAATGGAACAGATTAGTCTTTGTTTGGTTATTTTGTGGAGCCATTAAAGGAACAACACATTTTTTGGGCTCTGATTTAAATGGAATAGATTTTACAGACAGTGAGCAGAATGGATTTTATTTCCTTTTCTCAGTAAGAACAATAGCAGGAGCTATTTCAATGTACATATGGGTATGTAACACTGAGCTCAGATAAAATTTGAAAAAGGAAGAATGCTCTTTCTATTCTGTTAGAAAGAAAATGACTATGTTTCAGTTTTGTACAAATTTTATCTATGAATAATAGGTTCCATGAGACAACAACAACTGCAGATTTAAAGAAGCACAAAGGAGCTTCTGCCATTTTTAATTCAATAGCCCCCCTGCAGGAGCAGACAACATCACTTTTAGGACACTGTCCAAGACTTGCTAAAGTTTGGTCTCTTACTCAGTCACTCTCATTTGCTTCGAGTTGCAACATCTGTTTTTCTCTTTTAAAATAAACTAGGACGGGCTGCCCAGTGGAGTAGTGGTTCGGGCAGGTGGCCCATAAACAGAGGCTAAAATAATATAAACTAAACTAGGATGTGCAGTTCCTTCAGTGGCCACTAGAGGCCAACTAACTAGCAGAAAAAAAACATTTACAGCCTGGTACAATATGGCATCATCATATTTATTTTAAAGATAATTATTGTTAAATGTACCAGCAGAGCACTGCAACCAGTTTTGGTTTGGCCAGGAAAGGTCCAGGGTTGAAGCTTAGTTTTTTTTTTCTTTTGTTTTTTTTTGTCTGCATTCATGGTTAGTGCCATCATCTAGCAAAACCATCTAGTATGTATATGCAATTTAATCTTGTAGCAGACTTTTTTTGTGGGAATATGAAGGGTGAATGTGTCCTTCACCAGTCCAGATTTCATCAGAGAGGACTAAAAAAACACCAGCTGAGGAACATTTAAAGACAAGACAATTAAAGAGACATGACAGTGAGGGTGTGGTGCGTGCTGGGTTGTGAAGTGTGAGGGGTGTTGTGTAGTGGATTGTGTTATTGATACAAGACAAATTTAAAGAGATAATAAGTAGGGAGCAGAGAAAACTACTACAAAAAAAAAAAGAAAAAAACTGGATGAACACCTTCTACCAAGCAATAGACCTGTGGGCATGTGAAGAATTCATGTAAACATTATGGATTGATTGTGTTGATAGAAGAGGTGGGGGGTGTTGAGGGAGGGGTGTAAAGCATAAATGTGTCCGTGCCCATGTAACATCACATTTAAGTGACCAAAGTACCAAATAAATTGTCACCACTATTACCATCACCACCATCCTAATCTTAGTCCGTCTTAAATTTTCCCACGGGTGAGAAAACGCAAGCTAACTCCCATCACCCCAGGACCAGACTGGTTCGAGAGGACCCTAAAGGTCCAGGGGCAAACACCCCCGAGACATACGTCCAATGACAGGGGGCAAGGCAAGCACCCAGAAGGCCAGAACCGCAATGAGGCCAGCCCCCACACCCACCAGGGCCCAGTCCACAGCAGCGCCGCAGAAAATTACAGCCCCGGTAGCCGTCATCCCATGCTGAAGCTTTGCTATATAGCAGGGAGCGGCTAGCTTTGTCCACAACTGAGGGCTGTTACTGGGATAACTGGAGGACCACCTCTAGCTTGTCACCTGGCAGCAGCCAACACAGCCAGCTCCACCAGCCTAGTTACTCCCCATGTTTTTCTGGATCCATAGCCCATCTTGACTAATTGGACCACGAGCTAATGGTTGACTTGCCACCATTTTCCAGAAGCTCAGTGTTGGTGGAGCTCAAGGCAGTAGTTGCACCTTTCAGGCTCTGGTCAGTAAGTAAAACAATCGGCTTGATTGAGGGTTCCAGCGTAGCTTGTTTGTAGCTCCGGCAGCACTAATTTTAAAAGTTGTTTTGTTTGCGACATCATAAATGGTGAAAAAGTGACTAATGGGATCTACAATAAACAATAAAATGACGATGGCTGGACAGGTTTGATCAGAATGAATGCAAGGCAACACTAGCTGGCATCGTAATGTAGCATGAGCTAATCCATGCTAAAGTAGCTAACTGGATAACAACTGGGGTTAGGAGGGCATGCCTGTTGTAATCTGCCATACAGTAAATATCAAGTGCAGTATTCGTTAACAACATTTAACATTAACAGCTATTTTTTTTTCCGTATACCAAAAACCAAGCATGGTAGGGTGTCATATCTGTTGCTATTTGAAACTAAACATCAAAAAGACACAGAGTAAGCTCCTACCTCTTCTTTTAGTGCTCCTCCAGAAAACATGGTCCCTCAAGACCTCAATTGAAGCCCCTTCCCCACAATCCTCCCAAATGATTTGGTTTGAGCAATGTTTAGAAAATTGTGTAAAATGCCTTACCCTACCTTTAATACGCCTGTGCCCAGGCTCTGCAGTCACCAACACCAGGACAACTCATCAGCTGACTATTCAGTGGATTTGAATTTTACGTAACTCTTTTCTTTGCAAAGAGTTCATCCTGAAGTATGAATTTGACAATAGTTAGTTTTTATTTTCGTATAAGCTGAAACCAGGCCAGCTCATCTAAAGTAAGTTAAACAGAAATACATGAAAGTGCATTGTCTTCGAATAATTCATGAAATCGTAGTTTATCAACAAACGTCTTCAAATGGAAGTCAGAAACAATTAGCCTTATTTTTCTGTTGTATTCCGTCTTAGTTGTCGCATTTAACACCAGTGCCCTTTTTCCACTTTAATAAATGTTTCCTTTACAAAACTAATGTTTTCAGATGTTGATGCCAAATTAATTTAGCCAAGATTCTAAATGCTGACTGGAAATGACATTACCTTCCACGGAAACTCTGGAAGCGCTCCGGGAAGCTTTCCTGATTTCAGAAGTGTAAATCTTTCTCCGCCGTTTGGATTGATGACTCTGCCCTCATCCAAAAGGAAATAAATCCGTTTTATTTGTCCAGGTGACACCATGAATAATGATAAGCATCGTTTTTAACTTGATTATTCATCTGGTTTCTGGGTCTAAACACGTTGCAGGATGTAAAGCCGGACGAATAACCGGATCTCACGTGTCCCACCTACCTGTGCGTTATGTGCTCACCTTTCCTCCCTCTGGCTCTTGCAGAGAAACCAACCGTCATCGATGTGGGCATATATGTCAACAGCATCGGGCCTGTGTCGTCCATCGATATGGTGAGTGAGAGAATCGTCTCCCATCCTGTGATCTCCTTCATCCTCACCCATTTGTCTATTATCTGACATAAGCATCATCAAACGGAAGCACTGTCATTTCTCATGGAGGTCCTCTGGGGCGCCACAGCTGTTTCTGTTACCGTGGAAGCCAGGGAAGACAGGTGTACGCACTATTTTGCTCATGTCCCGTGGATCCGCTGGGATCAAGCCTGTTAGTGAGTTAATAATAAAAAAATAAAAAATACTGAAAGTCACTGAAAGTGTGTCATTAAAAAGCTATTGAAATTAGTGAGAGCGATTGTGCCTCTATGGAGAGAGATCTTATTATTTTCCATTTTTGTTTTTTGTTTACCATCAGGACCTTTTGCATCAGCATGAAAATTACAAGAAAAAAAAAAATTTGATAAAGAGGGAAGAATGGCTCTGAAAGAGAGACTGGGATGTGGATCGATGCATATTTCATTACGGAGGGCCTGATCAGATGTAATAAAGCGTATGAAAAGCTGAAACTGAAAGCTTGATCAGTGGCAATGAGAAAATAACTCCTCCTCAGACTGCTGAAATCCTAAGCAGGCTGTTTAGGCCTTGAGTGAAGTGGAGTTGACTGAATGGATGCAGCCTTTCATTGTTTATTATGCAAAAGGTCTGTTCAGTCGCTGTCAAAACAGTCAAATAACGTTTTTTTTTTTTCTTCTTCTGGAAATTCTCCAGCACAATATAATCAATGTACTGTTTTGCAAACATTAGCTGGGTGAATAATGGTAATGGGAAAAAAAAATTATCTCTGAACTCACCAGATTCATTGGATTGCTGGGTTTGAAACTGCTTGGCAATATTACGAATTTAAAGCCATAAAAGCAATTTTGTCCTTTCTTATCCTGTCGGCAAGAGCTCCGCACCTTTTATTGTTGAAAATTAAATGTGCATGTTCAGAAATAAATTACATAAACACTTAAGACTCTGTTGTATAAACCAGAGATCATTCTACTATAACAGAGCTGCAAGCATTTGCTATGCGATGCTTTGGTAAATGTCAAATGAGTTAATATTTCATTGGTAAGTTGAAAGTGTAAGACTAACTTATTAGAAAGAGGACTTTCAATTCATAATACAGAGCTTTTGATGCAGCCATCCTGCAGAGGGACATTTAAGATACCTCCCAACGTGAATTCAATCTGGGATGCAAAATGGTGTAATTGAACTTCCAGCTCATTACCTTGATCTTTTTGCCATGAGGAACCAGTACAAGATTGCACAAGCTTTGCAGCCACTGTAGATGAAGACTTGTGGTTTTGTTTTAGAGAGCAAAAATTGTGCCAAATGAATACAGCTACGGTTTCTTTCCTAACCCAGTTCATTTGGAAAAACTTGTAGCTACTGTGTTAAATTACATCATTAATTCAATTCAGTTCAATACAGGTTTTTTAGATAGCACATTTCAAACACAAGTGATGCACAAAGGTGCTTCACAGATTAAAACTAAACATAAAACAGCAACAGATGACATAAACACAAGTTAAAAACTATGATAAAAACACACATGGATGAAAGTATCATACAAACAAGTGTAGTAAAGTGAGTAAAAATGAGTATCATTAAAAAAAAACACCCTCTAAAAACATAAAATCAAGCATAGGCTCTTTCAAAAAGGAAGGTCTCAAGTATCAGACAAAGTCAGAGTTTCGTATCCAGACCAGCAGCTGGTTTCACAGGAAAGGAGCTGGAAAACTAAAACCTGGACACTCTGGGAACTGTTAGTAAACCAGCAAACTGAGAGCAAAGGGCGGTGGGAGGCTCTGGGAGGTGAATATGGAACAATGAGGTATTTAAGATAAGATGGAGCCTGGCTGTTTAGGGCTTTATATGTCATGAAAATGAAAATGAATTTTAAACTGAACAGAAACAAGTGAAGTGAAGCTAAAACAGATGTGATCTCTCCTGGTAGCTCCATTTAAAACTGCAGTGTTTTTGATCAACTGAAACATTTTGATAAACATGTCGGAGGATGTTCCTGATTTTTGAGATATTACGGAGATGGAAGAAAGCCACTCTAGCAACCTGTTTGATGTGTTATTTAAATGACAAATTATGGTCAGAGGTGACTCCGAAGTTTCTTACAGTGATGCTGGAAGTATCACTATCTTGCCGTCAAGAGAAACGCTTTGTTTGCCAAAGCATCACTACTCACAAACTGTTGAAACAAAAGTTGAGTTGTTCATGAAGGAATGCTCAACCCTATGTATGGTGCGAAACGGCACATCTTACGAACATCAAATATATTATCCCAGTGGTGAAGCACGGTTGAGGGAGCATCATGATTTGGGTTTGCTTTGCTGCCCAAAGGACTGGAGCAGTTGGCATCATTAGAGGAAAATGAATTCCCAACTTTATCAACATATTCTACGGGATAATGTCATGGTGGTTGTCTGCCAGATGAGGCTTGGTCGAAGCAAAATGACAGAGCAGGACAGTGACCCTGAGCAAGAATGGAAATCCACCACAAATGGCTTCAGGAGAAGGAGGTGAAGGGCTTTGTGGAGAAGTAATGGTCAAATATTCCACCTGAACGCTAATCCAGAGATCCCTAAAAGTACTTGCTTAAAGTACTTGCATTTCTGCCAAAGGAAGTTTAAGCAGATTTTATCTCCAGGGGTTCACTTACTTTTTCCCCTCTTGCACTGCAAATGCTTTTTGGGTTCGCTCACTGAAGACTGAAGAAATGATAATTGTGTTTTTTCTGTTAAACTCATTGTGATAGTCCATTGTTAATGTGACTAAGGTTAAAAATCAGATTCACATTTTATCACAAACTAACGTAGAAAACCACAAAATACCAAAGGGTTTACAGTTTTATTTTTTCTTGCCACTGTCTATATTAAAGTAGCTTCCTCAGAATAAGAGCCACCCAGTTTTCTTTAGATGGACTACTTTTTCTGGCTCTTGCAGGCACTCAAAGCAGCCACACACTAAATAATGTATAGTTTTACTCCTTAAGAAAAGTAAAACTTTACCTCCTGGTCATCTCTCTAAAATTCAGATTTTACAAAAACTATTTTTGCTTTTAAAAATGTTTGGATCTGTTAAAGAGCTATCAATTTTCATATTCAGCGTCTGTGAAATAATGACCTGCTTTCGGGATCATAGACGATTTATCAAAGATGGCCCCAGTGACTCAGTCAAAGTGAAAAATATGTTTTAAAAGTGCAATAATCATTGAAGGTCGCTAGGTGCTGGCTCCAATCAGAGCCCATTCAATAGGCATCAAAGACTCATATTTCCATCCATTCATTCCTTCTGTTAAAATATAGTCAGAGTGAATTCAATCCTGCATCTCTCTTTTTTTAAATGTATGTTTTAGAATCAGATTCTGGCCATTTGAGAATGTGCAGTTTCTAAAATTCCCCAGCTGGCTTTGTTTTTCAGCCCCGGAGGGTGTCACTTGGTAAAGACAAAGAAAAGCAAACAGTTCATTAAAATGAATAACATGATAAATAATTTTGTGTAAATCCCCAATGCATTTGAAGGCAGTTCAAACCGAGGAAGGAACTGAAGAAATTAATATACGGCGTTCGATTGGAACAACTCTGCTTCCTCTTTTATACATCAGCCAAGAGACGGAGCCGCCACACTGACAAGCGTTTTGTTTATCGTGCTTTTAATCACTCTTAAAATGAACCGATCCAGCAACAGTACAGCGTCGAGGAAGCGGACTCTTCTGACCTCCAAAGTCTCCACAAATCTGTCACAGAGCTTTTATATTGGGTTGTTCTGCACCGTTGCTTTTTATTGTGTCCACCAGTCTAAAATGCTGCGATTTCCACAACAAAAGGATAATGTAGAGCAACCTGCTCATTACTCCAGCTGAAGCCCCTGCAGGGTGATTCAGCAGTTAAATCGGAAGCTCTTGATAACAGTGAAAAGGGTTTGCTTTACCATGATGTCCAATTCCCCCGGGAAACCTGCTTATTATCACATGGATGCCCACAAAAGACATCAGTCACCTGACGCCACTGACAGAAAGCGCATGTGGCTCGTGGATAATCACAAAGTCGGCACAATTTGCAGTTACCTTTGTCTCCTGCTCCACTGAGTTCCCTGCTAAGTTGCGTCAGAGTAAGGTGTAGTATGTCTTCATTGTGCTGCTGTATAAGACTGTTATAAATCATGCATGCATTTAATTTTTCACTTGTTGCTAAAGGGGTACTAAGCATGAAATATTTCTGATGCAACACACTGGGGGAGAATTTAAATGACAGGTGTCCTAGTTCGAGTTGTCATTTATGAGATCTTTTCATGAGGCGTTTACGAAGAGCGTCTGGGGATCCTGCATCATCCCCAGTTGGCATGGCAACATAAACGTATCCTTGAATGACAAAGCAAAGTATCATGAATCAAGTAACACTGATGTAACACCAACTATACACATATTTGCTTTTTTTTTTTTTTTTAAAGCTATCCTTTGTTCCCTGAATGTAATGCCGCCACCACAACTGGCTTCTCAAGAGATTGATCTGAAAATGCTGCATTAGTTTTATTTAGTTAAAGGTAGGGTTATGGATTTTTGTGTGATGTCATATTGGTATTTAAAACAAAACATCAATAAATTACAAAGAGCTAGCTCCTCCCTCTACTGCTCCCTGAAAAACTATGCCCCGTCATGAACTCTCCTATTGTCCTGTACAATTCCTCAACCTACCTTTAAGGATTCAGATTTAAACTATTTTTCTGGATTCAGTGTGTATCAAAAACTGTCAAACACACTCATATTTTATACGTATTTTGGATTCTGTACACTGTATTTTCATATTTTACCTAATTTCAGTGCTTTTTTTCTATCTGCTATGACTATTGAACAACATGGAAGGCCTAAAACTTGCAGTTCCTCAAATGACCACTAAAGGCTGTCGCTAAAGAGGAGTCAGTGCTGGCAGTTCTCTTTCTGAGCTCTTTTTAGCCCCAGTCATTTCCACTTAGGCCCCGCCAATAGTCAGCTAAATTGTTGCTATAATACCAGGTGGTGATAAAAGCCACCCATCTTTAAATGCACGGAGGGTTTCACACAAAGCCCAGAACCCAATTTCACATTAGGTAAAAGGAGGAGACCTGGTATCGCTGAGCATCCAAGCCACTCTGCAGGATAAACCAAAATCCATGAGTACATGAAGACACCGTCCCCAACGATGAACTGCTAGGCGAATGCCTCAGGCAGCAGATAATAAAGACAAAAAAGAGGAGGAACATCATGGAAGAACAAACTCCTACACAGTATCTATCAGTGGCAGATTAAAGGATTGCTGATATCAAGAAGCCCTACCAGACTGCTCTGAACAGCAGCATAGATTAAGATGAAAGGCCACGATGGTGCTCCCGGGACTGTGACCCCCAAACTGTGAGAATGAGTCCAAGTAGATTCAGGGTACAACAGTGATTCACACCTGGTATCAACATGTGTTTCCTCATGCTTCTTGAGTGGGAGCTTGTGATAGAATCCTGCTCCCTCGTCAGATTTGCAAACAAAAAGGTTCATGATTTCTGCCTGAAAAGACCGAGAATGCAGTTGTTGTTTTTCCTGTGGGAGACAGCAATAGACTTAGACTTAGACTTAGACTTAGACTTAGACTTTTTTTATTGTCATTGCACAAAAAAACACACGGCAGTGATGTTTTTCGTCAACGAAATGTCGTTGCTTGGCACTTATGCAATGCACTTAACTTCACCTAGTCTTCAGGAAAACTAAGGAGTCGTTGGACCCGAAGGTTGTTTTCCTTAACCTTGGTGTGCATCCTGGTGCAGCATCGGTGTGCACCACTTTACATTGCTTCATTTTTAGTTGAATTCAGTTCATGTTCACATAATGTTTTTTTCACTGTAGCACAAACGTTGCACCAAATGTCACGTGACAACGCTCAGTACCGTCATTGGTCAATAATCTTGGCAGAGTGTCATGTGTCCATGATACCAGCCTGAAACGAAGAGCTGAATGAAAAGTGTGGCTACACAACAACCGCATGTTGTTGACCCAGAATTGGCCGTTTTTAATCGATATTATTTTTTTGGTACCACTTTCGAAGAGCTACACAGGTTGTAAATGAAGTGGCCGAAAGCCGTTTGTCCGTGCGACTGCTACCGTGACTGTCTTTTGTCATGTTTACGTTCTTCTTCACGACCCATAGTGCACCGTCCAGCAGACTACAGAAGGTCCTGAGATCTCGCCATGGAGACAGCCAGGTTGTCAATATCTTCATCTCTGCTGCATAGTTGGACGCTAGTTGGACGGGGGTTGATGGTTTTGGAAGCCAGCCTTCGGTGATCAGTCAAGGAACTGCAACATTTCTTACCTCCGCACCTGAGCTCAACCCAGAAGACCCTTGGATTCTACTTTGTTTTCAAAATCTCAGTGACCTTAACTGTTTTTTCCCCCCAGGTTCTCCTATCAGACCTTTGAGGTTGTCCACTTGTGATGAATCACTGAGGACATGTTTTAATCTGGTATAACAGGGCCATAATGTATTCATTTCACTGCGTCTTTAAACCTACGAGCATCCAACAAACATCTTGATAGGTCACTTCTGGAAACAGTTTTTAAATATCATCAAACAGCTTATGGATTCAATTTGGGTATATTGAGACTGAACAAATGTCCCATTTAAGACTAGAAAAGGAGAGCGCAGACCTCCGCCAAGCGCAACAATTCCCCCAAATAGCGATTTACTCCATAAATATTAGTCGTACATAAAGCACTGACAATACGGGGCCGCTAAAAAAGTACCATATCTTCCTTTATTTTGTGATGCACACAAAAATAAATAATAATGCTATAAAGATTTCATGCAATATTTGTTTCAAAAGTCAATATATTGAAATTAAACAACCTCAATTTTTTTTATAGAGATTGCAATAAAATCCGCCTTCTGGATCAGATCTAGATCAGCCTTTGAAATTTAATAGAGGTTCCCATTGTCAATCTCTGATTTAAATTTCATAAGTTTTGGGCAATAATTAATGGAGATATTGAGAAACAAAATTTTTGGCCCCATTTACCGCAATATTATTGAAACTTTGAAAGTGATCCAGAATCCAGGATTTCTTCTGGATCACACCTAAAATGAAATCAGTTCTTCCTTTTCACATTTCCGACAACTCCTGAAAATTTCATCAAAATCCATCCATAACTTTTTGAGTTATCTTGAACACAGACAAACAAACAGACAGATAAACACCGGCAAAAACATAAGTAAAATTATCGAACTGACCAACTCAACACATTTTGTGAAGTTTCTAATGCATTTGGATGAAGAAACTACAGTTACATTTAATTATCCTATACAAAGGTACCCATTTCTTATAAGTACATTTTGTCAGAACATGACTATTTCCTTTCCAGATTTACTAATTTTGTTTTTTCTTATGTGTTATAATTGGTTTTAAATCATACATCTGTGTTTTTATGTTGTACTACTGTTCTGGAAATGTCTTTCCAGACACTTTTAGGCTCTACAAAACTGGATGAGTACAATGCTCACCCACTCACGACTAATGTACTAGTTGTGGATTAAACACTGCAGCCTGTAGTAGGTCACTGGGGCATGACTTAGTCTGGCTCGCTGCAGGAGTTCAAACTTTGTTTCCGTGGAGAACAGGATCCCGCTGCGGCACTCCGATGAATTTCCTCCGGGTAAGTGCTCATCGGCTCCGCTCTGTCAGGGCCGATGGACGCTGGGAAGTGAAACGTGAATTCCCGGCCGCCCCCCCTCCCCCTCCTCGGGGTGGACCGGACAGGAATTAGTGCAGAGTCACAACTGTTTTATCTCCCTCTGCCTGCCTCTGTGTCTCTGCTGCTGTTTTCCTTTGCATCGGTTTGACTCAGAAAATGAAAAAAAATTGTATGGAGCCCAGTTTGGGTCATAATTCAATGAATAAATTAGTCTATTATTATGAAATACAGGCGTTTATTATTATGAAATATTTGCCATTATTATGAAATGCATGTTTATTATTATTGAATATTTCCCATTATTATGATAATGGTTTCATTTTTCATAAGAATGAGCTTTTACATAATATTGGCTTTGTTTTTCATAAGAATGATTTGTGTGTCAAAGAGAGGGCGGAGCCATTTATGTGATTGGCTGCTCTTTCATTCAGGCATAAGCAACAGAACAGTGAATATCGATAGTGGCATCATCACCAGCAACATTTTCAAAGGCCTCTATCATCCCAACCATTTCGAAAACCTCGTCAAATCCCGTCAAAATAGTATCCCCTGATAAATGATCATTTTTGATATTGTCTGCTAACCTGGTCAAGGTTTCCTGTAGCTCAGTTCCAAGCTGCCATAGCTACAATCGGACTAGGAGTGCACCTTGATGACGCCATGGCCCGCTGCTAACGGGACCTCACGGCCAAAACTAGTCGATGTCAGAGCGTAGAATGGAGAAGGATCAGCCAATGAGCATGCAGGTCAACCACTGGTCCCGCCCAGTGGCAAAATGTCATTATGTAAAAGCTCATTCTTATGAAAAAGGAAGCAATTATGTAAAAACGTATTCTTAGATTTAAAAAAAGCCATTCTGAAATGTATGCATTAAACTAAGATTAAATAATAATAAAAATATATTTCATAATAATTACATTTCTTCATAATAATGGGAGATATTTCATGATAATACACATATTTCATAATAATGGGAAATACTTCATAATATTGGATACGTATTTCATAATAATAAACGCCTGTATTTCATAATAATAGACTCATTTATTCATTGAATTATGACCCAAACGGGGCTCCATAGATTTGTGGCTCACCGTGCGCTCCCTCCCAACGTGAAACATCCCCTGTTGCATATCAGGTTCCTGACCCGTATTGATAACTTTAACCGCAGACTCCTGTGTATTCGACATCGTCAGCGGCCGAACTTCAGAAAGCTCCTCATCTGCCTTTGAACAAAACACATTATCTTTCCTCATTTGCTCCGGTGTTAATGTGCGCTGGCTGGGACGATGCGACACTAAATGAAGCAGATAGTAATTTAGGACACACTGAGAAGACTGTTTGAGTGATTAACCGGCATTAGCAGCATTGAAAGTCGAGCGACAGTGCTGGGTTTTTAAAGCCGGCGCTGGGAGAGTCTGATAACAGTCGCCGAATTAACTGAGTAAGACGCACGCACTTTGACATCAACACTATATTGTTGACGTTGGTGCTCCAGCGAGTGAGTGGGTGGCATCTGCGGTGAGCAGCTGAGTGTATCAGCCAGGCATTAAAACCTGCTCCATCCATAAAGCCAAGTGGGGGATGTAAATTGAAATCTTTGGTCCAAATAAATATTTTTGCTGCATGCTTTCCATACCCTGTAAGTCAAAGTAGTAAAAATTACCACATTTTACAGTGCCTGATGATAATAAAAATAATGTTACTGATAATATAAATGAGGCAGCGATGTGCTGGTTGGTGAGGATTTCTATTGAAGAGGTTTCACAAAAATATAGCGTTCACCATTTAGGAATTATAGTAAAGTCATTTTAGGCAAAGTACCTAAATTATCAGGGGCTCAAAAATTCTTTGGATGAAGGCACATCATCGTAAATATAATCAGAACTGGTACACTGGTTTTCAGTACATGTCGTTGCACATCAGTGGACCGAAAAAATTATTCTGCTGTAGTTCTCAACTGGACCAAAACAGAATCTAATGACCAGAGATGAACGGATTCGGGTCCACTTTCATGGACCCGAACCTGAATGGACCTGTGAAAATTCGACTTTAAAACGACCTGACCCGAGCTATTTTCATAAGTCTGGGGGTCCGAACCCGAATGGACCCGCAATATTTGGACTCGGAACCGACCCGACCCTTTAGTTTCCGACCAGGAACCGAACCGAGTTACCCGAATAGATTGGAGACAATACAGCCCATAGTTGCTCATGTTAAAGTTGTCTAGCATTGAATAAAACTTGATTTTCTTACCTAAAGTTGTCTTCTTCTACCCGGTTCAGTTGCTACATAGGCTACGTGATGTAAACAACAATAAATCCAAGTCGTTATTTTCTTTGTGGATACATATGCTAATGGTAGCAACTGCTAACGCTAATAGCCTACACCGGTCAGGACGTGTCGTGAATATGTTCTCTCATCCAGCGTTGTCATGTTGGCGATCCGTTGTGCTTTACAACCGGGCAAACCGCTAATAACACGCTACGGCAACACGATTGTTTCATGACAAACACGGCATGTAAATGAATAATTATTTAACTGCCCCGAGTCCTGACATTGGCTGCCACCGCCAATATTTTTACCTCTCGAGTAAACGCGGACCCAGCCTGTCAGAGAGCACTGACCAGACCCGAGACTCACTGTACCGATTCCGACCCGAACCCAGAGTCAAGTCTTTTGAATGGACCCGAGACCCGGGTCGAGTCGGAACCTCAGGTTTTCGGGTTGTCGGGTTGTTCCGAAGACCTCTAATGGGAATATCCAGGGATAAACATCTGGTTTTTGAGGCTCTTAAGTCGAGACAGTTTGCAGTTCATCAAATGACCACTAGGGGCTGGCTTGAAAGTGAGCCAATTTCCACTGACCCCCGCGTTAACGTGTCCAACTTTACGACATAAACACCGTGGTGAATGAAAAGAAAAATGCTTTTGGTCTCCATAGTTACATTTCATAACCATGACAAGGAACATGGTTTTCTGAGTATACTGTGGTATCAAATGGCTGGCTGTCATGGCCGACTCCTCCATCCAAATCACCTTTCAGGGTGGCCTGGATGGACCCTCTCAGATCGATAAACCATATTCACGGTCCAATAGCTACGTTTGTCTGGACCTTCCGCCAGGAGCTCCACCAGCACTCCTTCCAGCTCTGGACAGTGCTCGCTTCAAATTTTAGTATCAGCAGCAACATCTGAAATTGACAGATTTGAGGGCTCATGACCAAAATAAGATCGGTGGGCTCGTCTCAAGCAGTCGTTGGGGGTTTTTTGAATTTCAGGATTAACTGGGGTCAGCTCCTGTCAAGCACTCCTCTAGAAAACCTGTGGATGACGTCATTCAGGGGGGGTTTGTCCAGTTATTTTTTTTTCATACCATCTATAGTCAGATCACACACCATCAGCATATAGTGACCCTACGTTTAACGGTGAACAAGGAAACATTGTAGAAGAAGGCCTGTGGTTAAATAACTTGTTGCCTGGAGGAATATATTAATCACTGCTGTCAACGACACAACACGCAAGCTATTCTTAACATGTGCTTCATCCCTGATTTTTCCAATTAGCTGCCATTACAGTTCCAGTAAGAAGATTACATATTTATTTCAGCTCAAAGCTGAACTTATGAAAGACATGATGGCGCTATGACGTTAGTTTGTCTGAGGTTAGACATGGTTATAGCAGCACTGTAGCCACTGGCCCTGAGCTGAAGAAGCACTGTTGTCTTTGAAGCACTGCTGAAAGTGCCAAAGGAAAACTTTTTCCAACTATGTGGACGCGAAGGGCAGCGATGACGCCTGGTGTATGACGCATGTCTGCTTTTTATTAAATTGAGCCGGAACAAACATCTCGTCCATCTCTTCATATAGAAGACGGAAATTGCTGGAGACGGCTGAAGGCTTAATTGGATATGATCTTACCATGTACTTGATCTGTATTCAGGGCTGTTCTCCAGCAGCAGATGAAAGGTTTAATGATGTAAAACTGTGCAATGACCCTCTTCTCTGAGGTGGAATGGATTGCCATTTGAGGCCACACTTGTTGAAGTGCATTGGAAGAACTGAGAATAGCAGAGAGAGGATGAACAAAAGTGATGCATGTAAAGTTCAACAGACCGCAAGGACTCAATCAAACCAATATTTACTTTTCATTTGGCAAAATTATTCATGCCAAAATTTAATTTACCCTTATTTGAACAATGTATTTCTTTTGGCTAGATAAAAAAAATATTACATTTTTTTCCTTCAAATGTATTCTGCTTGTTAAGATACATCCATTTTTACATTTTAGGACAGGCAATGATGGTTTGGTACAAAAACAATATCCAAAGCATCCTACAAAAGGCTTCGTGAAGCAAAGATGGACAGAAAGTCTCCTTTCTATGAACAAATATGTAAGAAAATCACTGAAAGGAACAAAAACAGTCATCCTCAAAGAAATATCAGCAGGTTTTTGCATGAATTTGCTTCTACAGCCCAGAGGATCAATGAACAGTTCAAGGAATCTGGAGAAATTTCAGTGCGGAAAGAGTACAGGTGCAAACATAAGCTAGGCGCCCTGATCGCTCATCCTTTACATCCAGAGCCGTCATTCATGAAGAGCTGATAAAACCGCATGAACAAGGGCTTACTGTTGAGAACCTTTGTCAAGGATTCAGAAATGCCGCTTAAAACTTTACTGCATGAAAAATGCCTTCGCGTCAACCTTGTCCACTCTCTCTTTACTTGATATCCTCAATGCCAGATCACCTTAGAAGTGTTATGAAAAGAAATGGCAGCGTTACAAAGTCATAAAAGCTGCAGAGGAAAGTCAAAGTAAATGCAATTTTCATGGCGTGCCGTCTTCTTCCTGATCGGGGCGTTTTGTGCAACGAGATCCAGACTCACTCGCACTCCTGGAGCCGAGTACCTTTACTCTTCGTCAGTCCAGATTTGTCTCTGATGAGTGCAGAAGGATTGATCCATTATACAGACATCTACATTAGTCCAGATAAATCTGTTTACATGAATAACCGTTGAAGAGCTGTCATTCCTAGCTGGGAGAAAATGGCCCGCTTTGACAGAAGCAATATTTCAAAGCTGTGTGTGTGTGTGTTTGGATTGTGTGATTTTTGCTGTTTGTATAAAGACATTTATGTGAATATGAAAATAATTTCTTTGTGCTCCATCGTTTGGACTGATAAACCCAGAGAGGAACAAGCTGTGTGAGGAAATCAAGGCTTTTTTTTTTTTCTTTGGTGGGGGGGTGGGGGTCCTTTTTCCTCTCCTTTGATCACATCTGCTGTCAGGATGCTTCTCTTTCTGTTTCAGGTCCATTTAGTTCTTTCGGGCGAGGCGTCAGAACTCATTTTCGTTTCTTATTTTCACAAATCCTCACTCGTCCAGGTTCAAGATCAAGGTCGTCCTTTTGCAAAGATAAGCCCACCAAATTAGCCGACATTTGAGTCCTTGACATTATCGACAATGGTCGCATTTATCATTCCATAATTATAAGAAATAAAGAGACAAAGAGGAGGGACAGTCACTGCGATGAAGAGGGTAGATTACTATTATCACTAGCGCGCCATCATCCCAGCGTAGCTCTCAGTCATCCTGGCGTGGAGATCCTGCATCTATTAGTCAGCATGACCGTATCCAAGATGTTATTACTGACCCAAAACAGAAAGCAGGTCAAGGCAATGCAGTGCATTGTTGTGATTGTATGCCATCAATTCATGGCGCATTTTTATTTTGTTTATAAGCAATCAGCACTGTAATTATTTCACCAGGGATTAGGGCAGCAAAGAAATAGGTTTAAGTTTTTAATTATACTTTTTTCTATTCAATAATGCAGAACAACTCTTTTCCCCAAGTCACTAAAAAAATAATATAAATGAATAAATAAAGATAAAGAAATGGCTTAATTGCTAAAATATTTCTTATGCTTATCAGAATCATGTACAGTACGTACATCTATAATTCTGCCAGTTTGGTAGAACAAATCTATCCCTAATGAAACAGTTATCAAGTAGAATATCAGGAGAGAATGGATCTCAAATGGAAGATCACAGTTAACAAAAAAAAAAAACACATAGGTATGTGTCATTAAAATATGATTCCATTCTAATGGTAAACTGATTATTATTAATCAAAGTTTGGGTCCAAGACCAAGGGAGATGCCTTTTATAGGTGGTCCTTCAGGTAATTGGTTGGCTTTCCAATGTAAAACTGGTGATTCAAATCGCAGACTGTATTAAAAAAAACTGGACTGTGACTTCACTCGTTGGTGTCTCACAAGAGAAATGCTTAGAGCAGAGGTGTTTTGACCCAAAGGCTGATGCCATCTCGACAGGAACCAAACTCTGAACTCTGGTCCGTCCAAAATCATCAGACACGACACAGCCAGCTAGCTATTTTAACCCTAACCCTAACTCTAATATTACCTTATATTCACTCTAACTGGATCTGTTGTCGTTCCAGATGTCTTTTTGATCACTACATCTGAAATGAGGACTGTCAGAACTCTGCCACGCTAGCCTAGCCTTGGCCCGGCTACTGTCTGTGACTCAGGCAGAAAAGCTGACCACTAAACTGCAACTACGACCCTTCCAGGCTGGCCTGCGATGGTGCAGCAGCAAAAGGTGTCTTGCCCGGAGCAGGCGGCCAAAACGATGAGCAACTCTGCCTGGGGCTCGGCCCAAAGAGGTGACTCAGCTCAGCTTGGCCCGGGCTACCACTCAGGGCTACCAGCCATCGGCAGTCGCCCCTGACAGACGGCTGACTCACCTGCGACCTCAGGTCTTGGACAGAGTCTACAAGCTGTCTGGCGCCCCCCCCCCCTCCCCCTCCCAAACCATATTATCTTTAAAGGATGATTATGCTCTCTTAGGTTCACAGCTCAGATGTTAAATAACCAAAAATGCTAAATGCTAAGCAGCCATTTTTTGCCTCATCTAGCCTCAATTAGCTTTGCATCCATCATACCTCCAAACTCTTTCTTTCTTAGTAATACGTCTTCCTCCAAAACAAGGTAGAGTCTGAACTTGAGACCAGGATGCTCTGTGTTTATTTTGCATAGAAATATAACATCACAGGGAACCATATAGGTCACCTGGTTGAGTGGGAGCCTGATGTTGGAGGCTAAAGTTTCGAGTGCTGAGCTGTGGGCGTTCTGCTGCGTCTCTTAATGCTGTCACTAGTGCCACAAAATCCTAAAGAACAATAACACAACCTTATATATCTCTTCTTTTGACCTTAAAATGTCATCTAAGGTAAGAATCCATAGGTTACAACACTTTGAATACGACCAAAAGCATAGGCTAGCACGTTTGTTGGTTGTTTTTAATTAAAAAAAAAAGAACGGTTGCATGTTATCAGTTTAAGCACCTTATGTTTTTCAATTATTGTCACTTAGATAAATATCTTTATCTTGATGACAAATTAATGAAAAAAAGCAGCTTATTCCAAGAGGTTCAAATGCTTAGTGAGAGTAAGTAAGACTGAAACATTTCTATCATGTCTTCCTCTAAATGGAAATATTTCCTGGATCTAATCTTGGCAGATAGTTTGAGCTCTTTACATCTCAGTCAGAAGTGATGAAATGCTTTACACGCTGCGGCTCTATTTAGAGGATAAAGACTGATAAATTGAGTGTGTTTTTGCATAAAAGCTTGCATGGTGCAGGCAAATGGGAAATGAGCCCAGTAACCTTAGTCCCTTTTAAATTATGGATGTGGAAGATGAATGGGAAAGGAAGGAAAAAAGAATGAGTACATGCCAGACCCTTGACTCAGGGTTTCTCATTTTCATTTGATTCATCATCTGTAAGGTTGGTCACCCCCCCCAAAAAAAACCTGTGTTTGCACTTAAGTCTTTTCGGACTGAAAGAAAGAGTGCATCCTCGACGCAACAGCAGTCTGCGAGGACTCACTGAATAATTGAGTCCGTAGATATTGAAGGACTTCCTGACCCTCTGAAGAAAAAAAAAAACAAAAAACAGAAGAAGCTATTTTTGTGGCCGGGACACTTCCGTACAGGCAACACAAACAAGCACACGCACACAAATTCACTTGCGTACACTGCTGAAAGTAGCGGTCCATCTGTCTGTGATAAACACATCAAAGACTCCACGTCTCTTCAGAAGAGACTCTTAAAGCTACAAAGGAACATGGCGCTTGATTCTCTCTGCCTCTCCCTCCATTTCTGTTGATACCTCCAGCTCTCATTTATGATGTTGGTAAATCTGTTATGGGTTTCTAACAGCACAGACATCGACAAACCAGAACGGAGAAATTTTCAGCACTTCTGTTATTTTACTGGATTTAGCCAATTTTCATCAAAGACGTCATAGATTATTTCCCTGTAGATGAAATGTACATGAACTATACTGCACCCACAATATTACGAATAAAATGTAATATATTACAGGAAATGTTACTAGTGCAGTGACTCATTCAGGTGGTTGGGTAATGAAATGTGGCATTTTTAAAAGTGAGATTGCTTTTCGTCATTCCAGCGCTGACGCACATAAAAAAAAAGCTATCGAGTGCATTATTACAGCAGAACTTTAAATGCATAGCAATACCAGCTTTTAGGCATTTAAAAAAGGAAAATAAGAAAATTAAAAAGTAACTGTGGATGAAACATACGTTCATGAGCTGGACTCAATACTTTAATACACTGTTCACAACGTGACCTGCACTGTCGCATGTGCATTAAATAGTTTCAGTTCTAGTTTTTTGTTTTTTTTATCTCACATAGCCTGAAATTTCATATCCTGTAAATGTAACTGTCTGTTATCTATATCATATATCCTGTATATCTTTATAGCCTGCACAGTTGGTATATTAGTCTTCCTATATATTAAAAAAAAAAAATGCAATTTAACTTGTAAGCCTGTAGATTCATTTGTCAGTTTGCTAATTATATGTAACATACATTTCATAGCCTGGACATTTGAAAGTTGTCCAGCTAATATTTATTTGAATTATAGCCTGTGCATTTAAATCTGCATATTTCATAGTCTATACTTTGATAACCAAGGACATGCCATACCAGCTACATTGATATTTTAATTTATTTCATGTAAGATAACCTGTATAGCTGTTTCTCCTTTTAGTATGATGTGCTATAACACTTAAATTTTCCCAGTTTGGGATTAATGAAGTCCATCTATCTATCCATCCATCCATCCACAGCATGGTAACATACACTGCCTGGCCAAAAAAAAAAAGTTAGCAAAAAGGTCATACATACTAATATTTTGTTGGACTGCCTTTAGCTTTGATTATGGCACGCATTCGCTGTGTCATTGTTTCGATAAGCCTCTGCAGTGTCATAAGATTTATTTTCATTCAGTGTTGCATTAATTTTTCATCAAGATCTTGCATTGATCACTGCACAAAGTCTTCTCCAGCACATTCCAAAGATTCTCAATGAGGTTCAGGTCTGGAGTCTGTGGTGGCCAATCCATGTGTGAAAATGATGTCTCATGCTCCCTGAACCAGTCTTTCACAATTTGAGCTCAATGAATCCTGGCATTGTCATCTTGGAATATGCTCGTGCCATCAGGGAAGGCACCCTGATGCTCCCATCACTCTGGAACAGGGTCATCTGAACTCATCAGACCACATGACCTTCTTCCATTGCTCCAGAGTCCAATCTTTATGCTCCCTAGCAAATTGAAGCCTTTTTTCTTCCAGTTAGCCTCACTGATTAGTGGTTTTCTTGAGGCTACACAGCTGTTCAGTCCCAATCCGTTGAGTTCCCTTTGCATTGTGGGTGTGGAAATGCTCTTACTTTCACTATTAAACAGCCCTGAGTTTTACTGTTGTTTTTCTTTGATTTGATCTCACCAAATGTTTAAGTGATCACCGATCACTATCATTGAGGATTATTTTCCGGCCACATTTCCTCCTCGAAGATGTTTTTAATAATGCGTTTGACAGTTCTTAACCCAGTTTTGGTAGTTTCTGCAATCTCCTTAGATGTTTTCTTTGCTTGATGCATGCCAATGATTTGACCCTTCTCAAACAGACTAACATCTTAACCACTACCATGGGATGTGTCTTTCGACATGGTTGTTTAGGAAATGAGAAGCAACTCATTGGACCAGTTGGGGTTAAATAACTTGTTGCCAGCTGAAAGATAATCGCCCATGCAGTAATTATCCAATAGGAGGCTCATACCTATTTGCTTAATTAAATCCAGGTGGCGACTGTTTTAATTTGGCCGGGCAGTGTAGCTTAATTAAAAGTGCCAGGGCATTCCTTTGAGTCGCACGTTTAAAGTACATGGTAGTTGAAAGGGGCGACTGTCTTATATTCCATCTTTCTAAAACTGAGCTTCACTTCGCTCTTGGAGCAACAAAACAGACCCAAACCATGAATCTACCACCACCATGTTTATGCCTAAAAAAAAGTTTTTCTTTCTCAGTGGATGACAATTCTGATTGAAAATAGATTTCTATTTTGATCTCATTTCAATTACCTCTTTGTTGTGCTCTGACCTGTCCACAATTTAATTGCTGCCTGACAGGCAGCTGTTGCAACCTAGCTTTATAAAAATAAAAAAACACATGGGCGGAGAAACTCACCAACTTTCAAGCATCACAGTAAAGTGCCATTCATTAGAGAATGGTACCAGCTGTGACGAGTGTAGGAGTCGGTTCAGTTCTGGCTGTTTGGGGGCTGAGACACAGGTGGGTTTGACAAATCTAAAGACAGAAAGAAAAGCAGGAGAAAGGGTCGAAATGATATAAATAAACAGAGCTGAGAAAGGCAGCGTGAGACCCAGAGGGCAGAAATGCAACACTTCAAGCTAAATCTCATGTCATCAAATTTCAGCCCAAACAATAAATAAGTCAGGCCATCATTTTCCAGGCGGACATTCGCCCTGACAAAATTTTATCTCCAACATCCTCAAAGTTGAGTCTCTTAATGTTTGCAGAACAACCTGCACAGCTGATGCTGTCTTTGCTCAGTTTTGACAAGATTTAACTGTGTACAAGTTAACACCGGCAGGAGCACTGCTCAGCATTCATGATTTGAAGCAAAAAAGGAAAAAAAAAAACCAGAAGAGAGAACTTCATGTCATTGTGTATAACAGAGAGCAACCCAGATGTCAAGCTTCACTTTAAAGCGCCGTTTAATGCAGTTTCAGTGTGTGGGTGCGCATGCCAAATTTTGACTTTATACAAGTTTGGGGGATTTTTGTGTCTCTTTTCCATGCTTGACCTTTAGTGATGTGATTCATTAAGGTACTGGGAGAGCGAAAAAAAAATTCATTAGAGAAGGTTATCTGATTGTTGCACATGAAGTCAAAGTTCTTTGCATTTTTCCAGAAGACAGCAGCAAGACACGGTTATAAGTTATTACAGAAAAATTAAATGCCATTTAGTATGCTTAACAACAGCCTGAGCTGGATGAGAAACCTGAATAGCAAAGGTAATACTCATATTAAAGCTCCCTCCATACTTTTCTACAGTACGTGACCTTTTAAAATGACTGATTTCAGTTGAGGGGAGGAAACACAGAGGACACGTTTCTCCACTCCTAGCACGACTGTTGAGCTCTCTGATGAGAAAATTTGAAATAAACCTCCGTCTTGTTAACTTGCAAAAGCTTTCGGACAAGAATCACCTCTTACCGGTTACCAAGTTTAAATATAAATATACTCAAAATGCTCAAACCACAGATAACATGACCAGGGCTTGCTTCAATCATCCATCGTGTGAAAGGGTCCCAACCAAGGACCTTCATAGTGTTGTTCCCAAGCTTGGCCAGATGTTGAGGGCTGTGTCAGAAAGGACATTTCACATTTGCCAAATCGATTAGTGGAAACCCAAAGATCCCCTGTGGTGACCATTAAAAGGGAAAAGCCTAAAGAAACTGTCAGTTGCCACTCTACAGCAACAGCACGCGGTATGTGGTTAGTACTTCAGAACTTCAAACTTCTATACTGGCAGCAAAAAAATAAAAGACACTGTCAAAAAAAACAGTTGGAGATGGAGGCAAACATCTTTAAAAAATGAAGAGTGGAAGGATAGTTTAAAACAGGATGCAGATGAGTCCGGATAGAGCAGACCCAGATGAATGGATCAACATCAGCTCGTCACCAATGTCTGGACAAGACCATTAACGATCCATTCATTTCAATCAGGTGTGCTGAAGCAGGGAAACCTCGAACACTTGCAGGACGCCGGCCCTCCAGGACTGGGATTGTCCACCGCTGGGATAGAGGGGAATCATGAAGTACTGTAATACCACTCTAACCTCAAAGATTAGTCGTACGATTAGATTATGTTGGTGACACTGTGGGATGGTGAGAGATCCTCTAAATCTTTTGGTACTGCCCCAAAATTTTAGATTTTTGGAAATGGATGACAGAAGAGATCGAAAGTGTCCTAGGTAATAGTTTGAATTTACACCCAACACATGGCATCCTGGGTGTTTTCTCTGAGGAACAGTCAGTCAGGGACTTGAGCTACTTGGGGAACCCCTTCTGTCCATAGAAAATAACTAAAAACACAGCATCTTCTATTACAATGGAGTTGGTCTCCAAATATCTTTCATTTACTAACTGAATTACTCTTTTGACTAATCCATCTGATTGATGCTTAATATAGGAGATACGCTCATAGGGTACGCACAGGCTCTGAATTATATTAAGCTTTAATGCAAAACATTACAGCTTTAAAACATTACCTTTCCCTCTCGCTAAATCAGTGCCTTCCATCTTCTCTGCACAGAGAGAGATCTTTCAGCCACTTTTTCCACATCATGTCAGCCATTAAGGGATGCATGTGAAGCTTCTTTGCTTTCAATCTCTGTGATTTACAGCATTGCAGTAGTACAGCATGGTTGTTTAAGAGCAAAAATGATGTTAAATTAATTATTTGTATTTTTTTGGCTTGTTGCTTTATTTACCAGGTATATGTATGTATATGTATCACGATGTGGTTTAGGGATGTGCATGCAGGGGTGGATTAGTCCAGTAAAATACAGGAAGTGATGAGAAAAGGAAGCTGGCATGCTCGGGTTGATTCAAGTGCAAATGGGAGTAAACACACATCTTTTGCCAAAAAAACATTTAAGAAATACTTGAGAAATATTTTCCCATGAAACTTTCCTTGTGTTTTTTCCCCTTCTTCTCCAGTGATCTGACCATTTGTAGTTTGAGGAATATAAAATGCAACTGAACCATCATGTCTTAGAAGAAAACTTTTTACACTTCAAACTGTGTTTCTATGAAGCTTTAATCTAACGAATCAGTGAAAAAAGAAACTTGCATAGAGCTTTTTGTATTTTCAGAGGGAGCTACATACACTTATATGATAAATTATCCCCTTTGAGTCTGTAAATAAAAGAATAGGAAACTAGTGTTTGGACTAACACAAGACTAATAGAACTAACATTTTGAAAGTTGTTTCTGTGACCAGTCTTCACTCACAGATTTAAATATGAAGCTACAAATTGGTTGCTTTGGGTGGCACTTTCTTCCAGATCAACTTTCTCTGGCTAAAAGATAAAAGTGAAGGTCTGATCCTGCATGGTTTCACACTGCTGACACACAAGGAGCACACTCTCTGGTTTTACTCTGTGAAGCCAATGGAAGTGTAAGAATGTGCAGTTCCTCAGATGACCACTAGAGACTGTACAGCCAGGTACAAACAAAAAAAAGAAAAAGAGGTACTGGGGTTGGGCAGTATCAGCTCCTACCAAGTCGATTTGGAACCCAGATCTCTCACAACCAGTCTTCAAAACAACTTTTCAGAAAGCTGTGGGTAACTTTTTTTTCTTTTTTTTTTTTTTTAAAAATTGTACTGGCCTGAGTCTAACCCGTCTGTGCCGCAAAAACTAAAACGGCAGTGGCCTCACCCAAGGTGTGAGTAGCAGTCACCAAGGTAAAAATAAAAAGGACGGAAAAAAGAAACAGTTTTAGACAAAACATTTTTAGGACAGGATTATAATCACAAATACATGTGTGACAGGAGCTACCAAATGTTATTCTTCCAGCGGAGGCTCCAAAAGTGTGGCACCAGATAAATTTAGCAACCCAAAAGAGCACTCGGCGAGTTATCTGTCAATCACAGCTGTCCGTCAAGGGCAGCGGGACAGACGGACCCCAAAGTCTTTTTTTTAAGCTTTCAAATCTCATTTAACAGCAATATTTTTTCAACGTAAGAATTGTTTGAGGGATTTAGCAATTAAGACCCTAATAACATTTACCAAAAAAAAAAAAAAAAACTGCTAACGATAGTTTGATGCTTTTGGAATAACATATTCCTGAAAGACTGTTGGTAGCATCACAGCGGAAACCACTCAATCTTAAACTGTTTTACTTTCTGCTTGTATAACTTTTTAAAAGGATGTATCTTTATATATGAATGATTTGAGTCAATTATCTGCAGTGTGTTTGAGGTGAGCCGTAAAATACACCCACAGCTGTGCCCCCGATTAACCTATCAGAAGCTTCCAAAGCCATGACATCATCACCTGGCTTTTCCCAAATTATTTTAAGGCAGAGTTATCTGAGTGTATGTACACTTCTGACTTTGAAGAAAGTAATAAAAAAAAAAAATTTGAAAAGTCTTTCTGTCACGATTCTGGCATTTTGCAATTATAAAAAATTATTTTGGCAATACGACTTGACCTTATACAGGAAAGGTTTAGTCTGATTTAATATCCCACAGTGAGAAAAAATGGTTGAGTCTTTTTATAGAGTAATCTTCTGGTTTCAGGAAATGTGGACTGATGCACTTTGAGATCGTTCTTCATTCCTTTCAAACTGCTTAATGCAGATTCAATGCTCTGATTGTTTCAGAGATTGTTTTATCAGGCACTGTTAACATCAGCTGCTGAAAAAAGCTGAAATATCTGAATCAGCTCAAGCACGTTTTGTTTGTCTATTATTGTGACTTAGATGAAAATCAGATCTCGTTTCATGAAGAAAACCGGAAAATTACAAGGTTTTAGCTTTTTTTTTTTAAGCTACTGTAATAATACAATATATCAGGTGTATCCTGTCCAGCTGGAAGTACCAGAAACTGCAGGTGGTTTAATTAAATTAGAAAAATCACTGGACAGAACCTGGTGCCGTTTAAATGAGCGAGGAAGAGGAGGTCACTGAACAAACTGCTCTCCTTCATGGACAATCCATCACATCCCCTCCAGGACTCACTGGAGACACAGAGGAGCTCAGTCTCCAACAGACTCACTCAGCCCCGCCGCAATGACAAATGATGTTTTCAGGAAATCATTTAGCCCCTTTATCGTTTCACAATGCCAGAGGAACTACAACCCAGTTCCAAAAAATAGTTGGGATGCTTTGGAAAATGGACAGGAAAAACAGGATGTAATGATTTGGAAATCTCATAAACCCATATTTTATTCCCAGTAGAGTACAAAGAACATATCCGATGTTGAACAGGTGGACCATTTTTCAGAATTTGTAGACAGTTTGTTTCAGACTGGTGAACCTCCACCCGTCTCCTTTTATACTCAGTCATGTTACTGACCTGTTGCCAATTAATCTAATTAGTTGTCGAATGTTCCTTCATTTGGTTTTTGATTCAGGCAAGTTACTTTTCCAGCCTTTTGTTGCCCCCATTTGATCATTTTTAGAGATGTGTTGCTTCCCTCAAAGTCAAAATGAGCTAATATTTTCCATGAAATGAGAAAACGTCTCTGATCTGTTCTTTATGTCTCATTGAGAATAAAATATGGATTTATGAGATTTGCACATCACTGCATTCTGTTTTTATTTTACAAGTTATACAAAGCGGACAGGTGCGGCTGGCCAACAACCCATACAGAGTTACTGAGCTACAGCAAGAAAACAAAAAAGCTTATTTTACATGCATACTAAGAGGCAAACTTTATTATCTTGTTGGGATGCAAACAGAGCAACCTGCCTTAAAAATCTTTTTGACAGGCCTTTTTTTTTTCTCACTGTAGCTGTTTAAATGTTTTTGTTGCTTTTCTTCACTGATAGAGAACATTTGTAATGGACCTCATTGCTGTGCTGTATAATACTGTCTAGAGGAATCTCAGACTTGAGCAAAGATCTCTGACTAATGTTTTGCTTTTGGCAAGACCAGCGCTGTATAGTCCATATAAATATTTATAAGTAGATTTTTTTTTTTCTTATCCTCCACTCTTTGTATGATTGTAGTTGCTGGTCAACAAAGATAAACATGAAGAAATGCTGTTTTTTGCTGGTGAGGGGTTTGTCCTGACGCCAGCTGTGACATAATGCTTCATAAACATGAGTTATAGTTAAAAAGTCAGCTTTCCTCCCAGATCCTTATCATCATTCCCACCTCTCCCCCAAATAAACACAACCACCCAGAATGCATCACTGGAGCGCCGTCCCGCCGGCAGCCTCGCAGTGATGCTTCTTGAGTGTGACGGGCTGAAATGAAGGTAAACACGGCCATTCAGCCATCGCTTAAGGCTGATGATGAACTTCTGTCACATGTGTTACAAACAAAACTGCGCGCCACCTGCGGATATGAGTGGCATTTTTGAAGACTGCTCGTGTGTCCCCCCGTGTGTGCGGAGCTGATTTCATATTCCTGCTTCGTCTTATTCCGAAGAATCAAGCAGAAAGACCTTTGGAAGAAACAAAAGGGAGTCATTTGCATACCTGGCTGTTTACTCGAAGTCTGTTTGTGGGGATAGGAAGGGAAACGAAGAATAGAGCAGACTGCTGGCTGTGCTTCACTGAACATCCAGCCTCAGGTCCAGTCATCACCCGCGTTTCTTTGCATTAGGAAAACTATCTAATTGAGTTTGACCTGTTGATAGTACAAGAACAAGAAGAGAGGACCAGATGTCGCTTCAGTAGCAGCGGTAATGTTAATTTACAGCAGCAAGTAAAAGTTTGAGTGAACTGGTTTTCTGCATTAATTTGCCATAAACTGTGATGTGCTTTTCATCTAAGCAACAGCAGCAAGCAGACACGACATGTTTAAACATAACACACAAATACTTATCATTTTTCATGTCCATTTAGCACAGCCATTAAGCATTTATTATGCTGGGAGAAAAGTTTTAAAAATTCAAAACACAATCAAGGGTAACTGAAGAGCCCAAGTGGACTGAAACTGCTGCACATTTTCAAACCCACCTCTCTGGACCATCCCAGTTCAGTGATCAGACACCGACGCCCTGCAGCATAGTCAGAGTTGCCAAAAGTATGTTTTCTTCACTCATATACAAGTATACATACTTGTGTTGACTCCTTTTGTACACTCAATTTAAAAATAAATATACTTATACTTAAATAACAAATAAAAAGCAACCCTGCAAAAGGTGATGATTTTTGTGCAAACGGACAAAAGTTGCTTAATATATGATTATATCTGCTTCTATTAAATGCTATCACATTGTGGCCTTTTGGCGCTGGATTACACCTGTGAATTTTTAAATTCATCAAGAAGTAATTAACCTTCATAGTTTGATTACTTAAGTAGCCTAAATGCCAGCAGACAAGGGCGTAATCACTGCTAGCAGGGCACAACAAACTGCAGCCTAAACCTCCCATTAATATACGACTGAAAACAGTAAATTAGCCGTTCATAACAACTGAAAGACTACTACTCCCATGATGCTTGTGTGGTGCCATCTTTGCTGTCACTTTGTAGTTCAGCTGTAAGTAACATCTACTTTGATGTCCAGCAACTTCAAAGGTTTGAAGATTTTTGTCACATACAGAGATACAGTGATCCTCGCCAATTCGCGGCGAGTTCTTTAAGTTCCGCGGTTTTAGTTATTCACATGGATTTTTTTCAGAAATATATAATATTAAAAAAAAAAAAAAGAAATCAAGAAAAAATTGCGGAAACATCACAGGATGTTGTGCGCATTCTCTCGCAGCAAAGAAATGCTGTGAGCCAGCCTGGCCCCTTTAAGAAGGTGGCCTTATGGGTAATGGTGTGGCCTTATGGGTAATGTAGTGTGTGTGTGTGTCGTGAGACGGCAGAATGAAAACGAGGTTAGATGAAAGAGTGGTTTCTTTACTACGGTTCAGAGACCAGAGGCTGTGAAGGTAACAGAAAGACCACAGTTGAGCCTTTGTCTTGTTTCGCTGCAGTGCCTCACTACTTTTTTGTGGTTTTAAGCATATTTTAAACACATTATTTAGGCTCAGGGGGCTCCGGCTCCAGTTCGTGGATTTTGATTCTCGGAGGGTCCCCATTAACCGCGAAAATAAAGGATCACTGTAGTAGGTTGTTGTCATGCAGTTATAGTCATTTATTTATGATTAACTTAGATTTTTTCCCAATTAAATTTCCATGGAACTTTTAAGCATAGATTCCCGACGTTGAAGCCTGGATGGTGAGGAATAAATTGAAACAGACTAAAAATAGTAACTGATATCTCCAGTAACATTGACTGAAACTAGACTACCTGATCTATTTTAAAAATGTAGAGCAAAGAAGTTAGTAGCTATGTGGTCAAAGTAAAACATTTGGCATAAAAGTAAACAGTAAAGATGTTGCCTGAGCTTGACTGTGTTTTGGGGTTAGCTTACTTAGCAATAACAGCTAACAGCTTGTAAACAGTACACAATATAATGTCATATCAAGCAGGTAACGCCACAAAGTCGAGCATCACATGTCTGGTTGACCCGTTTACATGCGAACGACAAATAACATGTTTCAAGTGACATAAAAACACATTGGCATTTAGATAAAAACCCAAAACACACACACACGCACACACACACCACTTTGCTCTTGAATACAAACACTTCCATGTGGACCAGGCTTCAGTGAAGAGGTGATGGCTGTTTTAGAGTCTGTTTTCCCTAAACGCTCCTGAAATAGAACATAAACAGGTAAAATGAGTTCAGGTGGAAGCTAGCCTCCCTTATTCATCTACTTTCACGAAACTGCAACACAAAGAAAGGTCATCTGTGGCAGTTAAGAGACAGAAAGTGGTGCTGCAAATATATTTCATGTAGCTTCTTATCTCATTCACATCCAGGCTAATGTGAGCTTGTCAGCTCAAAGAGAGAAAGATGAGCACGAGCTGTACATTCTGCGGTAGTCGGGTTGATCCCATTACCTGCACGTTGTCACCATTAATAATTTTTATTGTAACGAATGTGTACTGTTATAATCAGCCCCCAATAGGGATCAAGAATATTCTCATGAAAGCGATTGGAAATAGTGAATTAACTAGAGGAGCATATTTTGGAAAACGGGGTTGAAATGTTCAGTGAAGACAATTAAGCTCGTTTCTTTCTAATTTCCAGTCTCACTATAAACTAACGAATGAACAAACAAGCCTTAAACAATGATGAATCACTGTAATTATTTACTAGAAAAGAAAGTTAATCAAGTGAATGCCATTCTTGCCAATTAAGACACTGTTTTCTTTTGTTGTTGTTTTGTGTTATTGGATGTCTGCTGTCTGATACCTGAAGGCAAAAACATCTCGTCTCAATAGAACAGTCTCAGAGCCTGGCGTATCTGCCCCAACAGGAAATGTGTCTCGGTACATGAATGCGGATGAAAGACATCTGTAATTGGCAAAAATGATGAGGCTGGATGAACGAGGGAAGTTATTTGTTGTGATGTTATAAAAGTCAAGGTCATTAATTTCAGTCAGCCCTCCTTGATTGTCAGCATCCTTTCAACTGTAATAATGGATTTCAAAAAGAGCAGATTCTGCCTTGTTGCATTCCTGAAGAGACTTTTATGTTGGTCTTCACCACAGAGGCTAAAGGCATCTTTTAGGATGTGTTGTTTTAATTCCACATGACTAATGAAATGCATAGACAGTCAAGGTTTTGGCCGTGATATAAACAGTCCAGAAGGGAGCGTGTTCTAGCACACACAACCTTCATTGGATTGAATTAAAAATGGCATCACATCCAAGGAAAATGGGAAAAAAAAAAAAAAACACAATATCAATATCAATAATTTAAGGGAAGCTAAAGTGTTGCAAAAAAAAAAAAAATCCTAACCAAGTGCCAGGACTATTAAAGAAATTGAATCATGGAATTACAAAAGGGCCCAACTCCATGATTTCTGAAATCCAGGTTATCTCCCTATCTTGTACATTAGGTCAAGAGCTATCAAAATGAATTGAAGAAAGGCCCAACTCCAGTTCATAAAGCTGTTAACTAAGGTGACGTTTTTTGCCTTGAGTTGAAGAACAGCCTAAGTCCTGGAGAGAAAAAATACTCTCCTGAGAAATATACTTCGGTGGAGTTGGGGCCTTTTGTAACTCCGTGATTCAATTCAGCTGGCCAATTGTGTCAGAAAGTCAAAAAAAAAAAAAACTATTTCTTCTAAGAAAATCATCCAAGACTGAATAAAATTCTGCAGGAAATACAAAAACTGGACAGCACAATACTGCTACAAAGCTATTTTCTCTAACGAAACACCTTTTCCAGTCATTTAGGTAATCTGGAGAACTGACTGTCATACAGAAGCAAAGATGAAAGCCGCCATGAGGCTTGTATCATTGCCAACCGTGAAACATCACAAGACCATCCTGATTTTGAGTTGATGCTCACCTAACTGCATGATTTGGGGCTATCGCAGACTAAAGATGACTGTCGTGACAGAGCTGTGGTAATATCCTTCGCTGTAGCTCCAAATCAGCAGTCCCACACTGTGCAGAGCGAGCGCTTCAACGACAGCCGTCTCTCAAAGATTTTACAACCAAAGATTTCCTGAGTTACATTTCTGACAATTGCCAGAAATGTATGCCAGCCAACTAAGAGGCAACATCAAAAAAAGTATCAATCAATACAAATTGCCTCTTCTCTCCAACTGTGACTGGGGCTACGCTCTCCTCCTTCGCCGCTGTATGAGTGTACACATCGTGCAGCGTATAGAAGCCTTAGAGGAGTCCATTCATTCACAGTTCCACCCAAAAACCACAGGCATGAATGAAAAATACTGTCAACATTTCCTCCGAGAGCAACTTTTAACAATCCTAAAGGAATCTGGAGGTGATCCATGCACCATGTCACGAGGCAACAGTGATGAGGTCAGAGGTCATGCCGTTGACGTTTCGGATCCTTGGCCTGAAGAACCTGTGGTCAGTTCTCAAAAACTCTGTGGGCGAGTCAATAACGAAATGCTGGATCTCCATCATTGGTATCCACCACACTATGACTGCAGACAAAATGTAAGGAAAATGATATCCGTGAAAATCCGTGGCTTTACTTTTTTTTTTTTAATGATCTGGAATTGAACTCACATGGAAACAGTTCCTGTTTGTCATGCCTGCTGGGTAAAACCTATTCAACCAAAGGAGGGTTAGTGTAACCGCGTAACCTGCTTTGAATGTGTTATGAGTTAAATAATTCATATTCTGAATAATGAACTTGCAACTCGTGGCATCTGATTCAGAGATTGTTTTGTTGTAGTCACCACTAATTAGCTCCCCAATAGCTCTTTGCCTCAGCAATTTGCTTGTTGTCAGTGACCATGAGTAATAGCCTTACTTAACACCTTTGAAGCTGATCCCCAGGGGAGGAATGGAAGCCTTCATTGTTAGATGTCTTCCAACAGTCCTCTTCATTGTTGTGCATAAAAAAAATAAAGCTGCTTCAGTGCCTTGACTGGGGATTGAGGAGTTGATCTTTACCAGGCTTAACATGTGCTGCCTTGGTGTCTGCAGTAAATTCTGGCCACGTCATCATCAGCAGGGTGTCTTCCTATCATTGGACTCCAAATGTCACGCAGCAACAATAGAAATCCTGGCGGCAGATGCGCTAATAAGGTCAGGTCACGTCTGTTTTGCTTTTGAAAAAGGTCAGAAAAGTCAGAAAGTGAGTGATACTGTGCAGGAAACCGATGACGCTGAGCTCGCGCAAATCCTTCATCTTTTCGTTGGGTCTACTGAACGTTTGGTTCTGACAAACCACTCGCATTCGTCACCAAATCGAACGACTGAGACATCGACTCGCATTGAAGACACTGAAATGACAATTTGATCTCAGAAAAGAACTGTGAATGGCACATCTCAGCTGAGGCATTGGCTTTCCTTACATCAGATAAAGGACTTCCAGCTGATGCGCCGACCTTTGTTGCACCGACCCTCGGCTCCTCAGCAACAGGAGGGAGGCTGTGAACAGCTGCCAGAGCCTCTTTACTGTCTTACTCAAAGAGTATTAAGATGTGTTTTTATTTCCTGGCTATTTCTGTTTGAGCCTATGAAATTTAGAAACTTAATTTTCATTTATTTGGTGTTATCATTGCAGCTGGGGGTGGATGTGATCTCTACACTGCATGCTGATTTTTTGGGTGGTAAGGTCACAGCTCACTGCAGTAGATTCACCAATAATAAGTTATTATTTCACTTAATTGAGCTTTTTTACATGAAGAACACACATTTTTGAGATTTTTTTGCCATGCTGTTTTGAATACTAATGTGCTTTTGGGAAATGGCTGGTAACTCTTGCATTTTTTCAGTCAGATGAGGCTCGTAGCAAGGACGTCAAAAGATTCCTTAAATATAAAAGACTTGAATTTTGGCAGCTATCTCCGACATAATAAATCCCAACTTTTTAAGCCATCTGAAAAGATACGCGGTGTAAAAGTAACTCAATCCCCCAAACCAGGAAAAATCAAAGATTTAGAATGTAAATGAAAATTGGATCTTTGCTAAATAAGAACGGCTATGTTCGACCTGGCACAGCGTCACAAAAACAAGAAACTAGTGAAAGACCACCATCTGGACGATAAAGAATGACTTACTTTAAAAACATCTATCCAAATAAATTCTTAGAGATGCACTTTAATTTAAACAACCACCTGGCACACAAAATTAATCAAGCAAAAGATGCCAAATGTAAACGGAAATGATGAATGGAAATTAGCAATCTTAAAGAAACTGCTATGTAACCTGGTACCACCCGCCATGAGGCCATTCCCAATGAGTTCAGCGCCATAAAGGGGATATGCTATCTAGTGAGAGACGACGATGTGGCTAATGTACCGTGTTATAGAAAGCAATAACGAGTGGCTTACTTTAAAGAAACTCAATCCAAATAGGAGGGTAGAGATGCAGTTAAATTCAAGAAACCACCTGGATGTAAAACTAATAAAAACCAAGAATCACAGTGTTGATCTTCTTTTTCTTTCAGCTGTTCCCTTCAGGGGTTCCTACAGTGAATCATCTGCCTCCATCTAACTATCCTCTGCTTTCTCACACCAACTTAACTTCATGTCCTCTGTCACTGAATGCAAATTTCCATTCATCATTTACATTTACAATCTTAATAAAACCACCATGTGTGGCCTGCGCCAGCCTCCTTGATACCATTCCCAAAAAGCACTGGATCAGGGGAGTGTATACGGTCTAGTAAGAAAAAGCTGTGTAACAAGTACACAGTCATCATGAGGTAATTCTAAACTAATGTATCAGCTAAAGGAAATATAGTTTCTGGGCAGCAATAAAGGACAGCTTACTTTAGAGGGCCTACCTTGAGGTAGATTGAGGTTATAAATACACTTACCCAGCAACCAAAGGACTCAAAGTAGAGTCCTGCTGTGCTGATTACGAAGAGAATCGTATGGAGTCAGACAGATGTCAAAACTAATGTGCATGTACAAGTAAACGTTATGCATATTCATCTAAACTTGTGAATAAATTTTGAAAAAAGTTAATAAAAAATTAAAAAATTTTTAAAACTTTGTATTTTGTCTGTAAGAATACGATTCAAATAGTTACAACCTTAAAAGATTATGAATAAGAAGTACAGTTTTATGGTTGCAGTTTCTTCATTATGAAAATGAGCGAGGTCTCGACCGACAGCTCTGTGTGTCAGTCGGTACCTGGCTGAGCCGATCTGCTCATGGAACATTGTTTCAGGACTCTTCCAGTTGGAGCTGTGCTGGGACCTGCAGTGAATCATCCCGGTAGCGAGATCTCTGGTTTCTGATGTTGTTTCGGTGGTGACATGAAATGACTACTGTGGTTACCATGGCTCGTGCTCACATCCTTCCAGAGCCAGTCATGGTGGTCTATTAGTACAATCCACACAAGCACAAGAAAACATTTTTTCTTCATTATATGGCCATGATCTGTTGTTATACACCACTCAGAAGTCAATATAATGTTGAGCGATAAGTTGCTAAAATTAGGGTTGCCAACCGTCCCTTGAAAAACGGAATCGTCCGGTATTTATAAACTTGTATTTTAGTTTATAAATACGGGAGGGTTCTGTTTTTCAAGGGACGGTTGGCAACCCTAGCTAAAATTGTAACGACAGTGGCTCTGTGTCAGCCAACAGCAGAGCCAGTGGCTAACTATTGACTAAACGGTACGCGGGTATTTGATTGGATAGCTTTATTGATTGCTTCAAGTATATTTATCTGACCTGATACAAAAAAAAGTATAATGGAGGTAGAAGTTCTGCATTGATGAAAAAAAAAAAAGATTTTTGTACCAGGTGATGGTTGCCACTTGGTGTTGTCCATCGGTGCAAGCTACTGATTTAGAACGCATGTGTCGTTTGAGGAATTGTGTCTTTTGTTCCACAGATGATGTCTGTGACATATTTTTAATGGTGATTTCTCACTTGTATCTTTGTGTTCATAGTGAAGGAATCCGCAACTTTAAAATTGTTCATATAATCTTTGAAGGTTCAATTTAATTCATATTCCCACAGACAAAATACAAATTAATAGTTTTATAGATAACTTTAACCTAGTTATTACTGTTTAAAAATGTTTTTTTAATTTATGCACAATTTAAGATGAAGATGGATGAATGCTAATTTGTATACGGACACCGTTTTTACATCTGTCTAACTCCACAGTAAGTGGTTGACAAGGCCAACTGCGGGAAGAACAGAGGCTGCAGAACTTGGAATAAATCAGTGTCTCATCATGGGTTTGAAGTCATCACCCAAAACAGGTGCCGTCACATATGAAATAATTTAATATGCAAATTAAAGGTTGGAGAATGTGTAGGCCAGTGTATTATTGACCTTTGAGCAGCCTTAAATGATTAGGTTATAACAAATAAAAACACTACAATTTGCTTCTTAGGTCCTTCAGATCAGTCAGGTATCAACTACGGGATGAAGTTCATAAATGCCAGTAACAGGGGCTACCTGAGTGCCATGAAAATGCTGTCCTCTAGGGGGCAGCACCAGTGGAAACTTGGTCATTATCGCTGCATTTGGGTCTTTCGTAAAATACAAAAACTTCCAGTTTTGAAGGCAGCAATTCAAAACTCACACTGATTAGGAAGGCACTGATTTAATGTGAAAGTAAGGACAGAAAAGGGAAAAATGTCAAAGTGCTGAACCTCAAGAAATTTCAGGCAATGTCCACACCACTTTGAAAAAGATCATCACTGACAACAGCACGAGTGGTGTCTCCTTTGCCTTTGGAATAACTGGAAGAAGCTACTTGCCCAGAAAGGGCACAGGTCTTGCAAAGTCCTGAAAGAGTGTGAAGTTCTACCCCCTTTCATGTAATATTCCACGGTAGTCGGGAATCCGCTTTTCCGTTCAGCTGTTTCCTTCAGTAGTCGCCAACAGCGAATTATCTGCCTTCATCTTAATCCTATCTTTGCATCCTTTTCTCTCACATCTACTAACTTCACAAGAGATCAAAAAAGAGATACATTTCCAAGAGTTAAATATTTGCCAAGCATTAACAAAGAATCTCCCCCTCCTAAAACCAAACTGACCAGCATCATCTTCAAGAACTCGAAGCCCAAGGGACAAACAGACAAGAGGACACAGGGACAGTCTGGACAGGAAGGAAACGTGGTAACTTTCAATGGCAGAAATCCCCACTCCGTGTTTGTTAATGAAGATCAGGAGCTCCATGAAAGATGGCAGAACAAAGACCCTCCAAATCAACAGGTAGACTATAACAGCCCCACGGGGAAGGAAGTGTAAGAGCAAAGGTTTGAGGGGCACCGCGCCTAACCAACTGTAGCTCTGCCTGTGAAGGCAGCGCCTGCGACATCAGGTGCACCAAGATCGGAGAGCAACAGGTGTGTGAAAGGCCGACACCTCCATGAGGTAGAGCAGAAGAAAACAAATCCGCAGCAAACAATAACACCCAGAGTCAACAAACCCTGAGAACAGAAATTGAGTTTTTTTTTTTTTAGTTAAAATTACATTCGAGTGTATTAACTCTGAACTTGACTGAGTTACTATGACTGCAAAAACATTGATGAATGTTCCCATTGTTCACCATGACAATGTCAAGTAAACGGAAGAGATCCCCCGAATGGCGGGTGATCCTGCTTGCAAAACCAAACAAAAACATATGTATGTGTGTGTATATATATATATATATATATATATATATCTATATCTATATCTATATATCTATATATATATATATATATATATATATATATATATATATATATATATATATATATATATATATATATATATATATATATATGTAAAGCATATCTCAGACAGGTAATTCAAATATAACAGGCTCGGATTTATTCTAAAGACATTTCGCCCTAATAGAAAAATCCTTTGAGGAGCATAAATGGGAATATGGGTGCAGTCAATACATCCTATTGTGGAAGCAGGATACTCATTAAAATTTATTTTGAATAATTAATGATGTGAACTTCTTAATCATGTAGGTTATCTAAAATCTGTCTTTGACTCATCCTCTTATGAGCCAGGCCACTTTTCTCACAGCTCTGCATACCACTCACTCTCTAATAGGCTATGTGAAGTATCCCCATTGCTATTAAGAAAACTGACATTTACAAAAGTAAATGACAGCAAGTGAAAGAAAATAATCCAAGGTATTTTGTGTGAGGTATGTGCCGACAATGTTGATGAGTGATGTTTTGTTATCTGGAGAAGGATAAGATCATATATCTAGATTATGTAACTGCAGAAAACTAGTAGACCTAATGCTCTTGAGTGTCCCAAGTATTAGTGACACCTGGCTTTATGACAGTCAACTATTAGGATCCTCAATATACCTTCCCCAAACAAATGTGACCCGTCATCGTTTAGATGTCCCCAAAATATGCATTATATGATTGATTGACTGATGATATTGAACCTGTTTCAGCTTTATAAATGTGAGGAGGCGGAGAGAAACTGGGGGTATTTCGAAGTAAACCTGTTCACTGACCAGGTTTAGTCCACAGACCCAGTAACTATGGTACGAGTTAATTAGGTTTCTGAAATTGCCTTAATTGAACCCTCTTGCTCGGGGTTAAGTGACTTCACTCTGTGAAATGGAAAACGGGTCATCTGAAGGCAGGTCTGGAAGAGGAGTCACCGCTGGTGGATTTACCAGAATCACCCAGCTGTCGTCAGACCGTAGAAGAAATTTGCTGCCTGTATTGTCTGAAATACAACAACCTGGGTTGCTCTTGGCTCCCAGGTTGCTCCAGGCTCCCACATCCATGTTGTCTGCCAAGAGTTCTATTAGTTCTATCTAATTCAGCTCAGGAACTGCTCAGAACCAAGACTGATTAAATTGCTCCCACATTATTTGTTCAGCAGATAATACAGTACGTCGTTGTAACTATCAGCCTTGTGCATGCAGGATGTGTGCTTTTACACAACTTCAAACAAGTAAATGACAATCTTTTCAGAAACATTTGGCTTCTTAAAGCAGCACCAGGGAACTTTTATGATATTAGGCTCAGCGGGTCTCCCTTTAGGGAAAAAGGTCTCAGCTTTTTGCAGATGATGTGGTCATGGAGCTGCGACCTTCGGGCCTCACTGGAGCGGTTCGCGGCTGCCCGTGGTTCTTAGTTGGAAAGGGGTGGATTTCTCTCTCCGGTTTGATAGTAGGGTGCTGCCTCAAGTGTAAGAGTTTAAGTATCTTGTTGTCTTGTTCACTAGTGGGGTAAAAAAAAAGCAGGAGATTGACAGATGGATCGGTGCAGCATCTGCAGAAGTGGGAACTCTGTACTAGAGATGGAACAGTTGGAACAGATGGACATTTATCAACCCACTAAAAGGACAAAATCCGAGGTCTGGGCATATTTTTTTATTTTTTATTTTTTTTAAGAATGGAGAGGGACAACTGGTGGAGGACAATGATTCTGTCTGCAGAGTACTTGTTTACATTTTATTGTAATTTGTAGAAGCAACTTGAAGGAACTAAGTAGCTAAGTAGCTTCAAGCTACTGAGATGTTTGACCAAGAGTAACCTGGCGCGCTTTGCTAACTTGCATTTTGTAAGCGTTACCATTGCGTGTTGATCGTAAAAGGACCGGAACGATGTTCTTCTGATGCAGTTAAAATATTAATTTATTCCATTAACTGATCCGACAACCATAACACCGGCAGTTAGCGCCACAGCGGTCAAAAACCTTTGCCCTTCCGGGTCAAACACCTAACCAATAACAGCCAGCTACCTTTATACCTGACCCTCAGGTAACAACACAGCGACACCCACAGACACACAGAGTGAACTACAATTCATAACATATTTGGCTCTTATACAACTGTTTCTTTATTTGCACATTTATAAGTATTTAAGGTTAAAGTCAAAAGTTTATTTCATTTGAACTTGCACTTTAATTTTTGTTCCTGATAATTGTTTGCATATTTTCACCTACTATGGTTGTTAAGTGTTTATTTAAATTTGCAGAAGACAAATAAGCTTTGTTCCTGTTATTTATTTTGTTCATTTAAATTAAATCATCTTTTTGTGCCAGTTGTTTGCCTTTTTAATGTGAAGGTTTCATTTTCAAAAAAATTTGGCTTCTGATGTTTTAGTGTGACAAGAAAATCATAAGATTTTGTGAAATTATTTAAATGTATGTGTTTTTTGGACATTTGTACAGCAATGAAGAATACCGCGATAATATCGTAAACCGTGATATTTTTTGGTCACTATAATCGAAATATCAAATTAATCATGGTTAATCCATGTTCCTACCCTTACAAGAACAAAATCACATGTACAAGTGGCTGCTTGTGTAGATGACCGATATGGGAGTCCAAAGTTACTTTGAATGGATTTTGCTGATAGCAGGCGCGGGAGACTGTTGAGCTCGTTTCTCAAAAGCGATCCAACATTGCTTCAAATGAAATAGAAACTAATATTCCAACATAAAACACAGCTCCTTTGTGCTGCTATGAATTATTATGATGGAAAACTAGCATCCAGCTGCCATTATATCAAGTGCATATGTGCAATGATTCTGTGATGAACTGCAACACCTTGGATTGGACTTGAGGCTTAATTTTGGTTCTTTTATTCTACTTTTTTGTGGCTAAGAAAGCTGTTGAAGTGTCAGAGAAACTACCACTAACAAAGTGAAATGAAAAAAAAACAACTTTTCAGAGAAATATAGCTACATCTTCACAAATGTGTCACATATGATGGATGTTGAGTAACTCTCTTTAAGACTTAACTCTGTGCTTCTGAAAAGGAGGACACACGCAAGAAATGATTCTCCACGAGACAAACACAAGTACTTCTATTGACTACCTGCTCAGTGAGAAAGTTCAGACTCCGTGTTCTCACGGCTGAAACGTCTCACAGCTGGAAGGGGGGGTTATTTCTGAGGTGGAGAAAAGGTGTTGAAGCAAACCATATTGGACATGCTGTAATTCACTTTCTATATCAAATGCTTTAATATGTATTTTCTGAGAGTGTTGTAGTGCTTTGAGTTCCCCCTGAACCTCTCTCTGTCTCTCTGTCTCTGTCTCTCAAAAGGCTGCCAGCTCACTGTATTGACTCTTACTTTTCTCATCCCAGGAGTACCAGATCGATATAATCTTTGCCCAGACCTGGGTGGACACCCGACTGAGGTACAACAGCAGCAGCATGCGGATTCTAACCCTCAACAGGTACACTGAACCTACAGTAGATACACTGCAAATATGTTGTAAGGTTTATTTAGCATGTGAGCCTTGTTGGCTGCATTGATAGCCATCTTTAGATAATTTAAGACTGCAAGTTCCCACTGCAGAAACTGTTGCTTTTCAGCATGTTCCTACTGTGAATATTTCTTTTGAGAACCATATTCTTCCTTCTCTCAGGAAGCGGGCTGTAATTAATGGAACAAATTGATTGATGTGCTTTGTTTTCCACATGTCGCCAGGGTATTTTATGCCTCATGCTTTTCAGAGAAACCTGAAGCACACACCAATGATTTCTTTCCTCCTTCTCTCTCTCTCTTTTTTTTTTTTTTGTCCAACCAGCAATATGGTCGGCCTGATCTGGCTGCCCGACACCATTTTTAGGAATTCCAAGAATGCCGATTCGCATTGGATAACGACGCCCAATCAGCTGCTTCGCATCTGGAACAATGGAAAAATACTTTACACCCTGAGGTAAATTCTCCCAGGATGCATGAAAATACGCAGCGAGATCAAATGAATACAGCTCTCAAGAGATACAAAAGGGAATAAATGACAGGTCACTCATTAAAAGATTCTTTTTTATACAGCAAATACCTCGCTGGTTCTGCCCCTCAGTGCCAACTGATGAGCTCATATTCACTGCAATATTTATCAAAGTGATGGAAAGAAACAAAAGCACTTGAAAGTTTTTAAGACGGTGAAAAAGTTGTCACATCAATAGTGATGTCTGAGCTGTATAAAGTATGCTTTATGCTTAACTGAGTTTAACTTTAATTAAGTTCTTTATCTGAAATTACTAAAAAAACAGAAGCTACATTTGGGCAAGTGGGAGTGGAGACAGTAAACCATCAATGCTGCGACTCTAACTGGAGCTAGATCCGCTAAACTGACACGACGCAGTGCTTAATCTGAGATTAAATCAGGTGCTTAAAGAGCATATTTTTTCTTATTTTAAAGATAATATGACTTGTGAGCTAACCAGAGGACGATCGTCCCCACGTTCTCTAGCTCGTCACGTCCTAGGTCCAACCTCCTTTGCCCTGGACCCTTCCATGCTGACCTCTGGATGACATCACAGTGGGTTTTGTCCAGTTCTCTTTATACACCCTGTAGTCTCTGCAAGTTGAACTACCACAGCTGTCTTGTAAAAATGCCAAATAGCAGATGATTGTCTGTAGCAGCTTCTCTCAATCATATTTGTTACTCAGAGTCCAAACAAAATTCTTGGACGTCGAGACAAATGGGACACCTGGATTGGCAGTGAAGTGCTGTGGCAGGTCTGGCATGGGTGCGTCTAATTTGAATGTAATTTTTTTTTTTGGCAGTATCCTAAAGTGTATTTCACATGGGTGCAACACAGATTGAATGCATCCCTGCTCCAGGGGAGACCGATGGCCATGCACCTGAATTTATTTGTAAAGCTGTTTTGACACGTTACATATTTTTAAAGCTTTTTTTATTGAACTTGCTGTCAGAGATTAGTGTTTCACCCCCCCCCCCGAAACTGTCATTTCCATAGTTCTGTTTCGGTCGAAAAAAAAAAAAAAAAAAAAAAAGCCCAGCTTCCCTGAACATATTCCCCTTCAGCAAGTGTTTTGACTGCAGACCAGTCAGATAGCACCGGGATCTAACGGTTCCCATAACAACAATCAGAAACCTGACTTGCTCCTCACTTTCACCTAAACCAGGGCATGCGTACAGTTGAAAGTACTCATAAATTACCTGTAGTCAGGCTTGTCGTTAACTCTGCTAACTTGAAGTAGCTGTCAAGTGTCACACAACTAACCAGAATATTTGTTTCAGTCATGGAAATATGAACTGATATAATGAACTCAAGGTGGTAATTAATAAAGACTGAGGCTGACTAAACGTGACTACAAGGATAGAGATGTACACTTACTACTGCTGTTTCCTGCCCTGCCAGACAGGGTGTAGCATCTGTGATGAGAATGTCCCATTTCTCCTATTTCCAGGCCAGACTTTGTTCTTGCAAATTAAATTCATGTTTTATTTTAATAATTGCTTTGTTTTGTATTTAAATGAGGAACCTTCAGTCTAAGGATGCTGCATAGAACAGAATGCTGTGAAGATTGCTGATGGCCTTATTTTTACACGGTTCCTCCGGGTTTATTGGGTCCTCAGCCTTTGGAAGGATTCCATCATCATTCCTGTAACCAAAACCAAGCCTGATAAGTGTCTGAATGATTTTAGACCTGTTGCACTGACGTCTCTGGTCATGAAATACTTTGAGAAGATTGTGGCTGCTCTCTTGGGCTGTCATATATAAGCTGGAACCACTCCAGTTTGCTTCCAGTTCAGGCAGGGCTGTGGATGATGCAACCAGCACCTTTTTAAACATGACTTTAACCCACCTGGAAGGTGTTAGGTCCAAATTGTGTGTTGTGACCCCTTTAAAAAATTGTTTTTAACATTTTTTTGACGCTTATGTGGTTAATAAACAGTTGATTGAATGCGAGAATAAATCTGAAATAGAACAGATTTTTTAACATCTTTACGGTTGACTTGTGTATTTAAGCTTCAGATTGTGTTTCTAATAGTGTCGATGGTTTGATGGTTTGGAAATCATTAGGGATGCACAATAACCGTTTTTTAAAACCGATACCGATAACCGATAACTTTCAGCTGCTATAGGCCGATACCGATAACCGATAACACACACAGATACCTAAGATTGTTACATCAATACTATGAACAAAATCAAAAATAGTTTTGACTTTTTAAATGAACAGATATTTTTTTCCAATGAAAAACTATTGACAAGCCTCTAAAACATTTTCATAAAGCTATCAAACAAACCTATTTGATATCTCACATTAATTTAAATAAGGTGCATTACTGACTAATATAAAAAAAATAAAGGCTCCTTGAACTGATGGAAATACATGCTTCAAAATTACAAACTGAAAAAGATTAACATTTAAAGGATTTTGGCTTGTGGTTCCATTTAAATTAATACCTTTAAAGTAAATGAGGGTCAGTAGTTTTTATTTTTTAATCTCATGGAAGCTTTAGATGAGAGGAATGAGGGAGAGGAGAGACTGCTGCTGGCTTGCGCACGTTAGCATTAGCTTTCGTTGGCTCACGTTAGCGCGATTTCAAAACTCCATGGAAGCGATTGTTATGTTGTAGGTGGCAGATCGGGTTTTACGTATTAAAGCTTGTGCTTCCCTCCTCGTAGAATTCGCTCAGAGGATTCGTCACAAGTAACCACCAAACTATCTTCTTCTGAAACTTTAACGAGGATCCACGCCGCCATGTTTGTTGTGATCAGCACAATGCATGCTGCATTCAAGGTGTAACGTAAATTCCGACGTTTCCTCATTTGCTAGTCGTTCTTTCAGCATTTTCTATTTTTTCTTTTTTTATGTGTAACATGTGGGAGAATACTGCGAATATCAATTCAAGTCAGCAACTACCAAATTTATGACCGAGTTAACGAGTTGTTTTCTGGCATGAGGGGGTATTCTTGATTTTCCTTATTGAGTATTCGTTTTTCTGATTATGCCGACGCTAATTGAACATAACATTCACTGCCGGTCATTCAAAGCTCAGAGAGAGCGACTCACTGCCGTGTTGACAGAAATATATGTTATCGGGGCTATTCGTCGTGATATTGGAGTTATCGGGATGACGTCATAATTTCCTGTTATCGGCCCGATACTTATCGTGCACCCCTAGAAATCATCGACGTACTCATATTCTTAAGGGAAAAAAACGCAGTGTTTTACGCAACGTCAATGACTCTGGAGTGGATTTTGGAAGGAGGTGATTGATGTGGAAATCTACTCATGGATGAATGAACACTGAATGAGGCCCTTAGTGTCGATACAAAGGAAGGTCTGAATGAACTTTTGTTCTCTATGCAGTTATGACAGAGCCTCATTTACGGTCGAAAACGAAGTGGGAACTGTGGAGGAATTGCAAGACCGAAGTTTCCCCCATTACTACCTGGATTCATAGTCTTTTTCTGTCTCTATCAACAGAATGTGGTCCCCTCACGCTGTGGAACTCTGTCCATCGACACAGCTGGCCGCCTGCCTTGACATCTCTACTTCGGAGCTTGGCCAGATAAGCGCCGCTTACTGCCTCCCTGTCGAACCTCTGTGTTGCCGCTCTGCGGAAACATGTTTACAGATGCAAACAGCATCTGAAAACGGGCACGTCACGGCTCCTAAAAGAACCGATTTTCATCAGAAATTGAAAACAAAAGAGAATTTCCTCTCCATCGCTCAAACTCAACCCCCCGCCCTTCCAAAGTGTTTGGATTTTAATAGCTAATTTCACTCCTGTGAATGGGCGCCTGTGTTGAATTTTAAAATTATTGTTTCATTAAAAGGATATTAAGCCTTAAGGAGGCGTATGTTTGCCTCATCTGACACGTCTCTCTCTCTCAGACTCTTCTCTGCTCGCTGGTGCTTGTTTTTCCTACTGTTCCACTCTAACCCAAATGCAGCTGTCCCGACTCCTGACTGGGGATGTAAGTGGGCACGTACAGAGGCAGCACATCATCTGCAATTTGTTCACAGAAAAACAAGACGAATGAGGCATCCATCCTTCTGCCTTAAATCTGGCTCGTCTTTCGTGCTGGAAGTCAAGAGAGTAATGAGAAACTCTATTGAAGGACAGAAACATAACAATACAAAACTGGTTTTTGATGATTTCGTTTTGACAATCCTTACTGTGTCCAGTGAAAATTAACCTCCGGATGAGATGAAATAAGCTTAGCTAGGTGTTTTTGTGATGACAGCAGCTTCCCCAAAAACAGCTGGTGCATTGACTTGTCTGGTGATCACAGATAATTAGCCCTGATTTTAGAAGCGGACATGCCTTTGGCTCTGACCTGGCTGGAAATACATCTCTAACGATGATGAAGCAGTTCTGTCATTGTGAGGGATTTTGCGCATTAACCGTGCAATCAAGTGTGATCCTGTACCATCTGGTTTGAAGCCAGCGCTACGTGTACTGCGGTGGAGAAAGTGCATCAAAGTGAATCCTGTCCACTCACGGTGCGCTGAAAAATGGGAGATCCAAGGCAATTTGAGTGCCTCAGATGTCTTTGTCTAAGTCTGTCTCTTCGTGTCACTCTTCCCTCTCCAGGATGACAATCAACGCTGAGTGCCAGCTGCAGCTCCATAATTTCCCGATGGACGAACACTCCTGTCCTCTCGTCTTCTCCAGCTGTGAGTTTTGGCTGTAAAGTGCACGAAAACCGCGCACACAGACTAATATGCATATAGATGCCTCCACATCTGTGCCTCTGCAGACAGGGAACTTTAATCAACACAATCTTGAAACCAATTAGAGATAGAAATAGCAACATGGGCAGCAGAAATAGAAAACAGTAAAAAACAGAAAGTCAGGGATCTGCTGAGATGCAGAAAACTAAACAAAGCTAAATGGGTAACCACACTGCACCTGAATAGCAAAAGGAGGCTCCAAAGATCAAATCCTGTGAAATTTAGTTCAATTCCAAAATACTTTATTCATCCCAGAGAGGAAATTAATTAAATGCAGATCTCTGAAAGGCAGCACGGAGAACCCTGAGGCCGGGAGGTACCAGTGTTAGAGAAAATCAATAATCAGGGGATTGGAGATCAGCTGGTCATATATTGCTGTCGGTGTTCAGCTTTACTTCCATCCTACAGGCTGAAAATCTCCATGCAGCCCGACAAAAATAAGTTCTGATGCTTTCTGCTTGAACTGATAACAGCCTTTCATCTCAAAACATTTAGACGATGATAAATAAGTGTCCTATACAAAATAATGATCAACATTAATGAGCGTTTGTGTCAGAGATGATGCGGTTGATGATGATGAGGGGGTCAACTCACAAGAAAGGTCTACACTGTAAAAACTGTTGCTTAGATTCAAGATTTTCAAACTACTTTTTAGTAGTTAAGTGAACTTTTTTTTTTTTTTTTCATTTTGGAAAACTCAAAAATTTATACTTTACTGTGTTAAAATCTTTAGCACTGCCTTAAAGAAAAAGCTAAAAAAAATTGAGTTTAACTGACTTAAAAAACAGTTGTTCACGGATATCATACTGAATAAGTAGAGTAAAATTTATATGTATATATGAAGAAATTGATTTGGAACAACATTAATTCAATTGATTTTAAATTAAAAAAAATGTTTAGCCTGTTTTAAAAGTCAAAATGACTAATAAAACATTTTAACTTCTAAGAAACGACAGGTATTTGTGTCCAACATTTTTTTTATCAAAAGGCATCTTCTGCAACTTTACAGTTCTAAACTGTTTAGATACAATTTTATTTTTAAAACCAAAATACATCAATGTAATCTGTAACCTGATCTTAGTGCTGAACAAACAAAAAAAAACGAACGTGTTTTTAGCAGTGCAAATATACCTGAGGGCACAATAACAAAACGTTTTTGATTTAAAGATGCATATTAGAACATTTAAACAGAACACACATTCTGACCTGCAGCCTATAACACCTTTCACAGTGAAAACTTTTATCAGAAAACTCCAGTAAAACCTGCCAAAAAGGACAATAAAAGAACAATTAGTAGGTGCTATCCATTGAGCTCCTACAGCTCTTTGACACATCAAAAAGTCTGGAAATACAACAGGAGCTGAAACTGTGCACGTGCACGGGTGGACCAGTTTAGGAGAGAAACTGGTTTTGGAGTGTCATAAATTTGGCTGTTGGTCTTTGGAAGACCTCAAATGTCTCAGAGAGTTTAGATGAATCCTCCAGATTTAGGGCAGATGTTGATCTGAGGAGTAGAGAGGATGCTCCTGCTAGAGTTTCCAGACCAGTAAGCACTGGGAACACCCTAATGATGATACCAGCAGCATCTGGCTCCTGACAAGTGGAGCTTCTCATACATTGAGTTTTCAGTTCCTCATGTTTGCTTCTCTCTGCGGTTCCCTGCATGGCACATAAATTGAACACAAAAAGGATAAAATGTCTCCTTTGTTGAAATAATAAATAGATAAAAAAAAAAAAAAAACTAACAAAACAAAAACTAAAAAGAGTAGTTTTGAGTGTGGTTTTGTGTTCTGGGGCATAATTAAATATATCTGGTCTTTCACAGGTTGACATATAACACTGTGTCTCTTTTCTTTCTTTTCATTGTTTTTTAATTTGACAAAGGTTCGGCTAAAGTGCGGAGGTCTTGACTCAGGTCAGACTGAGTGTCTCACCTGACATGACTGAGGTCAGAAACTGAGTCAGACCCGACTCAGACAACCTGACCCGTCTGAGTGAATGACCTCAGTCCTGACCTGAGACAATCCTTACTTTGAAGTCGGAAATGAGCTCCTCAACACTCTCTCCCGTATACTCAGACATCTCAGGGTCGCATCTCTCTTCTTAGAAACTGATGTCATTGGATCCTGGAGTTATAAGTGAATAATTGAACACAATCTTACAGGCAGGAATTGTCCGTCTAATGTGTTTGCCATTACTACTTTGGGTCTTCACTACATTAAATAGAGCAGTGTTCTCCAACTGTCCAGCATGTTTTAGAGAGAAACATTGAAAACATGCAGGACAGTTGGCCCTGAGGACAATGGTTGAAGAAAGCTGAAACAGAGCTTCGAGGCATCCGTACAGAACCGAACTTGGACTACAAAGTAGTGCTGTTAATGATTAGCTCGCATGTTAGCATTAGGCACATTTCCGTTAGCGGGACTTAACGACAGTGGTAGTAAAAAAACAACAGTAGCCAAATAAAAATTATTGTGTGAGATAACAATTCGTGAAGACAACATTTGCAGATGATATGAAGTACAAACCGCATTTGTCTAAGAAATAAACTTTGTAAGGTTAGCTTTGTAGCCTACAATACTGGCAAAACATGCTTCAACAAGCCATGCTTCAGCATGAAAGTTTGGAATTAAATATCGCAGCACGCTCAGATGTCCATCCAGCCAAAATCACATTTTGAGGAATAAAGATGGTTACTTACATGTTTGTTGTGATGTTTAGCCGTCTCAGTCCAGCCAAGAGTGTCAGTGAATATTGGAGTTATGTCCGGACAAGTTCACGTTACAGTATGTGGGGGTGTCAGAAAGATTTAGTTTTGGTAAGCTCTTTAAAATTGAGTTTGAAAAATCAATTTTAGGATACTTATCTGTAACTTTCATAAACGCAAAAAGAAACTGAAACTGATTTTACCAAGCAAATTTGCTCAATAGAATAAATGAATACTAACTACATCTCAGAAGTACTATTTACAGTGTACACTTTTTCAGCTTTGTCTTCATTAGCCCTGTGTTTGGGCATAAAATACTGAGACACAAAAATGTCTGCATAATGAGTGAAAGTACCATTGTGATATTTTCAAGAATGGGTTTTTCTTTGCTTGAGTGTTGCGTTAATTGTTCGACCAGACCACCGTAACCGACTGTGGGTTGGTCTGAAAGGGTTTGAGGATGAAGCTGAACTTCAATTTAGCCGTGCTAAACTAAGGCCCATCACCAAAGGCCTTGAGACGACAGGCTGTGCGCTGCGGGAAGCCTACTGCTGGACCTCTTGGTAGCAGTTCTTTTGTTCCAGATGTCGTTCTGTAATATAATTCATAAAGTGATATGAATTATCATCATGGGTTAGCAGAAGCTAAGCCAGCCAAGCTATAACCACCAAGGTGGTAGGTGTGTTACAGCTGGCCCTCAGCGCTGCTGGTTCCACTTCTTTGCAACATGGCACTGTATAGTTCCAGCAAACAGAGCATTTTTGGATTAAGCAGGGTTTGGTGGAGTGAACTCCTACCAATATGGTGAGCCAAGCTGTACTAAAAGAAAATAAATAAATCTTCAAACAGACTCTTTAGTAAACCGTGTGGGTGACAGGTTTTTCCAGTTCTTTTTCAACAATTCTGCTGCAGAAATTAGCCTCAGCCTTTTCTACAGCAGACATTTGCATACCATATTTATATATAGCATATACCATATTTAAATTCTCAATGATCTTTCAGTTCTACAAATACCTTCATAATTTTAGAAAATATTTTTTACTTTGAAATAAAATTCTGATTTATTATAAAGAAGTGATTTGATGATGGATGGATGATTTTATTCAAATATTTCTCGAAAATACAGTAACAATACCGTATTGGCCCGAATACAGGACTACATTTTATTCTAGAAATCATATTCTCAGAAATCGGATCATATTATAATTGAGGTCTAGACTTTTCTATTGTCATTGCACAATCTGCGCCACTAGATGGAGCCCTGCATCGAAGTAACCAGTAAACGAATGGAGCATCACAGCGTACGTATGTGAATGAGATCTGATGTATAAGGGAGGAACGATGAAACCGTGTTGAAGAAAGGGGATTGAAAGTTTTGATTGCAGTCTAGAATTTGTTTTTTACAGTCTGAATTGTTACCTGTACCTTAAGTATACTTCCGAAAAAAGATGAAATCATTAAAATGTTTAAAAATAATCGTATTTTGTGAGTTCTTCTATAATAAATGTACAATAAAAGTTGTTTTATGAATAACCTTATCGTCAAACATATTTTTATTTTCCCCAAATGATATTTGAAAAATAATAGTAGAAGTTGATACAGACACACAATAAACAATAGTATGGAGGATAATTTATATTGATTATATTTATTAATTGATTAATTAGCCCGAAAACAGTTGGTGTTTTTTGATTGTAGGAGAAAGTTTGATGATAGATGGATGATTTGCTTCAAATATTTTTAAAAAATACAGTAACAATAAATCTCAGTGTTAACATTTTTATTTCATGTAACAACAGTAGTTGATAGACATACAAACAATAGTACAGAGGCTGATTCATATTGATTGATAGTCAATTAGATTTTTTATTTATTCATAATGAAAAATATAGTCACAATAAATCTCAGAGCGTTGGCATTGGAATAGGAATGATTTAGATTCTCCAATTAGCCGAAACAGTTGGTGTTTTTTGATTATGGGAGAAACCGGAGTATCCCGGAGAAAACCCACGTAAAAGCCACGCCTCAGCTCTGTATCCTCTCCACTTTTCTCTTTTACTTTTGTTTATTTGTTCTCATCCTCCCTCTGAAAGATTTCCTCCATCTCTTCCTGGAGTCATTTCTTCCAATCCTCCATTTTTTGACAATATGCTCTTCTAAATTCTTCAAGTCCTTCTGCAGCTTTTTCTTTTCACACTCAAGTTTTTTACAGTTTTCCTGCATTTGAGAGGGAAACATCTCAAGTTTTGCTTTTTCAAACTCCAGTTGATTCCAACCATGTTCCAGTTCCAGATCTTTCTGACCGTGTTTTAGGTCTTCAAACCGCTCCTGCAGATGTTGTCTTTCAATCTGAAGTTTTTGATCAGTTTCCTCAATTTTCATCATAAACTGTTCAAATTCCATTTTCTTCAGATGTAAATGTTTCCAACCTTCTTCCAGATCTTTCTTGGTCTCCTCTAAATTTTCAAACCCTTGCTTCAGCTTATACTTGTCACGTTGTAGTTGCGCATAAGCTTCCTGCGTTTCAGTGCTTAACAGCTCAACTGCTGTTTTCTCTACATTAATTTTTTCCCAACCCTCTTTCAGATCTTTCTGACTGTCTTTTAGGTCTTTGAACTGCTCCTCCAGATTTTCCCTTTCAATCTGAATGTTGTTTTCAGTTTCCTGCATTTCCACGATAATCAGTCCAAATTCCGTTTTCTTCTGCAGTAAATATTTCAAACCATTGTCCAGATCATTTTTACTGTGTTTTAGGTCTTCAAACTGCTCCTGCAGATGTTGTCTTTCAGTCTGAAGTATTTGATCAGTCTCCTCCATTTCCATCATGAACTGTTCAAATTCTGTTTCCTTCAGCTGTAATTTTTTCCAACCATCTTCCAGATCTTTTTTGTCTCCTCTAAATTTTCAAACTCCTGCTTCAGCTTATACTTCTCATGTTGTAGTTGTATATAAGCTTCCTGAGTTTCAGTGCTTAACAACTCAACTGCTGTCTTCTCTACATTCATTTTTTCCCAACCCTCTTTCAGGTCTTTGAACTGCTCCTCCAGATTTTCCCTTTCAATCTGAATGTTGTTTCTCAGTTTCCCTCATTTCCTCAATAATCAGTCCAAATTCCGTTTTCTTCTGCAGCAAATATTTCAAACCATTGTCCAGATACTTTTGACCATATTCTAGGTTTTCAAACTGCTCCTGCAGTTCTTTTCTTTCAGTCTGAAGTTTTTGATCAGTCTCCTCCATTTCCATCATAAACTGATCAAGTTCCGTTGTCTTCAGCTGTAGATCTTTCCAACCCTCCTGTTGATTTTTCTTAACCTTTTCTAAAATCATGAACTCCTCCAGCAGCTTTTGCTTCTCTGTCTTAAGTTGGTGATCAGTTTCATCCAATTTTTCCCAACTCTGTTCAAGATCTTTTCTTTCCTCCTCAAAATCCATCTGTGCTTCTCTCAGTATTTTTATTTCCTTCTCATATTCTCTCTTTGCTTGCATCAGTCTGTTTTTCTCCCTGTTTAGTTGTTTCTCCTGCTCCACCAAATCGGTTTTCTTGTCATTTTCTTGTTTCAAGATTTCAATCTCTCTGTTCATCTCATTTTTCTCTTTTACAAGTTCCTCCTTCTCTTGCTGGAGGTCCATGTATTTTTCTTCAACTTCTCTTAAAGCTTCTACCTTCTCCTCGAGATCCTTATTCCTCTGTTCAAGGAATTTCTTGTCGTCCTCCAGTTGTTTGAGGCGCTCCATCAGCTCATCAGGGCTGTTTGAGATCCCGAGCTGGCTGCTTGGCTGGATCTTTTCGATTTCCTGCGGAAAGTCTGAAAGTTGAAGCTTCAGGCTGTTGTTGTCGTCACTCATGAGCACGTTGCGAGCAATTTCCTCATCATTGAATTGATTAAGGATCTCGCATTCAGCGCTGTAGCGAGGACTTCTCTTTACAGTTTTCTCACTTGGTTGGTGTCTGGAAGCCATAGATACTTTTGATGTGTGTCTTCTAGATCAGTGTTTTCAGAGTGACTGAAAAATTCTAACTGGTAAAACTAGGAGGAGTTCTGGAATATGACATCATACAGAATCAGCCCCGCCCACACAGGTCACACCCCTGCAATGAAAAATGGTACAGTCCGTTTCAGTTACATTTAAAATTAAATTAAATCTGTGACTGAATTACATATGAGTAGGATAATTTAAGATCAAACTTGATTGGTGCTACAATGGGAATATAATCTAGTTTAAGTAGCTCACATGACAGTATATAGTGCAAATAATATGAAGTAAAATATTTGCTAATTTAGTTTATAAGAATAGTAAAAAATAAAATGAAAATTCAGACTGTAGACATAATAACATTACATACAAGCTGGGGGGTCGGGGTGGATTATGTGTGCATATACCACAGCATCAACAGAAGTCCTGAGCAGGAGCGTGCAGACTCCAAAGAACCTTGGTCTCCTCAGAAGGTTGGAGGAGACTTTGGCCCTTTTTGTACGGCACATTCAGTGTCGTGAGAACAGTCCAGGTTATTGTTGAGATGAACACCAATATCCTTAAAGCTGTCAGACCCCTGGATTCTCACCGGTGTGTGAGGTGGTCTCCTTCTGAGAGCCAACAATGGCTGAGTTATCAGAGAACTTCTGGAGATGATAACTGCTGGTGTCGTATGTCCAGTCCTGAGGTATACGGTGTGAAGAGGAACGGAGAGAGTAACGTTCCCTGAGGGGCCCCGGTGCTTCAGACCAGCACCTCAGGGACAGGTTACACAGCCTCACGTACTGCGGCCTGTTGGTGAGGTAGTTGATGGTCCATGCAGCCAGCTGATGATCCACTCCTGCCCCCTCCAGCTTCCCTCTCAGTAGAGCTGCCTGAGTAGTGATGAAGTATTTAATATATTTGAATATTTGAAAGTGATCATGGATATTAAAAAGTAAAACATTTGTGAAAGGCACCAAAGTCCGTCTGTGACATGCAGATAAGCTCTTGTCTTCTTTAACTGTGAAATGATCAGGGTAAGATGACTTTAAATGTTGGAATAAAAGTGTGATCCTAACTTTAAGACCTAATTTATTGTAAAATAAGTAAGTAATATATCAAGCTCCTGCAAATATAGAGTTGTGTAGAACCTCAAAATGGGGCCTCAGACTCACTCTCTAAAAAAAAAAAATACATTTGGTTACATCAGAGAGGGTTTTTTCCAGTTCTTTATATGCTGTCTGTGACCATCAGTTGGAGGCTAAAGCCTGATTTACACTTGAACGTCAGGTCGTCTGCGTCACCTACGCAGATGACGTAGAGATGCCCCCCCACCCTACGCAGACACTCCGGTGCACCTACCCATAATTGTAGGTCGACGCAGACAGTATCGCAGAGAGGAGAGAAAGGAGGCCTCTGATTGGTCAATTCTACATCTGCACAGAAAAGAGCGCGTCATTGAAGAAATGAGGAAGTACCCACATGTGTACGATTCTGGTTCTCCACACTACAAAGAGAGCACATATTCTAGTAATTCATGGAGGGAGATTGCCATTTATGTGGGTCTGTATACGGCCGAGACGGTGAGGAAGTGGAAAAACGCAAGAGATAAGTTTAGCAAGTTTAGCTAGTTCGTGATTGTCCATCTTGCGTTGTGGTGTGGAATAACATAGTGGAGACTGCGCGAGTATAAATCAAAAGTGACGGCGGCATCTCTGCGACAAGCTGACGGCGACACATTGCCGTGAGAGTATACACGGCCGTTTAGACTTCCCAGATTGTTACTGCATAAGCATTCAGCAAAAGAGTAACAATTAAAAAAAAATCTGAAACCCAACTCTGAATTCAGTTTTTTCCTTTTATGTTCTGCCAACAGTGAACACATTCCAGTGGGGGGGAAAAAAAAAAAAATACGGTATCATGTAATCCTAATTCTTTGTGACAAATCTAAAAGGTGTTTTCTCTCAGACCAGTTTTGTTAACAGTAGCAGCGTACAAAAGCAGGCAATACTGATCAGCATCTTGGGAACAATCTTTCCTTTGTTCCGATTTGATAATTCCACAAGTGAAGTTGAATTGTGAACTGCCCATTGATCCTATTGGGTTTGACCAATCCCTTGAGGTGACAATCCGTCAAATACCCACAGCTTGGAAGTGCTCCATGGGGGTGTCATGGGGGGAATTTATGTTTAAGCTGCAGTAGTTTATATTATTGTGTTACCATCTTAAGAGCATCATAATTTAATACTGATCTAATGTCAGTATCAGGTACTTCATTAGAAGTGTAGGTAGATTATATTGATTGTCTGCATTGACAGTCAGCAAAAATTTGTTGAAAAAATATCGGCAAATATCCAATATCGTGCACCACTAATTCATTTTATTTTGAATATGACCATCTTAGATTTGTTTGTATCAGTTCAGCTCTTCAGTGTGTGCCAAGCACCCCCATGTAGAACCATAGCTAAACTGTAGTTGTTTTCTCAAGGCCATATCTCAGGAACAGCTTCAAGGGATTTGGATGATTGACACCATGATGGAATCATCATCACAGCCAATACAGTGGACAGGCAGTTCACAGGTCCACATCTTTTCAGGTGTTATCCAGTCATAATTAAGGACAAGATAGTATGTTTACTCAAAGGTAGTACCTTGTAGTCCAGATTTTGTGTGCTCCTACCAGCAACAGAAGCTAAAATTATTTTTGATTTGACATGAATTATGAATTGCATGATCTGGGTGGAGCTTTTCATTGAACTATAACTTATGAAGGTTATAGTCTCAGTATGTTTTGTTGCAGTGTGGTGATTCTTCCATCACTGCAGTCTGTGGAGTCTTACCTTTGATCTGATTGAAGCCTTTTGTTTGTAGCTTGCAGCAGCTGGTTGCTGCTGTTGGTTTTCCTTGGCATGTTGCGCTCTCTAATTTTTTGCAACGTATTCACATCGTCCCGTTTGGTGTTGGAATTGTATTTTGTCTAAGTGAAATGGCGAAATGGTCTATCTTCTTCATTTGCAGTGCTGCATGTTTATAAAACTATTGTTTTAAAAATTACTTGAATGACTTATTTGATACTACGACCCAGGGAAAGGTCGTTCCTATAGCTACATCTGCACTACTAATGACTTATTCTGGCCTATAATTAATTCTTTCACAACCTATTTCTTCTAAAAAGCATCAAATTCTTTTTCAGTTTAAGTAACACGTCATTCTGTCGGTTTAGAAATCATCTGTGTGATGTGATTTAATATGGGGAGAAAAAAATCAATATACAGATGCTAGTATCTGCATTGAGTTGGATCCACAATCTTCAAATAGATATTCGGTTCATTCATAGTGTGATGAGACGGCTGTTACAGCACTGTTGTTAGCAAAGGAGCCATTCAGTGGAAATAAGCTCCAATTTTCCTTTTGCTCTCAGTGAAAGAAAAGGCAGTAGCTATTCTTCTTGTAGTCACGTCTGTCAATAAATGTCAATAAATGACCAGAGAGCTTTCAACAAGACAGAATTAAAGCTTTAAGGCTTTTTATTTGCTGAAGCTAAATACTGTTATTGCCTCAGTATGGAGATAGCTAATTGAAATTTGTTAAAATATCGCAGAAAGAAATGAGAAGTAATGAAAGGATAATTTCATGGTGCTTGATTTTGATTTGGTCAGTGCTTTATTCAGTTAAAAAGGTTTGATGCTTCATAGAGAAACAGAGTCCTTGTTCCCTTGTATGTCTACTTAAAAATGTTCATAGCCTTTTACTTGATATCAATAGGTCTCATCTTTGAAACCGAAGCGCAGAGTTGCATATTTACTCATATGAGTCAACTCTTTTGAAAAATGCAAAGCTACTCTCCAGACTCGAACCCATCTCTGATAAGCTCTTGGTCCATTTAGAGGCTTGTAAAAAGCCATTTCCATTGTCTGAACAACACATGAACCAAACTGAGCAGCTAGTGTGTCTCTCAGGTCATTGCCTTGCCGTTTCACATCAGTCTGATGCCAGCCTGCAAATGGCAGACATGTGTTCCTTAGCAGATGGTTTACAAGATGAAGATCTGATGTGGAGGTGGAGAGATGAGACAGATAGGACCGGCCGAGTATTCTCGAATGACATCTGATAACGAAGCCACAATTAGCCTTCACTTATCTCCACTCTTTAAACATTATTTCTTTCTGTCTTTCCCCCCTACCACTCTAAGTGTAGCTGCTCCAATATTAAAAAAAAAAAAGTGCTGAAGGCTGATGTTCAATGCTTCTAAAATGTTCAGTCTCTTATTAAGCAAATCACATTCAGTTTCATTTGTTGGGATAAAAAAATTATGAGCCTGGTTCATGTGTTGATGGCTCACTCATTTTCTCATTATGTCTGAATGCCTTTTTGACAACAAATGAAACTTTAGAGCAGTGATTTCCGCGGCCCCCTGGTGGGCCGTCGCGGTACTGCAGGTGGGCCGTGAGCGGTCATTAAAATTAAACAAATATGTTTTAAATCCTCGAACTTTTTTCAATATGTTTCTAATTACTGTAAAATATTAACGACATGATTCAAAAACATTAAGAAGTAAAAAAAAAACAAACCAGTTAAGTGTTATTCTACCGTCATCTTAACTTAATATGGCAAGTGTCACCTTATTTGTTGACCCCTCATATTAATATCGGAACATGGTTCCTAGTCCTGTATGTTGATCACAGTTTGAATTAAAGGTTTTGGTGGGCTGTGGGGATTTTTCACATTTCAGACTGGGCCTTGGTGTTCTGAAGTTTGGGAACAGCTGCTTTAGAGGTTTAAAAATAGTTATTTGTTTTAGATAAAGAAAAGCATTTTAACTTCTCATTATTGACTGAAACCTGGAAATTCAAATTTATTTATTATTTATTTGTCTTTTGAACATGTATGAACTATACAGCCCTTTTCATAATAATATGAATAATTATACAATGATATATCAGATTTATCAGAAAAGAAAAAATAAAAAACTTGAATAAATACAGGCAGTAATAAGCTGATGTTTTGTATGTTTTATGTTGAGATTTTTTTTTTATGTTCAAAAAAAGGAGTAGAGGGAAGCTTAAGCTTATGAAATCCCTACCTCCTTTCATTTACATGTTTAACATGGTCATTAATTTTGCTATATAATATAATATAATATAATATAATATAATATAATACAATACAAATGATTGGACATAATCTGGGAAAGCACACACCTCGATGTCCAGCTTGAAATGCGTGTCAGGGCGAGAGCCAAGACACGAGGTTGAAGGAGCGGAAATATCGGCTTGTTTGGAGGCAAAGGACACTCAAGAATATTCTCTGCTGTACTGAGGGTTCCCAAAAGCAGAGGGGCTGCTGTAATTATTAAATGGAATAATTGCTGAAACCATGACTCGAGGGGGCTGAATCCTCCCTCACACGACACCTACGAGGTCTAAATTAAAAGTTCCAATATTGGAAGACAAGCGTTGGTGTAATTTCTAGTATTGCGAGTTCTGCGACTCAGGCAGCAAATGCAATTGTGGACCATGTCTTATACAGTTGTCAAACTTTTAATTTAAAATTCCATAACTTTTTGCAGAGGTACACTGATGATATACAGGCGGACATTTTATGAATGAATTGGTTAATATACAAAATGTAAATGAAGATCGACTGCAAGGATTTGTAAATCTCACACTCATATTTTATGTACTATAGTGCATAGAAAAAAAAATGTTTAAACTGAAGAAATGTCGCATCTTGAGAAACAAATAGGTGATTTTTAAAAGGTGTGTACCTTTCCAGATGTACAAAAAAAAATTAGATTTACCAGATGATTTTCTACTTCACCTCGGCCCATTTTAAATGAGCTTTGTTCAAGAAAAGAAGAAAAGACAGCAAACAGTGAACTTCTGGAAGCATCTCAGTTCATGCAGCGATTTCCTTTACAGATTCACACCTGCTTTTAATGCAAAGCTGCTAGAGCCTGAAATTCACAGGCATCCAGTATCGATTTTAGACCCACCAGATTCTGAAGCTTTTGATATTATATCCTGTAGATGAGATGAGGCTTTACAATTTTACACCAAGGAAGACTATTCTGAAACCTGAGACTCTCCCTCTCTGATGCTCTTTTTACAACTCCATGACAAGTCACCACTCGTGGCTGATGTTCATTCAGTTTAATTTTCCAGAAGAAAAGCTTGTATACTCCAAGGCTTGGAGTTAACTGTGAAACCGTATTCTTCATCAGTCTTTATCTCATTGCCAGTTGCCAGATCACCTTTGAAGGTTGGAGCCTCGTCATGGACCATTTTCCTCCATTTCCACCACAGATTTTAACTGGATTGAAGTCTAGACTACTTGCAGGCCATGCCACTACTATTTTAGATTTTTCCTGAAAGAAAGCTTTCATACCTTTTGCCCTCTGGAATCATCATCCTGAAAGGATTATATTATCACCAAAAACCAAACATGTTTTCTTCAAGCAGTCATCGCCACACATGTAACTGGCACCTAAACAGAAGTTCCAGTGTAGATCGGTGATTCATCACTGAATATAACTTTCATCCACAGTCCATGATTACTTTTCTTTAACCCACTGATAACCTTCTGTTTTTCCTGTTTGGGTGTTCTTGTGAGCCGTTTTCTGCAGGTAAATCCTCATTTCCTTTAGGTGATTTTCTACAGCAGTGATTCCCAAAGTGTGGGCTGCGCCCCCTGGTGGGCTGTCGTGGTACTGCAGGTTGGCCGTGAGAGGTCATTAAAATTAAACAAATGTGTTTTAAATCCTCGATCTTTTTTAAATATGTTTTTAATTACTGTAAAACATTCATAACATGATTAAAAAAACATTAAGAAGTAATAAAACAACCGAATTAAGTGTTATTCTACTGTCATCTTAACTTAATATGACAAGTGTCACCTTATTTGTTGACCCCTTACATTAATGTGGAACATGGTTCCTAGTCCTTTATGTTGTTCAGAGGTTTGTGATTAGAAGGTTTCGGTGGGCCGCGGAGATTTTTCACATTTCAAATTGGGCCTTGGTGTTCTGAAGTTTGGGAATGGCTGTTCTACAGTTTAGTCACAGACTGGGACTTCATTTTCTCCATTGTGCATTTTCTCTTTTTAAGTTTTTTTGATGCTTTGATGTCATCCTTGGCCTTCCCATTTTGGTCCAGACTTTTGAGAGCCAACATCCAGTGATTATCTACCTTCTTGAGATTTATTATCATCAATAGAATAATATAAATGTAACAAAATTACTGTAAAAAGTAATATTTAAAAGTTAAAGAACTGGCAAAAACTTTTTTAGTATTCAGGTTTTAATGGGTTAAACATGCTCGATTAGCAAGGTGAACTGCAGATAAACCGTCAGGCATCACTGTTCAGAATATCTGCTGACACTCGTTCCCCTCCCTTTATCAGAACTTATCTTTAGAACCACACTGTGCTGTGTGTTAAAAAGAAAGTGCTCTTAAACCCACTGGAATGCATAAGTGTAGGCAGATAAGCTTGGTCTTTCACATTTAAGACAATGAAATACCCTCTGCTTGGTGAGGGAGTTGAGAAAAATCAGCCTTGCCCACTTGTTTACTGCATCATTGAAGATTGGACAGGGATGTTTTAAATAGCTGTTGGTGCGCAATTATTGCTACACGGGCTTGTTGAAAATAGGGAATGATATCTAGTGTTAGTGAAGATAATTTGGGAAATAGACACCCAAATTGTTCTAATAGTTCTTCTCATTTAACTGGAGTTGTTTGCAGTAAAAGTCAGACATGGCTTCTTTGTTTGGTGCGAAAACAAACAACAAAAAAAGGGTGAAATATTAAAGAATGTAATTTGTAGCATCATGAAAGAACATGTCGCCTTAGGGAGCTTTTAAAAGTATGAAGCATTTTGCAGCTATGAAGATACACTGGTCGCCCAGTGGTAATACTGACTGCAGTAAATATAATTGAACAAACACGCCGAGAGAAAAATGATAGCAATAATGTTTGCCAACTATATTAGTGTTTAGAAAAAAAAAAAACTATTTGGCATCATTGTGATTGCTCCTCTTGGTTATAGATGGTTATCTTCTAAATGAGACCATTTGCATAATTAGTGCGGTCGCCACTACAGGGCACAAACGGGCCTGCGCCCGTCTCATTACTGCTGCCACTCATCTTTCTACGGAAAACTGCTTCAACGTGTCAAATGAGCTCAGCTTGAGTTTTAACACGGAGACGGGGCTGTTGTTGATGCACAAGCCTTCACAGAAATTTAATTTCCAACATGTTTACTTGTGTTTAAACGCTGCCGCCTGCGTGGATCTGAGTGCGGCTGTCAAATGGAAATGTTTAAAGTTAGTCTGAATCAGCTTCCAACAAGGTGTCTAAGCTTCTTCTTGGCAGCAATTGGTGGTAAAGAACCAAAGTATAATGACGAGGTTGTCATTTGCAAGTCCAGCCACTACCTGCTTATTTTTTTGAAGAAGAGGATTGGGGCCACAGGAGACAAATTAAAAAGAAAAAAAAGAAAAAAATCCAAAGAGGGGGCCGACCTTTTTTAGAATTTCAACTTTGTCATCAGAACTTTGGGTTCCGATAAGCAACCAACTCTAATGGGAAACCAACATGATGAATGTGCTGTTTAGTTGCTTTTCTGTGATGTCGCAGGATCCCATGAAGACACCTCAGTAGTTTAAGAGCAGAATGTGAGTAAAAAAAGAGATCTGTTTGAGATAGGGTAAAGCAATTCTATGCACTTTCTAAACGAGGAACACTTTTCGTTAGTACACCTCCATAAGAAAAAGAAGAAAAAAAGTCTGGTCTTCATAAACTGAAAACAGGCTGGGTGCGTTGTTGTTTGGGATTGTAGCAGCAGAACTGCTTGATCACTACTTTTGCTTTGATTATTATTGTTCTACACCAAAAACACAATGATCATCAAAAACTGAAGACATGAAAGAACTTTTTTTTTCCTTTAATTCCTTAAAAAGTCCCAAATGTAATCCAGCTAGCCACATACAATGTTTTTTTTCTGCCATTTTTTTTAAAAAAAAAGGAAAGTGAAAGTAAAACAAATCTCTCCAAGACAATTTCTTACAAATCTCATAAAACTGGACACTGTTTACAAGCAATGCTGTTTTTTTTTCTTTTATCTTCTCTGATTTTTGATCTGTCAATGCATTTTAAAGCACCAATCAAATGATCAATCGTTGATTAAACCACATTATATCAAGTCCCAAACAGAAACCACAATTTTGAACTTAAAGCTGGATAAAATGATCTCTTGGATAATAATGACTAGACATATACAGTCATGGAAAAAATTATTAGACCACCATTTTTTCTTTACTTTCTTGTTCATTTTAATACCTGGTACCACTAAACGTCATCATGTGACTAAAACAGACAGAAAAGAAAACACTGAATGCATGAAAGCAGTGTTTTTGGCAGTACAACGCCATAGCTATTGATGTAAAAACTTAAGTGATTTAGGTTATTATCAAGAAAACCATGGAAAATGGTAAGATATCAGCTCTTAAATAGAACTCTTATGAGCAATCTTTGTGGTTATCATTATGTTTGTCCAAACAAATGTACCTTTAGTTGTACCAGGCATTAAAATGAACAAGAAACTGAAGAAAACAAGGGTGGTCTAATAATTTTTTCCATGACTGTATAACAGTTTGTTACCAATGAAACCTTAGTTCTACTACATTTTTTCTTGACATGCCCATTTGCTGCAGAGATTAAAATTTCAGACATAAATAAAGCATATCTAATCTTCAAATGTAATTAGATTTCAGTTTCACCACACTATAATTACAACAACTTCTTAACAGTCTCCTGAAGTACACCATAATCTTTGGACATGTCAGATATATTCATCTTCCATCAGTCATGTTTATTATGTTGTTAACATGCAATTACTGCTTAAATTCTGTAATTTAGCGAAATCACTATATACACTGAGTCCTGTATTTTTTCGAGTTTCTAACGTAGTCATCTCAGCTCTACTTTCTTTCAGGACCATGTTCTCTGAACTTTTTCCTCACAGCGTATCGAAGGCCTGCTCGATTGGATAGCTGCATTATATTTTATTCATTCAGGTGTTCATGGTTTTCAAAGGCCAAACCCTAATGTATCTGGTATAACCGGCCCTGAGGTGGTACCTAAAGAAATTGCTGGCTAAAATCATTCACCCATATGTTTCTAAACTTCATCAGTAATGTATGCGTTGACTTGCCAGGCAAGGCAATTGTGAGAAAGAAGTAAATTCTGGAGAGAAAAAAAAATGGTGCCCTTCAAATTTTTTTTTTACTTTCACTGTGGCCCAAATGTTTAAGGCCTAAGTTCTGATATTAATGTATCAATGGATTCAGCTCATCTTTGGGATCATTTGATTGGAAGCTGGAAAAGTTACACAACTAAAACTCAACAAATGCTACACTTAACTATAGGCTAAAGTGAATATTTGCTCACTATGAATTCACCTCAGCAGAATCCAAGCAAAAAAAAAAAGTTCAACAGTAATTATTCAGCTGATCCATGAACTTCCAATGAAAACTTACTGTATGATTTTGCATAAATCATGCATAGCTCAGGTATAAATCATGCATACAACAAAAACTGCATTGCTGCATAAATCCTTCCTGCTTTTAACTTTTATTTCTGCCCTTTTTCTTCCTCTTTTGCCATCTTCGATTCTTCCTCACACCTAACTCACTGTGTGGCTCCCAGACGGCTACCCTCGAGACGAGATCGTGTACAAGTGGAAGCGTAACTCTGTGGAGACTTCAGACCAGAAATACTGGAGGCTCTACCAGTTTGACTTCATGGGGCTCAGAAACACAACAGACGTACTCACGACCACAGCAGGTAAGAAAAAAAAAAAACAAGAAAGAGTGGAAGGAAGGTCAACAACGCCGGCAATCCACTTTCAAAATCATATATAAGTGGACTTCAGATGGCCATTTTTGTCTTATCTAGGGTACTTTGACTTGATGGAGGATTTTCTGGAGGCTGGGTGCCTCATAAATGCACACAAGTCATATTGCTGGAAAAGCTACAATGAACAAAACTTTGGGACATGACTTGCATTTTCAAGAATGATAAATCCAGAAATCCAACCATGAAGGTTCGAGCCAGAATCTCCTAGATAAAGTCATCATCGAGAGGAACTAAAAACAACAAAGATTACACACCAACATCTGTTTGTTCAAAGCAAGAGCTGATCACTTCTTCCTTGGTTTCCTGTTGAAACACTCAGTGTTCATAACTCAACACCAGTCCGTGTAACTCCTTGGACGACTGCTATATTTAATGTTATAAGAAACAAGATAATCGATTCCTACATGAATACTGTTTTTATAAACATTTACACAACACTGAGAAGAGAGAGTTGTCGGTCTAGAGCTATTTAGCCCTCCAATTTTCACAGGTTAACATTTGCACCATGCCCATAAATGTAATCATATTACTACAATCTCAGAGCTCATAAGTATTCCCCTCCTGGGTAAGGGCAAATAGGTTTTTCCACTGCCATTAATCACTAGGATTAAAGATTAAAAAGGAAGTTTAATTATTCATTTTTCTGCTATCTCCCTGCCGATGCTTTCAGCATGTTTGTTGGGCCATGTCTATTTTGATGTTTTAGTGCCAACCCGAAAAATATTTTTTTTCTCCAGGTGCATGTAATTATACCCACATGTGGCACAAGCTGGACAGGTTCTCATACATTTTTAATCTTTTAACATGATCCTTAAAGATAATGACAGATTTTATTGGCTTAAAAGGTGGAGGGAGATAAAAGAAAGAAAACCTTGTTGATGTGATGCGTATTTCTCTTAGTCCGTGCCAATATGGTCATTTGTCTTTGGAGAGACGTGCTCAGATCTGTATGATGTGACCTGATTCAGCTTTCGAACAGCTGAACCTCCGTTCATGAATATTCGAGGAACAGGAGTGAGATTAGGAGAGGGATAATAGGGAGTGGAATCAAATTATTTGGAAGCTCAGGGGAAATTAATTGTGTTGGCTTAATTTTTCGAAGCTAAAACATAGAAAGCATCGCGGTGTTTATTTATTTTAGTCCCAAAACTTGACATGACATTCTGTTTTCCTATTTACTGGAGACACCTCCAAACAACTTTTTTTTTTTTTTTTTGGTGGTGGAGGGGATTTCTGATAGAAAGTAAATGGTGACTGATGAATGCATTCATTGTAAGGCGCTTCTTTTAAATTACAAGTGCTCCTGGCCTCCCGCGACATCATCAGAACACGACCAAACTAATTTTCTGCTGAGATGCCCAAAAACTAACGGCAAACCTACACATCTACCTCATGCTGTTAAAGAAAATTGGCCATTTTCTCATTTATTACCCCGTTTCTTCTTCCTATTTCGCTTGCCGGAGCTCCATATCCACACATGATGATTAAATCCCTGGATAAAAATACCCGTCATTAATTTACACGATGACAAACTTTGAAAGTGTTTTTTTTTTCTGTTCGTCTTCCCCTTATTTTACTTTTCTATCTTCCTTTTCTTTCTCCCTCAATGCATGTGAGATATAGGGCTGTTTTAATGAGAGCAGAGTGGACAGATTCCCGGCCACTACACCACCAAGGACCCCAATCATTGTCATTATCATTTCAGCAGCGTCCTCTTCAAAAGACCCCAAGAGTGGAATCTCAAGCACTTCAGTTGCTTTGTTCTACCATCCCACTGCAAATTCCCCCAAACGCTTCCATCACGGCCTTTTCTCTACTTCTGAGAAATGCTGATGTTCATCCTTTTTCTTTTTTTCCAAATGTCCACACTGAGCTTTCGTGAAAAATCTCTATTCTTTTGTAAAAGAGCCGCTTCCAATCCTACCCTTTTAAATTTAGTGTTCCTTCATTTCGTATGTGTTCATAGAGCCCCTCAGAAGAAAATCAGGAAGCTATAAAAGAACTGTTATATCCCGAACAAACAACCAGGCACCATCTATGTATTAAAACAAAGAAAAAAACATTAGTTTCCCCAGTTAATTCATCCTCTTCTCCCTTGATTACTACCTGTCGAACCACAGCTTAGCCATAGTGGGGCTGTTAAGCTCTTTGACAAGCTTGAACAGCTTTGACAGGCTTGTTCCAACAATTCAGTATCAAAATGGGAAAGATTTGCTGCTACTGTCTTTTAAACATGGAAAAAAAACACAAACAAAAAAGTAAGAAGTTGATTAACATTAAGCTATAAAGTGAGCTGTCACTATTAGTATGTCAGCCTGCATAGCTAAAAGCTTTTTATTTTGACAGCAGAAAGTGTTGAAAAGGTTAGTTAGATGTCCCACGTCAGTCAACATGGAGTCAGTGTTGTCATGAAGGGGTAGTTTTGTTTGTTTTTGTGTGTATGTGTGAGTGAGAAGCACACGAGTATTAAGTGTTATACCTTCAGCAGCCAGCAGTCACTGTGCTAGGCTAGGCTAACAGCTTCTCAGACTGAGGGCCAGAGGAGTTAACCTAAAACAACTCAAACATCAAATTTCATTACAGTTTGAGAGTATGGTGAATTAGATATATTTACATGTTACCATGAGTACTGGATAACATGTTTATGGCAGAATGTCTGGGTTGCAACAGGGTTTGTGTAACAAAGATTGTGTTGCAAGACTCCAATCATAGATTATATGAGAAGAACTGGACAAATTCCCTGTGACGTCACTCATAGATTTTTTCTAAGGAGTCAGTTTCTAGGCTACATTTTCAAGACTCTCAAGACAGTTAATCCAAAAATGGGCAAATGAGTAAAACAAGCAAGCCTAGAAGCAAACTGAAACACACTTGCTTTACCTCAGTTACTACAAATTAATTATTTTAGCCTTGTTCAGCTCATGCTATCATAGCCCATGATGCTAACCAACATTCCTCTACATTCATTCTTCAGCTCATCCATATTTTCAGTTGTTGCCTACTGAAACAACATCTAAAATGAACATTACCAGTGCTAAAACAAAGACTAGCAAAGCTTTTCTGGGCTCCGTGTTCATTTGGTTCAAGTAATGGGTAGCAGCCCAGGCGATCAAGCAATGGCTTTGGGTGCTACACGTTGTCCAGTGGTAATTAGCCAGGCTGGAAGGGTCCTGAATTTGTCAAAGGAGAAGGACACTTGACAGGAATACCCAGCTGCTGCAAGAGATAACAGCCAATGAGCTAGAGGTTATTGAGCTGGATGTGCTCTGGCGAGCCCTTGCTGGCAGCGTATGTAGCTCTTTCTAGCTGATTAGCTAAGCTTCACCTCCTGCCAAAGGCCATTGAGGGGTGTTAACCCTTGGACTTTTTAAGGCCAACTTGTAGCTGGTTACAACTCTGTTAGTGCAATTAGCAGCACAATGAGATGTTTTTAAAATATAATATATACTTGAAATAAGGGTGATTCCGTTAGCTTTACATCCACAGCTTTGATTTCAAATTGATTTAAAAAAAAAAAAAAAAAAGCTAGCAATGGAAAATAAACTTTTTTGGGGGGATGTTTATTTCTGTTGTAAAATTTGAACATTTTAACATGGGGATTTAAGGAGATTGACTGTTTTGGAGCCAGAAACCCTAACCCTAGTCGTCATTTGATGAACTGCACATTTCAAGACATGCTAGTTTGTGTTAATTTAGCAAGCTGGATGTAACCCAGCTAGCATATGTTCAGTCTGTCTATCAAGTTGTATAGCTGCTTTGATGCCTAGTTATTTTAACAGTGGGTGGACTGTTTTTTTTTTTTTTTTTCCATTATTAGTGACTACCAATGTTTTACTTGGTTTTATATGGCTTGGTCTGTTTTAGTAGCAATGAATCTCAGTGAGCGCTCATACTGTGCTACAGGCTGCTGCCACCAGGCATCCCTGCTGAAGTGGTTACAGGCAGGATGTCACGTTGACAGAGATCTCAGGGGTCTGCTTTCATTGTTCAGTGGAACAAGCTAAGTGCAGAAACGCACCTCGTCTTTCTCACTCACTTCAACTACAATAGCGAGAAAAGCTTTAAAATCAGAGAACATTATTAACAAGAATAAGACGAATTGTATGTTCAATATCATTAGTGCTGCTCTGGGAAAATGTAACTATAAGCTGCCGATCAATATCTCACACACCACTTAAAGCATATTGACCAGCAGGTTATCTCACAATAAAAAACAAGAACATGAACTAACTCCTAAACAACAAGGAAAAGTAAAATTCTGTCTATACTAAAGACTTAAAAAAAAAAAAAAGTCTAACAAAACATACTGAAAAAAGTCATGATCAAAACTGACAAGAAACTGAAAAGAAAAGCAGTAGCAGTCTGACAGATATAACAGTGAAAGCAAAGCTGTCTACACCAAGGCCAAAAGCAAAAATTCAACTTGCATAAGAAATGCATCCAGACTTTTCTCCATCCTTGCTTGCTCTTTCAGAGCTTCCTTTAGAAATTAATTTTTGCTTTCAAATGAAATTGTCAGTGTCAAAAGTTTGCTCCACCATTTTACACACTATAATTACCATGCTCTAGTTTTCTACTTCATCTAATCTTTGAAATTGTAATTGGTTAATTCTTCCTAAAACTTTAAGATAAAAATGTATGGACCAATGAACCACTACATTTTAATATTTTCTAAATAAATGAAGATCATTAAGTACGTGACTCAAACGTGTTAATGCTGATGCAAGAAAGTGCACTAACAAATCTGTATATTAATGCAGTTGCATTAGTTTCATTTATGAGAGATATTTTAACATTGGGGTCAGTGGAATATGACTCGCTTTTGGAACCCAAGTTTAGTTCAAGAGCTACAACTTTTTTCACTTCTAAGAACAAATCAGTAAGAGACTGGAAATATTTTCTTACTCTGACTCAAACACAGCAGCTAACTGCTTCAGGAAGTTATAGCCTACAAAAAAAATACATAGAAACAACCAGTTTTCTTCATGCAAAGAGCACAGCAAGACTAGATATTCACAGAAAAAACAGACATCTAATACATATATTACTGAGTTGGCTCTTTTCACCGGTACCTGACAAATAGAGATTTAAAAAGCTCCATAAATGAGCCATTAGTCTCTTGTATAATGTTTACTGAAACCCACATATCCAACCAAACGTGGGCACAACACCAAGAGTCATAAATTCTTTCAGGTCAAGCACACGGACAACATGTTCCCATTTTATTCCTAATTACTTTGTCTGAAGTTATGGCTGCCATTTTGCTTCTTAATTTGTCCTCCCACTCACTCATCCACGGGTGCCTCATCTGTGTTTGCAATGTGTTGTAGATGTTTGTATATTTTTATATTTTGTACGTAGTGCGAAAGTACAACAAAAAAATAGCACTCAGCTGAAACACCATTGTGTCCGTTTAGTGATTCGTTCCTAATCAAATCTGGTTGTGCCTTATAGCTATTTTAAATGGCTGCCAATAACCAAGCTGGCTCCTAATATTTCACCAACATGCTGCTGGTTTCTCATTTACCACCACTGGTCAGTTGTTGGCATTCACTTATGTCCAAAAGGCTTCCAATTTACAACAAAGAAATCATCGAGGCATCTTACACAGAAAGCATGTTCCAGTACAGTCCAGTTAACAGCAATCCAGTTCAGTCCAGTAAAGTGTAGATTCATAATTTGCGTAAATGAATTAAGTAAAAGCAGCTTCGGTAGCTCAGGAACCCAAAAAAATTTTGCATTGAACCTGTAGTTTGCTGTAATCTCCCCCATCATGAGCAAGGAGGTGACGGTGGAGAGGAAAAACCTAATAAAGAGGGAGAGAGAAAAAAAGTAAGATGAAAGGAAAGAGGCAATCAGACACAGAGATTAGATCTTGGGGTGTATGAAATAAATACATATACATACAAAAAGAGGATGAACAGAGTGATGAAAGAGCCCAGTGCATCATGGGACATCCCCCAGCAGTGTAGGCCTGTAACAGCATCACCAACTATTAGCTTTACCAAAAAGGTTGGTTTTGTTTGTTTTTATTTTGTTTTTGGGGGGACAGTATCTATCACTTCAACTTTTGCACTATGTTTTATATATATTTTCATGCCCTTAAAACCTTATCTGCATCTGATAATGTGGTGAATTTTACCAAATGAAATAAAATTATTGAGCACATTATCCATATCTATTTACCTAGTATGGTGGCTGTCACTATTACTACCTCCAGTTCCAAAAAAGTACAAATATCTATGCCATGTAAAATGCAATGATTTTCAAATCTCATAAACCCATACAGTAATCCCTCACACTTCGCGGTCTCAGCTATCGCGGAAGTTTCAAAAATATTCATAGAAAGAAAAATATTTTAAAAAAGACGAAAAAAATTAAAAAGAAGCGCGCAAGGCTGAAGCGAAACCCATCACATCAAGAACGAGTCTCAGGAAGCAACAAGAGCCGACAGGGAGGCCCTATGAACGAATATTGAGACCTGTGATTGGCTGCTACGACGGGTATTACTGTGCCGTCAGTTGTCTGTAGGCTGATTGGCTGACACGCGTCCCTGCATCTCCCATCTCTTGCTCTTGTGAGCTACGCACAGAGGAGAGATCGTCAAAGTGAGTACCTTCTGTAGATTTTGCGTACGTGTATACTGTATGTACATATACATGTACATCCACATTGCGGTTTTCACCATTCTTGGGGGGGGGGGGGGGTGTCACAACCCCCATAAAAAAGGAGCCTTTCCATGGTGGAAAACAACACACACCACACTGAAGACATTTTGGCCCCAATCGTACACTTCTCCTTACCCGTTAACACTAGCCACTACCCTGAAATTGCGTGTATAGGGACCTCTGCTAACCGCTAATGACACCTTCCACCCACTATAGCCGCTACACATTTTGCCGACTCTCTTACTCACTTTGTAGGTGGGGCGTATCTTTTGACCTTTCCACAAACTCTGCATCTTGCCATCGTGGGTATGTCGCCGCCTATCAGAGCACGACCAAAAGGCATCAATGCGCATCCACCTGGTCACATGTGGACGTGCACAAACGGCTCTACCTCTCAAATTAACTTCTATAAAAAGCATGATTTGGCCTCAGTTGAAACCCTGAGAAAATGGCAGAGATTGTCTTAAGTTAAACCATAGACAACCAGAGCGTGTTTACTGGGAGGGCACCAACTATCTGGGACTTTCAGGTAGCTGATAGGAATTGTCCATGTAAAAAAAAAAAAAAAAAATGTTGGAGTGGTTGGTAATAGAAGGAAATACTTGGGCGAATGTTTTGCAACTAATTATGTTAAATGGCAAAAGGTCACTGACAGGAAAAGGGCAACGCCCGAGAGTCTTAGGTGCATATATAAACTGTGGAACAATTACAGAACAAACAGACCTCTTTGGAGGTCTATTTTTTGGCACCACAGCCACCTTGTCAACTGGATCTGCTCATTAACCAGTATATACTGTCAGTGAGGAGTCTCAATATGTAGGTTTTCATTTAAATATTCCTCACTAAATTATTTGAGACTTTTTCCAATGTGAGGTAAAACAAAGTTTACTTAAAAAATGCACAAAACTTTAAAGGTCAATATGAGAAGAGGAATGCACTGATGAACATGCTGGAAAAAGAGAAAAATCTTTCAACTGGTACGTCTTTGCTCATAAACAAAACTGTTTTTGCACTAGTTTTCCCGCACAACTTACAGCCGCTAACAAGAGCCGGCCCGATGGTGTGGCGGAGCTGGTGGACAAGTGTGCAGCAAGCAAAGCTAACTATGAAATGTTCTGCAGAAGTGTGTCAACAGAGCAGGAGCTGCTGTCCAAACAAACCGTCAAACAGAAATGTTGTTTGCTAAAGTGCACATTTAGAACACTGAAGTCAAGCAGCTACAGATAATCCATCTGTGAATACTACCTGTATTCATTCTATAGCATATACATTGTATTTGCAAGAATAACTGTCAAATTAAACATGTCCAGCCACATGGTCTGCTTTGCATTGTGGGAATACAGACCAATTCAAACTACAATGAATTGTACTCTTATTTACCTCTGTAGATTCCAGTTCTAATAAGCCTTTGGGTGATTGCTGCAGAACAGCATCAGACATAATAGGAACATAAAATCTATCTAGACAGCTTTATTTAGATTAATTGGCAAAGAAAAAAAAAGCTGATTTAGGTTGGTCCTACTGTGTTGTGATTAAGGTTTTCTTTGTTGCCGATTTGGTGAGGAGAAAATGAACCGCAACCTCTTAAGGCATCCCTTATTTGTAAATGATTCTATTTACTATTGTGGGATTTACAAATTCAGAGGGGTTTATGTATAAAAACTGAGAATATACATCATTGTAGCTCTAATGTTTTTTATTTTTTTGATTCGTTTCAACATTAGCCTCAGAGAATAAGACATTTGCAACTAAAAGCTATTAAGGACTCCTCTACTGCAGTGTCATCCTTCTCTTTGTCCTCCACACCTGCAGTTAGAGAGATTATTTCACTTTAAAGGATGAAGTGAGATTCAGCTGCAAGTGGAAGACATGACTCCCCCCCTCGCCCCACCCCGCTTTCTTTCACTGTTTAAGAGGCTGCAGATGATCTTATAAAAGGTTTAGAATCATGTCATTGAATTCTTGAGGAACTTTCCATGTTTGGTTTCTACACAAGTGGTGGAGGGTAGCAGCATGCTGCTCTGTTTAATCTTGATTTGTACCATTTGTCTTTCGTGGTAAAAATCAGATCCAAGGAGGGAGGTCCACACGCACATTAACGAAGGAAATGAGGCCTGCACACGCGTTAGCAAACCCGTACGGCTAACGCGTTTGACCGAGTGTGAGGATGGCTCGGTCTGGATGAGAGTGAATTAATTATTCATGTGCACAGAGCCCACCAAGGATTGCACAGAAGAAGTGTGCCATAAAGAAAAATAACTTTTTATGCTAGTTTAAAAAATATTTTCTAGCACTTGGCATTCCTCTGAAACAGGAATTCCCATTTCTTTTGTCTTTTGGCTTCTTATGACTCTTCTCTGTACTTATTGTTTACTGTCCACTTCTGTAGCTACCAACATGGCCGCCATACTCCACAGTGCAGCAGGCGTTCCCAAGCCCCATAAGTGTTTAAACTCATGCCTGTAGAACTTTATTCAGCTTTCAGAACAATGACTTCTTTTTACCAAATGTTGTCATTCAGTTCCTCTCTGTTGCTGTCAATTAGAAAAACAAGCAACGCTCTCTTGTGGGATCATTAATGTTGCAGCGTAAAGTCTGTCTCTCATGTTTTTTGTACCCCAACACCTACAGTGCTAATGTGCACTTGCTCAAGAAGAAGGAGAAAAAAAAAAAAGTTGTTTCAATTTTCTGGGCTCAGGTAAGGTTCTTCTCTTTTCACTTCTTTGTTATGTGCTTTGCTCTCGGTTAATCTCATTTAACTAATTTTTACTGCGTACCGTCTTTCCTGTCTGCTCTTGTCCTTGCCTGTTATCCCATTTGATGCAGATTAGGAGGAATTATACCCAAATCCAACAAATGGGGGTGGGGGTAATTAGCTAATTAGCATGTGGCTAATTAGCATATCAACACAGTCAGGCATTACCAGAGTTATTTCTAAACACCATATATATATTTTATAAACACTGTTTCACAGATTTTTTTTGCACTGTCTACAAACTTCATTTTGTCTCTCTCAACAGGCGACTATGTGCTGATGACAGTTTACTTCGACCTCAGCAGGAGGATGGGTTACTTCACCATCCAGACCTACATCCCCTGTATCTTGACTGTGGTCCTCTCCTGGGTCTCTTTTTGGATCAAAAGCGACGCCACACCTGCTAGGACGGCCCTAGGTATGCAGCTTCAGATGTGTGGCAGCTACGATAAGTAATGATGGTCAAAAACATAAATAAGAAATGTAATAGCTTGCCTTCATTTCAACTGATGTCACGTATCCTCAGCCAGCATGGGGTCTGTCATTTCTGGCAACACTTGGCTGTAATTAAAGGGACAGGAATACTTTGGTGGAGTTTTGATAAGTCCAGTCAGGCTGAGAGGAATAGCAGTAATCTGTTTCTTTGATTGGGAAGAATGTTACGATAACTCACTCTGCTGCTGTAGTCATTACCGAACGAAGCAATTGATTGCTGCCATAGCTGAGCATCCCTCTATATTTCTTAAAAGAAAAATAAAACTGTTGTGTGTGTCTGTGTGCATGTGTTTCAAAAAAAAAAAAAAAAAATGTCTGCTAACCTTAGATATGCATTAAGCTTCCATGAAAATCAATGTCTCATCAGTCCTGTTTGTTACTTTGTTCTCGTGTTTGTCTTTCTTGCATGATTTGACAGCTGTTTTGAATCATTTTCCTCTCCACTGCATGCCTACCATTAGTTTGTTTACTCGCCTGTGGATGATGATGATGATGATGATGATGTGCAAAGTGCTGATGGTTTAAGGTAAGTTTTCAGCTATATCCCATCCCTAGTTTCATGGTTTTAATTCATCAAGTTTGAATCTAAATCTTCCTCTGTCCATATTTCTTCACGCCAATGCAGTGGCAGCAGAACATTTAAGCAGAGTTTGTAAGATTTTAGAAGATACCAAATGCAATTTTACCATTTAATGAAAAAAAATATTCGCTAATTTTGCCTTTGATGGCAGCAACACATGTCAAAAAAGTTGGAACAGAGGCAACAAAAGGCTGGAAGAGTAATTGTCAAATAAAAAAAATAGAACATTTTACAACTAATTATGTTAATTGGCAACAGGTCAAAGAGCAGAAAAGGAGCATTTCAGAGAGACGGAACCTCTCTCGACTTTGAAGATCCCACCATCTAAAGTACATAACATCAAAAGATTCAGAGAAACAGGAGGAGTGTCTGTGTGGAAGGAACAAGGCCAAAACTGCATGTGCGTGATCTTCAGGTCTGCAGCAGCACTGCATTGAAAAACAGGCATCATTCTCTACTGGAACGTTACTGCCTGGGCTCAGGAACACTTCCAGAAATCACTGTCTGTGAACACATTTCACCATGCAACCCACAAACGCAAGTAAAAGCTGCATCATGCAAAAAGGAAGCCATATATGAGTGTGATCCGGAAATGCTGTCGTCTACTCTGGACCGAAGCTCAAAAAATAGTCTGAAGGCAAAATGGGAAAACTGTTCTGTGGTCAAATGAATCAACATTTGAAATTAATTTTGGAAAATATGAATGTCGTGTCCAGTTTGTTATCAGTGGACAGTTCAACAGCCTGCATCTCTGATGTGGTCTCATTAGTGTCTATGTTGTGGGCAGCTGACACATCTGGAAAGGCTCCATCAATGCTGAAGAGTACATAGAGGTTCAAGAGCAACATCTGCTCCCATCCAGACAACATCTGTTTCAGGGAAGACCTTGTATATTTCATCAAGACAATTGCTAAACTCACGTACTGCATCCATCTCAGCAGCATGGCTTCAGAGGAGAAGAGTCCAGGTGTTAAACTGACCTGCCTGCAGTCCAGACCTTTCAATTCAATTTTCTTTGTATAGCATCTGTTGCAATGCCAACTGCCTCTAGGTGCTTTACAGAGACCCAGATCATGACCCCTGAGCAAATATTAACTAAAATTAAAATATTTAATCCAAATCGAGGATAATGGCAAGTAAAAAAAACTTCCACAGCGGGAGAAAAACCTTTAAGCCAAACAGTGGGAATGGAAAAACTCCACTTTAAGAGGAAGAAATGTTGAGCAGGACCTGGATCATATGGGTGGACCTTCCTGCCGAAGGCCAGCTGGGTAAGAAAGAAAAAAAAAAAAAAAAGAGAGGGAAGCCAATGGAAGGAGGGCAACACGGGAGAGACGTGATCTCGCTTAGAGGTTCCTGTTAGCACCCCCGTTGCTGCGTTCTGGATCAGTTAGAGGCTATTCAGCGAGTTTTTCGGACATCCTGCTAACAACACATTACAATAATCCAGTCTAGAACTGAGAAACGCGTGGATTAATTTTTCAGTATCACCCAGGGAGAGGATGCTCCTAATCTTGAGATGAAAAAAGGCAGTCTTCCAAACCTGATTAATGTGCTGCTTAAATAACATTCAAAAATCACAAGGTTTTTCACAGTTGTGCTGGAAGAAAGCATAAACTCAGTTAATCCATTCCTCAGGATGTTTGGGACCAAAGACAACCTCTGTTTTATCTGAGTTTAGAAGCAAAAAGTTAGAGGACATCCAGATTTAATGTCATTAAGTCCTTGACCAGTTTGACCAGTAGAAAACATTTGACATGTCATAAAATGAAAAATCTGGCAACAAAGGTCCAGGACTGTTGAGGAAGCTAAAATCCTTCATCAGACAAGAACGAGGACAACATTCATCTCCTAAAACTCCAGCAACTGGTCTCCTCGCTTCCTAGATGTTTACAGACAGTTGTCAAAAGAAGAGAGGATGCTACACAAACATCTCACTGGTCCAACTTTTTTGAGATGTGTTGCTGCCATCAAAGTCAAAATGAAAATATTTTTCATGAAATGATCAAATGTCTCAGTCAATATCTGATATGTTCTTTATGTTATGTTGCTTTTTTGATTGGGGTTGCATTTATGCATAATCGATGGCTGGCATAGCCTGTGGCTAGCTGTTATCATGTAGCTAATTAGCGCTTAGCACTGTCCTGACTTACTGTGGGGTAAATAAATGCATGATCATGCACCATCACTCATTTCAACAATAATGTTTTCTCGCGCCTGTTAGTTGAACTAACAGACGAACTTGCTGTGGCTGGAAGGGTCCGAGGAGTCGGCCTTCTTTTATCAGTTTGTTCAGTGTTTTGGCTCAACTGTCAAAGATTCTTTCATTCCTCTCTGCTTTGTTGATTTCCACTAAGGCAAAAACAGAAATAGCAAGCAAACAGCTGCTTTGGTCTCCCTTACGTGGGTTTTATGCCTCTCCCTGTAGCCCACCTGGCATCCAGACTTCAGCCTTCACAGATCCAGATCACAGATCTTTACATTATTTACAGTGCAGTATGCTTGTAATGGGTTCAGGGTAAGAAATCCCCAGCCAGTGCCCCAGTAACTACAATGAAAAGATTTTTATTGACTCAAAGATTCAAACTCTTGCTTGCATTTGCCTGATGGTAAATGTGGCTCATCATTCTCGTAGCTCCAGCGTAGCTAACTGGCTCAAGTGGAAACCCATTGGAGGTTAACCTGCACCACCCAAATCTTCAACTCCAAGTAACTCAACTCCAACCCCTTTCACCATCAGCTGTCATTGCCATCAACTCAACACATTTCTAAAGTACTTTAATTCCTCACAGTTGTTCCTGCCCTTCATCAGTCTGCCAGTCAGCCGGTATCACAGAGGGTCATCTGGAACATCTCTGCAGTAATAAAGAACTTTTATTGGAGTTCTGTCCATCACTATGCTTTATCAAACCAGAAGAAAAAACCTCACATTTGGACAATTAAATTGTCTCATATTGCATTGAATTCAATAATAGTCGAGCATTATCACTCAAGCATGCGCTGGGTCAAAGGAGCCTTTTTCCTCTTGTGCTGCTAATAAAAGCTGATCTTAATAAAAGATTGTATTCGGCATGTGTTTGGCTTTTCTGCTTCCACACTGATGAAGGCTGACGTGATGACAACTGAACATCAAAACAGTGTGAAGCAGATTAGACCAAAAGAGACACAACAGAGGCTTATTTTCAGAGTGTCTTAGTAAGAGTTGTCCCGAAATACTGCTGATTTTTTGCTTTTTAACAAAAGTCTTTAACTATCAGGCATCTCAGATCTTGTCAATTGAGATACATTGAAGGGGTTTTGCTTTTTGTCAAGTAGGCTTGGCTGTAACAGCTTTTTTTTTTTTTTTCCCCTAAAAATCAGACCAGGACATTTTCAGCTTTTCCTTCCAGCTTTCATGTTGCAACTACTGCCGATATTCAACGCGCATCACATTACATGAGTGCCAGCTTGTCTCTCCGCCGCTGATAACCTGTCTGTCTGCCTGCTGGAGGAAACAATCAGCTGCGGTTCATGCTTACAGTATGTGGGTGGTGTGATACATGAGCAAAGGCAGTAAAAAGCCGGCGATATCCCTCTCACCAGGCAGCGCAAAGAAGCAAGCTGCTGCTGTCCTGATAAACATCCACATTCAGCTCAACGACAGAAAGTCATTTAGCTTTTCTTTCTGGCACACCGCCCCCGCTGTCCGCCTGAGATCTTATCCTAAGGCTGAAAGGAGAGACAAGAGGTAAGGAGAAGAAAAGCCGGGACAAAGCAAGAGTGTACAGCAGAGCGAAGGCCTCTGGCACGTTGCAAGCAGAGAGAAATGTCAGAACCAAGGAGGCGGATCAGAGGGCTTGAAGGTGATGCTGTAGCCCCTAAACCCTCCACCCCTGAAGGTAGCATGTCTTGAAAAGCTGCTAACTTGTTCCAAAGGTGGCATTTCTAAAGAGCTCGCCTGTAACGCCGTTAGCAGCAGGACGTTTGGACGGCAGCGGGATAGAAGTCAGAAATCTGAGGTCTGGTTGACTCCTATTAGACCTCAATCTCTACGGCTCAGATGGATTTCAGAGATAATGTTGTAGTTGATGGGAAATAAAACCACCTGAAGGCAGATTTTGTGAATGTAGTGTGAAATATACTGGACCTTTGGAAGTAATAGAACCTGAATGAAACATCCATCATCACACTGAGCTCTCACCCTGGGAAATACAGAATATCTCAGACTGAGGCAGATTTTTTTTTTTTTTAAACTGGGCCCAGTAGCTTGGCTTCATAAATTTTGAATGACTGTGATGGTGGTAACCAGTTTAGCAGTTGGAAGTTCTTAAAATGGTCCGATCTACAAAACAAGCTTATTTCAAAGACAAAACTGTCTACCAGGATGTGTGATGTACATTTGCCTGTTTTAAGTCCTTCATATTTTCATGTTTTTAAATTTAGACTTCATTAATATAAAGAGTTCCCCCTCTTCACATTATTGTCAGCCGTTGTGCTGTCCTTTTATCATGTAACAGACCAGAATTGATGAAGGGCCGTCAAGTAGAGAAGGATAGAAGTTAGACAGAAGAAGGTAGTTTGCATACTGGACATCAGGACAATTAGCACAGCCCTGAATTCTTTGAGCAACAAGTGGAATAAAATCAAGTTGGATAAAAAAAAACAAGTCCAGAAAGCCAAGCTGCCAAAGAGTTGTGAGCATGTGGTGGTTGCTATGAAGCACAAGCTGTTTCACTGATAAGAATATGATAGCGCCTGCCATTTTAGCTGGTGCATCATCTCCTGTGTAAAGCAGAACACGCTGAGAACAGCAATTACAGCTTGAAAATTAACTCAGCTATTCAGTACATTCCCCCTTCTAGATGGCATCTCAGGCCGAGAGCAAGGTGTTGTTCTTCTTAAAAGAAAGTAAACTTCTTCATATACAGCGCCTTTTGAAAGTATTGGCCCCCCTTGAACTTTTCAACCTTTTGCCACATTTCAGGCTTCAAACATAAAGATATGAAATTTTTATTTTTTAAAAACAAGTATGGGACACAGTTCATGAAGTGGAATGAAATTTATTGGATATTTTAACTTTTTTAAAACAAAAAAAAACTGAAAAGTGGGGCGTGCAATATTATTCGGCCCCTTTACTTTCAGTGCAGCAAACTGACTCCAGAAGTTCAGTGAGGATCTCTGAATGATCCAATGTTGTCCTGAATGACTGATGATGATCAATAGATCCACCTGTGTGTAATCAAGTCTCCGTATAAATGCACCTGCTCTGTGATCGTCTCAGGGTTTTGGTTAAAGCGCAGAGAGCATCATGAAGACCAAGGAACACACCAGGCAGGTCCCAAAATACTGTTGTGGAGAAGTTTAAAGCTGGATGTGGATACAAATAGATTAAGTAGCTGTAAGTGCAGCAAAAGGTGGCGCTACAAAGTATTAACGCAAGAGGGTCGAATAAAATTGCACCCCCCACTTTTCTGTTTTTTATTTGTTAAAGTTCAAAATATCCAATAAATTTCGTTCCACTTCATGATTGGGTCCCACTTGTTGATTCTTGACAAAAAATTGAAATTTTATATCTTTATGTTTGAAGCCTGAAATGTGGCAAAAGGTGTAAAAGTTCAAGGGGGCTGAATACTTTCACAAGGCACTGTACCCATGAGATGGGTCTCCAGGGACTTCAAGCCTCGATCCCACTAAAAGTTGCTTTGCTCTGCCCTCGGCCTGACCTCAGGTCCCATCGGCAGCATATCAGAAGGGGAGCATATCTGCTCGGTTGGATTCATGAAATTACAAGTTTACCTGGTTTAAGATCATGTTAGAATCACAGGGTACTCTGCTCATTTCAAGACTTATTTCTTGCCATATTCAGTCTTTTTTGGAATCAATCATAAAAAGGATAAGCCACAGTAAATAAAATGTACTTTTCTACTTCTAAAATGAACCAAGGCCTTTACTAGTTAATGTAATGTTGATCTACAAGTTGTGGCCTGTAGTGTTTTTATTTGAAAATTCATTAAATTTTCTATGCTATTCTCGTGTCTGACAGCTCGATCTGCTGTGTGTAATTGACATGGCTTAGCTGCGGTCAAATGCCGAAATAGATTTGCTGTGCATCTTTAATTCAATTCAGTTGAATTCAATTTTATTTGTAGAGGGTCTATTTCAATACAAATTATCTCTAGCTGCTTTTCAAAGACCCACAGCATGACCCCTGAGCAAATATTAACTAAAGTAATAATATTATATTCTTATTAAAGAAACAATGACAAGTAAAAAAAACGCCTCTAGTGGAAGAAAAAACTTTAAGCCAAACAAACCTGATAGCAGAAGGTCCATCCTCAAAGTCTACTTTGGATATTCTAGGAACTACCAGTAAACCTGCACTCAGAGTAGAGAGTTCTATTAGGAGCATCAGGAGTTATCAGGTCTTGTAAATAACGAGGGCCTTGGGCATTGACATCCGAGTAACAGCATTTTGCATACGATTTGAAATTTTACGGGAAACCAATGGGGGGAGGCTAACACAGATTAGACATGATCTCGCTTGCTGATTCCTGTCAGCACTTACGCTGCTGCATTTTGGATCAACTAGAGACTATTCAGCGAATTACTTGGACATCCTTGCTAATAACACATTATAATAATCCAGTCTTGAAGTACCAAACTTTTGGATTAGTTTTTTCCACATCACCCCATTATCCTAATCTTGGCAGTATTACGGAGGTGATATTGCTCTAGCGGAGCAGAGCAGGTGGTCGCTTCGAAACCACATCACTCACGCTTCATGTGAGACTCATTGACTATAAGCCCCATAATTCACAGTGGCTGGTGCAGCACAGTTATTTTGCGGCAATTCTGTGCTTGGTGGGATCCAGCGATGAGGACGACACAGTGGAGAACTCTAAGCAGGCTTCTATAGTGTCATTTGGACACTATAGATATCAGCAAGGATACACAGCCTCTCCACCCCATTCAGCTAATGCTGATTCCCATCTTCTCTGTGGTAAATCATGAAAACCTCAACTCACGCTGGCAGCCCTGCTAACTGGCCAAGACTTGACAAAGCAAGCTCCACGCTTCAAATTAAACTCAACCTGCTGATCACGCAGCTACTGCATCACAACTTTACTCTCAGAAAAATGATGGTGAAACCAGCTATAGAGAACACTAAAGCAAATAACGCCGTTCACCTATCCCTGCATCATTTCCTCTTCCTCCTCTCTTCATGCACATAAAACAGCCTGCTCATTGTTTCGTCCCCCTTTTTTAAGAAACTTCTCACTTTTCTCTTCTGTTAAACCATCAATAATACCTGACCTTCACAGACTACTATTCAAGAAGTTGATGGGGGTGAGAAGAAAAATGCAGCATCACTGCACCATTACTCCATCCTTGCTCCCTACTGCCCATCCTCCCTCCCTCCCTCCATTATGGCACTCCAATGCAGTTTAAAACCACTGGAAACTTTAGTTTTATAACACGCAAAGAGGGTTTTTAATCCCAAACCACAAAATAAATTAAAGTCTCTTAAAACCCACATTTTACTGTCTTTTTTTTTTTTGTTCCCTCCTTCCATCCCAACATCTCAGTCCATTTTCTCCCTCTTTCCCTCTTACTTCTCTTTATTGACTTAATGAATGGGCAACTGCATAAATGCATTATCCCTTAGATATGTTTGCTGTACTTGCAAAATGTTTGGTTTTATTCACTTTTAAACTAATAAAGGCTATTAAACCCCAAGTTCAAAGACTATCAAAGTGGTTACCTTTCAACTGGAAGACCAGTGGTTTAGTCCCCAGCCCCTCCACATCTCAGTGTCCTTTGGGGTTCCACTGAACCCAATAAAAAGTGCCCCCAGTATGCTCAGCGTGTGACGGCGGAGATGACGAACTCGGTAATAACATCAAGGAATGAGGTAATACAAATCCCTTGTGTGTAAAATACTTTGACTGGTGAAAGCCTTACAAATTATAGTCTCCATAGCAACACATCTTTGAGGAGAAACCCAGTCTACCAAGTCTGTTTACAGGTGTCGCCTGGTTCCTTGTAGTTCACTTGTATAAAGTCTTTTTGTCTCTCGGGGGGAAGCTGTGCAAAATCTGATAAAGTGCCTCGCACATCAGATGTGACTAAAAACTGCAAGTTTGAAAATGAAAAAAATTTAATCTGTGGGGAATTTGGAGGAAGTGAACAAAGCAGAACTCTGCAGCTTACTCCTCATCTCGGCTTGAGGCTAGCTGTTATTGGCATGGCACATCTGAATCTTTGGCTGAACTATGGGTATTTTTAGCTGCACACAACAAAGGCTTTGACGAGCAGGAGGAATAATGGTTCCTCTCTTTCTGCTGATCACATGTTTAGCTGTTTTTCTTTTTTTTTTTTTGTTTATTTTTTTAGACAGAGTCATGAGAGAAACCAATACAAAATGGGTGGAGTACCACATCCAAACCCTTGAGCTGCATTTAGGTACTGGGACTGAGACCAGTCTCTTCAGTCGGTCAGGGAGTATGAACAAGGGCTACATCTCGCTTGCGTCTGAGGCAAACCAGAGTGAAGAACATTGTACAGTTCTTTGACTGAACACTTGGAGCTGGCTCCAAAAGGTGAATGGGCGGTAAAAAAACCTTTGTAACACAATTGTGTTGAGGTAAGGAGAATACAGCTTTGTTTCCAGCCTGCAAATCTTACGCAAAATGTTAGTTGACCTTTATCACAAATTTTCTCAATCTGAATAATCGCTGTGAGGACAGGAACTCAGGCAAGGGATTATTACACCTGTTGTACGCACAAACTCTAAACAGATCTAATACCCTCGATCCAGTTTCAAAGAAAATTATTAGAATATTGTCGTTGCCAAAGACAATAGATTTTGCTGCGTTCCACAATTTTGATCAATCCAAAATCAAGACGATCTTTAGCCATCAGTTTTTGAAGGCACCTCTTTTAGAGCAGTACTTATGTTCCAAATGGGTCATCGGTCATCAGTCCTGATGCACACAGAGAGAAACTTAATCTAAAACTCAAAACCTTAGCTTTTAATACATCTGAGCAGGTAAAAAAAAACCTTTGGTGTTATTTTAGATACAAAATTAAATTTTAATGCTCACATTAAAAGTATAGTTAAACGTTGCACGTTTATGGAACAGCTTGCCTGAGGACCTGAGGAAGATAGAAACTGTGAACATGTTTAAAAGCAAACTCAAGACCTACCTTTTTAGTCTAGCTTTTAACTGAATCTTACTTATTCATTGTGTTTTTAGCCTAATTTTTATTTTATTATTTTAACTTCTTAGTCTGGGTCTTAACTGAATCCATTTTATTCACTGTATCTCTCACTATCTCTTAGACTAGTTTTAATTGAATTTTATTTATTTATTTATTTAATCTTATTTTATTTTATTCAATTTTTTTTATTTTTGACCAATTTTCACATTCGTTAGTTGGGCATTCAGCTGAATTTTATCTATTTTATTATTATTTTTTTTTAGATATTTACCTAATTTTAAGCAATATAGTTATCTTTATAGTATCAAGTATCTTCTCTCAGGTGTTTCCCCACTTTAAAGTAGCGAGTGTGAGATGGCGTTTCTTCATCATTCTTAATTTCTGTGTTTTTATATATATGTGTGTGTGTATGTGTGGGGGGGGGGGGGTCATTTGTGTTTATTGTTTCCTGTATTGTTTTTATGTAAAGCACTTTGAGCTGCTCCTTTTTGCATGAAAAGTGCTCTATAAATAAAGTATGATTGATTGATTGATTGAAATCAGTTGCAAACAACAAACAGAAATCCATATCATCGTCCAGGTGCACACTACATGGCACATGTGAGCATTTAGGATGAAGGACGTATGATCTGCATCACTGTCTGTCTTTACAAAAACACAATAGGGTCAGCAGTCAGCTGATAAGTCAGTCGGGTCGGCAGTCATACACACATTCATTCACGACATTCACACAAAAACCCTCTAGAGACCACTTATCAGTACCCCAAGAAAGACACATGAGGATAAGAACGTCTGAAACATTTACATTGCTGAGAAGGAAAATCACCATGAACAAAAATGAAACCACATGCTGTGTGGGATAAAAGACATAACATAAAAACAACCACCTGTGAGGTGAGTATCTGTGGTTCCCGCAGCGTTGATCTTTTAAGTCCACAGTTACATCCTCCACTGATCAGGGCTGAAATACTCAAACAGGTTAGTGATCTTCTACTAATAATGAGGTCACCTTTAATTTTCAAGCGCCGAATGAGAGATTTCCAAATCAGTCCCTCAGATCTTTTTCAAAATCTATTCAATAAAAGAATAACTAAATGTGTAACATGGGACAGAGAAATTGATTAAAATGTCAAACTCAGCAGTAGAAAAACCATATTTACAATCTGGCTCAAGAAACAGTTTTGGTCTCCATGGCTAAACTTCAAAACCCTTGACAACTGAATGTACCACATCAGGTAAAATTACAGAAGTCCACAGTTGTACGCCTTATCATAGGTAGGATGTTTTGGTTCAAGTCTATGATGTCCAATGGCTAGCTGCCACTGTAGCTACTTAGCATGTTCTGTGAACTTGACTTCTGAGCTCTGAAGAATGATTTGACAGAGCAAAAGAATTATTTTTTGAAGATGTCTCTTATGTACTAATTATACTTGGACTATTACAACTGGTTTTGGGTTGGCAAAGAAGGTTTTTGGGGGCAAAGCTTAGCATAGGAGCTTCTCTTCACCACCTCTTGAAAGCTGCACACCAAAGAGGCTCATCACCTTCTATCTCTTGCAGCAGATGGGGCCTCTGGTCAAGGGACCTTCACTTGGGATCATTTCAGTAATCCAAGTTCACCATTTGGCTCAGTAGCTAAGTAACGGGTAGCCGAGCACAGCTGAGTGTGTTCAGGTACATGTCGCTCAGTCAACGAGGTTGCTAGGCACGATCAACCATGGGCCAGGCCAATTGATCACTGAGCTGGCCAACAGGCCAAGGCTCACAGTCACTCGAGTCTCATCTGTCCTTGCCTTTGGGTCCACCAACCATAGCATCCTATGCGACATACTAATAGTTGCCTGACTTCAGCAGAGCCTTTGACCACCCGATGCCCACAGGAAGAAAGCGACTGGGTGGAGCTCTGCTAGTTTTCGTTTCAGCTCTGTAAGCATTGGTTTCAGATGTTATTTCAGTAGCAACATCTGAAATGTGGATGTTTGGACAGATTTGTAATGAATGAATGTAAGACAACATTAGTTAGCACCCCAGAGTACCATAAACTAAATTCAGTCAAGCTATAACCAGCTCACTTAAGGTAACTACGCTAAAATGGGTATGTTCCAGTCGGCTTCCAGGCCTGCTTGTTCCACCTATTTGCCCATATGGTGCCGTCATGCCTTCAAACTCACTCTTCAGAAAAACTATGTCAAACTGTGACATCCCTCAGCTCTTTCTATTCAATTAACAGTACGAATGTGTTTCACAGTTAAAGTTTAATGTGAATGGGAAGATTTAATTTTAGACTGAGACTAAACTTTATTGATCCTATGGGAATGACTCCCTCAGGGAAATTCAACTTTTGGATAAGTTTGTACGGCCAGGCCTTATTTGGTCAATTCTATGGTTTAGGTTGTGCTACGTCATTTCACAGAATTGTCATGGTTGCTGTTTGAGATATAATAACCCTTAATTCTCGGTAGAGCTAATAGAAACCAGTGCTGGCTGTCACTAGGAAACTTGAATTAAACATGCCTCCCTTGCGATCAGGCACTGCTGGCTGATCCATCCATCACAACCTCTTCCCTCTGCAGACTTTGTGGCTCTTTTGTCATTGTCACAGTATTTCCTCCTTTTCTTCTGTTGGTTAAAAGAAATGTATTTCAACAGCAACAGAGAAACTGTCACCAGAATATGAACATTTGTTATTTTGGGGTGTTTCCTAAAGCAGTCGATTAAGTCATTTTTTATTTTTGGCAATTCTCAATTACTCACAGACTCACAGTGGCTAGTTTTTAATGCACCAAAGAAACTTCCTCCAAACGAAATGCTGTTTGTTCAGTGTTTATTTGCTTCAAATATTGTTCCCTGGTGAGGAGCAAGCTTTGGAAGCAGAAAAAGGATCAAACTTGTTTCTCAAGGTATCGCCTTTAAACTCAATATAAGAGCTGACCATCCCTCTAATGAGAGACCCGTCTGGGACTTAAAAATACAATAGGTGGTGGAACGACATCAGTCCCTCAGTCTGTTCCTCTGATTTTGAAATTGAAACTGCATGCTCTGTTCAGTACAGGAGCCAACTCACTATATGATTTAGCTATGTGTTAAAATATCTCAGAGCAACAGGATGATCGTAGACCGTATTTAAAGCAGAAATATACGAAAGTCCTCTGTCCATCTGACCATCAACTAATGCATGACTGACTAAACAAACTACAAAAAAGTACACTTAAATCAGGCTGTTTAGTCCCAAGTCTCTTTGGTCAGACGGGACTCCTGTGGGGCCATCTGCCTGATTATATGGGGGCATGTGGCTTTAAAGTCACAGTCTCGAAAAGAGTGTTTGAAACCCTAAATCAAATTAGATCGATGTTGCCCTTGGTTGCAGTTTAACCTCAATCAATCTCACATTAATCTGAAAACATCAGCGTAATTACTGTAAACAAACAAGGCTCTTGCCACAGATGGTAAGAGCCTCCACATACACCGCGTTTTCTGTTGTATTTATGAGCTGGAAAATCCGCTCAAGTGATTCTCATCACAAGAGATGTAAAGCCTCTACTTTTTCAAACAATACACATATTTATTCCACTCCAACTGTTGGACCGCATAATTTCAGTTCAACTTGTCGGAACATTTATATTCACATTAAGGTCTGCTGTGATCTCTAATGTTACTCCAATCCATTTTACTGCTCAAAATAAATGTACTGCAATATTAACACCCATTTCATCAGGATGCAAATTCATTTATGGGAAACGCAAAACCTAACTGCCATTTTGTTTCCTTCCATTCAGCTAATGTGTTTATGTGTGACTCTGTGTTTTGGTCATTAATGTTCAATAGGATATTAGAACATGTTCAACCTCATACAGGTCATTTCATCCTTTTCTCAAATAAGAAGGATGGTCTCAGATTTGGAGATACTGATTGTCCTTCCTGCCACTTCACACCAACTGCAAACCACTCCAGAGCTAAAAGGTCATGACTTGGTGACGCCAAGGGGCTTCATTGCTCTTGCAATTTTAATGCCAGTCAGGAAGGTGGTTTACATACACTCCCTTGAGTAATTACTGGTGCCCTGCTCCAAAAGTTGGTCAACCTCCACAAACCACTTAAAATATCCAGCGTTGCAGAAGTAAAACATATTTACACCTTTATTTAAAAAACAATGAGTCTCTATAGCTAGCTAGATTTAACATCAATGACAGCTGTATGGGGGGCAGGGCAGTGGAGGGGGTTAGATAATATGGCTTGTTGTGCTGTTAACTGTTCAAAGAGATTGCTGCAACCGGTTTTGGGTTGGCCTGATGGGGTTCAGAGCTCTTTTAAGCTCTTTGGAGCTCTTTTAACCACCAGCTAAAGGCTAATATCAGGGCTAACCAGGGGACACCAGCTGGTCTGTCTCTAACTCATGGGCTTCTACATCTGGCAGCAGATGGATCCTCCAGTTGAGACTTTTACCTTGGATCCTTTCAGGATCTTTCTAAGTTGACTAACTGGATCACTAAGCAAAGACGTCTGGAAAAGAGGCGCTGCCAGAGCTATAATGAGAAAGAAGAGGTTCACTGGGACTTGCGGTCAATCAGGCTCGCAACTCACATTCCTGCGCCAGTAGGCTGACCTCGACCCACAGGCAACTGCAACCGGCCTATCCCTGCAACGTCTGGTCCCAGCCATGGTCCTTATTTCAGTTCTGGCCGTATTTGTTTCTGATGTGTCAGTAACATTCTCACATGAATGTGTTTGGACAGATTTGATCAAACTGAATGTCAAGTAATATTAGTAGGGAGAACCTGAGTACTGTGAAAATGGTATCCACTGGGTGGCAGCACCAGTCAAAACAACTGGTTTTGACCAGTGCTGCTACCAGTTTTGAAGTGACTATACAAACTCCTACTGACTTGGAAGGCGCAGATTTATCTTAAAGACAAAATGTTGAATATTGACAAGCTGAACTGCACAAGAAATTCCAGACTATATTTCCATTAGGTCAGCAAGGATCAGATAAACGCTGACTACGAGACAAGTATTGATCCCATCTACTTCTACTGCAACAACTGGAGGAAGCCATATAGAAAAAGACACGTGTCTGCAAAGTCCCAGATGAATGAGAGCTCTGCCCCCTTAAACGTGATATTCTGCGGTAGTCAGGTTGCCCCGATTAGCATCACAGGTTTGCAGAAGCTAAACCAGCCAAGCTAAAACAACTAACTTGTCTGACTGAACTAAGAGGGACGTGTTCCAGACAGTTTAGGCCTGCTTGTTCAAACCAACTCCAACAGAGCGCTGTGCAATATGAGGGGGAAAGAAAACCTAGAGGTGACATCACTGAGGGTTTGTCCATTCCTTCCTATACAGTCTAAGGATGACAACAGTAGAGGTGTGAAAAAAAAATCGATTTGGCAATATATCGCGATTTTCGGCCGCCCAATGTAATATCGATTTTTCAGCTCCTAGTATCGATATCGTCAGTATGTTGTAATGGTTACTTAAGTGTGCAAAAACACTAATAATAAACAATAAATAGGTTGTTTTGAAGCAAATAGTTTTGACTATTTTTGACAGTTTGTCCTTTGAATGATCAATATCATCTGATGAACATATACAGCAACTTGATTTTTCATCTCTACTTTTAATGTTGATATTAACCGTGTAGAATATCGCAATATATCGTGATATCGCAATATCGTGATAATATCGTATTGTGACCCAAGAATCATGATACATATCGTATTGCGAGGTCCTTGCCAATACTCACCCCTAGACAACAGGACCACATCATCTACAAATAGCACAGATGGAACCAAAGCAGACCTTATCTGTGCCTCGGCTGCACCAAGAAATTCTCTCCAAAAAATTCATGAAAAAAATACTGGATATTGCAACAAATCAGATTGTTGAATCTAGAAAAAAAAAAAAGGTATAACAGTTTTATAAAAATTACAGAGGGCTTGGTCTTTGTTGAACTAAAATTCTTTGTTTTTAAGCCTTTTCATCAACCCAGTTAGGATCTCAGGTGCCCTCTACGCATTCATAATGCATTTTGCATCAGGCCTTAATGGGCTAAAATGACTAAACACTGTGTAGTCACTGAAACCCAGACGGTCTTGTCACCTGGCTACTGATCCTTGACTGGTGCTTTACAGCACTATTTATAGTTGTTCCATGAGCACAAGCTGCGCTTTGTTCCACCAGCTGTACACCAGGACACATTACAGTGGTCAGTGTCAGACATCCATAAAATGGTAAATATGTCACATTTGTGGACTTCCTTTTTACATTATCGGATCATTGTCATTCATTCTCCACATCACACATCCAAATCAAAAGTGGAGGAGTTTCCATGCAAGAATCTGTGAGGACTGAACTATTGATCCCTGCATTAGTTAGCGGTGAGGACCTTGTGTTTTTGAAATTTCATGCAACAAACCAGAACATCTGTTCTTCCATGCTGCTTTGATCACACCCTTAAGATTTATTTTGCACTCCGAGGATATCTTAAGCATATATATATGTTGTGCAGGCATATGTACTAGAGCTTTTCTCACCACCTTTTTTTTAATCTTGTAGATGTGAGAGTGTGTGGGTCAGATTGCCTGCACAGGCAGGAATCACTTGGTTGCTATGGCATCATGTAGCGACAGCTTCCTCAGAATGAATTAAACACGGCACATTCATCAATTTAATTTGAAGAAACAGAGCGAGTAGATCATCGCGAAGGAACAAACAGATAATAAGGAAAAACAAAGAAAAATCAGCATCAGTGATAATGTTCTTTTATTGAGAGTTTGCAGTACATTCAAGTTGGACTTACAAACAACGATTCGAGGTGTTAGAAGCAGAAGGCTGTTCATTTACCTGGTTGGATGCTTAAATCTAATGAGTGGGGGGGAGAAAAAAAGTCTAGACGAGCCCTAGACGATAAGAGGTAGCTTGAAATAGCAGGGAGCAACTCGTCTCTATGGAAACCACAGGCAAAAACAGTGTGCGCGCACACACAGCCATGAAAGACATGTCGAGGATGAGGATGAAAGAGACCAAGAAGAGAGAGGGATGGAGTGAGAGAGAGGAAGAGTGACTATGGAAAGATTGAAGGGAGGATGAGAGGGAAGCATGGTGAGCTCAGGAGGATGATGTGTGTGGGTCACAGCTGTAAATATCCTCCCACTGGGCAAAACTGTCATTGAGTTCATGTCTTTTTGAAAGAATTGATTTCATATCACCAAGTGAACAGCTCAATTAAACCAAAAATGAATAAGGGGGGTTGTTTCTCCAATAATGACACTTATGATATGACACACAATTAAACATTATCTCTCATTTTAATTTCACTGAGAGATAATTAATGAAACTGTAAATGGTCAATTTTAAAACTATTATAGTGAAGCTATTCCCTCTCAAAGCATGTACCATGTTCTATACACTGTATAAATGTAATATTCTGTTATAGATGTCATGTCTAAGCAAATAAATGTCCAGTGTGTTAGAATGACATCTAATGGCCAAAATGGCAAATTGCAACAAACTGGCCACAATGAATGACTGAATGATAATGTTCATCTAATGTTTTTTCATACTTGAACTTTATACAGTGTGCTGAGGTAGGTTTTGTTGTGTATCGGCATTTTCATAGTATTGGCACGGGCATTTTAGACAAGCGTATGTACCTATGTAAGCTGTAAGCCTCATTTACATCATTTATCACTGTGGATTAATTTGCCTGAACTCAGTGACTACAGTCTGAATTTTAAAGGTAGGGTAAGCAATCCCACACAATTTCTAACCCAGAACGCTTCTTGTCAGATTCAGTGAATGTCTCACAATCCAAAAGCTGCCAATCTCGTGCAAATGCAAAACACTGCAAACGAATTGATTGATAAATTAAAAAAATAAAAAATAAAAAAAAACAGTGTGCCCCCCAAACCATAAACATTGTGCTCCAGTCAGACAGGCAAGGGTTTATGCTCATGCTCATTAAATGGGGATAGACTCCATTCTGGGGCTTCTTCCCATGGAGCAGTGGAGGACGGGTAGGGAGGACGAGGAAGTTTTAAATGTGGCATCATATTGAAATCCCTTACTATATTTATAACTATCAGCATAAGAATATATGGGATTTTAAGTTCAGGTTTCCAGTTAATTATTCTTATGTCATATCACAATTTTTGTGAGCTGAATACTGATAAGATTTTAAAAGACTACATTTTGACTCTGTCCACTTCAGTGTGGTTTAAATCACATGCATTTAATAAATATTTATATATTCAAAATCATATGTAATATTGTGTGTGTAAACTAGACATTTATAACTTTGTTGCAACACGCATTTTTGTGGCTTCACTGAATCACGTTTGAGTAACACATCTTCCTTTCTGCAGCCTTTACTGAACAACCACAAGGTTTTCAGCTAAGAGCAGCACTTCAAGAACAGTCCTCACCTTTCAAAGGTCGTTGAAATAGCTGAACAAAATACCTGCCCACTTTGTTCACTGCTGTTGCTGTTACATAAAACTCACTTCAACATTATTTTTTTCGGATTGGAAGGTTCACTTACCAACAAGGCCATCAGTGTATATTGGAAAGATACATTCTTTATATTTATCCATGTCTGACAATTTATCAAAGTAAGAAAGTAAAAACTTGAGACTAAGCTTTCATGATATTTAATTCAATTGCCTGCTACAATAACTCTGCATTCTCCTTTATCTAGTTATGAAAACATAAATGATTATCACAATTCCAGATCAATACTCATTTCTTACACATTTTAATTCCAAGAACCAACATCTCTAATGGTGTGACAGATTATCAAGTAATCAATTTAGTTTTAATGTTTGGATGGAACAAGAGTGTGGTTTTTAAACAGCAGTGTGAGCTAACAGTTCTGGGATACAGCTTCGTCTATGTTAGCGCTGGAAGAAGTCTCCTGTTTTCCAAGATGCAGCTGATGGAACATTTTCTGGATTCTTGCATCTCCACACGTGTTTAAGATGACTCAGGCAAACATATAACCTTAAATAGATTTACTGAAGTAGGGTAGGAATGCTGCAGTGGTTGGTAACAGATGGTGTAACCAAGGACAAGTTACTGTGGAGGAGCACCTCTGCACCAGATGTTGAACTGTTGGCTTTCCCCCTGGTAGAGAGGGTACCAACCTTGTTGAGACTTCAGATATACTTGGCAAATTATACCTCATTGCCCCATAGATTTCATTAAATACAGACCTGTATTAATTCTAAAACTGCAATTATCTGGTTTGCATGAGAGAGGATATGCACTCGATCTCTGTCAAACCTTTCTCTTCGTGGAGACCAATTTGGTTTTTGTTGCATTTGCATTTTTTTTGGCAGAGAAAAGAATATCACTACCAAGCAACTCATTAAACATTCATTTTCATTGTGCCAGATATTGCAAACCCATTAACAGCAGACCAACTGCAGGTACCTGCTACTACCAAAGATTTCCCATCTTCCATTTCACCCAGGGCAGAATCCAATTTAATCTGATGGAGAAAAGCGCTATTCCCAGAGCCCAACTTCAAGTCTGTGTCCTGGGAAAGCTGAAAATACGTCACTACAGAAACAAGCACAAGGGTCACCGAGTTAAAACATGCGCTCAGAACAGGTTTACAAGCTGTACACCACTGAGCAAGCAGTGTTCTCAGCTGACGACTCGTTAGACAAGGCTGACAGTAATGAGATCAAGTCTTACCAAAACACGGTTTACTAGCTTAATTTTAAGCTTTGTCAAAAGCCAACAGGTTGATTTTAGCAGAGAAGAACATCTGAACTAAACTGCAGAAAAACAAGGTGATGAAGCTGCGACAGGAAGGACAGGCTGCCTCTGGCAAGTGACAGAGCTGGCAGAGATAACAACTAAAGCAGCTGATTTATGGTGCAGGAAGTAGCAGGAGCAAATGAGTGAAGGTAGAAAAGGCCCAAGTCACCGTCAGGAGAAGAGAACACAACCAACACGGAAACCAAGCTGTTGGAACTCAGGACCAAAAATATACAATGTGGAGAAAAAAAATGTTAGATAATTTTGAGGAGTTGGACATAAACAAATTACAACTATTAACTATGCAATTTGCCGTTTGGTCTGCAATGAATTAGTAACTGGAAAAACTAACGTATGCACGCTCACAGATCAACAACCATAAATCAGAGCGCCAAGATATGAAAAAGACTACCACCAACTGCAACGTTTAATGACTGGAGTTTGCTCCAACCAGGCAAGACTTTTTATTCAGCAACTTAAGATGGCTTGTAAAATTCCCACAAACCAAAAACATGAATGTGCGGTTAATTAGTGATTCCAAATAGCTCGTAGGTTGGATTGCGAGTGTCTGGTAATTTGCCTACATGTGGCCCTGCCATTGAGAGGTGACCTGTTCAGGGTGTACCCCAGCTTTTTACCCAAAGATGTCTGGGATGGGCTTCAGCAGACCCTCATGACTGTAGATTAGGGATAAATAATGGATGGATGGATGGATGGATATTTGTTGCATATACTTGGTTCTTACACAAAAGGAAGAAGTCATGCTTTAGTAATCCATCCGTCATCACTCCTTAAAATGTATTGCCAATTATAAATTATACAAGTGAATGCATCACTAAATTCTTGATTTAAAGTCCATTACAACAAATGTTTCTCAGTTTCTTCTTTTAAAAAAAAAAAAAAAAAAAAAAACAGCCCCAATACAAGGATAAGAATTAGCTCTAATTTTTGAACTAGTCAGTTTAGTTTTCACCAGTTGGGGTGGCTGTGGAATCGTGGGTAGAGTCTGCTGCCATTCAACTGGAAGTTTGCTGGAGCAAGTCCCAGCCCCATCACATCCCAGCAGAATCCCAGATTGCCCACATTGACCCGGGTCCGATCCAGATGGGTTTCTGACATCGAACAAAAAAAATATGCGGCATGATCTGCTGTGGTGACCGCTACAAAGGCTACAAAGGGAAAAGCTTAGTTGCTACCTGAAACTGAGAGCAGGCTACCCATGAGCCACTACAGAGTTGATGTGCAAACAAACGGCACTCCATGGGTCCAATCATCAGTGCATCAATCTCTGACAAATCAGTTACAGTACGAAGCATTTTCAGAATTCAAGCCTCCCTAACAGCAGAGCTGTGTCTTCAAGCACCAACATCCCAACTCCTGGGTTGAAGCAGAACTCAGACAGGTTGCAGTACCCCAACTGACCACTAGAGGACCTGGCTTCTAAAACAGAGCAAATCCCCATTAACCTCAATGTTAAAATGTACCACATTTAGTACCACATCAGGTAATTTTGTTTAAAACTACAAAAGCTGACCAATAAAATGGCCAGACACCATTTGATTGACAGCCAGCCATTGGCAGTTAATTGGTCTTCACTACAGTTTTACCTGGTAACTCTACAACTCTGCAGTGAGAAGAGAGAGAGACAGAGACAGACAATCTTCCCATCATCTGGGCCTGTATTTGATTTTATGAGACACTGAACAACAATAACATTGCCATGACATTTACTTGTCTGGATCCATTTGCACTTTTATTGACTATGCATTTTTTCTGTTCCATCTGGACTCGGCTGCATCCAACTTTCCATCTACCAACCACGTTACCCACAATGCCAGGGGAGGGCAAGAGTATTGGTACATTTGTAATGAGTGAATATCTATTCAAATACCTTTTCTGGAAAAAGGGGGAAACAGAAAGACAAGGAAATTGTATGCTATTAAATGATGACCTTCTGCTCCAACATTTGCTGACGAAGTAAGAAAAGATCAATACAAGAATTGAGAATCTAGCCCCTATACATCATTATTGGTGATGAACAAACATCTCACCACATGTAATATAATCAGCCACCTCACTGCTGATCGAAATCACAAGTATACAGTGGATTTCTTTGCAAAGTATTCCCTCCTAATACATCCATTATTTCCCAGGTATTACCACCGTGTTGACCATGACCACCCTGAGCACAGTGGCCAGAAACTCACTACCAAGAGTGTCCTACGTGACCGCCATGGACCTGTTCGTCACCGTCTGTTTCCTGTTCGTCTTTGCCGCCATGATCGAGTACGCCATGCTCAACTACTATTCCTACAGTATGCACAAACCTCCGAAGAGGACACAGAGGATGGTAAGTCTGTGGTAAAGTTGCATTTAAAGCCTTGTGACGGTGTAATAGTTCTGCATTGTCTCTTCATTTTTATTAAAAAACCTCTACGGTCAAGGTTGCTTGCATAGAGCTGACTTCAACAGCTTGCAAAAGCGGTGCATTCATCAGACTCTTAATTCTCACAGTAACATCCCCATGGTCCAATTATGGACAAGTCCCTGCTTGGTGTGACTGTTCAGCTCTCTGGTAGTAATGTCAGTTAGTGGAATAAAACCTAAAAGAGAAGCAGAATGTACATTACTGAGCAGTAAACAACTATAAAGGAGGAAAACAAAGCCACAAAATAAAGCTGACTGCAAAGAGATCCAAAACTATAGATAGTTAAAGCAACATTCCTTTGGTCTATTATTAGATGGTGAGGAATGTAAACTTTTATTAGGGACCGAATCGATCGAAGCAGTTTTGAGATTGAATGGAAAATGTGTTTGCAGCAAAATAGTAATTTTAACACTTGTTGCATCTAGTGTGTCAAAATAAATAGACCCTAGAAACAAACCAGGGTCATTTTAACTTTCTAAGTTAAAATAAAAAAAAATAAAAACAACAGGCATTTCTCTTTTAGTTTGCCAGAAGGGTTATAAGTCTGTTCACGCCGACTACCAGTGAACGCAGAAAGGAGAGTTCATGGCCTCTGCATCTAAAACATGACTATTTTATGACACATAAATATTGAAGTAGTAATTCAGTGCGATGGAAAGAGACCATGAACTCTTTTCATTGACTGTTTTCGAATATGAAATTACAAGGTGGCAGCGACTGGACGAGTGAATGGTCAGATATTTCTGCATCTCCTCCTTGAACCGCCATGTTATTGTGGTGGGTGGGTTCGCGTCCCAGTATGTATGTTGTCAGGGGGAAATGGGAGTTTTCCCTGATGGGATCTACCAAAGCCAACTAGTCCTTTTCCTGTCAAATGTGTGGGTATGTCAAATGTTCATAATCTGTCCCTGTGTGTCATCATTACTGTACGTTTATAATTATAAATTATATACGCGCAAAATATGATCAATCTTGTTACATCCTGGGCGGTGAGTTTCCTGCTCCAGTACTCAGGGTGAGTCATGTGCTCTCTGAGCACAATAGCACTTGGCTTTTCTAAAGCATGTAATTTGGCTGTCATTGCAGCCCTTTGGCGGGATTCACAGGTAAACATTTCAGACCTCAGCTGTGTTGCCTGACTTTGATATTTTGTGAGGATGACACATTTTGCTGTTAAACTGAATTCTGGGCTGGTTGTATTTATTTTGGTGCCAATAAAATCACCTGTTGCTGCTTATCTAATCATAGCCGCCTTCTGCCATTGATTGTTGTATCCGTATGAAATTTGCCTGATGGGCTCATCGAACCCTCAGGCATGTCGTAAGTATCGAAGTGTACCTAGCTGCTCAAAAACAAAAAGACAAACATGGATGAAGATAATCTCAGTTTCACACGGTGAACTGTGTTTAGAGCTGAATCTGAGTGGAACATATAAACCCTGTAACGTTTGGAGTCATGGTATGACATCATGACCTGATGTTCCTCAATATCCTGAATATACAAAAGAAAAAAAGCCACTAAAAGCCCTCCATCAGCGTCTTTGGTCTCAAAATAGAACCCGATATTGATTAAACTCATGGTAGCAACATAGACTGTATACACAATGCAATTTCTTTCTGAGCACACATGCGCAGCTGATAATATATGCTTTCTTGCTGTTGCCCCAGTACGTGCGGGCGCTGGATGCTGCGTGTGGGCGTTTCAAGGCTGCACCTGCTGCGAGTGCTTTAATGGCGGCAGCACACATCCACTACCAGCGAGCAGCCGCCGCTGCTGTCATTTCTCTCCCTCCAGATCCCCCCCCCCCCCCGTTCATTATTTCCTTCCAGAGAAGAGAAGCTCTTCTGAATGTGTCTTAAGGCTAAAATGACTGTCAGATCAGGCTGAACAATTAAGTTGTGTTACATTCAATCCCCTCCTCTGCACGCTGAGTTTTATTTTGGCCCAGCCTGTCAGTGGGGAAGCCTCCCCCCCCTCACAGGGATCGATGTGGTTCTTTTATGCTGCCCACTCAGTCAACTCTCCTGACTACCTCTCTCCTCTTAATAGACAGGTAGGGAACTTGAAAACATTAAAAAGCAAACCTGATTAGATTTTCCCCCTTGATTTTATAACCAGGGAGTCATATAATGAAATTTCTCAGTAGGTACTTTTTGCATTCTCTGTTCAAAAAAGTCAGGTTTTAGCTGCATTGTGTGATGTTTTTAGAAGTAAAAAGAAAAAATTATTTTCAAAAAGTGAATATGAACTTAAAAAAAAAAAAATCCTGCTATGACATTTCAAAGTCACATTCAATATTGATGTTTTTTTTTGTCTCTTTTTTTCCTGATTTCCCAAACCCATAGCTGGACGCTGTACTGGAATTAATCTTTTTTTTCTATTCAGCACATTATCAGTAAGTTTGGCTGAGTTTCTCCAGCAATCTAATGAATACATGGTGTCATTACCCCAGGTTTCCCTAAACCAGGGCTGTAACAATGGTCATCTCCTCCTTAAACACCATCTTATTGTGGTGGATGAGTCTGTGAGCCTGAATCTTTGCTGAAAGGGGGAAATGGCAGTTTTCCCTGATAGAAAATCAGTCCTGTGGGACTGGAGCCCAGCCAGCCATCCTAATTGTTTTCCTGCAAAGAATTATTCCGCTTCCTCTGGATTCAACTTTGATTTCCAGCAGGAGTACCTACGGATCCAGAACAAACTGCCCTTGGACACCACTGGATGGACATACAGCCAATCAGAGAAACGAAGCATGTTACGCAGGCAAAGTGACGGCCAGACAAGCATCAACAAAAGATCTTTAAAAAAAATGGCTGTAATTGAGTAGTAGTTCTTGGTACAGTCATCACATCAAGCCCATTGTGATTGGTTCTGTACATTCTGAACCTGTGTATTCCCTCTAATAAACGCTCCCTCTTTAATAATCGGGGCCCTCAGGACTTGACAAAATGTGAATAAAACTCTTGTACCATCTTTCTATCAACTTGAAACATCTTTGCGGCAAAATGCTTTCCATCTTTCTCAGCAATCTCAACAACTTTCAGTTTAAAAGATGCTCAGTTTGGCCGCTTCTTGGGCGACACCTTTATACATCTCCTGCTATAATTACAGTGTAGCTTAATGACGCCACATGTGCTGAAGCTAACTGTAAAAAACACACTGTAAACCTACGTACTTCAGCAGAGAAAAAAAAGAGTTATAGCTAAATAATAATGTAAAATCAGTTGAGATTTTAATCTGAGAGAATGCGTCAAAGATGTTAGAACAGTATTTTGAATTTAGGGGGTCAAAATAGACGCCCCCCCGGTCGTGTTTTGCATCGTGCAGGGATGCTAATGGGAGGGGTACCAGAGCTATTTCATGAGAGAATTTTCTCTAAGTAAACGGGGGTCACAACAGGCGTAATTAATTTGAGCTGTGAGCAACCTTGCCATGTGTTATACAGTGACCTCTCGCCATTTCGCGCTTTAAGTTCCGCGGTTTTAGTTATTCGTGGATTTTTTTCAGAAATATATCATAAAAAATTTTTAAAAAAAAAATCAAGAAAAAATTGCAGAAACATCACAGGATTTTGTGCGCGTTCTCTCGCAGCAAAGAAATGTTGTGAGCCAGCCTGGCCCCTTTAAGAAGGTGGCTTTATGGGTAATGGTGTGGCCTTATGGGTAAGGTAGTATGTGTGTCATGGGATGGCAGAATGAAAACGAGGTTAGATGAAAGAGCAGTTTCTTTACTACGGAGAGACCAGAGGCTATGAAGATAACAGAAAGACCACAGTTGAGCCTTTGTCTTGTTTTGTTGCAGTGTTTCGCTACTTTTTTGCGGTTTTTAAACATATTTTAAACATTATTTAGGCTCGGGGGGTTCCGACTCCAGTTAGCGGATTTTGATTCTCGCAGGGGGGCGCTAGTCCCCATTAACCGTGAAAAATAAGGGATCACTGTATCTGTTGATATTTCAATAAAAACACTAAGAGCTAGCTCCTCCGTTCCTTTACCTCCTGTGTTCCTTGAGAAAAAAAGGGAAAAAAAAAAAAAAAAACACAGTGAACTTTTTTTTATTTCCATTTTGTTTCCATTTTATGGAGCTTTTATGGATTTTTTTTTTTTTCTGTTTTCACATCACATAGAACTTGGATAATGGGGTAGAAACTAGATGACTGGGATTCAGAGGTGGCGTTAATAAAAAATGTAATTCCCTCTCTCCGTTTCACCTCTCAGGCCTACTCATCCTTCCACACGGGCCGCACACCTCGGCCCATGATGCCGATGGGGAACTCCTTGTTCTGGCACGACTATGACGACAACTGCCTGTACGAGTGCCTGGACGGGAAAGACTGCAAGAGCTTCTTCTGCTGCTACGAGGAATGTAAAGAAGGCGGCTGGAGGAGAGGACGCATCCACGTCAACATACGCGAGCTGGATTCCTACTCCAGAGTGTTCTTTCCCACGTCCTTCTTGCTATTTAACATCGTCTACTGGGTCAGCTACCTCTACCTCTAGTCCGTCTGGGCCGTGATCTGCGGGCCTCGTCGAAACAGCTCTCGCCATTTTGCACCGCGGCTCGCGATTTGAGGTCTTAACTAAGCATAGTGGAGGAAATGAGGTAGATCTGCTCGGTGGGAATTTTAACAAAGCCACTTGGCTTCTGGGGTAATAATGTCAAGACCACAGTACTTTGACAGGTGGCACTTTACAATGACTAAATTGCTCAGCAGTGGAATAACACGCTGCCAACAACCCTAACGTCAATGGAAAGGTCCCTTATATGACTCTGGAAAAGCTAACTGTCTCTTCAGAGATATTCGGGGATGGGGTTGCAGAGCTGAAGATTAGCCATTGAGACAGCGAAGCACCCATAGTGCCTTCTTCAGAAAGGGTGCGGCACCGAAGAACGCAACTTCACAGTTCCCTCCATTATCTTTATTACCTCATCCATCACAGCGCCGCATGCTGAGCTGTTTATCTTTTGATGAAACAAACCCGGATGACGGTTTCTCACCACTGGAAATGTTGAAAACTAAAACACTCACTATTCATTTTTGTAGCACATTAGTTTTAGTTGTACCCTAGAATTAGTTCTCTTTTCTAAAATAGTAATGTTTTCTTGTTCTTCTTATTATTAGAGAATTAGTTGTACTTTCACAGCGAGTCAACTACTCACACATCAGTTGTTAATTGTTTAATATGGGTTAGTCAGGAGCAGTGGTTGTCTGGTAAAATCCTGTTTATTGAGTCTGTGAGCTTTTGTTCCTGATGCTTTATGACCAGACGATGCAGTTTAGTGAAAATGACCACAAGATTTGAGTGTTGTTGATGGTGGGGGTATATTTGAATACAAGCACTGAAAACAACTGCATAAATACATACCAATCTAAAACTAAAGACATGCAACTTTAATCTCCAGACATATTATTTATGTTTCAGAACATGAATAAAGATGAGTAGAGTAGATCAGACAGTTGTGTCTGTCTTTCCCTGAGAATATATATTAAACATGCTCTAATACTTAAATTATCTATGAATTATCCAAAAAAAAAAAGGTTTTCTTTAGTTTTTTTTATTCCCTGCTCCTTCGTTTTTTTTTTTTTTTTAAACCTTTTGTCTTTGTAAACTCAGTTTTAGTTTTTTGCCCTAATGATGATCCACCAAATAGAATTTTCTTCCATTACTTTTTTCTACATCAAAAGGAGTTTTCAGCTTTGCTCTAAAAGTGTGTTAAAAACCAATTAAAATAAAGAATTCATCATTGAGAATGTGGCAAATACAGTAAATAACTAAGTTGGATTTGGAAAAAAATTGTGATGCAAAAGTGAGAGGGCCTGGAGATTAAAGGTAGGGTAATGGATTTTCTGAATGAGGACGCAACTGTTGTTATTTGAAACAAAACAACTAAACAGAGACCTAACTCCTCCCCTTCCCGCCAATACTCCCTGAGAAAACACACTCCATCATGAACTTAATTGTCTTAATTTTATAAATGAGAAAACCCAATAAGATATTGAACTTGTAGCAACAGCTTATTTATTTATATTTAAGATAACACTTCACTTTAGCTTTCTGTAGCCAGGCTCTTACAGTGTCTTCATTTTTAAATTAATGTGATACAAAGACGCTTTTGCAGTTTTCTAGCTCAAAGATTCCCCTGTATGGTTGGGATGACGTCACCATGATGTCCACAGCTCGGTTCAGGGTTGTTGATGTATGACTTGGTGATCAAGTGATACACGGTTGTTGGAAGAGATGACCATTAAGAGTCCAAAGGTACTTTTGAGTATTTTTTTTTAATTATTTGTAGTGCAGTCAGCATTGAGCTACACAACACTTCATAAAAGCAAACCAAATATTCCTTTAAATGAATTTGACGCTGATATTTTAACATGAAAGAAACTTACGTTAGCTAGCTACTATATGCCACAAGCACAGCTTCACTTTCAGTTCATCAGAAAAGCTATTTGATGAAGATTCCTTAGTTTTTCTGTTTTGCAAAAGAAAAAAATATCATAAATATGTCAAAACTGAAGATGACTGAACGTCCACCTAGTGAACAAATACCCAGATATCTGAGGTCGTTTTGGTGCACACTGTGGTGTGGCCATGATATCATTTTTCCACTTTGTTTGGTTCTTGTTCACTCTGTTTTAACTTTAGGCCAAACACTAAACCAGAAGCCATGTGAGAACCATCAGAGCCATCACTGGTCCACATCAGTCTCAACTGGCCATCATGTTTCTAGAACAAACAGTCTGAAGCAAAGAACTAAAAAAAAAAATGGCGACACAGAGTTTGCGATTTTTTTTTCATTCTGGTTTAAGTCTACAGTTTAGAACTGAAGTGCAGCTGCAGCTGGAATAGCGCTGCACATGTTGGCAGTTTGCTCCACTATCTCCATCAAGTTTTGCTAGCTATTTTTACTCTTTCCTAACTGTTTAGTTGTCATTATTGATGACATGGGTTCTTCTTAAAATTTGTTTTCATCCCGGTTTGGATGTTGCACTGCTTGAGGGAATTTTCTGGGTACTTTTTCATTTTTTTTTTTAAACCACCTGTTATGATGAGTTACCACAGCAACATGAAAGTGTGAGCAGCTGATCCAGATAATACCAGACAATACCAAAACTCAGAGACTGAGACCCCAAATTCCCCATGAGTTGAAGAGGAGATGCTGCGGTTGCAGAGAGAAAGAGGAGGTTTAAATCCAGCCCTTCCTCCTTCATAAAGGGGAATGTGAGATCTCTTCGCTAACAAGATGGATGATCTTGAATTCGCTGACGAGGACATAACTGGAGTTTCAGCAAAGCAGTGTTTCACCGAGACGTGGCTGCAGGAACATATTCCCCGACTCCGGCGTCTCTCTCCTCGGTTTTCAAACAATACAATACAAAAGAGTGGAAAAAGCAAAGGAGGTGAATTTGCAGCGCTCGTCAGCAACAGATGGTCTAATCCAGGACATGCTACTGTGAAAAGATGGTTTCTGCAGCTCAGATATGGAACTGTTAGCTGGGAGTTTTTGGTCTTCATTATTTAGAGAGTTCACCAGTAGTTCACCTTGTAGTGGCAGTTTACATCCAGCCATTAGCTGGAGCAGACGCTGTGTGTGATGTCATCAGCTCTGCCATTGCTCAGCTACAAACATGAAAACCCAGCTTGTTCCTAGCCGTTCCTGGTGATTTGCCATATTTCCAACATTTCAACAGCTTGACAACTGCTCCACCAGAGAGAATTAAACATTGGCTAATTTTTATATGAAACATCAGAGATTCATACAGCTCCTCTGCACAACCTGCTCTAGCCAAAGCAGATGACAGTCTGGTCTCTGTCTTCTCAACCCATAAACCCATCATCCAGAGGCAAACTGTGACCAAAAGGACTGTGACGAGGTGGTCACAGGAAGCTGCAGAGACTCTGCGGGGGTGTTTTGAGACTATAGACTGGGGTGTGATCTGTGTGCAACATGGAAATGACAATGCTATGACTGAGTGTGTTTCTGGCTATATTAATTGTATGTGTGGACAACACCATCCCCATCAGAACAGGGAGGTGCTTCCCCAATAATAAACCCTGGATCACCAGTGACCTGGAAGAGCTCCTCAACAAGAAAAAAAGAGACTTCAGGGAGGGAGACAACAAATTGAGATCAGTACAAATCAACTGAATAGTCAAGATTAGAGACAATAAGGAGGTTTACAGGAGAAAGCTGGAGAACAAGCTCCAACTGAACAGTGTATGAGATGTTTGATCAGGGATGACGATTACAGACTCCAAGCAAGAGGATCAGACAGATGGAAGTCTAGACAGAGCAAATGGAACTGAACATCCTTCAACAGGTTCAGTTCAGAGACCAGCTCAGCATCTTCATCTCCTGCCCCCAGACAAACAGACCTCCCCGTCACATCTCAGCTGTCTCATCTTCCAACCTCAGTCACGGATCTTCCTGCTGCTCCATTGTCTCCAACCACATCAGGAGATGCTGGGGCCCCCTCCACCTCCCATCTGTGTCTCTAGCAGTCAGGTGAAGGGACAGATGAGGGACTAAACTGAAGGTTCAGAGGCTGCAGGTCCAGATGGTATCAGCCCCAGAGTCCTAAAGACCTGTGGGGACCAGCCGTATGCAGGATTCTACAGATCCTCTTCAACATCAACCTGAGCCAGGAGAAGGTTCTGGTGCTGTGGAAGACATCCTGCCTTGTTCCAGTACCAAAAACATCTCATCCATCCTCTCTCAGTGAATACAGCCCTGACATCCCACATCATAAAAGTCCTGGAGAGACTTTGATTTGTGGAGCTGAATAAGCAAACAAGCATCTTCCAGGACCCACTATAGTTTGCTCATCGTCATGGAGTTGAAGACACCATCATACACCCGCTTTAAACGGACCTGGAACCAGTCGCCTGGACAAAGCAGGCAGCGCTGTGAGGATCACGTTATTTGTTTTCTCCAGTGCATTTAACACCATCCAGCCTGAATTACTGTCAATCTCCAGAAGACACAGGTGGATGCCTCCACAATCACCTGGATCAGACTAACTGACACACCACAGTTTGAGAGGCTGAATGATTGTGTGTCTGAGCAGGTGGTCAGCAGCACAGGAGACTGTACCACTCTGTACAACTCAGACTTCCAGTACCAGTCAGAGTCCTGTCATCTGCCGAAATACTTGTGGGGTGAATCAGTGGTGGACTGCTCTGACGGTGTGGGAACAATCATCTCCTCTTGATTGTGAAAAAGACAAAGATGATTGTGGATTTTAGGAGTACCAGCAATAAGTCCAGCAACATTTCCATCATAGGAGAATAAGTGGAGGTCATGGAGGAGTATAAATACCTCGATGTTCACCTGGACTGGAGACCCAACACCGATGGTGTTTATAAGGAAGAACAGAGCAGACTTCACTTCCTGAAGGAAGGTTGGGCCCTTCAGTTGTTAGCAGCAGCATGTTGCTTCCTCTTCTATAAATCTGTCGTAGAGTGCAATCTAATTTTCTGTCTGCTGGACAAGCAGAATCAGAACCAGCGACTGGCTCTGCTCTGGAGCCTCTGGAGCTGATTCTGCAAAGGAAGATACTTCTTAAAATGAAGATTATGGACAACCCTGAACATCCTCTACACAACACAGTGATTCAGCGACAGAGTTCAGACTTCTTCAGATCTGCTGCAACACAAACCGCTACAGGAGATCTTTCCTGTCAACTGCTATGATCATCTTTAAAGAGACTTCAATCATGACAATCACTGCACAATTTAATTTCCCTTCAGGGATAAATGAAGTATTTTTTGAAGTGCATTGAATTCCAAAGCTGTCTTTCCCTCGCCGACAGGTCAAAGGTCATGTAACTAAAGCCGCCACTACACCTTTGTCCCTTCACAGGGTCTGTCACTTTTTAAAAGGAAACACCTGAGCTTGTCATCTGTGCTTTTGCTCTCAGTGTCTCGTACTTAGCTGCATGTCACAGCTGCAACTCTTTAGAGCACCTGTTGGTGCTTCAGAGACACCTGTGGCTCTTTTTACAAAATGTCAGTTTCTAAAGCTTTGGAAATAATGAGTTTGTGTCGACCAAAATTGTCTAAAAACACTCACACGGTGTTTTCCCATTTAACTCTTGTCAAGCAAATAATCCCCACTCATTAAATTTTAAATGATCCCTTTCAAGAATTATTAACCCTAGAGATGTGATTAAGGTCGCTGCACATTGTGTTTCTGTTCTGGAGAGTCACAAAGTCAAATTAAACACTCAAACCTCAAGTGTAGAAGTAATTTGGTACCCAGTGACAAAATTACCTGAAAAAAAAAAAACAGCCACTTGAACTCTAAAGTGCAATTATGCGTACACTGTAAAGTCACGAGCAAAAATTAATATCACCTCTTTTCCTCCTGGTCTTGTGTAAAAACTGTCACCTGATCATCGTGGGTCTTAGTGTTGGGCAAATACAATCTCACATGAACAACACCGTATTTTTTACCATGCCATTACTTATATGACAAAACTAAAGCAAAAATAATTAGAAATAATGAGCATTATCAAGTATCCCTCTACTGATCCCATAGGACTAGAGAGGGCAGGTTTCCGTCAGCAGCAGGTGGGCAGACCGCTATAAAAGCAAACATTTTTGCAATTTACTGGTCTGGAATAATCAGATGAGTGCAAATACAATGCCAAGAGGGAATGACATAATCAGTGGCCTTAGAGAAATAACTGAAGTCCAATGTTTCTATGGTGAGGAAACGGTATTAGTAAGTGGAAACTATTCAAGAGATTTGCTCAGATAAATACAAAAACACAAGAGCTGCATCTCATAGCCTTAGACCCTCACTGACCACATTTAATGTTCAAGTCCATGACAGCACAGCAGGAAGAAGATTGAAGTAGTACAGTTTGTTTGGAAAAGTTGGCAGGAGAAAACTTCTGTCCAGACCATTGAAGCACAACCGAATAAATAGTAAACGCTAAGTGGACTGTATTTATGTGGTGCTTTTCTACTCTTGTTGACCACTCAAAGTGCTTTACAAGTTACATTCATTCATACAGTACTATCTTTGTGCTTTTTCTACCACATACACACAATTTCACACTAATGAATGCATCAAAGGCATGTGGACTGTGAGACCATGAAACACAAACCTGCAGTTGAATAATCCACAGAACTGCAGAAGTCTTTAGAAAAAACCACAGAGGAACCGTTTGGTCTTAATACCATGTTTGGCAAGAAAAAAAAAAAAACAAGAAACAGCACCTTAGAACGTGGGTATGAACAGAAACCTCACAGCCACTATCAAGCACGGCAGTGGAAGCATGATGATTTGCTGTATCCTCGAGGCAAATAGCTTCACACAAGTGGGACAGTGATTCCAAACACAGCAGCAAATCTACATCAGAATGGATGAAAAATAAAACAGTAAGGGTTTTAGAACGGGCTTGTTCAAGTCCACACCTAAACCCAATTTAAATGCTGTGGCAGGACTGTAAGAGAACCATCTAAAAACCTCAATGAACAAACATTACTGTGGAGAAGCATGAGCCACAACGACAAGACAGGTCTACAAGTGCTGAGTCATGGTAGATAGCGTTGCTCAAGTGATTTTTTTTTTTTCTTTTTGGAATTAATTTTGTGAAATAAATGTCACGGAGAAAAAAAAAAAACTACATGCTGATGTTTGTCTCAAGTTGTATTTGCCAAATATTAAGACCCAGTATGATAAGATGATCGTCATAATGGTTTTTACACACACAAAAAAAGGATTAAAAGACTAACTTTTGAGCCTGACTAAATATAACTCCTCTATTTTACATGAGGGTCATGCTATCCAGTTTTTAAATTTAGAGCCTTGTTGAATGCTCCAGTTTTGTTTCCCTTTTTTTTTTTTTTTTCCCAGATTTAAAAAAACAAAAGGAGTTTCTGATGTCCTTCCATGTGCAGGACCTTCAGGCTCATCCTCTGGTGCCCAGCTGGCAACTATCACAGGTGCTGAACAATAGCTTCTATATATTATGATCCTCCACACACACACACACACACACACACACACACACACACACACACACACACGGCCCAAAGAGCAGTGTTGAAAAATGGATGACCGAGTTCTCGTGGATGACTCTTGATGGAATCCCACGTCCTCCCCTCAAACACGTAAAATTGATGCCATTTATGGACACATTTTGAGGGGGGGGCTGGAGAGTATTTTTGAAGCATTTTGGTTTTGTTTTGAGTTCTGTTGTCATCTTAAATCATTTGGATTTGTAGAACAATCAGCCCCTTCTCTGTCCTCCCCTAATACATGCATACACACACACACACACAGATGCACACACAGACGCACACACAAACACTTTCCCCCTGGTTTTGTATGCTCAGAGAAAGGCTTTTATGGAAGATGTATCTAATCAATGTTTCTATTTTCATACAGTTATAGAATGTATGTTAGGCCAGTAGCACGGCCCGAGTCAGTCTGGTTCCAGTTCAGTCAGTTCAAGCAGCCTGAATGAGTTCATATTTAAGGGTTGTACATATTCAAAGTAAAAACCTCCAGACCCAGTTGTGTCCCGTCCAGAGGTTTGCCACTAGAAACACAATCGCCTCGAGTGATGCCAGGAGAAGCAGCACGAGGGGCTGTTACCCTGTGGACAGTTAATCAGATTAGCTTGTAAAACATTTTATTAGTACTCAGTATATGAATTAATGTATCTATCTAGAGCTGACTGGATTGACCGGATCTTGGCCAACACTGCAGTAAAATTCTCACCTCTGATATTTCTACTACACTTTATAAGTGTCTTAGTCTGTTGAGATACTTCAATAAAGCAAAATCACTCTTTTCTACGTCTTAATCAAAAATCACCTGTGCGTTTCAACGGACTGGGACCTGTATTTATAAATGACTCTGTGGAATCGGAGCGCTAATCCAAGATCGGCACGCACAAGTTTAATGAAGTCTCACAAGAGGGCCTTTCCAGGGACCGGATCACCCCCACTGAAGTGACCTGATGTAAGGACACTAACATTAAAGGAAATGAAAATGTTTCACCTTACAAAGGAATTTTGTTACCGGCGAGATCTCTGGAGGGCGGAGCTGTACGAGGAAGCAGAATGAAGCACCCTGATCTTGGATCAGCCCTTGTAGGGATTCATTTTATGAAAATGGGATGTGGAGTGAAAATAGACATCTTTTTTCTAGTGTGTGGTATATTGCTTATATAAATAAATAATGTTTTGGTCAAGTGCTACTGTGAGGACTTTTTGTGTAAACTCTTTCAGGGAACATGTCACAAGAGAACAATCATTTAAAGGGGACAGCTGGAAGTTACCATCACTCGACCGGCCATTTCGGGGCTAGGCCGTTTCGCAGTCACCAACAGGTTGGGCCAGCCGTATCGCCGTGGTCCCGTGAGTCACGAGCCAAGTGACTGTGGGTCCCAGCAGACCTCTGCAACTTCTCGTTTCAGCTCTGGCAGTACTTGTTGTACTAAGTTCATTTTGTCTTCACTTATCTATCAGTTAACTGTTCTTTTATCACAGACAATAACTTTTTAGGTTGTTTTACCTGACATGTTTCGGCGTGTACTTCCGCCTTCATCAGAGTGTCACCGGTGTTGTTGTGACAGGTCATTTATCAGCTGATGAAGGCGTGACTCACCTGTCAGATTTGACAGGTGAGTCACGCCCTCTGCTGACTGTTCACTCCTCCAGGATGCTGCTCCAGGTAGTGGAGAGCATGAAAGCTCCCTCGTCCCTGTCGATGGTCCTCGGGCCCCGCTTGTGGGTCTCTATGGCCTCCCTGATCCAGCGCTGATGTTTGTCTCCCCGATGTATGATTTATTGCATGATTTGCATGGAATTTCGTATAAGGAGTTGCATTTGTTTTCTGGATGGATTTTGTCCTTTGGATGGACCAGTATCTGGCGGAGTGTTGTGTGTGGTTTGACCGGTGTTTTGATGTTATGTTTCTTCATGGCTCTTTGGATGCGCTCCGTAACGTCACCATTCCTCTGTGTTCTTGTTATGCTTGTTTTTTCTTTTCCCCCTGTGTTGTCTTGTTTTTGTTGTTAACCTGTCCTGCACCTTTTGTTATTGCCCACTGTGGATACTGGCATCTTTTTAGTGCATGTTGTATGTGCTTATCTTCCTGTGTTCTGTCCTCCGGGTCCGTGATTATTGTCGTGCGTTCGTGTAGAGTTCTGACTACTGACAGTTTGTGGATGGTGGGGTGTTCAGATGTCCATAGGAGGTATTGGTCAGTGTGTGTGGGTTTCCTGTGTACTTTTATTTTGATGTCTCCGTTGTCTGTGTGGTGTATGTTTATGTCCAGAAAGGCTATGGATTGGTTGGTTTCCTCTTCATGGGTGAATCTGATGCTGCCAGTGGTGTCTATGGTGTTGAGGTGATCCGTGAGTCGTTGTGTATGTCCTGTTTTCACTTTCTCCAAAATGTCATCTACATAGCGTTTCCATAATGTGGGTCTGTATTCATCCGGGGCTGTTGAGAGTGCTGTAGATGGTGTTTCTGAATTGGAAGTATGTGGAAGTGGCGATGAAGTGGAGTAGCTGGGTGATGTCCTGTACAGTTAGATTTGTGCGTTTTTTTGAGTGTCCTGTCTGCTATTAGTCTGTCCTGCACTATGTGTATGGTGGCCTATGTTGGTGTTTTTGTGAATAGTGAGATGACATCATGTGATATGAACATTTCATCTTTCTGTACTTTTATGTTTGCGAGTTCTGTGGCGAGTTGTTTTGAATTTTTGCAGTGTTGATCTGTGAGTCCCAGTCGTGGTTTTATTATTTCTGTGAGTGCTTTTGAAAGATTGTATGTGACTGATCCTATGCTGTCTACTATGGGGCGGAGAGGTGTACCTGGTTTATGGATTTTTGGTGTGCCGTTGATCCTGGGGATGATGTTTGCTGTGTAGCTTTGTGTGTACTAAGTGATTGTCTATTTTGTTTTCGTTGAGTAGTGGTTTGAGTAGTGCTTTAAGTTTGTTTTTCTTGTCTTCTGTTGGGTCTTTAACACCTCATAAGCGTCGTCCTGTAGTATCTGCTGCATCTGCTCTTCATATGCGTCTGTGTCCATGATTACTGTTGTTCTGCCTTTGTCTGCTGGGAGGATTGTGATGTCTTTGTTTTTTGATAGTGTTTTCATTGCTCTTGCTTCCTCTCTGGTAATGTTGCTGGGTGGTGGTTTGGCCGTTTTTAGTATGCCTGCTATTTCGTTACGTAGTGCTGCTTTTTGTCCTGGGTTGTGTATTTTTTCGCATGCCAATTCCGTGGCTAAAATGAAATCCTCGTGCTGTATTTTTATGGGTGTGACAGCGTAGTTGAGTCCTTTTGCCAGTATGCTGCGCTCTGCCTGTGTGAGTTTGTGACGTGACATGTTGTGAATCCATTTTTCGTTGACGTGCGTGTGGTCCGGTTCTGCCTTCTTTTTCTGTGAGATGAGTCTGTCCAATTTGTGGATGTGTCGGCTTTTGGTGGTGGTGAATTCCTGTTCCTGTTGTCCAAGTGTGCGTGTAGCATTGTTGCCTTACTGTTGTCCAGGGGAAACCAGTGTTTGAACTGCTCCGTTAGCCGCTGTAGTTCACTGTTCATGTTGCTGAGTTTACTGGTTGTGCATCGTATCCGTTCTTTGACCAGAGTCATCCGCACTCGCCTGATAATCCTCTCCGCGTTCCTGGTTGGGATCGGGTTCTTGATGTTCAGGCTGGCCGGTATTACTTCTTCATCCCGGCAGCGCAGGTTGAACCTCAGGTGGTTTCGGTAGCGAGCCCGTTTCCTCGTCAGCTTTTCCAGGAGGCGGAACTCCTTGACGCATTTTTCTCCATAACTTTCGCGTAATAGTTACTACTTGGAGCAGCATCCTGGAGGAGTGAACGGTCATCAGCTGATAAATGACCTGTCACAACAACACCGGTGACACTCTGATAAAGGCCGGAAGTACATGCCGAAACATGTCAGGTAAAACAACCTAAAAAGTTATTGTCTGTGATAAAAGAACAGTTAACTGATCTGGCAGTACTTGTTTCAGATGTCGTTGGTTAGTGGTTCGGTTAGGCAACTCGGAAGGGTCCTGAAACCAGGCGAAAGTCCCGTAACTGGAGGACCCAGCTGCTGCAAGAGGTAGAAACTGATGAGTTGGGCCTGGGATGTTCTTTCAGTTTGACCATGTGTTCACATCCGTTCGCGTACACAACCTGTTAGGGTGCACCTGTAACACTGGAGGTCTCCACTTGGGGGCAGAATGCCGACCCAGAGTCAAAAATACAGTCGTGAACAAGAAGCGAGTCACAGAAAGTTATCGTTTTTTTGTTGCAGTCAGAGTGAGGGAAAAAAACACCAGCGTGATGATGTGTGATGCGTTCATGTAAGCGTTATAAACAGCAAGTACATTCCAGGCCTCAGAGGACGGTCCAGCTGGTGTCCTCTGTTGGTCAGCAGCCTTGAACCATTGACCAGCTGCTTCAAGATGTTTTGTTTCACCTCTGAAACTCTTCCATAGCCACCCAAAAACTGGTCACAGCAGTCTATTAGCACAGTTAACAACACAGCAAGCCATGTTATGTATAAAATAAAAATGGCTATGTTCCATTTGGTCTTCATTTTACATGCCATGTAAAGACAAGACTAGTAAGCCCAAAGTAGCTAAAGTGATTAGAGCTTGGCTATGCCTGCCATCAAACAAAAGACTGGGTCCCTAATTATACATAGTTTTGCCACTTTATATTCAATTTTATGATACTTGATTATTCCCTGAAGGGAAATTATTTGTTGCAGTAACAGTTGGCATTTAAGTCTCTCAAAAGAGTTGTTGTGGATGATTATTGCTGTGGGCTCAACAGATCTCCTGTAGCGATCTGTGTTGCAGCAGATCTGAAGAAGCCTCTGACTGAAGACACTATTGTGAAGAGGATGCTCAGGATTCTTCATTATGTCTTTCATTTCATGGAGCATTTTTCTTTGCACAAGCAGTTCTCAGAGCTTGAGAAAGGTTCCCAGAACAGAGCAAGAAAGAAAGTAATTTTAGCTGATGTAGTATTAAAAAATAAAAATAAAAAATTCACTGCCCCATACAGCTAGCATGGATGTGAAATCTAGCTATGGAGACCCAAACTGCTGTAAATATGTTTATTTCTGCAGCAAAGTTGGACATGTTAACATGGGGGTCACCTGAGATCAACTCACTTTTGGAGTGGTTCGTTGAAGAATTTCAACTTCCTCTGAATTCTGCACTAAACTTGACACAGAAGACCAGATTTCAAGCCCTTGGTCTGAACGAATTACCAGCTCAAAAACGGAGATAACGTAAGCCTTTCACTGTCTGAGACCTTCTCAGTCGGAAAATACATATTTCACTAAACTGCTCAGATTTGCAGAGTACCGAGACATCACAGACAAAGACATCAAATTATCCAGTTGCTCCCTTTTTTAAAAAAAATCCCCGTCCAGCTTCACATCTGGCTCCAATTAATGTACTTCTGAAGTGGGTGGTGTAAAGCTGTAAACCTATTTCTAAAAAGGCACACCATCCAGAAGAGTAAAGTGTGACTCATGAAACCAAAGCTGTGAACAGCTGTAAATTACTTTTGTATCTATATCTATAATGTGTCCTTTCAATGCTTCACTGTCCTGCTAAAATGTGTCAAATTCTAATTTTCTTCCAAATTCAGAAAAAAAAAAAAAAACTGAATTACTCTACACATCCCCCAACCCAACACATACTGGACCATCATGAACCCAAACGCTACCAAATTCCTATTCATCAACAACACACAGTAGCTAAGGGAATGTTTATACCCCACCGATCCTTCATTCATTGATTTGAGTTTAGCGGCTGCTTTATTTGATTGTGTCTTACTGAGTAATTCTTCAGGAGTCTCTCCTGCAGCTACAGGTCAGCAGCTTCATTTCTCATCTCAGTGACTTTGACCGAGGTGAGACTGTTGGTGTCACAGACGCTGCTTTCAGTGTTCTTGAAGCTTCTGAGCTCTTCAGATTGCCACAGACTGCACGTCGATGCAAAGAGCAGCTGCTGCACATCAGTTCCTTTAGAGGAGGAAGTGTGCAGAATAGTATCCACATGAACATGCACCAAAACCCGCTCATGCACGTGTGTTATTTTGACTTTTTTCAAGCAAAAACGGTCAAGATGCACATTAAGCCCGTTTCGAAATGTCTGTGGGACGCTTTTCTAAAAATACAAGAGATACAGTGTAAAAAAAAATCCCCTTTTAAACCACATCTTTACATTTCTGTTCATAGCAGTTTGTTTCAGGGTGGATTCCAGTTCATCTCTTCTTTTGAATTCAGTGTTACAGTTTTGCAATTAAGAGACAGCCTGGGAAAGAAAGATAGAAAAGGTGGATAATTTTACTCCGATCTGTGATGTCACAGTACCCTGTAAATCTGAACCACTGGCTGAAAATGTTCAGAAGACTCCAGACATCCAACACACATACTTTTTGAGCTTGGATTTTTTTTTTCCTTTTATTAAAGCCATTAAAAGGCTCTTCAGTCAGACTACGGACAGTTATGTTTTCAGAACAAACAGGGAGTGAATTGAAAAGACATATTTCCAGGATGATGGCTTTTCTGTTATTTGTCAGCACAACAGCTCCTCCTCTGGTCGTTACGGGTTATTGCAGCCATGATCCAAAATATTAACCAAAGAACTGCCGTCGCTGTCGAGGACTATACATATTCTGCAGAGCTCAGAAGCTGTGAAGTCTACTTGACCCAAAGAGACAATCCCTAAATAAATCACGAATAGCTGCAGAACTACAAGGAGTCCATTTTAAGACCTCAAACAATGCAAAGTGTCACATTTCATTAGTTATTCAAGAACACCCGTGAAGATCATGCATAATTCATAAAATATCACTGTAAACAGCTCTCTATGGGAGCGAGACTCATGAGTGTGAGAGGTCGCTGGAAAAACTGCAATGTTTAAGACACAGTGGCACTGGTTCTGTGACGTACAGGATGGCCCAACGCTCGAGATGGAAGCTGACCACAAATGAAACTCAGACCCAGAGTCTAGTCTCCATCAGTTGGGGGCCCTCATAGTTTTAAACGGGCCTCCAGCATCGGCAGACGTCTCCATTTCCAGGAACATTAATGAGAACTTTCAGGAACACGATTCCAGTTTCTCTCTCTCCGTCGTTGTCTTCTTTTCTACGTCATTGATAGTTAGCGAGCAGCGAATGTGGTGCACTACTGCCACCAACTGGTACGGAGTCAGTGAGTCCTACCTTAGCTCCAACACTATACTGGAAACAACATCTAAAATGACTAAAGAGGTTGGACCGGTTACAGTTTCAGCCTCCTTGGCTTCATCTCAGACAATGATACCTGTTTTTCATTATTACCATAACAACTCAAATATTGGAAGTTTGTCTTTATGTCCGCTGAGCTGGTCAGTTCATATAATAAAATGCTTTGTTTAGATTTTTTCCATATAGCAAGAAATACAATTGGATTGATGAGACTTTACAACATTTCTTTTTTAGCTTTACAGTCATTTCAGTAATGCTCTTTACTGACCTGGAACCAGAACTGTCAGCTTGAATGATGGTGTGTTTGACATTTTAGTGTCCACTGGCACAAAACAAAAACAAACTTTGTTGTGTGGACTAAAAATCAATAAACTGTTTTTTTGTGATCATTTTATATGTTGCTGTCAGACTGGGTCAGGTTTTCACAGTAACTGAAATAAAATCGACGTTCTCTGGTCAAAGTTCACCAGTTTCTGATTGGCCCGAGAAAATTCAAAGGTTTCATTACTCAGAAGAAAGAACAAATTAGACAAATTAAGCTACTTGCATACAATTGAATGACATGCAACCGTCCTCAGGGAGTCTGTCTGCCTGATGACAATGATGCGACTAATATCTAGTGACAGATGCATGAGCGCATCATTGGTTTCCCTTCACTTTGACCTAGTTTGGAGCAAGCGTGTGAATAGAGAACCAGTGGGAAAGAGAGAAATGAAGGAATTGGACGGGTTTTCTGCAGTGTGGCGGTGACACTCCTGACACCTACACAGGGCAACGGCAGGGTGGCGTCAGATGACCAGAGACAAGTGAGCTCATGAACGTGCAAGAAGATCCGACAGCCCTCGAGAGAAAAACTTGAGATTCAAACAGAAATGTTTCATTCACTCCCGTTTTCATGTAGACTTTAAATGTCATGGATAATTTAGAAAGTTTTACATTTGAAAATGTGCATGTTAAATTCACGTCCAATCCAGTTGAAGGGTTATCTCTTGCTAAATTGTCTCTCTCTGAGCATAATTGCTCAGTTTTCACAGGATCGGGTCGAACTTTGTACTGAACATCCACAAAAGCCAGAGAATAATTTCAAACTAGACATTTGTTGCTGAATATTTTACAATAATTTAACCGTTTTCCCACCTGAATGAACAATCGCCACTCTTCAAAATGAATTCCCCAGGAGTTCCCACTTCAATGCAGCCAAATGATGGTTTTATCCAGTATTAATCAAGGTTTAATGATCTTTTATGGATATATTTCGCCGCAGTTGCACCACCTATAAAACTGCACCTGCGGAGCTGAATGACTTAATTTATTATGAGTGTATATTTTGCCAAGTGTGATTATTTAAAAACTCATTATGTAATTTTCTTACCCTATACCCAAGAGGAAAAGTAATAATGAGCTATAAAATAAGTCCTCGTCCATACAGATCAGTGAAAAAGGAAGACCGTCCTTTCAGACATGTAGAGTCAGTTACATACGTAGATATACGTATAACCGTTATAGCTGGAATATGAGAATGTCAAGATTGATTTTTCTTTTTTTTGTATTGAATCCACACACTCTTCGGGACATTTGGGACATTTAACTAGCGTCTGGTAATAAAAGCAGTTTTACCAACAGGCCTGAAGAACAGCGGGCGGGGCTTACGTGGTTCTGGGGCTGCGAAGACAACGGCGCACGTGCACAGACTACCAAATATGAGTGACATTTCACAAACCGTAAATAAGACAAAGGGAAACATCCCTCTGGTCAACCAGTGAGAGCGGCTCCAGAATCAGTTTGAGTGTGTGAAGCAAATATTTCTGTAAATGCTCTCATGGTGCTGAAGTCTTACTGCTTCTCTGGGATTTTTGGCAGCAGAAGCTGATTTCTAACTCTGAACAGAATTATACAAATTATACAAGAGTGATTTAGCTGCAAATAAAAAAAAAATCTATATCTGGCTAATTAGTTCAATAAAAAGCATTGACTGGATGAGGGATGAATCCATGAAGTCCATTAAACCAACAAAGGACGAGAAAATGCCTTAGATGGTTACTGTAGCATGGAAGTGTTATTTCATTAACGCTTCATTAAACCCTGAAGAAATTATATTTGAAAACTATTTTTTTTCCCTTCACATATCACCATGTACGACAGGCATGAAGCCTCACAAAAACCTAGAATTGAATAACCATTTCAGCATTTTATGTCATGTTGCTTCTCACCACTTTCAACCATAATTGATCCTGTAAATAGCCATGTTTCTGTGTGAGCTGTCATAAATGGTTGTTTTTTTTTCCTTTGTTGGTTTATTTTACGCCAACCAGCAATAATGGGCACTTCAAAGCAATTTTATATCAACATGTGTCCAGTCTGTAATAGCTTTTCAAAAAAATTAATCACAAAAAAAACAACAGAAGTAGATCAGGTGGTTTTTAAACTGACTTCTCCGTACGGGCGCGGGTAGTTGGTCCACTTATTGCAAATCATTCATGCTGTCTAATTTTAAAATAGACTTTAGGGTATTATAAAAAAAAAAAAAAAACACATCAAAGCTGGATTTTTGGGTGGCAAAAGCCTGAGGGCTGAACATGGATGAAAATGTTGCTTCAAAGACTTTGACAAGCTTGAACTGAAAACAGAATATTTAATTGCTAATAGGGGGTAAATGTGAAAGTCCAAGTCAAAAGACATCAATTAAAAAAAAAAAAAAAAAAAAAAAATGGAAGTGTGATGAAGACCATTAAGTACAACAATCACAGAGTCTCATGCTTGGGATTCAGGCAAACCTTATATTTAGAGAAGCTAGAAATAAAAGGGCGCTGGTTTCATTACAGTTGCTAGTTGGACTGAGACGTGAAGGCTAGCGCCAAACGCACAAACATCCCCAACAACCAACAGCCCGCTAAACATTTGGGCCTCATCTGCTGATTTTTCATTAATGGAAACTTGAGGGAAATGTGTTTGTTGGCTGCGGTTTATCAGACTTTCTGCTATATGATGAAATGTTTACAACTCCGCAGCAGTAGCGGTATCAGGGTGGGCTGGGGGCTTCATCTCACAATGTCCACTACTGATGGCTTCATTAAAGTTGCATCCTGTTACAGGCCGAGTGCCCGCAGAACTCAACCAAAAATATTTAATTTATAGAAATATATGTCCACTTTTCTCTAAGGGGAAATCTTCACTTTGAAAGAGGATTGTTATGAGAAAGCTTCTTTATATCTTCTTAAAAAACGGAGCAACACTCAGCAACACTTGGAGATGAAGCAGCTGGAAGTTGTTTTTCTAGCGTGACCGCTAACCCACAGCCTTCATGTGCTCATGTAATGTAGATGCCTGAGTCAGAGTGATCTTTTGGTGCTTTAATTTGGACAATTTGGCCAGATTCTCTCTGATAATCTTGTATCTGACCTCTTCCCAGCTCAACCAGCCAATGTCACATATGGCTTATTACTCCAGCACAAACCACGAAATGAAGAAAAACTGCAGTTTCTTAACTGACTAGGCGCCGACTCCAAAAATCAAGTCAATCTCCGTTGTCCCCCACGTTTAACTGTCTAAACTTAAAGCTGGATTCAAAAAAGTGGTTTTAGTTTCAGGGATTTCACGTCCCTGGCAACTATAGAGGGGCTAATTTTTTATACACCAAATCAGGTAAAGTTATATTAAAGAAAAAAAAAATATATTGGCATATTTAGTGGTCTTTACAGCACTTGTCATGGGACCTCCCTCACTGCCTACAATGGCTGTTATTTAAACAAAAATAAGTGGCTGGCACTGTTCAGACTGGCTTGGGAACGCCTGGGTATCCCTAGAGGAGCAAGAGGAAGTGGCCAGGGAGAGAGCAGTCTGGGCCTCTTTGCTCAAAAGTGACCTGAATTCAGATAAGCGGAAGTGAATGAGTGGATGGATGGATGGATGGACAGCAATGTGCAGCCGGACCACACCGTTCCACATCTGTTGGGTCTCAGGGTCAAGCACTGGGACTTGTCGCCACTCTAGTCAGTGAGTGTGGTCCCACCGCCAGTGATGCGGCGAGTTTCAGAAGCATCCCTCATCAATTTAAACACACCAGATCAAGCTGAAGTCAAACAAGAACAGCAAAGAAAGAAGAATAGCATCTGTCCATTTTCAGAATAAAACACCATAAGCAGACCGACTCTTATGACAATGTTAAAGCATGAAGGACACGAGTCAAGTTGGAGGATCTCAAGAAATGTCCATCTATGAGGAGAGGTTCATCTAAGAACCATTTCTCTATAAGTATAACAGCAGACATGTTGAGAAATGTGTCTTTAAATGAGAAAATGACTATGATTCTTACATCATCTTGAAACATTAGAGTAAATCTCATGATTTCAACTGAACGGCAGAACTTGAAACAGCTCAGCTTCTGTGACCACGTCACAACCAGACCGTGGTGCTCTGGTGTCCGGTGGTACCCAGGAGTTGTGACTGAGATTTACATCCTGCATCTCCATCATTTCCCAAGTCATGGATCTAAATCATTTGTGACACAGCTGGCAGTTTAAAAGTTCCTGTTCATTTGTTGGCATGAAGCCACAGATGGTGAGTTGGAACCCACATCTTCTTCAGTGGTCAGACTAGAACCATTATCCATCTCAAGATGAGGAACGAAATTGCTGAAAGTCACAGACTTCTTAAGTTTATTCTAGAAAATCTGCAGCCCTCCACGTCTGTGGAGTTGAGATGTTACTGTATCTAGACAACTGTAATAATAATAAGAGCTAAGTGGATAAAAGAAAACTCGTTAGACCTAATTTTAACAGTGCGAACTGAAACTGTATTCCTTATGATTCACATTTTCAGCTGTAGTGAGGCCATGCTTGTGATGCGTTGCTGTAAAGCAAGTTGGGACCGGATCTGTTTGTCTGTGTATTTCAGAAATGCCCTTTATGTTTGCATTCTTCGGACAATATTGTCTGAAGCTGCAGCTGGAGATGAAAGCTGAACACCGTGAGGTTTTCAAACAGCGGCAGCTGCTCACATAGTGGTATCAGTTCATATGGACAACACGGTCAGTGCAGGTGTGAGGTCACTAAAAAGACATGAGGAAGTTAAAAGGGAGCAGCTTCATAAATTAGATGCTGCATATAAAAAGGTTTTTAATTCTAATATAAAGATAAGAGCATTTCCATATATTTTCATGTCTCTTAATTTAAATTAGAGTACTATCAACTTAAATATTACTAATTAGCATTCTACATATGGGTACCTGTATCATTGAAATCCTTATAACTATCCTAAAATGTGACAGTACTATGTTATAGGCGTGTGGAGAAAATGTATTGAGCATTTTGTTTCTTTCAATTCCCTTTAATAGGAATGTTTGTTTAGTTTTAGAAGCGTTGTTGAGCTCTCGTGGTCTCCCGTCCCTACAATCAGTAAAAACCACCCAAATTATCTTCGGGTTCCCGTCCCAGTTATCTCTCGTGACAACTGCGCACCGCTTTATGAGAGTGATGAAGCAAGATTGCAGAAGTTCCTTTACGTTGCTTTAAAATTACAGCTCTCAGCTGAAGGGTGGCTACCTGGTACTGCTGCCAGCTTCTGAGTTCAGTTTGGATGAGAAACGTCAATGCAGCCAGACCGAGAACCACAGAAAAGAAACATCCTGATGTTGGATGACTAGTAGGTGACTTCTTAACAGACAAGAAGGGGCTCAAAACATTTCACTCCCATAGACGTCTTTTCAAACAGCACCAGCTTCATTAAAAACACTTGTTTTCTCAAACTAGACGCTCCTCTTCTGGATATCGTCATTGTCGGCCCTATTAGGACCAAGATGGTAACGGCCAGATGCTAAACTTAAGAGCTAAAAAATTAAAATATTTTCAACTTGCATCAGGTCACAAATGTCAAACTGGAGGCCCATGGTTACTTTTTGAACCAAACATGAAACTCAGTGATCTAACCTTAGCCATGGCAAAAATCAACTTAAGGACCAAGAGTTCCCAGAGTGTCTGACACCCCGGCGTTAGGTCATCTTCAAAGCCTGCCAACTGCAAAATACCATCAGTTGGATGAATGAATGAAATAAAATAAAGAATATCAAAAATAAAAGAGGTGCAGCTCTGACTGGAGAGCTGGAACATGAGAGGCTGGAAAACCTGTCGTCTTCAAGCCCACCAACGCCTCATCAGGATCATTAGTTTTCTCCAGCTGAGCAGCCATGACTGGACCTGCTGGTATCCCAGGTTCAGACAAAGACCAAGTCGTCTCTGGCAGACCAGAAACAAAGATCCACTAAACTCTGTCGCCCCCAAAATAACTGAAGTGAGATACGTAGGTGGCATGATCGCCTTTTCCCTCCTGAAGACTTCGGTTTTCTGCTGGCTCCATGTTGTGGCTTTCAAGGCTGCAGGGATTGGACCCAAAGACGCAGGAGAGCAGGTGTGATAAACCACTTTAAACTGAAGGCACTGCCAAGGCTGGATATCTAAAAACCAGGATCCAAAAATCCAAATTTAAACCAGCTGGAAACCCGAGGAGCTACAGAACAAATGACGGGCAGAGAGACGATCAATGAGACGAAGGACTATTAATACCCAAACACTAGAGGGCTGACAAAACACAGGAGAGAAAAACACGTGAAAAGTATTTAAGATTTTTTTTTTTTTTTATTAAAACATACCAAACAGAAGTCCCAGCAGCAGTAAGAATCAAACCCAGAGCTGTAACATGCTAAGCTGCTCTGTTTCCTCTTCACATGTGCCATCAGACATCTCCTGTCACTCAGCACTGACGGAGCTTTGTTTCCCTGCCTGGATTTGTGGCATAAGAGCATCAGAGAAGTGAGATCTGCACTTATTAGAGCAGAGATGATGTGGTTAGTTTATAGCAGCTAATATTTGCTAAACTAAGTCTACGGACTCAAAGCAAAGCCATTAGGAACCGATCTCCATCGTTATGCATCCAGTCTAAGTCACTGGGTTTACGACTGGGACGGTGATCCCTGGATGCTTCCCGTTGTTACGGTATTGGTGTTGGCATGTCCTCAGTTTGATGTCACGTTTCATTATTTGGACTGAACCACAGCTCAGGGGAAACTCTCTGACCAACAGAGTCATTACAGCCGAGCAATGAAGAGAAATGAGCAGGTGTCCTCTAAACATCAGTGACAGCTCCGCCAGCTTCTCTGGACCCTGTGAGGGGAAACACGAGTCAAAGTCATCATGCGCACCAGCTGCCACCAGTCACTCCAGAGGATGGCCACTGGGGTTATACGAGTCGTTATTGGTGTCGTTTAAAACACATTTTATTTTAACATCGTTTAAGCAGCTTGGTTGTTTTCCAGTTTCATCTACTGTAATGATATTAAAAAGAAATGCTGCCTCTGGGTCAGCGTTTAAAACTGGGCCGAAACTGGGCCGCTCGCAATCATCTAGTGGAATAATGACACAATTTTAAAGACGTCAATAAAGCAGGGCTTGAAACCCAGCCCCAGTTAACTGTGCAGAGGGAGGATGGAAATGAGCACGGATGAAGAACGAATGGCCAACACCATACTTCTTTGGTGTAGAAAAAGATCGCGCAAGCTGCAAAACAATCCAAAACCTGTGGATTTGTACAGATGAACTCGGCCACATATAATCCGTGCGATCCGTTCACAGAAACACCACTGGAAAGTTTGGGCACCTGTCCAGGTGGATTGCCAATTTGTTTTACGACACTGAGGGTTTCATCTGCATTCAAAACAGCGAAGAGAAAGAATCTGAGGCAGAAATGAGTCTTTGGGGGGGGGGAGCTGCTACTTTAGTGGAGCGATCTCCATGGATTCAGGAAAAGGCCAGATGCTTGAAGAAAAGCCTGAGAGGAGGGGAAAAAAAAGAAAGAATAAGAAAAACTAATAAATAAAATTCCACAGGGCAGAATGTGCAGGGAAGCACCAACTGGACCAGAGGGTGGCTTTCTGGGAAAACACATCTGGATTCAAACCTTTTCATTTAATATTTTGAGGCTTGTCAAATCCTGCATATTTAATCCTTCATGATAAGATCTTGTAAAGGTGTTTGCATTTCAAGGAATTAAAAACCAAACAAAATATTTTCCTTCATCATGGAATCACAGGTTACTTGACTGAGAGCCTTTCAATAATGAAACTTAAAACATCTCTGTAGAACTGAAGAGAATAAAACCTCGATGCCAAACTATTATCAGAGCCTGGAAACACTGCAAAAAGCTAATTCAGTGACGTGCATGTGAAACTAGGCACATATTCTCAACTCGTATCATACTCCCAATGGGAACCGCTCTCCAAAGATAGAGACAAAACTTTCCATTACAAAACTGGACCATTAAAAATTTTGGGGCATATTCCTTCCAACTTCTATATTTATGCTCCTAAAAAGATGGCAGTTCATGCGTGGGCTGAAGCTCAGCCCTCCCTGCCTCTATTATTGCTACGGCAATAAAACTTTTGCCCATTTATACTCTATTCACCACCTGAAAATTCAGGATTTTAATTCCTAACACAAGGATCAACGTTTATCTCACGGCCTGACGAATAACAATTTCTAGGAGATTTAGAGATGCTTTACTCTTGGAGCATTTTATATGACCTCACACAGGGTCGTGGCTTTTTTTAGAACATGACTTTAGAATATACAGCTGTAAAAATATATATATATATATAAATAATAGGGGTGAGTATTGGCAAGGACCCCGCAATACGATATGTATCATGATATTTGGGTCACGATACGGTACTATCGCGATATCATGATATATTACGACATTCTACCCAGTTAATAACAAAATTATAAGTAGAGATGAAAAATCAAGTTGCTGTATGTGTTCATGAGATGATATTGATCATTCAGAGGTCAAAACTATTTGCTTCAAAACAACCTATTTATTGTTTATTTAGTGTTTTTGCCACATTTAATAAATAAATAGAATAAAATTTTCCTAAAAAAAAAAAAAAAAACATTAGGAGCTGAAAAATAGATATTATATTGGGCGGCCGAAAATCGCGATATATTGCCAAATCGATTTTTTTTCACACCCCTAATAAATAATACCATGTGATTTCTTTTTAGTATGGAAAGAAACTATTTGAATGTTGCCAGATATAAATACAGCTTTAGTTCGGAGAAGAAAGAAAAAAAATCCCTCCTTTTTGTGGCAACAAAAGTGTACAAAAAGCTACAGTTTTTATGGACATTGACCGGAAATGAATGTGTTAATGGTATGTTCATCCTAGATGGGTTAATTAGCCCTCCTGGTAATTCTTCCTAGTGGTCTCTAGAGGAATAGAAAAAAACTAACATTCCTTGCAGCCCCAAAGTTCTTTTGAGGTTATAGCGTTGCCTTTTACTCAAGATTTTTGTGAAACAAAACCCAGAAACAAGTGCACAACAGCATAAAAACAAACTGGGAAACTCTTTTCATCAAAGTGAATGGACACTGTATTTGAGTGCATATAAAAAAAACAACTCAATAAATAAATGTATGAATGAGGAGCTCAGAATAGAGTCAGTTCTCCTCCAAGCTGAAAGGAACCAGCTGAGGTCATCTGGCGCCCGTCCTGTCCAGATGCCCAGACGCTTTCAAGGGGAGATGTTTCAGATCTGGTTCCAGCAGGAGGCGGCCCCTGGAGCAGATCCGGGACCTGCTGGAGAAATTCTCTCCCCCCGTAGAGTCAGATCCCCAGAGGATTTGAATGGGGAGAAGGGCAGTCTGGGGATCTAGTCAGAAGCTGATCTCCATATGACCTGGTCCAAAAGATCAGATGAAATGATGTTCATGCAGCACCTGCCTCATCTCCTACATATAAGACACATGTAGGACATGTGACGGGGCAATCAAGAGAAGAACTGGAGAAGCTTTTAACACACCAGATTGTTTAGAAGCCTGAGCCCCCCCCACCCTCATCTTTTTTTTCCTCTTTTCTCCCCCCTTCTTTGCTCGTCTCTTTTTGAGCTTCGCTCAACTCAAATAAAATATTCAGGCTTCATCCCTGCAAGAAGAAGACACTCCGGATGGAATTTTTCTGAATGCACACTTTGCCTTTCTCTCTCCATTTCCATCACACACACACACACACACACACACACACCCGCTTCAGCGCCACAAACATGCAGTGTTTGCCTCTGTGTTCTGCGTGCTGCAGATAATCTTTATGAGGCAGAGGGACCCCATTGAGAGTATTTATAACCCAATCAGATGGGTATTCAGCATTTCCTTCTCTTCCTGCTGTTTCTGCCCTTGCTTTAGTTTGAATGTTAAATCAACATACATCTCCGCATGGGATCCACATCAACCTGCCGCGTGAGCGCGATAGTGCGCGTTTATGCGTTTATAAAGTGGCGGGTGATGCTGCAGCAGGTGGTCATCTAAAGAAATCAAATTAGAGATTTTACAACGTGTATCAAAACTGAGTTAATCTGATAGCTGCAGACACACTGTGTGTGTGTGTGTGTGAAAGGTGAGAAAGCCAATGAGTGCATGCACAGAGCATGTGCTCCTCCTGAGCTCTTTCAGCCAACGATCACAGCTGTCAGGTCAGGATGCGTCGCTCCAGATGGCAGAGGTGAGCTGGAATCTTGTTAGTTGCATGTCATCTCCCGGTGAACCGTGATGCAGTGTTGCTATTTATTTTGTCAGCGCTACAAGCAAGGGGGTGAAACTGACAGGAGCGCGTGTCAGTTTAGAGAAAATCTGCCCAGAAATGACAACTTTTATCTCTAATCTGGAGCGGATCTCAGTGGTGGAATTGAACGGAGAAGGACAGCAGGGTATGGGTTCTTTCAGATTGTGTTGATGTATTCATCAAAATCTGCTGGCGAAATCGCAGGCAATGTCTGACTCGCTTTCATCCTGAGAAGCGGGTGGATGTGTCCCAAGGATAAGTTTATGCAGTATGTTGGTGTTTCGATTTACGCTCACAAAACTAAACTGTTGCTAAGTGGCGGGCAAAAACAGAAGGATGGGAATAAAAATTCTGTAGGAGGAAACAGACAGTTGAGTGACTGAAGAGAAAGCAGGACACGTGTCCCGGAAGATGAACGTTTGCAGTGCGCAGAAATATTAATGCTGAATTCAAAGCTATGTTCACAAACGGGCCGCTGAGACTTGCTAATGGAGAAATCCACCATCACTTCTGTCATTCTGAGAAACGTCATTTATGTCGCCTCGCAAATACCAACTTCATAAATAAAGCACTTTAAAAAACAACTACACTGTGCAAAGAATAAATAAATGGAAATAAAGTAATAGTAATGGAAAAAAAAACACAATAGACAGTTAGCTTTCTTAGCTTGGCAGGCTCATACTATGTTAGCCTGTGATGCTAAATTATTATGATATATTCTGATTCAAATCTGTCAGAATGATTGTAACATGAACCACCATTTAATAAAAGGTTGATAAGTGGCTAAACTGGTGCCCTACCACCACCAGATGGTATAACATGGTAGCTAACATGCAACTGGTTCCGTCTCTGTAAAGTGGGGACGCTGATAGCTGAAAGGACCGAGCCTCATAGTTTTACCCTGAACCCCCGCTCATGGAAATGCCACTTTTGTAGAAGTTGTCATGCTGAAGGCTTTGAAAGGGATAGAAGTTGCTTGGGGTTTTTTAAACCTGGCTCTAAATATGCTAATCACTGTTGCAAAATTGGAAATTTTTTACTTAAGTAAGGGGTTATTAGAGATTGACTCGCTTTTGGAGCCGCCCCCCAGTGGACAGCTGAGGAACTACAACTTTCTTACTTCTGTAATAGACTCAATTTGGAAGGCAACGAGTCTAATGAGGCTACAATGGAGAAAAACTGTTTTTGCTTACGTGTTCCAGTTAAAAGACATGCAGACACCCTGTACTACGTACAGTGATACATCTGACTGGCAACGAAACCTGGATTACTGTCTCAAAGTTCTGCCTCCAACGAATAGGCTGCCTCAACTGGAGGAAGCTTGACTTCTGGCTGTCAAGTCCAAGTAACCCAGGAGTCTCAGTGATGCCAACAAAAGCTAACCTAAGTCTTTTTCTCATTAAAACTTAGAATTAACAGTCATCCAGGCCCTAATGTCAAGACATAGTGTTAAAAAACATTTGTCAATCTTTAAAAGAAGCACAAATCCAGCTGTTGTCTGAATAAAAGTGGAATGAAATGGAGTCAAAGTGAGAGCACATCGAGGGTTTAAAAGAAGAGGGTTTAAAACTCATCCCTGTGGCACCCCACACAAAGTGGGATGCAGAGGAGGACAGTCACCAAGGCTGACACAAAGTTTGAACTTTAAAAATGATTGATGGAATTATAGTTTAGCAATCAGAACATTCAGCATTCAGAAAGCATGTATGAAAAACCAATTTAAATCCCATTTGAAGCCATCTCCATATGTGGCTTGGGGGGTAGAAAAAAAAACTGCAGTTACTGGTGATTCAGACTGCCAAAAATCTAGATAAAAGTGTAAAAAAAAACCTGGGCTGAACCTGAGCTGACATGGTAACATAATCAGACCTATGAACAGTTGGCAAAAATTCATAAATACTGTGCTGAAGATCAGTAAAGTACGTGTCATGCAAAGGAGAAAGCAGTGTGATTCCTCATGAACACATTTAACTACCAGTCAGGAGCAGAGAGCTCCAAATCAATAATATAAAACAAAATATAGATTCTCTATGCTTTTAACAGTGACAAGTCCAGACATCCATCCATACAGGCTGGTGCCAGAATCACATCTGAAGCAGGAAAGACAAAAGAACCACATCAACAAATGGTGCTTGGCACTTTCAGACAGCAGTAGCACTATAAAAAACGTAGTGGTGGGTGGTCCCCTTGTCATTCTGCCTCCACTTTCCAGCTGTGCATCCATAGCAATCCCAGGAAAAACACAATATTATGTTCCTAGTGTGTGCGGTGAGGATGGAGTTGATACTTAGCAAGACGTCCCTAATGTCTCTGGTCACTGACTGCTCTATTCAGTCTGCTCTGAATAAAAGATGGTGCTGAAAAAAAACCCCTACAGACTTATTTAAATTAAATAGTCTGTACCTTATTGATCCCGCGGTACCACCTCACACAGCAGCGCTGGCCTCAGTTCAACTGCTACTGCAGGAGTTTGCGATCACGGCCTTGTCCAGCTGGTCTCTGCTTGTGTGCAGACACCAGCTGAACTGCTGAGCAGCTAAAATGAGCTAAGAATTTCCATGAAATGGAAAAAATGTCTCAGTTTCAACACCTTGCATGTTCTTTTTGTTTCGTTTGGGAATAAAATATGGGAGGATGAGATTTGCAAATCACTGCATTCTGTTTTTAAATTTACGTTTTACGCAGTGTCCTAATTCTTTTGGAACTGTGGTTGTATTTAAGCCTCGGCACATTTGGACAGGACGTGTTCTTGTTTCAATCCAGCTGTGTAGACAAGCTGCAGTTCAAGAATCCAGAAACATCCTTCAGCTGAAGAGTTGTTCAGCACAGATCTGTGATCAGTGGTAAATTACAGTTCACCACGACAGCGGGGCGGCTGCAAAGAGGCTCGAGTGTCCCAGAGCTGCTGCACCCAAACTCAACACATCGACACAAGTGGACAGAAAACACAAATGAGTGTGGGTGACTTTTTCCACATTGGTCAAACCATCACTGACCACTGTCATCAGCAGTGGATAACAATTCTACCATTACATGTTGAAAATGCTTCCAGGAGATGGGAAAGTGTGTGGTTTTAGATGACGCCGCAGCCTAAACGGGAATAAGAGCTTCCTCACAGCAGCCTGGGATGCAGGGCCATCCTTTCCATTTTCACAACAACAAAACTCAGTGCTGTTGACACTCCTCGTCAACACCCTGCTGCTACCTCGCTGGCACGCTGCATAAATCAAACGCTTTAGCTTCTGCACAGACAGACTTCACATCCGTCATGAACTGTTTCATGAAGTTTCACCATGCCGAGTATCTGTTGCCATGTTTGACTATTCGCAGACACAGTCTGATGTTTAATTGTTCAAATTTCATTACAGAATAATGTTTATGGCTTGTGCTGCAATTTCCACCATGTCTCCAGTGCAATATCTGAAAATGCGGCTGTAAATTGGGCCATAACGGACACAGTGTTCTATAAATCCAGTTTAAATTAAAATTAAATAAGAGGAGGTCGTGCAGGAAAACAGAGCAGCGGCTGAAATTGGGTGTACAGTATTTGACAAACACCTCCATTAAAATGGGCCGTGGCGACTGTAAAGAAATAACATAAATTAAAAATTAAAGCCAGTGAGAAACTCCTTTTCACCTACTTTATATTCAAACCCAGACGAGTGATTTCTCGAGGGAGGTTGTTTGAATGTTGAATATTTTAATACTCATTGCATTTCTGATGGTGCCAGAAACGATGGGAGATTAAACAGATGACATATGGCAAAGGTCAAACTTTCTGCTGGGACTCTCAGAGCCGTTTCGATTCCATCCTCAGCGTTGCAGGCACGGTTTGTACAAATTTCATGCAGAAATGCCAGCAAATTTGGCATCGAGTAAAACTTTCCTGCAAGGCTTTGTAGTATGTTCCACTTTCAGGTTTAGTATTTCACAATAAATAAATAAATGTATGAACAGCTTTTACATTTAACTCACAAAAATGATGAAAAAAAATACATCAAGGTTAAAATTGTTCAAGTCCAACTGTCTCATAACCAGAAATACAGATCTGAAGTTGGCACCTGCTGAATTATTTCTTCTTTATTTCTTCCATTTTCAAACAACTCGTGTTGTGCATGTAGTTGTGCAACTTTTCCTGCATGTGTCTTGTTGACAAATAGGAGGTTTAGAGGCCAGTTAGGTAAACCAAAAGCAAAGTTCCCAAAAAACAAAAAATGTGATGCATTAATTTTAAAAAGAAAAAAAACAGAACACAACATTGACATTGATTTCCTCCAGTGGAGATGAAGTTACAGTCCTAGTAGAGCGAGGGGGAGGGGGGGGGGGGGTAGTCCAGGGGCTTACTCATGACTTTCTCAGGGTATTTGGTCTAGAGTGGTATTACTACATAGCCTGCCTTTAAGAGAGTCTGGCATTCAGGCAACCAAGAGTTTCAGTAATTACTTTCCCATCTTCTTCCTAAAAGCAAGTATTCAAGTGTGCAGGATTATGGTGTCACTGCTTTCAAATTTTCCTTAAAACCAAAAAATGTATTCTAAAATTTAACATCATGTGGTCGCAAAGACACATTTCATGCACAAACTAGAATACAGGTTTTTTTTTTTTTTTTTTTTTAAGTGTTGTATCCCCTTTCCAAATGGGGATATTAAGCCATTTTTCATTGCATATTCTTATTTACGTACCTACTAGTCAGTGATGTTCACTCCAACTGTCAGCAGATATGAAAGATTTTCAGAAGGACAATGTGTCGCGTTGCTGATGCAAGTCTACTGAGAGGAACCATGAGTGTCATCCCTCTGCATCTACAGCTCCAAGGACATGGACTGTGATGGAAGTTGACCTCCAATCTGATTCAGTGTTAAAAAAAATAAAATAAAGGTGAATGCAATAAAAAAATAAAACTGCAATTTTACTAGTTATTCTCTTTCTCCTTCAGCTATATACACCTCTCTAAAACTGTATTTTCCTAAAAACAAAGAGTCATCAGTTTTCGTTTTGTTACAAGTGTGTTGAAGTCTGATTAATCTGTGTGGACGTGGGAACTGGGAACCACAGAATAAGATTATGTGATCATCTGTGCTCAGTCGAGTTCATTCTGGGTACAACATGGTGGAAACTAGTACATAATAAAAAGCACAGAGCGTACCACATGTGATATCAGAAGCATCAGCAAGGATACGGTTGGTGACAGCTTCCTGCTGCACATCTGCTCACAATCCAGCAGACAGTCATTCTGACTTGATGTGGCATGTATGAGCAGATTCATGATGATAAATGAGGTAAGGAGGCCGTATAATGCTGATTTCCAGACATCTAAATTTAATCTCTGGTACCTCCAGAGTAGCTTGGTACCCAGCATTACTCCAGAAGCCTCTTATTTCAGCAGAGGCTCTTCCTGGCAGCAAGCAGAATTGGCTTAGGTTTTTTTTTTAACTGAATTTTGACTGTAAATGGGAGAAGCTAATGGCTCATGAACATGAACATGCACGGCACCTGTTGCCGGTGCAACATGTTTTTAGCACATTAACATGATGTTTTCAGCATTTCCTGTAACTGACCCTGTGGTGCCAGAGAGCTTCAAGCATTGCACCAGTTAAGAATTTTAACTTTAGTCTTTCTACAAATCCAGAAGAAAAAACAAACCAAGCACTCACACATTCACCATATGGTTCGTCCAGAAAGAAGAAGAAGAAGAAAAAAAACCTACATCCACATGAGACATGGTTGGCCACCTTTCCATCACAAACAAAAATATTTTCCAAGATGTCTTCTTTGGAAACATCTCGCAAATAAAAGCCAAAGGCTTAATAAGAAGTTCTAGTACATCCACAGGTAGGGAAAAACACACTCGGTCCTGGCTGCAGCATCATGAACCTCCATTTTAAAATGACCATTGAAGAACATGGATGCACTGTCCCCGGACTAATCCACATACAAGAAAACTCTGCCCTCTTTGACATCAGAAAGAGCCAGTGTTAGAAAAAAACTCTCCAGAGGGAAGCATTTCCAGCACACTGACAACCGAGTGTTTCAAGGAAGGCAGTACTACAACACATATACCTCACTTTCTGAACCTCTGGTCACATCTAAGATTATACTTTAATATAATAAAACAGTTTCAATCTGAAAACAAAAAGCATTATATAGCTAGACTCTGCTGATGTTGGTTCTTGTTCCTCCAGCTTGAAAAAAGAAAAAAGGGGTAATACGTGTAAACTGACTGACATGGTTGGTGCATTATTACTTCTAGCTGTTGTGTTTAAAATTGCTTTGATACAGTCGTACTGAATCACAGGTACAGAGACACACAGAGACCACATTTAACATGTGATTCAGGTCAAGCAAAATGAAAGGAATATCCCAGTCATGTCCCTCTTTTTATAACTTCTTATTTTGGTTTGCTCATAGCTTTCCCCAACCTGACCAGGATGCTGACAAAGAACACGTTACCATCAGACTTATCCATCTTATTTCATATGTTTTGTCGCTCCAGTTGCTGCCTGCCTCCTTGAACAACACCAAAGCCCGTACGTGGATCACACGTAGACCGTTCTGGTCTGAAGAGCTTTGAAATGCCGGGGTGGTGTTGTATAGAGGTTTAGGATCCAACAGACTCCTAACATTTTGCCAGCAGATACTCCTGGATGATATTCAGTTATTTTCATGAATACATGACAGGATGTAGAGTGACCTAGATACGCAGGTTTCACATCTTGCTGAGCAAAAGGCTGCCTCAAGATTGTCTTATCGACAATTTTTGACCCACTAACACTTGGTTTTCTGCTCCATGTCCTTTTTTCCGCCCTGTTGCTTCTTACATCCAGGATCTCTGAGGCACTTCAGTTTGTTTCTGTATTGGCCGTATTAATTCAAGATATCATAATTACTGCATGTTGTCAGTGCTCAAGTGTTTGGATGTGAGGCTGAAGCCCTTTCAATTACTAATAACCATCTTAATCAATTAAATGTTCAGGCAGCTATAAAAAGCCACACAAATTGAAAACACTTTTGCCTTTTCTTATTTACCAAAAGCTAACGTGACATTTTGAAAGGTCTTTTGTTTGACAGGAAGCCTAAAATAAAAAGGACGGTCTATCAACTTTATGTGAAATTAAACTGCTGCCACTAAAGTCTGGTGATCTATATATGAAACGGTTTTTAAGGAAAAAACAAAAGCCAGAGGACGGTGCTAATCCCTGGAAATTTCACAACCACAACAGAATCTGAAATTTGTTTTTTAGCAGAAATCCTCATGAAATATTATTACACCTCTGCAGTGGAGATTCAAACGTGAGCTGGCGTCGGCAAGGGACAGACAATGGAACGGTATCGGCTCAAACGTGTTCAGCATGTTTCATTCACCTGAACTGCTGGGAAATTTAAGAGCTTTGAGGGGGTTTTTTTGAAGATAGTGAAACTTGATTCATCCAAGTTCCTGGTTTTCCATCAGAGCTCCTTTCTGACTGAAACAGTCCAGCCAGCCGTCCCAGTTCCTTACCTCGTCTGCACAAAGAATTAGTCTGCTTCCTCGGGTTGGACACCAGCCAATGAAACACCTGATGAAAACAACATCCCACCTGCAGGAAAATACAACTCTGATTGTGTCATGCTGGGGGAGGGGGGGGGGGGGGGGCTTCGCTCCATGTGGTAATTAATTGCCATTGAAGTAAATAATTAAAGAAATGATGAAATCAGATGACCAGGTTATTTATAGCAAACTGTGTTCAGTGCTGGAAATCCAGGTTGACAGCGAAGGTCTTGGATCTTTAAGAAGGACGATGACTCAAAACGTCAAACGCCACAAAAGAATGATGTAAAAGACTGGAGAAATAATTCAACTGAAAGACTTTGATCAGTCTTCACAGGAAAGGTCCACTGATGTTCAACAAGCTTCCAGATGGATGAGATGTGTAGAGCTTCGTCGCCAAAAGCTCTGCAACCAGTTAAAGTTACTGTTTTATAACAGTATTTTATCGTTTATGTTTATTGAGCACTTTTTCTGTATCCTGAATTTTGATTCATGTATATTCATGACAGAAGATTCAGTGCTTCAAACTCAGACGGCCTCAGCAGTTTAACCTCTGAAGAGGAGCTGTGAAGACCAACTCTCCTGAAGAAAGGCTGATTTTTCTGGCTGGACTTGGATCTTCATCTTTATCATCTTTTCTTTACGGTTATCCACTATATCACTCTTCTTGGTTGATAGTAAGATGTACGGCCATCTATAAAGAACTGAAATGTTGCAAAGAAGAAGCAAAGCCATCTCTTAGAAAAGTTTCTTCGAGCCTGAAAAAGGAGCCAGGATATAGGAAACGAAGGAAATGAAGGAAAACTCAAAGTAGCAGAGAATCTTTGGAGAGATCAGTTCTGAGTTTTCAAAAGTCAGAGAGGACAAATGCTTTTACCACAAAAATTGCATGATTTGTCTGATCTGAGGAAGCAGTAAACAAAAGCTCAAAAAAAAAAAAAAATGTGAGAGGTGAATCCGATGGGACCTGAAGTATTTCAGGCAGTCATGTGAAAAAGTGGCAAGCAATGAGGTTTGACTGGCTTGTCTTACCTAATTAAATGGATGCAACCGATTCACTACGGTCAGTGAAATTCCTTGTTGGGAGAAAGAGACTGCTCTGTGGAATAAAAACAGGGACGTTAATGACCCAGAGGATGCAGAGGTTTGCATCCAGAAGGTCACTCCTGAAACCAGAGAAGAAGAGGAAAGAGAAACTCATCTCCATCATCAAATAGGCCCGTTGGAAATGGGACCTACATCAGACGCTGATATGAACTAAAATCAGATTTCATGTCATTTGAGCTGTTCAGACAGCCGTAAAATATATGCCTTAGTGGCACCTGCTGGACGGCATCCAAAGCTTTGTTGCATCATTCAGAGATAATACAGATTCTGCTCTATGGCGTGTTGTGGGACAACTTAGTTCATTAGATGACAACCAAAGGAAATGCACATCTCACACCCTTGATAGTTTTTAAAGGGAAGAATAAAAAACAGAAATAAACTCGTCCCTGTCTTCAGTCTTAATTATGTGGCTACAGCCAGCTTTCTTAGCTCAAAGACAGGAAGAGGGAGGAAGCAATAATACATTAGAGTGGGCGAAATAATATAGTTTAGTCTGAAAAACTGAGCCGGCCACATTTACAGGGTACTGCAACATCACAGACTCAGCCTTTTCATCTTTCACATCATTTGATTCAACAGTAGAAGTAGACAGAGTGTGAATTATACAATGACAATTGGGGGGGGTCAACATTTTCTAGAGATGACAAAAATGACAATTTGTCCCTTCTTTAGGGGGGTCGAAGTTGTAATTGGGGGGGTCAAACCCCCCCCAAACCCCCCCGTAATTCGCACTATGGAAGTAGATCACACAAAGCTGTAGGGAAAATTTTAAAAAGAGGCACACCCTGCAGAAAATGGACTGGGGATGGGGATTTAGTGGAGCAGAATAGCCAACAAATATTATATTCAGGGCAGGAATTTCACGGTGGCCATGGCCGTCGTAGCCCTTCTTCTTGGCCGTGATGCCCTTCCAAAAATTGGTTGCTTAACGGCCACTGTGGCTTTGGTGCCCTGCCCTCTCCCCTTCCTTCAGCTATCATCAAGTGTGTGCCATAGTGGCCATCGGTAGGCCTACCTGTATTAAAGCTGAACATTCGGAGAGGTGGTGTGCGATATCCGTCCATAACTCTACGGCCGCACAGCATCTATTTCCATCAGCGTTCTGTCTGTGGGATAAACAGCACAACGATACCACAAAGACGACATTAAAGGTAAGTGTTCAAAAAGCCATCTGTTTTCTGGATCAAATAGCTTGTCAATGAGCATAAGGACTTTAAAGATTGAGCCCAGGACTATAAATCGTAATACATCGTAATACTAAGCTATGGTTGGCAAGACAACCCAAGTAAACGGTCTCCTGCAATCAGCTGTTTTATTGTAAATTAAAGCCTTCAAATAATCCCTCTCTCGCCAAATCAACTTCTCTGTCTCTCTTCTATGTGTGCAGTCCTAGCGAAGCTTTGCTTCTTAGTCTTCATTTCATCGCCAAAATCAGGATGCCATTAAATCAAATTTGATTATTAAGAAAACATCTGACTAGATAACACATCATAAATTCACAATTGACATATAAATCAACAACAATTTACAGGCAGGATGATGATGCTAAAATAGATTGATTCAAACTCCGACATTCAGTGTTCTATACATGATACACTTCTCTGAGACTTCAGGTGCGCGAAAGTAAAACCTAAACTCTTTAACACGTATTGAATTAAAAATACTTTAATAATCCCCGAGGGGAAATTGGCTTATTACAGAAATACGCTCCGGGGTGGCTTAAGCACTTGAATAATCAGTAGGCCAGTGAGTCCCAAAGTGTGGGCTGCGGCCCCCTGGTGGGCCATCGCAATACTGCAGGTGGGCCGTGAGAGGTCATTAAAATTAACAAATATGTTTTAAATCTTCGATCTTTTTTAAATATGTTTTTAATTACTGTAAAATATTAACGACATGATTTAAAAACATTAAATAGTAACAAAACAAACCAGTTAAGTGTTATTCTACCGCCATCTTAACTTAATATGACAAGTGTCACCTTATTTGTTGACCCCTTACATTAATGTCGGAACATCTTCTAGTCCTGAAAGTTGATCAAAGTGGTGATTATAGGTTTCAGTGAGCCGCGGAGATTTTTCACATTTCAAATTGGGCCTTGGTATTCTGAAGTTTGGGAATGGCTGCAATAGGCTATGAAAATGTGATATTATTATTGAAAAATATATAACATTCTCTCAAAACTTTTTCTCCTCAGAAAGAAGAATGCCAAGATGGGAACGAGTCGAGATTAGTGGCAAAAGAGCTCTTGAAGATGCAGCAAAAAAACTGCCAAAAAATGGACACCTACTTCAAAAGGTTATCATGGAATAGTTAATTGTTAGATTCTTATTTTAGTCCAAGCTGCTGTGGCAAGATGGTGGGGTGCAGGAATTGCCCAAAGGAGGCCAACTGCTTTTTCCTTATGGGCCTTGGAAGACCAAAGGTTCTCCATCCTTATCAGATGATGATTTAAATTAAATTAATGGCTGTGTAATAACCTGATAAAAGTCAATGACATTGCCTGTTTTGTTGTCTGTTTCCCTTTCATAAAAGTCCAATGTGGTAGCCTATTAAAAATATCCAAGGTTCTGAATTCAAAAACTCTGTTGTGCCACTTATTATCATATAATGTCATATTGTGTTTTTTTATTATGGCCTTGTTGCCCTGGCATTTGGCCTTTGTACCCTCAAAAAAAAAAAAAATGTCCCTTTGAAGGCCAAGTGGCCTTGTCCCTCAAATCATGAAATTCCAGGCCTGATTACATTAATACTATAATAGTTGTGTCAACTTGTATTACAAATGGAGACACATTTAATTAATTATGGCAAATGATACGAGGCATTACAAACATCAAATACTGTTTTTTTTTTAATGTGGATTATGTTTTGGTGCAAAATGCGTAGTTCCTATGTGAGTCCTTTGTCACATAAAGCACCGGCATCATCAACGGTGATAGCACTGTGCTGATGTAGCGACGCTCACAGCACCTGGGTGGCGCTAGCTGGTTAGCGGAGACCGAACTTTCACAAGTTTAATCCTCACCCAAAAAAAAAACTAATTATTGAGCCTCTGAGGTGCCAGACAGATTTCATTATCTTTTCACTGAGTCAGGCTATCTGCTCCCCTACACTGCAAAAAAAAAATCAATAACTAAAACAGAAGACATAAATAAGAAATAAAGTGCTACTGAAATTAACGATCCATGCAGCAAGGATAACTTTCACTTGACAAAAAAAGTGTTTGTTTCAAGTTTATATCTGGTAGACCTTCACGGGGTTTGAAGAAAAAAAGAAATCTGAAATTTATATTAAATTACTCAAAAACATACTTGATAACACAGAATCAAGTGAAAGATGTTGAAAATTAGCAATAATTGTTACTGGGGAGACCCGAGTACCACTGCTGGGTAGCAGCATCAGTTGAAACCAGCGGTTACGCTGCATTTGGGGCTTTTTCGAGACGCATAAACTTCTGGTTTTGAAGTGACCACATGAGCTTCCACTGATTTGGAAGAAGCCAATCAGCACGATGGTACCGACAAAACGAGGAAGTATATATCGACATGCTGAACCTCACAACAATTCTCCTGTCAATTCAGCAAGGAACAGGTCAACACTGACAACTTCTACTGGAATAACTGGAGGAAGGCGTAGCAAAGAGGAGTGTGTGTCCCCCGAGTTACACGACATATTTAGGGTCCCTGAAAATTAAGACCAAGGAGCAAGAAACTAAATTCATTAATTAATTTTTACAGTGAAAGACAAAGCTAAAATCTAGAACTCTGGATCCTGTTGCATGTTTTAACAGTAAGTCACTAAATTGTAAGATTTCCTGGCCAATTAAGACATAAAAGATGATAAAAGTAATTGTGTTCAGGGTGTAAATTATAGCGATTGGCAAGAATAAAATCATTTTGTAGTGAAGCCAGTAACCTTCCCCCCAAAAGTTTCATCAACTCCACATCCAGCCGTCTGGCAATAAAATGTAACCAAGCATGCTGAGTTTAGGACTGTTTAAGCACAACAGGACTCATTTTTCATCTTTGAAACAGTGTTATTGACAGTCTTATTTCTCTGCATGACAAAGTGACCTGATGTGTGTTGTGCAAATGGCCCCTTCAGTTGATAGAGTAGAAAGGCACAAAGTACTTGAGGGTGTTTGGCTGTTATAAAAGTATACCTTGTTGCAAGAGAAAGTGAACCAAAAATGTGGTAAATTGTATCTATATGATACATATATTAATATGAATGAGCCATCTAAAGCCGTCATTTCTCTCCTTTGAATTTCAAAAGTACACCTGAAGCCACTTTTCCATTTGATTGACGACGGCAGCGGGATGTCTCTAATTAATTACTGAAAGTGAAAGTCATTTACATAGAAATTGCAGATATTTTATCTTATGAATGGGGGAAAAAAATATCACATCCCGTCATGGAGATCTGGATGTCAGACCATTTTGGAGTTTTATCAAACACCTCCTGCTGTGAGGAAAAATATAAAATGACTGATGGATGACAAATAGGGATAGAGAGCTGTGTTTTCCAAGTTATGTGGGAGTTAAATGGGAAGAATAATGGGAAAATTGGGGTTAAAGTAAATAGCTGAGAAAGCATGTGGGAGGAAGATGAGCAGGAACACTGAAATAGAGAGGAAGAGAAAGCAGGAAGATAGATGGGAGAAGTGTGAGGGCAGAATGTGTCTCCCTCTCGCTGTCTTATCTATCGGCAAGACTTTTTTTCCTCAGAGAGGCAGACAGCGAGACAGAGATAAGGACCGGCAGTCAGAGGGATCCTGCTGATGAGGATGGCTTGGAGAAAACATGTCTAAACACAGCAAGTCCCCTGCTTTTGGGAATTATTTGTGAAAAACATGCAGAAAGCTAAAACAGACATGGAGACGGCAAAGTTACAGAACTTTCACGTGGACATTTTCATTTTAAAGTTCTCCCAGACGGCTGATTCAACAGAAACAAGAATATTTGTAACCACTGCCAAGTTGAACTCCCGTTAAAAGTTTCTGCTGTTACCTCCAAAATTTACTGTTTTAATGTTCTGATTGTGGCTCAGGATTTTGTTGGTATTTATTTTTCATTAAAAAAAAAAAACAGGATGACAATAAGCTTTATTTTATTTGACATTATTTAAGATGAGATTGACATTAAATATGTGTTACTGACAAGTGCTGATGTCAAAAGTGTTAAGTTATGGCACTTTAGTTCATATGGCAGCAGAACAATTGAAAAAAAGTGAACTTTACAACTACTTTTGAATTCATTATTTGATTTTGCGTATACAATGCGATTAATCGCGATTATCAGGGAAATCATGCGATTAAAAATTCTAATCATTGCCCAGCGCTTATGCTTATACACACACACCTATCTATCTTGTGTGTCTGTATCTGTGTGTATATGGTAGCTTCTTCATCCTATTTAAAGAAAATCTTGCTCTTAACTGCTTTTTAATCAAGCAATAAAACCCTCTTAGAGCTTTTAGCACCCCTAAAGTTTCAAATCTAGTCACTACCACAAATTATCACCGTTATCACGTGATGCTTTGGCATCATGATTTTGCACTTTACATTATTTAATTGAAATACAAAATCAATATAGGGAAAAGGTTTGAAACTCTAAAATGTAACCAGCTACATTTTTAGATCCTGTGCCCAATTTTTTTTTTTTTTTTCAAAAGTGCATTTATACTTGTTTTATTGCCGATTTATTTAATACTAAATTACTGTCTTCAGGTGGGTGGAGTTCCTTCTGCTTTCAGTCTGAGCCTTATCTAAAGAGAAGCAACTTAAATGCCTCCATACTCATCAGGTATAGCTAAAAGAGAACCATGCTATGCTTTTCCTGACTTCCAAAAGGTTCAAAATTGGTCTTAAATTGTCATATAACCACTTTTCAAGCTATCTAGCTGTCATTTAAAGAGGTGCACAAAAAAATGAAGAGTTTATAAAGAGCAGTTACATCAGAAGATTCCAGAAATGTTTTTTTTTTCTCTTTTCAAAAATGACTCTCTTACACAAACATTGATTGCAAAAGCAGTGTGGCATCCATCCCCATGTGGGGGTCAGCCCTGCCCCCCTCTGAGGCAAATCACTTCAAATATAAACTTCCTCCTGTTCTCTGTTGCAGTGGCATGTGACGGGCAGCAGCGTGTGATTCGGGGCGTTGATGACTGAAGGGAAAGAGTCGGAGGTCAGTGCCCTTCTCAAACACTTCCTGTCTACAGCACACCCAACCAGCACCAAGTCACCACCACTGAGATGCAACTTTTCAGGACTCTGCTGCATAACTCCTGGTTGGGGCTCGTCTCAGCCCAGCAGAAGTTCCCGTTAGCATAACAGGTAGCATTGATGCTAGCTGTACTGTACGGTGAACCACAGCAGAGATCTTCAGCATCAACGGACCAAAGATGCCAAGACCGAAGTAGATTAAAAGGCTCAGGGGAAGAATTTTGTGGTGTGAGCAACACTGCATAATTCACATGACTGTGTAAAATTTTTGTATTAACAACGTCAGTTTTAGGAGCTTTATGAAAATCAATACCTGATTGGTAAGCACATCGTCTGCACTTTTAGTCACATCAAAAAAATAATGTGGACCAAGCAGTTTAGATAAAGGCATTTATCATGTAGAGATGGAATCAGGCTTAGCTTCAAAATGCCACTGATACAAGAAAAAGAAAAGGATAATTCAGAATACACCTTACTTCTGTCCTCTGTCTGCTTTTTACACACATCCCAAATTTTATGTTACGTAAAAAGATAACAGGAGATCAGCAACATAAATAAAAGATAGTATAGAAAAATGCAAGTTGGGCCCCTAAAGGACTCACTGAGCGCATGTAGTTGTGCACAATGCAATCTGTTGAATTGAAGCTGACAGAAGAGAAATTGGCCCGTTCGCCCAGTCCGAGGACTGACACCACTGCCTGATGCTTTTACCGCTGATGTTTTCAACTGTGTGTGTGTGTGTGGTGGGGGGGGAGGGGGTGTCTTTTGGACAACACAAACAAAATGGACCAGGCGAGTAAGGTAAATCACCTGGAGAGCAGCAGCGAATAAAAGCTATTCCAGCAAATGAGAACTTCACTCCCATAAGGCTGACGGACTTTAGGAAACACAAAGAAGAATGGTCAGAATTGATGCAGAGACAAGATGGTGACTCTCTTTAAAATTAGAGTAATGGCAAACGAATGGTGTGGACATCTTCTTGCCGAAGATGCAGGCAGACTGTCAGCAGAGCAAGGGGGGGGTTAGCGAGCCAGTGCAGCCATGATAAACTACGGCAGCGGAGCATCCTTTAATGCCAGCCGTCTCAGCTGCCGGAAGAGAAATGCAGCAGTAACCTTCACCTCGCTCAAAATTAATCCACCTAGAGTTTATTCACTCCTCAGTTCTCACAGCAGGGAAGCACCGACAAACATGCACCAGGAATAATAAAAGAAAATAAAAGCTCATCAATTCACAGATCATATCAGATTCTTTGAAGTGACCTGTTTCAATTTCAACTTCACTCTTAGTTAATACAGTTTTCTCTCTCTCTATCTCGTGGCGTTAGCTGGCCATAATTTAACATTGCCCCGACTCTGTTTCAGCGGCTCTGGCAACAGTATCAAAGAGGGACAAACCAACACAGCTGCTCTACATTTCTAATTATGCGTCTCCGTTTATCCAGCTGCATGCTGGGAGCAGGGACGCGCACCACTGCCACGGCATTGTTGAACCAGATAAAACCAAAAACCAGCCTTGCTCTGCCTGTTGTGTCTTTTTATTTCTGGCGAGGAGCCCTGGGTGACAGACGTTTGCCACGCTGAAGGCACTGCTGGGATGGCAATTATGTCACTACGGCAACAGCCACTGGTGGTCCTGGACAGCCGATGGCTGAGATTGGTACAGTTGGAGCGAACCATCCACCGCATGGAGCTACTGCAGGGAAAAGATGAGAAGCAGATGCACGAGCTGCTGTCCTGGTCAGAAGCCTAGAAACAAATACACCACAGTATGATACCTCATTTTCAATAGCCTGCTTTGAAAAATGAAATTAAAAATAAAAATCTATTGCAGTCATCTGCTTAGAATGGCCTTAAAAAGTAATAAAAACTATGAAAGTGTTTTTCCATGATCAAAAGTTTCTAAGGATACCCATTTCTTAAAATTTAAATTCTAACATTCAAAAGGCACCCAGCTTTGGTCTGATATCACCCGGAGTAAGAAGTAGTTTTGCAAATGAGCGCTTTAAAAGGGAGCCGCCACACAGGGATATCAGCAGTCTGCTATCATGGCCAGACAGCCCTTTTTTTTTTTTTTTTTTTTTATACACAGGGGTTCAACCTTCCTTATAAATTGTTGCTCATTGGTGAAAAATAAGTGGCATACATCCTTTCCATTTGTGAATCAGCATTATTACTGAACTCACAGTTTGCTTTGGAAATCAGTGAATGTGCAAATATGAGGATTAGTTACACCTGACTTCTCATCCCGGTCTGGTATTCGTGGCTCAAAATAAGCCGAGCTGAATTCAGTAGGATATATTAAGCTTGCTTTCTCAAACATCCCAAGACACGCTTAGACAGGGCAACTCCTCTCATGTTGGCGAGTGATCATGAGTCCATCAGCTGGACTCTGAAGAGCCGTATGTATGTGCAGCAGGGATGGACTGAGAGCTGCTGCACTACTACACTTCTGATTTTGACAGTTGTGAGACAGCTTTGATAAATATTGGACTTTGGTTGACAGATGACACCAAAACAAAATGTTTCAGTTTGGCGTGTTGTATTTCAAAGAAAAGGTAATATCCCAGCGTTAGATCCCTTCTCTCATCTGTAAAGCACGGTGGTGGTAGTATGATGGTTTGGGCCCGTTTTACTGCCGATGCTCTGAGTAAACTGATGTACAAGAGAGTGTCTGAAGTGAATCTAAAAATAGTGCATCAGTTGATGTTAGATCACAGACAAATTAAATTATTCTGGAAGACCTTGAATAAACCCATCAATGTCCCAGACCTGAATCATTTCTGTAAAGAGAACTATTAAAAAGTTCCTCTATGGTGATGCGCAGGACTGCAGCTACCACTAACATTTAGTTACATTTATTTCCGCACAAAATAAATTCAGATTATTTTAAAAATGGGTATACAGCCTTATTTTTCTTATTTACTTCAACAAAAGGCACCTTGAATCAAACGTAGCAACGTACCAAGTAAAACACTGAACAAAAACACAGATGGACACGATCTCGTACAAGTAAAAATCAATGACTCCTGGTTTACATGTGGCATTTCAGTCACCAGCTCCAATTCCTGTTTGACCTTAACATATCTGGAAGAATGGTTTACATTTGATCATTTTATTTTTACAGCCACTACAAACTCACATCAAAACTACATAAGCTAAAAGTGATATACGTTTGTTCTCCTTTTGTCATGTCATTTCACAAGTCATGCTCTGTGTGAGCTTTGTTTTCATGCAGCATGTTTGCGTGCTCGTTTTCATCGTCTTCCCGTTACTTGGCAGACCAAATTCATTCATGCATGGCAGCTGAAACAGAATTCATTTTCTGGGACGCCGTGATGCTGGAGCAGCAGAGAAGAGCAGACAGATATAAGAAGTAGTGCTGGGAAGGCTTTACTTTGAGCAGGGAATATCCCTACTTTCCAGAAAAGAAAGAAGACGACGACTTGTATAAGAGTGGTGAGCTGTATGATGTTTCTCCTTCACGTAAACTGGTTTAAATAAATCATGTCTCCTCTGAAAGGCTTTGTGGTTATTCACAAGCATTTTCTGTGCACAGTGAGGGAGACATCCCTCTTTTTCTCCTGTATATCCATCAACATCTAAACATTATGGCTGTACAATGTCTCACAGTGGAGACAGAAGAAAACTTGGGATAATTCCTCTTCCTTCTCATTACTTCTCTTTTGCCCTCTTCTGTTTACTGTCCCAGTGGAGAAGCATCTACGTAATCATAAACAAAGATGCATAAAACATAAAAAAAACTGATAGAGTGGCTGGTATGCTGAGGTCTAAGTCAGCTTAGTGGCTGAAGCAGTTTTCTTGTTGCTATTGAAAGTTTCATGCCCACTCAGTCCGCTGTGTTGGAGGATGTTGTTAAATCAACTGAAACACACAAGCTTTTAGGCCAATAATCCACACAAGACCACAGAACCTGCAAGTGTGAGGAAGAGAAAACACTCCAAAGCCTATTCTGGAGATAACTAGTATCCAGCAGTAACAGCAGTAATGTGCTCAGTTTTCTTGTTGGATGAGCTGGTGCTGTCCAGTCATCTCTTTTGGGAAGACCAGGCAGAAGAGCATTACAGCAGTAGTCAAGTCTGCTGGAGACGAGGGCGTGGATGAGTTTCTCTAAATCTGTTCTGGATGTGAGATATCTGACTCTTGTAAGAACCTGGATCACCCAGTTAACAGAGCATCTTGGCTTCTGGTTCAGCTGTCTCATTCCAGCAACCAGGTACAATCCACATGACTGCAGACGCCGCACATAACAAGACGCCAAGATCCTTGAGCTCAGCTCTGTTCCTTCACCCCTCTTTGAATCATCATCTTTTTGTGGTGATGTGTGATGCTCGAAGCTGTGTTGTCAGGGACAACCGCCTCCGGTGGTGCCTCCCAAGTCAAACTGGTCCGAGGAGAACAAGAGCGAGTCAAAAAGCCGCATTGCTAACAAGACAACAATATAAGGCTGGTTAGAGGGGTCTGGAGGTCTAGACCCATGAGTTCTGGCTGGGCGTGGCCTGAAAGGGTCACATGGGTTCAACCTTCTCACATCAGGTCCTCTGTGATATGGGAGGCGGCTGAAGGCATGACTCGACCCCTGGCTACTGAAGAAAAAAAGATACAGAAATTATTAGAACTGGGAGGTTTGTCCCTCATCACTCTCTGCCCAAAAAGCTATAAATGCATGTCCCATTTTGTCCCCTGAAAAATAATTGTCATGTACGAGCCAAGTCTCCTTAGTGACTGCACGCTCAGCTTTGATTTATTCTCTACAGTTTAATAGAAAAAAGGTTTTAAAGCAATTACAATATGCGTTGCCACACAGAAAGACAGGAAAACATGAAATTGGCTGCACTTAGATGGCATGAGCGGTGTGGAGTACGCTGCATTCAGAGCTGATGGGTTACCATGGTTTCTGACACACACACACACACACTCCAAGCTTTGGTGTTCTGTAAACTCTGACTCTGTTTTATTTCTTAAAAACGTTGCCAGCGACTACCTTCCTGCCACTAAGTGTAGTGCATCAACACAAACTCTGAGCCATTTTCTCTAATGGAAATATCTATGGGCCCGACTGACGATGTTTGCGTGTGTCATACCAGGCTATGAAGAGTATAAACTCCTATTTTATGAGCAGGAAATAAGAGTTTTTTTTTTTCTTTCTCTCTCTTCATCTGAGCTCATGTATGGAAGAATAATATAAAAAAATTATATTAAAAAAAAAAGTGAGTCAGAGAAGCAAGCGGTGGGATACATACACATGCTCGCACTTTAACGGGGCCGTGTGAGGTTGAAAATAATTATTGAGAGCCGGGAGGGATGAGTGAGAGTTGGAAAGCAGGTGTTAATTACTTATTTTTCTGAGGGTTGAACCACAATGAGTAATTTTTGCCAAGCGTTGTCTGTCTTCCTTCAGCAAAACATGCTTTGATTGCTCATTCTTTTTGGCAGGAAGAAACGTACAAATCAAGATGGCATTTGAAAAGAGAGGAGAGAGAGAAATAAAAGGTACAATGGCTGGATGTACTCCATGTTTGTCATATGCTGCTTTTGGAAAGTAAATGTCAACTAATTTAGTTTCCAGTATACGCCAGCTTGCTTTGCCGGAGCTCGTTTTCCCAGTTTTGCATTACAGAGCCAGAATATTCAAAAGATTAAAAAAGGAATTTCATAAAAAAAAATATAGTCAAGTAAGTAAATACATACTTGAAATAAAATTTCTCTCATAAAATGACTTGGCGCCCAATAACTGCCCATCAGTCAGTCAACTAAAACTACAGGGACGTTATGTTTTATCAACATAAACGCTCAGAGTCTGACATCCAGGCTCAACCTCATTCTCCTTTGACTAAACATTTTCATTCGACTTGATTATTGTAACAGCGTTTTTACTGGTTTATGTAAAAAAAAAAAAAAAAAACAGTTAAGACAGCTGCAGCTGATTCAGAGCTCTGCTGCCAGAGTTCTCACTAAGACCAGAAGAGTGGACCACATCAGTCCAGTTCTGAGGTCTTTACACTGGCTGTCTGTCCATCAGAGGATAGACTTTAAAGTTCTGTTGCTGGTCTATAAAACTCTAAATGGTTTGGGACCAGAATAGATCAGTGACCTCCTGACCCAGTATGAACCCACCAGACCCCTCAGGTCATCTGGATCCGGTTTATTATCAGTCCCCAGAGTCAGAACCAGACATGGAGAAGCTGCGTTCAGTTTCTATGCTCCACATGTCTGGAACAAACTCACAGAAAGCCTCAGATCAGCTGAAACACTCAGTCTATTTAAATCCAGGTTGAAGACTCACCTGTTCTCAGGTGCCTTTAAATCAGATTTTATTCAAACTCTTTACTGTTTTCTGTTTTTATGGTTTTACAGTTTCTGTGATGCCTTTTAATGTTTTATGTAAAGCACTTTGAATTGTTTTGTATATGAAATGTGCTATACAAATAAACTGGCCTTGCCTACACCTACAATGACACACTTTGGGGGGGGGGGGGGGGGGGGGGGGGGGGGGGCAGACAGCTTACTGCAATCCCACAGCAACAAGGACAACTAAATCTACATAATATGAGTTTACAAAGTGGCAACCATGAGGACAGTGAGCATCACAAAGGGAATAACAAATGAACAAATGACAAAGTATAAATGGAAATGGCATCTTAAGTAATTGCGTTTAATATTGATATACACCGCTGACGTAAAGAGGAATCTCCTGAATGACGGGTGTAGAGTGGTGAGAAACTACTGTGAGACTTTCCATAAGAGATGAACATATACAGCAAATGTAAACAAGAAGGAATCAAGATATCATTTGCAGACAAAACCTGTTTAACGCTGGAAGCAGGAAGGAGAAAATGCGGCTATTCGGGGGGGGGGGGGGGGGTGTTTAAAACCCATTCAGTTAACGCAGCCAACATTCAGACTCTCTTGTGCAAAACAGAATTTTTTAAAAAGGAACATTTCTGTGTTGAATCAACTCTTGGTCTAATATCAGATGGAAAGGAGGGTAAACTTTCATTAGAGACCAAAATTATGGAATCAAAGCCGTTTAAGTTGGAAAGGAATTAGCGTCTGCAGCAAAATGGTTAGTGGTGTAAGCTTTGGGGGAATCAGACTTATATTAAAATAAATTGCTATTTTAAACAGAGGGCACATTATGGTTTTCTTAACTTTCAGAAGTTAGGTTTCAAGATCAAAAACACCCTTGTTCTTATTATCCCTCTGGGAGCAATTTGTTTTGCAGTTCGGCAGGAATAAGAAAAAAAAAAAAAAAGATCACAACAAAAGTAACAGGACAGTCAAGCACAGACGCACAAGAGACATGACTGATTAAGCGAGCATTAGTTAGTCAGAAGCTTGAGCAGACCCTTCCAGCCTGTGGAGCTTTCCCAATATGGGATCAGGAGCTTCATGTAGCCAAGGACTGTTTTTTGGTTGAGTGTGACTGAACTTTTGCTACATGAGGACTGAGCAGCAGGAGGGACATGTTCGGAGGTGAAGAGGTGTAATAAATGTGTCTGATGGGCCAACTCTGTCTCAGGAGAGTCTATGTGGCTGATAAGATCAAGGCTGTGTCAACAGACTGAGCTAGGACTGCAATTCCCAGAGTTCAGAGGGATGTGACCACAACCTACATGGCGCAGCGCTTCAAAACTTTTGCATACAGTGAACAGCATTTGATTTTCAGACCTCTGACTCTCATAGATGAGGTGACTGAAAAGTTCTTCACATTTATCTTCCAGATTCATCCGGTCCCTTCAGAGTACAACGCACAGAAAACCTTGTGAAGTACGAAAGAGTGAGCCGAGATGTGCCACTGCGCACAGTGTGATCGCTCAACCTTGCATCATGCATAAACCGACCAAGCTGCAGATACTGGAATAAACTCACTTTCTGAACATCCGAGGAGGTCACCTTCAGAATCAGGAAGTTTGAAGATGTTGCTACAGCAAAGCCGGAATTAGAACGACGCTTTAAAGCGAGCTTTGCAGAGATGGGCACCATCTTTACCCTTTTCAAGAGACCAATGAGCTAATGAACATGACTGGAATGAACCTTATAGAGCGGAGTATGTGAGCACAAACTGACCCCTCCTCTCCAGCACCAATTACCACTGAAGACAAGTATATAAGCAAAGATAGATATCCAACTCAGCTCTAATTTACAGGAGAAAATAAACATCCCTCATTATTTTAGAGTGGGGTTCTCAAGTTGACAGGTTTCGAGCTGCCCACAGTGACTGTGGGGTCACATCCACAGCCTCCCTGACTGGGCTGCTGTGGAGTTCGTACACGTGCGCCCGCAGGCTCAACTTCTGCTCCACTGCTGAGTAAAGTAAGTTAATAAAAGAGACCGTTGGGCATGAGCCGAGCGTGTGCTTTACCCACTTTATGCTGGGATTGCATCACACAAAACATCAACCGTTTTGTTTCAGTCACCCACCAGATTCAAGCGCTCATCGCGAGCTGCTGATCTGCAGCCAACGAGCAAAAACACTGAAAAGCCTGGTTCTGGTCGCAGTGCGCAGAACCGTGCTCACAGAGAACAGCCTGATGATGCGACGACTCGTCAAGACTGGATTTTCTTTGTGGAAATCAAAGTACTGACAGACGACGTTGTCTCAGAAAACAGTAACGTGACCCACAACCAGAACCAGTCCAGTACTCTGTTGTGGCTTCATTTCCTCCCTGAAGAGAATTAACATGTATTGTCAGTTCTTGTCAAAAATAGCACGAGGCCTGTTGCACTCTGGCAACCAGGGAGCTGAGGAGGCAGGAAGCCATTTCTCAGCTCATTACAGAGCAACAGTCTGCTATATTGGTGTCACAAAGCAACACCTTGGAGACCTCAACACAAACTCCATCCTCTTCGCCAAGTATATATACAGCTATCTTAAAGGGATATTTGCCAAAAAAAAAAAAAAAGTAGATACTAGGATTTGAATATCTTATGTGTGCCTGCAGCTCAAAATGAAGTTTTTTTTTTTTTTTTTTTTTTTTTTAAAACAGCGTTACCTTAATTTCATCTTTAAAGAAATTTTAGTTAGAATTTGTTCCCAGGCTGTGCAAAGTTATTTTTGGGGGCAGGCGGTTCAATGTCAAGAGAGAAGGGCACACTCAGTTAAATAATACTTATAAGGATTACAGACGGTACTAGTATTAATTTCACAACCACATACTCAAAACATGTAAAAAATAAAAATAAAAAAAAAAAAGGGGGGGCGGGAAATTTTCTACTTTTTTTTTTTTTTATTACTACTTAATACTGCTAATCGACTTTTGCAAGGATAAGATTATACCATCTAGAAAGATTAAGTAAAACTTCAAATTCCCTACAATCATGAGATTTTGTTTTAAAATTACACATTTCATGAAATGGTGATTTTGTAACTTTTTCTTGTAAAATATTGACTTTCACAAAATCACAATTTTTTGTGGTACAATTGCAAATTTTGCAATATCACAACCATAAAAAGCAAATTGTGTCAAAGTCTCAATTACCCAAAAAAAAAACAAACAAAAAAAAAAAAAAACACAAAATTGCAGCTATTTGACAAACCAGTTTTGTAATAGTATTCTTCTAAAGTCATGACTCATTTTTAAAACTCAATAGAACTTAATCACAAATTTTCGTTGAAAATCGTGATTTTCCACAATATTGCAACTTGCTGTTTAAAATTAATTTTTACCAAAATCTAAAAATTCACAGAAAAAATAAGTCACGATTTTTGACAAAATCATGTCATCACAAAATTCTAAATATATCAAATTGACTTTTTGCTGATTTTTGCTGATCTGAATAAAGGCCAAATCGCAGGCAACAGGCAGGTGTTTGAGCACCATCTGGAGTTTATCTGTGCACATGCCTGTTCCAGTGTTTCTGGTAAACAATTGCAAAAGAAAAAGTAGAATTTAGTCCATGAAATTGCAGATGCAATTTAAAGCCGCTCCTTGTTGTGATACCACCCTGAACCAAATGAGGGCAGCATATCAGAAGACAGCTCGTGCATCAGCCCCGGACGTAAAACTGTGGCTTATTTAGCAACACAGCAGATGTGTATGTTCCCATGTGGTCAGAAGTGATGTTGCTTCAGAGTGGATTTAACACCTCGTCTATGCTTGAAATTCAAACATGCATCCGCTTGTGCTGAGAAGACATCATTGCAGCTCAAAGAAGCTCCAATTAAAACTAGCTGTGACTAGTGACAGGTGGTAGAATAGAATCCACTTTTCATGCAGGTGCAGTCCTGCCGGCTGGGGAGGGGGACCATTAAATATTAAGTATGAAAACATAATTCAGACAGTTGACTTGAACGGAACAGGCTCATGATCGTCATACTGATAACATTTTGCTTTAGCAAAGGAAAAGTCAGTCAAGGAGCTTTGTTGGGAAGCTCCAATACAACCATCACACAGACACAGCCATTTAGATAAAATCTTTATCGTAAATCATTAGTGACATTGATTTTTACCATCCTGTATAATTGTTTGATGATTCTTATGGATTTTTGGCCAGAAAATAGTTACTAGAGATGATTAGAAATAGATAGACAGAACTTAAAAAGATTTAATTAAAAGAAGTGTTTGGGGGATTTTTGGTAATGTATACACAGAGAGGCTCATGTGGGCATGCAAAGTGTACAGAAAAATGCTGTAACAAAAAAAAAAAAAAAAAAAAAAAAAAAAAAATCTATCAGGTTGTACAAAACATGCTATTTAAGAGTCTTTGAGATCCTTTCCAGATGCAGCTGCATTCAGACCAGTGCAGCTTTTATACCAAGAAAAGGACGTCATTGTTCAAAGTGCGTTGCAAGATTCATTGCTAAGCTAAATTATACCAGTTTCAGCTTTCTGAACGGCAGGAGACAGAGAGGAACCTGGGGTTTGTGGATCAAAGTCTGCTCTGAACAAGGTTGCGTTGACAGTAAGAGACCATGGTAGCACTCTGAAACAGAAAACCTCGAGATCCCCCTCACCTTAGGTTCAACACAAGACACACTGTCTGAAACAAACCCCTGACTTATTTAGTTTAACATCACATCATTACTTCAATGTCACCATTTTTGTCAATCAAATAGGCAAAACAGTTACCTCCATTGGTCTTTTTCTGAACACCTTTTCCTTGATCCTGTTGGAAAAAAAAAAAGACTATTTAGTTCAAAAATGTATTAACCAACAAGTACATTCAGTACTTCATCTTCTGTGTTCTTTCTACACCGTTTCGCTTGAGCTTTACAATTAAGTTGAGCAGGGCATAAAATATTAATTAACCGAGGATGTAAATCAAAGAAAGAAAACAGCACAGAAGTAAAAGGATGCTTACGCTCAGCTTCCTCGGATTTGCAGACATGAATCAGTTGGGATGAAAACACTCAGGTGTCACTCTGAATGTTGCTGCCACAAAGGAGCTGCAGGACAGATGATCTTCTTTTCCTCCTTTTTCTTTTGACCGCCTTCAAAGAACTCAAGCCGTTATCGTGGCCATTACTGCGATACTTCTGGGTCATTTCCCTCAGTTAACAGTGTGACCATTTATCTGTGGGTTTTTAGCTTTCCGTTTGTACTTCCCACATACCACAGATCTCCTGCTGCCTTCCCGGCCCTTTCCACTCATCACACCTGCTCCTTGTTCCCAATTAGCTCTCCTGCCATCATGATATCCTCTCCCATTTCAACAAGTGTCTAGTCCCTGGTTTTAGCTGTGCTCTCCCAGATTCTTGGTTTATGCATTGTGTTTCTTTCTGGTTCTGTTTTACTCAGTTTCTTGGATTTGTCTTTATTGGACTTTGTTGGTTTCTCTGCAGCACTTTTTGCTTTGTTGACATCTCATCTACCTGCCTCCTACACATGGGTCCACCTTCAAATCAGACTGAGACATTCAGAAGGGCGAGAGAAGAACTATGAAAGGAAATAAAGCACGTGAGCCTCCTCATCTCCCTGATTGTTCATCCTCATCTGTTCTCCGTGTGTGTTAGCCCCTCCCACCAGACAATGGAGGTGAATGCTGACACCACGAGAGAGAAATTGATGCGACAGGCATTTAAAAATGAGCCATCCAGGCTATGGAGGCTTAAATTAACTATAATTAAATCTGATGTGCGACACAGCTGCATCGTCTAACAATCGTTTTGCTGCAGCTCTATTTTATTTCTGTTCAATTAGTGTTTATGACACCACGTATTGGGCAGTTAGCACTTGGCCAATATGGAGCTCATGGACAATGCCCTACTGGTATTTCAGCCCTTTCATTTCCAGTAACCCCCGCTAACACCTGTTGACTGGGAATAAAGATACAAACATCATGTTTCATGTGAATGAATCAAAGAAGACAAACCCACTGGGGTGTGGTTTTGAAGCCTCTTTATCTACTTTTCCACTGCACAGAGCCATGTAGCAAAAATGTGGAACAAGTGGGGCTGGAACCTGCTCAATCAGACATCAGACACAGTTAGCTATTTAGCTTGCTGGCTTATCTTATGTTAAGCTAGTTAGCTGATGCACACGAGCACAACATAAGGTAATCTCCTAAAAATATGACTATGAAGGTTCGGTTATTATTCACAGCTCAGAAGCCAATATAATGCTAAGCTAAAGTGCTGATAGTTAACCGTTGGCAGTTCTGCCACCAAGCAAAAAGACCAGGTCCCTAATTACAAATACATGTGTAGTTTTATATAATTTTTACTTGAAGTGGTACAATAAAAAATAAAAATAAATAAAATCACCCTCCATACAGTTGACAAAACTCTTTTTGAACCAGGCTGTAAATATGTTTATTTCTACTGCAAAGTTGGACATTTTTACATGGGAGTCAAAGGAGATTTGCACCGCATAGGGAAAAATTGTACAATTAGGGGTGTGGTCTTTTGAGTGATGGCAGGCATAGCCAATGAAGTGCTGTCAACATTTTTGCTACTAAGCACTGTCTGGACTTAACAAGAGACCTAACAGAGCATCGTCATTCATTAAAGAGCCGATGCCAGGTCCTTAGTACCTGCAGATGCAAAAATGGAGTTTCCACTGCAAGCTAGTTCTTTTTGAATTATTAAAAAAAACCACCTCACAAGAGCACCAAAACTTTTTCTGATACACAGGAGTTTTTGGGAAACTGACTTGTTTCCAGTAGCAGTATTTTTTCATCATTTGCAGTTCCAGTAGTTTCAAGGGTAATGGAAATGGCCCTTGTGATATTGAATTGCCAAATGAGTGTCAGCCTTTGAGCAGCACTCCCTCCCAACCTACCGTCTGTGGCATTGAGCTGAAAAATGGAGCTCCATGTGGCAATGTCCATGGGTTCCAAGTTGGCCCCACATGAATTGATCGCAATGATTATGCACAGGTACAAGGGCGATGAATGGCCATGGGTCAAAAATGGGTGTCGTATTTAACTCTCGCTTGCACCAACCACATAAGTGAACCAATAGTAGGCAATACACATGGGACCAATATGGAACCAGCAGCCAATTAAACTGGGGCACTATTTTTCAGCCCCATTTATACGGGCACCACATAGAAATGTTGTCTGGGTTTAAGCTGGCAGTCTCCTTTTTTTCTTTGTCTTTTTTTTTTTGGAGGGGCAAAAACAAAACATGAATCCACAGGAGTATTTCTCTCTGACAGCAACTTTGTTTCCTTTTTACTTTCCCGTGGCAAACTGAGAGCACCTAGTTTACAGCAATCAATCTTTCAGCCAGAATGCGACCCACGACACAGAGGAAGCGGAGAAAACAGACTCCACATTTCTGTGGGGTCTTGAAAGTGCAAGATGCTTTGCAATGCCCTGGACTAACTGGTCTGGTTTTAATGACAGTAAGCAGGTGTAGGTCCTCACAGCTCTTTGTTTGCCAAGTGTACGAGAGCTGTGAATGAGTAATGAAGTATTTAGACAGCTGAATTTTCATGTTAGATGCTCTGATCGGTGGAAACAGCATGAGATTCGGAGGGGTGATGTGTCACATAACCAGCATGTGATAAGCACCGGCTCATTCTCAGCCGTGCATGTCTCCATGAGTAAGATTTAAATTTTCTGTCCCTGCAAGAAACACACAAAGTACGAATTTGCTTCAACAAAACAGTTGTGTTGTACAGATCACCTCAGAAGTCTGTGTCATCCCAAGCACAATTACGCAAGACACTAATCCACTATTAGGGAACTGTGGACTTCTTTGCAATATGACTTCTTTTGTCTTGTTTTTTGGCCAGAGGATAAGAATTACTTTCACTTCTTCTGAAGCTATCACAAACCTGTGCTTTATTTCTAGAGTAAACCATACAAAAGTCCACCAACTGTTGAAAATGTTCGGTTAAAGTGATTATTGGTGATGTTAGATGACAAAGTATCAGTGACTTGGGAATTATCCTGAATAATCAGGTGATGTCATTAAAACTCAATCTCTCCTTCATACCAAAAAACTATTTGATATAAAAGATAAAGATTCTTACTTTGTATAATTTTCAGTATGTTTCAGATAGAGTACTTTGGTAAATATACTCTTGACACAGCGCCACTACCTTTATAGTGATCTTGCATTTGCAGTGTGTGAATGTTTTCTTTCTTCCAACTTCCTTCTTCAGCTACTTCACCTAAGTTACTGCCATTATATGAGTTTTAATCAATGATAGATTTCACACAAAATGAAGACAGTTTTATATTTTTTTTAAATTGGAGATTAAAGTTGTGTCTGCCAATACAGACTGCCATCCTTCTTTTGACCAAAAATGTAGCAAGAACCAGATGATGGTAGAGCGGAAAAAAAAAAACCAAAAAACAAAAGTTCAGCCAAACCAGACAGAGGAGGGACGACCATCAGATGACTGGAAGAGGAGACCAACAAACACCCCTTATTTAAGGGATTTTTGTCTATGAAACACAAACGAGAACAAATGTTAAGTTGAATAATAATGAAATACACATAAATAAGAGTATGTATATGTCATTACTGGAGCTAGCCCTGACTATAAATTTTAACAAAAAAGATCATTTATTATCAAACATGTACTACATGATTTGATGTGGATTGTTCCGAGTCCAGTATGTCTACAATCTTTATTCCACTAAAAAAAAGGAGGTCTGATATTGATTATTGTTACTTATTTATTTATTATATTATTTTTCTAATTTTTCTGCCTTAAAGAATTCAAGTTGTCATTAAAGACAGGGGAGGTGCAAAAATTGTGTTTTTTTTTCAGGAATTATAAATGTTTTGTCTTAGCTTTTAGGTCTAATGACAATCACTGCAAAAATCATTATGGCAATCCAGTTATTTCAACTAGGAACGTACAAAGTTAGTAGGACAGACTGAATTTCAGATGCTCCAGTATATGAGTCATAAAACAGTACAGCTGAACAACTTGTATGTTTTTCAGAGGTCAAGACTGGCCCCCACAGGTGCTGACCACCATCACACGATCCAACAACAAACCCCTGAAGCCAGAAAGGCAATGTCGTCAACGAAGAGCAAAAACATAATGTCAGTCACCTGGACTGCCTCCAGATACCTGGCTGCACATTTGAATACCTTTAATGCCCCCTGCCCCACAAAAAAAAAAAAAAGAAAATGTGGCTGCTGGCGCACCAGAGGGAGACGACTCTTTTTGGAGGCTTAAAAGGACAAAGTGACCTGCAACAGCACCACTGTTGGCAGTCCATTCTCCCACAAGATAAACTTGGCTGCACAATCAAAGCCTCTTCCAAACACATTAAATCACCTGTAGACAGCTTGACTCCATAAACCTTTATGATAAACACAGGAAAATATTTCCTCCTTCTGCTTTTTTTGTTGTTGTTCTCCATGTATAACTGACCGAAGCGATCTTCAAATAAACCCTTAGAGTATCGCTTCCTGTCTCATAATATCTCAAATATGGAAAAGGGGGAATAAAGCAGTGATAGATTCATGCAGCCACTGCACACAAATCATTTTTAACTGCATCCTGCATGACTCTTAAGTACACAGAGGCTATGACATAAAGGCTGTTAGGTTACACTTTTATTGGGTGGGAGTAGATGTGTGTGAGACAGAGTATGGCAGGGAAAAAAAAAAATCAATATTTCATCTCATCGTTTATCTGAAGGGCCATGTAGTAAATATCACAATGGATGGTTAGAGGTGGGTTGGCAGGATGCATATAACACTAACAGGTCAGGGTCTCACACATACATCATGCATTGACCCTTTACTTAACCTTAATAGTCACAAATGAAAGCTTGGCCCTGACCCAAACCTGAACTTTCAACCCTATCCTAAAACTGTGGACAGTTCAGTCCCAGCAATGACAGGAGTCCCCAGGGGTCAGTATGCATTTAGCTTAAAAGTCCCCACTGGGATATAAAAACAAAAACACAAACACGCCTAATATAACAGCAGTGGGTAACCCTTAGCAGTCCTCAGTCTTCTGATCTGTTTAGGTGACTCACCTAAGCAGCCGTGTCGCTCATCCATTGTGCTTTTTAGCGTGTTTGTGCTTGTGTGATCCCCAAGTGCTTTAAAAGCGGCATAGCTGATGTTAATGATCACCGGCAGATTATCACTTGCCATGTGCGCTCATGCACTCGTATACAGGCTAAAGCAAGCCACCGAGTGCAGTTACACTGCCTCGGCTTTGTGGGAGGGTAATCATTTCTTTTCCGTGAGCTGCGTGCAGATGCGCCAATAATTTTGATGGGTAAGTGTTTATGAACACTTATAAAAATTTAGTTGATGGCTGAATCCAAACTGACTCCAACCATGCTGTGGTGATAAACAAACTGTGCTTGTGTGTGTTTGTGTGTGAATGGAAGAATGTAGGAGGAATATAAATGTCCAGCAGTACAGAGTTGCACAGACAAGTGCAGCGCTTGGAGAAAGCTGAGCTGTGCTCAAGATTTTCCTGCCAAAAGCATGTACGGGGGTTGGACAGACAACAGTAAACAGGTGATATTTCAGGCACAAAAATCCTATACATCGGCACTTCGAACATCCTTTTGTGGATGTAATAAACCAAAAGGATCCATTTGCGTGTCATTATCTGTTAAAATCTTCAGAGGAATGTAATTTTTTTCTTTAAAAAAAAAAGAGTAAAAATGGAGGGGGGGGGGGGGGGGGGGGGGGGGGGCTCTTTCACAATGTCTGCCAAGTTGCTAAATCTTTCTAGAGGAACTTGCCAAATGACAGGATGGCATACTCAAAACTAGCAGAAAATAAAATAAAAATGATCTTTTGGAGGGTTAAATCTGCAAAGAAGGTAAAAATCAGAAAAAAACTGCATAGAGGAATTTTTTTTTTTTTTTTAGGTTATAGGTCCCCCTGTAGGCATGGAGGCTAAGTCACTATTGCAGCACCATTCAAGATCTTCTCTTGCTTGGTCCCTTGCTCAGACACTTTTTCTTTGTTGAGGGCTGTTTATGAAATGAAGGGCACCTGAAGAAGCCTTTGATTCCTTTTAAAAGGTCAACCACATTAATGTTACAACCAAATACATAGACAGTAAATAAAAGCTCGTCGGGGTTTTTCTCCATTGGCAGCACAAACTCAGGTTCCACTGGGAGCATTTCAGAAAAAGACCACCTCTGAGTGTCGCCGGCTCCGTTCGAGTTCGGCTTTACCCAACAGTTTTGAGAGAGATCATGTGAGAATGACCTGGTAATCTGCTGGTTTAAAGACAAACTTCACAACGTTTCTTACTCTGTGCTATTATTCTTATAAAAAGAAAAAAAAATAGTAATAAAGGTGGTGCCAAATAAAATGTGTTTTTTTATACTTCTAAAATAACCCCCCCTTTTTGTACGTGGTTGAAATCTCTTCTGACTTTGAATTGTTTGCCCAGCAGCCTCCACAAGTAAACGTAATATAGATGTATGAGTCAGGCCCAGCTCGTGCTGTTTAATTTTGAAAATCGAACAGATTCTCAATCTTGTTCTTCTGTCTTACCCAAGCGGTGGCATTCCCGCTTTTGTGTTGAATCCAATGCAGAACTATAGAAGTTGCAGGATTTTTTTTGGACTCTCTCAGGTCAAATTAGGTTAGAATGAATGTAAAGTAATATGAATTAGCATCGTGTTCCAGCGGGCATCCAGGCCAGTACGAGGAAAAAGAGGCTTCTAAAGCACCCTTCAGAAATCCTATGGGTGATGTCACAGGGGGTATATCCAGTTCTTTATATACAGTCTATGGTCTGACTCCAAGACGGCTCGATCTGTCATGAATAAATTGGCCCTGTTCAAGGTATTGAAGTCCAAAATACTGTCTGCATGTAACTTTCATGAAGCAGAGCGTGCGCTCTCTTCTGTGTCGCCTTTGAAATGCAATGTCAACTATCATTGACCGTAAGGACCATGATTCACAGCTACAACACCCACTCCCTTCTCCCTATTTGGTTTTGATATAATTTGGCTACAGTTGGATTGTAAATTGCCCACAGGAGTAAACGTGAGTGTGTGTGGTTGTTCATGTAAATGTGGCTGGCAACATGTTCATGGTGTCCCCCTACTTTTGCCCAGAGAGCTGGCAAAGGCTTCACCCCCCTGATGCTGAATAAGTGTTGTAAGTTCGTGTTATGTGAATCAACTGAATTGAAATGCTATACAGTGCTAATAACATGCAAATCAGATAGGAAAATGTATAATTCTGCCAAGTTTTGGCTCTGCGAGTACACACGCATGTACATGATGAACACACATGCAATGGTAGCCAAGAAATCAGCCGGTACTGAATGCCTGTTAAGTTCATTTCCATTTCCATTCCAGCAAACCCCTATAAGACCCCAAGAAATAGACCACAACTTGGAAGATGTGGGGGGAGGTGGGGTGGCTAAAAGAGTGGGCTTCTGACAGGACCCACGGCCTGGAGGGACAGGAGGAGTGAATGACTCAGGAGGCTTTGGGACTGTTGTTGCTTTTAAGCATTGCAAAACACTGACTGAGTGCTCACCAGCGGAAATGTCAAAGCTATTACCTGTGTAGCCTTTTTCTTTTTTGATCACACAGAAAAAAGGAAAAAAACAAAACAGTAACATCAAATAGGCTGAAGAGGAAAAAATGATAAAGATGTGAAAAGTTTCTTCAAGTGCCACTTTAAGGTTTCATAGGCAAGTGTTTGGTGAGCAAAGCTCCCAGCTGTGAGCGTGTTAATGTGTGAAAATCCTCCCTGCAGCTACTTCTAGAGCGTGTTAACATGAACCTGTTAATAAGGGATGAAGAACAGCCGAAGTTGATGATGCCTCTGCTCTTTCACTTACACCCACCTGCCCCCACCGTCTTGTCACATTGTGGTGTTTGGTGAAAGAAAAGAGGACGGGGTGCAGATTTTCTTAGAAATTTGAGAAGAATCAGTTTTTTCACATAAAGGGCACTTCCGCTGATAAAACGTAAGAACACAGAAGAGAAGTCTCGCTCACCCTGATACTGTATCTCAGAGGTCTTTCGTAGAAACCCAAATCATAATCTGTATCAGAGATTAAAACTGTACTATGGGACTTAATCCTTAGTGGAACACACATGCGCACACATTGATGATGCCCTGCAGCATAAATCCCACATAGGCAGCTCTAAAGCTTTAATTGAAAGCATTCCTCTAATTCAAAAGGTGGGTGATGCACTGCAGCCTCTCTTCTGTGATGCAAGTGTTTCCAGGCAGTTTGTTCAGGATTCGATACTGGGAAACAATGCAACGTTTCGTCATATTTTTACACTTGAGGTCTAGCATGAATATCACACCATGATGCCTTTTTTTTTTTTTTCGACTTGTTCATATCCACCTTCCATGCGCCTCAGGTCACCGCAGCTTCAGCTCGGGCACGTCTGCAGACAGTAAAATGTTCCAATAAGCATGTACCTTCACAAGACTGTGATCCCCATCATCACCTGACGCCCCATATTAGGCGAGAGTGAACGTGAGTGTCAGAGTGAAATCAAGTTGTGGCTGGTTCGGCTCATTTGTAGCTTGGCGACGTCTGCCTAAGGCAACCGAGATGGATCTCGTGAGTAACACCCGCTGTATCTTTAAATGAATCAGAAAAGCACTGTGAGCAGACTGAGATTTAATATATAGAGGATAGCAGGATATAACAGAGATAGAACTTGAAATGTCAGGACACAACCTGGATGTCAGCTCTGTAATAACAGAATAATTGCAATAATATCCTGTGTCTTTACCCTGGATTCTAATTAGTGGCATTTAAAAAAAGGAGCAAAAGATTACATAACAAACCTACTCATATATTTGAATTGCATAAGCAGTGAAAATGACATTAAACTGTATGAGTAACCAATTAAAACAGCAATTATGACAAAGAGAACATTTCAGCTTCATCTCTGGTGGTTTGCTTGCTTTTGAGTATAAAAATGTTATACAGGGACATGTCTTTGTATGAAACTGATGCTATGGTAAAACTCAGCTTTAGTTTAGTGGCTCATTGATCAGAATCTGTTGTCTTTAATGTGTTTACTCATTAAATTGATAACGTTAGCTCTGTCAGTGGCTTGAATCTGCTAAATGCTTTTTGCAGAAGAAACACTTTTTTTTGTCGCTTCCTGTTTTTCTTGCTTGTGTTTAGATAAGATGGAAGCTCCTCTTGGCTCACTGAACATGGTTTCTTTTGACATATTTCCCAATTTTATCCACGGTATGACACTTATTTTAAGCTTTATCACCTGATTTCTTTGTTTCCGTGAGCGTGTTGGTACACACTGGTTTTCTGCCATTCTCATTAAGTCTGCTAGCTTAGCATGGTTGCTAGCTCTCGCTCTGTTTCTCCTGTGCTCATTTACTCAATGTGTCAAATGTTTAGATTCCTCTGCCTCCTTTAGTGATAATGATATGTGTCATCTTTTAATAGCTTGCCAAAATGGAAATGCAGTTCTGTACCATTGAAAACATCCTTGAAACCAATAAGGTGGAAAAGGTCAACAAAGCATGGCTAGTCTGGACTTACTGGGGGATGATTTTACAGTCAATGGGACTGACAACGCCCAATGGTGGGTGTTTCTGACATACCTTCATCATACCATAAACAACTAATCAAAATGATTTCCCATTTATTTCCAAATAAGCTGCACGCTTTTAAGCAGTCAAGCTCCCATATGTGATTTCATTGTAATTTGAAAATTTCCCAACTCTGGACAGAATAAACATTGTCCCTGCAGTGCATGAAACCTACAAATTAGTTTGGCAATGCTTGATATTGCTCCATTTAGCGTCAATGGACAGCAACACTGAGGACACTTCCAGCACATATGTATGAGTGAGGAGTCCAGGCTCATGGGAGACCGTCAGTCAGGGGGATAGCCCTGACTTCAACCCCGTTACTCACCACCAACCACTCTAGAGTTCAACATAAAGGAATGGATCCAACCTGTCTTGTGTCAATGGTTCAGGCCGGTGGCGGTGGTTTAATGAGATATTTTCTTGACACACTTCCCCACTCTCGTGGCTTCCTCCAGTTATTCCAGGCAAAGTAGACAGAATCACCACTTGCGTAGCCGTCGGCGCTGATCTTTTTGTTGTCGAAATGACAGGAGCATAACTTGAAATTTATTGTGAGGTTCAGCACATTGACATCCATTTTGTCCTTCCTCTCTGTGCAGATCTACACATCTATCCACATCACGTCAGCCGTGAAGGGATAGATGTGTAGCATCTTTGCTATAGAGCTACGTGATGTACACTACCACAGTATCACAGCAGTACACCATGGTTGTTTGAAGGTAGACAATGACGTAAAATTAATCATCTTACTTTGGCTTGCTGCTTTCTTTACTGGAAGGGGTCGAGTCAGCAAAAAGCCCCAAATGCAATGTGTTACTGCCAGATAGTGGATAAGAATAGCACTATTTCATGGTACTCCAGTCGCCTCTTCTGAGCATCGTTTCAATGCCACAGCCTACCTGAATACTGTTATGAACCAGTGTTCCCTCCTTCTAATGGCTTCTTAGCAGGATTATGCACCATGTCACAAAGCTCAAGTCATCTTTAGTGGAACCGCAGCACAATTTTTGCTAACCCAACAACATGCTAACTCTATGATAATTAGCTTAAAGTTTAAAGAATGGTCACTTGCTGAAGTATTGTATCAAATATGTGATGGAATATAATTAAATACACTTGACATGCTAACATTTTTTTTCTACAGCTTTATACTTGTCCTGCATGCCATCTCTCAGAGAAACATTCTTTTTTATTTAAAATTACATTAAAAAATAGGCCTATTTGAGTTATTGTGTTATGTTGTATTTGCAGTGAAGTAAGTATTTCAGTATAATATTCAAAACACTGCCTTAGACACCAAAATCAGTGGCTGCTGCTGTTGTAAGAATAAATAACTAGATAAATAGGTCAATTTAGCAAGACAGGTAATGCCGCTTTTGGATTATATTCTCATAAATTAAGCCTTACTAGTGAAAGACAACTTATTTTGCCATTCACATGATTGTATAGTATTTTGAAAAGCTGTTTGTATTTCAGAGACTTCACTTTAGTAAGAGCAAACTCATCATTTTCTCACATGTGAACCCATTAACAGTACCATTCGGTGACAGAGCAGTGACACTCAAGGGTTAGTGAATCAATTATACAGTATATCATCACGTAGTCTCAAATATTGATGCAGACATACAATTCTTGTCAAATTGAACTTACATTTAGGGCTGCATGTTGAAAACATGCCTGCTCTTTGAGCTGGAAAAAAAAGCTCTCTGATTTCTGCCTCCACATGTGACATTATTTTACGTCTTCAGTCGTGTGTTCTTTGAAACATCAACAGAAAAAAGTAGAAAATGTTGAAGCAAATCTTTAATTATAAAACAACAGGGTGCTAATGGTGCTAATGTATGAAGCTCTTCAGTGTTTTGTTGTTTTCTCAGTCGACAAAAAAAGGCAAATTACATGTGCTATTGACATCTGCTACTGCACAATGCACAGCATTTTAAAGTAATATTTTATTTTCTTAGGGCCGCGCTGTTTGAGAGCATCTTTATAGCGCTTCTTATGTGAACTGCTATGCCAACAGGAGGGCGATAGCCACAAAGTACCAAAGACAGTTATAAGAATCCCCAGTGTTATATCCTGTTTTCAATAATAAAAATCAGTTAGACAGCTCTAAGCACAAAGTCGATTTATAGCTCTGTTTCTTGGCGTTTGCTCAAATTCCTTTCATTTTTGTGAACATAGACTGTTAAAATTCCACAGGTGAGTGATATCAGCAATTTGTAATCCCATTAACTTTGATTTGTGGTAGTTGCGACAGCTGAGACATTCTACTGGTGGCGTTCAAACTTCAAGTGAGGAATGTTAATTGAATTGCTTTGCTCAGTGTTAAATCAATTTCAGAAGAAAGAAGGAAAAATAGTTCCAGAGGTGGTGCTCAATAATACCTGACAGCAGAGAGCATGTCACATGTCCTCAAGAGTTTCTGCCTGACATAAATAAAAATCCAGAGCTTGAATGTAGTTACAAAACACTGAGGATCACCAAATGCACTGTGATCTCTGATTACAGCAGAATGCCCAGAATGCAAAGCAAATCTGGCAGCAGTTAAATAAATTTCTCTCTCTCTCTCTCTCAAAAAAAATGTCAAATGGAGGGATACAAGAGGGAAATACAGCCAAGGCAAAAAACAAATAAATAAATAAAAAGATGACAAATAATCATTTTAGCACCAGGCACGCAACCAGGATGCCTAAGCTGACATGTTTTTTTTTTTTTTTTTTAAATATAATTTCAAGGTTCGGTGATTGAATTGACAATCACTACTGCAGGGGATTGACCTTGTGTATTCTGTATAATGGTCAGTGGATGAAACGTTGAACTATAACTGTCTTATATAAGCATATCAGTTCTAAAACATATTAATAAAACAACAAAGTGTGTAATTTTCATTAAAATTCAGAATATTTTCAACATTATATGAGAAGAATACTGAGGGCAGGAGGGTAGCATGGGCTCTGCGTCTGAATCCTTGGCCATAAAATCAACCGAATGGATTGAAGTATATGGGAGGAAAAAAATGACAACTTTGCCTCGTTAGAGATAACTTTTAGCAAAGAAAGGAATGAAATAAGATGCAGAACTGGCAATGTTTCTACCATATTGGTGAGTTTGCTAAACTGTTGTTGCAAATAAATGCTAATATTCACACTAAAGTTATAATACTAGTTATGGCGCAACTGCTTCACAGTATTTCCACATTTGCTGTTGTGAACGCAGAATATGCCTTGCAGAGTGGCATGTTTTGTTTTGTCTTTTGCGTTCTGTTCACCGTCTGGGCTGGATGTGCGTTTTTAACAAGGTTTTTCCAAAAACATTTAGATTAGTGGTATTGTATGAACCCAACTACACGGCTGCCTGGACTCAGTGTCTCACAGCAGACTTAGCATTGTAATGAGGGGATTATTGCTTTTCCCTTTACCTGTCAGTGGGTTTTTTTTTTTAATGTTGACGCTGATAGAAGTATAAAAGCACTACACCTAAAATCTGAAAATGAGTTACTGGAGCCAAAAAAAACAAAGTAAAACAACAGGGAGACACTTTTTCTTGAACTAAACACCATATTCAAATTTACAGGAACGCCACATGACTACTCAGATGCCTCAACAGTAACTGCAGTGAAGAACGGGCCGTAAGACACATGAAAGCCCCATCAGTATGAAGTGAAGCACACTTTAATTGAAAGGATTCCACAGATACCGTAATCTCTGTTTGGCTGTTACATTTAGGTACACAGTGTTAACTAATTATGCACAGTGAATTATAAGAGGGCCCAGCAGGATAAACAGACTGAAATAGATGTTGGGAATTCTCTAATTGGAGGGACATCACAAGGCAAGCAGATTTATTTTGAGCTTTAAGAACATTATACAAATTTGAGTTTTTCTCCGCAGTACAATTGACTTTGAAGCTGAGAAAGAACCAAATGAAGCACGGACGGCATTGTTCTCCCTGCTGTCTTGTTTTGGCCAGGTTTCACTGGGAGGAAACCCTGGTTTCAAAAGAATCACATAGCATACAAGGAAGTCAAATTTGAATGAAAACAAGTATTTAAAATGAGGGTGAAAGAGCTTGTAGCCCTGCAAACACACAGTGGGAATAACACTGGCTACAATGGGCTTTTCTTGCTCAGTAATTAGATAGATAGCTTGCAACCTGTAAAGCTTACTTCAGCACGTTCGTGCTGTAGTTACTAAGCTAATTAGTGGTAATCAAGCAGCTGGTTTCAGAATTTGTGTGTATGTGTGTCTGACACAAAGTAGATATTTTCTCCTTGTTCCCAGGCACTGGCAAGCATCTAAGGCAATTTTCCCTTCTGAGCTCTTCAGTGGAGTAATGCAAGTCCTTAAGTGATGGTGGCTCTCCTGGGTATGATTGTGAACATGACTGAGAACTCAAGTCATATGGTGGAACAATGTACGGCTTTGACATCAGTAACCGGGGTGGGCTTTAACTAGAAGAACTGAAAAGAACCTCTTAGGATTTCTAAGTATCTTACAATGACACTGAAAGCAGCGCTTTCACACTCAGAGTGCTTTATTTCACTTCTCTATCCTCTTGGTCTCTTGAAGAGATTAACCCCGACAGTGGTGCAGGTATTGTTCCATGAAGGGCAAGCTTAAGATGGTAACGGCCCTAATTAAAAGGGTTAAGGGATTTTACAGAAACATGGTCATGATACTATAATGTTATATATATGTTATAATGTATATAGCACACCACAAGATATCCTTAAATCAAACACACTGATAAGGTTTATTTCTCTTCAATAGGCCAGAGATCAAACAATTAGAGGATTTTTTTTTTTACCAAGTATGAGAAGAGGTTCAGTTGGTGAACTAAATGCAACTCCTACAGTCAAGTAAACAAAAACTGCAGACCTGTGCTTTTTGGAATTATATTTGACATAAAGTAACACTTCAACCTCTTTCAGAGACTCATCACAACCCAACGACGGTTGGGAGCCTTTGCAGTCACATATGCTAACCTGTCAGGACTAATCCCGGGTCTAACACCATGCTACTGAGATGACAACTGCAGAGGATGCCAAGCAACATCAAAACTGCAATGTTCTTTTTTTTTTCCCCACCATCATTCATTGTGCATGAACTGAATGTTCAACGATCAACAAAAACAACAATAGCTTCTTAAGCCTCAATATCACAAAGCGAGGCTTGTTTTCTGGGACGTGATTTAATTGTTCTACTGCTCCAACCACACGGACAGACATTATCAAGGCTAATCCCACTTCTGTAAAATAATGTCCCCAAAGTAAACATTGTTGGGATCTGAGATATGACCAACTGTGACAAATGATGATTTACATCCTGAGAATGACAGCGGCTTGTCTTTCACAATTTCCTCATCAGCTGACAAAGTCATATTTATCACATTCTCCCTGATTTATGAAATTCATGTGATATACTCAACACAACGCAGCCACAGTGTTGCATGATGAACAGTTCGCATGATGTGAGGAGAATCGATAATGCTCTAATAAGGTTCAACTCCTCATGCCCACAAGCAGCTGTGGGTCTTCACCCCAACATCCAACTGAAATAAAAGGAAAAGCACTAAGGCTAAAATAACTCAATTTTCTCTGTGAAATGATTTCTGATAAAGATGCAAAACAGGTAAAGAAGTGCAGACTGTTTATTGAATGTTTATTTCTCTTTGACCGTGAGAGACAGGGTAGATGTTTAAATATAAGTGAATTGATGGGGATAGTGAGAATCATTTTTTTATTTGCGAAATCCAGTAATACAATCCTTGAAAGGTGCAATAGCTCTAGATATGCCATATGTCTAAAAATCAGGTGCCAGGAATACTCGATCTAAGGTAAGGCCCGCTCACTCCCAACGAAAAAAAAAAGGATTTTATTTGCCATTTGTCCCCCTCCCCACCCCACCCATTGAAAATAAACATTTGTATTTTCGTCTGTGGAAATGTCAGGAGGATTTATGTGGCCCCACTTTTGTGTCAGTGGCCTATTTAATGCTAGACTGCACACCCCTCACAACGTGAAATCAAAGCAGGGCTCTTTATGGAGCCAGCCATATTCCCTGCCCATCAAACGGAAAAATATGCCAAATTCTGATTCCAGGATAGGCCGAGTCTTATAATTCATTTCCAGTGACTGATTTGAATTGTATTTCTGGTGTCATACCCTAAATGAGCATCAGAAAAAAAAAAAAAATGCAAGTTTTGGCAGACAGGTTTTTCACAGCAATGGCCGTTTTTCCTCTCAGCCTTGTTCACATCAACTTACATTTTACAGCACTCAGTTTGTTGACACGTGCTACAAAAGAATCAGTGTTCTGACACGTGAACGGCTACAAATCCTACTTGAGAATACCCTTGGATTGCATTTAGACTTGTTCCTGCCGTGATCATGAGTCATGGGAAGCTTTTATGAATTTGCCAGCCTGATATTGATTGAAACTTGTAATTTTAAAAGCAGCAGGGACCGGAAGCATCACAAGCGCTGCAATCACAGTGCAACCACTCACATGATCCCAGTAATTTTGCATTGCTTCAGGTTGAGTCAAGCGTCGAAGCACTGACATTTATATAACGTATGAACACTGCAAACACAACCGTGAGAGTGAAGGTTTCTTAAGTAGAATTCCTCTATTGTCGAGGCGGAAGATTTTGCACCCATCAAACCTGAACAAAAGCATAACAAGGCCTGCAGGGGAAGTGCAGATGAAAATTAGTCTGTATTATGAAATTTGCCATTTACATGATGAACCAAAATTGCTCACTGGTTGGTTCATGTGTCACCGTTCTTGAAAATTAATGTAGGGGAATTAATTAGGTTTTGTTGGAAAACAAGCATTTTAAAGAAGGAACATGAAGAATTTGATGAGATAGAGAGGTGCATACGGTATTTAAAGCCACTCTGTGTAGCAATAAGCCTTCTGACCACACTGGGGCATACAGATGTGCTGTGTTGAGCCACTGATATCCATCCATTATCTATACCTGCTTATTCCCATTTAAGGTTAAAAGGATCTGCTGGAGCCAATCCCAGGTCCCTTTAGACAAAGCACTCTGGGCAGGTCACCAGTTCATTGGAGGAGTGAGCCATTATAAATACTGTGTTAATGAGTCGTGACGGTCCGGCACATCTTGTAATATCACTTTGTCCCATTAGAGATGCACTTTGTTATGTCTTACGCAAGAGGCTGACTAATGTTCTTGTGATATGCTGTGCTCTTGTGATCATTAGTAGTATTGCTACATAGAGTGGCTTTAAAGTAATTACTCATTGGCCTCTACATTTTTTCATTTTTGTTCAACACAACTGGAGTTTAAAACTGCATCTCAGCAAAGTCTCACTCAAGAGCAACTTATAATTTTCGATCATGACATCATGTTTGAAGGTGGATTAGGACCCAAATGCAGAAGACAGGAGGCAGGTGGATAAATACCTAAAAGTCTTAAATAAACCTAACAAAACCAACACCGGAGCTCAAGCGCTGCAAGGCCGGGAATCCAAAAGCAAAACATAAATCAAGGAGGAAGGTTGTGGGGGGGGCATGGTTGAACAAGGAGAAACTCAGGGATGAAACTGAGGATCTGACAGAAAAGAAAGAAAACAGAGAGAGCATTTAACTAAACAGAGAAGATGACTGATGATAAACAAGCGTGTTGTGGTGAATGAAACAGCCGTTAAATCAACACAACTCAAAACAGGTCTGAAGCAGTGAAGTAAGAGACAAAGAAGAAAAAATTTCAAGGGAAAAAAAAACAACAAAAAACAATAAGGCAATGCTATGTACGTTTAGAGATGATGAATCTGGCATTTTGACAATAAATGATAAATGGTTTTCACATCCAAATGAAAAAGTGTACAAGTGATGTGTTTTGGATTTGTTGAAATTATGATTCTGAAATTGTGGCTCTTAATGCTTCAAACATGACAAAATCCCATTTGGTTTGGTTTGGAGACCAGGACGTGTAAAACCTGTGAATATCAAATGTGTTTTCCAGCAACACTTCCTCATGGGGTTCAATCATAGAGACTTCAGCCAAAAAAGAAAATAGCATATTGGCCTAAATATAGGATGACTCTGATTATAAAATGACCACTATTTTTCAAACATCATTTTAGGAAAATAAAAATATGTTGAGGACAATAAGGTTACTCATAAAACAACTTTTTATTGTACAATTACTATAGAAAAAAAATCACACGGAGATAACATTCTGCTGTACTGTTAAACATTTCAATGATCTCATCTTTTTTAGGAAGTATGGTACCATATTTAAGGTACAGGTATGAGGGTCAGGTATCCATGTTATCTCAGATGAAGGTATAGTACTATTTAATAAACTTTATTAAGTTTATGATTTACTATTATGATTTAGTGAATAAGCAACAACCATATAGTTCAATAACGGCATTAATGATGTCTATATCTGCATAACCATCAAAGTCAAGTTATAACAATACTTAATACTGAATATTAAATATTGAGCTGCAAAATCAGGCAAGATCATCTCTTTATACTGCAATTGGTCCGGCCTAAGCAGTTTGCTAAATGTATGTTGGGTTTTCACTGTCAACCAAGTGAAAGTGGTATGAAGAAAGCTTTTGTTCGGACAGTTAACAGTACAACAGTCCTTAAAAGCAACCTGTTTCAGAAAGATTCTCAGCCTTGTCAATCCCCCCCTGAGATCAGGGCCAAAAGATCTGAACCTGAAAAAAATACAAAATACAAATACAAAGTGAAAAAGAGATTTGAACCTAAAAAAAAAAGATCTGAAAGTGAAAACAAGAAGTTTGTAAGTGAAAAAAAATAAGTAAGAGCCCAAAATTCAATATAAAAAATTAAACTTTCAGTTTCAGATTTTTGTTTTTCAGCTTTAAGTTTTTGTTTTGAGTTACAAAACTTTTTACCACGGTTTCGCTCCATAGACTCCAACAAAACTTTCAAACCCCTTTGTTCGAGTCGGTCACGTTTTCCTCCATGTTACATCAGGTCCTGCTCCATGCTTCACTGTGATGCTACATTCACTTACTGGTTACTTCGGTGCAGCTCCATCTAGTGGTGCAGATGTGTAATGACAACAGAAAAGTCTAGATCTCGATTATAAGACAATGATTTCTATACTAAAATATCATCCTATTGTCGGGCCAATACGTTAGTTGCTAATTTTCAGCTGCTTCAGAGTTATGGTCCCATTAATAGTCTACGTCTGCTGTGGAGAGTAAGGTCTCATCTTCAGTGTTCTGTTGGAGAGCAGCATCAGAGACATCAAAAAATAAAAAAAATGAACAGATTGATAAAGAAGGCTGTTCTGGAGCCTTTAGAGCTGATTGTGCAAAGAAGAATACTTTACAAAATAATACAGATATTGGACAACCCAGAGCATCCTCTTTACGGACATATTCATTCACTAACAGGGTGTCTTCAGATCCTCTGCAACACAGACCACTACAGGACATCCTGTGATAAAAATAAAGAAATACTGAATTGAATGGAATGAAATAGAACTGATACTGAATTGGATTTTGTGAAGTTTTAGTTCTCTCTGTACTTGAAGGGAGCAACACGTGTCAAAAGGTCAGTGACAACACTGAGTATAAAAAGGGAGGCAGAGTAGAGTCTCTCAGAAGCAAGAATAAGTAAAGATTCACCAATTTACAAAAAACTACATATTCAAACTGTGAAACAATTTTAGAATTATGTTCTTGCGTGAAGGGGCAGACAGCACATATGCATATAAAACATTAATGTTGAAAGCAGTGTTGTACCATGAACGCGTTCATTGAACGAAAGTTCACAAACTAGTTCATATTTCGTGCGAACGTGAACTGAACGTGCTCTCTTTCCCTTTGACAACCGACGGAGATTGTGAACGACGATCTTTCAAAGTTCACGCACATGCCAAGTTTCCAGCGAACCCATTTAAAATACACCACAAAAGAGCCTGATATGTATCTACGGAAATCAATCAAACATGGCAACACTGGCTGTCGCTTCTGTCACGCTAACAATTGCGTCATCAAATGTTTAAAACGAGCATGGAGGAAGATGAAAGCTGCAGTCGCCTAGAGCATGAGGAGCGCCCCGACTCCAAAGATTACACTGTGATCTTTGGAGTCAGGAACTGAAATATTGAGATGGGGGTGGGGGGCATTTGCACCATAAGCAGGGCTTGACGCTAACTTTTTTGCTCACCAGCCACTGTGGCTAGTGTTTTTCCTCAGTCATTAGCCATTTAGTCTTTATGCTAGCCACAGTTTTGCTGTCAGTTTTTTTCTTCTTCACAATATTCTTGCATTTACATTTTAAATACAAAAAAATTGGTACAACTATTGTGATGTGTCATATCAAAGAATAAGTTACCAGCCAAAGTTGCTTGTGAGACAGAAATTGTTACTAGCCGCAACCGAATTTTACCAGCATTTGGCCGGTTGGCCGGTGTCAGTGTCAAGCCCTGACCATAAGGACCTGTTTTTGCCTCATAATGAAGACCATTTGGCAGCAGGTTTTTCCTCATATTTTTAATATACTGTAGAGAGAAGCTGAAGGGGAAATTACAGTTTTACATGGGCTGTCCCTTCTGAATTCCGAATTGAACACATAGTTTTCAACAGATAAAATGGATAAAATAATTGCTGTTTGTGCTGGTGTAATATATGGTCAGTGGCAATCATTTTGACAAATAATTGCTTCCAGCAACATTAAAAAAATAACTAAAAATTAACTATTTCTTGTTCCAAATTTTGAATATGAACTATGAACTGAAGTAGTTGGAGTAGAAAGTGAACTTGCCCAACACTGGTTGAAAGTTATTTCCAGACTTCAGAGCAACATATGCTCCCATCAAGACGAAGTGTTTTTAGCGAAGGTCTTGCATCATCAGGACAATGCTAAACCACATACTGAATCCACTATAAAAGCATGACTACAGTAGAAGAGTGAGTGTTGAACTGGCCTCCCTGCACTCCAGTTAAAAACACTGAGTCTATCATGAAATAATAAAATAAGGCAAATAAGACCCAGAAGACCCTGAGTAGCTTGAATGCTAATTCAGATTAAACTGGAACAACATTCCTCCCCCAAAACTCCAGCAACTGGTTTCATCAGTTCATGTCCATCTCCTCAGTGGACAGTTGGTAAAAGAAGAGGATCCATGCAGTGATGACATTGCTCTCTCCTAACTTTTTCTGGGAGCAGTTGCTTCCATGCTTACATATTCTTGGATCAGCGATACGATATCAAATCCACAAAATGCAATAAGGTGCCAAATAAAGAGCTTAATGAAAAAGCTGGGAGATTGTTCAAAATATAAATAAAAACAGAATGCAAATTCATTAAATCACCTTGAAGAATGGCCACTCAGCAGCGCATCTGTGATGTGCCATCCTGGCCATTCCAGCCACTTTAATGCACTCAATTTGGACAGCGATGGAAGCCCGTCGCTGTGTAATTTAAATGGGCCTTTCGGTAATTTCACTCTGCAAAAGGTTCGGGGCCCCTCGCTGCTGCCACAGCTATTAAGCCTGACTGCTGTCAAGGACAGAAAGAAGAACAGACTCAACGAGATCAGAAACAGTTAGTGAAGATGTCAGGGCTTTTATTCTAAACAAAGCTGTTAGAGCTGAGGCAGTAGCTGACATGCTTTTAAAAGAGATTTCTATCCTGTTCTGACTCATTCAAACACAGCGACTTGACGGGCTTCCACATCTCTAACGTTTGATTGATGACACAGACATGCTAAGAGCTGTTTTTGTTTTTTTGCTTTCTAAATTCAAGGTTATTTAAGAGTCCTAAAATGCACTCTTGTCCACAATAGACTCCAACAGCCCAGACGGCTTGAGCAAAATATTTGATGTTTAAAAAACCTTGCATGCCTTGTCTTTCCAAGCACCAAACAAGACTTCAGCCAAATTAATTTAAGCTTTTGAGTGAAGCTGAAAGAGTTTCAGGGAGAGCTGTGTTTCGCATATTCTGGTGATTGAGAAAGAAACCAGGTTGGAAAAGAGAATGATCTGGTCATTGCAGGGAGCACGTCAACCTGTTTATTTTGTTTTTTTTGCCATCGGGCTCTGCACAAATTCTTTTTCCGTTTTCACTGTTGAGTCTCTGAGTGTTTTGTCTCATTTTTCAGTCGGTGAGGAGAATAATAGTACCCGTGTTAACGGGGAGAAAGCTTTAAAGTAAAGTGAGCTATAAAAGAGAAGATGGCAGATACAGTTGTTGTTGAAATGGTAGATGCTCACTAGTGGGTGAAAGAGTTACTCAAGCTGACTGCAACAGGAACACATCGCTGCTCTGTCGCTCTTTGATATCTGTCCCCTCCCATACATTTCTGTTACTATAACCGCATTGTCTATTACATATTAAATATATACCATTGCTGTCTGCTATTAAATATGCAGCTATTCCTGCTGCCTTTGAAGCTGCAACCTTTATAAAGGAGAAAAATATATATAGATTAGTACATATAATCCAGTTAATTTATCTAGTGAATTCTCCTTTGTAGTGTCCTTTAAAAAACATCCTTTACTGTTCTGTCTAAAGTCTGAAATTGGCTTCAGTATCCCTGTAAGGATCCAACTGTCTGAACAGTGTGACCTTTTTTACGTCCCTCAGACTGTCTGTAAAACAATTCAAAAAGGGAATCCAGTGTTTCTGTATTTTTCTACAGCTCATTGCCATGAGAGAGATCACACACAATTCAGAGAATGACAAATAATATGGTTACTGCTTTTAATTGTTAAACTCAAAGAGCTGGAGCTCCCTCTATAGGCGATGGGCAACAGAAAGCAGACTGGATGCTTATAGTCACTTAAAATTAAATTCTGACCTTGGCTGCTTTCATTTTAAACATACATTAATTGTGAATGTTGTATTGATGTCTGTACTAAAAGTAGGACTGCTGCCTATTCCTCAAATGGCAACAAAGTAACAAATTAAAATCAAAATATTCTCAAAACACAAACCCTAATCTAATAATCTTTGACAAAGCAACAGAAAATGTGATTTACTTCACAGTATTCACATCATGAAAGGTTCATTCACGTTTTATTGTCACCAAACAGCAACAGGTATAGCCGCTCTTTCCCTGTCGAACAACTATATGTTATCATAAAAGACAAAATTACCATGCTTAACTGTATATATTATCAGAGTAGAGATGCGGTCTGTTAGAACGTATGGAAGCTGTGCTTTTACTGGATCCAGGTGGGTGGAGGGATAGCATATTCCCTGCCTTTGTAAGAGGACAGGAGGGAAGCTTGCTGGTAATTTTGAGTGGGCAGAAAGGAGGCTTATTGGTGGGCGAGAGAGTAACCAGGTTTCATTTTACAGTCGAGCCAAAGCAGATAAAGGAGAGTCTTGTATGTGGTGAGTAGGATGGCTGCTGTATAATGTGTCACTGGAGTCCTGTGATTGTGTTTATTCATATATAGTATGCTGGGTGTGTGCAGAGGATTCTCTTATTCACAGTTTTCTGATGGTGCAGGAGAATTTCTTTCGGTGGCTCCGAGTTGCTTCAGTCTGCTCATCACCCTTTTTCCCATGTGGCTGATCTCACACCTGTGGATGAGAGCAGCTTTACATCGCTGAGGGGCCAGAAAAGGAGGTAAAGCTGGTAGAAAACAGCTGAAGAGAGCCTCACTACATGTGTTGAAATATAATAAACAACTCTCTCGAAAAAGACTGGAAAAATGTTTTAGGTAAAAATACAATATATCGCAGAGTATTTAAAACTTCTGCTTTTATAATGGATGGACATTTCAGACACATTTGTAACAGCTTTTATTATCTAAGAAAGACACATTATCATTTGATACTCAATGCGAGCCACTTTTAACATATTAGCATGACAAGTGTAATGTGAAAAAGGAGGGCGATGTACAGGATAAGCTAAAAAGTAAAGGACATGACTCTCTTGACTGTTGTGAGAGCTGCTAAAAGCATCATCACATGCAGAGTGTTCCAGCTCCCAGGAAGCTGTTGGAAGGAACTGCAGGAACACGATTTGCGCATTCATTAACTTCATGTTTGGTTTATCCTGACTACTTCCTGTCCCTTTCTGTCCATTCCAAAAAAGCACTCTCTGTAATATGTGGGTGTATCAGAAGGAACATTTGTCTTATTTATTGCATAAGAGGTGCTTCCATCAGATAAATATACATTCATCAAGCCTCAAACTCTGATTTCTTGCATCTCTACTACACTGAATGCATGACTGGTACTTCTCTTAGTGACATACGCATCATGCTCGTATTGAACTGACCTGGCTGTCTTTCCTGCAGCGAAGTTGCCATGGGAGACCAGAGTGCTTCCAGACAAGAACTCTGCTCTGATCATGTCTGGTGTCAGTTGGAGTCCTGAAACTTCACACCTGCACACATATCATGCGAGCATCAGAGTAGTGAGCTTTCTTAGAAGCTGATACAAAGAGCTCTCAACAACAAAGCTCAGGTGTGCAAACAGAATTGTGTGTGGTTACATTGAGTCCATCGGCGGTGGCAGATCCTGAGGGAGGGCAGCGAGAGGAAGTGGGGCTGTGAGTGGGAGTATATCTGTGTTGTACTCGATGGACCTGCAGGAGACACAGACAGATGGTTCTTCTTCTTGAAGGGCCAGACCACACATTAAAGGGTAGAGATGATGCTCACAAATGTACTGTTTTAGTGAGATGAAAGGACCACCAAGACTCGTTTGAACTCTCAACTTGAACAGGAGTGAAAGCTGATAACACAGAGGAAATTACGTACTGAGAAGATTTGTTTTTGAAAGAAAGTAAAGGGATACTCAACAATTACGGGATTTAGCTTACTTTGACATCAACCCATGTGTTAGATAAGGGGTTAAATACTTTCTTTCCTATGTGCATCCAATAATAGTCTGACAAAGCCTCCGCTAGCCAAGATTACAACAACAACAACAATGTACTTATATAGCGCCTTTCTAGTCTAGTAACACAAAGCAGCTCTGCTGTCACACACATACACACATTAGATTGAATAATTTCCATAAATTAAATAAGACTATATTTAATGTACACGGAGCCCATGGGGCCTAAACAGCATGTTTGTGGCCAGTAGGAGGAAACCCACACAGGCACAGAGAAAACATGGAAACGCCACAAAGAAACACCCAGTTTAGCAGGGGCTTTGTCAGACTGGGTTACTGGCTGAACAGAAAAGAGAATGTGTCTATATGTCACCGAAAGGTTTTCTGAAGAGTTGATTTGAACCCTTTTTTGGGGACAGCTGGGAAGGACCATACATACTGGGCCATACTGACTCCACCAACCTGGGATAATCCTTTCAAGGCTGCTTGGAACAGGACCCATCATAGATCAGTTATCACAAGTTAGCAATTCAAGCCTGGCTGATCTATTATGCTAGTAGTTACATTAATTCGGATCAAATCAATCCATCTTTCCTCATTTGTTATGTCAACACAGAAATTAAATTTGTGACGAGTAATGTTGGAGTTAACACTAGGACTGGTAGAACTCCAGTAGGGGTGGACCCTCAACTAAGCTGACATCAAATGACGGCAGCCCCTCTAAGGGCTTTGTCACAGATGGCTCTCGGCTCCTCCAGCCAAGCCACCCTCCAGGTTGGCTTGCACCTTTTTTTGGAGTTATTAACTTTGCCCAGACCTCCGCTGGGACAAAGCAATGATGAAGTCACAGCAAAGCATCTCCTCGCTGGCACGTCCCTGCTGCAGACCTCCCAGAGAGATTAGGCAAAGTTAATCTCTCTGCAAGGGAGCAGGTCAACGTGGATGGTGGTCACCACTAACTATGAGTAAATTACATAATTTTACATGATAAGATACATAAAAATTCAACCCCCATACAGTAGTCATGGTCATGAACTCTAGCTATGGAGACCAAAAAGGGTATTTTTTAACCAGGTTGGAAATATGTTTATTTCTGCAAAGTTTGACATTTAAACATGGGCATCAGAGGACACTGACTCACTTTTGGAGCCAGCCCCTAGGAGTCAGTTGAAGAATTTTCTTCACTTCTGGATTGAATGAGACTAGCAAACGGGTTATAGCCCCTTGGTTATAATATTACTAAATAAATATTTAGTAAGGATCATTGTAACTCTCCTGTAGAAGAGGTTTTAGATGAAGCCAAGGAAGTCAACAAACAGAATCATATTTTACATTTGCTGGAACATGTTCATGTTGGGTTCTTCTCTTTCATTGTGACCACTTGGCATAAATCCTAATGTTTGTGTTTACAAGATAAGCACAGACGCTGTGGCAGTAGCCAGTGAGGCAGTGACAGAAAATTAATAAGACCAAGCAGGGAGGCTGAGGGAGCACTTCCTCTTGCATGAATAAAGAAGAATATTTCAACAGTTATCCTGCAGATCAGTGCTGACAGCCAAACAGCGAATCCTCTGCCTTGCCAGGCGACTGATTATGCAACGCGGTGAAGGTGGGAGAAAACAGGAGGAGGGGAGAAAGGTGAGGGAGGCAAGTAGTGGATGAGATTCCAAACCATCTGAACAGCGGGATCCTAAATTACTTGGACGTCTTGTCAAATAATGACCTGACATATTATCAGATTGTGAGAAAACTTGGTTCATTAGCTCAGCAATTTTCACTTTGAATCTATACAAGCATCAAGCAGGAAATTCGATCATGGAAGATGAATTGTAATCTGCATGGTACTGCTGTCTGGAGGAGGGTCAAAAACAGAAAATGTTCACACAAGAGTGCAGATAAAAACACAGACAAGTAGAACAGGACTGAAACATCAAAATATTTCTTATTCACTGTCCTTTTAGAGCTAAAGACTGAATAAATCATTATTTCTCAGTGTAAGTGAAGACTTTGCCTCCATACAGTATGACCTAGATTCTACAAACACACCCACACATACATCTCACTGAGCTCAAGCTAAACAACAGCACTCAAAATAAAAGAATGATTTCACATGAATGATCTGTTTGTTTTCCCCTGCACATGATAGGGGCGATTTTATTAAAATGCTAATAGGACAAAACCACAGCAACCACATGCAATATCTGAAATATTTTAAGTTCAAAATGTTGTCCGGCTGATCTGCAGCTCCATAAATGTAATATGAGTTCCCCTGGATGTATTACAAGTAGACAATCTGACATCCTGCAACCTGGCAGGCGGTGGAAGTCGTGTGGCCCTCACTATTACATATTTATATGGGACGACTGTGAGAAGTCATGTTTCTGCAACGCAGTGTGAGAGATGATGGAGCGGATTCCAAAGCTGTTAAACTGCGCTGCTGTGTCTCAGCAGTCTGACAGGGGAACATGACGAGGATGATATCCTCTGTGAAGATAAACATCAAGCTACTGGAAACATGACAAACATGAGAATCTGAAGCAACTGACATGTGGAAAGCCCTCGCTTCACCTATCAATGATGTTGTTTAATACATTAGCTCGGCTACCAGAGGGTCATAAGTTTGAATTCTTCCATAGGCTGGAGATATGTGAACAGCGGAAGCGAACAACAGCCACTTTCCAATAGTGTAAACAAGTTCATTGACTTCATGTAAAGTTTTGTTTTACATTGGGAAAACGCTCTATTTTCTTATGTATTCTTAATATTAGAATTATCAGACAAACAGGAAGTAGCACAATTTTGTTCACTGCATTGCTGTTTAACTCTGGGTGTTGATCATGACTCGCACATTCAATTGCAGCTTTGCTGATCTTCAGCTATTACAGAACCTATCTGGATCAAGCAAAGCACTCGAGTTATGACCCACCTGGAAGGAGCGCAGTCACTGATGAGAGCCGGTTGATTGGGCAGACAAGTTAAAGAGATGGAATTCAAAATTGTTCCATTTCATGACCCCAGGCGAATGCTTCCTGTCGTTGGTCAAGAGAGAAAAACCACGTTGGAACAAACTGTTTCAGGCATGAAACAAGTGCTGTTTTCTAATTTTAGACACTTTCATACTAGGAGGAAAATATCATGCCAAAATAAGAAACAAAACACCAAGTACGTTGAAAGACTAAAAGCATACAAAATAAGCAAATAAATACCTTGTGATCGACAGATTTCTTCTCCAGATGTGGGGTTTGTGTCTTTGAGCCACACATGTTGCTCTCAGAAAGTGTATACCTGCACAAAATGCCACTAACTGGAAAAACTGTTCTGCAGTTTAACAAAATAAAGTGATAATAATGGTGAGGCTCGGTCATGCTACCTGGGCAAAGGACAGAAGTGATACTCCAAATCACTTTCAAGGTATTTAGGTTGTGGTTTGTAAGCCTGAAGGCCTGGTGCTGGATTCTGAACCATAATCACAGGACAAACATACATGTCCCATACATGTATCCTGCCAGAAGTAGCACTGCACATCATATGTTAGATTTGATTGTGACATAAAATTGAAATCTTACAAAGATTCTGAGTGGGTGAGCTGGAAAAGGTGTGAGCAGAGCATCAGGGGTACTGAAAAAGAGACCAGCAGCTTCCTCTGCTGCTTCAAGCTCCTCTTCATCCTCTTCCTTCCCTGCTTTGAGCTGCAGTCCTCTGGGATGTTGGGCAGCACTCTCAATAGTCACATCCTCAAAGGTGATTAAAAATAATAAGGAGTGTGAAGGTATAGTCACATAAAATTGTATATACGTGATCTGTTATGGCTTTATCTCAGGGGCTGCTTAGTTACCGGTGATTCAGAGCGAAGTTGCCTGGCCAAAGTTGTAGGAATGTAAGAAGTCGAATGCCTCCCACGCTGAGACCGGCCGGTAACCCATGAGCTTGTTGTGCTGGGGAACCTAGACAACACCAACGGATAATGTGGTTAGACCATTCATTGAACTAAATTAGCATTTAACAGAAAATAATTTAATGAGAGCTTGAGACAGATGGGACCATTATTACTGCCTGGAGCAAATATCTTCATAGTTTTTTAATATGTTATTTTAGTGATACTACAGTTGTTGTTTTCAGAAATGAAAATAACACAATGTAAGACACAAATCCACAGAAATTAAGTCAAAGGTTTCAAACAGCATTTTTCTATAAAAGGAATGTACTGACGTTTAACTTGGAAAGCTTGATTCAACTTAAATGTACAGTATATTATTCATAGTCTATATTGCTGCAGCATCCTTTTTGTCATTTTAGTTCTTCTGTCTTCAAGCCTCCACTCCCAAACCCCAGCACCCTTGCAAAACATCACTTTCCATCCTCTCCATCCCTGAAAGAACACATTTTCTCCACATACTCTCTCATTGTTCATCACCTCTGTGTCTCCACCTCTTATGTGTGCAAACAATGGATGACTCAGGATTCCCCAGTTATCCCATATGAGCCACAGTCCTGTTGTTACAAAGACAATGGCTGGAGAGAAATTGCCTGGAAAGCCACAGATCTAGGAAATCATTTTTAAATAGTGGGAATCCCCACTATTGTGGGGAGGGGGGGCTGGAGTCTACCCTGGTGTTCATAGATGAGGTGTGAGGTACAACCTCAGTCTATTAGAAGGCTAACACAAAAGGAGACAAAATGCATATTAAAGGTCATGGTGCAAAATCCACAGATGAGATGTGACCTGGCAAAAAAGCGCAGTATCACCAGACAAACCTGCTGTGGCTTTCTGGCCTGCAGCACACTGAGCAGAGTTGAGCACTGAAACCATATATGAGCAGAAGAATTTCCAAATACTGAACACAGATTGTAGAATGCTGTATGAAGCAGAGGTATTTGCACAATGTTTTTTTTTCTTCTTCCTGATTTTGCCTCTATACACCACCATAATGGATCTGAAATAAAACAATCATGGTGTGATCAAACTGTGTAGTTTTAGTGTTTGTTTAAGAGGTTTCACTAAAATATGCCATTTACCATTTAGGAATTAAAGGCATTTTAAGCAACGTTCTTCCATTTTCAAGGGCTCAAAAGTGTTTGTACAGAGTGTCATAAATGTCAATGTAATCATAGTTTTTAATACTTAATGACTATCTGATGTCTGGAGTCCATGGACATCAGCAGATTCTGAGTGGTCTCCTTGGAGATGTTTTGTCAGGCCTTCACAGCAGCCAGCTTCAATTATTGCTAAATTGCAGCCTTTCTGCCTTTAGTTTTGTCTCCAGAAACTGAAAAGCATGCTCTATTTTGTATTCTGTTGAAGGCTCTTCTATTTCTTTGCCGTCGAAAAGTCATCAGCTGCCTTCGCAGTGTTTAGAATCATTTGCCATCATGTTTGTAGCATTCGTCTGAATGTGAGCAGAGTATAGCCCCGTACACCTCAGAATTCATCTGTCAGAGGTCACATCATCAACAAACAACAGTGGTCCCGGTCCACTGGCAGCTATAGATGCCCATTCTATAACCCTGTCACCACTGGTTTGACACATGATGTGGTCATGAGCTGTTCCTTTCCTTCTCTGTGCTTTTCTCACCTTGATACAAGTTTCTCTTGGTTTCATGTGCGTAAATTCCAGATCATGGAGAGGTTTTTTTTTTAGATATTCTCTAACAAATCCGATTTGCCCTCCCGGTTCTTGAATGTTGCCTGTGGTTTGAGCCTTGTTATAAACTCTGTATTTATATTCATGAAGGCAGCGATACACCAACCTTCTCCCAAGTATTCTTCAGTTTTGTTTGTTGTTTAGTGTAGTGAAGGGGGTTTTCTTCACAGAGGAGAGGATTTTTTGTGATCATTCACTTTAGTTGTCTTCAGTGATCTCCCAGGCCTTTTGATGTAGTTTTTTCCTTTTAAGTCACTGATGATTTGGCCACACAGCTCACTATCTTTCTTATGTTTTTTCCCAGCCTAATGAAGGCCTCACTGAGATCTCCATGGACTTTATATCAGTAGCCCCAGTCAAACAACTTCCAAAACACCAACTCAACACCTCATATCAACTCCAGACCAATTATCCACTTAGCTTGTCTTGAAATCATGAATGAATGGGCCAAAACAAGCCAATTTAGTGTTTTCATCAAATGTCTAAATATTTCCAAGCCTCTGAAAGTAGAGATATTTTGCTTAAAATTATCCTATAAGGTAAATATCATATATTTGTAAAAGATGAATGTCTGCACTTTGATCACACCTTGACTGTTTTATTTCAAATCTATTCCCATGCTGTGTAAATACTTCTGGACCTAACTGTAACACACATACTGCACTTTTATTGGGGGGAGAAACACCCAAAAAGTATCATACGAATCCTCTGGTAGAGGAGGGTTAAGCAGAAATTACTTAATTACAGTATCGCAACAATGAAATGGATAGGTAAAGGTAAAAAAAAAAAAAAAGAAATAAATCTAAAGCACAAGTTCCACAGAAAAATCTCCCTCCTTCTCTGTAACAGATATGTTATGAATGAGTGTTAATGCTGGTACAAAAATGTGTGAGATTCTCTGTTTCTACTGAAGACGGTTGAAAAGAGACCATGTTGGATCTTACGGGTCATGAGATATTCAATGGGAGAGAAATAAAGCAAAATTAAACAGATGTTGATTTTCACGAGATATTAAAATCCAATAAGGATGGGTAGGCTTGCAGGAGCTTTTCTGTGAGGACTCTGAATGCTTTCACCATTCATGCCAGGGTTTTCTCTGGCTGCGCCTGTCTACAGACATGCATGTTCAGTTATCTGCTGAAGCTAAACTGGTCTGAGCATAAGCGCATATGGCTGTCTTTCTCTATAATAGACTGGAAACCCGCAGGTGTTTGTGCTCCCTTTTAACAAATGTGAGCTGCCATAGGCTCCAGCCCCTTGCAACCCTGTACAGAATAATGCAGATATAGCTCCTGAGAGGATTTTTTTGAGTTTTTAATCACTGAATAGCTGCTGGTTACACACCCACTGATTTAAAAGTGTTGCTTAAGTGATGTTCAGAAAGCCAGGTCCTGCAGTAAATACCTACTTGAAGCTTGAAGAAAGGAATGTGAGGTGTCACAGTCACATCAATAGGATCCACAGGCACTGCCACCAAATTATTGAGAGCCTAGACATATCAAGAAGACAAATGGAAGCATTTGTTCAACTGAACACAGAGGTCCCTCTCTCTGCAGGGCATTTGAGAATGAAAGATGTAATCAAAGAGAGTTTAACCGAGCTTCCACTGTGATTCCACGGTTAGATCAAAGATGACTTTCACAGGAAATAATGGATGAAAATTGCCTCAAATGAACAACATTAGCCTGCAATCATGTATCAGTGGTTACACCTCGCAATCAGGTGGTTTAGGATTTCATTTTGAAATGCTTTCATGAGAAAGATTTGTAAAAACGTCAAGGAATTTTTCAGTTTAAAGGATGGGGATTAAAGTATTTTACAGACCACTGCATTATTTCTTTATTTGCACAGTTTGGTGTTATTGCACGGTACTCACCAAAGGGTCATCTTCATTTGAGAAAATGGGGAAAGATGATGGAAACACTCTGTCTGGAGATATTTGCAGGTCACATGTCTCCTCCTCCAGTCCTGACAGACCAAGGAAGATTCATGAAAATGAAGTTCTACACAACCTTGTCTCTCAGACCTCATAAAAACTAGAAGGGAATTAATTGCCTTTTACCATATACATTATGAAAAAAATAGGACCGTTAATATGTGCAATATGCTGATGTAGTCTAATGTGCACTTTTAATTTTTTTTTGAACATTTTTGAGTCACAATGAGATTATTTTTTCCTAAAGAGATTATATGATGATCAGAACCTTCCTGGGGTGAAGAATGGTTCCTCATAGTCTCTGCCAGTTTTTTCAAAGAGGCCAGTCTCCAGTTCATGCGACATCGGATCACCACCTGGAAGAGACAGGTGAGGACAGCAGCCGAAATGTACGTTTAAACTGCAATGGATAACAACTAGACCACTTATCAAGGACATGCTCACTAGAAACTTTCAATTCTGCAAAGCTGGATTCAAAACAAAATGTAGATTTTCTTTTTTTTCTGAAATCATGCTACAGAAACTCTGGGAAAACATCAAGTGGAATTTAAGACGAGCAAATTAAGGCCAATTCATAAACGAATGGTTCCACAACAACCACAACCAACAATATTGGAGAAGCCCATCAAGAGCCGCAGACACTGGAGCAATGCAGCAACATCACCAGGTAGCTATCATCAGGTAGCCTCTGAATCGGAAGTGGTGCTGAAATATTAAGCACTGTAACATCCAGCCCTTCTACTGAATCTTAAAATGCAAAAGAAGCATCGACTCCCCTTAAATGGCACTCCAGACTTTGGGAAAATGTGTCATGTTGCATAACGTATAATATGTCTAATGCTCATCTGCAGTGTAGCTCCGGCAAAATAAAATAAATGACTCACAAATGTCCAAAAAATGAAAGAGCCTGAATAGTTTTGATCTATCTACTGCGACTCCAAAATTACACTTTAAGGAAATGGCCAGCAACAGCAACATGACATTTCTTGCTTGATATAGTCTTACACAGCAGAGTAGAGAAGAGATTTTAAAATATATGAAGGAGCAAACAAAATGCACTCTGATAAATGTACCCTGTGTAAATCAGTATATCATGTTCCTCAGGGACTCTACAATTCTTGGTGCGTACCTTGCGTGCTGCCTGCTGGAACAGTCTGAGGGCCCGCTGTGTCAGCTCCCACTGTTTACTGGTGTAAAACTGGAAGGATGGGGCTTCCTTGGGGGTCTGAAAGGGGTCAAAAAAGAAAAAAAAAAACATGAACTGCTGACTTTAATGCGCTTCTGGCAAAATCATTATGACATCGTATGACATCGAAGATTTTAGAATTTAAATGACAAATGGGAAGAATAGCAAGGATTTAATTAAATGGGAAGCTGTAATAAAATTTATCTAAGACTAGTGCTGGGAAATTGAAAACCCTCACCCTAATCAAACATTGTTTAAAAAAGACATTCAGATTATACTCATATCAATTATTTTAGTTGTTTAAAATATTCTGCAACAAATAAAACAATAAAAATAAAAGTTAATAAAGTGATTTTGCAAATCAGCTCCCTCCCTTCATGATTCACGACCTCATTTGATCATTAGGCAGCCAATCAAATTTAGTTAATAAAACTAAATAATCACTTTTTAATAGCAATCAAGATAAAATGATCAGTTCATGGGGATATTGAGTTGAGATATTGCCCAGCCCTAGGAACACAGTGGAGAGGTTTTGCTTTGTACATTTACATCTTTCCACCAAATCAGAAATAAATACAAGGGGGGGGGGACTACGGGGAAACGAACATATTCACACATGTTCTGCACACACTAAACAAAACGAGAACATTATGGAAGTATTGTAATAAACTCAAGGTAAGGCTCACCTGTCCTGCATCACGAACCACCCGTCTGGAGAAAAGTTTTGTTTCTCCAGCAGCAAAGTCGTCATCTTGCCTCACATCTCCCCTTTTAACCTGAAGCACAATCAGTTAACTCAGTGTAGTGAAGCAACATTTACTGTTTTTACAAGACAGACAGCTAGTTTACAGTCATACTTGCAGCTCTTTTTAGCCGCAAACCAGCACAGAGGTTGGAAATTGATAGCAGGAGGCTTGTTTGTTTCTCTCCTCACTGTGCGCACATAAAATGAAGACAAATACAGAAAAATCCCCATTACAGCTGTGATTTTCCACATATCTAACCTGCAGTTGCTATCAAAGTATTCTGAGATTGTTGCTCAGCATGCTCATCAGTTAGAAAGATCTGACAAAATAACCATCCAAATAGGGTAGATACAATGTCTATATGTTTTTGGTTATTATTACAAGAATGAGAAAGCATCGCTTAAAACAGCTAACAGGTCCTGTTACTTATGACACAGCAGAGAAGAGGAAGGAAGAGAGAGGCGTTCCTGCACGACAGTCCTGGCTATTATTGTCCTAAAATCACTACATTTGTCATCGGTACCCTTTTTTTCACTCCAGTGTCATAGGCTGTGAAAATATTTTTGAGAAAATGGATGTGTTGTATGCCCAAACTGCTAGTATTCCAGTTAAAGTGAGCTCCTTCAGCAAATGAACGTGCCCCAAAATGCATGAAATGCATATTAAATGCATGAAAGGCTCATGTCTTTAATTGCACTTAATACTTAAAATATGTAAGAATATTACAGAATCGACACAGTGACACATGTCCAACTTAAATGTTCAAAATACCTTTTTATTTCACAGATCTTTGTGTCTTTTTTTTTTTTTTTTGATTCATCAAAGAACCTTACTTTATCTATTTAGTGTTTTGTGCAAAACAGGAGGCATCAAGGCCAGCTAATATGTTTTCAAAATTTCTGGTTATCTTTTCTGCAACAGCATTTTATGTTTTGCTGGACAGCCTTTAAAATCTGTTGTCAACAAGAAGTAAATGACATCAACAATGGAAAATCTTTTTATGTAGATCTACTCGAGTCTACTTCACATACAGAACAGACTACAGCTCTCAACAAACCTAACGTCAGTGTCATTTACCTCATTTATTAAAGAAAGTAACAACATTCATTCATACATCTTGTCTGACACCGTCTCAAATTGTCCACAAAAAAAAGTTAAAATAGGAAAAAGATACACAGTGCTTCTCGTTTTCCTTTTCAAAACCTTGACAGAGATGCCTCTCACAAGTTCAATGAAAATAAAAACATCCTAATAAGTTTGTCCTCTATGACAAGAGCCATTTGGAGTCCTTTGGTTATAGAGGAAATGTTCTCTTTGTCACAAGAAGAAAAATTATTGATGGCTTCGTTCAGTGACGAACAAACATCACTTCACTTTTCTAATCTGTAACCATCATACTGGGTGATGGAAAACTTGTGCTGCGAAGTTGTAAACTATCTTACAGTGTAAAATGTTTCTGTCTTTCTTCTTCCTTTTTTTTTTTTTTTTTTAGTTCTGGCCTCCAATAAAGATTCCAAAAGGGACCAATAGAAGATTTTGATAGCTCATCCTACCATAAAAAAGACTTCTTATAAAATACTGAAGTGAAGTGATATGGTTGTAAAACAGAAACCGTGCGTGTGTGTGTGTATGCGCACTTGGCGTGTGCGTGTGTGTGCAGATGCATTATAAACAAAGGGGTGGAGAGGAGGTAGGAAGTGCTATTAAATGTCTGTGAGAGTTCTCTCAGCTATTCAAACAACCTTTCTGTTGATACTCAGAAAAGGATCATATTTCAAAACTTATGTTTGCTTTGACTGAGTTTCAAACACGTCCACAGTAAATCAATAAAAATCGATCATTAAAAGGCAGAAGTGTTTCATGGATTCCAACATCTGAACCAGGAAATTAGTCTGCTTTGGAAGTCTAGCAAAAATGATTAATAATCAAGCCATTTGGTGAATGTTGTGTTGAATTAAATCTGGGGGAAAAAATCAGCAGCTTTGCATTTCAAACTAAAGTTATTGTTAAGAGGATAATACAGATCAATTTGCTTGTTACAGACTTCCCTGCATACATGACATAATGTACAAAAGATAAAGGTGCATAAAATAAAATGGCCCAAAAAAAAAAAAATCAGGTCAGAGTTGTGTTGATAAATGTAAAAAGAGGTGAGTCATTACAGGAATAATGGTAGACGTATAATCTGGAGATGCAAGATAAGTGAAAAATTATACAATTCACATCTGAGTTTTAAAATCTGAGGAGCAGGAAGGATGCAGAAATATGTTAGCCAAGCCCTTCTTAAGTGTTTTTGTAAGCAAATATATCTTAGGGCTTATTCATTTCAGTCCTTTATTCATCCTGGGTATATCCATCAAACCCTACAGATGTTGGATGCTCTGGTTTAGAAAATATAAAGTGATATTAGGGTAAAATTTGAATGACAAAGAATATATACTAATAATAAAAGTCACAAGATGGACATAAATGTGTCTTTTCTGTTTGCGTGAGGCCAAAGCCTTTCACCATGATCAAATAGAGGGTTGTTGGACAAAAGTAGGATTCAGAAATCCAGGAGAAAGGGCTTAGCAATATCCTACTGAGCTCATCCTCTTTGGTCTATTGAACAAACATGAGGCCAGGATGAGAAGGCACAGCAATTTCAACCCAGGTGTAACTAATCCTGGTTCGTGCGCCTTCACGGTTTTCTTAAGATAATCCTGAGGTCAGTCAGTATTACTGATGCAGAAATAAAGGATGCATCTGACCTATTTTTCATATGAGGAAGTCAAACGTCTAATATGTTAAAGAAAGAAATACAGGTGCCATAAATCAACTTAGACAGTGGTGGACAGGCTGAATGAGTAAGTACTCTCATATATAAGCTACACTTAAACAGCTCAGGTGCTAATAACTTCCTACTGTAAGTGGTTTATCAGTCAAACTGAAGTCAGGTGTCTTTGGCTACATAAGAATTTCATTTAAAGATGAAAAGAGGTATCTTAAAAATAAAACACATTATTTTTTTTAATAATATAGATCATTATATACACTGAGGTAATTCCATGCAGGTGATAGTGAGTTGAATGCAGGGAAAATAGTTAATTATTGAGATCTTCTTTCTAACCAAGTAAAAAAACAAAATCTGGGACCGAGCGCAAATGTTTCAACAACCATCTGTACAGACTGTAGCTGTCCAACAAAGCATCCAAGAAAAAAATTATGAACGTGTTGAGAAACTGCATCTTCACCGCTCTGCATGCAGGAAAATCTCATTTAAATTCATTCATTATTGTTATTCAGTGAGAACATTTTCAGTGACGCATGAATAGCATTTGGATTCTAAATGTAGCTTCTGTAAAAGCAATAAAGAAACTTTACTTCATCACTTCCTCTTTTGGGATGATATGATGGACTTTTCCCAAAGAAATGGTGCAATGAAGTCATTGACAGACAAATATTTGTTGTTTGGTATGGAGAAATGTGACCTTAAAATATGGAAATGCTGTATATTGCTGATTTATTCATAATTACTGGAAATGCCATGTCCATAACTCCAGATACTTTAACAATATACCAGGGCTCAGTGGACTGTCCTTTAACATTTACATAGAAAGCCAGAAATCTACTTTAAATTCTAAAGCAACCAGAACTGTATTTCCCATTAAAAAACTAATTTAAACCCTTGAGCATAAATTTAATTTTAATATTTTGACATATATATTTCAACAGGGGGTCTGACCTGTCATTAAATGCTTTCTTTTGAGGGAAAGCCCCTTTAAGAATACGAGCTTAAAAAAATAAATCATTCAATTCAATCATTTAATAATAATTTATTAAAAAAATCATTCAAAAACTGCCACACTGTCATGAAAGAAAAGAACATGGACTTTATAGTCCACGGTCCTAATTACCTTAACAACTGCAATCACACTGAAGAGGAAGATATGTAGGCTATTGATCAAATGTCTGACAGCAACATGAATATCAGTCTTCATAAAGTCCATCACCTTTATAGTTAGATGCTTAGTGGACTAAAGCGCCTTGCAACAGGATTCATACTCCTTAAACCTTTCCACATTTTGTCATGTTACGAGCACAAACTTAAATGTGTTTTATTGGGATTTTATGTGCTAGACCAACACAAAGTAGCAGATAATTGTGAAGTGGAAGGAAAATGAAATGTGGTGTTAAAGATTTTTTACAAATAAAAATCTGAAAAGTGTGGCGTGCATATGTATTCAGCCCTCCTGAGTCGAAGACTTTGTCGAACCACCTTTCGCTGCATTTACAGCTTTAAGTCTTTTGGGGTATGTCTCTATCACCTTTGCACATCTAGAAACTGCTATCTTTGCCCATTCTTCTTTGCAAGTTCAATAGCTCCAGTTCAGTCAGATTGGATGGAAAGCATCTGTAAAGAGCAATTTTCAAGTCTTACCACACATAAACATGCTTTGATCTAAACCATTCCATTGTAGCTCTGGCTGTGTGTTTAGGGTCATTGTCCTGCTCGAAGGTGAACCTCCGCCCCAGTCTCAAGTCTTTTGCAGCCTCTAACAGGTTTTCTTCCAGGATTGTCCTGTATTTAGCTCCATCCATCTTCCCATCAACTTTGACCATCTTCCCTGTCCCTGCCGAAGAAAAGCATCCCCACAGCATGATGCTGCCACCACCATGTTTCACAGTGGGGATGGTGTATTCAAGGTTAATGTGCAGTGTTCTGTGTCCGCCACACATCGCGTTTTGCATGTAGGCCAAAAAATTCAATTTTGGTCTCATCTGACCAGAGCACCTTCTTCCACATGCTTGCTGTGTCCCCTACATGGCTTCTGGCACACTGCAAATGGGACCTCTTATTGCTTTCTTTCAATAATGGCTTTCTTCTTGCCACTCCTTCATAAAAGCCAGATTTGTGGAGTACATGACTAATAGTTGTCCTGTGGACGGATTATCCCACCTGAGCTGTAGATCTCTGCAGCTCCTCCAGAGTTACCATGGCCCTCTTGGCTGCTTCTCTGATTAATGCTCTCTTTGCCCTGCCTGTCAGTTCAGGTGGACGGTCACGTCTTGGTAGGTTTGCAGTTGTGCCATACGCTTTCCATTTTTGGATGATGGATTAAACAGTGCTTCGTGAGATGTTCAAAGCTTGGGATATGTTTTTATAACCCAACCCTCCTTTAAACTTCTCCACAACTTTATCCCTGACCTGTCTGGTGTGTTCCTTAGTCTTCATGAGGCTGTTTGTCCACTAGTATTCACTAACAAATCTCCAAGGCCTTCACAGAACAGCTCTATTTTAACTGAGATGGAAGTACATACAGGTGATCTCTATTTACTAATTAGTTAACCTCTATAGGCAGTTGGTTGCATATATACATACTGTATACATGTATATGTATAAGAATGATCATTATGCCAAATCAAAATCTGTAAAATGTTTATGCAGGAAAATGAAAATGAGGTAACATACACACAAAATGAAAAGCTGTGAATAATATTAATTTCCAGTTGGGGAGACAGCTGACTGAACAGACAGAGCAGCAGGATTAAGAAATCCTGGTTGGTGGTCTGGTCTGGACCACACAGAATAAATCTCCATGGTAACTGATCAGTCCCTACTTTTGTGCAGCCAAGAAAACTGACATATCCCAGCTTGGTGAAAAAAGAAAATTGAGGCCAACCACAACTTAGTTTTGCAACAGCCATCAGATCTTTAAATCATAGTTCTCGGGTGAAAAATCTTACCATGTATTCATGCAGACCCATCTCTCTTTCTTCCATGAGCTGCCATATGGTTTGCTCTGACATTGGGTCCATACCCACATGAGCTTGCCTGGGGGCGAAACACATGCACGGATCAATCCAATCATTAGCATGACCTACAACAGACAACAAAACAAACAAATCTGTATATAGTTACAAAAATGTGCAAATGTGGCCTTTTCTGAAACCTCAAAACTGTCTGAGTGGTGTGACAGAGACAAACAGACCATTTCCGTTTTAAGAGCAGAAAAAAAAAATAGAGCTTTTAATGTTATCGTTCTCAGACTGAATTTCTCTTGACACTCCCACAGATCACATTAAGTCTTCCTCTAATTCAGGAAGCTTTGTAGTTTCTTTGCAACATTTCAATGTTGGCTTAAACAAAGTAGATAAATCTGGGACTCTCCAAAGATTTAAAGGGATTTCGACTGTGTCTGTATATTTTCATTTAACCTACAAACTGAGGTGTTTGGCTTGTTCCTCCCTTGCAGTTTGATTGACCTTTTTTATGAAGAGGGCTTCTTTCATCTGCCTGCTTTGCAGTCCTGCCACGCTGCTGCAGGATAAGGCTAAAGTCAAGGGGTTAGCCACAAGATAAGAGACATAAAACATCATTTGTACTTTCAAAGAAGTCAGAAAAAGAAATCTAAAACACAAAAATTGATTTTGATGAGGTGACTAGCATATCACTGGGTTGAGTCTACCTTGCTTCAGGTCTTTTGAGGTGAGTTTATTGATGTCTTTGATGAGCATCTTAGCCACCCCTGCAGGGGTGCAGACATCCACCAAAGGTGTTAGTCCGAGCTGAACAACTTCCTCACCTCTTTGTGTCTAAAGGATAGGTAAAGATAAGAGATTAAAGTAATAACTACTATTTTAGTTTCCTAAAAACATGAGCAGTGCTTTGATGTTAATCTGAAAAGAGGCCAAGCATGACAAAGTACTAATTTATTAGTTAAAAGGGTAAATTGGGAATAGAAAAGCAGCACATTTCAGTTAAACATGATGCAAAAATAGATTAGCTTTGGTAAGAGACTGGTAAGTGGACACATGCAAAGCTGGACTACTCATGGTGTTCTGTCATTGTACTTTAAACCAGGAAAATGGAGTATGTATTAGGGGTGAGTATTGACAAGCACCTCGCAATACGATATGTATCGTGATACTTGGGTCACTATCCGATATCGCGATATCACGATATATTGCAATATTCTACCCAGTTAATATTAAAATTAAAAGTAGAGATGAAAAATCAAGTTGCTGTATATGTTCATCAGATGATATTGATCAAATTGAGTCCAAATTATTTGCTTTAAAACAACCTATTTATTGTTTATTATTAGTGTTTTTGCACATTTAAGTGAATGAATGAATTTTGCTAAAAAAAACCATATTAGGAGCTGAAAAATAGATATTATATCGGGCAGCCGAATATCACGATATATCACCAAATCAATTTTTTTTCACACCCCTAGTATGTATATTCTTTCACAAGAAAGAGCTAAAAGAAACACTTCCCTTGTTTGACTACCTTTAATTTGTCAGCATCCTTGCTCAACCTTGATCTGCTTTTACTTCGAGGAGCTGCTTGGACGTCAGGTACTGCTCCTCTGTGGTCCAGATTCATTTCCAGCTGTCTATGACACAGAAAAAAATAAGGAAATACAAATAAGTACTATTATGCGCCACGGCTCTTATTTTGAATTTCGAAAAAAAAGGTAGCTGAATACCTAATATTGTCAAAAACAGTTCATAGAAAGTTTAAATCATAGGTAAATTGTTGATACAGTGATCCCTCGTCAATTTGCGCTTTAAGTTCCGCGGTTTTAGTTATTCGCAGATTTTTCAGAAATATATAACATAATAAAAAAATCAAGAAAGAATCGCGGAAACATCACAGGATGTTGTGCGCGTTCTCTCACAGTGAAGAAATGTTGTGAGCCAGCCTGGCCCATTTAAGAAGGTGACCTTATGGGTAATGGTGTGGCCTTATGGGTAATGGAGTGTGTGTGTCGTGGGACGGCAGAACTCAACGGGGTTAGATGAAAAGTGGAGTGAGCATAAACAGCAGCCCAGCGTGTATATTTACATTCTCTGTTAACTGACAGGAGCCGAACAATACAACCTGTGTGATGTTACAAGTTCCTGCAGTACCAGAATAAAGTACTTGTTGCATGCAGAGAAAACCGGACTGTTTCTTTTGTTGTTGTTAGCATGTTTGCCGCTAATTACGAGCCAAAAATAGCACAATACCAGCAGTTTGTTTACTACGGTTCAGAGACCAGAGGCTTTGAAGGTAACAGAAAGACCACAGTTGAGCCTTTGTCTTGTTTCGCTGCAGTGCCTCGCTACTTTTTTGGGGTTTTTAAACATATTTTAAACCCATTATTTGAGGCTCGGGGGACTCCGGCTCCAGTTCGTGGATTTTGATTTTCGCGGAGGGTGCGCCGGTCCCCATTAATCGCGAAAAATAAGGGATCACTGAATTTCTTAAGTCGGTTTGTGTCCGGTAGCCTGGCCAGCCGTGCGCATTCACTTTGAAAAAATGTCTCTTTCAAAAATGTCATTTCCACTGGTACAGAAGATACCAAACCAATCACAGCGGGGCAGGGGTGGGCTTTATACAACGCAATATAGCAGCGTTACTATTAAACGCAAGTGAGACAACTAATAAGATCTTGGATCAACAAGTTTTTACTGCAAAAACAACAGTCAACAGTGTTTCTGCTCCACTGCACGCCACTTTGGATCTCATAGTTAGTTAGCTAAAAGTAATGAATAAACAGCAACAACTTATGGTTGAATGCTAATCCAGTTGTGATGTGACACACTTGATTTGAGGGATGGACTCATGTACACCTCAGGAAACCTTCCAGGATCAGTTCTCACAGCAGAGAAAAGATTCGACATGAGGGGTGTTTATTTTGTAATAGTTGAAGGCTTTGGGGATGGCAGGAAGGCTGAGCAATGAGGTCTCCTGTCAGATCATTTTCAGCATTAAGTCACTTCATTTTTCATAAATGTGAGCACAAAGCAACTCTCACTACAGTTCCATACTGTAGTCCATTACAAGAAATTGATTTAATGTAGCCTTAAATCACTGAGGAGTTGACTCAGCACATCCCTGACACTGTGCCTATAAGATTTATTTAAGGATTTATTACACAGCGTCTCTATTAGATGGCATTAGACAGAAAATGGATTATAGTGATGAAAAATGGAACACAGAGGCAAAGTCATTAAGGTATTAAAAGGGATAATCATCAGTTTATTTCAAGAAAGGCCACTCTCTGTGTCAGATAAGTTAGCCAGAAACAAGCAGAGGATGGTTCAGTGTGGAAAATACATTTTTTTTATCTTCAGTACGCACATATCTCATCTTTTATTTGGTTCCACTGTGGGGAAACAACAAACAGGGTTAATGTTTTATATGCTAAACATCCATTGCGAAGCATATCTGTCATGATATCAGTGCGCCAGCTACCAAGTTATTTTCATGAATTATTAACTTTTGGCTGAGATAACAGCAGACAGTGTGGTGGAAGGAGCTGCTGCTGCGTGATGGATGGCACCCTCATTCTCATGGGAACAGAATTAAACATTAGGTTTTGTGCTAGTTGGAAAAATAAATGAGATCTTCTAATCAGCTCACATGGCCGTTTCCTGTGAGTCCAGTAGCATGTGTGCTTTCATCCCCGACTAGTTCGGTTGGTAGTTTGCTCAGACAACGTGAGAACTGTTTTCATCAGACAACATCACCTCACCACGCTATTTTTTCATGAAGATGATGTAAAGCACTCTGGTAGAGAAATATTTCTTCTTCATACCAATATTTTGTGGTGTTACTGGAGGGCAGTCTGAATCAACATCAGCTGAAGATCGTGTAGAAAGGTTGTAAACTTGTTATGGAATGAAGAAAGGCACCAGGTAGAGCATGAGATTGTGTGGAGAGATAACGCAGAGAGAGCAGGATGTGAAATTATGTAGAAAAACACACCACCCCTAAAACAAACAATTCCTGGTGTCATATTTGGGGCATCTATAGCCCTTTCATACACCAGTTTGAACCACAGACATAAAGAAAATACCTGCAGTTTCATCATTTTACATGTTTTTTTTCCCTAAAAAATATTTAAATTCAGTGTCACCTTGTCTCTTACCTGAGGGCTAAGTGAGGTGCTGAGCTGCCAATGATAGTGCACAGGTGAGGCTTGGTGTTGAACTGTGAGATGACCAGCTGGAAGGTGACTTGACAAGTCTCATACCGAAGAGGACTGAAGATCACAGTGATCTCTGCTTCACTGTTGGCTGGTATCACACCTGGAAAAGAAAGAGCTGCTCAGTGATTTGAAATCAAGCTCATTACGTTGCCAGATTTGTTAAGTACAAGCCTGATCAGAGCAAAAACAACAGTTCCATCTAAATATCACAGGTTGCCTTAGACAAGGCACAGAAACCCGTCTAACGTGTGAAGGAAACTTAAGATTTCCAAAAGCAAAATGTAAATAGCTGATCTAGTTTGCTAATGGCCATCAATACATAAAAAAGTCTTAAATTCTTGAAATCTTGTTATTTATTTTACAAAAATGACAGCAATCCAACCATTTTTTTCCCCCAGGCTGTGGATATTTCAAAACTTCTATTCTTACAACCTATCGAGCTGGATGTTTTTCATACTTGTCTGCAGATCAACTCTTGCAGAATATTTCACCATGTTCAAGCAGCAGAGCCGTGCCAGTCTGTAATACACGTCTTGTGCTTTTCACTTTAAAACAACTGATTTTCTTTTTAAACTTGACAGCCTTCCTTTGGTGCCTCTTTTTTCCTGACGCTTCAACATGTTGATTTACAGCCGCAAGGGTGCAATTTTGCGAGGCAGGTGTGGATTAAGTGGAAGGTGTAACATCTGTGGTGATAGAGAGGTGAAGGAGAACGGGGAGGTCAAAATGCGAGAAAATTTACTCACATTTCCTCGAATGGATCCCTTCCTTCTTCAAAGTCCTCCTCTGAGCATTTTATAAAACTGACTTGACCTAAATGTTTATTTCATCAGTTTGGTGAAAACGTATCCACTCTTTGGACGATGCTGCGTTTTCTTGGAATAACATGTTTTATTTTCATCTTTCAGCTGTTTGCAACCTGCAGATTATGTGATAATCACTTTTTCATGTGACTTCTCACCTGTTGGTGTCACAGGTTCGTCTATTTCAGTCTTTTTTTTCTCCATCTTCCATGTGAAGTTTATTCCTGCTAAACTTTTAAACAAGACGTGAAGAGTGAATTTATTTAAAGGAGTTTTTGCGTTTTTTTTCCCTCCGATGCACATATTTGTCATTTTTGCCATTAAAAAAAAAATAAATAAATACATCAACTTCAACTGTCCATTTTCCATACTGTCTACAGTTTCTAGAATAGAAAACGCCACGATGAGAGCAAATCTTAAAAGTTGAGCCCCAGTTCGTCACTGGATGTGCTATTTCACTTCTCAGGTGTTTTCATCACCAGTTTCTATTCGCAGGATTTTTCCTCACCTCCATTTTTCTCTGTCATCTCTATTTTTATCACTTTGGAGAAACTTTAGTCGATTCAACTTTCTTTTCTACAGGCACAATGTTTCTTATTTACAACAAAAATAGGTCATGAAGCATTTTTGAAAGCGACCTTCTGGCTCGGCCACCTGATCTTTAGCGGGATGGGCAGCAATGTTCTACTTGGAGAGCAGCTGGTTTTCTCTTTGCTGACCTGCATGAACACGATTATTGTTCTCCTGCCTCCCCATGTTTCAGCCATGAACATTAATATCAGAGAACTCTTGGTAACCAATCTGACCTCACAGACTAATTACACAGCTTTCTGGTGGAGTACATGTAATTGTCAACAACAGTCTTGAACGCCCTCCATTTCACATACAATCTGTCTGACTTGTGGTTTTGTTAAGTTTCCTACCTTTCCAACATTTCCACAACAATCTCCTTAGTTCGGCTCAGGATGCATGTCCACAAACATGGACGTCTCCCACTGACTCAAAATGCTTGATTCTTCAGATACTTTTCAGTTTTGAACCCTTCAAAGTTTGTTGATATGTCACATTAAACGATGACAGTTTCCCCCCTGTATTTTGTAAAGCGGTGCTGTTTCTTGTGTAAGCACAAAGCAGGAAGCGCATAAAGGCAATTCCAAAACGAGACACTCATTTGTAACTCTTGTTCTCATTCCAGGAGCTAAGCCAGCTGTGATCCAGACCCCAAGTGCTTTTTCCGCCATCTGTTATGATGCTTTCCAGACCATGAATACTGCTTTATGTCACTGAGTGGAAACCAGAGGCATTCTTCAAGTCCAATAATGGCTTATGTAATACGCAACGCAGTTCTCTGAGGTTTTGAAAAAAGTGTTGCAGACTCACTTTTTCAGCTGGCTTATACTTTAAATCTGGTTGGCAAAAATAAATACATTTATCCATTTTACTTTTGATGCAAATATGGGATTAATTGCATCTTAAAGTAAATCCGCATGAAAAACATTGTCCCGATTTTCAGTGAAGTTTAGGACAATATATGATCTCCCTTTTGAATTTAATTGATCGATTTAACAAGTCCTTACCTGTGACAGGATCGATAGAAAAGGCCTCATGCGGCTCAATAACATACACCTGAAACTCAAAGTCGATGGGACAGCTGCATCTCAGGGGAATAGTGTGGCGAACGCTGGAGATAGGGGATAAAAAGAAGAAAGATGGAACTATTTTTTTCTATGTTTTGACAGCAACGGGTGAATGGAAGCACGGTTGATTTTACTGAAGAATACAAACGGACAGATAATACCATGGGCAGGTAGAAGGTCAAAAAACACTCACAGAGCCACACACACACACACACACACACCTTTGTCCAAGCGTTACAGCTGACAGGTCAATACGAGGAGGGATGCGCAGGTCATCGATGACAGGGTAACCATGAACTGGAATTAACAAGTTCTCTTCCCCCTTGAAAAAGAGTGTAGGCGGGTTGAATGAACAAGACAGGGAGAAAACATGAGAGGGAAAAGATGTCAGGTGAAAGAAGTGTCAAGATAACAGACGTCTCGGGGTAAATATGGGGATATATTATTGATAGGTATGTGAAAGCAGCTGGACATAAATGTTGCTTGAAACTGCATGAAACGTAATATAAGACAAATGTTACACAAGCTTGGTGGTTTTTAATCTTTCCAGTAGTTGCTTTTGATGTTGCGTTCCTTTAAAATCAGCTCCAACTCTATGCTTGACTGATTGCAGTAAAAAACAAGCAACATGACTACCCAGAGAAACCCGCAATATGATAAAAACTGTTTAAACCGAACCTCGCAGTGGACACGGATGCAGTCGTAGAAGTAGCGCCACTCATCCGGACAGAATCTGACCTTCAGGGTGTAGGCGAGGCCTGGGATGAGCCGATACTAGACAAACAGAGACAGCTGAATCACCAGGAACGGCACTGATTGCACTTATAGACAAGTAGAGTTATAAACTTGAAATTCAGATACCTTTTTGGTGTAAGTCGTTTGGAAGTACTTGGTTAGAGTTGGAATTATATGAATATTCACAACTTCAGATGAGATGTTGATTAGTTTCTGATGGAGAGAAATAAGGGGAAAAAAGAAATCATTTATTTCCATCCAATCATGTTCACTTAGGGAAGTAAATTTCATTTCCCTAAAGCTTAAATCAAGTCAAGAAGGCTTAATCACATATATAAAGGTGTTAAATCAGTCCTCACTCACTGAAACTCCTAAAGGAAATTACATGAGAAGAACATGATTTTACAATGACTTTAATATTTAGAGCAAACGCAAACTTTATTAGCTTGTAATATGTACCAAAAATTGAGACCAAGCTGAAATGAGACCCAAAATACAACAAAAATAAGCAACAGCTTAATCTGCAAATCGTACTTGTAGACAGAGTTGTTGCATGCCCCTTCCACCACAGGCGTTTTTTCAATTTAAGTGTTGCACTACTGTTGATAGTATTCACATTATGTCACAACAATGCCAACTGAATAAATTTTAAAAATAAAAGGAAAAACAAAATAATGAAACCAAAAAAAAAGAAAAATAATCAGCCTATCAATTAGTGTAAAAGCTTGACCATCAATGCAAAACAAACACACACAAAAAAAAATGGAACAAATTATGCATAAATTTGTGGTTTAATTTAATTTTTCCTGATGAGGTACATAGCATGCAAGAGGGTCTTCTGCTGCCGTGTCATTCAGTCTTTTCCCTCTTTTTGAAGTGTTTTTTTTTTTCCTCATTTTTTGTAGGATTAATTTGTGGGACTAATTTAAGCAGGGGGCACAAAGAGGGTGGGCAAGGCATTAAAAAAAAAGACAAAACAGAAATACAAATATGAGAAAGAGGCACAGATGGAAGCTCTTTTTTTTTCTTTAAAATAAAATATTCTACTTCTAAGAAATAAAATCTTAAAATATTCTAGGAAAAAGATCTTATTCTTTCTGTGTAGCCCTGTACTAAATGGCTCTGGGACTCCTGTCAAACAGTACATACGCAGTTCAGCTTAGCCTGTGAATTAGAAAGCATCTCAAGCAGTGATTAAAATCTCAAGTCCATCATCATAAAAATAGCCCGAGTTTCCTCACCAGGCTCTTCGTGTAATTCCTCCCAAGTTCAAACCCACCGAAGTGAAGCTCTGAGGGCTCCACTTGGATCTGGCTGTTACTTTTCAGTCTGGCATAGATTTCTGTAAGAAAGAAAGAGCACATCCAGATCATATACAGTATAAGTCAACAAACAAATGCTTTTCACACACAAACCGATTCACATATATTTGATGGTATCATTGCATTAAGACAACATTTACATATCCTATCAGAGGTTTTTAGAAGTCAGAGTTGATTGTGTGCGTACTTGACTCCAGCAGGTGGTTGGGGATGCTGCCCCTGGTCCCCCCCACCTCCACCAGCTGGTTCAGGGGCAGAGGCGTCCCCCTCCTCAGGGGCTCTGAGAGTATCTGCGGGCCAGACAGGGCCACCTCCATACTGGCAAGAGGTCAGCTCTGGCTCCTCATGAGAGAAATGACAGAAGGCTGGAGGAGAGTCAAGGAGAAGTTACAGTGGTACACCCAGAATTAAGAAATAAGTATCCAAGAGGAAAGTGCCATTAGTTCATTAAACAGACTCACTTGAGCAGTTGTTAAAAGTATATTTAAGAAATGTTGGTGAAAATTCTTCAATTGAGTTTCACTGCTACAAAATAAAATAACAGAATCAGTTACTGCCCGTCTACTAGAGTTAGCTTAAACAAAAGCTTTACCTGTAGTTTTTTATCAACAACTACAGACGAACATCTTTAAAACTGTAGTCAAACCACTTACTTATCGACAAACGGTTGCTTTTATTTATCTAACATGATAGCCATATTCCCTTTATTTTTTGCACCACGGACATTTCCTCTAAAACGCTTTCTCTTGTTGTTATCGAGGAGGATCCCACCAAACGCTGTCGTTTCCATAGTAACAGAGGGGCTGGTGGGAAGGCGGGAAATGTCCGAGGGACGAATGCGATTTGTCGCCGGCACATTCAGTTAAAGTCAATCAAACGCAGCCAAATTAGACCGGAAACTCTTTTTTACTTCAAAATAAAAGCCGTGTCACATAGTGTTGCCTGCATTGTCACATGATATTAGTTCAAATCTGTAGGAATAACTTCGAATAAATCAATCAAAACGTAAATTAGAAATAAATATGTAATTCTCGCCACTCCTGTGTTATATACACACCCTTGAGACTACATTATGATTTTATTTTGAAAGTCAACAAAGACATCCTAGTTTAAATCTTTCTACCTTGATGGAAGCGTTTTAAAGGTTGTTCTGCAGGGTACAATACGTGATTATCGACATGCTGAGGAAGCCCATGTTTGAATTTCAGGGGTCATATATCAGCTGCATGGCAGCATGCTTAGTTTCACTGTGGATGGAGTTTTGATGTAGTCGTGCACCCTGAAGGAAGAAAAGAAACAGGCGGAGAAAATGAAAAAAGTTGGACTTATTGGGGTTTTACTGTTAACCCAGGTAAGGAAAAAGACAATTGCTAGGCTGTAATGAAAAAGTTAGGTCAAAATGTCAACTGAGATTTTATTTTTTTTTTTTTTCTTACAGGCAAAATTTTCTTTGGGCTGTGATCCACATGTCAATCTTGTAAAAGATGAAGAAAAGTGTATGAATGATCTGCTGCTATTTAAGTCAAACAAAGCAACAGGTAAGTTAATACAATATTTGAACTGGATATTAGAGCTATATGGAGTTTTTTTTTTTTTTTTAATATATTTGAAAACATTTTGAAATGCTTATTCAAAGCAAAGAGTGTGCTGCTCAGGTATTACCAGTGACTGACATGAGAATAATTCAGCTTTTTTAAACCTACAGAACCTGTGTTGTTTTAGTGACAGCTAGTGGCCATGGTAACAAAATGCAGGACCTAAAACCCTAGGAAGGTTTTAATATTGAAGGATATGAACCCAGTAATGGTTACACTTCTGTTTTGAACCTGTGTTTAAAGAATGAAATCATGCATCTGTTTTCTTTCCCCTCCTCCATCATGTTTCAGAGCCGTGTTGGGCTTGTTTATAAATTTTGATGTTTTGGCTTCAACATAATCTTTCTGTTTTATAAGACAACAATGTCAGCGCACACTGCCAGGGGATGTGGGACGACCTGAACTGCTGGCCGCCTGCTGCTCTTGGGGAAACCGTCTCTCAGCCGTGCCCGGAGGTTTTTAATTCTGAAGGTGAGACCCATCCATGCATATAATTTTTTCTGTGTAGCCTTGGCCTCCATATTAGTTGTAATTTTCTAGAATATATTTCCGTCCAACTACATTTTCACACTCAAAGAGACAGAGGCGTGATTTTACTTACGGTTTTGCAGGTAAAGTGCATCGCAACTGCACAGCCGGCGGATGGACAGACCTTCTCATCCCACATGAAGATGCATGTGGCTACACCTTCAATGAGACGCTGCAGTTTCTTGGAGAGGTTGGTGGCTTTTAATGTACAAGCAGAATTTGCAGTTTGTCCTATAAATCGCACAGTGACAAGCTTGATCATCACTCTGCAGCCATAGATTATAAAGACATTATTAATGTGTTTTGTTTTACTCACAATAAAAAAATACACAGGATATATATATGATGATGATGAGGTCAAGAAAAATAACTTTAATATTCCTGTTTTAATGTAAAATATTCTGTAATAGTTGCATTTAAGGATTCATTCATCAGATAGGTGTCTCTTTGATGTGTGTGTGTAACTAGGAGGCAGAAAGCAGTGCTCGTTTGTTTGGTAGAGTGACGTGTCTAACCAGTAATAACAGGGCAATTAATAACAACCGGCAAAGAAAGACGGATGAAGAACATTCAGTATCCTAAAAGAAGCACAGCCCACTGCTAAAAGCATAAAAAGATTGTGGCTCCCGGCCAGTAAAAGGGAAGTTGGGTCCCATGACTTCTCAGTGTCTGCATTTCATACTTGGTGTCTGACTGTAAAATCTCCAGTGGCGTAAGACTTCATCTCCTGTAAATTTGGTGGAGAATTTAACTACCAGAGAGGTATCCAGGTAGATATTTTTGTTGTGGAAACACTGAGGTCCTTAATGACGCGTGTCCATCAGGACATGCTGTTCCTAACTTCAGAAGAACTTTTGTCATCCCGGGTTCTGATAATATTCTTGAACTGGTCATTCATATAATCAGAGCAGTTCAAGCTAAAAATGTAACCATTGTTTATGTGTTTGTTTCATTATGAACACACATCATTGATGAAAAACAGAGCTCACCACCCTCACTCCCTCCCTGCTGCTAAATCATATTACCGTATTTTCTGGACTATAAGCCGCACCTGAATATAAGCCGCACCCATTAAAATATAAACGAAATATATATTTTGTCACATAAAAGCCGCAGCGGACTATAAGCCGCCGGTATCCAGGCTGAGAAATAAGATATTTACATCGAAAGATTTTGTACCATAAGTGTTTATTCATATACCTGAACTGATTTTTCCTCCTCCTGTGTACTGAAACCCCCCCACACAGCAAAGACATCCGGATCGGACCCGCGAATCGGACCCGTATCGGGATCCACTTGCACTCAGTGCCGGATCCGCTTTGGAGCCAGATCGTGGACCTGCTGGCTCCACGCTGTGTCTGGTCCGCATCTGCGATTAAAGCCTTACCTCTTTGGCAAGTCCGCTCAGAACCCTGAAATCCACTGGGAAACTGACTGGACAAACTGATAAATCCAGATGTGTCCGAGTAGCCACAATGGTCAGACACACCTGGATTAATCAGTTTGTCCAATAATAACAGGTATTGATGCTCACAAAATGAATGTAGAGTAGCATAGCCAACATAGGCTATTAGGCTACTTAACAAAAACAGAATAGCCTTTAACTACTTGGTTTGTTTTTTGGTTTTTGCACTTCCTGCTAGAGCGCCCCCTGAGGGCTGAAGAAAAATTCATAGAAAATCCGCATCTCTGTATAAGCCTCATGGTTTAAAGCGTGGGACAAAAGTAGCGGCTTATAGTCTGGAAAATACGGTATTACTTTTACTAAACGGTGGTTAAATCAATCTTCTAATAAAACAAAGTAAACTAACCTTGGAGCAAATGTAGGTGGGTTTTGTAACTTTCCCCACGTTCAGTTGCTTGTGTGGATTGACACAACTTAACCCAGACCGCATTTTTCTAGCGTTTGTTTCAGCTTGGAAAAGGGAATAAAAATGTCCCCTCCAAACGTTCTGGACACCTCGAGTCACTGTTGCTGGTCCCCAGCAGCAATATTCCACCATAGCGTTATTCTAGTATAATATGTCGGAAAAATAGCGAATTAACACAGTCCTTAACGCAGGAGCAGAAAGTTTGTCCGACCTAGCAACAGTAACTAGGAAGGGGGCGGTGCTTACGGAAAGGTCAATTATTCATTGTTTTTTTTTTTTTTTTTATTTCTCAGAGATGATTGTCCGTGGACAGTTTTTCGCTCGGTTTTAGTACTTATCAGTCTCCTCAGTGCTTTTCATGCTTCATCCTGAAAAACTAATTATTTATTTTTAGGTTTTGTAGCTCTAGTGGCCTTCATTTACAGTGAGAGAGAAAGGGAATTGGGGCAGAAAGAGAATGGGGGAAGACATGCAGCAACTATTTGACCCCTTTGAAACAGAGTACAGTAGCATCTTTTCCACAATCAGTCTTCCAATATGGTCATACAGTTCTGTGAAAAGTCGAACATCAAATTTAAACCTAATAATTACCGTAGAAGACCTTTATCCATAATCAGCCTGAGGTCAATACACCACAGGCTAAAATATGTAATTGATTCCCAGTTTGAAATTTGGAAATTCAAGTAACTGAGTTCTGTTCATTTTCATCCTGTTCAGCCCTCAAACTCCCATTTGTATTACTCCTACGTGAAGACCATGTACACCATCGGATACGCTCTCTCTCTCATCTCTCTTACCTTCGCCATCATCATATTTTCCTTGTTCAGGTGAGAAACATCTCCGTCAAATTCTGCACCGACTCCCTTTCTCCTTTTATCTGCAGGGTTTGTAAAAGTTTATGCTTTTTCAGGAAACTGCACTGCACCAGGAATTATATTCACATCCAGCTGTTTATCTCCTTCATCCTGAGAGCCATCTTCATCTTCATCAGAGACACTCTGCTGTTTACTGATGAAGAGCTCTATCACTGTGACTACTACCCGGTAAGGACATCTCAAGTCACAAATTTCATTTGCGAGTAAATTTGAAACGGTTTGATCAATCAAAATTCTCTTTATAGCAAATGAAATGTAGCACATGTAGTGAATATTGGATGAACGGCTTCAGGCTAGTTATTTTTTTTCCCCCACTTTCAGCTTTTTTTATTTTTGAATGACGGGAAAATTTTCAAAGTTCACATTGACACAAATGGATGTGATTGAAGGGAAGTATCCAAGGAATCGCACACACAAAAAAAAGATTATTTTTAGTTCTAACCTTCACCGTTCTAGGGAGATGTGAAAACTGAAACTCTGAATGAAACCTTTAGAGAAGCAGACTGGATTTGATTTAGTTTCATTTAAGGTTTCCTGAGAAGGTTTACTGCTGTCTGGGAGTGACTTCCTGCAGTATTTTTTGTGAACAGTGAAGACTCTATGTCATTATTGTTCCCATCAAAGAAATGGCACCAATATTTCCCAATACTGCCATTTGGGAAAATATCCTGTTAAAGAATTTAAACAACCCATGTGACATGCGACTGCCAGACTCAGATACTTAAAATTAACTTGACTAACAAAAAATGCCCTGGACTGCTCTTCTGATTTCATTCCAGCTTCTTGGTGTCTTTTTCTTTGTTTTAAATTTTGTTTGCACTATTGTACCTCTTCTGATTTTGGTGCAGGAAACAATATGTGATATCAGTTCATAAACTTTGAGATGTTTGATGGAAATCTTTAGCTTTTCAGTCAGTCCCACTCTTCTCTCCATTTTATAAGAATTCAAGCCAACTTTTTTCAAAATATAGAAACCAATACTTAATAAACTCACCTTTTCCTCTGTCACTGTGCGCGGCAGGTGGCGTGTAAGGTTGTCCTGATGTTCTCCAACTACTCCATCCTCGCCAACTACAGCTGGCTGCTCGCGGAAGGTCACTTCCTGTTCACCTTAGTGAGTCGCTCCTTCTTCTCGCTGAAGAAACACCTCGTCTGGTACATCGTCCTGAGCTGGGGTACTGCATCGCGTGCACCTCACAGTCTTGCCGTTCACACTTAAAGACATACTTACAGCTACGTACTGTCTGTCAGATGTGCTTGCTGTGTCTTTGTAGATCTAACCAACATTTATTTTATCGGACAGGTTTACCACTTATTGTTATTCTCTTCTGGGGATGTGCTAAGTATTTTTATGAAGATGAAGGGTAAGCATCTCTGTTTTACTGATTCATCTACACATATGAGATTAGCGTGTCAAATGATGTTACTGATGTTACTCATTGTCTTTCTACAGTTGTTGGGAAACCAAGAGACATGAATGGATTTGGTGGATTCTTCGAGTTCCAGTTCTTCTTACTCTATCTGTAAATTATGTGCTTCTATTATTTTAATACTAAAAAAAAAAGTTAGATATCTTAGCACACTGAATTCCCTTCGCTATGCTAAATATAAAGCTACCACCAGCAGGTGGTTAGCTTAGCTTATCCTATTTTAAAGACAGGAAATGAGGCAACTGCTGGTCTGATTCTTCACAGAAGTTTGAAGCTCATCTCACTTCTGCCTCTAAAGCTTGAACCACACTATTTGTTGGCCAGTCAAGTGACCACTGATTGTCTGGCAAACTCTACAGCAGCCATTCCCAAACTTCAGAACACCAAAGGCCCAATTTGAAATGCGAAAAATCTCCACGGCCCACTGAAACATTTAATCAGAAGTGATCAACATACAGGACTAGGAACCATGTTCTGACATTAATGTAAGGGGTCAGCAAATAAGCTGACACTTGTCATATTAAGTTAAGATGACAGTAGAATAACACTTAACTGCTTTGTTTTGTTACTTCTTGATTTTTTTTAATCATGTCGTTAATATTCTACGGTAATTAAAAACATTTTAAAAAGATCGATGATTTAAAACATATTTGTTTAATTTTAATGACCTCTCACGGCTCACCTGCAGTTCCGCGATGTCCCACCAGGGGGCTGCGGCCCACACTTTGGAAATCACTGCTCTACAGAATTACAGGAAGTCACTGCAGCAGGCTGAAACACAATGCAATTCAATAACATCTGGCTTTTTTTGGAAATACGACAGTGATCAGACCCAGGTCAAGAAATGAGCACCTGGGAACTGGGAAACTTAACATTACCGTGTCGTAAAACATCAACAGCTTTGCTTCACATTTACAAAAATGATGGTTTCAGAGGAATCTTCGGGTCTTTGTTCAAGTTACAAAACCTTAAATCATGCAATAAGTGAGAAAGAAAAATGGAAGGACCAGCAGAACTTGCAGGACAGTAAAAAGTTGCATCATTACAGGCTGGAATGAGAAGTCGGTAGATGTATTAATATTGGGAACTTCAACTAACCTATTTCTGGCCTCCTACTTTCATTCACACCGTGAAGCACAGATTAGTTCTTCAGATTGACATGCACAGATGTCCCAGACGTTACCTCATGCTTTAACACAAAAAAAACAGGGGCGTGAGGATCCATTTTGAGGAAGGATTTACCTCTTTTCCTGTTAAGCCAAAAAGAAATGGTGCTGGTGTGGTGCCTTGAATTTATAATTTCTCCATTAGTAGGTTTTTGTATTCTGAAATTACTTGATAACAGCAAGAAATCGTGGATGGTAAACATCCAGCAGGTATCTCGCTGGTCACTTAAGTTTCATTTTTCAACCAAGGAAGCTGCTGCTTGAGTAAAACTACATCTGAGTTAAATATTCTGGGTGCCATTTCCCTCACTTTACTCTAGTTTAAGTGGCTCTAGCTAAATATTTAGCTAAATATGATAAATATTTGGTTACATTTTTAGCTAAATATGCATTTCTTTTTTTTTATATAACCATAATGTTCTCTGGCTTTAATCCTTCCAGATTAATCTAATCTTCTTCTTGGGTATTTTGAGGATACTGGTGAGCAAACTCAGAATGCCAGATGCCCAGAGAATGAATTCAGCCAGTACAAGTGAGTAGCTTTTAGTTTTATGGTTTCATTCAAAGTTTGTTCTTTGTAAAAGTAAATTCACACGGCCAACAAGCTAGAGGTCACCCCCCTGTTCGCCTTCAGCTGCTGTTGCTTATGTCTGAAGGTAGCCACTTCCTGTTGCTTAGATGAATTTTTTCAGATCTTCCAGGTCAACCCAGAACCGGCCGTGATTTTTTTTACTACAATTAACAGCTAAACAAGCCTTATTATCTATAAAATAAAAGCATTTATGCTCTAACTGACCTCTATTTAAAGCTCAGATATCAAGTTCACCAAAACTGCGAAGCGCTAAGTAGCTCAAGTGATGACAGCTAGCTGTTAACGTCAAAGACCGCAATAAAGCTGTTAGCTCAAAAAAGCACCTCTAATTATGGATACAGCTGTCGTTTTAAGTGATTTTACCCACTGAAGTACGTAAAAATTCACTCCTCGTACAGCTGTTTTGGATGTGAAATCTTACTGCAGAGACCAAAACCATTTTTTGTTCCAGGTTGTAGGACATGACTTTGTAGCATTTAGCCTGGGAAGCTCCAGCCTCCCTTAATATCAGTTGAAAAACTTAAAATACATATAAATGGTTGATCAAGCAGGGAAAAGTCCTTTTGAACCAGTAATAAGTAAAATGCTTTGTTCTTTTTCCACCAGGAGGCTGATTAAATCCACATTTTTTCTGGTGGCTCTGTTTGGTCTCCATTACATCCTGTTTGTTTTCTTACCTGCTGAAGTCAGCAGCTCTTTGATTAAAATAAGGATCTTCGCAGAGCTGGCTCTGTCGTCCACACAGGTAAATCATCCAAACATCTTAAAGAGAAATATCTCCAGTTGACTCAGAATAATGACAAACACAACACTCTCTGGCCTCTCTCTCCTGACATATAAGGGTTTTGTTGTTGCCGTCCTTTACTGCTTCTTGAATGGAGAGGTAAGAACTTATTAACCAGTTGGGTTCAATTTGAATTTGGGAAAGTGTGGACCAGAGGATCATGGATGCTTGCATTTTTAGGTACAGCAGGAGTTTAAGAGGAGGTGGAGGAGATGGAGGCTCATTCAGCATCTTCCCAGTCGACCCAGGCAGCATCACAGCTCCATCAGCAACAGCGGGTCGGCCCAAACACAGGTTTCCCTGCTGCCCTGCTCTTCAGGAGGCCTGACGAACAGCTGACTCCTCCTGTGTACTCCAGAGATGTGACACAAGTGGTGTCTCCTCGCTTTTTTTTTTTTTTACTTAATGGACAGATGAATGGGTTGATAGATATGTGAAGGAAACATGTATATATTTGAAAACATGTTAAATTAAAAAAGTATTAATATAAATGTTTAACTTTGATTTGTAGGGACATTTTATTTGAGTAAAAAGTTTCTGATTTTTGGCAGCGACGTAGCCTTGACAATATTTTTCTTTCTATGGTGCCATTATATGTAGTACCACCACTTCCCACCACATGGGGGCACATATCTGCTGTGTTGACAGAAGAGCCACTGATGACATTAAGTCAAGGAGTCTAGCAGGTCTTGTAGTACCACTTTATCCCACTAGAGGTACATGTTGTTTTCTTACAGCAGGCACTCACGCATTAAAATGTCTATAATATACTGCCGCCATGTGGTCAGATGTGGTATTGCTACATAGAGTGGCTTTAAATTTCTATTTTGGTACTTAACATCTTCTGCAGCCTGCTGCTGTTTTCTGTCAGAAATTTAATATGGTATTAATTTCTTTCGATATCTTAACAGGGAACTACTGTATTTTCAAGTGGCCCTGCAAAAGTCCGAGTCCGAGTCTTAAATTGAGGCCGTATAGGGGGAAAAAAAATACCGGTGTGTTTTAAAAGAAGCTTTCCAACTTCACAAACCTCAGTTTCAATCAAATAATAAATAAAGAATCATGTTGTGGCGTTACACACAGCAAAATTGGACAAATAAAAATAAATGGAAATACATTTACTGACTCTGATGATCACTCAGTTATTCAATTTGTCATCATTCAAATTTGACCTTAATTCAACATTTATCGAGCTTTCAGTTTGGTCACAGTTCATCTTCCTGACGACATTTAAATGTGTTGTCAGCACAATTTGGTCTGAGAACTGCGATTATGAAAAGAGTCATTTTAGTGTTTTATGGATAAAGTCATGAGAAGGTTATCAGTTCATCCTAAATTACTGTGATGACTAAAAGAAAGCCACCTTTGTATCACTGGAAATCCAAGTTCCAAATTGGAAAGTTCATCTCAAATACACTCTAAAGTCAAAATAATAACTTAATGCCATTCATAAAAAAAGAACACAGCTGGTCTAAAGAGAAATTGAGCAACATTTACGGATTAATGAAAGCAAGTTTGTTCTTTTTAGGGTCTAGGGGCCACAGACAGTTTGTCAGATGACCACCCAAACACTGAATAAAAGCCACAGAACACTGAAGACAATGAAACACGGTGGAGCACGCATCATGATATGGGGATGTTTCTTATATTATGCAGCATGAAAATCCCTCACCTTTTGGCGAAATTGGCTGTTTTGAAGTCAAAAAGGGTGACCTACGTGAATCGTGTAGATTCGAGGAGTTTTCTTTTTTCAGGGGTGTGTGTGTGTGTGGGGGGGGGGGGGGGGGGTGGAGTCGGGAGATTTTTTTTTTTTTCATTATCATATAATTGCCCTAATAAGCAAACTGAGCACTTCAGAAATCAGCCCTTTAAATGACACTTGGACAGTCAGTAAATCCTTCCCAGAACCAATCATACACCAAATATTTCCATTATTCCAGTCATACGAACATTCTTCATTCATGTGTACTTGGAGTACTCGGAGGTTGCATTGCTAAGCTGGACCAGAAACAGGACCTAGTGCTGTCCACGCTGGGGATAAGGCAGACGAGCCTACGTTTACATTTCCTACCTACATTTACTAGTGAATTGAATTTGGTGAGTTATGGTTTCAATCGTTTTCATACTTTGCGATGTAACAAAGTAAGTAGCCGTTCACTACAGCTAACGTTGAACACTGTGAGAGCTAGCCAAAGCTCCGGTGAAAAACAGCTCCCGTTTGCTAGAAGTTTGCGTCAAGCTTGTGTAGTTAACGGTAACATTAAAAAAAAAAAAAAAGACAGGCTTCTTTCTAATATTTTTGTAATTGGTGAATCCATGTCTGGGACGTGTGAGGATAATATTCACGTGAGGGCTGAGAAGGCTCAAGGTGAAGTTGTAAACTGTAGTCACTTGATACCCTAACCCAGCCATTCCCAAACTTCAGAATACCAAGGCCCAATTTGAAATGTGAAAAATCTCTCCGGCCCACCCGAACCTTTAAACAGAACTGTGGTCAACATACAGGACTTAGAAGCAGCATTGCCAGGTGGGAAATGTAGGATTATTGTACCAGAGACTCAAAATTATCGTATTTTGGAGGTAATTATCGTACATCTGTCATAACCAAAATAACAAGCCTAATGATGCGCTATAGTCAAATTTAATCACCAGTGTTTGGTCAGCTTCGCCCGCTATTTTTCAGCCACATTCAGCCTATCATGCTCGTTGTTCTGAGACAAACATTTGTATCACACGCTCAACAAAGCAGATTGGCTGGAAACATGTCACATGGGAACAAATACCTTCGGGATTCACAAAAAAAAAAATCCTCTGGCTGACAGTTGCGGCAGGCAATAATAAATACTCAAATTATCGTACATTTGGCCTTTTGTGGTGGGGATTATTGATCGTACAGAGGGCCAAATTATCATACAAATACGGTAATTATCGTACACCTGGCAACGCTGACTAGAAGCAATGTTCTGATATATTGTAAGGGGTCAACAACTAAGGTGACACTTGTCATATTAAATTAAGATGATGAATAAAAAATTAAATTTATTTCATTTATTAGCGCTTGAAGTTTGATTTACCGACATGAACTCATGATTGTAAATCATCCTGGCACCTGAATCAATTGGAAAAGTCGTTGAGGCTTGATTGTTGCCTGTATGGTCTGGAACTGGCCGGAACTACGTTTGAGATTCACAAAGAGAACATGGCAGCCAATTAACAGCATAGTCCTAAAAATATAAGTCGTTCTCTACCAGTTTTAAGTTTATATTGAAAGGAATGTTTATTAGCAAGGCTTAAAATGAAATAAAATTGTCACACACACACACACAAACCAAAAATGCTCTGCTACACAATGGTTACCTGATGAACAGTTGCCTTTGTACTAATAATGTAGCGCAACAATACTTCCATTCTAGCGCGCACTTCAACGATGCGGTCGTGCAGTGCAGCAACAGTCTGACAAGTAGGTAGGAGGTAGTTCCGAGACGGAGCAGCGAGTTGAAGCTTATCTTGTTCACGAAGCTGGGATCTTTACTTTACACCTGTCTGCCACACACACTCCCTTTATTCCTTGCCTGAAAAAGTAAAAATTAAAATAACAGAAGGGAGCTGAGGAGGACGGACTGTTTTCCGAACTTGTTAAAGCTGGTGCCGCATTTGTTTCACTGTCATCCATGGTAAGTTGAATTTCCTTTTCTTACTAAACCCTTAAGGAAAGGAATAGCTTGTTATATGGTGGTAAAGGGAATATTTTATATTTACTGGGCAGTCGCGCGGCTTTGTAGCTAAACTTTTTTTTTTTTTTTTTTGGTCAGAACATGGCATTTAAGCTAGTGCGTTGCCACCGTGGACGTCTTTATAAAGCTTTTTGTCTCATTCCTTTTTCACTTGTATAATGTGGTTATAATGTTAAGAGAAGGCAATGAAAGGGCCTCGGAGTGAAAGTAACGTGCATACCGACTGAAACAACAAATAAAACGTGTAGTTGTGTTCTGGTGTGGCGGAGGAATATTTGTGTCCTGTTCGAACCGAGTACTTTAATTACCCTCTGTGACTTTATACATTTGTCTTGTTCCCTTCGTGTCTTTGAGGAGGATGTTGCATAGTATGTAAGTCAAAATAGAGTAAAATTGTGAGAACCAAGAGCAGGCCCTTCGGTTTAAACTCTGTTCCCGCATGCAGTTAATAAATTGTGCGATAATTGCGCTCACGTTATACGTATTCGGAACTTTATGCCGAAAGCTTTATTCTACAAGAATGTGCCAGTGATCTTGTAAACGTGGCAATTTTTTTTATACAGAATCAAAAGTCAAAAGTCACAAAGCAATATTTCTTAACCATTTTTACTGCTACAGGTATTCACTCCCGTGCTCTTTGTGGAGAGCCGGTTGTTAAATTTTCTTTCTACCCGAGTTGACTGCGCATGCGTATAGCAGCAACTTCAGAAGGCCATAATATTCTGCTGCCTGACGGTTATCGCGGAAGAGAAAAGGTTAGTTTCTTGTATTTTTAATACTTTGTATGGACAGTATTTAATGCATATACCTTTGAGGGGCAAATCAAATGCTCCGAATGCCTAACATTTAATACTTTGTATGCACAGTATTTATATTGCATAGGTTTGACAGACAAATCAGATGCACGTCTTTATGATGCATATGCCTGTGTGTGAGTGAATGTGCTTTTCCACCTGTATTAAACCTTGTTCAGGAGGAGAGCAGATATATGTGCTGGTAGGATATTGTTACAATGTAGGAAAAAAAATTACAGATGAGGTTATAATTTTCTGCTACGGTAGGAAGAAATTTCAAAACATCGGCTCTTTTGGCTCGGCTCACTAAAAAGAGTCGGCTCTTTTGGCTCCCAAAGTGGCTCCTCAGTTTTTTTGTTACTTAAATTAATTTATTACCAAATTATGTGTAAAATGAATAACTAATAAAAAAAAAAAAACATAAACTATAACAAATGTATTTATATGGCTTTAATAATAAACTTAACATATACATAAATAAATTCTAATTTAAAAAAAAGACCCATTTTAATTTGTGAAAAAACAAAATCAACTAAACATCACTCAACAAAATATAAATTGAAAATGTGCAACTATTTATAGTGAAAAACCTTCATTAGCAGAGTCCCTTACTGGTCTTTTCTCCAACTCTGTTAATTGCACTGTTGAATGATTAGTTCAAATATGCCTGTGCAGGTTGTTAGTGGAGCCTGCTCGATATGAAATTTGTATTTTACAAAGTGTACACTCTGCCTTTCTGGAGGCTAACACTTTGAAGTGTGTTCAAATTTTACTCCTTTTCTTGTTGTCACTCATCTTTGGTGAAATGCTCCTCTCTTCCCCCTCTCGTCTCTGTCTCTGCCTCATGTGCACCGCTGTGTGTGTCTGTAACCCCTCCCCCCTCCTGAGCAGAGTGTTGTTGACACTGCTCCCCTCCCCTCTATGGCAAGCCGTTTTAACATAAAATAGTTAAACTGGATATGTATTGGAGATATCCATAATTCAATTCTTCCTATCCAAAAATAACATTTCAGATATCTACAAAGTAATTTCTCCTATCCACAATTGTAATTTCAGATATTCACAACATCATTCTTACTAGGACAAATGACATCACTTTTCTCATTCATGTGTATGGGGTTTAATATTACAGATAGTCATCATCCATTACAGATATCTATAACTCACAATGCAGATATCTGCAACTGATTTACAACTATTATTTACAACTTATTTCCATTTAAAGATATCTACAACATAATTTTGACTAGTCGCAATTCCAATTCCAGATATCTCCAAACACTGTAAATTCAAGATATCTGCTTTTGTATATCAAGATATCTTAAATTGAATTTTACCTAGTCAGAATAACGTTGTTGATATCTTGAATTGGAATTACAACTAGTCAAAATTAAGTTGTTGATATCTCTAACTGGAATTATGGATAGTCATAATTCATATGTAGATATCTGTCATCGGATTGAAGATATCTTGAAAGGAACTTTTATTAGAGATATCTCATATTCAGGATATCTTTAAACCTGATTCTTCCTAGTCAGAATGTAATTGCAGATATCTTGTATTAGAGTTTCGAGTAGGCGAAATGACATTGCGGAGCGGGAAAAGAAAAGTTAAAGAGTGAGGCGGGGCTTGGTACCGAATTAAAGTCGTTAAAACCATCGACCACTACTGTAACTCTGTTTCTCCAGCTAGCCAGCTGAAATACTAGTAGGACTTTTTACTGTTTCTTCACGATGTCCGAGCAACGGGGGGCTGAAGTTGGCGTATTTGACCGGGTTTTTAACGCCGCAGCACAACAGGAGCTAACGACCAGAAATGGAGAGGAATTACTCTTTGGTTAACTGAAACTTTGGTTCACTGAGCCAATAGCCAATAGAAAGCTTGCCAATAATAAGCAACGAATTGGATGCCTCGCATTAGCAATGTCTTACTCAACAATTCTGACTAGTCACAATTATGTTTGAGATACCTTTAACTTTCATTCTGACTAGTCAAAACCGAATTAAAGATCTGTATCTGTAATTGTCATTGAGGATGTGTGACGAGTTGAGTGGTGCGTTAAGTGACGCCATTTCGGATATCTGTAATTCAGTTTTGACTAGACAAAAATGAATTACAGATATCTCTAAATGTACTTTTGACTAGACAGAATGAATTTACAGATATCTTTAATTAATATTCCTACTAGTCATAATATAATTAAGACTAGTCAAAATTAGATTATTGATATCTATAATGCTAATTCCGGATAGTAAAACCTAACTATTTTATGTTAAAACGGCTTGCCATACCCCTCCCCCTCCTGCTCAGTGTAGTCACACAGACGTTGCCACAGCCAAACATGTTGACCAATACGGCTTTAAAAGACAATAAAAAAAAAAAAAAACGCTCTCAATCGCGAGTCGGCTCCCGTCAATCGTTCGCGACCTACCCATCACTACTACAGACAGAAAACTGGAACAACTGTGAGGAGAAGCAGAGCGTGAACCCACAGATTACAGGACAGACTTGTATGTGGGTTTGCTCTGATAAAAGGAGAGGAAGTGGAGTGGTGTTACGTGCAAGACCTCTCCCGCACGGCTGTTAACCGATAGGTTGGGGGTTTGCTCATGTAACACAATGAGCATTGCTGTTGCTTCATCTAATTCAAGGAGCATGTCAAAAAGAGAAAACAGGTTATGCAGAGAAATCCGAAAAATCTGATCAGCCATGGAGTTGCTGTTAGCAACAGACTTGATGTGAAGTTGCCACTTGAATGTAGTGACAGTTTGAAAATCACTCCTATCTCCAATGTCACTTGTTCATACATGTTTATTTACGTAGCACTCTAGTCCTGTGAGACATGATATTTCGTTCCACTGTGTCTACAAGTAGCTGAATGACAAGCTTGACTGGGCAGGACAGCTCAAGTGAGTTATGGGAAGAAAAGGAAGCTCGTCCCTGGGTGGGCTCGAACCACCAACCTTTCGGTTAACAGCCGAACGCGCTAACCGATTGCGCCACAGAGACAGGAGCGTGGCTAACTGGTCTATGGGTGTGGCTTTGAGCCTGTCTCCACCCCCTTTTGCACAGTAATCTTTTTTTTTTTTTTTTTTTTCTTAAACCAAGAGAGAAGAGTCAGCATACAAACACATAACATTTGAAGTTTGAAAGTGCTTGAATTTGACCTGGGAAAATGCACAAATCATGTCTATCACTCTCAATTTGTAATTTGACAAGGAGAGGTGTGTGAAAACAAACAAGCGGTCATCGGTTTTCATCGGTATTCATTTGTGGGTGAGGCCATCAATTGAAGTCGGCGGTGCGCACGCGTGTGCGCCTCAAGCGTGACCAGTCTCTGTGGCGCAATCGGTTAGCGCGTTCGGCTGTTAACCGAAAGGTTGGTGGTTCGAGCCCACCCAGGGACGGAGTTTTCTTCCCACTGAAAATAATTTGGGAACTATAGCACGAGACAGCATTTCAATGATGATTTAGCTTAAACCAGTGGTGCGCAAACTGTGGTATGTGTACCACTGGTGGTACGCGGGGGAATGTCAGGACTTTCCACATTTTCCCCTTTTTTTATATTAAATCGGAAACATATAATGCATTATAAATACGTTTCAAACGAAATTCAGGTAACAATAAATAACTACAATAAGAAATAAATATCTCTCCTGTGAATTTAAAGCTAGTTGAGAGGGCATATATGGGTATATTTTAAAATTGATCATCATTGTGGTACTCGGTGCTTGAATTTGACCTGGGAAGTGCACAAATCATGTCTATTACTCTCAATTTGACAAGAAGATGTGTGTAAAAGCAAACAAGCTGTCATCGGTTACAAGAAGAGAAAAGAACTCAACAGTCAAACATGCCAACCAATTGCACCACAGAAACAGTGCCATTTTTTTATTCAATTATGGGTGTGGCCATCCATTGAGGTCGGCGGTGCGCACGCGTGTGCGCCTCAAGCGTGACCAGTCTCTGTGGCGCAATCGGTTAGCGCGTTCGGCTGTTAACCGAAAGGTTGGTGGTTCGAGCCCACCCAGGGACGGAGTTTTCTTCCCACTGAAAATAATTTGGGAACTATAGCACGAGACAGCATTTCAATGATGATTTAGCTTAAACCAGTGGTGCACAAACTGTGGTACGTGTACCACTGGTGGTATGCGGGGGAACCTCTGGACTTTCCACATTTCACCCTTTTTCTTTTTTTTTTTTTTTTAATTAAATCGGAAACATACAATGCATTATAAATACGTTTCAAACGAAATTCAGGTAACAATAAATAACTACAATAAGGAATAAAATTCTCCCCTGTGAATTTAAAGCTAGTTGAGAGGGCATATATGGCTATAGTTTAAAATTGATCATCATGGTGGTACTCGGGAGAGCTGAACGGTTTCTCAGGTGGTACGCAGTATTAAAAGTTTGGGAACCACTGGCTTAAACTATATGCAGTTAAGGGAATATCTAAATTCTCTCAAACACCTGGTGAATATATAGTAAATTTAACCCCTAAATGCTTTAAACTCAATGAAAACACATCCATGCATCCCTACAAGTGTCTTTTGGTGCTTGGCCCATCAATTTGGGTGTGGTTTTGAGCCTGTCTCCACCCCCTTTTGCACAGTAATCTGATTTTTGTTTTTTTTTTTAAATCTTAAACCAGGAGCGAAGAGTCTGTTTAAAGTCAGTGTACAAACACATAACATTTGAAGTTTGAAAGTGCTTGAATTTGACCTGGGAAATGCACAAATCATGTCTATCACTCTCAATTTGACAAGAAGAGGTGTGTAAAAGCAAACAAGCTGTCATCGGTTACAAGAAGAGAAAAGAACTCAACAGTCAAACATGCCAACCAATTGCACCACAGAAACAGTGCCATTCTTTTCATTCATTTGTGGGTGTGGCCATCAATTGAAGTCGGCGGTGCGCACGCGTGTGCTCCTCAAACGTGACCAGTCTCTGTGGCGCAATCGGTTAGCGCGTTCGGCTGTTAACCGAAAGGTTGGTGGTTCGAGCCCACCCAGGGACGGAGTTTTCTTCCCACTGAAAATAATTTGGGAACTATAGCACGAGATAGCATTACAATGACGATTTAAGGCTGATTTATAATCGAACGTCAGGTCGTCTGCGTCACCTACGCAGACAACGCAGAGGTTGCAGATACTACGCAGAGACTCCCGTGCACCTCTCCAAAAAAGTAACTCAACGCAGACACTACGCAAAGAGTGTGAAGAGGGGGAGGAGAGAGGAGCGAAAGTAGGCCTCTGATTCGTCAATTCTACATCCGCATAGAAAAGAGCACGTCATTGAAGAAATGAGGAAGTACCCACATCTGTACGATTCTCGTTCTCCACACCACAAAGACAGCACATATTCTAGTAATTCATGGAGGGAGATTGCGATGAATGTGGGTCTGGATACGGCTAAGACAATGACAATGTTGTCACAACTTTTGAAAGTAGAAGTTGCGTTGAGTGAAGTAGGAGTAGGAATTCAGGTAACAATAAATAACTACAATAAGAAATAAACATCTCTCCTGTGAATTTAAAGCTAGTTGAGAGGGCATATATGGCTATATTTTAAAATTGATCATCATTGTGGTACTTGGAGAGCTGAACGGTTTCTCAGGTGGTACGCAGCATTAAATCAGACATGTTTATCGGACCTATTTACATACATACAGGTTCCCATAAATTGGAGCACATTAAAGATCAAATCCAAATAACTCAGCGAGTAAACTAGACTTGTTTCCTACTGCAGGCATGAAAATCCCTCACTTTTCAGCAAAATTTGCCATTTTGAAGTCAAAAGGGGGACCTACGTGAACCGTGTAGATCTGAGGCATTTTTTTTTTTTTTTTTTGGGGGGGGGGGGGGGGGGGGGGGGGGGGGGGGGGGGGGGGGGGGGTTGTCGGAGTCGGGAGATTTATTTTATTATTATTTTTTTAATTATCATATAATTGACCTAATAAGCAAACTGAGCACTTCAGAAATCGGCCCTTTAAATGACACTTGGACGGTCAGTAAATCCTGCGCAGAACCAATCAAAAGCCAAATTGTTCCATTATTTTCAGTCATACGGACATTCTTCATTCATGTGTACTTGGAGTGCTTGGAGGTTTCATTGCTAAGCGGGACTAGAAGCAGGACCTAGTGCTGTCCACACCGGGGACAAGGCAGATGAGCGTGTGTTCACATTTCCTAACTACATTTACTAGTGGATTGAAGTTGGTGAGTTATTGGCCAATTCCAATTCCTCCCTTAACCCTCGATCTCAACCCTCGCCCTTAAACCTCAGTCTGGGCCCTCCAAATTAAATGTAAGCGCTATCTTGTGACTTAAATTGGGTTAGTGTTAGTCTTCAGACTGTGGGGGGGGGCGGCCTTACGCCAAAGCTACGTCCAGTTTGTCAAGAAAACGACAACAACGAAGGAGAAGAAGACATAGAAGAAGAATAAGATCATATAAATATATATAACAAAGACAATAAGATAGTTTCATAACATTTATGTCTTTATTAACTATGAAAATATTTTCATTTTAAAGCTCACTTTCTTCTGCGCCATCCTTTTCAAAGACGTTTTGGCAAAAATACGCAATGCCGTCTGGGTAGCCCTTACTTCCAAGGGTGGTGCCGGAGAATGTCTCAATATTGAGGGCGATACAGCCCTCAAACTTGTCCTTCAACTTGACTTTTAAGAATCAAGACAGCACTTGCGCTTGACAGGAGCGCGCATTTTTGAGATTGAGGGTTAAGGGAGGAATTCACCCATGGTTTCAATCGTTTTCATACTTTGCAGTATAACAAAGTTATAGCCGTTCACTACAGCTTGAACACTGTCAGAGCTAGCCAAAGCTCCGGTGAAAAACAGCTCCCGTTTGCTAGACGTTCGTGTCAAGCTTGTGTAGTTAACGGTAACATAATAGAAGAAACTCAGGCTTCTTTCTAAAATCTCTGTAATTGATAAATCCATGTCAGGGACGTGTGAGGATGATATTCACACGAGGGCAGAGAAGGCTGAAGGTGAAGTTGTAAACTCTAGTCACTTGATACCCTAACCCAGTGGTGCTCAAACTGTGGTACACGGGGAACATCATGACTTTCCACATTTTCACTTTAAAAAAAAAATAAAAAATCGGAAACATACAATGCATTATAAATAGGTTTTAAATGAAATGTGTAGCTTGAGATAATTAAAATTGTCTTTTAAAAAAAACATTTGTTACATATTCAGTTGCAGTGCAGATGTAACAACTTTTGAGTGTGTTTATTTAGCTCTGTATGAGAGTATGAGTATGTGAGAATTGTTGGACAGAGTTGTAAATGTCTGATTCAGTAAAGTAACAATTCAGGTAATAAATAACCACAATTAGGAATAAACATCTCCTTTGTGTGTTTAAAGCCAATTGAAAAGGCATATATGGCTATATTTTAAAATTGGTCATTATAGTGGTAACCAGAGAGCTGAACAGTTTCTCAGGTGGTACGCAGTATTAAAGGTTTGAGAACCACCGCCCTAAACCAATTTTGCAGTGTACCTGATGTATCCTCCCACACCCACCCGGGTGCGCACACTTCTCACCTTTTTAACCCCTGACCCATTTTTTTATGTCCGATAATGGCATCGGACCTATTTATCACACACCAGGGATCATGAATCAGTCTGAATCCATCAAAACATTTGAAGAGGTGATTCTTATGCTGAAGAGGAAATGTTCTTGAAATGGGTGTTTCAACAAGACAACGACACACCAGTAACCAGCAGCATCCTGGTTCCAGACCAAGCAGATTAACGTAATGGAGTGGCCAGACCGATCCTGGACCCACAAGAAAACTGGTGAGGTGACTTTAAAAATGATATTTCTGAGGAAAAACTGAGAAATTCAGAGTAACAGTGGAATGTAGTCCACACACATAACAGTGTAATAATCCTTTTTCTTCACTTCCTGTAAACTAAACAGTAACACATTTGAAATGTTCCTTCGTGGTTTAATAGAATATAATGTGCAGTGTCAATGGATGTGCATGTTTGGAAAATAAAAGCTATTATAAGGATTTTGAGCTCACTTTTTCTTTTTTTAAACACACTCCTATTGTTTTAAATGTGACTGTATACTTAAAGGTGGAGTAGGTGTTGTTTGAAAAACGGTTCCAGCAATCCAACTCAAGTGAGATTTTGAAAATATACACTCCCTCCCTCCTCCCAAAGGCTCCGCCTCCTCCTCTTCAGCTCACCCCTCGAAACCACGCCTTCACATGATTCACGACTGCATGAACCATAGGGAGGGAGGGAGGGAGGGGTGATATTTGATGGACGTATTAGGCAGCCAATCAAAATAGTGATGATCACTTTTTTGATTGGTCAGAGTTTTTCTCTGATTATACCTTCTAGACTGGACCAAAATGTTTAGTTTTTTTTGCAAACATTTTATTTCAGTGGGTGCAATGGAAATGTGAAAAGGTTTTCAGGCAATATTGTAAAAAGTGTTGCAAAAAAACAACACCCACCCCACCTTTAACTGGACACAGTTTAAAATTTCCAGACTGGTCAACCAGGAAAGAAAGCTAGACATGCAGTCCCCCATTTACCGTCTATCTGGTTTTGATGATGAGTACCCTTTAATTCCTAAACAAGAGAAGCTCCGTACCTACAAAACAATCTTGTTTCTGCAAGGAGTTTATATGTTCTTCACCTGCTTGTGTGGGTTTTTTTCAGTTTCCTAACCACAGTCAAAAACGTGTAGCGACTAGACTGACCCCAACTAAACTGCCCTACTTGGGTATTAAATCAAGTTAAATGTTCCACAGGCTACTTGTTTGCTCAGTCTCCATTTTAATGCTACTAAAAGCATCAAAAATCTTCACAATGAGGACACAAAATAGAATATCCTGAAGATTGATATCAGAATCACAGAGGAGACATTGTTGAAAACATAAATTGCTGTATTAGTGAGAGACAGATTCTAGATCCCATATTTAGCTTTCAACTTCTCAACCATATCAACATAAGCTGCCATTGCTTCGTCTTTGGACAGACCTGTTGGTTGAGAAACAAACGGAGCAATAAGCTTCAGAGGGAAAAATGTGACACAATCAAGAAGTTTAAACATTTCAGTTCCATTTGGCTCTGAGGGTAAATCTTCAGGAACAGGGGTCTTCAACCTTTAACCAGGTTTAAAATAAATAAATAAATAAAAATTAAAAGGTCTTGTTTGTGTTTTTTTCTTCTTTTTTTTTTTTTTTTTTTTTATTAAATCACTTTCGACCTATTTCATCCGCAGTTGTTATTCAGAAGGTTGGTATATAAAGTTAAAATATTTATTTAAAAAAAAAATAATTATTGGGTTTTATTATGATTATTGTATCATGTTTGTGGTTGATAAAACTTTAATAATTATTATTGGTTTATTATCATCAGTGTCACCATTATCATTATGTTTCTACTTTTCTAACCAGTCACAGCGCAACACGCTTCGCCCAGTTTATTTCGTTTGTTCTGGAAAAGTCATCAGTGACTGAAAGTTTCAGAGCTTTAGGTGCGTTCAGGAAGGTTCTTACAAAATAGACATATCAGACGCCGTTTCTTCAATTTGCAGAACAATTGCTGTTCGGGGTACTCGCCAGTTTTTTGACATAGTTATCACCCACGATCATAGTTCTTTATCACTGGCTGCGAGCATTAATCAATGCAGTGGTTTATTCTGGAAGCGGCCATGATGAGTCCCCAAGTGTCCTTGCAGCTTTGATGGCTTCATGCTTTTGTTTAAGAGTGATGCTGAACAAATGACGCATCATATGCTCATGAGAATAACTCGTTCAGGAGTTTAGGGGGAAAAAAAAACATCATTATTCTTATGGTAATGCAATACCTGTACAGGCCCCTAGGGGTCACAACTCCCCCGGTTGAAGACCCCTGTTCAAAAAAAACTATTAACTTACTGGATATTATTAATATTTATTTATTTTATTTCATTACATTTTTAAGGGCTTGATAAATCTCACCTTTCTTTGCATTCCATGCATCCCATTTTGCTTTTCCTGTGAAATCCAACATCCCTGGGCGTTCTGAGGATGTAAAGTAAGGAATCATGCAGCTATGTTAGATCACACATCACTTTTTTTATACGGCATTAATCCTCCTCACTAACTGAAGTCCTTCATTAATGGTAATATTTTTACTTAATGATAATATTAATTTAATGTTTAAACAACCCTATTATTAGATGGTAAGGAGTGTATGCTTTCATTTAGGAACCAAAATAAGAGAAAGTGAGGCTGTTTTGAGTTAGAATGGAATATGTGTTTGCAGCAAAATGGTAATTAATATTAGTGCTTTGGGTAAAGAAGACGCATTAAAATAAATTGCTATTTTAAGAATTTGACAACACTGGAAAAAATTGTTATTCCACTTCAGTGACTGTGGATAATTTCAGCTTTGTATGTATACAAAAAGCACACAATTTGCAAGTCACTACAAACAGGGATGTAGTTGAGATTGTTGACACGGACACCTAATTAAAAAAAAAAAAAAAAAAACAATAATGATGTTTTTATACATGGAGATGTTTTTCACCAAAATTTAAGTCTATTCATTTTGCATCATACAAAAGTGTACGCATCAGTTTCTGACTTAAGACACATAAAAAGTGCACCTCTGGTGGGTCAAACTGGGTCAAAACGCTCCAGACTGTCTTCAGGCACTAGTGCAGTATTTGGCAGTAGCTCTTTTGTCAACACAGCAGATCTATGTGCCCTCATGTGGTCAGAGGTGGTATTACTAGATAGAGTGGCTTTAATGTTTTGTAGAAACATCAAAGATGTGAATCTATGCTTTTTAATGGGTTTAAAAGGGGACAATTAAGGAAAAGATATGAGGAAAAATAATTTTCTCAGTTTGATTTTTGCACTGCATTTCCATGTTGTTTTGACTGAAGTGTCACAAATATGTATAAAACCACAGGAAATTATCCCATCTTATAAAAACTGGCACATCTCACAAAAATGTTCTTAAAGTTATAACACAAATGCTACCAACCACTTTGGTCCAAAGATTCCTGAATGATTATATTCTCCGTCATTCATAAAATGACACAACTTGTCAGACCACATTTTCTTCCCTCAACCCCACCCTATCCTACGAACCTCCTTCTGCAGTACTAAGTACTAAATGAGTACTAAATAAATCAGGACGGATATCAGAAATGTTTCCCAAAAGCAGTTAAAACTCGCCACTCACCTGTGTTAATGTCACCAGCCGTGGCCTGCTTATATAGACCGTACAGTGAAGACAGCTCTCCGTTATCTGGTTTTTGTTTCAATACCTTCGCCTCCTCTGCAGCCTTCTCAAAGGATTCCTGGCACAACAATAGAAAATAGATTATCATGTATCATTTCTAAGAACAAAAATTATTTGTCTCATTAAGTTTTGAAATTGTACTTACAGTCATGACTACAACGAGAGGCAGACAAACTCTGGTGTGGCTGAAACTTCTCTCCTGCTGTAAATGAAGCTGCCAAACTTGTCCAGCAATCAGATAAAGAGGGAGGGTGCTTTTTTTTTTTTTTTTTTTTTTAAGCCAGAAAACAAGGAAGACACTTGCCATCACATGTACCCTATAATTTTTCATGGTCTTTTTTTTTTTTTTTTTGGTCACAGAACTGCATAAAAAAAAAAATATCCCCATGTTCTCCAGGAGTCTTGAGGTAATTCAAAAACACACCACAGGATGGCAGCACTGTCACATTTATCAGGGCTCGTTGTTGTAAGCTGCACGTCCAGTCAGTCTGTTTTACTTTTGCAACAGCAAGCTTTAGTGTGATGTTTAAATATTAAATGTAAGAATTTATGAACCATCGACTAAGTTAAAATATTATCAAATTTAGCTGATAAACTCTGGAAGACCCAAAGACATTTAAAAAAAAAAAAAGCTAAAACATGTCCATCAGGGAAAAAAAAGTCTTGCAAAAATAGAGGTTTTAATTTTTAATTATTATATCAGCAGGTAACACAACATTAGTAGTAGTGAAAAATGACAAACACTACTGTACAAAGAGGCACCATCATATTAAATATAGTCAGATCTGCAATAATGATCTGAAATCTGCTCAAGCTGACCCACAGCAGCAGAGCTTCAGACTTCTACTTGACACATAACTGAGTGGCACCAGGGTTGGGAACAGTTTAAAAAAAAAAAAAAAAAAAAACCTATTCGTGAGAGGTGGGGGGTCAGATCAGGGTTCTATTTTTAATGAAGGAAAGGTGGCTAGAAAGTTTCAGAGACCTGGGGCTAAATGCATAAAAACCCTGCAGATTCATGACTAAAACCAAAGCACAGATGTGGCTCCTTTTTCCAGCTTTATACTGCTGTTCCAGTGAAACTGAAATCACATGCAAACAAGCCTCATTTCCACACACATTTTGCCCCCTACCTATTCAATTTGCAAATATAAATAGTTTGCTGCAAAAAAAAAAAAAAAAAACAACAACAACAACAAAAAAAAAAAACATGAGAATGAAACGGCAGCAATAGGAGAAGAAAAATCTGTTTTATGAGGTGTTCCCTGTTCTGGAGCCACAAACGGAGCAGAACTGCTGCATAGAAATGAACTGAAACAATCAACGCTGTAGATACAGAGTGAAAACAGAGAAATAGATGGAAAAAAGCATCGCTGTACATCATCAGCATCACAAGTACCCTCTTTTTGGGATCTTATTTGGATCTAAAACTACTCAAAGACTCCACCTTCTCCAAATAACTGTCTTCCTTCAGTTGAAAACTTTTCTGGATTTTATTTCACTTTTAAAGACTTATCTTCTCGATTATCATCCACCTCCATAGCTACTATCCTTCACCACACCCCACAATGCAATAGGTGTTACAAAGCCTGATTGCAGCATCTGATGAAGATGATCAGGAGGAAATAAAACGCACCAGTTAAACATGGTACACCGTTTTATTGAACAGCAGTGCGTGAGACAACTGTCCTCTTGCGTCAAAGGCTGAACGATCTGCAGATACTTTTTTTTAATTAATAAGAATTGTATTAACAAGCATTTCCAGTACCAGAACAGTCATCCTTGCACACGTTCATTCAATTACTTATAACAGAGGTTCTTTTATCTGAGGCTGACGCCCTAATTCTCACTTATTGCCAGCTTAGCTTCGTTCTAACACTGTGAGCGCCCTGTACGTGTGGTTAAAGGACGCATCGCTCGTGTACAACATCCAAAATGATTGTGTGCACTGCTGGTAAAGCTGGCAGATATATTTCAGTGGGCGGGGGATGAATTAGCTGCAGTGAAAGACCACTTTGGAGAGGCTTGCGGATGAGGGCTGCACCGGCTAAGCTAAAGCTGACAATCTTGTGGCGTGGCAAGTCTTTTCACCCTAAAGCACAACGGCACAACACATCTTCAAATGTGTTGAAATTTAGATTTACTGTACGTTTTCCATTCGAGTGGAGTTAGAGGTGTAAAGTTCTCTGAACACCACCACTTCCAGCACCCACAGATTATATAAGAGCTGAATGGCTCTACTGTGTCATCAAGCATCTGTTTGGAAATGAAGCCAGAAACAACCGTCTCTGGACAAGATGATGAAGCTTGTAGAAATATACTTCAATCCTGACTGAAAAAATAAACAAACTATGGAAGCCTAAAAAAAAAGTCTTTAATCATGTCAATTATTTTCAAAATAAACCCAGGACACTGATCAGAAGAGGAACAATTCTAGCTTAGGATACCAAAGTGAATAGATTTAAGGGTTATATAATCATATAAAATTTTTCTGTTCTTGAGAGCATTTATCCGGATGGTTTAAGTGACGTAGCAACTTGTCCAGGGCTGCATCGGTTTGAAAATATTGTAATTCGTGGGGCTGTTCAGCTTTGCTTTTTAACTGTGACATCACAGACCCAGATGAGAATATCATTATCCAGCCTGCCCATCTTTATCTTCAGCCAACCTCAGCTCATTTACAGCCCCTCTGAAATGGATCACAAAGTTGAAGAACTAATTTCAAAAGGAGGTACACCCCACCGTAGAGGAGGCGGAGCGAATTCAGGCAGCTAACTTCACCCTCTAAAACGAGCTGCTGTGAAGAAAGTTGTTATGACATGGCTGAAAAACGGGTCGTTGTATCGACTGTCTTTGGTGTTTTCACCACATTGTGTCACATACATTAAATTAAGACTTCATGAAATAGCAACAGTTAATAAAACAGGGCCGAATAAATGCTTTATTTCAAAGAAGCTGATAAAGAGATGCTTCTTGAACAGAGCATTGAGGCTGCCCCCCAGTGGCCATCAGCGGTACTGTACTTTTAGACCCTTTATCAGGTTTATATCTTAGATGACACCGTCCATTTATTACAGTCTAAGCTGGTGCCTTCAACTGCTGCAATAGTATGAAAACAATTATTCATTACAATATTTAGAGGGTCTGAATATTTTAGTGTTTATTATGTCAAATATTTAGGGCAACAATAGAAGCAACCCAACTACCGCAGAATATGAGCCATAAGGGGGCAGAACTCTCACTCATCCGGGGCTTTACAGACACCATGACTTCCTCCAGTTGTTCCAGTAGAAGCAGGCGGGATCACCACTCGCCTCGCAGTCGGTGTTGATCTGTTTCTTGCCAAACTTACTGGAAAAGAGCCTGGAATTTTTTGCGAGGTTCAGATTGTCGATTTTCCTCCCTGTTGTCTCCTTACCCTCGTCCTAAAGCTGCACTTTCCAAGTCAGTGGGAGTTTGCATAGTCGCCTCAAAACCAGAAGCTTACATGACATGAAAAAGCCCCAAATGCAGCAGTAACAACCGGTTTTAACCAGTTTATTGCCAACCAGTGCAGACCCTTTTTGCAGTTTCCCGTTGCCGTTTTGCCATTTGAAAAGACCAAACCTTTACCCCCATTCCCACCCAAATAATTGTCTCCAACAGCCGGAATAGCCTTACAATTAACAGCATAATGTGAGTTTTCAAAGTGTAATCAAGAATTCTAACAAAAATCTTCAAGTGCAAGCAAATAACACAAAAGATAAATAAGAATTTGAGCGCACAAGCTGAAAGGAAAGTCTACCGGTCAAAGACTTAACAATGAACTGATTTAGGTTTGTTCAGGTGTCAGCAGGTTAATCAGCTTCGGAAATGAATCCAAAGGCGAGTGTTGTTCTTCAGTTTTGGATTGACATTTAAAAGAAAGAAAACAATAAATTAAAAGTCTTGACAAATGGTGCATAGTGCTTTAAGGTTGCAGACTACTGCTCTACCTCTGAGGTTTTTCCAGCTAATTCGCGGAGAAGACGATCTCTGAAACCTCTCAACAGGTCAGGGAGATGAGTCCTCAATACATTCCAGGAGCGTATAAATATTTTATCTTCTGCGTGTTCATATTCACCTTTAGTCTGGAGTTTCATTCGCACCATTAAAAATGGCGTTTCTCACACATTGCTGATATCATCCAGCTGGCTGTTGCAGTCCTGGCCCGGCAGGGTGAAGCGGATCTGTCGGCTCCTTTCCCAGCCGCGACGGATCTGTCGGAGGCGCCCGGCCACGCAGGGCACGAAGAGAGCCAGGCGGCCCAGCAGGACCAGGAAGGGAAGGATGAGGACCAGGACGAAGGTTGGCGGCAAGTAGAAGTGGTAATGGGCCGGATCAAAGGCACGATTCCACCCGAACAACAGTGTGTGGACGGTGGCCATGAACAAGGCGCAATAGCCAAGAGTTGACTGTAAGACATCAAATAAAAACTCTCATTAACATTTAAAAAAAAGTCCTAATAAAATTATCCTATCCAAATATATAACTCCAACTGTGCTGCAGGTTACTGCAGGCCCATGAACCATCACTCATGACCTGCATGAACTGGATTTGTTTCTGGTCTGAGATTCACAAACCACAGGAGGGAAATAAAGAAATAAATTATATCACAGTATTGCTTTATTACCTCCACTAAGGAGGTTATGTTTTTGCCGGCGTTTGTCTGTCTGTCTGTGTACAAGATAACTCAAAAAGTTATGGATGGATTTTGATGAGATTTTCAGGAGTTGTCAGAAATGTGAAAAGGAAGAACTGATTTCATTTAGGGTGTGATCTGGAAGAAATCCTGGATTCTGGATCACAAATTTCAAAGGCTGATCTGGATCTGATCCAGAAGGCGGATTTTATCGCAATCTGTAAATTGCTATATGGGAGAACTGTTACGCTTGGCGGAGGTCTGCGCTCTCCGAGTGCTTTTCTAGTTCCATATGTTCATAAATGTAAAACACTTTCTCAGTGAGTCAGTCTGCATGACTGAGATTAAAGCCTTATTCCAGGCTAATCTGCTGCACATAATAATCATTTCTGTAAAGTTAATCTTGTCATGTGACAGCAATATGTTGCTCCACTGACTGCTGTAAAGCTTTCATTATGGATGATCATCTAAAGCCAACATAAACTATTGCACAGAATGTTAAACTTTTTATTTAAATACGGCTCTACAGACAACAGCTATTTCAAAGACATTTTCTTGTCTCGGCATGGGTTTGAATTGTTCAAATGAATGGCAGCTACTTCAATTCCACGTCCAGTCAATGCTTTTGAACAAAATCACTGTTGAAATTGTTAGTTAAACATCTGCATTTTTGTTTCCTTTTATAGACCCAGATCAGAGTACAACTGTCCAAGGTTTCCATCTTTATTGCCTCTGACTTCACAACATCCTGTACTTGCTGTCCCTCAGAAGAAGGAAACACAGAACTTTAACACCATGTACAAAACAAGATACGCTTCCGTAAAGAAGAAGGCTGGAGGGTAGTTGAGTCTCTGAACCCGCCCCCCAACACCATCTGCTGTGAACAAAGCTGTAAGGGCATGGGTGAAATGGGGGCTTTTGTACTGTATCCCTGTGGTATTTTTGACCAAAACATGTCACAGACATTTCATCAAGAGCTCAAGAAATTGTGCTGACTCGCTAAAAGCGGGCATGAAATGTCTCCTTTAATGTTTGCAGTGACATTGAACAAAGGCGCTGTGAGCGCAGCACCAAAGCTTCAGGTCCTTCCTGTGGGGCCTGGCACTGCCAGAAACCTTTAAAGCCAGACCCATGAATATCTCCGCTGCTCAAAAGTAATGATTTGATACAACATAGCAGGATTTAATATGCAGTGAAGTTACATTCTGGTGTGAACAGAATTTTACTGTTTTTCAGGCTTTTCTAGAGACCCGATCAGAAAGAATACTGCTGAGCAGAAAAGCTTCAGTTTATATTTAATCAGCAGAGGTGCATTGAACCTGAGCTTTCCTCTCCAAAAAAATAAATAAATAAATTCACAAAACTAAAGCCTTTGGTCCCGAGTATTTCCCCACTTGTTCTGAGACCTGACCACCTGTGACTGGATCCCCCAAGATGCATGTTAATGCCAGGTGTTGGCAAGGTTGCAGAGACGAGAAGAGAAATGTCTTGGTAAAGTGGAAGATGCTTTGCTTTGTGTGTGTGTGTGACTGGTGACTATAAATGACTGTTTTGCTTAAAATAAAAACACACACAAACACACTTCCCTGCAGCTTAGAAAGGCAAGTCTAGATGTGCCAGGCAGAAACTGGCCGTCTGTCGCGCCGGCTGTCAGCACATGACTAATCTTACGGTCAGTGGATTACTAGAAGATGAAAGGGGGAAAAAGCCGCAGAGGCAGAGTCCTGGAAAACTGAGGACCACGGGGGAAGTAAAGGCAAAGACAAGGAAGCGTGTGTCCTGACTCATGACGCCTTGGTGGCTTTGTCACAGCACAAGTTTAACTGTGAATCTGGGGCAGCTGGAAGAGTGCAAACATTTCAAGTCACAGCGCTTACAAGTGTGTGTGACTGCAAGGCAGAAGAGACAGCGTACGTCTGTGTGCACATATCAGTCTGTCTGCCATGTCTTTTCTCATCAATGTCTTGTACTATAAGCTAGTAGAAAAGAGACGCAACAGCATGGACACACATGAACCGTGTGTGTGCGTGACTGAATACCTGTATGAACGTAAACTCCCTCCAGTTAACAGTGTTGGCCACTGAAGGCAGCGAGGTGACAGCGAGCAGGGAGAGCAGCCCGAGGGCCATGATGCCCACAGAAAGGTACAGCTCCATCCTCCACACCTCCTCGTCCACCCATGAGTTCTCCACCCCAGCCTTTACCTGGACGCACACACACACACGGGGTTTCAAACAAGTGAGCATACACCCCAAACACTGAGCACGGTCTTCTTACATTAATATATGAATTATCTTACACTAATTGGTTTTTGAGTGCTTTGTATCATGTTTTTTTTTGTGCCATTTACAATATAAACCAGGAGAAAAAAACTGCAGGACAAAACAAAGGATACTTTCACAACAATCCTCACTTCAAACTAAGTTAGACTATCCTGTGTAGTTTTGGAACAGACTTGTCATTCATTCACAAATATGAGGAAAAGATCATGCACTTTGGAGTACAGACGCAGTCAAATACTTCTCCAAATCTTCTCCAAGCTACAGTTGGAGAAGAACCTTTCTGATGTATAGTGATCCCTTATTTTTCGCGGTTAATGGAGACCGGCGCCCCTCCCCCTGAAAATCATAATCCAGGAACTGGAGCCAGAGCCCCCCGAGCCTAAATAATGTGTTTAAAAACCACAAAAAAGTAGCAAGGCACTGCAACGAAACAAGGCAATGACTCAACTGTGGTCTTTCTGTTACCTTCACAGCCTCTGGTCTGAACCGTAGTAAACAAACTGCTGGTATTGTGCTATTTTTGGCTCGTAATTAGCGGCTAACAGGCTAACAACAACAAAACAAAAAGTCCCATTTTCTCTGCATGGAACGAGCACTTTATTCTGGTACTGCGGGAACTTGTAACATCACACAGGTTGTATTGTTCGGCTCCTGTCAGTTAACAGAGAATGTAAATCTATACACGCTGGGCTGCTGTTGATGCTCACTACACTTTTTATCTAACCCTGTTTTCATTCTGCCGTCCCATGACACACACACTCCATTAGCCATAAGGCCAGATCATTACCCATAAGGCTACCTTCTTAAAGGGGCCAGGCTGGCTCACAACATTTCTTCACTGTGACAGAACGTGCACAACATCCTGTGATGTTTCTGCAATTTTTAATTTTTTTTTAAAATTATATTATATATTTCTGAAAAATCCGCAAATAACTTAAACCGCGAATTGGCGAGGGATCACTGTACTGGAATTGATGAAGGTGCGACAACGAAACAGCACAGAAGGTTGAGTGTATTCTTCATATAGAACTGAATGATTTACTCCAGTGTTCAACCTGCAGAAACTAAAGTCTAATCTTAACTCAAAGCCCCAAATTATGTGATTGTAGGATTGTTTTAGTGGGTCTTGCTCAGGTTGTTTTGGTCTATCCACAATTATTGTTACTGTGTTTAAACCAGTTGAAAAGAACCCCAGGGATCCTTTCAACAGGGATCTCAAGTTGGTTTTAAATGGACTAAAGCCTGTTGGTGTGAAATCACTCTCAGATCCAGTAAAATGGCTGAACAAGGTTGATGTTGGTCCTGCTTCTAACTTTCACACAGACACGCCTCTGCTTGTTTATCTAACCTGCTTGTAAGCCATGTTGATGATTTTGTAGCGGGCGGATTTCCTCATGGGAAGACACAGACTGTAAACGGCGTGAAGAGCGGCACACAGGAAGCTGCACAGGCCAAACTGCTTCCTCATCATCAGCCACCGGTCCAGCCAGTTGGGGAAACGGTTGTACTTCGTGCCCCACCGCAGTTGCAGGAAAGCGGCACACAACCCAGGGAGGTACACCAGCGCCAACATCACCAAGGACACGGAGGGAAGGGTGACGTTCACCGTGTCAATGGGCATTTTGTAGAACACGTTCTTCCCTGCTGTGACGTACGGCTGAAGGACGTCCTTGCAGAAGTTGTACAGGTAGAAGACGATGAAGAGGGACAGGGTGCAGAGGACAGGGATGCGCCAGGAGGGAAAAAGGTAGAGCGGGAGGTTTTCTATTTCCAGAGAAGAGGAGAGGAGACCCATATCAACAGGGATGAAGCCCATCCGATGGCAGATCTGCTTCACTGAGTTCTTGGCCTTTTGACTGTCGCTGCACAAGAAAACCTGCAACAAAGATTGTGATCGAGATGAAGGAGTCCACCGAAACAGTTTCTCGTTCTACCTCCACACTTTCCTCCAAACACCTGAATATTACAGCAGCTCTCTTCAATCTAAACTATCAGGGACTCTTGATCCGTCCTACCTGCCTGCTTCCATCCCGAGGTCCCATCTGGAGCGTCCAAGCCGATAAGGTGTTAAACCCTTTGACCACAAAACTCTCCGGAAACACATCCGCCAGTATCGCAGCATTGGAAGGTCCGTCTCGGTTGATGCTTAAACCATTGCTAACATCCACTAGCGTCTTTCCAGCCAGCGCTGGCTTTAATGGCACCAGTGTGGAGTGGTGTTCAGGGAACACGGCGACAAACACCACGTCTGCCTGACTGGAGGCCTCCAGCTGAGATGTCACCTGGAGAAAAGAAACACTGTTTTTTTTTTATGCAGTTACACTGATCTTCACTCAGGTTTGTCTTAGCAGTTGTTTTAACGGGTATCTGGAGAGATTGGAGACCGAATGAACAGACTGTTTGTTGTGCTCTTTGAGCGCTTCCTAAAAAGATTTGTGGAGGACCCATTTATTCTTCACAAATTATGACATGGAGGAAATATATATATTTTTTATAGAAAAGCTATGTTTTTATTTTGTAAAATAAACAGAGCTTTTTTCCAAGTGAATTTAATATAGTACCATAATTAAATGCCTCAGTGTACAGTACCGAAAAAAAAAAAACGTTTTCTCCCTCCAGTAAGTACAAGCATCTCATGACACTACGGCTGATTCTTATATTTAAGATCCCCTATTAAGTATGTGTTCAGGATAACAAGAACAGCTATTATCCCTGGTGGGTAAAAGTCAAAGGAATATATTATTATCTCCAGGAGAAAAGAAAACAAAAACACCAATTACACGGTAAGTTTTGGTGTGTTTGTGCGTGTGTGTGGGGTTTACCTCAGCTTCTTCAGGGAAAAGACCAACAGAGCGTTTAGGGGTTCGGCTCCCCACCACCACCCGGTAGCCGGAGGCCACCAGCCTTCTGGCCAGCGAGCGGGAGAAGTCGCCCGTACCCAGGATGCCGATCACTGGATCGCAGGGATCAGACAAGGTTTCCAGGTGTTCAACGTTCCCTCCATTGTTTCTTTCACGGATTAACGGTCTGGACATCTGATCAGGCATGATGCTCTTTTAAAACTGCAACCAGCTGAGAAGATCATTATATAGATAACAGATTACTACCCAATAATACAAAGTTTTTCTTACCAAGTAATTTGAAAGGGGGGATCTTTAGTCCTACAATTTGCCTTTTTATCCAGTATTACAGCTAAAATAAAACAAAGTAATACTAAATTTGAACTGCCTCTGGGTTTCTATCTGACATCTATGAGCCTGTTTTTGGAACAGAAGTCTCATTCTCGTTATCTCTGGATAACGATCTCTGGATCTGTTACTGCACTGTCAAAGCTGTTGTACCCCAGTTACAGCAAAAATAGCTATGAAACAGCTTGAAATACTCTAAAATCTCATTTTAGTTCAAACCAAAACGCTAACACGTGATTCTCTATTATTTAACGTATGTTGCACCAGTCACTCAAGAAATGCTCTTTGGTCCCATGAACCTTTGATCGGTTCTGCACTTAAGCTCTACAAGTTATTATTGTACATTGCGTCCATTAAAATCGAAATAATTCCCATCGTGGTGATTTTACGATTATCCAGCCACATGCCGAATTTTAAAGAAACCCACAAATATTCAGAAACTTTTTAAATTGACGCGATATCGTTTGCTGAATCTGATTTCTACGCGATAAAACATTAAAATGTCAAAAATCAACAGACATCTTAATCGAAACCGAAAAGCGGTTTGAAGACACCTCGCTGGTTGCCCTTGGCTGAACTCGTGGAAACTTTATCCCCAATTCAAGTCACTCAGCTAAACACACAGGTGTACAAAAAAGAAGAATTTGATAGTATACTCATTTAAGATACTTAAACAAACTTCTTGTAGCACTCACAGCGATGTCTGACTTACTTATAACAGCAGTTTATCCTACACGTTGCTCCGCTTTCTGGAACTGGAGCGGCTTCTTCCTGATAAGATGACGCATCAGCCGAAAGCCACGCCCCCATGTGTGTGTAAAAGATAAAATTTAAAAAAAAGACACCCAACACGATGTCTACAAGGAAACGACATTTATTTAATACAAAACAAAATATTGTAAATTATGAAATTATAGAAAAATCTTTACGAGATGTAAGCATATATGGAAATAAACTTAGTTAACTGCACATGGAGGAACTGCAGTAATAAATTTCTTCTAATTTCTCCATTTGTCTATAAATATATGGAGAACTGAAAATGAAAAACATTTAAAACAGTTACCAAAATATATAAAAAGGGAAATAAATAAATCAATATGAACATAAAAGCTTCAACAATTATATCAACCATCAAAAAGTAAGGAAATATTTTTTTATTGCAACAATACTTTTAACAATAATTTGTCCTTTTTTAATCATTAAAAGTACTTGATTCTGTATTACCTCACAGTTGTTTAGTTTGTTTATTTCTACAGGTATTTTTTGTTCTTTTTTCTTTACATTCCCCTTAAACGTTTTTCCAATCTTTTTTGTGCATCATTTTTTATTTGAATTCCAAGGACCAGTGTGAATGCACAACTGGAGAGTGGAGGCTGAATAAAAGGGGAGTCTCCAGTATGTCACTTTAGCACAATCACTGTGTGAAAGTGGCTATGGACAGATGTCTCCATTACCAGGAAACGCATCCCTGCAGTGAGTTAGGTACTCAGAGTGGGTCGAAAAGAAAAAAAAAAAAACTTTCCAGGTTGGGATGTGATATCTCAGAGCTAATTGGATATATTTTGCACAGGAGATAATGTTGTTTAGCCATCTCAATGTCCTTTTTGAGCATTAGTCATCTCTTCTCATTCATCGCCACCACTGGAGTCCATGCAAACAGCAAACAGAGACACAGTTTCCATTTCCATCTCAGATTCTTTCATGTTGATTTTGTCATTCTAGTTTATTTTTCTTATTTTTTTTCTCCATTGCTGTCTTCTTTTATTTATTGGTAGTTGGCAAAGAGTGAAAGTGGTGCACTACCACCAGTTGTATAGAGTGGTAAGTGACTAAGTCAGTGGATCCTACTGAGTCCATCACTGTAACCGAGACACAACAGGCCTGTTATAACTCCAACTTCCTAAGTTTTACCCCAGACCCCCACTAATGAAAACCTACCTTAAGCCTATTGTGAGTTGTGACTAAATTCTGGGAGTTTCACTAGTCTTGCAAAGCCAGGTCTACCACCACAGAGCTAGCTCTACTGCCTTAACATTCTAACACATGAAGGAAAAAGCACTCTTGTTTGCACCTCCGTGACACATCACATCTCAACGGGTTCATGGTGGTATGAATGTAGGTGACGTGACTGTCCTGCACCATTTCTTTTTAATGAGACACGGCGTTTGACTGGTGCTACATGCATATATTAGTTCTATCTGCTGATAATGTTTATCTGTCAAATAAAGATCCAAACTTGATCACTTACATTTTGTATCTTTTGTATCACCATGTCAGGACTGAGGACAATATTAAGCTTTAATTCATTACACTTGACATCAAACAAAAAGGCACTGGGTACCCTTTATAATCACCTTTCTGCATGAAAGATTATGAAAAGGTTTATCATATGTGATAAAAGTAATAATTAATTATCTGAAGTTTCCTCGATGCTTTATAGTTCTTTTATACGGTACATGTATAAACTATTATGTGTATCTTGTCATCCCAGGACATACTTGTAAAAGAGATCTTAAAGGAGATATATTATGACCTTCATTTTACAAAGTTGACACAATATCCTGAGGTCTTAATGAAATGTCTGTGACATGCTTTGGTAAGAACAACACAGAAAGACAGCACAAAAGTAACCTTTGCAACCAGGTTTTTATTGCTCTGTTTGTAGCAGCTTGTTTAAAGGTGTGGGCTGTTCCCTTTTTTGAAATCTGTGTTAACAGGTTTTTGCCACCAGTTCCAAGGTACAGAAAATGTAGCATGATGCACAGTTGGATCAAAATAAAGACGGGAAGGCTGGGACCCAGCTCGGATCTGGGTCTATGATGTCGTACTTCACAGATCTGATATTCTCGGCTGCACCAGACAAAGAGCTGGTAGTGAACTCAAATGCCCAAATAAATTGTCTCAAGCACAGAAAATTGGATTTTATTTTCATTATGTTTGCTTCAAAATTGAAACACTCAATATTACCAACAAATATATGTGAAAAACACAAAATGAATTTCAAATATCTATAAATGTTTCCCATATTTAGAGCATTTTAATCATTTTCCCTTTCAAAGAGGTCTTTCTAACAAAGACGATTATATCCATTTATGTTCTCTTCAAAGTCACCAGGCTCCACTGACACAATCAGTGATCTTACCTATCAGAACAGCATCTGGTCCACTGCTGCCTTCCAGTTTAGTTGGTTTGGATTATAGTTCTACACTATCAGGAAAACAATTTACCACATATACGTTAGACATCTTTTACACACTTTAAAACACCTCCTGTGGTTCTGTTAGTGTTTTCTACAAGAGCAGAGCATGTGTAGTATGTAATTGCTCCTCTTGGGCCTTAAAGCCATTCTATGTGGCAATATCACTTGTGATCACAAGGGGGCAGCATATCGCATCTCACAAGAAAACTCATTTATTAGTCCCTGGTGTAGGACAACAGAATTGGTCCCTGCTCAGACATTTCTGAGGATCAAAACATGAACATGTCTTACATCACTTACTCATAATATAAAATAATACAACCCTAACTTTGAACTGTAATTACAACATTTTGTTAAAAAATCACAGATTTCACAAAATCACTTTTTAACTTAACATTGAAATCACAAATTTGTATAAAATCACAAATTTTACAACTTTGCAGAAAAAAACTAATTTTTGTCATAAAATCTCAAATGTAACAAAATCACAAATAACAAAAACCAGAAAATTTGCAAAACTTTGACTTTCTGACAAAAATTCACAATTTTTTGTTGTAAAAGAAAAATCCTAATTTCTGTAGAATTGCATGTTTTTGTTGTAAAAAAAAAAAAAAGAAGAAGAAATTGTTGTAAAATTTCTTCTCTCGAAAAATTGTGACTCTTTAACTCAATCTTGTAACATTTTGTTATATAATATTAACTCTTGCGAATTTTGCTCAGTCAGGACTCAATGTCCTAAAATCTCAAATTTTTGTTATAAAATCACGAAATCCTTAATTTTCGCAACTTTATTGTAAACAGTGGCTTTTTGTCATAAAATCACAAATGTCTGACATCAAATGGCAATTTGGTGACATAAAAATCACAAAAGTGACAAAAATCCTACATGTTGTGGCTTTAACTGTGATATGTTTTGCTTTAAATACCACAAGAATACAGTACAAAATATCCCTTTTCAACTACTTTGCAGTTTTATTCATAGCAGCCAGTTTTAGTGGGCGGAGTCAACCACTTGACTCCACTCAACCAGGATGTGCTTCTTTTGGAAAATCTATGTTTCAGATTTGTGCTACCAACCTCTGAGGTACAGCAAATGCCACGAAGTTAGATTTAGATTGAAGGAGAAAAAATGGGGAAGGCTGGACAGTCTTACTCTCTTCTGGGTCTGTGATGTCACACTACCCCTCCAAAATCTGAACAGCTCATTGAATCTCATATTTTCAGATGTAGCTTGGCTTAAAAAAAAAAGTGACAGGGCTGTGCCATGTCTAAGTTGGTCAAAAACTCAAAATAAATGGTCTCAAGCAGAGAAGAAGTGTTTTTTATAAGATGTCCCCTTTAACGATGACATCTCCTATTTATTCCCCTCCAGCTGTGAAGCTGGTGTATTTGATAAGCTGGCCTTGGGATTTGTGTAAAACAGCAAAAGCGTGTTAAAAAGATGTCTCACCGCAGGGTACACACTGTCACCATGGACTTCATCATGTCTGCCTTTGCCACTTGCAAAAGGTTGAATCCCCCCGGCTGGCTGTGCTGCATCATTGTCACCACACACTCACACTCACACCCCACCCCACCCCCTCCCCCGCCTCTCTCTCATGGTTTCTCAGCCATGGCCCCATATTTGTTTACAGTGCTTAAGGTCACAGTCCTTGACATATATATTTGAATTTAAGGTTTCTCCGCTCATAGATTTCAGTTAGCGGTGTGGCAACCCATTATTTATATAAATCACGTCGATGGGACGTGTTCTGATCCAGCAGCAGAGCTGTTTACTGCTGGCCCATAAAAAGATCTGGTGACACGGACCGAAAATGTTGATGATGTCTGTAATTAACAGTCCAATTAAGGGTTTCATTTTGTTGACAGGTTAATAATGAATGGGTTTGTGCGACACTGTGATGTGGGAGAATAGCAAAGGCCATTAACGGTTCATCGGAGGCGACAGGTACAGCTATACTAACGTCTGACGGGACCTGACTGTCAGTACGTCACGCGCAAAAGAAGCATTTCTATCTGTGCTGTCGAGGACAGAGGTGTCTTCAGCGGCCTTCAAACGGGATTAGGCTCACACTTTAAGACAGGAGCTGATGTTGCAAGTTCCCTCAGCTGTCTTGTTGGGGTTCGGTGATGATTCCTCACACATATTTACAGTAATGGCCTGTGACAGTGCTCTCAGTAAATGCAAGAGGTTTCACTGAGACAAAATGAATGTAATTACAGTGACTGACCAACAACTGCCCAAGCAATGGCGTCCTGATGCAGTTGCCTCTGTTGGTTCTGCCTTCTGGGAAAAAAAATAGCAAAAAATAATCGAATCCAGAGTAACCAAACTAATTATTTGTATCAAACGAGAAAGAAACATGGACACGAATCGTATGATATTGAACTAAAGGAATCAGAAACCAGCTTCGTGTCTCAGTTTTACCTGATTACACACAGTTTAAAAGTCTAATGGCTGCTAATAATGGACTGCTTCAGCGTATGGTTTGTGTGCATGACACAGCAGTGCTCTTACAAGCAGGCTGATTGGAAGCATGACGGTGCCGCAGGGAGGGATAATCTCAGAGGCTGCACAGCATAATTTGGACAGTGTGTCGTGCATGGCTCACCATCGCCTACAGACACAGTTCACTGTACGAATCCTGACTAAAGGTCATGTAGCAGAGTTTGGGAGCGTAGCATGCTCCCCGTGTGCTCCTGCATACTTAATTTTATGGTTTTGTTTTACACTTTATAATTTTACGGCTCCCTTTCAGTTTGCTGTACATGAAAATGTAAAACAAGGACAGGACACGTTCTCTTGGCTCAACCTCAGTTTTCATTTCTCACCCAGCTCCTGCCACCTGTCGCAGCGCTTTCTCACCTTCAGGTGTGAGCAACTGAGCCAGAATCGGTTTGGGTTCAGGGCTTCAGCTAAGCTTCGTCTTCAGCCTCTGACGATTTCTTCACGTCGCCTTGAGCTCTAAAGCCTCTGTTGTAGATGTAAGGCCTGCGCTCCAATTCCAGGTGCTTAGCTCCACCAACCCACGCTTTTCAAGTATTTCAAGTCCTTTTGGGAAAATTTTCCAAAAATCAATAGCTCTTACGTTCGGTGCTCTCTTTATTGAGTGTCTCGTAAGTTTGCATTCTCTGGAAATACCCGATGAATGGCATTAATAAAAGTCTGATTCAAGAGATGTCCTCAAAAGCCACATAATTAGAACAAGTGCACAGCGGTCTCACAGGAAAAAGACACAAAAGAGCCTAAAGAGGCATGCAAGACAAATCTGTATGCAATGGAGTAGTGATATGCATGGCATGAATTTTAATTTGACGGAGAATCTAAATTCAAAGCCTGTGGCGCTCAACCTCATGAAACAAGACATCAAAATCTGTCCCCGCGGCTGCAGAGAGCACAGAGCTGAGGGTGCAGACCGCCGTCAGATATTACTGGTCCACTTCCAGCAAACATGAGCTGACTCCCACCCCCTCCTCCCCCTCACTGTCCCTCTGTCTGTGTGTGTGAGTGTGTGAAGTGACCAATGCAGTCAGTCAGCTGATGTCGCCCTCGTGAACCTGCCCTCAGCCACACGATGTGACTTTGAAAGTGCCCCTCGCTGTCCGACTGGGATATCTGCTCATGTGTTAAGCTGCTGCGAGTGGAAACCGATCATTAAATTCGGCGTGAAACTGAATTCATTCATGTTCAAAACAAAAATAATTGGCAGCTTTAAACTGTCAGTCACAAAATGCATGTAAGCCCAAAGAAATAAAAACAAACCCTCCATTATTCCATAAACCAGAAGAGCCCAACCTCAAATACAAGCTATATTAAAAAACAAACAAAAAAACAAAACAGTGTACTATTCAGAATAACAAATTGAATACAGTACAATTACTTTACTAATCTTGCAATTCCTCAAATGACCACCAGGGGGCAGCTGAAACAGTACATCGATTTCCATTGACCACCATGTGACAATGTCAACAGAAACAAACAGTAACAGTCAAGTACAAAAAAAAAAATAAAAAATCGTTTTTGATCCTGATAGCACCATTTCAAATCCATGACCACTGTAGTGGAGATAGAATTTTTTTGGAGATGAATTATTTTGAAACACAACTGTATGCATAATTAGGGATGTTTTGTGCCCCCTCGTCTTTTTAGAGATTACAGCATCGCAGTCTACGGCGTAAAACAGTAAACTGTCATCAGTTTAGCTACTTTAACTTTGGTGACCTTGACTTCTGAACTGTGAATAAAGACCTGGTGGTGCATAAATCATTCTTAGTTTAAAGACAATTAGTGCGTTTACGTGGGAAGTTTAATTCCTCTTTAATTCAGAATTAGAATTAAATCCGATTTAGAATGATTAAAAATTACCATGTAAACACCTAATTCCGAATGAAAATGTCCACTCCGAATTAAACTTAATTCCAAAGTAAGTGGCTGGTTTATTCTGATTCTAAATCCGAATAGAATAATTCCGTGGTCATGTATACACTCATTCCCCTTTAAATTAATTCCAGTCTTTCTGCGCATGCTCGTTCTCTTGCCCGTCTGTCGTGATGACGCTTATATTCCGCGCTGGGCTTGTTTTCGAAAGAAAATCATCAACATGATGTTGCCGTGCTGCTGCTTCAAAAATAAAATCAAAACAAATCCAAAAAGGATGCTAATAATGTAGTCCTCCATGTTGTTGCTAATCGAGTAAGTTTGTTTTCTTCCAGTAGACGTAAATACGTAAAGACATCCGCCCCCCCCATCCAATCAGAACCCTTCCCAACCCCCAGACCTTAAGCGGAATTGGATAAAGCCGATCAAACGTGTTTTCCATGTAAACCTCAATTCGGTATTACTATTTCCATGTAAACTCGAAGAAAAATAGTTTAATTCTGAATTATTTAATTCAGAATAATTAATTCCGAATTAAAAAACATAATGTAACCGTGGCCAATGTGACTTGTTGTGCTGTTAGTTTTTCTAACAGACCACTGTGACTGGCTCTGGGTTGGTCTGGAAGGGTCAAGGAGCAAAGCTTAGCTAAGCAGTGGAAAGCAGCTACCTTTGCCCAGCCACAGGCTGCTAGTCAGGGCTAACCAGAGGATGGTTGATCAGATAGTCAGTAGCTCATTGGCCGCTGCTTCTGGTGAGCCACCTTTGCCCTCAGACCATTCCAGGTTGACTAACTGGACCACTAACCAATAGGATGGCTATCCAGTGTCACTCAGCCAGGACAGCTAGCTCACCAGGCTTTACCATGGATCCTAAATGTGGGTCCTGCCAGTGCTCCGGCTGGAACCGAAGACCAAGAGACAACTAGCCAACCGAACAACCATGGATCCTGGTGGAGCCCGGTTTCAGCTCTTGCAGTAGTCATTTCAGATGATGTTTTGATGATGTTTTAATGAAATCTTTGTGGCATATTTTGGTCAAAATACCACAGAAATAAAGTATAACAGGTGTTTTTTTCATTTTTCTCTTTTCATTTATGAGTCAGGTCAAAGAAGCAGGTTTTAAAGGGTGGAGTTAAACACTCAATTATGCTCCACCTCTCACTTCTAAGGATGGTGTCCTTTTTTTAGTTCTGTCCTACAGCTTTCCTCACTTCCTGTATGCAGCCTAAAGTGAAGTTGGGTGGATATAATGATGAAAAAACTGGGTATACACTCTGATATGAATCTATGATGTCACAATATTGGGCAAAATCAAACACTTCACTGAAAGAAATCTTTTCAGACTTACATGGTCCCAAAGAAAATGACAGGCTTGTGTTATGTCAGAGTTTTTATTGTTGTGCCCACTTCAGACAATCAAATATAAGATCTCAAGAGAAGAAATTAATGTGTGTTTTACATCATATGTCCCCTTTAAATACAACTTGCAATACTCCATTGCATTAAAATGAAAATATTAGCAAGAAATAAAGTACTCATTGTGCAATATAACATAACTGAGTGACAATTATGTCCTTTCAACTGTTGATAAATGTGCAGGAAACTGAGCAGTGCAGTAAATATATAGTAGGAAAGCAGCTTTTTATACCATTTCTCTGTGATATTTTGACAAAAGGATGTTTAAGACATATCCTTCATACCTGAGGAAATTATGTCAAAATTTGAAAAAAAAAAAAACTGTATAGTCTAATATTAGATGTCTCTAAATGAATGATGAGTTTATGTCTGTGTATCAACAGTGACCTCTATGGTTTGAACTGCTGGAGAATGGCACAAATCAGTAACAACTCCGTGATTACCTCAACTTAATTTCCTGTTTCTAAAAACCTGATTGACTAAACTGACGTAATTAAGTATTCCTGACTTCCTTCATCACTCTCAAGTAAAGCGGAGCAACAACCTGCACATCCTTCATCCTTTCATCACGTGGCAATGATTACTCCCTGAGTGGTTCCTTAACTTTATGCGCTTTGAATCGTCTCCCAGTCCCATCTTTGCAAACAGCTGGACGCAGCTGGCTGCGCGTGCCCACTCCTCGCCAAGGCGCGCGCCCCCTCTCCGGTCACAGCCGCTGCCCAGGGGCTCGAAGACGCCAATTAGAGCAGCTGGACCGAGTCAACGCGCACTTTCTTAACTTGGTCTCTTTTATATTTACCCCTCTGGTCTCCCATTCAACCATCTGCCACGATTCCCCTTCAGAGCGAATCCACGGGTTTTCTGTCGTCCCTTGGTCCACGGAGGAAGTGGTCCGTGGTCTTCCTCGTGACCGCCGTCGCGATGGTTCTGCTGGCTCTGAGCATCGCTGTCCCGTTGCTCCTGCTGCGCACCTCCGACACCTCCGCTCATTACTACGAGATGATGGGCACCTGTCGGATGGTGTGCGACCCGTACAACCCCAAACCGGGGAGCGCCACCGCCATGGAGGTGATCCAGAACGTGAAGGGTGGCGCTCCGCAGCCGCCGATGGCACAAGGGAGCCGCGGGGAGCCGGGGAGACCCGGTAAACCGGGACCCAGGGGCCCACCGGGAGAACCAGGACCCCCTGGTCCCAGGGGGCCACCGGGAGAGCGCGGCGGAGGCAAAATCGGCTTCCCCGCGCTGAATGGAGCCTGCGAAGGACGACACGGGCGAAGCAGACGGCGTTAATTCCACTGCAAGCGGGTTCAGGATCGCCTTTTACGTCGGCCTGAAGAATCCGCACGAGGGATATGAGGTGTTAAAGTTTGATGACGTGATCACAAACTTGGGGAACCATTACGACTCGAGCTCCGGAAAGTTCACCTGCCATGTTTCGGGGATCTACTTCTTTACTTATCATGTGCTGATGCGCGGGGGAGACGGGACCAGCATGTGGGCCGACCTGTGCAAAAACGGACAGGTAGCCACCGACTACAATCTGGGTGACTCAACGAATTATAACCCAATTTTATAGCAATATTTTGAGGGGAAGAAATAGGATTCATAACACTGATGTCAAAGGGACGCCTAAAAACAAACAAACAAACAAAAAAAGAATCAAAGTGTTTTACATACTTTACATTAAACTGGACCATTTGATTTGATGCTATCTGGCTTTATATATATATTAAAATATAAGCTTAATATTCCATAAAACAAGACAAGTAAACTTGCAGGAATCCGAATTTTACGCACGAAAGACGCACAGCTTGGCACACAGTTGACCCTTTTACTTTGCTTAACATGAGTTATATAACTTCACAGTCATTCGGCACATATCTTCAACAAATCCAGCTCAACAACAGTAATATTTATGGTCATCTCCAAACGTTTCTGGCTACACTGTTTGGCAGTAGCGCTCATGCGTAAATTCTCTCTGGATGAGACAGCTGCAGCTGGACGCGGGTCAGCCTGCTGAATAACATGGCGGTTTTTATTTATAGGTTGGGACAGAAGGCTAAAGCAGAAGCAGCTTGGTAGAATTTGATTTTAACTATGGTCTTGATGACTCAAAGTTTCCCCCTTACCTTTCCAGTGGAGGTTTAAAATTAACATTAATCATTTTACGCACCAATGCTGTTTCACTTTGCCTCTCAGGTATAACGTGAACTTTTCTTTTCTGTCTTTATTTCTACGATATTCTCGTGTTTATTACAGGGGTGCCCTTTCTTCTTCTTCTTCTTCTTTTATTATTCAGGTTCGGGCCAGTGCCATAGCTCAGGATGCAGACCAGAACTACGACTACGCCAGCAACAGTGCCGTGCTGCACTTGGACTCTGGGGACGAGGTCTACGTCAAACTGGATGGCGGGAAAGCCCACGGAGGCAATAACAACAAGTACAGCACCTTCTCCGGCTTCATCCTATACCCCGACTAAAACTGCGGCAGGTGCTTGGACTGTAACCATCACTGGAGTTTGTCTCGAGTAAAGATCAGATGTTTCTTTTCTTCTGCACATCAGTGCCACACTAACACGCTCATCTGCAACTGTATGATGTGTTAATTTAAGAAAGATCCTTTTGTATATAGGCTACATTTACGTTAACTTCAGTTCAAATGGAGACTAGTTTCAGCAGAGACAGCGTGATTTGAGAAAACAGATGTTTCAGGTCATTTACAGCATCCCTTAAACAGCCTGGTAGAAAAGATTTTAGGAGAAACCCCCTAAAACCTTGTTTTTTGTTTAAATAAAAACATCTGTCCTTAAGAATAACATGGTGTTTACAGGCTTTTGTGAAGCTCTGTGTGTCATAATGGTAATATTTTAAGAGGGAATGCAACAATATATAGGTGTCAGTTGAATGTATGATGAGCGGTAATGAGAGTACATTTGTCAGTTTTGTGCTGCCCGTTTACTGAAAACTGAAATTTATTGACAAAGCCCATTAATTTAGCTTTGAATTAGTGTAGTGTGATGATTAACTAAAGACGGTGAAATCAGAGGAAAACTAACTTTGAATACTGACCATCCTGACAGAGCTAACTGTCGATGGAGCTGAAACACAGTCGAAAATAAAAGATGAAGTTGTTGTCTGGCTAACTTCATTTTAACCTCTGTTGTCAGAGAACAAACGGTTTCCCAAAAAGACACGAGATTTGCATAGAGACATAACAATAAAGCGAATGGAAACAATGCATCTTTTAGAGTAAATTGTCGACTCACTCTGTTGTTAGCTAAAGAGCTGGCTAGCTATGTTAGCTCAGGTAAAAGCTTAGGAAGATTTTCTTTTTCCGTAACACAAATTCTTTAGTGTAAAAATGATGCCAATTTCATGAACCAAACTATCAGCTAAAAACAAAAATGTTGACTGAGAAGTTTTAGCATGCTACTGGTAGCTGGTATATTAGCGGTAGGCTAACCAGTTTAGCAGTTTAACACCAAGCACAAAACTCTAAAACCACATACTCTGGAAGAACCAACAGGTGTTTGGTATTATACGGATCTTTTTTAAACCAATATTTTATTGTATCCTACTTTGTACAATAGTTTCCTTTGTTATATTTTTACATCACAAGAAAGAAAACACAAAATCATGTTTAGAATGATATGAAATGAACGTTTTACATGTTTTTTCATGTCCATTACAATACAAATAAGCAAACTGGAGTAATTTTTCATTTAATATGACAAAAAGCTGAGGGACCTGCATTTAACTGTTGCAGTTTTCCTGCTTCACAGGAATATTGTGCAAAAACTGGTGTAGCATTAGCAAAAAAAGAGAATACAAAATGTTTTCCTTGTTTCCTTGTTAATCCATATATATATTCTCCATGCCTGGGATTGTAGGGGCTAATGACATTAGGTTTGACTTTAACATTTCTTTCTTAAGAAAAAAATGATTTCATAAGACCAAATATGACAAAATAATACACAAAACTTTCATGAATTACTTGTTAAAAATAAATAAATAATTGACCACCAACATTCAAATGCCAAATTACATCAAATCAAATTTCAAACAAACAAACAGCTGCAACTGAACATGTATAGAAACAAAATCTATGTAGAGGTCATACGTCAGCAACACATTTACAGTGAATGAATCATCTTATGGATCTCTTTAAGTTTCTAATAACTGATCCACATATTCTGTCAAAATCAGGGCTGATATCTGATCCTGATTTTGAATTGTTGCTAAATAAACATGTATCTTAACTTAGGCCTCAGATGTCAGATCTCTGCTCCTATACTTTTCCAGAGTTTGGAGGATATGCATAATCTTTTGTTCCCCATCACTTAGACTGGAAGTTCTGGACAATATTTTAATGGTGTTAAATGCTAAATATGTAAGGATGTTTTAAGACAGACCTGAAAAATGGAGGGCTTCCCTTATGAAATTTTAATATCAGTGAAGATTGAAACACTAAAGAATTAATATCCTAAATGCATTAATTCAGAACAGTAAAAAGAACTGTTAAAAAAAACAGCAAATGATAACCTGGATTACGATCACAATCAAAACTGTGCCACTTTCAGCAGTGTCTGTTGTTTCCCAGAATAACCAATGACACTGAATCACACCTCATCTTCCTTTCTTCTTTATTTTGTTCTTATATATGTCAATAAATACTGTTTAAAAAAAAATTATTTGAGCTCGTTCATCTGTTTTCAGACATTCGTCCTTTTACCTTTAACATCTAAGCCCATGTCTCTGAAAGTCTGCCCGTTCATATTCTGCTCCTCGCTCGCCTGAAGACCGCCGCCTGTCTGAATGTGTTGCGTTGCCGTGGATGAACTGGCCTCTCTGCAGCGCGTCCCCCAGGTTCCAGGTGTCTCCCTGAGTGTCCTTTGCTCCACTTGGGCTTGTGGGCATTTTCAGTAGGTGAGACCGATTACAAGTCAGGCTGCTGGAGTTTTCTGCTGCAAACAGCAATAGCTGCATTTATTTAAAAAAATGTTTCAATCCACCATGTTTTTAACTGTATTAGCATCTTTGTATTCTGTGCAGTCAGTCAGGTATTTCCACATTTTAGCTTTCTTCACAGGCAACGGCAGCAATCAAGCAAAAGGGCGACACCGTTTGACATTCATAGACTACATAATAATCAGGTTAAATGCAACTATCATGCCGAATTTTTCACAGCTACTGTTCAAAGTTTCTATGTACAATAAATAACTTCTTATGAAAAAAAAAGAGATTTTATACTTGAACAATTTTATTTTGAAGGATGCCAATACGGCTCAGTGGCTACAGAGACCAGAATAAATCCTCATATAACATTTGGTAATGAAACACACAAAAAAGATCGCTTTAAGCATTCATGAAATCATAATAAACATCCTCAAACCGAGTGGATGTTGTTGCTGTTGGCACCCATGTTTCTTTCCTGATGAACTTGTATTTATATTTGTAAATGCTCCACCAGACTCAAACACTGCTGCAAGCCCTCATTAAGATGATGGCTGCTTTGTGTGTGTTTGGGATTTTCTTTTTTAATACCCAACCCCTCTGGGACTCACACAAACCAGCTGTTTACACACCAGTCCTATCGCTTTAAATGGAAATCGTGGGAAACAAATATTAGTATGTCTGCTTAGATAAACCCCTACTAAGGTGTTTGTTTGTAAGACGGAGGAAAATAAGCCAACAGTCCTCCTCAGAGGGGATTGTGTCATTACTGAGATTCTCAAAGGAAAGAACTCCTGGATCCAGATTTTGTCAACGCCGGTTTCATGATCATATTTTGTAGGTTGTGTACAAATTTGGAAGAAAAAGGGGCCTTTAATTGAATTAATGAGAGGACTCCTTCTCCTCAGGTGATCAAGACCCAAACTCTGTGCATATTGTTCTATAACATATCAATTTATTGTCATCTTTGCATGAAAAGGGCAGGAGTTTTTTTGGGGGGAGATTTTTCAAAAGTCTAATGTAATGGATTTAATGACATCCAGTAGCAAATAAGTATCCTCTGAACCACTACTGTTTTTTTTTTTTTCCACATAGAGTCCATAAAAAGAACTGGACAAATCCAGGTGCCGTCACCCATGGGTTTTCTCCGGAGTAGAAGTAATTCTTTTGGTACAGCTGAGAGGCTCCATATTAGTAGGAAGTGATTGTGCTTGAACTCAGGAAAGCCGAAAATGGGCAAATGGACTAAACGGGAAACCCTGGTGGCTGCTGGGAACACATTCAACATAGCTCAATCACCAACGTTAGCTTGGCTTAGCTCATGCTAGCTCATGTTACACTGATTCTGATCAAATCTGTCATTCCATCCTAATTTCTGATCAAGAGGAGTGTGAAGTTAAAGTTTCAGTTTCTCCGCGGGCTGCAGCCAGACCCTTCTCTTTCTGACGTTGCCCCCAGAATGGTATCAAAAACGACTAATATCAGAGTTAAAACGCGGAAAGGCAGAACTCTGATTGAGCGGGACCCTCGACAAGCTGACAGTAAATGATGCTTCACCACAGCTGGCTCACTGCTTCGCCGGCTGAGCCACCCTCCAGTTTGACCTGCAGCCTTTTAACTATAACTGGTTAATGTTGAGGGCCAGCTGTGACAAAGCCACGAGGACTGCAACACTGCCATCCCCATGGCTTCATCACAGGTGGATGTCGGGAAAGATCTGGCTCCAGTTAGTTAATACTAAAGGGTGCAGGCCAAACAGGGGGGGGGGAGCCACAGTTGGAGGAGCCTGGACCCAGCTGTGGTGAAGAACCTCAGGGGATTTCAAGGCTGCGGACATAAAGCTAAAGCACAGTTAGCCCAGGCTTCCTGCTGCTTTGCTGCTTCGCTAAACTTCACACTCTGACTGTTCCAGACCCACAGCCAGTCTCTTAGTAGAACTAAGAACAAAACACCATCTCTTTAAAATAAAAATGACTGCTACTGAACTGTTAAGTCTTTATTCGCAGCTCAGAAGTCAAGACGGTGCTAAGTGCTAATTATCTAAAGTGATGACAGCTTGCCATTAACCATAGCGACATCAGACACTTGTCATGGATGCTATGGAGACCAAATCTATTTTTGAGACAGACTATAAACTATGGTTATTTATGTTGCAAAGTTGGACAGTTTAACATGGGGGTCACATAAGATTGAACAGCTTTGGAGACAGCCTCTAGAGGTCAGTTGAAGAACTACAGTTTTCCCCGCTTGGATCAGACGAGCGAGACAGATGTGGCCACCTTGCTTTGTCGTTTCTGGGCAACTGCATCATTGTGCAATAATGGAGGATGGTAAGAAAGACTCGTGTCCTCCGTAAATCTAAAGGGCTCAGAATAAAAACATAATTCTGAATATGAAGTTGGATTTCTGCTGATAGATGTCGAATTTAAATCCATGGAAGAGACAATGACTGCTTTGTACGCCACAGTGAGGAGTCACTAAGAGAAAAAGAAAGGAGTTTGCTCCTGAGTTCACCTCAGGCTGATTTGCAATGATGATGATGATGATGATGATGATGATGATGGCAGCCCATGCAGTAAACAGTTACTCCCTCAAATTTAGATTAATTTCCTTTCCAAAATAGATGGGATGTTTCTGCCAGAAGCTGAGTTTTCTTATAATGAAGTGATAATTGTTTTATTTCCCACTATAAAGTTCTACGAGTCACATGATGAAATAACCATTTATCCATCCATTTGTTTCTGATATTCCTCAGCAGGGCCATGGCAGCAAAAGGCAAAACAAGATATTCCATATGTCTTTTTTCTCCGCGGAGACTTTTCCAGCTCCCCCTGGGAGACACGCCAAGGTATCCCAGGCCATATGGGAGATTCCTTCCTGGAAGTCTTCTTCCACTGAAGGGCCGTCCTCGCAGATGGGCATACCAGGAAAACCTCAAAGTGAGGCACCAAAGGGGGCCTCTTATTTAGATGTCACAATTAATTCAAAATGACTGAATAGTATTTTATTGTATAAAATGAAGAAACCACAGTACTGTTTTTCTTCCCATGAAAAACAAAATATGGAAATGCGACCATTCTTGCAGGATCTTACTTTCAGATGTTTCATTTTGTCGAAAATTACAATCACATTTATGACAACTGAGTGGAAATCCTCCAAGAGTGATGATTCCAATTTTTTTGTCAAGGTTGTAGATCTGAATAAATGTACAGTGATCCCTTGCGAATTTGCGCTTTAATATAATATAATAAAAAAATCAACAATAAATCACAGAAACATCACAGGATGTTGTGCGCGTTCTCTCACAGTGAGGAAATGTTGTGAGCCAGCCTGGCCCCTTTAAGAAGGTGGCCTTATGGGTAATGGAGTGTGTGTGTCGTGGGACGGCAGAATGAAAACGGGGTTAGATGAAAAGTGGAGTGAGCATAAACAGCAGCTCAGCGTGTATAGATTTACATTCTCTGTTAACCGACAGGAGCCCAACAATACAACCTGTGTGATGTTACAAGTTCCTGCAGTGTCAGAATAAAGTGCTCGTTCCATGCAGAGAAAATCAGACTCTTTCTTTTGTTGTTGTTAGCGTGTTAGCTGCTAATTACGAGCCAAAAATAGCAGAATACCAGCGGTTTCTTTACTACGGTTCAGAGACCAGAGGCTGCGAAGGTAACAGAAAGACCACAGTTGAGCCTTTGCCTTGTTTCGCTGCAGTGTCTCGCTACTTTTTTGCGGTTTTTAAACGTATTTTAAACACATAATGTAGGCTCGGGGGGCTCTGGCTCCCATTCGCGGATTTTGATATGCGCGGAGGGGTGCTGGGTGCCATTACCCACGAAAAATAAGGAATTACTGTACTCGTTATTTCGTGCTGATCTCCTCCATGTCGATTCCCGTCATCGTTGGCACTGATCAGCTTTTTCCCCGAATACCTGTGACTCAGTGGCCCCAAATCAGGGAAAGTGAGGACAACATGGAAAATACAAACAAAAATAACCCCTTTTTAAATTTCTCCCATCCTATCTTCTTGAACAAAAATTTAACAAATGAGATTAAGCTGATTAGGAAAAAATATATATATATATCATTATTGTTATTTATTGGAGTTACCGGTAAATACATTTCCCAGTCTTGTGTTATTCTTTAAAGGGCAGTCTCTCACTCGAGGTTATAGTTAAATTGCACTGTCACTTCCTAAAATATGATTTTACCCCTGGTGAAGGTTTAAGGCCGGTTTTGCTCACTGAGGTTTGGTGACGTGAACTGAAGCGATGATGTCACCGGCTGATGCGGTCTAAACTCTTTTAAAGACGGCCTTGTAAAGGCTCCGAGCCACCGCCGCAGACACATTTGGGATGAAAAGTGGACTCGCTGACACCGACTGAGACATCAGCAGCAGGATGTGTCACTGACTGCCTGACGGATGCTCACACACTCACGTAGCCACTAACACGATAGATGATTGGGACGCTGCAACCCCCAATCGGCCAGGCTGACAGTGAGTGATTGCTGACCGATGGGTGGAGTGGTGAAATCCTCTGATGAACGAGATAAGTGGGCCAAGGCCTCATGCGCACACATGCCTTGTTCGGGGGAATTGAGCCTGACAGGCAGCTGAGCAACAGGCATCATATCGGAGTAATGATAACACTCGCCGCCAGGCTCTTCAGCTGCGGAGCTCCGCCAGGTTTAGAGTGGGTGTGCCTGTTGGAGTTGCCCCCGATCACTAATGTTCGTTCTAATTAATTACACTGATTACAGTCTGATACTGCGATGCCAAAACACACCACCCTGCCACCGACATGTGTCTCCAGGAGCAAAGAGCAGTCTGCTTCACTTGATTCCAGCAAGCGTCCGGCTGCCAAACCGGCGTGAAATATTGCAGCTGACAAGCTGTCTGCACAGGCAGACAATCATTGGGGCATTTTTAAAACCTCTCGCCATTCTTTCACTCCAGCGATTTCATCCCTGCGATGATTGATCCGTGCCCATGCCTGAGATGCAAATGCCAACACGGCATGAGTAAAATATAAAGAGGGACATCAGAAGAGACCCCCGGAGAGGGCGCACGCTGTGAATTTTTCACTCTGAACGACACTTTTATAGCTTTTGCTTATTGTCCTCTTTTGTTATTGTGTGAGCTCTGGAGCCTAAATAGCTGGGAGAGAAGAAAACCAAGTAAAAAGAGGCTAAACTGAGGAGTAACCCCACTACAGACAGAACTGATCAGTGAAACAAAGACTGCCTGTGCAGTCCAGCTGTGAAAGAAATGAGACAATGGAACAACTGTCAAGTTGACTGCATAATTAAATAAAGCATGTTTTCTGCTGAATAAAATGAGAAAAAGGGTGGATTTTCTTTCATTAAACTGATGAGTACATAAAAAAATCTCTCCCACTGTACAGCTGTTATGGATATGAAATCTAGCCATTTTTGTACCAGTAAAAAATAGTTTCTACACCTCATTAAGGTGGGCCCACACATTGGCTCTGTCAATATAAATCTGCTCCATCTTCACAATGGAAGTCTTCTCCTTCAGCCACCTTATTAACAGCCTGGTCAGCCATACTTAGTCACTGAAACATGGCAGAGGGGGTTCAATGTTATTATTTAAATAGGAGTGTCTGAGAGAACTATTCAAAACAATCAAAATCACTCCACAATTGTTAATAACACCTTGGATCAATAAGTCCTTGTTGCAAAACTGACAGTCCTTCACTGGTGTAACTACTCCACCGTACACCATTTTGGATGTCTATTGTTGATAGTAATCTGGTCATCCCTTCTGCCTGTGTTGTTTCTCTGATTAATTGTCCTCCTATCCAATGGCGTCCAGAGGCAGTTCCTTCTGCGTCCGTCGGTACTGCCCCTGGATATAAAAGTCCAGTCCAGAGGAAGCAGACTAATTTCTCATCTTGAAGAGGAAAAGATTTAGGATGGCTGGCTCACTGAAACATTGGGAAGACGGCCACTTCCGAATCAACAATATCAGTTGTTTTAGCCGCAAGCATGTCTGTTTTAAGAGCCTGCTTTTGATAGGAGCTGTCCTGTAAGAGGAGCTGAATGAGGCTAAAATGCATTCAGGCTGTAAATAATACAGGGAACCTCATTATTATCAGACTACCCAAAAATACGAGGCCACTGAGCTTTCTGTAGAATCTAATCCAAGCTAAATCAACAAAGGTAAACAAAACCAATGTGACCTGATCTATTCAACAAAGTATTGTTGTTCTCCAAACAAAATCTTTGGACAACTTTACTCAGTATTTCATGAGAAAATGTGATTTTTTATTTATTTTTTTAAATGGGAGACTATTGGAAGGAAAGGCTGCTTTTCCTAGTGGCCATCAGTGGTATTGCATCTTAAAGGCACTTCAGCATCAACTTCACACTGGATGACTTTGTCTGACACTTTAAATACAGTCTACAATTATTCCATCCATCTATCAAGACAACCCCAACTGTCTTTGTGTGAAAAACAGGTATTCTGGTCCCTAAGCTTTCTAAAAACACACTTTAAAGTGATCAGAGGTGTAGGAACAAACAACTTGGAAGTTTCATTTTTAAAGTGACCCTGCACTTAGGTCCCTATTTCATCTATGCAGTGGCAAAAATCACCAGTTGTTAATAGTTTATTCAAAACAGAATAGACTGAATATTCTGGATTTGTATATATGATTTGGTTCGTTTAAAATATGCCTCCAGTGACAGATTCAAACATCCAGCATGAAAGTGGAGTAAAGCAATTGTAATAGTTTATGGCAACAGCGTTCATATCAATTAATTTATTCTTCTTTAGAAATACTAAGAAAAAGAGTCGGGAGGATGGTCGACTGGAAGGATCACTGGAGAACCCCTGGCATTGATAATTCATATACTTCTGGCAGAATATATTATTCAGACTTGAACACAATTTTTAAATACCCAATCAGGAACTGAATGCAAATACAGTCTTTTCTTTCTATTGCACCTTATATTTCACAACAATTATTGTATATTTAGTCGTTACTCTGCTGAATTTTTGCACAATAATGGTATTTGATTAAATCAAGAATGATGCACACCGACACAGCATTATCGAAAGTACACGGAGTGAGACTAAAACCAACACTGAAACAGTTTGTTTCCGGGGAATTCATGAAACTCGGATGCTGGATGATGATGCTGACTCACTTCATTCGTCAGTCTGCATTTCTACTACTCTGTGGTTTAATCGGCCAAATGAGGAGAAACAGGCAAACGGCACAGGAGACAGAAACAGGGAGGGCAATTTGGATTTTTTTTTCCCCTTTTTATCTTTAGGAGATAAATAAAGGAGGAAAACAATAAGGCAGAGAAAGAAAACAGCTGCACCCCTGAAGGGTTTATATTAGGGATGAATTTGGCAAACGTGTGCTTTAACTAACGCAGTATGTATGTAGCATCGCCTGTCAAACGCTGCCCATGGCATCATGTTTATCCAGCCTTGTTACTGCTTTGCTCCACAGTATGTCACATTTTTTAATGTCTCTTTCTTTCAGACACTTTTATTAAAGATCATATAAGTTCCTCTGAAATAACTAAAACTAACTGCATCTTTCCAGCTTCCCAGCTAGTTCAAACACTTGAAAGGACAAAAACTGCAACGCACAACTTACATGTTGTGTTATTTGTAAAGTATAGACATGATGATTTGTGGGAATGTGAGTTTGAAAGTAACCAATCAATTAAAGGTATTTTTAAGGCATGAAAAAAAAAAAGAAAGTCATAATTCCTAGCGCTTCTAAAAATGCTCTTTCACCACGTCATGTTTTGTCAGATGGCAGAGTGGCTCTGCTTCAACGTCCTACATAATGTTGGTCATAGTGAGGTTTTTAAAGTTGTGATAAAGACCATTTGTCCTTATCTGCTCAACAAACGCTAGCCTCTCATGGAGCAATCTACAGTTTTCCTGTACTAATGGAGCCAAGTTACCTCCATGTGGGCATTTTATGCTCTAGATGGGCCCATTTCGTCTGAACATCCTCATTTCAAGTGACCAGAACATCATCTGGAATAAAAGTGTAGCTGAGGCTCAGCACAGCAAGACATGAGGTCTGACGGTGGAGCTCTGTTGTTGAGCTTGGTGTGATCGAGCCATGGGTCAGTCCGACACGCCGACCTGTTGCCTGGCTCAGGCTGAAGGAGCTCTTGGGCCAACAGCTACCGGCACTGGACTTGCACACGGTTTAGCTGAAGGCATCGAGCCACTCACAGATAAGCATTTCAGGACTTTTCCAAGCAGAATTATGCTGCGACCTCCAGTCCATCATCACAATAGAATGTCCAGTCTCAAATGCTGTTTTGGTGGTGACATGAAATGACTGTCACTGTTAGCACCGCTAAGCTAAGCTAAACTTCCTCAGATCCTTTCAGGTCAACTGCAGCCAGTCACAGTACAATTAATACAAGAAGAAGAAAAAAAATTGCCTTTAAAATATGAATATGATCTGTTTTTGTTCTTTTTATTCACAGCTTCAGAAGTCTATATAATGCTAAGCGCTAAGTAGCTAAAATGATGATGACTGGTTAGCTGTTAATGACTAGCTGTCAATCTAACAGGGCATAATGATGTTGATCAATCTGATTGGTCAGCTTTATTGCATCACAAAATTTATCTGATGTGGTAGAAAACAAATTCAACCCAAGGTACAATGTCATGGATGTCAAAACTAACTATAGAGACCAAAACAGATTTTTGTACCAGGCTGTAAATATTTTTTTTAAAAAATATGTAAAAATATTTTTTTAATTCTGCTGCAAAGTTGTCCATTGTAACATGGGGGACAATAGGGATTTGATGTGTTTTGGAGCAGGTACCAAGTGGTCAGCAGAAGAACTGCAACAAGAATCTACTTCTGTGTTTGCTTCAGTCCAGAAGCGGGATGCTAACCTATCTGTCCCACAGACAGCCACTGAGCGGCTGAATGAAAGCAAGGATCACGCAGGCAGGAGTGCAGTCCGAATCAATCTTACGTTTACTTTAACAAAAAAACATAAAAATAAGGCACACACCCATGAGAACAAACATGGCAGCCCCCACCAAAATGCCCACAGCCAGCCTTTTATCCCTGCTGCCATTACTGGGCCTAAACCATTCTTTACCATGAGGAATGTTCCTTTTTGGCAACACCTTTAAAAACAATACCCTTACTTCTTTCATCATATTTAACATTTGCACATATTAAAACAAATAACTAAAAATGATAGGTACCAGCATTAATTAAAACACAACCCTGCTACAAAAAGACCTCCAACCACACCCAGTTCCCCCCCATCCTTCTCATCACTTGGTCTCTCCCGGAACCTTTAAAATGGTGCTCAGACCCCAGGGAAGCTTTTGCCTGAACACCCTGGAGAAACCAAGAGAAGGGCAGGTAAGTAAATCAAACATACATGCACCCAAAAGTGACTAAAGTGCAGAAATTGCCTTAAGTGCCTCACCATTACAAACATTTCTTTTTTTTTTTTTTTTTAAGATTTTTTTGGCACTAGTGGCCCTTAGTGATAGTGGAGAGACAGGAAGGGGGGCAGAGAGAACGAGGAAGGGCCAAACATTTCTAACCTTCGTAACAAAGATCTCCTTTGTTACACTATCGTGCTAATTAACATTACCTTTTATTCATTCTGATAGAATCTGTTTTTGTTGTTTCAAAGGTCACTCCAGTAGCAACTGCAGGCTCTGCTGGTGCTACCATGTCCATTTGTTTGATAACCAGTGGGTCGAGGCTAGTTGCTATTAATCTAGAAAGGTACAGGGACAAAGGTGGCTCAGCCAGCTGCTCTGTCTGTATAAGCTACTGGCGAAGCTAGCGGACAACCAGCTGAGCTATTGGCCAACAAGCTCCTGATTTTCAGTTAGTACCAGCTAGCCACCTTTAGCCAGGGTGAAGGCAGCCACTACCAGCTGCTCTGTCTGTATAAGCTACTGGCGAAGCTAGCGGACGACCAGCTGAGCTATTGGCCAACAAGCTCCTGATTTTCAGTTAGTACCAGCTAGCCACCTTTAGCCAGGGTGAAGGCAGCCACTAGCAGCTGCTCCGCCTGAATCTTCATCCCCGAAACCTTCCAGGACCACCCAGTCCCAGAGCTCTTCACAACAGTCTCTAAGAGCAATTAACAATTATCGTTGATACAAGAATGATTATGGTCCTATGTCTTTATTCACTGTTCAGAAGTCAAGTAGTTGTGGTCACAGTTAGTCATTTCCCACATTAGAATGTGAGGCACCTGTCACTCATAAAGTCCCAACCCTAATTCTGCACGCATTGTTTTTTTTTTTTTTTTTTTTATGAAATAAAACCATATGAAATACATTTTGAAAAAATCCCCAGCTGTATAGTTATCATGAATGTGAATGTGAAATTTAGCCATGGAGACCAAAACCACTTCTTCATACCATACTATAAATATGCTTATATTTGCTGTAATGTTGGACATTTTAACATGGGGGTTAATGGAGATTGACTAAATTTTCCTCCTAGTGGCCATTCAATAAACTGAAGTTTACCCTGTTTACTCAGCTGCTTCAGCTTTTAAAACCCTTGTAACTCAGATCAGAGTAAATTATTCAACCTCCCCATCTTTATCTCCACTCCACATTATGTCACACAGCACTTGTACGTCAAAGGGGGTAGCACACAGCTGCAGCACCAAAGTTTTTCTGAAGTTAAGAATATTTGCTTTTTTTTTCTCCTTAATTAAAAAAAAAAAAATCTTCAGAAAAGTCAGTTGCGGTATTGTTCAAATAACTTTGCAATTAATTAAGAATATATTTGATACATAAAACTGCAGCCCTAATATCTTGTCTTGATTAAAGTATAACAATGAAGAAGTTAACCGCATGCTCTAACTTTGTCAACTTACCAATAGAGCATAAAGAAACGCTTTAGATTTAGATCTTTAGCTTTAACTGTCACTGAATCTGGCTTTAGTACCTACGTGTGAGTGTGTGTGTGTGTATACAGTGTGTATATACAGTCATGGAAAAAAATTATTAGACCACCCTTGTTTTCTTCAGTTTCTTGTTCATTTTAATGCCTGGTACAACTAAAGGTACATTTGTTTGGACAAACATACCGATAACCACAAAGAATGCTCAAAAGAGTTTTATTTAAGAGCTGATATCTTACCATTTTCCATGGTTTTCTTGATTATAACCTAAATCACTTTAGTTTTTACATCAATAGCTATGGCGTTGTACTGCCAAAAACACTGCTTTTATGCATTCAGTGTTTTCTTTTCTGTCTGTTTTAGTTACATGATGACGTTTAGTGGTACCAGGTATTAAAATGAACAAGAAAAATGGTGGTCTAATAATTTTTTCCATGACTATATATATATATATATATATATATATATATATATATAAATAAATATTCCCTGCTCATTAGGAATTTACTGTAAATATATTTGTAATTGATAAACAATGGATGGTAGATCTTCACTCAAATATAAACCAATTCAGTCAGTTTTTACTGTTAAATCTTGCTCAAACAACCAACATTTCTTCACCTTTGATGGTGTTTTTTTTTCTCTTCCTCTGTGAAGACAGTTGATTCTTATTCAGTCAGATTAAAAACAGTTCACGGACAGATGACTTGCCAAAGCTGTCAGAAACATGTCTGTCTTGTTTTCTGGGCCGGGCCATAATGAGAGACTAAAGGAGATCAATTTCTCTATATCCTGTCAGCCATCATCCACCTCTTCTTGCTAACTGCCTTCCCCTCCCACCCTTTTGTCTCACACATTTAAACCATCATTATTTATGTCCGGCCTCCTGTCTCAGTTTGTCCTGACTGACAGCATTTTGAGAGTTCCCATTCATGTCCTGCTCAGTCTCGAGCTCTTCATTGTAAGCAGACAGCCTAATTTCCCAATAAAACTGTGCCATTTTAGCTTTATTAAGACTGCATACCTTACTTTGTCCATTAAGCAAAATATTTGCACAGCTAATGACATCACAAGCACACGTTAGCACCCTGAAGAGACGTTGAGATGTTTTGCGCTGCAGCTGCTAAACATGGTAGCACTGTCACCATGAGCATTTAGCTCCAAACACTGCTGCGCCAAAGTACACTCAGAGCTGTTGGCGTGCCTGCAGATTTGTTTATTTCTGCATCCTGAAGCAGATTTGTGCTAACTTATCTTTGAATATCGCTGCTGAGACAAAAAAAGAAACATTTAAATCTGCTACTGCGAGTTACGTCACAGGCTGCATCCTTTCAAATCTGATACTATCAGATATTTCAATAATTCATCACTCTGTCTCTCCGGAGAGTTTAGGAATCTGATGTCATGAAGTCTGTCATTTCTCAACATAGAGGAGAAAAGGTTAAAGAAGTCATTGAAGCAGGTGGCTTTTATTGTAACGAAGCCAATAAGGACAGTATCTTTTATCTCTCCTCTGGCTGATGACAGTGACAGGCTGAGGGATGCCAGATGAGAGGAGATCCTTGGAGAGCTAACTGAAAGGTTAAATCGGCCCTGGGCAGCAAGACTGATGAAGACACACAAACACACGGGCGCACACACACTCCGAGACCCCTTCAGTCATGCTTAAGGTGCTGCATGCACTTGATGTGGATGTGTCAGGGTGTGTCAACACCCTGTTTAACAAGTAGGATAAAAACCCTGATCCTACTTATTAAGTCGCAGTCTTAGAAGAAGAGGTGGGAAAAATGTAAATGTTTGAATCATAAACTCAGGAAATCAAAAAGGACATCAGAGATTTCACTTTGTGGGAAGATGGCAGCAACTCGTCAGATCAACTGGCGCGTCTGTAAACAAGCAGCTTAGAACGTCCTCGACGCAAAATAAAAGACGCATCTTCCTGACAGAAAAATCTAAATAAATTCCTCAAATAAAACAAAAAATGACTAAAACTCACATGTACTTCATTTTTTTTTCTTTTCATATGACCTGAATAAACCAATTTTAGCATGTAAGAGTCGTCATAAATGCTGTCCACATTTTCTGTGGATAAGCTACAGCCAGTATCACATGTTACACTGCGATAATGTTGTAACAGGATGCTGAAATTTGAGGCTATTTGAAAATGTAGATGGAATTGGTTTAGTTTGAGAGATCTAACGATGGTCTACAGGTTTATTGCAAAAAGTGGTTTGATCAGGCTGTGGGGCTGGTGACTTGAAGACTCTGAATGCATTAAACAAGGATTAAATCAGAAGACTACAAAGGAATCTTGTGGAAATTATGTTGCCCAGCATCTGAAAACTTGGGTCGGGGATAAGGTTAAGGATTTTTAACAGGAAAACAACCTGAAGCACAAATGAAAGGAAGCGTCACTTCTTTTTGGTTTTGTCGTACCATTCTATATGTAATATAAGTGTATATTCTTGTCAAACACAGGGACCAGTAGGTGCTTACTCTGAATTCGACCCGACTGTTGTTACCTATTTATCATTAACTGGAGTAAAAATAGTGTTGAGTAGTGTTTGCTAAAACAAATATTCCACTATAACAAGGTCAGACTTAAGCACTAAAACCACTTGGGAAGTGTTTGGATCAACACTATCTAGTTTTGGTTAGAAAAAAAAAATCATGGTTTGGGCTAAAACCCATTCTTACTGATCATGCCATTGTGGCATTTATGATTCACAGCCTCGTGAATGATGAGCGCTGGCCTCCTCCCCCAAGCCAGTGTTCTTTTCCTTCTGTTCTTCTACACAACAGCTGCACCTCCAGTCTTTTAAGTCTCTCGAGCTCTTTGAGTTCGCCGAAGACACCACCCTCTTTTGACCCACCTCTGTTGGGGATGAGTCAACGGGTGGTCGATTGACCATCCGGTGATGTGCTGCAGTGGAAACTAGCTGGAGCCTTAGCCTCACTCACTCTTATCACCCTGTATTACTCTCCAAAGGTCACTGGAGACCCCTCCTACCCTGGACACAAGCTGTGTTGTGTTACTCATGCTAACTGCTGAGGACTAACCAGACAGATGTTTGATCACCTGCATTTACTCCAGTTACCCCTGATTTCTGCTGTTCTTGCAGGATCATTTGCTAACTAAAAACACCTGAAAGTGCCACAAATACACCTTCGCCATTTGTAGCTCAGGCTGTCCCCTGATAGGTCTGATAGGTGCAGAGATTCAGATGATTTTGCGACACTGTCTACGATTTTCTCTCATCTGGCCTCTTGCTCAGTCAATTTTGTTTTCTTTTCCATGACTTTGTTGAGTCTCTTAGACGCCTCTGCCCTAATGTGTCTCTGTACCTCTGTGCACTAGCTTCATTTTCATTGATGTGTGACATGGTGCCGTAAACGTATTATCGCTGTCGTAACGACTGGCATATGAGTCCAAAGTTACTTTGGGTGTTTTTTTCCCCTTTACTGACAGAACTGTGTAATAGCTCCCACACATAATCACCATCACCCCTCAATTTCTAGTGTTATTATGTAACCTTAACTATTTCTTTCCCACATATATATATTTTGCACTCTATTTTGACTTGTGAGCTGCTTTAACAAGTGACTTTCCCGCTGTGGGATTAAAAGTTTGATCCTATCTTATCTTTTGTTGACAGTAGATCAGAAGAGCTTGATGGGAATTGATTAAAGAAGTAATTAAATATGCCTTCAAATTGAAACTGAAATTTTTAACATGGGAAAAAAAATTAAAAAAAACTCTTAACTTTTGTAGATCAAATTTTTCAGGCTTTCCTCTAGTGCAGTGATTCCCAAAGTGTGGGCCGCAGCCCCCTGGTGGGCCGTCACGGTACTGCAGGTGGGCCATGAGAGGTCATTAAAATCAAACGAATACGTTTAAAATCCTCGATCTTTTTTAAATATGTTTTTAATTACTGTAAAATATTAATGGCTTTATTTAAAAACATTATAAAGTCACAAAACAAACCAGTTAAGCGTTATTCTACTGTCATCTTAACTTTTTTTTTATGTCTGCATTTACATTCAGGTTAGTGCCATTGTCTAGCAAAACCATCTATTATGTATATGCAATTTAATCTTATAGCATCTTAATCTTAACTTAATATGAAAAGTGTCACCTTATTTGTTGAGCCCTTACATTAACGTCAGAACATAACTTCTAGTCCTGTATGTTGATCACAGTTGTGATTAAAGGTTTCGGTGGGCCGTGGAGATTTTTCACATTTCAAACTGGGCCTTGGTATTCTGAAAGTTTGGGAATGGCTGCTCTAGAGTTTCCCCATCTCAGATAATAGTATAGATAATAGTCAATAATAGTATTTTGATTTGCTTCTTCACTTTGTCATGCCATGTCAGTAATTGGTGAATGTTTTTCTTGCATGAACAGCAATGACAGCAGAATAACCATAATGGTGTCTATGATTTTTATGTCAATATGTGCTACCTACACTTGGCTTTGCTTACATGTGAAGATTTCCTTGAATCTGTAGGCAAGCATTTCCAACACAGGTGTTTGACTGTGTTTGTATGTCTTTGTAGGTGTGTGAGCAGAAATAATTATAATTCTATGTCTGAGCCACTGCAGAGGACCTGCGATGCATTTGTGATTTAGGTGACATCATGACAGAGGTGTTGTCACTCTGCCTCCCAACTAATAAGCCTCACCCCGAATATTCACCCAAATTTACATACATCACTTAAAACTAAATTTTAACCAATTCTTTTCTCAAAAATAAAAAGAAAAAGGTAAATAGCATAATTATGCACTTATATATTTTTTTCTGGGTGTAATTCCCATAATAGTTGCCTGATTTCTTATCATAGTGGTTTGAAATCTATTGAAACCACATTCCCACCTCTGATGAACTGGCCAGTAACAAGTTCTTGCAATCATTTTTACTTTTAAACAAAAAAACGGCTGGGAAAACACAGGAATGGAAAACTGCTAGCTTCCATTATGTCAAATGTTCTGCAATCAAATATCAAGGCTGAGTGATGACAACTGTGTCTGAGGTACATTTTATGTCTGCAGTTTTTATTTGACAAGATAAACCCCTCTATTTTTTCTTTATTCTTCAATACCTTTGAATATTTCCTGAAAATATTTCTAAAATTGAATAATTTTCATTTATTTCAAATGAATCTAATACTTCTGAACAGCTTCTAGAAAACACAACTTCCAGATAAATGCTAACATGAGCCAAAGCTCATACGCTGATGTAGCCAGGTGAAATTATTAAGATGTTAGATATGTTCATCTGCTTATATTTACCAAATGCACACAAACACTTTCTTTTGAGGGGGAACATGAACCATTGTGTCAAACGTGTCAACAAATGTCAACCTTACAGTGGTGCTGGAGTCTCACCAAACTCAAAGGGTTTCGTTGGCTCTGAGTCACAAATGTTTTCATGGCGAAATCTTCAATCGTCAGTGAGATATTTTAGTCCTAAATGACACTGTTGACCAAAATAACCCTCCCAGGAGCCACCCCGCAGGCAGCAAATTACTCCACATGGTACAGGATTGACACCAGCTGCTGCATCGAGGTGCACGACTCTTCCATCCTCCCACTGTCAAATCTGAAAAACGGCGAAATATCCATCCAACATGGAAGACCTTCACCTCATCTCTTATTCGATATCACAGCTCTGGAGCAGTTAGAACCGCTGCAGACTGAGAGAAACTCAATGCTGACAATAAATATTTAAAAATAACAATTCCAGACCCTTCAACACATAAGATTTTTAGTTCTAGCTGAATTTTGAGTTGAGTTTGAATTTGAGTTGCTCGATGAAAAATCAGCATCACCAAAGTCGCTAGGATTCGTCTTCTGGGGATGTCGATTGTTTGTCCTTATTTTTGAACAATGCCATCAATAGTTGTTGAGATATTTCAATCAACAGACTGATTTAGCCTCTCAGAACCACAAACTTCAGCACTTGTTGGTCTAAAATAAAACCAACGAGCGATATTGTGCTGCCGCATAGATGGGTGATTCTGAAAAGTGCATTGACTTCCCAATCACCAGAGCCAATTTATCATTACCTCCAGCTTCCGTAAACCTCTCAGCAAGACGTAATAAGACCATGGAGCAAGCTGTCCCCACCTCTCATTAGGACTCTAAAGAGACCACCGGAGCTTAATTATTCATCTGCATTAATATTCCTTCAATTATTACTGATTATGTGGGGGTATGTGTGTGCGCCGAGGGCCAAAGATCAGCGCGGCGTTACTTCAGCCTCCCTCCTGATTAATGGATGAGGGAAAGGAGCCGTTCATGTATTATTACTAGAGAGAGCCAGGACCTTGGAGAGAGATAGAGACAGAGGGGGACAAAGGAAAGAGAAGGATGGAACCCGGCGAATATTAATCGCTGTTTGGTATGCAAACATGCCGTTGGAACATTGTAGGAATTCTAATATATGATGGCGCCCATGCGGGGCAAAATGATGGGATGGAGTGTTTCAGGATGGAAACCTAATCCTTGTTTGTGCAATCTCTTCAACATGTGTCACCCATCACCACAAATCTACTTATGTTTGACACAAAGTTATTACCTGTCAAACAAAGGAACAAAAAAAGTGCAACACGGCAGATTCAGTCACCACTATCACTGTGTTACAACCATTACAATCCAACTAGACCAGGTATTAATGGAATAATTAATATCCTTTAATAAATGGTTTTGTTTGTACATACAAAGCATGTTTTGGTAGACTGATTATTCAACCTCACTGTTTCAATTCAGATCTCTTGGACAGTTTAACTGATACTCTGACATTTTGAAGCTCCATAAGATATTTATTTTGTCGTTTTATCTGGCATATAAAAGTCTTTTGGCTTTGATGGCTTTTATGCAGCCAGAAGAAGTCAGTAACCACAGTGGAAAATTGATATTGTTTGCATGCAGTCCTTGGCTTAGTCTGACATCTGGTGGACAAGCTGAGTACTACACTCTAAAGATTAATTTATGGTAAATGGCTGACAATTTGGAAAAATACCCTCCAAAAATCTTCATTACTTATTAATATTTTGTTTCTGTGTTTATTTTCTTGGTGGCCATGGCCTCCTGGATCATAAGAGACAAATCTAGCCAAGAACAAACCAACATGGAAGAGCTTAATTCGATGTCAGCGTTTTAACATTCTTCACTGAAAAAGAACTGATTAACAAAAAATGTTTCAGTTAAAATTTGTTTAAGGAAGCCAATTTGAGACACTAAAGTTAGAGCATGTAAATAAAAACTGGAATGCAAGTGAGCTGCAAATCTCATAAACTCATATTTTATCCACAATAGAACATGAGAAATGCATGAAATGATGAAAGTGAGAAAATGTCCCATGTTAAGCAGAAATAAATTATGAATTTGGTGGGCAAAGAAAAACTGGAAAAGTAATTTGACTCAAAAAAAAACACCAGGAGGAAAATCCTCCAAATAAATACGGCACGAGGTCAATTACATGATTGGGTGTAAAAAGAGCATCTTAAAGTAGGCGGAGTCTGTCAGAGGTAAACCATGGAGAAAGCTCGACCAATGGAAACGCTGCATCTACAAATTTTAGAATAATGTTCCGCAGCATCAAAGATGCTGGATATTTCATCATCTACAGTACATAAAGTCATCAACAGAGTCTGAAAATCTGGAGAAATCTCTTTTTGGACCGAGGCAAGGTGAGAGACTGAGAAAGTCCATCTATCATCTATTCCCACTTCTTCCTGTTCAAGGTAACGGGGGTCTGCTGGAGCTCTGTGACCTTGAATGTCACCAGTCCATGGAAGGGTTAGTCAGAAAAACTGATGTTTGACATTCTTGTAGGGAACCATAGATGTCGTGTCCTCCATACTAAAGAGCTGAGAGTTGTCATCAGCACACAGTTCAGAAGCTGCATCATGAAGGCAATGGGGAGCTTTAGTGCCCACAGGCAGGGCAGCTTGCACATCTGGAGAGGAAACATTAATGCTGAAAGGCACATTCAGGCTTCCACCCAGGCATCTTTTTCATACAAGGCCTTGCATCTTTCAGTAAGACGATGCTTAACTGTTTACTGCAGCCTTTATAAAGGCTTCAATAGTAGAAGAGTCCAGGTAGCTGGACCGGCCTCTCTGCATAGAAGAAGATCAAAGAACATCCAGGACTGCTGAGCAACATCAATCTGATATCAGACAAGAAAACTCCAACTCATCTCCTCTGTTTCTAGACATACTGTACATGAACACTTGATAAAAGAAGAGAGGATGCTACACAGTGTAAACATGAAGCTGCCATGAACACTCTGAATTGATCTTTTTCTCCTTAAGATGATACATTTCTTCAGTTTAAACATGGAATATCTTATTTTGAACACATATGAGTTTATGAGCTTTACAAACTGTTTTTATTTACGTTATACAGTGTCCCAGCTTATTTTTAAAATTCAGGTTCTATGCAGCATTGCCATTTGTTTCTGAGAGAAAAATCTAAATTTGAAACTTAAAATACAGCAGTCAGTTAACAGAAACATGAAGTGTAATGTTGGAATAATATCTCACAGCTACACACTACATTCTTTCTAATTGGTAAGCAGGTAGGCAAAAAATAAAAAAAAGCCATAAATACTCATCCACATCCCAACCACTAGATGGCGCCAAAGTGACGTGATTGCAGTTGCTGTGAACTACAGGAGGTCCCCCTGCAGTCTTGACCTACAGCAGTATAATTAGATGGTCTGTCCAAACTAAAATGGAAAAATATAATGTAGAATCTTCTGTATTAATTTATCATAAAATGAGATCTGAGCTTCAACTAAGTCACAATGATGGACAAATATAATGTGATTAAGCAGACTGACAGATATTTATCATTTCTTGTGTCTTCATTGAACACACTCATTAAACATTCACTGTGTTGGAGGGAAAAAGTAAAAGAAGCAGTAGACCTAATTTACTTCAGCAGCTACTAATTGGAGTCAGAAATTTGTACTTCTGGAGCTGAACTGAAGGAAATGGTTCTGAGGTGTGGTTTAGAGCTACTTTGACATTTTTAGCTTGCCGTTCATAAGAAGCATGATGCTGCTGATAATCAAGAGTGGGTTCAAAATAATAAATGAAGAGAAATAGTGTCCACAGATCACTGATGTGAACCAGGATCAGGCCTTCGTAAAAAGGAGATCTCTGCGGACATGCGATCAAGAGTAGGTGATCTGCATAAAGCTGGAACTGATGCAATACAAGCTCAACATCATCAAGGCCAAATATCCTACAGGATGATGTCAGGGTGGCTGTCTACCGGGCGAGGCTTCGTAGAAGACCATGATCCTAACCATAAAAATAAACCCACCAGAGAACGGCTTCAGAAAAATTAAATCTGACTTTTGGAGTGACTCAATCAGAGCACTTAACTCTGTAGAAATGTGTGGAATGACTTCAGCAGAGTTGTTCACACCAGACATCCCATAAAGGTGTCCAAGCTGAGGAGTTCTGTGTAGAAAAAAAGGGATGGTCAACATTTCTCCTGAATGCTATGCAGGTGTGATCCACAGCAACTGAAAGCACTTGAAGTCACAGCTGCCAAAGTGGGAGGTTCAACCAGATGTTTACTCACAGGGGGTTCACTTACTTGTTCCACCAGCAATTTCAATGTTTAATGTTAAATAGAGACACATAATTAAAACTGTATCAGCTTGAAGTACATTGTGTTACTGTGGCTTAGAATAATAATAATAGATCACATTTTATGGCAAATTAATGCAGAAAACCAAATTGTAATTTTTCTTGCCACTGTATGAACTTTATCAAAAAGGAAACTTTTGAGTCTAATCTTAAAGGTTTACACCCTGAACAGTAACTGGGAAGCTGGTTTAGCAAGAAGGGAGCCTGATAAATGAAGGCTCTGCCTCCTCAATTTACTTTTGGAAACTGTAAGAACCTCAAGTAAACCTGCAGAGAGCAAAGTGCTCTATTAGGGATGCTATGGAAAGATGAGATCTTTAATCCATTCAGAAATGATGCAGCATCGACTTAAATAACATTAAAAAACACAACAGATGAATTATAAACTTAAATAAGTCCCTTAAGTTTATGTTTGAGTTTATGCTGACTTCACAAAGAAAACGTTTTAAAACAGAAGCTGAGAAATAAAATGCTTTAGTAAACGGTCTCAAGTCTTCCAGAAACTCCTTCGAGTGTTAAAAGACCTTCTTATACACAGTCTTGGTCTGAATCAGTAGTAGGAGTAGGAGTTTGGCCATTACCAGTTAAATGCAAGGGGATGAAGTATAAACTCTATAGTGGAAACTTATCTAAACGGAGGGTGACTATAGTTGTATATGGATATTACGTCGTTATGCTCCTCTGATGGGGCTCTTCTATCATCACCACTGTGTTTCAGGACAGTGATCCAGAGAAAGTTGTCCAACCGAAGCTTCCGACGTAGCAAATCTTCCATGGGTGCAACCCATATACTCAGCTCTCTGCTACCTCTGTCAGTCATCTAAAGCGGCATGTGTTCATGTCATGGTTGATGGAGGAAAGCACAATTTGCTTTGCAGGACTTCGAGTTTTTTTGTACAGATCTCTAATCTGTGTGGCATGGCGAGGTTTAAGCTATGTGAGTACAAAGTTCAGTGCTACAGAATTTGCTCCTGTAATATGGTGTACTGCTTTAAAATTCAGTTGTAAGTTTGATATTAATTCAGAATGCTTTCGTCCATTGTTCATATATAAAGCTGATGGGGATTAAAGTAGTAATGAGGAATGGTAGTTTAGAGAAAGGAAAAAAAATCAATGATGTCATGTCATTGCTCCAAATGTCTTCCCATGCATCTGGTTCTTGGACACTCCCATATGAGCCATCACATAAATGCCCACCGCTGCCCTGTTGTGATTGTTTTTTTTTTTTTTTTTTGTTTTTTTTTTCATTTCACAAGAGAGAATTTCCATGAGATGCTCGGGGATGGCTGGTCAGCTACTTGGCCTCATTCACTATACCACTACCCCTACACAACGGGTTGTAATAATGGAATATCTTTCAAAAGCCAAATATTTATATATATTTTTTGTAGTTTTGTATTATGTTACACTTTGAAATTTTAAAATAAATTGTGTTGCCAAACAATTCTGTGCCCAACTACACAGCATATTAATGCTGTATGACATGCAAAAGAGAAATCTGAAGTTCAATCGAACTTTGTTGAGGATTGGAATTAACTTTGAACAATGCAAATTGCCTAATAATTGAGCTGTAACTCTTTTTATTTTTTTTTTTAAACTTTTTATGAATAATGTAGGTGCATTTGATGGCTATGCTGCCTCTGTTTCCAGTAGAAATAAAAGCCACCCATTTCGCTCCTTTACAGGTGAGCTGGCTTTAAGATGAGTAGAACGTGCTGCATTTCTCACGTTTGACCGCTAGGTGTCACCACAGGCAAGCAGCTGTGGACCTGAGACAAGCTCAGCCCAGAGCTGGATCACACAGGCTCTACTTTAGTCTCATCAGACCACCAGGCACCTTCAACTGGAAAATAAAAATAAAAAAGAATGACTAAATATTATACTTTTACAACACAGGAGTGCATGTACCAAAGATTGTCACAAATTAATTTTGATTCGTGTGTAAAAGGCCTATTTATGGGGGTGTGAGAAAATAAAACTGATAATTTGCCAACTCAAATGTGGAGGCTAATTGTTTGATTCAAGTAATTCAATCAACAATTTATTGAAAAGTCGTGATAATAATAACACCTTCACAGGCCCCGTTAGTCCACGTGAACTGGCTTTTAAGAAGTAAAAAAAAATAAACTACTATTTTTACAAGCTATAAGGCTTATTTTTCTTCTTTGCAAAAACATTAATTTTAACGCGGACTGGATGTAATTTGAACAATATACTCATTTTGATGACAAGCTTGAACAAAATTAAAACAGTCCAATTTGAAAAAGACAAGAAAAGAAAAGAAAAATGAAGTCTCTGCCACAGGAGAGGAATAATCAGCTGGGTCGCCAAAAAAAAAAGGTGAAAATTCCTTTCGTTTGAACAAAAAGCAGCCCATGTGCAGTCTACTCACACTGTCATGCAGCCTGGTTTTATATCAGCCTTCCAACAAGAGGCTCATCATGACTGCGTGTGTGTGAGTGTGTGTGTGAGTGTGTGTGAGCGCGCTGAAGCGCCCTCGAGTACTCAATAAAACTGCGGCTGCGATCCGTCAGTGCATTTATCATCCTATTACGGCGACAAATCCGGCTCCCAATACATGAAAGGTAAAATGAATTACCAACGTTAAGCCGTCAATAAAGTCATTTCTGTAAATGGTGTCTCCAAGGGCCCCCGCTATTATTCAACAAGCTTTATCAGCACCTTGGAAATTACGTACCGGGCTTGTAGCGCGGCCCCTGCTTCACTTTGATTAAGGGCCCTGCCAGAGACCGGTGACAGCGCTTTTGACTCGGGTTTTATTCAGCCCCGCTTCCCCGTGATGAACACCGGCCACATTCGGGCGGAATGAAGACTAATTAAAAGCTATAAATTATCTTTTGCAGCCCCTCTCAAGCAGGCTCTCGTTGCGGCGCCAGATAAGAGCAGACTGAGAGCTCATTTACCCGCAGCGCACTGATACTGGCCTAATTGGAATTTAATTAAGTAGCCGTGGACTCCTGCTCCGGCCTTTGGGATGAAGATTTAGCAGAGTTAACCATCAACACGTCCCCACTTTCATGCTATCATGTTTATTAATAATATTATTATTTCAAATCGCCAATTAAAGCTTCATGGCAATTTTATTCATAATGGGGAGATTTTCCTAAATTTACTGCTGCTCACGTGAGCCTCGCTGTAGCTGGAATACACAGATTTCCCCTTCCTTACGTTTATGGAAGAGGGGATGAATGCAAAGTGTTGTTTTATGAAAAAGAAGTTGTCAAAAATGTTGAAATAAACAGAAGAAGCAGCGAAAGCAAAACAGAGTATAACTAAAAGAAAAATTACTGACCAGGCAATATATATATATATATATATATATATATATATATATATATATATATATATAAATATTATTGCAAACACTTGTACAGGACAGTCTGCTTAAAAAGAAAACTGCACGCGGTCCTGAGGGGCGGGTCACATTAAAATACGTCCGTGTAGGGTATTTATGTTCATTATCTGGTTTTATTTTGTGTATATATTATCACGAAGTCGAGCAATGTGGGTTGTCCTATGGCTGACATCGATTATTAAAAAAAATGAAAAGAAAATAGGCTATAATGGCTGACTATTAATAGCGAAACTAATATTTCCATATTTTAGTTGTCTGTTTCTAAATATAGAAACTGAAGTTATAATGAGGATAGTCATGTATATATATATATATATATATATATATATATATATATATATATATATATATATATATATGAGCATAGCTTCATTTTGACCACGCAGGTAAAACAACATTATAATAGGTAATAATAGATGTTTAATAGGCTAATATAGTAGATAATGATAGTGCGTCATAGTTACATTGTTAAATACAGGCGTCTGTTTGGTAGCGTAACCCAAACATTAAATACTTCTTTATTTTTTTGGTTTCAATCTTCTGATATATAAATTAATCGTCTACGTCGCTGCAGAAAGTGGATGTCTGTTTAAATGGTAGCAAAAACACTTTACATCAGTCTTTGTTAGATTAATAACGGTGTCTGTCCCGCTGTTGTTTTTGTTTTGCCGCGTTCGTGTGTATGCACGTGCGCTTTCCCCCCCACAATATTGATTCAACTGCGAAGGAAAGAGCGCACGAGCGCTACTCTGTCCACGGAGCGTCCCGCGGGCTCCGATTGGACGACGTCGACCGTGACGGGGGACGGTCTCCGCACCCGATTGGTCCGTCGCACACGTGCTTCCGGCTGGGTGTAAGAGAATGAAAAAAAAAAAAAAAAAAAAAAAAAAGAGACGGGGGGAGATAACGGTTTTAGGAGAGTTTGTGAAGAGCGGATCCAGAGATATTATGCAGCACCGGGGAGAGGCAGGGGCACTGGTTGCTACGTGGAGCTGTCGGCTGCGCCAGCTCTCGGAAGACTATTAGGAGACATGTTGCCTCTGTAGGTGATTTATAAATGAACGCAGGTATTTATTGAAGCGAAAGGGCTTGTTTTTGTATGCCGACCGTCTAAATTGGATACCGAAGAGGGGGCGGGAAAGCGAGCAACAAGTGGAATTTTGGCTGTTGGAGAGAGGCCGACGTTTCTCGCCATCACCAGCCATGGAAGAGCACAAGGAGCCCAGCGGCGGCCGGGACTCGACCGAGGACGAGAGCATGTCCCTGTCGCCGAACCTCCCCTCCCCTGCCATGATCCTGCCCCACCAGGCGGCCCAGCAGGCCCACAGAACCACGAACTTTTTCATAGACAACATCCTCCGGCCGGACTTCGGCTGCAGGAAGGAGCCGAGCCACCGCGAGCGTGAGCGCGGCCAGACGCCGGGCCGGGAGAACGTGAACCCGCTGGGCGCGAGGCCGGCGCACTCCGGCAGCCTCTGCCTGGACTCCAACTGCAGCAACGACAGCACCGCGTCGTCGCCCTCCTCCTCCTCGTCGTCGTCGTCCACGTCCTCGTCGCCCTCGTCCAAGCAGAACACGTCGAAGCAGGGCGAACCCGCCGGTACCGGGGGCGGAAGATACGCAGACAGCCCCTCGTCGATCGTGGTTGTGAGCGGCGGCAACGGAGGGTCTCCGCCTATCAGCAAGGAGAGCCAGCCGCTGCTGTGGCCCGCTTGGGTGTACTGTACTCGGTACTCGGACCGGCCCTCATCTGGTAAGGCGCTAGTAGTCCCCGGACGGGCTGGCTGACTGTCGGTTAACGGTTATTTACCGGTTTATCTGTGTGGCTGGATGGTTTTATATATAACTCATCATTGCTGTTAGACATATTTGTTTTAAAAACACTGAATTTAAATCAGCCATTCAAAAATAACTGTTTTAAAAAAGAAAATCCACAAAACTGTTTAATGGCTACCACTAAAATTAAGGAAAGATTAGTATTGTTATTATCAACATAATGGACATAAACAACTCAAAGTAACTTTTGTTTTTGTCCGGTTTTTTGAGTCAAGCTCAAATTGAATTGTCCAAATTTTAATTGCAGTTCAGTGTGGTGTTATATAAGATGCTGGAAAATAATTTAAAGAATAATACTTAGTTTCTTCGGGTTGAGAGCAGATTACTTATAGTATCTGCTCATTTCTGGAAAGATGGCACAGTCGGTGTTTTATGGCTTAATTTTCCCTTATTTTGTCCTTAATTTAAATGGTTTCCTTTCCAGTGTTTATACATAATGCTGAGTTGATGATTTGTGTAGTGGGCCATTGCTTGTGGGTAACAAAGAGATAAAAAAAAAAAAGTGAGTTGCTGACTACGCAGAGCCTCCGCCATTGTTGTAGTTTATTAAAAAAATAAAACGGCCGAGGTCAAAACATTTTGTATTAGACTTTTTTTTTAATTTTGACTTTTTATCTAAACGCCTTCCTGTATTCAGTGTTGTTGCAGTTGATGGAGTCTATATGTCGTGTTGTATTTAAAGGAGTTTAGATGATTTAGAAAGCATGGAAGCTCTGTTGTGAAATAATAGTTACTGAATGCAACATTAAAGTCCAAATCAAAGGCTTGGTCATTATACGCAAAAAATGATTAGTAACTAGTTGAGACAAGAAAAAAAAAACCCTCTTTGTGTGTTGTGTTTATCATCATAACAGTATAAGAGTTAATCCATGGTTTGAACTATGATGACCACAGTGTTTATAGTGGTGATGCCGTTCCACGTTCACTCTTTCATGAATATTTTATTATCATTTCTACACCTCTGGGCCTCACACATATTAGCGTCACGTCAAAACGGAGACCCTGAACGTCACCTGAGACGCTGCCCGTTTCAGCTTCAGTCCCCGGTGAACCACATTTCTCCAAAGGTGTGCTGCAGTCATATTTATCTCACCGAGTAACGCTGGATGGACTGCATTAATTTTATAGCATTTTTCTTTTTAGAAATTAAGGTCTACGGTGGTCCTCTACGTTCAAAAATCAACTTTATTTGAGTCCTGGCAACGGACTGCTGCTTTAAACAGCATTAAGGCTGTTTTTAAACATTTCACTTTTATTGTAATTAACCTGTAACGGCGTAAAAACGAGCCGTAGCTTCGTGTTTCTTCGGGTATTCCGTGCTGCGTTGCTGCCATTAGCGAGAGCTAATACGCGCGTGCTCTTTTCTTCGCATTTGAAAAAAAAAAAACCGTTAGTACGCACCGGTTATTAATTTGTAATCAGGAGACGGTTTACGGTCTCGTAAAGTCACTGAAACGTGAACGTAATAGCCTAAAGTAAGTAAGTTACTGTAAAAAAAAAAAAAAAAATTAAAAATACATCTAGGTTGTAGTTTTGATTTGAATTGTAACGGTCGCTGCACAGACCGAATCGCTAGCCGAGCTCGCGGGGCAGACAATTAAACGTCCATATCAAACGGAGCGTCGAGGCCTGCGACACAGCCCGTGTCGCGTTGTGTCCTTGGTCCAGCCGTAGAATAAATATTTTATTCCCATTGTTGTTTCCACACCAGGCCCAAGGACACGGAAACTGAAAAAGAAGAAGAGCAGCAAGGAGGACAAGCGGCCCAGGACGGCGTTCACGGCCGAGCAGCTGCAGAGACTCAAAACCGAGTTCCAGGCCAACCGGTACATAACGGAGCAGCGGAGACAGTCTCTGGCCCAGGAACTGAACCTGAACGAGTCCCAGATCAAAATCTGGTTCCAGAATAAGCGGGCCAAGATCAAAAAGGCCAGCGGCTTCAAGAACGGCCTGGCCCTGCAGCTCATGGCCCAAGGACTTTACAACCACTCAACGACCACCGTGCAGGAGGAAAAGGAGGAGAGTGAATGAGGGGCCCGGACTCTTCCTGCGGGGGCCGCCGTCTCATTCCCGGCGTTTGGACATAACGAACAAAACAAACAAACAAAAAAAAAAAAGAACTGGAAGTGGGGGAAACGCTATTTAAAAACACAGATTTCCGTTTATGGTAACAGTATATGGACATAATTATATAAATGAACGATCGTTATTAAAGTTTATATAGCCACACAGTTATCATGTTGTACACGGTATATTTGATTTCAGGCTCATCTCTCATCCGGTTCCTTCCAGTCTGTTCTCACTGTTTTTTGGCTCTACTCTCCTGTTTGCGCCACATTTTCCCTTCAACAAATCAGTCCGCAGACTCAAAACAAGCCAAAGATTTTAATATGTTCACATGTAGTCTGAAATAATAAAAAAAAAAAAAGAAAAGAAAAGAGAACAGACGAAATCACTCTCTTTCATCTCTTTTGTACAGACAGGCAGACTGTTAATATTTTTCTTTCCCAAATAGTTTATTAGGAGAATGGACTTGAACTGATTTAAAGGAGCCAATTATAATTAACAGGCGTTTACATTTTTTCACAACTTTATAACAAGATATAGGCTAGATTATATACGATTTTTATGATTTTGTATTTAAAAGAAGGTGATAGTAGAGACAGACATGCAACACACACACACACACACATTAAAAACGCCTCGGACAGTTCATGTTTCACACACTGCCTCCTTCTCCTTTTGGATAACATTTCACCTATTAAACTATTCTGGTCATTTACAAGTTTTTACATTTTCCCAGAATAGCTCGTTGGCGGGTTTCAGACAGACACACACGAGCAGCTCCGGTGAACCACACACACCGCTTGTCATCAATGGGGGTGAAAAGATTGGTTCAGATTGGTTTGTCCTCTTTGGCCCCGCGTGACCTCAGGTTGGCTGTGAACTCTGTGGCATGTGTGTGTGTGTGTGTGTGTTTGGGTCAGCGTGGAGCAGGCTAACGTAGCGCGTGGAGCAGGGGTTTCCATGTAACACTGGCGCGAGCCAGTCCAGTCCAGCTCTCGCGACATCCAGCTCGATCTGGATCGTTTTCTGTTTATCGCGTCTATACGCGGCTGATCACGATGGGGATTATTTAATTAAGCCTTAACGAGCCTGCAGAGGTCCGCACGCGGAGGAGTTCACGGCCTCCGCGTTTCAGGCGTTTTAATTATTTCAAGTGCTGCGTTTGCGTTCGTCTCTTCCTATAGAGCCCAGAGTTAATAAGAGCACAGCATAGCGTGTTAATAATTGATTTCGGTGACGACCAGGGACTCGCTGTCACTTCACAGGCAGGTTATTTCACAAGATTCAAATTTTAATTAACTATTTATCCTATAATGTACGAGCTTTTATTTATTTTCGGCTTTTATTTTCCAGAAGGAAACACTGAAATGAATAATTAAGGAATAGGGCCCAAAACAAAACTTTATTTTCTTACAGTTCATGGGTTCCAGGCTTTTGTCTCAGCAGCAGGGGCAGTTTTGGTGCATATAAACTGTCCTGTAATAAGTGCCAGATTCCCTGCAGCATCTCCTGCAGCCAGTGAAAACCTCCAGGGAACCCACAGTAATATTAGGTCTAATTTAACGTCACTATTCACTATAATTTTTGAATGAATATTCATAGGACTTGATTTCACTTTGACACAGAATTTAATTTATTCCAAACATGATCAAATCTGTATTTGCCTTAGCGCCGCAGAATAATAGATCTGATGTAATATTCTGTATTTTTTGCTTCATCTAAGCAAGCTCCAATGTAATTTAAATGCATGTTCTTGTCTTTAGGAATTAAATGAGAGCTGGTGGATATGTTTAGGAAACACACACACGGCTAATGTGAATCTAAATGCAGTCTCTTGGGCCATCTGGCCTGCATGTGTGAACAGAGGTGAGGAGGCTGCCTGGCTCTTCACGGTCAGCTAACCCCGTAGCTCTAATATTATCATGACAGTTTCATTCCCTGCTGTGAATGCGGAAGAGGCTCTTATGACAGTGTAGTTAAAATTCATACAATTATGAAACAGCGAAAGGATTTCTCTCTCTTTCCCCCCCTCCTCCCTCCTACCTTGTCATTGAGGAAGCTCAGGGTTTATCTGTAAAACAAAGAAAAGCCGGGGATCGTTTGCATAGTTAGCATAGTCTACCTCGCAGGCACAATATGGATTTAATTTATATGCAAATTAAAGCAATAAAAGGAGAATCCACACTGGAAATCTCTGCTGTTTAAAAGGGGGAAGAGTTGGATTCAGAGCAGGTAGCGCACATCCACAAAATGAGGCACATCCACTGAGAACAACAGCGTTATATAATATCCAGAAAGGGCAACAAAACAGCAACGGTGTGAAAAAGTAAAAATACAAAGAGAAAGGCGGGATTAAAAAAAAAGAGATTTCCATAATGTGGAACATTTTCATGAGGCCCTGAATGCAGCAGCAGCAGCAAACAAGATCTGGACAGACACAGTCAGTCTTCATGCATTGATGGAGTGAGTTTGTTTTAATATCTCCTCCATGTATTCCAGACTGTAACTTTTTTTTCCCCCCTCCATCAGCATGACAGCTATAATTATAAGGTTTACACCCCTGCATTCCTAACTTCCATTCTTTCTTATAATCAAGTCATGAAATCTGTGTTACAGAAAATTCAGCACCAACAGGGTGTCAAATGTTTCACATTAGCCCTCATCTTTTCAAGCTGGAGTATTTGAGTGATAACAAAAGAAATTATTCATTTATATATATATATATATATATATATATAAAAAAATCAAAACTGTAAGAGGTAAACTAACATTGTGGTGAAAATTATTTCAAACCACATAATTCTGCATGTTTCTATAAGCAATTACACAAGCAGAAAACCTACATAACAGCTCAGTCTAATTATACTGATCTCTCTCAGTTTAATGTTTTTTGCTGGTTTTTTTCCCAAACCATCTGCTATTCAAACAGAAACAGGGTGACCGCAGCGTACGGTTTCAGCGTTTGGAGTGTTGTCTAATAGATGTGTTGAGCTACAGAGATGGAGATAAACACACAATAAAAAGCTCCCATGCAGAGACACAAGCATGCACAGGAAGGTAGGAAAATGGCCAAGGCTTAAGCAGACACAAACACACACAGATATCCATTTAAAAGAGCTTCTTAGATCACTACACTGTGACGGTGGTTGTGCTAAGTAGAGAAGTTTAGAGTAATTCCTCCCCAGCTGCTGCCTCCTTAAGAGTAGACGAGCAGGAGACAAAGAGAGAGGCCCTTCATGTCTCCTCCTCGTCTCCTCACACCCAACTGCTCTGAAATTAGGTTGCCTAATAGAACGAAGAAGGCAAATTAAGAAAAAAACAAAAAAACAAAATCCTTCCTTGCTGAGTTATTTTCAGCTCCTTAAGTTGCATCGTGTAACACTATTTGTTTTTATTAAACATCTGTTTTAGTCTGATGTGACGATACAAAGCTCAGTCGCAGGGAAATATCTCTGGGACCTACTGAAAGGCCACAAACGATTTCAGCATCTCAGAAAAACAAACAAACCGAAGGGAAAAAAATCCATTGTGTTTTTAGTGCTAAAAAATACAGGAACACACAGAAAACATGCAGAAAACCATGTATTTTAGATTACATGGTGTACTGTGGGGCTTCTGGGCTGCAGCTTACAATTTTGAGATTAGAGGTAAAAGGATATTACACACACACAAACAAAATACTTATGTACCTCCGCATATTTCAGCTTTAGCATTTTAAAATCAAACATTATCCCCACTGTCCATGATAATGTTTGAATCATTTTAATACATTTATCTATGATTTAAAACATTTAACAGTGTGATTTAAACTCAGATTTAGCAAGATTTTATTTCTTCAACAAGCTGAAGAACCAAGATACCAGTTCATTTAAATGTACTTATATATTAAACCATTTATTTTTAGTTTGAGCCAGGCATATAATATATATATATATATATATATATATATATATATATATATATATGTATATACAGTCATGGAAAAAATTATTAGACCACCCTTGTTTTCTTCAGTTTCTTGTTCATTTTAATGCCTGGTACAACTAAAGGTACATTTGTTTGGACAAACATAACGATAACCACAAAGATTGCTCATAAGAGTTTTATTTAGGAGCTGATATCTTATCTTACCATTTTCCATGGTTCTCTTGATTATAACCTAAATCACTTAAGTTTTTACATCAATAGCTATGGCGTTGTACTGCCAAAAACACTGCTTTTATGCATTCAGTGTTTTCTTTTCTGTCTGTTTTAGTCACATGATGACGTTTAGTGGTACCAGGTATTAAAATGAACAAGAAAGTGAAGAAAAAATGGTGGTCTAATAATTTTTTCCATGACTGTATATATGTATATATATATATATATATATATATTATATATATATATATAATCAGCTCTAAATTAACTGTCTGGGCACGGTGGCATCGATTAAAAGATTTACAGGTAATTTTTACTGATGTTATTATAAGATATTAATGTAGTTCAGGTTAGTAGGGAGGAAGGGAATAAATGAATGAGAATATGACAAAGTAGAGAGGACAAGTGTCATTTGGGAATGAAGACGAGGTTCTGTAGCTCATCTTGGTCCAACAGAAATGGTTTGAACTGTTGAGGGGTCAGTGACATTTGGTGTGTGGACAGACTCCATATGAGGGCGGCTGGCAACAGTAAGAATGAATTTTAAGCATGTCTTTTTCTTTTTTTTTTTTTTTTTCCCTCCCTAGCTTCAGGAGCACACAGGTCGATTTCCACCACTGGGGAAATTTACTCCTAAATTATTGTGCCCTGTCAACGGGGCCGCGCTATCTCAGACCCGCAAACGCACTAAAAGACAAAGGTGGCATTGAGGGGGAACCTCCCACAATGCAGCTGAGCATCCAGAGGGCTCTGCACTCCAACAGAAGTGATCTCACCGCACTAAATCCACATTACATGGGGGATATACACAGCGCCACTTGTTTACTCTGCCCGTCAGGGGGTGATTTGAGCAGAGAGGGGTGCTGAGGCATCAATAACACACCGTATTGCACTGCAAAATGTCCATGTCAAAGCCACGGCAAACTTTCTCAAGTATTTTACTTTTAAATCGTTTATACAAGAATTAGGGTTATGAAGAAGCTTTGATGCTTCGCAAAACAAACTTCAAGTCTCCAAGAGGGAATTTTTTTTTTTTTCTTTTTTCTCCAAGATCCAGCTTCTACACAAAAATCCGTTTTCCTTCTCTGAGAAAATAGCAGTTTTTCATTGGGAGCCTTGTGTGAGTCACGTAGTGCCACTGCGGTTAAATTTGACTAATTACATGTACAAATCATTGTTGTATAAGGACTGAAAAAAAAAATGTTTTTCTTGGTTCCTGTGAAACTTTTGGCAGCTCAATAATTTTTATCTTAATTTTCAAAACATAATCTGATACAAACGGATGTAATTATCCCAATGCAGAACTAAAGGAGAATCATTTTGGTTTAGAAGAAGTACAACTCCAGCGGCAGCTTTGTGAAAGACAGCTCATCAGTCAAGGCTGCCGGCGGGTTTTCTTTAAGGCGCTTCGTCGTGCTGATCATTAATCAGAGTGGAAACCTGCACGGAGCTGCCCAGCTGAATTAAAGCAAAAACACATTTTTATCGTCTCAATTGTACAGTGTAAATAAAAGTGAGGACAAGATTAAGGAAATTTTTTACTCCAAAATTGTAGACACAAAGAAACATAAAATGTTAAGCTTAAAAAAAAAGCATATTTCTGTTGTGAACATGCTATAAAATAGGCCATAAAGGGATGTGTGAGTTGCATGTTATACGCTCTAACTCCCATGTTGTCTGTCTGAGAGATGCACATAATTTTATCCATTTGAACACAACGTGAACAAAGGCAGGGACACCTGGGATTCCTCTGTTGTATGGGTGGTCACACGCATCCCTGCCTCTTGTTCATGCCTTCCACATGTGGAAGCGCTTTACCTTCTCACTGCCTTTCACTGTCTGTCCGTGAAAGGATCACTCCGCTGAGAAAACCGAAGCTGTGAGAACAGGATGGTCATCAATGAAAATGCTGATTGTTCTCCTCTCTGAGAGAGGCTTCATACAAGCACACGACTGTTAAAGCTATTAATCAGTTTTTTTTTTTTTAAGGTGATTGGCAATCATTAAAAGGTGAGAACATGGACAGAGTGCCCCCTGCAGCACAGGCGTGCAGTGCTTCGCTCTCTTACAGCAGGCCATTTGCAATGACCCTTTCGCTTTTTTATTTTTTTTTTCCCCTCCTAAATAATTTATTGGTTTACTTTTCTAAAAATAAAACGCTTGGTGACCTGCGTGTTTTACGTCTGGCTGGCTACCCTCCCGCCCTCCTCTCGCACTTCAAAAGCGGACGCGCCTGTGGATCTCCGGCTCTGCTCCTTCCCCACTTCGTCTTTCATCGCGGCGGCCCAGAGGTGCCGAGAGGTGATGCAGGGAAGCGATTAGTCATATTCAATTTACATACGGCTGTCACAAAGCTCCTCCAGGCTGAGTGGTGATGTCATCCGTGCGTGGGGCCCTCGATGGCCACCCGGTGCATGGGAAGACTCCTCTCTGTCATGGGGGGTAGACAACCTTCTCCTGATGGGAGCTACATCGCCATTTCTCTGATATGATTAATGTTGGGCCGCACTTTTTGTGTGAAAGCGTACAAGCTGTGAAATTTGTGCCTGTGCTTTATTTGCGGCCACATGGACGGCGTCATACTACTCCAACCTTGAATGAAGGCGGGCCGAGCCCATTCTTTCATCTTATATTAAATAAACCTTCATTTTCGTTCAGAAATTAGTCAATTCCTCGTATATATTTTGACAGAAATTTAGGAAAAATTGTATTGATCAGCAAATGTTTTAAAATAACTATATAACTTGTCCTTTTTTCTAATAATTTAGGATATTAAAAATACTTTCAGGCCACATCAAGCACATTTTAGTCAAGCTGTTTGGCCACCGACAACAAATCCATCATTTGGCCCAGCTAAGCCACCAGAGGCCTTTCCCCAAAGTTATGATTTGTGGGACCGATTCTGTCGGCCAAAGGCCCGTGACCCCGCGGGTGATTTTTGAAGTCGGGTCGTTATTTTTCGCCTCTGTACTGAATTCAAAAAGTTACAACATGTAGCCATTAATCAACAAACTCCTTGTTTAAAATAGGGCAAGTTAAAGCTATTTAAACCTCTTCCTGCTCTCAGTTTTGTGAGAGAGACACACTGAATGTGTGGGGTTTGAAAGTGACCCAACATGAGCAGAAAGATACTTTAGAACAGCAGGTCTAGACCCAGATATCTGCACATCCTGATATAAACTCATCAACTGGTCATTTGGTCTTCAGTGCTAGAATTTTTATTTTATTTCTTTTTTTACTTATTTTCCCACAAACAGTCCAATGGAAAAATGCATTTGTCATCAGTTCGGGTTGGGCAATACGACCTCATATCAATATCGCGATTAATTGAACAAGTTACCCTCAATGGGGTCAATGAGAGATTATTTTAGTATCAAAATACTGCAAATTTGACTATCAAAACTGGGAAATTTTTCTAATAAAACAGTTGCACATCCTTTGATTTTAAAAGGAGTGAAAAGCACACACAGATGAACTACATGTGGTCATTAAATGAATATTTTATAAAATAGAAATAATAGAAACAGAAATAATTGAACTAACTGACACAATCAGAATTACATCCATTATTGGTTCTGAATGTCGGTTTGAATTAATTTTCAATGAACTGCCCAGGTCTTTTTTTTTACACTCTCACCGATGGCTGTAAGAATCACCGCGGTAATGCTTCAGTCCACTTTGGCCATTAACAGGAAGACAACATGCAGAAGACCTAAGCTGTGTAGTAGCACTTTAAACTGAGTGAAAGTAGCCTGCCAAATATGTAGGTGCCAAAAAAAAAAAAAAAGCTTCAATTAGCTGCTGATGCTAATTGCATGATGGAACGACACAATTTGAATGAGACAAGATACTAAACACTTTGGATAATATCAGTCATGTCTGATTTTCTCTTAACATCAAGATGCAGAAAAAAAAAAACTGCCTCCAATTTGTTCTGACTGCCACCTTCACCTGAAGGCTGATTCGTACTTCTGCGTCAAAGTGTTGTATGTGCGAACCTTATGTCATCAGCTATGCCAGACCCTGTCATGCACCTCTACCCCAATGTTGCATCGACGCGGACCAACAATCACAAGATTGTTCACAAGAATCACAGGAAATGTGATCTCCTTCGTATTTCCCGCCACTTCTTCTTCTTTGTTGTTCCTTAAGCTGAGTAAAACAATAGTTTGCTGAAATATCTGTAAAAAAAAGAACTGATTCTCAACATTTATCTGCTCCCAATCACATAAAAAATATCCGTTATTTGCTCCATTCCCATGTTTGAGCTACGTATAAGATGTAAACAAAAGGAAACTCGTGAGCTACAGTTCTGCAGAAAAAGAACCCACACTGCCATCTAGTGGTTGGTGGTGTAATTGCAGAGCGACGTAAACAATAACGCAAGTATTAACGGCAAACACGCCAAAGATGTGTGTAGCTGCTTCGCAGCAGCATAAATCTAATATATATATATATACATATAACATCTATAACATCTATAATATCTGATATTATATTATACGAAAGGATTATAATAATACATTTATAGTATTGCACCAACTCCTCTTGGCCAAAGCTCAGAATATTAATTATAATCTCATACTGAAGTACTGGACCTCATAAAATGCTATTTGGGCCAGTCCTAAAGCAAGGTACGATAATTAGCCTTCCATTTGTTGTTGACAAATGACCACTAGCTAGTTACGCACCACATTAAATACATCAGGGAGTATAATTTGTCCAAATTGGTTTTTATTAAGTGCATTTAAGCTCAAAGATTCAAAGATACATTAAAAAGTGCTTTTACTTTACTAGCAGGATGATAGATAGACGTCTGGAACTGGAAAGGACTGATCCCAACCAGAACTATATTGATCATTACATTTATAAAAAACACATAACACATTAATAGCAGAGTCCATGCTACAACTTTCAATAATGATTAAAATCAACAACAGCCAATCAAAATACAAAATACAATCAAGATACACTTGAAAAACTTCTGAGATACCACACTGATGTTGAACATTATTGTTCAGCAGTGTAGAGACTCTCAGTCCTTGGCATCAACACCCTTTAACAGAAGTGCTTCCTGGGTTAACGAGTTAAAGTTTAGTTCGCCTAAAGAAGCCATGTTAGCTAGCAAGTTCTTAGCTATTTTGTTTTGAGCACAGTTCTGAACTGCTCTAGTTTCCCCTTACATCCACACTCCTCTTCTCTAAAAACACCAAGAGTGGCAGTTTTTTTAAAGAGTTTCTTCCAGTTTACTTTTTACAACCAAGAGAAACCATATTTCCATTAAACAGCTTGGTTCTCTCTCTATTTGCGTTCATTTCTTCTTTCATTCCTGATGATAACCACGATAGTTTGAGAGGACAGAAGTTTTAAATCACTAACAGATGCAAAGCAGACACTATATGGACTTATTAAAAATGGAAAAAAACTATAAACATGCACAGTGTTCTGGTTTATGGGTTAACCATGTGCCTCAGTTACTGGATTAGGAAAATTTGAAGGATGGGAAAGCATCATTATAGTTTATCCCGCCTTTCCCTGCAGAAATATTGGCTCAAATATAATTTCCTTTAAGCATAGGCAGACACAAATGGCTTTCTTACTAGCCCTATATTTGACTGCCTCTCTGCAAACGTGCAATGAAACCTAAACGCACGAGAAATGGACGAGGAAATAAAGACCATATAAGCTCTATGTACTCCGATACAGTGGAATAACATTTCACAGCAGAGTGAGATTTTAATCAGAGTGAGGGACAAAAGGGAATATCTCAAAGGCTGTCTGCAATGAAAACATCTTTGAGACATCAGAGGTTTCCTCACGACCGTCAACTCTTGATTCAAACCTGTTGTGAGCTGCACAACGATTCACCGCCGCGTACCGGCCACTTGTCTGCAGGTGATGAGTTCTGCTCTGTATGCAACCTTAAGCTGAGACTTCAAAATAATAATAATCCTATTACCTGCACGAAGCTAAATAATGTATCAATGACAAATGGAATCGCAGAGTAATTCTCACTGATGGCACTGATCTCGGACAAGGGGAACAAATTGTATTAACAACTCCTCAAGGAGCGAGGAGCCAGCGGTCCATTTTGCAGCCGGCTGCTCAGACAACTACAGAGTGATAGTTTAGAGTGTACAGCCACTGGCAGGCCTCCAGGGAAGGAAGTTATATATGAAGCCTCACTTGACAAAAGACATGGACAAAGGACAAAAGTATAACTTTCAATATTAATGAAGTCTGGCCGCGATGGTAATGAATCTGATTTGACAGAAAGTATTCGGGTGTTCAACTATTTACGTATAAGCAGAGTAATCCAGAGTCTTATATTTCATATTTACCTGCAGAGCTCTTTACATGAATATGTTTTTATAGTCTTTAAAGTCATACTAAGATGCATCTACAGAGCATAAGGCAGGAGGTCGGGCTCCAGGGCCGTAACATGTGGTCTAGGACATACAATTCAAAGCATAACTCTTTGTCCAATTTTGCACGTACGTGTGTGTGTTTGACATCAGCATGTGAGGGTACGTGTGTTTGATCTTAATCGTGCCGTTCCGTTGTCACAGGCACGAGCGTATGTGCCTGTTCATAAAGATGATGATTATTCCCGGTGGTACCATGTACTTAAGGAGAAAAGAAAAAAAACATTTTTTTCTTTACCTTTGTGTATCTGTAATCACCTCAATTGTCCAGTGGTGGACGTAGGATTTTTCAAAGTAACGTATATATATAAAAAACTATATATAGAGCTGTATGTCATCAGTCACACTTAGTCAAAACATTTTATGTAATTCAAAATAAATATATAAATATGAAGACAGTGAAACCCCAACCAACTTTGCATTTGTCTTTACTCTGCATGGAGAAAAATGCTTTCAAACACACAGCACAAGAATCATGTGCATTAACATTAGCTAGCTAACAAGTCCTTCTTAACTCACAGCTATTTAATTTGTCAGACTTGAGCTGAGTTACAGCAGTTCAATAAGTTATTTTTACACTTTAACTACAGACCAACATGTGGGTTTGCGATTCATCAACAAACTCCTTTAAAAAAATGACTGCCTCTAACAGCTAATGCAGAGTCTCCAGTCCTCCTTTCAGACCAGTATCATTTCAAATCTTCTTCTTCTTCTGTGAGATTTATTGACGGTTCCTATTTGGTGCATCAGTGCCAATAACTGTTTGGACTGAATTGGATCTATCTATGATTCTGGCTGTTTTTCTTGGACAAAGGACAGAGAGGAGGGGCAGGACAGGGGCACTTCAGGGAACCAATCAGATGCCGGCTCGGACCAGTACCCCTGTGGCCCCGCCCCTGGAACCACCAGTTCCACCACCTGATTTCAGCTTTTATGCAACAGTAACCTGATTTCTTTGGGATCTGGGCGGCTGATAAAACAAGGCATTAAAAAATGACATCCAGTAAATTATGACTGACATTTTTTAATAATCTCACAATTAATCTTCAGTAATAAATGAAGATATTCCCCAAAAGATTGCAAGAACTGTTATGTCATGTGCCTCTGTAAAGAAGTAGATTGATATGTTCTGTGCTTAAATAAATTATGAATGACAGTTTTTATCTTTTCTTTTTTTTTTTTTTCAAATTGCCGATCTTTGGGCTTTTTTTTTTTTTTTCTCTCATTTGAGGTTCTTCTCCCAAACACATCCAAGCATCAACATGGAGCGGTGCTGTGTAGTCTTTGTTTCTTCACCGTGATTGAAAAAATGCAGCTGAACCCTTTAACTACAAATATTTCATGCTTTTTGTCCAGAAAAGCACGTATTGGTGGAAATATTGTCTGGCAAGCACGGACAAGGATTTGCAATTTTCATATAGAAATGGCAAAAACTAAATTTTACTATTGTAATGTGATGATCTGTTGAACTAATAGAGATCATTCGTCATGGTAAAACGCTTGACCTTCATTTTGACAGATGGAAAAAAAAAAAAACCTCATCAAACAATCGTCAATGACATATTTCTTTTTTGGTCAGAGGTTCACTTTTGAAACTTCTATAAAAAGTTTTTTAAAGTTGTCCAGTTTGTTGTTTTCTTTCTCTAACAGGTGTGGGGGCTGAACACCTGCACGCTGACTGTGACGAATCAAAGGGGTGAGAGTTCAAACCGTGCAATGTGGAAGACATGCTCCATGAGTGTCAAGACCAGACGCACCACAAAGAATGAACCAGAGGCAAATAAAGTCGGAAATTTGTTTTCTTTTCGCCTCTGCCTGCCTCTGTGTATTAAAGTCAGTATATCAGAAATTATCCGGAGCAGATGGCGCCGAGGCAAAAAACAAACATCAGAGAGAGGATCGGGAATGAGGAAAAAAGGGAGGGAAAAGAAGAAGCATGAGTGAGCTGAAGTTCTGCATTTCCCTTCAAACGCTGGAGATGAGCCGCAGATGTTTGTCTACAGTAGATGAGCCATCTCAAACAGCTGGTCAGGAGATCAGCTCAGTGTCAGGGCGCGCGTGACCTCCTGCGGTGATATAACTACGGAGAAGCCACACGCAATGTGACGCGGTGATGGAGGACAAAGGTGAGAAATTAAACTTCTAAATTGGAACAAAAAAAAAAAAACATTTGCTGAAGAGAATTTGAGCAACACCAACTATATCTTCTGATACCTTTATACATTAAAATCCCCACTGTGTTGTAGAGGTATAATAGCAAAGAAACTTTGTCCCGGCATTGTGATAAAGAATATTATGTTCCCCACTGTATTCAGAGAAAGTCACAAATACATACTTCAGAGACACATAACACTGCTGCTTCAGTCTGAATTTCAGCATAAACTTCTGGTTAGAGTCCATCTTTGTTTCTTTCAAGTGGACCGTCGTCCAGCACACTAGGACACATGATACCAATAAAAGAACGTTTGTATTCATGCTTATGAATAGGTTCATGTTCCAGTTGAATCATGCAGTATTTTTTAAATAAGGTAGGTATAACTAATTCAGATCAATTTTAGGACAGTCTAATCCATAAAGCCAATCTGCAAAGCCAAAGGTTAGAAGAGGTCAGAGCGCGTTTGTGTTCGAACCACCTCAGGCGTTTGAAAGTGAGCAGTTCAGGTCTCGCAGAAATCGTGGTAATTTTGCTGATTATTTACTGTCACTCAGAGTAGATTTGGCAACGGATGGCGATGCCTCCCGCCCCGAGGTTTTCTGGACATGCTGAGCAGGGAGGAGACTCCTCGGTGAACTTACATATAAGGGAGGGAAGCACCAGCAGAGCAAAGCCAAGAAGAAGAAACTTCTAGAACACCACATTTATCCTGCTGTCACTGCAACACGAGTTCACATCAGTGGAAGAAAACAGATGAACTGATGCTTTTCAGACTTTTGATGCTAGACATTTTTGTCATAGCACAAGAGGAAGAAAAAAAATATCTAATTATCATAACATTAAAAGCATCTGCATTCCATCTGGCAGTTCAAGCTAAACAGTATCTGGGATCCCGGCGTTGCTCATGCTTCATCCTGGAGGCTCAGCACGACACACAATGATTGAGTCATCATTAGTTAAAATACGTTCAATTTTTCTTTTGTGAAAGTAAAAATCTAGTGGAGCAAAAAGGAAAAAAAATCAATTTCAGATGTAGTGGAGCATTTTTTCTTTCTGAATTTTTTCTTCTCTTATTTTATTTTTATTTTTTTTACCACCCCGTTTTGCATTTGGTACAGTCTACGGCCTGCCATCTTGTGGATAACACAGACCAGCTGAGCACATTGTGTTACTTCAGTGGGAATGTTGACCATTGTCAAGCCAGTTGGCTTTAAGGGAAATAAACTCAGATATGAAAAAAGTTCAATTTACGTGATAATAAAGCAGTGTGGTCATGATAAATACCAAATAAAGAGATATCATCCTTCACCCCAGTTCCCCAACTGCAGGTCAAACATCTACTTCTAATGTTACTCAGAAGGTTCTTGATGTTTTATTTATAAAATACATTTGCAGAACGAAGAACAGAATTTTAGAAAGTAGGAGCTGATAGTTTAACGAACTGTAATGGATCACCGACTGGTTAGAAGCAGAAAAGGCACGTTTACTGTCGGTCTGCCAAGAAACACTGGAAACCGTGAGTTAAAAGTTAAAAAAGAAAAGAAAAAGAAGTAAGAAATGGCATGCAGGGCTACATTGAGATCCATATTTTGCATTTGTGATGTTTTTTTGCAAAGACCTTTTCTTGGTTTGAGCTTTATGTGAAGACAGATGTGAAAAGCCACAGTTTTTCATTATAGTGCTAAGCTGAGCCACATTGCATCTCCTATAGACTCTCACTTCTGCCTGAGCTGAGAAACAGATCTGTGGAAGGAGGCCTGCTGGCAGCCTTTATTGAAAGTTATTTGAAATCTTTTTTTTTTCCTCCAAATAATCAGATTTAATTCTCAGAAAAAAAAAAAAAAGCACAAATGCACACTTTCTCTCTAATCAATCAGCTGATATCTATGCAAACTCCTTAAACACCCAATGGGAAAGCAGGGTGATTGTTTTTTCCATTAAGTAATATTGCTGCTACACGTTCAGCCACAGATCGATGCAGAGCTCATTATGACTGCGGGCTGGTAATAATTAACAGCTAATGTGTGTAGAAACAGGCTCCTGATGGGTCGAGGGGAAAGCGGTGCGCCCCCTGAGGAAACTAACACAGGAGCTCGCTTCAACTGTTTATTTGGCTCACTTGCTTCACAAAGAAACCAAAATGGGCTCAGCGGACTCCAAATGGGATTAAACCGATGAATTAAGCAGGAATGTTAATGGAGGTGAGGCGGCTCTCAGTTCTGAGAGCACTCACACAACTGAGATGACAGAGATTGTGGCTGTAATGAAAAATATGCACTTTTGGTACAGGTAGCAACTAAATATTAAGCAGTTACGTTTATAGCTAATGAATAAGTGAATAACAATAGAATAATAATATATATATTAATGCTTTAGAAAGGAGTCTACTCTGGACAAATCAAAAAGTAGTCATGAAAACTGGTTAAGATGCCTTTCTGCTGAGAGCAAACATTATAAACAGTAATTTGTCAGCCATTTAAATAAGATATTTTGATTCTGTATGTCACTATTTTGATATAAGTATAAGTGCTTGAAATTGTTCAGAGCCAGCAATTAGTAACCCCTGAGAGTTCAGGTGTAATACACCACCTAAGAAAAACCACTAGGTGTCATGCTAGAGCAGCAGATTAATAATAATAAATAAAAAAAAAGTTATTTCATCAATGGAAGAAAAGTTAAAAATCATTAAAAGTCATCTATCAACCCTGCTATCAGTACAAAAACAAACCAAAGTAACTTCAGACTCCCATCTCAGTTGTCTCCTGCAACAACTATGTATCGCTCTACGCACACATCAACAATGACAGAACTAACTTACAGATTTACAGCGAAACATCATGGCAGAAGGGACAAAGAGACTTTAATAACAGAATAGAAATCAAGAGAATAACCGGTTAAGAGACCAAACAAGGGTAAATCATAGACAGTATGGTAAAAAAACTAAACTCCATGCCTGCTGAACTACAAAATGCCAAAGTTCCTTTGTGCTGCTTTATGTGCAAACAGGAAATATGATACAGAAGATGAGAGCTTGTGTGCTCTGGTTAAGCCATCAATAACAAGCTTAGTTCCTTACAGTTTTTCTTGCCATTTTTATTGCTAGATTCAATGACGAGTCAAGACCATTTATTCTATTTTATAAGAAAACGATCAAGAAAAAAAAAACCTTGAACAAGTCTTATCTTCTTTCTGTAAAATAAAATCATTTACGCGACCCCATTTTATCACAGATTTAAAAAAAGACCTTGCTGTGTTGTTTCACTGAATTGATCAGAATATGCATGTTTCTGATTTGGGGTTGGCTAATTTGAGCCAACAGGTTATGGTACATCCCCCTCCCCCCCAATACAAGTGTAATCTGATTCACTTGGAAAATGTTTTATAAGGTCTATATTTATAAGGCTTTCCCTATTCAATTTTAATAGTTCTTAATAACAATTTGTCTTCTGTGTACAGGAACAAACTGGCCCAACACCTGGACACATGAAGCAGGTGACCATCAACGGGGGTCACAATGAACCAATTCAAAGAGGACATTGAGATGACTGAACCGCATCATCTCCTACCTACAGCATATCTAATCAACACATAGTGAACCCCCCCCACCCCCCCCCACCCCCCCCCCCCCCCCCGACTCCCCCCCCCCGGTCTTTCAAAGCCATGCTGAAGTACTAAATCCAAGCCAGAGACTTGTCTCATCCCTGTAGAAGTTCACCTTAATTCTCATTGTAGGGTCTGTTCCTGGTAATGGAGACATGTGGCAACAAGCAAGACCCCGTAAAACTAAATCCTATTGTTTTTGGGGTTTTTTGTATATTTACACATATTACACTGCTTATATGTAATCTATAATAAACAAGCAGTTAATAACTAATAATTACAAAGACTCTTAAAAGCGTGTTAGAAAGTGGACCCTATAAAACATGATGTGTTAGCTCTATATCGACTGAATTCATTAAGGCCTCCATTAAATTGCTGTATGTTTGCTAATGTCTAAAATGGAAAAGTATTTCAGTTCTTCTGTGAACAAAAGTTTAAAAGAGACAACACCAAACGTGCCCATATTAACCCAAAACAAGCAAAGGAAAAAATGAAAATGAAATGAAAAGCAGTTGGTGAAAAACAGCAAAAAGTTGATTCCCTCCTGGGAAGTCTGGGAAGCCAGATGTTCATAAGCCTCACGCTCACTTGAGTGCACGTTTCAGTACCAGTGTGTGAGTGTGTGTGTGTGTGAGTGAGAGTGTGCGTTAAAGAGAGAAAGAGATGCGTTTCTTGATGTCCTAGCCAGATGTTGCTGATCCCTGCCACTCCACAGAGGCAGGGACTTTACAGCGTATTAGGAGAGACAACTGGGACGAGAAAGTCAGACCCACTGGACAAATTTGGTTGGCCATTAAAGAGAAATAGTTCTTTTATTTAGTCAGTGGGTGGTATTCGATTCGGCCAAGCTTTAAGTAACGCAGAAGTTCTCAGAGAAATGTGGTGTACTTGGACTTGGCATCCAACGCTAGGAGCTCTCGCGAGGCTGTTGTGGCTCAGCTGCTTATTGTTTTCCAAGCCATTTCAAAATCACTTGCTGTTACTTTGTTTTTGTACTTAAAATTTATAAATGCTCCTTTTCTTCCAACTGAAAATATTCTCCGACACGAAGAACGGTGCATTTTCTGAAGCTCTGGTCTGACAAAGCATCGAGAAATGCATTTTGATGAGTCGTCTCAATTTCGCAACTTAAAAACAACCACCTACACATGACAGTTGCATTGTGGGAAAGATTGTTTTGAAGCCTGGCCCAATCAGAGAAAGAAAAGGGGATGTCTTAGCTGCTACCTATGACTTTAAACTTGAAGCAGCCATTTGAAATCTCACAGGCAGAAGATCACAATTGCAGGTTATCAGGAGTTATCAGACGAGCACACTTCTGAAAATAAGTCAGCAGATTATTCTGAATATTTCTTGATATTTCTAAATGAGCAGATTCACATCATCTTAGCTGAAGCAATGCAAAAGAAATTGTGGAAGGTGGATCCATTTCCAGTCTTTAGTTTCTTTTACGGTTTTTTCTTGTCTCCTGCACATTTTTTTGCAGTTCACGTGTGACCTGGAACCAAAAAAAGCCAGATATAAACAAAAGTGGGAAAACAAAACTAAAAAAGCAAACGAAAGCAAAGTTCTCAAGCTTGTGTAATTCTACCATGAAACCCCTCGGACCTCTAATTGCGCATTGTGTTTTTTTTGGGCCGTTAAGGCTGATCCTCTCATTTTTTTGACAGCTTTCAGAAAATTCTGTCAAACAATGTTCCTTTGCGGTTGTTATTTACATGCAACTGTGCCTTGAAAATAAAATAAAATAGAAACTACTGAGATTAAATAATTCTGATTGAATACACTAAAACCAACAATTGACTCCTTAAAGTTCCCTTTTTACTCCCTAAAAGACTATTTAACAAACAAAACCAATCAGAAATCAAAATCATTTTTTTCATTCATAAATTCGGACTGTTTATTTTCAGTTTATAACACTTTTCCCATCTGGGACTGGAAAAACTCCCATTACATATAACATGAAAGGGAAAACAACAAAATTCCCCAGCAAATGTTGCAGTTGCTTCAATGCTCTCCTTGTGCAATCTCAGTAAAGCCTGTGTGGTACGACATACATCAGTCTGCTTGTCTGTGGAAAATGTGCATCTGTGTTGTCCTGCTGTACAGGACTGTGTCGACAGCGAGATTCTGCCTGTGCGATTATGTCAGTGGATTTCTGAGTGTCAGATTTAAATGTTTTTTTTTTTTTTTTTTTTGTTCCAAATATCCGCACAGCATCTGCCTTTATCCTCATACGTACGTGCGTGCGTGCACACGTGTGCGTTTCTCCATGTGTGTGTTCAGCGCTGGGTGGGGATCCATCTGTGTCAGGTTAACCCGTTGGGAACCTCTCCCAGCAGGTAGTCCTGGAGGGTCTAAATCATACGGACGGCCAGAAGCGCAAAATCCTTCCAGGCCCGGACAGATGTCTCTCTGTTCAGCCCGGCTCAGAATCCAGCGACCCCACAGACCTTTGAGACCCTCGATCCAGAGTCAGGCTCCCAGACAACGTGGACCAGACCACGATTGCTTCACATCCAAAAAAAAAAAAAAAAAAAAAAACGTCTGACTTGCGCCGTAGTAATTTGTTAAATTCAAGCTGATTTACAAACTTTAAGCTGAAACCACAAGTATGCGAGCAAGAAGATAAATCGCATTCACGCTTATTTATTCTTTATTTTCAGTTTTCCGCTCATCTCATGTTTTAAGAAATTTTCTAAAGTAATTTATTTCAAGCATAATTGACAATAAGAGAAATTTACGACCAAAATCCAGATAATCCAGCAGCTAAATCATTCTGTTTTTACTATTGGCATGTAAAATGTAATTCTACTATTTTCATATAAGCAACAAATAAATATGCAGAATGGGAAGAACCCACCATGAATCAACTCTAACCTCTGTAGCTCTCCATAGCTGCATTTTATAGCCTTTAAGCCTGCTGTGTTAGTTCTGGCTAGCAGCTTAAATATTTGGATGCACAGCTCTTTGTGAGAAAAAGGCAGCCAGTTTAAGTGTCAAAGACTTCACACACTGACTTCATTGTTCCTGGCCACCACTGAACATCAGACTGGTACCGCTGCTGAAGATTCAGATGCTGAAATCAGCAAGGAGCCATATGATTAAGTATCCATAAATAAAACTCAAAATGAATTATGTTGTTTTTTTCGTCTTCTGGATGTTCAGGCGAATGACAACGAGGCTGCTGATATATCAACTTTAAAGCCTCAATGTCAAACTGCATAAACCTAATGAAAAATGAAAAGAAGCCCCGAGTCCTGCTGAGGCTCAGTTCTGGTTAAAAAAAAAAAAAAAAGAGAATAAAAAAAGCCGTCGTGTCCTCCGATCCACTGGAGGCCTCCTGTACCAGCTGACTGAGGTGGTGTTATGATTTTGGCCTGGGTGGCTGAGCCACGGACCTAATGGGTTCCAGCTGGGATTGTGTGTCAGTATTAAGGTCTCAAGTGGAAAAGTGGCTGTAAAGTCAAACCATCTGGTGAGGCAGAGCTACCGGGGAGGTGTGAGGTGGTGGTGGATGAGGCAAGTCCTGGTAAACCCTGGTAAAGTTATGGAGGACGCTTTGAAAAAGGTTTTTTTAATCTTAATTTTACTGTGATGTGTTTTTGTACTCTTCCAAGAAATATTCGCCAAATCTTGTGACCAACCAGTGATGAGCTATAATTTTCTTCCTTTGATGTTGGCCCTGTTCTGGTACTAATCCTGACAGGATTTCTCTTTTTTTTTCTTTTTTACCTCCTCATTATCTTATTATCGCCCTTTTCGAACAACAATCAGTTTTACTGGAGTAAAATGTGTTTATATTTCGTGCTAATTAAGGTTAAGACTAAGTTATGAGGTGAGGTTTAAATTAATTTTAGGGTAGCAACGGCTAGGTTTAGGCGATCCATGATGAATGGAGGTCGATTCAGTGTCCTAATAAGGACAGCTGTTCAGTCTCGCGTGTATGTGTGCGTGTGACTGTTGCAGTTAGCAACAGCTGTAATTTCATTGGCCTGACACTTGTCATAAGTGTAGCTACAGGCTAGAGCGAATAATTCTTTTACAAGCGTCACGACAGCAGAGATGGCAACCAACACTGAGATTTCACGTTTGTCCCGTGAGACGCGTCCCCAGCAAATAGACTCTGGCACGAGCACATAGTGGTTGTCACATTAACAACATCCGTGTTTACGCCCGCATTTTAGCAGGAAAATGAGCTTCGACAATGTTAATTCTCAGAGCAAAATGCCTTGAGGAATGCAGTCAAAAAGTCCTCGATTCTTCCCGATTACTCGAACCAGCCGTATCCCGCTCAATATCCGCACCAAAAATTCACATCCATAAACAAAGATTCACACTGGCGAGGCTCCAGTCTGCTTCGCTACAGCTGGCTTACAGTCATTTGAAAATTTACATGTCTTTCATGTGCTGAGTTTGTGGATCCTTCAGGGGAAATGGTTCCATATGATCTTATCGAACGCTTGGTGGAGCGAAAGAAAACTTTGCAATCCTCCTGGAGAACCGCTGATTTACGTCATCTCACGAGCTACTGTTAGCTTAGCTTCGAGACTGGTAAAAATAAGTCATTATCCACTTAAGCTGAAATTGAGCACGCACAAACACACACACAAACACACACACACACAGGCCTTGGCATTATCAGCACGCTACACTGCATCCATCACAGCTCGTCTCCAGCAGCCCACAGCTCAGGCTGGGAAGCGGTGCAGCTGATGAGCTGGCGAGAGATATTTATGAGGATCCTCGTAACCGGCCGGACAGATCCCAGGCAGATGACTCCGACCCAGGAAGCTTTGTTTTTTTTTCCTACTTTTTTTTTTCTCTTTTTTTTTTCCCATGAAAGCACTTAACATGTTACCTCCAGCTGTCATTTTGGAGAGAGTGTTTTACAGCGCGGGCTAACCCAAAGCAACGCAGTTCATCAGTTATAAGCGAGTGGTGTTCCTGAAAGAGCACAGAAACTGTATTCCAACGTGAGCACTTACGATTTAATTGCTTTCAATGGAACTGTTAATGGTGGTACTCGACGCTCATCGTCTTTAATGGGTTTTCTTGTTAAAAAGGATTTAACCCCGGTCCTCAACAGGTATCCATTCTGCATTATGTCAGAGACACTAATGTTCACTTTATGATAAAACCATGAGGGTTTGTTTTTTTTTATTTATTTATCACCAACCGAACAAGAAGAATATCAATAAAAGCACCGTGGAATTTTTTTGTCATCCTGTTCTAGCAACTGCTCAAACAAGTCACGAAGCGAGGGAGGAAATCGGTTCAACAAGCTCCAAGAGGAAAAAAAAAAAGACATGTCAGGGTAGGTTAGTGTGAGGAGAGAACAGAGTGACAGTGGTCTTCTGTCATCTGCCGTCTGGATCCCTGTACACAAAACATGTTGCGATTAAAAGATGGAGTGAGGGAGAGAGAACAGGAATCCCTGTAATCCATCTGGCATCCTTATGCTGCTGCTAAGGCCCCATGGTGACTTCAGAGATAGAAGATGAGCATGAAAGGGAATTACAGTGAAGCCCTTTCACTGATTCACGAAAAATCTGGTCCAAATTACTTTGAGAGCAAATATCAACTTAAACAGGTTGCGTCTCCTTTCTCCCCCCCCCTCTCCGAGTTCACCACTCGCTCCGCAAACAAGGCCAAAAGTGGGATGGGACGAGAACCAGCAGCTATTTGAGTGCACCTCTGATGGATCGAACATGGCACTTATGCTAATTCGCCTGGTTTTTTGGCCAGCACCACGCGCATTCTTACTCAGCCGAGACGACTTGGAATGTGCAGTTGTGGCAGTACAGCAAAATGCTCAAAGATGCTGCTGCTGCTGCCGCTGCTGCCGTTGCTGCTTTGGACCAAAGGGTTTCTGCTCACTTTAGTAGCTGGATGGCAAAACAGGCTCTGTAACCAGAGTGGAGAGGAGCACATATAGCCACAGACGGGTGGTCAAGCTCAAGCTGCAAGTACAAAGCAGCGCGAGCAAGCAGGGTGCCTGCTTAAAAGAGAGCTTCCTAGAATATGATGGAGGAAATACAATATTTGACGTGGATAACATCTGGTACGTTGAACCAACATTGCATTGGCGTTGCATTTTCAAATCACATTTACAATTTTTTTTTTTAATAAACATAAGAGACAAAAAGATTAATCAAATCAGAGGGCTGAAGTATTTAATCTCACGTCTGCAGCTCCTTTCTTTCATCTGACACCTCTGTTGTTCTTAGTTGCTGCTTACTTCTGCTTTGTTAAGATTTAGGGATCAATAAGTATTCGGTGAAACAGACGTACATTTATCAAATGTTACAAATCTCTCTTTTCTCATTCACCTCCTTCCCCCTTTTTCTGGAAGAAGACAAAAGAAAGTGACACAGACACAAGAGTGACCCTCCAATCAAAGATACTCATTTGAAGTTCTGTGACTGTATAAATATAAAAAAAACATCCACAATTTGTGTCCATCAGCGCTAATAAAATGATTCTTCTTTCATGTATAATTTACCTCTTTGAAGGGCACTCAACACAGTATCAATTATTATTGAATGGCATTATTGAAAAATATTAAAAGACAAAAAGATATTTCATTACAATTTTGTCCACTGAAATAACCAAACACACTAACTTTTCTAACTTGAACCAAGATGAAGCTTCCAGGTTTTCATTTGTTAGATAAATACAGTAAAGTGTTGTTTTTAGAAGAGGAGGAAATTCTTCATCACAAATATGCAACTTTATCAGGACAACTCCAATAAAAAGTGTAGCTGTTAGGCATAAACTCTAAAGCCAGGTTACCTCATCATGATTTCCCCTTATTACAAATATATATATATATATATTTTTGACTTTTTGTTTTTTAATATGCATTGTGATGCTGTGGATTAGCGAAGACTGATGGAGAAAAAAATGGAAAAATATTATTTTTTCCATAATGTTTGTTATGCCTGAGGTAGTTTTAATCTCTTTACACCTATCCTACGGTTGATTTGTGCAGATTAAGATGGAAGGAAATGCCAGATTACATGAAAGAATAATTACAACAGGTCCTGCTGAAACTAAATGGGGAGACCATTTTCAGAAACGGCCACCTCGGCTGGTTTTGATTGAATGTTATCGGTTGGTAACTGACATTACTGACATCACTGCAAACCCAAGCTACTTCACTTCAAACAAAGCTCAAATCACTTTCTAAAACTGAAAAAAAAGGGCTTTTTTTTTTTCAGGGCAAAATTTTAAAACTTCTGGGAAACATAACAAATCGTCATCAATTTGTTAATTTCCCTAAAATAAGTTTGAACAAATCCATTATTATTATTATATTAACATACTCCAGCACTTGAGAATGTGAATAATTAGCCACTTCATAACCTTTTATTTATTTATTTTTTGATAATTGCGAACACACCAAGCTATAAACATAATATATTTCTGGTACCTAAAATGGAAAATGGATAGCAGGTTAGCAAACAGTGGTTTACAACCAGCAGATGTGGTGAAATTTTGCATTCATCTTTACTCTGCTTTTAAGTTTGCTTTATGGACGTGCTGAAAGCTCCATATGGTCACCAGCTAGTGACACATTTTGGCTGCGCGGGAATTGAATGTCTTTGGAGCAGACGCCAACGAGAAGGGGTGAACCGATGCACCAAAACTGTGGCCACAAGGAGGCTAAGATGCCCTGCATACTTGAGGGCAACTGCAGCATGAAGCACTAACTCTCTGCAGCTCTGTCAGCCAGCAGACACCTCAGCTTTCACAGCCCGCCGTCGGTGTGAACACGCATTTCTACATTTTAAGCAACGGACCGCCATAACGCCTCCCGCTCCACAGTGAAGCAGCTGCCGTAGAAGTGGGCCCTGCTCCGAAACACTTGATAGAAATGTGCCCCGCTGTGGTCTTCCTATTATCTAAACACACATCTGCTCTGATTGATATGCTTGAAGTGGGCCAATTTCACCTCCCTGTGTGATGTGATAGCCATTTATTTGTTCAGCTTTAATTGTTGAGGCTCCTGTCAGCGAGGCACGGGAGCGCAGCTGCACAGAGGTGGCACGCTGGCACGGCACCAGAACAATTCGATACCGCTCCGTGCTTGACTCTGAATTAGCATGGGAGCAAATTTACCAAAAAGAAAAAGAAAAAAGGAATCGCTCATCTTGCTTGGATGCTGTTTGATAAAGTCGACGCACACCTCTCAGCTATTACGGGTATCTAGATGTAATGTATATCTTAAACATGAGCTTCAACTCTTCAGGCTGCAAATGACATTGTCAGTAATGCTGTGGAGCAGAGACACGCTCTCATTCACCCTCCTTCCCTCTCACACACTCAAGTGTATCATATACACAGTGAAGGCTTGTCCACATGTCTTATATTCATGCAAGGATTGACAGATACAATTGCATGCACATGCAGTCGTCTTCTTTCAGCTCCATTTTAAGGCACTTGAAGGTCAAGGATTTCTTTCAATCAAAAACTAACTTCTGACAAGCAGAATGTCTTTATCTTCTGTCGTAAAAACAATCCTGAAAATTATTTGGATTAAAAGCGAAGGAGCTTCGCGAACATCTGGAAGCCAATTGGCAAGTTTTCTTGAATATGAAACTTGTCCTCTCTCTGAAGGCATGAGAAAATAATAAGCAGAGGGATGAGTTTGTGTCAGCGCAGCTCAGGAAAATAAGATGTCATGTCTTGCTGTCGGTTTGATGTCAGGCTCTCGGAGTCGTACCCGAATGCCTCATCCCGTTGAGGCTGCAGCGGAGGCCGCCAGAGAGAGGCGGTTCAGCCAGAGTTCACGTCTACAGCCCCTAACCAGCTCTCGCTTCCCTCTCTTCATCAGCGCTGTCTCTCTATTTAGCTCTTATTTCCGTCACCCTCTCGCTGTTTGCTTTCACTGACTTCTCATCAAGTCATGTAACACAGTTCTCTCAGCGCTGAGCGACGTCTCCTTTAGAGTATGCTCCTCGGCAGAGCCAAGCCAAACCCGCGGGCTGGCCTCGCCCATTCCCAGCGTCCCTCAGATCTTCACTTAGACACTTTGTTTGCACGGAATCGCGCTCACTGGACCCGCTGGGGTTGCAATCAGGAACATGTGGCCTGGTCAACATTCTGCTGGTCAAGAGCGATCAACGGAGCAGGCGGGGCAAAGTATGCAGGGTCTTTTTTTTATTCCCTCCAGAGAGAGATGTGCGCAAGCACTCCCTGTCACACACAAGACTTCAAACCTAATTCAAGTTGTAACTCCGTCACATACACACCAATAAAGAACTTTGCTTCGCCTCATTTTGGATGGGTCCATGAGTGAACATAAAGTAATACTCCGTGAACACTGTAATTACTCACAAGGCACATAAATCTTGTCGGGGCTACACATATAATAAAAATGTCTACAATTATTGGGTGTCTTAACACATAAATACCTACCTTATTCTACAGTGAGGATATAATCACCAAACAACAATGTGTTACAGTGGTACCTCTACTTACGAAATTAATTGGTTCTGGAAGTAGTTTCGTAACCTGAAACTTACGTAAGTAGAGACGTGTTTTCCATGTAAATGCCCTAATCTGTTCCAAGCCCCCCGAAATTCGAACATATTTTTTAAAATAAATTATAAATAATACATGAAATTACATGAAAACCTGCAAGAAATACATGTTAGAACTAGAAAAGCACTCGGAGAGCGCAGACCTCCACCAAGCGCAACAATTATCGAAAATTTGAAAGTGATCCAGAATCCAGGATTTTTTCTGGATCACACCCAAAATTAAATCACCTTCCTTTTTACATTTCCGACAACTACTGAAAATTTCATCAAAATCCATCCATAACTTTTTGAGTTATCTTGAACACCGACTGACAGACAGACAAAAAGACAGATAAACGCAGACAAAAACAAAATGTTTTGTTTACCTGGGTTGTGCTCATACAGACAAGGGGCCCTCCTAGCCAATGGGATGCCAGGAAGATGCTAAGAGATAGCCAATGGCAGAGCAGCTCGGACGCACCTTCAAACCGAGATACAGAGCTGACAAGTATGTTTACATTCGGTAAACTCTGGGAGCTGCGAAATTTCTTTCATAACTAGAGGCAATATTTTCAATATTTTTGAAAATTTCATATGTAGATGCGTTCGTAAGTAGAGGTACCACTGTACATGTGATGCTAATGCCTAATAAAAACTGTTACCAGCCTCGCATTGGTATATCCATCAAAGCTGACAATGGTTTTTCTTCCTACCAGGAACGAGCAGTTCAAGCACGTTTGACTAAACCAGTTGGTTCAGTGGCGCTGTTAATGTGTCGCATATTAAAGGTCTCTTTCCACAACAAATCATTTAATTCTTGTTTTTTTTTTTTTATTTATTACCATCGATCAGTTCAAGTTGCACTTGCGCGCTTAACTTCAAATTGCTCTTCTACCCCGGAGCGGATCGGAGGAGGCGTACCAGCCTACGTCACATTGAACAGTAACCCCGCCTCCAGAAAAACATTGCGGGCTGCAGGCTGTCTGCAGGGAGGGAGCAGAGCTGATGAACGAGCTAACAAAGAGGCGCTAACAATTGAAAAATATAGCAGAGAAAGTTGTGGCTGTGCTGTTTGCAACGGTAACATCTACATTGCATGTCTCGCCAAAGAAAGAGGATCTACGGAAGAAATGGTTGGAATTTATTTTCTGAGCATCACCAGCGAAGTATAACGCAACTTTACTTTTCTGATCATCAAAGTGACAATTAAAATTACGATGCCATCAGTAGTGGATAAGTTGTACTTAAAACCTGGATCTGTGCCATCACAACGATCGACCATCAGTTCACCAGCTGTAAGTAAAAAATGATTTTTTTTCCAACTATGGTTGTTGTTTCAAAAGCCTGTTACTCCACTCGTTAGGCTATAGCATGAATGACATTGGGACAAGCTCTAGGTTTAGTAACGTTGTCCATAACTCGGTAACTTCTACCCAGAGAGTTACGTTCGCTTGCTAAATCTATAATCTTCCAACCTAAAATTTGATAACTTGGTGTTTACAGAGTTTTTTGGCAACATCAAAAGAATATGGCTGTATCTCTGAAGACATTTTTAGCATGTTTTACTTTTTGTTGCTGGTTATCTCTATTTAAGTTGATGGAAATCAACTGGAGGAGAACCCACTAGAGGAATTGCTGTTAGCCAATCAGAGGCGAGACGTTTGCATACCATTACTATTAGAGCTGAGCGATTTTACTTGATTCTGCGATATATATCGATATTTTATCGAGTATCAAGTATCAATTTTTCAGCCACAGGTATCGATATTTTAAGCTTCTTTCAAAACCCCCAAGTCCCCCTTTAAAAGCTTGCAAGCAACAATTTGCACTGTTTAAATAAATGAAACTATTTTTCTCAACAAATCTTTTATTCATTTTGTCCAGCATTTGCAAGCTGCCTGTCAGCCATATAATGTGTAATTGATGCTTTCAGTTCAATAGTCATTGGAACACTCACAAGATGTCACCAAAATCACTTTGTCCCTTTAAAATCTTTTGGAAAATGATGTAAATGTATTGTAAGATGAATATCGATATATATATCGTATAGTGAGCCGAATATCGTGTATCGTATCGTATCGTGAGATTAGTGTATCGCTACAGCCCTACATACTATCAATAAGAATCCCCCTGCTATACCTGCACTCGTTTTCACCTGACTAAAACAGCTTAAACAAGACAACTGTAGCATATTTTTCTTAATTGAAACCAACTCTCAGGGCATTATTTGAGACTAGAGACCACCACAAAATTAATAGAAATACGCTGGAATGAGACCTTTAAGACGGTTACCTCTGGTATAAAACTGTACCGTGTCCAGCGCTCGTAGCGCACTGAATCAAGCTTAACTCGTTAGCATGACTGCCACATACTTGTGCACATAAGCGCAAACCACAACGCAGTTTGAGATTTCTGGAAAGAGATTCAATTTTTCCATATTACACCCTGCAGACTGACGTGCTGCACCCAGCGGTGAGCTCAGCAACGTCGCATTCACTGCACAGGAGGCTTTATTTGTTCATTTCCTTCACTCGGCAGCGTTCGCATGCCATCCCACACCAACTAACCTCGAAACGCTTTCAGCAAAATAGTTTTTCTCACTTGTGCCTGCAGCTCGACCACACTCTGCTGACAGAGATTCGTATTTATGTCATTATGCCACCCAAGACGGCCTAAACAGCACATTCTTAAAGGAAGCCTATTCTTACAGTTGGGTTGGCCGGCGCTGCATCACTTATATGATGGACCAAGGGCCAAATCCCGACCTTATAGTTGTCCTCTGTGAAGCAAAACCGCGCTAGTTAACGTCACGTTTTACCACAGACGCGGCGCATTTATCGTTGAGAATGCTTCTTAAAGAGAAAAGAAGAATGAAAAGCCATTTTCATTTCCTGTTTCGTCCTTAGATACATCTGCCATGTTATGTGTCAGATCAGATAAGCAGAAAGCCTGCTCTGACATCTGCATTTGGGATAAATCTATGCGCCGCCTCTCATGCACTGGTACAAAACGGCAACCGCGAGGTGGGATTTCTGTTTTGGGTTTGCATGACATGAACCATTTATTACGCTCAGATGCATGAATTCAAATAAAAAGAAACATTTGCAGGAATTGTGAAATTAGCTCATGTCAGGCCCTTTTTTTTGTCCATAGAAAAACACAGTATGGAAAAAAAAAAATTGCTTGACATAGTAAAGATACAAGTTCATGAGAATCCATGACAAGGACAATTAAATCCAGGTTTCCTTAATTGAAAAGCTCTCCCACTGCGCCCCGATTAATTTATCCTCTGAACATGATCTAAATTGACCCATCCAGCCGCAAGGTATACAAGTAGCCTTGCTGCTGCTGCCGCGGCAGACTGATATGTCATTAAGAGTCTAGCTGCGATCGTGGCCTCGATTTTTCATCCAACGGTATGAGTGACTCCTGCCACGCAGAATATAAAATCATCCCTCATCAGCAGTAAACAACCACGCCGCCCTTTCAGCAGACGCCTTAAAGAATTTCGCAGCATACATTGATCCAACTTTGACTGTGATACCTCTGGCCAACCCCCCACCCCCTCATTAAATCCACACCCCTCCTACAGTTTTTTATCTCAGCTATGAACTTGATGATACCAGGCCATACTCACTCCTTATCCAAAAGGATCACATGTGATGCATATTTCTCATTTTTATAGATTTTCAACCAATGTTCCAGATCAGAACTTTGGCATTTTAACATGATCAGCTCTTCATAAAGAATAGCTGCTGTCCTGTGACTATTTCACCTAACCTTTGCTGAACTTTCAGTGTTTGTACAGCTTGTTTTCCTCTCACCGATCACACACAGCCTACATCTCTCACGTTGTAGGCCTGTAACCTAAGAGGTGGCTGTCATCTACACAGTTCACATTGTATCTGACTGTGCAGCTCGCGACGCTCCAGATCTGGCTTCTATAAAGACGTAGGATAAGATTACAGCTAAATCAGTCTTGTGGCTTTTCCCCGGGAAAACTTATGAAGTCCTAAAACTCCTCCAGTTATGAGTGGGCCCAGCAGGGCTGCAGTCGAAGGTTCCCTAACAGAGCAAGAAGTGAAATATAATACAAGCGTCAATGATCCTCCAAATAATAAGGTACTGACAGTGTGGAATGATAGCATGATAACTCATATAAGCTTTTAAAATCCTACACAGGTACATGACCCTCGTTTTGTAAAGAAGTCATTTTCCATGATATATTACTCACTAATTCATCTGGCACATGCTTTATTTTCTGCTCTCTTTAACTCCGCTCTTCCCTCCGTTCCTTTTCCTCTTGATGAAAAGTGGAATTATTTGCACTGTTGCACACATGGTTTTGGATCCGTAGGTATCCTGTCTGGCTCTCTTTCATTCAATACAAGTCATGGATAAAAAAGGGCTGAAACCTTGGTACAGTTAATGAAATGAACAAGCAGCAGTGTCAGTGTTGCTTTATATGAAATCAATTTTGGAAGTAGCAGGGTTCCAATCGGCTGTTCATGCAATCAGTGACGGCAGGCAGCCGACTTTCATTAACCTTCCCTGACTGTCTGTGCCGTTGCTGCAGAAAAAATAATGTGTTTGCAAAGAATATAAAACAAGACTGAAGTGAGGTGCAGATGTCTACATATTTAGTCTATCAACCAAGGTTCTCCAGTGACTTCACATCAAAGCACAGAACAGGGAGCCAAAATTACAGTTTGGCTTCTCTTTGATCAGCATGTGATAGCTGTTTATTGGCACTGGAAGTCAAGCAAGGGTGAGGATCGACTATGAGAGAGTGGCAGTCTGGCTGAGGGCTAGGTGTGATTTTATTAAATCAACATGGAAGGAGTTCTACCATTGGCCATCACGGGTCAGTACGTTTACAATGCTACGATTGTAGCTCGGCGAGAGAATTAATTAGGACCACTGTCCTTATCTCAATACACAGGCACAAGAAGGGAATCGACTTATTGACAAATTTATGTATAACTCAGACACGGCAGGAGGTGACATGCCTCTTTTCAGCTTGTTAGTACTGCAGCACAGTATCCCAGAATGCATTTCGCATCAAGAAGCAGACGTAATGGCTGAGGAGGAATGACTAAGTACACAAGTACACTGCTGTTCTAGTTGCAGAAAGATCAAGTTGTGTCCTCCTGCACTTGCCAAGTTTACATTTGACAAAATCATACTTGGCAAGCATGAAGTGTACTTGAATGGTGAGCTCTCCTCACCATTCAAGATGGATAATTTATATGATTTCAATTGTGCACTAGGGGCCTCCACAATCCCTGAGGTTCTACCAATCAATAAAGGAGAAGGAAGAAAGGTTGTGTACAGAGAAACACCTGATGGACGTCCAGGAGGAAACTACTCCATTGATGTTGTGAAGGTCTGAAGGGGTGGTGCTGAGAGAACCAACGAATGTCAAATCAACGATTTGACAACGGAGGGATGAATGTCGCAGCTGCTTGGCATCGCCTGCAGTTTGTTTTCATTAAACAGACAAAACCAAAATCGTGTGCGTTTTTATCTTGTCTTCTAGCGTGGTTTTTAAAGTTTAGTTTTTAATTCATACAGTTATTACTCTGTAATATTGATAAGTTAGCCACACAGTTCTTCATTTCTAAATCTAATCAAATCAGACTGGCAGGGTAAGTAAACAGCCAGTCTGTCCAGAGCAAAGCTATAACAACCTCAGTTGTTGTCGTCTGGTGCTGTAATGTAAAAAACAGAGTCTAAAAGACTGTCAGGTGCACCGGAAGAACCCTTTTAGCTTATCACACTGCTGAGTTTTGGATTTAAGTAGATGGGACATTACAAATCAACAAAATCCTTCCATTAAAAGCGTTTTTTTCAGACTTTCCTTACACAGTTTTGTATCATACAAAGAGTGTTTGCATGTGTCCTTATCAACGCAACGGCATGTCAGAGTTACATGTTAGAACCCTTGCGTGGGACACATTAGGATTTTTTTTGAGTGTTTTTGAAAAATACCAGGATGTCTGAAGGGAGAACCAACTTAAAAACTTGGGAAAACAGTGGTGAGGTAAGGCCTAAATCTTAGAATATGTACATTGAATTAGAAGTTCAGATTTCCAGTGTGCTATGACATCACAAACCTATAGCAGAGAAGAATTACAGTAAACCCTTATAACACCAAAAATCAGTGAATTATTGATGCAGTTTTAAAAGGCCTATGTATGATATTATAAAGGCTAAAATATGCTTCCCAAACACATACTAATGACACTCTTACTCATTAATACAGTAATAATATAGTAATGACCAATTAAGGACATTTAAGGTAATTAAAGAAATTACATACTGTATCATCTCTCTCTTTTCTAATTTTTTATTTTATATTAACTGACATTGCTATTTTAAAATTTACTAGTTACGGTGAATGTGAGGGTTTCTCTGCTGAAAAATGGCCCAAGAAATTCAGGAAATTGACGGGGGCTACCACAAACTCAAATACATTATGAAAAAAAAAAAGCAAATACCGTGAGTATGCGGGACCATGAACGGTTTACCGGCAAATGGGCAAGAGTATACTATATTCAGTTTCCTCATATCTGTCTCTTACAAATGTCATATTTTGCTGCATTCTGAACCTCTGAAGTGGTTAGTGTAAAATGGTAGGACCAGTTTTAAAGGAGGCAAACACAGAAGAGTAGCCTGGAGCGGAGATCAGATTGGTTTCATCAACATAGCAGATCTACGGTATTTCTCCTAATTAATGCCCCTCAGGGCGATGCAAAACAGGACCAGGGGGCATCCCTGTTGACCCCCAAAATTCCAAATGTCATTCTTACATAATTCACACATCCTTGGAGATTAAAGTCTAAAGTGGCTTTACATTATTATTTAGGGTTTAACTTTTTTTTTTTTCCTGCTTCTTACAATGTCAAAATTGACCGCATTAATAAGTATGTTTATTGAATGTTTTTCATGGTTGGCTTCAGCATGTGCACTGACGTCACGCTATAACGTAACCTTAAAAAAGTCAATTAGTCAGGAAGTAAGAAGCAGTCGTTCACGGCGTCTTTTAAACTAAAACAAAAACAAAAAACTGCAAGTTGTTCAAGGCTGCTGAGAAGAATTGAAAGGGTTAGAGTTAGCTTCATTTACATTTTGTAAAAGTCCGAGGGAGGGAGGGAGGGTTTATTCAAGGAAATGTGGTATATGTTGTCATCTGGTTTATTTTTAAAATTTTTCAGTCTTAGTTCTAGACATAGCAAATTTTAAACCAGGAGCTATGAACAGAGTGGAGAATATGTGGTTGTAAATGGGGCTTTTCTACTGTATTCCTGTGGCATTTCTACCAAAACATGTTGCAGAAATTTCATTGAGAAAAATGTGTTAATTTATGAATCAAAGGAAAAATATATCGTCTTCTACTAAATCATCTTCTACTTTTGAATGCAACTTTCATCCATGCATCTCAGATTGGGTCAAAGATATGCACTATAATAAAATACTGAATTTCTCTGGGAAGTCTGTTATTTTTCACTACTAGCTTACAGCCCATGTACAAAGGTTACAGTCGTCACATAGCCGGCCCAGGCTTGAGTCAAGTTTCTCTTTAGTGATTCACAGTGATCTGAGGTTTAGCAGATAAAAAAGTATGGGCTCCCTCTTAACTGCTGCTTCTGTACTAACATTAAGCCCTGTATGATGCCATTCAGATCTGAAGACTATATGTAAGAAAAAAAACCCCATCAGGGATACTATTTAGCATTATATTTCCATGACATACAGGGAGCGTCTCATCTTCCTCCTCCCAGGACCTTCATTAGATCAGTGCAGGACATAATTCACTGTCCACCGTCTCCATGAACCAGCGACTGTATCTTGGAGTACAGCTGGTAGCAATCAGCACGGACGGGGACTTAATGAAGCCTTGACATAGGAGCTCATACTCTGCTGTGCTGCAGACAGACCATCATACCTGGCCCAGACGGCGAAGCAACCTTATCTATTCTGGATTTACGGTCAAGACATAATTTGTTACTAAGAAAGCACTGTGTGTTTCAAAGGTCAGATTTTCAAGCTGCTATATTTGGAAATTAATAACAGTAGTTAATCCTTGTCAAATTACCTGTAGCATCTGGGCATGGTGACAAACAAATGAGATCATAGCACCGATGATATATGTCCGTTCTAGTTATCTGTCAGTACTGGAACCAAGTTACCCACAAATCCCTCTGTTATTTCCTGTGGGAAGGGATGTTGCAAGTTATCCATATTATTGCCATACTGCCAGAAACACTAAAGTATCCTTTTTTATAGAGCGATCCATTTCCTAAAAAAAAAAAAAAAAAAAAAAAAAAAAATCCATTCATGCAGGGACATTTAGTGCCAAAGATAAACTGCCAATTTTTCTTAGAGTTAGTTCCAACGACCGGGTTTTACTTTTTAGGTGTGCAATACAGAAATGCAAAAATAGACTCTTGAGCAACTTTCTGTAGTTTTCTCAAATTTAATTGATTCCCACTGCAGCCAAGATCCAGTTTGATGGGCCAAAGCTCAAAAAGCACATATAATCACAGTGATTTATGCGCTGTTAGACTAATATCTTAAACTCTGATACATTAATGTCATCGTGTTACACTTACAGTAGTAGTTTTATGGCTTCGAGTCAGAATCTTAAATGTTTTCTCAGCCTCTATTCAGGTTTTAAGGTGTTGTCATTACGCCAAGGGAGTTTCTGCAGCAGGAGATCCGTTCAGATTAATGGCTTGTTAAAAACACTAGCTGAAGAGATGTTGGCGGGAAGAGAGAGCTGAACTATAGAGTTTTCATTAGACCATTTATCTATGGACCAACACTTCTACCACAAGAGTGGATTCATGCAAAAGATACCAAGACTACCACCGATGGCTACATATTTACAAAACTCTCTACAATATGGAGACAACTGTACACATTTTATTAAACTCAAGGAAAGATCCTGATCATAATTCACCTTAAAAAGATAATTAACTGCACATCTGTGATGGATCTTCTGAATGAAAGTCATATGTTCTAGACACCACGCCTTCCTGGGTTGCCATTTAGATCATCATAATGTAAAATTCCAAGCGGGTGGCTGTGGGGGTCTTTTCACCCTCTCACTCATCGAACCTAGCTAATTTTCTTCGAGAGAGGACACTTATAAATGCCTTGGTAATTATTTGATTTCATAAGTTCTTCCCATAATTTCTTTTGCAGTACCATCAGAACCAAAACGATCCCAGAGCATGGTATAACCACCACCATGTTCTGTTGCAGGTAGGACATTACTTTCTCTGATGGGATTGATTTCATCACCTACAAACATCCTGGTGTACTGCTATACCGCAAACTTCAAGTTTGCATTCCAATAACAGATACAATATGTTGGGTTCCAAAATTTTATTATGAAATGGAAATAATTGGATTGTATTTCAACTTGTATTTGACAGCATTTCATTGGAGCAGAGAAATTTTTCACTTTCCCTGTAAAACGCCTTGAGATGACTTGTTGTGAATTGGTGTTATGCAAGTAAAGTTAATTATGCTGAACTGGCTCCAAGGGGCATTATCTCAGAAAGTGTGTCATTTACCTGCAAAACAAACAATCTTTTATTTTCATTGTTTCTTTCATTCACAATGTCCTTTATTGTCTTCACCGATGAAGCTCAGCTTGGTTTAGTCTGCAACGTACTTTATGGACTGAAACCAGCAGTCAAGATTTTCATAAGAAAGCTTCAAGCTGGAAGAGTTTAGACTCTCAAATATATATATATTTTTAAATCTACCAAATAAATGTAAGCATATATAAAAGAAAAACAGTTTTTAGATACCAGGTTATATATAGATCTGCAGTGTTGATGAAAGAGCCACTGAAGATCCTGTGCTGAGGAGATGGACCAGCAAGCCATGTAGTACCACTGTCCCACTAGGTGGAATATAAATCATTGCAGCATCGGGGCTGCCATCATACTTTCAAATGAAGAAGATGAAGTTGCCCTGGATGAGTGGGTTTCCACACTGTTAGTCATGTTAAGACAGTTGAGACAAACTTACAGAATGACTTGAGGTTACTGTCTCATGTCAGCAGCTGAATCATGAACTTATATGCTGCCCCCACTTGTTCTGGAGTGGTATCGCAACATAGAGTCCCTTTAAAGTCATGTTTTTCCAGAATCTCCCCAACTTCTTTCGATTACTTGACAAACTGTTGCCATGGGAAAACCAACAGCCCTGCCAGGGGCCTTGTGGGCTTTTCAGTGCTGGCAGACAGCTCTTTTCTTTGTTACAACTAAAAATAAATTTCAAACACCCCCCCCTTCGAATGGAGTTCAACCATCATTAATTGGCAAATTCAGTTCACTGCACATTTCGAGCTCTGAAAATTCTAACATATGAGACTTTACAAGACTTTGCAAATAAACGTAGCATATATTTGTATAAGTCTGGAATGTATGCTGTTGCTTTTCAATGACTTTGCAACATTTTATTACCAAGACGTTCAGCTGACACAACAAAGGTTCATTTACATGACTTTCTAATGACATACTAGATCCTCTACTTATCAACTGCCATAAAAATGCAGAACAAAGCCTAAGATGTAAGCTGCAGTTAATGGCACATCTTTGCCAGAGATGACATTTACAGTTGCATCTAATTTGTAGCACTGCAGAGGACCATTTAAAGACAGAAAAATTGACTGCAGGTAATTCTGTCTGTTGTTCTCCTGTCGCCTCACGTAAACTGATGACTCTCCAGCACAAAAATCCACCAAAAAAAAAAAAACATTTACTGGGCTTGGGGAAAAGTTCCAGAGTTGAGGGAGATTAATTAGTTAAACTGGGGCAGACATCGGTCTTCTTGCAAGTTCCCGGCTGTCAGGTGGGACGGAGCGAGATGAAGAAGTGCCGCAGAAGCAGGAAACATTACAGCCAAAGCAGGGAAGATATTTCTCTGCACTGTCTGTTTCTTTTGATGTCAGTAAGTGGTAGCTTTCATACTGGAGGAAATAGACTGGATTGGAGGCGGCAGAGGAAAGGAAGGAGGAAGTGAGGGAATAAGGGTGGATCTGAAGCTCATCCCTCACTCTTATCTGGACAATGAGGGCTGTCAGGTCAAGTGTATGACCTTCCTGGTGCCACACTAATGACGGTCCCCCCTTCCTCTGGGCTACAAGGTCACGTCTACCATTTAAACACCCTTTATCATCCATCAGCAGAGCCCCGCAGCTCTGACATAGATGGGTGTTAAAGGTGATTTTATTGCACTGGCCGTGATCCAAAATGCATTCTTCGGCTATGCCTGCACCCCAACAAAACACAGTCAAATACATTCAGCACACATATGAATTCTCTGCTGAACCTGCACATCCTTTTATCAGTGATCATGTTCACTTCCTTTCTTCACCACTAAAATTGCTTCACTGAAATAATTACAGGTTGCAGGCCATGCTTAGGGGGAACATCAGACACAACTGCAATGAAATGGTAACCACACTTAGGGATGGGCATTTGGTCGAGATTTATTTGTCGATCGTCAGGAGAATTAATGATTAATAATCGATTAATCATTAACATTTTTATATTGAAAACTATCACAATTATTCTCGATATCGGCGTGACGTTTGTTTTCCCCTTTGGCCTGGCTGCTATGGCTCGCGCATGCCCAGATGTGTTCAGTGGCCCGGATGTTCGTGGTTGACAATAATGTGACATTTCCTGTTTCTTTTCTTTAAAAAAACAACGATAATAAAACAAGAGATATCGAGGTGACCACTTAACAAGGACAATTTATATCAAGGTGCCAGTATTACAGGCTTTTTTGTTTCTTAAAAAGATGCACTTGTTGTGTGCTCGATGTGCGCTGCAGCTCCTGGTCCGTGCTAACACCGAGTTGAGGCTAGGCTAGGCTAGGCTAGGCTAGGCTGATGATGAACCGCCTCCACCGTCCTTTACAAGGCTTGGATGCGCGTTGTTCAAGTGATACATCATTGTCGTTGTCGATTAATTGTATTTGTAATTTGCATTGCAGTGATTGCAGTACACTTGCTCATTTTCTAAACGAAAATGGTCCCACGCCACACTTCACCGCGACCGCTTCATGATTAGGCGATGACCTACAGATGCTCGCATGTAACAACTGAGTCCAGCCAGGGTAGAGTGATGGTGAAATGTTGCCCCCTGTTGCCAAATTTCTATCGGTGGCACAGTGAAATGCATCGCATTGTTTGAGGATGTGCACTGATAACCTACATTCGGATTGTTTAAAAAAGAAAAAAAAAACCATTCGGTTCATCGACGAAAAAATTTAATTTCTTCAACCAAATTCTTAATGATCAATCATCGATTAATCGATTAATTATGCCCATCCCTAATAATATATATAATATATATATATATATATATATATATAGTATATATATATATATATATATATATATATATATTATATATATATATATATATATATCTATATATATATTACTAGGACTGGGCAAGTTAACGCGTTATTATCGCATTCATTTATTAATGCCGACATTTATTTTATCGCGCGTTAACGCATGTGGCTCACATGCTTTTGTTTTGAAAAGTCTGTTACTGGCTGCTGCTGAACCGGAAAACAGTAAACATAAGGAAAAGCTAAAACAGACATGGAGAGAGGTAAAAATCTGTGAACTTTACAGTTCGGATAGCAACCTAGGAAGCAATATTAACAATTCTGTCTAAAAAAAAAAAAAATTCTGGACTGCAACAAAACTTTTGCGTTATTCCTCCATGTTACATCAGATCTGCTCCATGTGTTCACTGTCCTGTTATTCTCGTACTGGTTACTTCAGTGCGGCTCCATCTAGTGGCACAGATGTGTAATGACAACAGGAAGTCCAGTCCTTCGATTATAAAACAAATTCAGTTCGGTGGCCCATTTTTTAATTTCCTATTTTTGATCCAAGTCTAAAATTGAAATATAAAAAAAACAGGACATTTTTTTTCGTTTTTTGTGTTAGATTAAAAAACAAAAAAAACCGTAATAAAATGTCACTTAAATTTTTTTTTTTTAATAAAATAAGCTTATTTTATTTGACATTTTTTTAAGGATGAGATTTACACTAAATATATGTTACTGTCAAGTGCTGATGTTAAAAGTGTTTGAATATTTCAATGAAAGTGCATTTTACACTACTTTTGAATTTATTATTTGATTTCGCGTATACAATGCGATTAATTGTGATTAATCAGGGAAATAATGTGATTAATCGCCATTAAAAATTTTAATCATTGCCCAGCACTTATATTATATATATATATATATATATATATCTATATATATATATATATATATATATATATATATATATATATATATATATATATATATATATATATAAATAAATAAAAAATAATGGTGTTATTTTCACAGTGGGGATTTTTTTTGCAGGCTGCCTCCTTGACAAGCAAACTGGGCAGAGGATTTCCGCTTTTTCAAGAAATGTGTGAGAAAATCCTTGAAATGAAAAAAAAAACCCACACAAACAATATTCCTCCAAGAGAGAATTGAAAGTGATTGGCATATTTCTCCTTCAACAGTCCATAATGTTATCAAACCTTTCAAGGAATCCGGAGGAATTTCAGTCCGAAGCTGGACATCTGCAACCTGTGATACCTCAGACAGCGCTGCGTCAAGCGCCGTCATTCATCAACAGCTGATATGACCACATGGGGAAGGGATTACTTTGGGGAAAGCCTTTTTCCAAGCACCACAGTACAGAGAATATGTTCACAAATGTTATTTAAAACTTTACTATGCAAAAAAGGAAGCCAAATCATGTCCACAGATGGCATTGTCATATCTGGGCTCGGATGGGATGGAAGCCTGCGCTGTGGTTACGTAAATCAGTAATCCTCATCTTTCTTTTTTTTTTTCCTCTCTTTTTCTGTGTGATCCGGAACAAAGATGAAAAGGACTGTGTAGGCTGATAGCAAGTCTAAGTCAGGCTCCTGCTCTCTCAGTGCCTCTGGAGAAGGTCTTTTACATTTCTGTGATGGCAGCACTAATGCAGGAAAGTACAGAGGCTGTTGTCCAGAGTACTTATGTGAGTACGTTTTTTTAACACAGCGCAGCGTGTTCCTTACGTGTCAATGCGTGAATGAGTGCTGTCCCAATTGAAAACTGCCACTGTGCTCTTACTGGAAATGACAAGAGCAATTTTCTTTGAGGAGCAAAGAATCTGAGGAGAAGTTACACAAGAGGCACCTCAAAAAGATTTGACTTTTTGCCGACTGTCATTTCCAAACTAAATGACCTTCTTTGCCACTGAAAAGATGGACCGCCATCATCTTCTTGATGGAAATAAATGTGCCACCACTTCCGCTACGTTGACAAATATCGTAGGCCTCTACGGGGGAAGAAATGTCCAGTTTCCCATCATTTTTCTGACCACTCTGCATCATCTAGATACTTGCAATGTGTGTGGAAGGACACGATTACATGATTTGGAACAAAGCCTGAGATTTTGGAGAAAACATGCTGCCTTAAAGATGACGTCCTTTTCCCCTGGGACGTCATTGCTTATTTCAATGAGCTGAATGCAAAACCATATTCTGGAAGACATTACAAAGACATAGTATCCTCATTGCCAGGATGCCTTTTACGTGATATGAGAAGTAAAGACAACATTAAAGCGATAAAAGCTTTACTGCATTACAGATGCACATCTAATTTGTATCTTAGTACACACCTGAAGAGTAAGATTTAGCCCACAAATGCTACATGCCTGTGAGCTGCACGGTTCTGCATCACATGGCAGAGAAATTTCAAGATCCAGAAGTCCTATCATGTCCTGGATGAAATATTACTTTCCTTCGTGACTGATGGAGTTCAGGAGACGCTTACAGCTCGGCTTTCAGCTTCACACTCGATCTGAAAATCTGCGTTTTCTGAGAGGTGCTTCTCTGCAGCACAGTGAGCAGCAGAGGAGGCAAGAGTGACATCTGTTATGCCTTAGACTTGGGAGGCCAAAAATAAAGTTACTGGGTTGAGCTGCCTTCTCTTGCCCCATTTACAGAAATCAGCTGGAGGACAAATGGAGAGATTCCTACCCGGTAGGATGCCATGGAAAACCTTGCACGGATACATGCAACCGTACACACACTGGTCCAGATAAACCTTACAGCATGCGTGCACTGAACGCAGGCAGAAAGGCTCATTACATGGTTGGACTAAATAGAAGCATTCTTCTACATCAAGGCGCTGCTTTCTGTCTCTGGCCAGAAAGACTTGACATAAATTTAAATGGAAAACTGATCCTCGATCAGCTCTTAAGTCTGTATTCCTTTATTCTTGGGATGTTTATTGGCAACCTCATTCTAAACCGGAGACAACATCGTTTCAGGTACTTCGCGTTTTGCGCAGACTGACATGATTCATCAGAAACCTCCAGCTCTGTGACAAATTAGCTGCTACGTCATCTGAACTTCAGCGGCTAGCGTCACACTTTACCTGGACGAATGCGAAATAAAGAGGTCAGTCTGATCCCTGAATGGCTTCTCCGTCGAGGTGAAGGAATCTTTGTCTGGCTCAGAGCATGAGAGCATCGATTCCCTGAAACAACAGTCTGAAGAAATAAATTGCGTCTGATATGGATGAGAACTCAAAGTGGAATCAAAGTCGGATTTCAATTTAAAACACAATTCAGCTCTCCGTGCCAGACAAGTTAAAGCAATCGCAGATGACTCGAAGAGAGAATCGAAACCTTTTGCTGTCAAAGAAAAACAGAATCCCACCTTACATGCCAACAGCGAGCAGGATTTCTCCACATGACTCTGCTTCTCCTCTAATGTTGCTGTTTCTAAATACTTCTTAGAATCGTGTAAAGAATGCTGGAAACTGACTTTACTTAAAGACTGCCAGTTAAAATCTGTTCAACTGCTGGCAAAAGCTGGCTCCAAGGAATTTTTCTGGCCTCTAAAAACAAGCCATCTCACCCTTTGTACATGTCAAAGTCAATCTTACTATTCAGCAAGGCTAAGCTGTCGGAAAAGCCTTCAAAGGTCTTATAATTTGAAGAAAAACATCCACAAGAATCTACTGTAAAACCGTAACATTTAACAGCTAAATGAAATGACATACAAGTAATATGCCCAGTGAGTTTCAGCTGTCAAACAGTAGCAAGTCAGCTTCACAGAACAGTCCCGATACTGGAGGAGGTGACCTAGCAACAGCTGGCATTTTAAAACAGGAAATCTGATGCAAGTCTTTGGAAAAAGCCAAATGAGGATATTGTTACTTCTTTAAACAGGACAAGGCTAATTATATTAAAAAGATACATAATGTGGTAAATGCCAAATTTCTGTTAAATCACGTAAATTAAAGCTGAAAAGTCTCCACTTTGATCACATCTCAGTCCTAAAACCCAGTATACACAGAGACAAATATGTGGAAATACAAGTGTTCACCTCCAACTCATGGCTGCACACATGCACACTAACACTGCACTGACATCATCTATGGAGGAATAAAAACTACAATAATAATGGCTGAAAAACAACATACTGGATGCTCATAGAGGCGATAAAGCTATAACAATAAAGAAGAGAATAGCTGTCTTCAAAATCAGAGAATACCAGCACAAATATTTGAAATGTCGGGCTGACAGATGTTGTTTTAACAGCACTTGACCAAAAAAAATTATTGGAATAATATCAATCTCTGCTTCATCAGCCTCTTACGGTGTAAAATAGGTTGAGTCAAACTAGAAAATAAGGAAAGTTGCAGTTCCTCGACTGACCACTGGGGGCTGGCTACAAAAGCAAGTTAATCTCCACTGACCATCATGATAAAATGTCCAAATTTACTGCAGAAACAAACATATTTACAGCCTGGTTCAAAAATATATAACTATAGGGTTTTGGTCTTTTGATTGATGGCCATCTCATCAATGGCTAATGGCTAATAGCCAATGGCTAGCTGTCATCTCTTTAGCTACTTTGCACTAAGCGCTGACTTCACTTTACTTCTGAACTGTGAATAAAGTCTGAGCAGTCTGTGTGTTCGAGCTGGTTTCTCAGCCCAGCTTCTTCCAGCCTTTTGGCGTCGCACAACGAGGAAAAAGAGGCTTCAAAAGCAACCTTCAGAAAACCCCATGGGTGATGTCACAGAGGATTTGTCCAGTTCTTGCATATTCTATGGACGTAAAGCACAGATTATTTGTGCCTCTGTCTCTAAATGTCAGTCCTCAAATGTGAACGCCATCATTAAACAGCAACCTCGCAACAGCCTTGTTCAAGATTCAAGTCAGTTCAACAATATTTTATTAATCCTGAAGGTTCAGGTTCAGGTCTAGGTCCAGGTTCAACGTGACCTGAACAAAACCTGCCTCCTATGATGGTTTGCTACAAATATATATCGCCATGGTGACAAACGTATCTTGTTCATCACCATTTTGAGATTAAACAATGTTTTTGTCTTACACAACACTCACATGACGTCAAACAACTCTTAGAAAAAAAAAGTCTGCCACTAAAGTTAAACCTGGGTCTGATGACACCAGAGTCCCTCAACCTCCTTTGCTTGTCTTTGTTCTTTTCATGAAAAATGTTCAGACTATGCGTTGCTTTCAGAATTTTAAAATGGAAATGAAGCTGATTTCTGAAAGTTTACATAAGCTTTAATTACAAATTTAAGTACAATTTCAAAAAATGTTGATACTCAGCAGAGAGGTTGAAGTGCACAAGAGTAGAATATAAAGTCACAGCTGTCAGAATATACTTTATTTCATATATGTACTATATGTATCATCGCATAAGGATGTTTTTCCTGTTCTCTTACCTTCATCTTACTTGAATTCATGTATGTACTACTTAAGGATACCATTATACCTGGAGCTTTTATTTGTGAGATGCTAAACTACAATGTATTTATAAAAAGAGCTGAATTTTCTGACTGTCTTTGATGGCTGAGGGCTACAATTTTTTTTATCTACTTATTAAAAAGACAAAAGTTGAATCAAACTAAATCCCATCAAGCATCTCTCTGTATTATAAATCTTCAAACCACTCTTTCTTCACATTTGTCTGCTCTTGTTCGTGATCATTTAAAGCATTTCCTCATACTATAGTGGAATACACAACTGTAAAAAGGAAAAAAGAAAAATCTGAATTATAAATAAAAAGTAATGATGCTATTATCATGCTCTCTTACAACCCTGAGTGCCGCTCCACACCTTTCTATTTGAATAATGATTTATAATCATATTAGTTCTCTCTGGAGCCCTGCTCTGGAAAAGTAAAAAGCTATTATCCAGTTGTCAGTTTCCAGGAGATGCAGAGGGAGATGGAGCAGTGATGCCGACACATGCGCATGCTGTAACTACACACACTGTGCACGCACACGCTATTCAAAATGTGCATTTGTGTTGTATTTTTCTGCAAGACAACAGCACAAACGCATGCACGTTAATGCACGTGGAGGTAAATGAACTGAAGACGTTTTCGGGCTCAGCGGGTGGAAAACCCCTGCTGCTGTTTAAGCCTGCTGGGACCACCAGGTGGGCGGAGCTAACTGCCAAAGAAGTCAGTTGTCAATCACAGACAACGACACGCTACTGTCTTGAAGACATGTCCCTGTGTCTGAGCTCAAGTTCAGAACAAAAAAAAAAAATCAGACCTAATAAAGTCTTTTTGGAAGCCACTGAAGCCCAAACCAATTTTGTCTTTTGAGGAAAAGAACTGCTCACAAATATATCAAATTCAGCCAATTACACATTTTACCAGTCAAATTTCACACAAACTAATGAGCACCATCTTGTTGCAGAGCTGCTTTCTTTGTTCATACATGAACAAAAAAAAGACAGAATATTAGATTGTTTTATTTATCAGAGAAAATGATCTCATATAAAGCATCTAAACAGTAAAAGTATTTATTGCTGTTATTTTAGCATCTCAATGGAACAGTTAACTGCAATTATATGTTTCTGATAGAAGTCGATCCCTCCTGCAAATCAGCTTTGAGTAGTTTTAACCCCATTCATCTGCAGAGAACAGCATCGTCTATGAAATGATGGAGCGTTTCCTCCAAGGAGGCACATGCAGTCTTCAAAACCGTCAGAACTGGCTCCAAAAGTGATTAAGTTTCCATTCACGCCTCATGTTAAAATGTTCAACTTTACAGGCAGAAACCTGTAACAAAGTGTTTTTTTTTCTGTAGCAACATTTCAAATCCATGACTATTGTAAGGGGGGTTAAATAGATCAATTAAAATGATATTAAACCACAAATGTATGCTGTTGAGGCAAAATTATTGTCTCTGTTCTAGTCTCTATAAGAGTAAGGATTCTGGGTAAGATCAACGATTAACCTTAAATAACAAGACTTAGCGATGGCTGGATTTTTAGTGAATTTATTCTCCATTTGCATGTAAAAAGGGATCCTACCTCACACCTCAGCAGTTCGATGCAGAATGACAGCGAGAAACTAACACACAATCACTTTTAAACGAAATGTTCTGAACAACAACGAAACCTTGAGATAATTCTCCAAATGACTACGTCTCCTGAACTCATTCGGTGATGGAGCCTGTAACAACAGGAGTGACGACATTCACATTCCAGGAGAAATGTCACAGACGTCTGAAGTTTCACAAACTCAGAAACAAGAAGGTCTCGCTGACCTGTGGAACTGTAAGTCATTTCCATAACAGATGTGGTTTTTGACAGCTGTATTACATTCTGTGATGGGCGGCCAACAGCTAGCTGCCATCACTTAGCACTTCCAGTGAACTTGACATCTGAGCCGTGTATAAAGAAAAGAGTCCATCATACTTGTTTTAAAATTTGTTGTGCTGTTTATTGTTCTGCCATGACTGGTTCTGGTTACTGGCCTGGACCCTTTCAGATCCACCTGCTGGACTGCAGCTCACAGCGAGTTAACCGCTGAACTAGCTAGCTGAATGGACACAGTCGGTCTGGTGGAGCTCAGCTAGTCCTTGTTTCAGATGTCAACAGTGGTTGTCAGATGTTGTTTCGGTAGGTAGCAACACCTGAAACGAGGACTGACGGACAGATGTGATCTAAATGAATGTAAGCTAATGACAGCTAGCATCACAGATTTTCCAACCAACTGTAGGCTTGTTCGTTTCCCCATTTGCAATTTCTGGATGGTACCGGGGTCAGGTGGCTTCAGCTACTCCTAAAAACCTGTTCTTTAGGAAACCTAAGCATGACGTAAGCTCATTTGAAACAGTCTACAGTCTCCATGCATGAGTTGACGCAATTGGACTTCCTTCCTTCAGGCTCTTCTGCCAATATTTCTGTTGGATTAGCTTAAAGATTTTGACTTGGTCATTCATAAACATTAAAATAAACTGGGAGAAGGGCATGTGTTCTTCTGGTTTATATCTTGCTACAAGTCCTGAGAGATGTCTTATTTTTTTCCTTGAAACCTCATTGGTCTTAATTGAGAATGGCCCAGCTGCAGCAAACAGGCCCAAACCAAGATAGTACCACCACCTTGTTCAACAAATGGAATAAGGTTCTTGCGTGCAGTGTTTGCCTTTTGCCAACAGCATTTATCACTTTATTTTGAAAGCTTTATTTGAGAACATTTGTTTCAAGAGAAACAGAAAAGTCTCCATGGTTTAAAAATTCCCAAACCATTCTTTAAAACCGAAAACACGCAGACAAGGCAGAAGTCTCTAAACCAGACTTCGATAAATGCTGAGACATGCAGCACATAGATAGATAGGATGCAAGGAGGAAAATAAGATATCACGCATCACTGATCAATAGTGTCAGTTGCTTGGGCTAATCCTTTAAAATGCATTTAGATGGAACATGTGATCCAGGAAGCAGGAACGTGTTTACAGCTCCAACAGCTAAATGTGGTCAGGATGCCAGGACGGCCACAAGCTATTAAGGCTGTTTTGGTGTTTTATATTTAAACGTCTGATGTCAGTTTGGAAGGAGGAAATGAAGCAAACAAGAAAAAAGAGCAGAGTCTACAGAATATTTAAAGTGTTCTCCACCGAGTCTACCAGATGTTAAGATCCAGCAGGATACATGTCTGATGGCCGACACTGATGTAGTTCACAGTGGATTGTTAAATGATATAGCTGGAAATCTGTCCATCCATCCATCCATGCATTTTTTTTTTTTATACTCGATTGATCTTTAGGGTCACCAGGAGGTGGAACCTCTCCCAGCTACCACTGAACGAGAGGCAGGTACACCCTATGGAGGTCCACAGTCCATCACACTATTCATTATTAAGCTCTGGCTTTGGCTTTTTGTCTCTATATAGACCATAAGCCTACGAATAAAGGACTTAACAAACCAGAAAAATCAGTCAGATGGGCTCGCATCAGTCTTCCACTCCTGCTTAGCCCATTCCTCCACTCTGTTCTCTCATGACTGTGTCCTCTCCCAAAACACCAACGGCATAGTCAACCTGCGGTTAAGGATGGTGGAGATGATCAGCAGAAGAGACCTCATGAACCTCTCATGGACCACAGTAATAGTGACAGCCCTTCACTGAGGGGCGGGGCCCCACCCACAGTGTTCTGGTTTTGTGTGGCGTAAATCTGCAGCAGAAAAGTCCCAGTGGACACTTATAGAGACTTCACAGAACATCACAGTTCAACAACAATCTGCCTCCAATGACACCTTCACCTCATGTTGCCTCCAGAGGACACACTCTGAAGGACTCGTATCACCTGACCAACACCTGCTTGAACCTGCTGCCCTCCAGAAAATGTAGAAACCAGTCCACCGAAGCACTCAGCACAAGGTTCATGAACAAATCAGACTTAATATAGAATTAATTTATTCTGAGCAATAATTAGCACTCTCGTTTTCATTTACAGACATGGACAAATGCTTTGGTTCCCTTACAGCTTTCTGAAACAATGCTTCATCCCTAATGAGAAGAAATTACACTGAAAACAATTATCTCACACATAACTGCGTGCCTTTAATCTGTGATCGAGTAAATCAATGAAAGTATGAATTCATTGTTTATCTTATCTCATTCTAAAATCACCTGAAGAGAATTGGTAGCCCTAAAAATGGTCATAAATCATTGCATTATTGTCCTGTTTAAAACCAGATGAACATGGACCAACATAAGCGAATAGATCGTTGTTTGAACAGCACAGAAGAGCACGTTAAAGGTAAAGATGATAAGATATTCCATATTCCAGTGACGACAGCTGAAAATATTATGTAGTAGAGTAAGGCCTATAGGACTGTAGCCGAACTCTAAGGACGTGGCTGCAAGAGAAGACATAACCCCAGATTGATCAGAAGGCAAAGGTGTGGAACTGGATGAGGACACTAGAGACATGTCCCTAGAAATAATGCAGCAACTGCTGAATTGTTCCTATTAATAATATTGGTCAAGAAAAGAGGAGGAATTATTTTTCTGCTAACAAACTGGTTCTGGCTGTAACTAGTTAAGGCGCCTGTGTCCACAGAGATGTCAGCTAAGAAAAGGAAGGTGGTCATTAGCAGCTGTTTTATCAATAAAAACGGCGAGTCACTTGATGACTGTGCGGCTGTGATAGGCAGGGACAGTTACAGCTTTTTGGGGGCCCTAAACAAGAATCTTTTTTTTTTTTTTTTTGGAGGGGGGACCTATTTCGTCAGACTCCAAAACAGGTTTAAGTTGATCTGTGGTGATGTATTCATATGCTCAACTTTAAGATTAAAACAAGCTAGATTTGTGAATCTAAAGTTCAAATTCAAGAAGAGCTCATGAAAATAAACCTAGCCAGCTAAAACTAGGTACCTGCAGAGGCTACCTGAGCCAGTGCCAATTGAATTACTGTTAAATTAGGGCTGATTGATGAAAAAACAAGTGTGGTAGGGGCTAAGAGTTTGTAAAACCCAACAAAAAAAATACAAAAAGTACATTATCATCATACATTATGACTATAAATGTATAAATAGTTTGAATAAAGGTTATTTTGTTTCTCTCCAATTATTGAATCTAGAGGCTACCCTTGTACCTTGGGGCCCCAGTGGTTATGGGGGCCGATGCGTTTGCATAGTCTGCATATATGTTTGCAGCTACACTATGGCTGGAGTAACGCTGTGAAACCTTTTAAAAACTCCTGCTTTGTCAGTCATTACTTGCCTCGGCTATTACATAATAGCGAAGGCAACAAATCTCATGTAATTACGTCATTAATGTTAACATAAAGTAATATAGCATGTTCTATGATTTATCAAGAATTATACTAAAATGGGGAATAAAAAAGATGTGACTAAAATGTGTTCCCATCACTGCTAAAGCCAAACCTCCGGTCTGGTCAGAAGGATAGTGTGGATGATTAGACACAGAGCAAAATAAAACATTCGAAGGCAGCCAAGCTGAACATTAAGGTACATCAATGTCTGATTGCACCATCTATCGCATGTTGAAGAGCAACAGGGCTCCACAGAAGATGACCCAAGAGGACTCTTTCTTTTAAAAAAGAAAAAAAAAAGTCAGACTCAAATTTTCTAAAATGAATGTGGGGAAGCCATAAAGTTTCTGCTGGAATGTCCTCTGGGCTTCTGAGAAAAAACTGGAGCTTTTAGGCAAGTCACATCAGGTCTTTGTTCACAGGGGAAGAATAAAGCTTTCAAAGAACATAACACCATACATACTGTGAAACATGTAGGGGGGGGGGGGGGGGGGGGGGGGGGGGGGTTAAGCTATAGTTTGGGGCTGCTTTGCTGCGTTTTGCAGAGGGGTCCGTGAATCAGTGTCAGCCTCAATGAAGTCTCAGCCTCAACAAACAGCAGGTCGGGTCCTCTAACAGGACGACAACCCAAAACTCATTGCGAAAAAACACCTAAAAAGGCTGATAAAAACATCAGAATATTATTATATGGCCCTGTTTGAGCCTTGGTCTTGATCCTGTTGAACATCTGTGGAAAGATGTGAAAAATGCAGCATGGAGAAGGCATCCTTCAAAGCTGAGACAGAGCAGCTTGCTCGGGAAGACTGGACCAAAATACCTGCTGGCAGACGCAGAGGCTTCATTGACAGCTATGGAGATCACTCATTGGCAGTGATTGCTGCAGTAAATTGGGTTCATACCATCATTGTTTTTTCCATGCCATAATCTCTTTTTTTATTATTGCTATTAATATTTAGTGTGAATGTGTGTTAAACGCAATTTTTAAAAAATTGGATGCCGTTAAGTTTAGTCAGTTTAGTTGTGAGGATGCCAACAAATTTGTCCACATCTGTATGGGTCATAAAGATTTTTTTTTGAACTGCTTACGTTGGCAATGAGTGCATACAAATCTAAGAGTGTCAGCAATAAAACCATTGTAAATCTTTCTTAAATTCACACAAGGACTCAACCTTCCCCGAGAAACTAAATTCTTGAATATTTGAGGAAATATTTATAGGCCTTTTGTTTTTCACAGGGGACAGATGGAGACACAGATGAGACTCTTATAGCTCGATCAATCTCACATCATCTGATTCAAAATCCCAAATAGAGGCTGTCAGTATGTCAAGTTTGGGTCCGCTGGGTAGGTCAGTGGTTTCAGCAGGTGGCCCTTTTAATGAGACTGCAGTGGTTGCAGGTTCGACTCCCGGCCTGTAAACCTTTGTTTGTCACTCTTCACTGTAAAGAAAGGCCACTAGTGCCAAAAAAAAAAAAAAAAAAAAATCAGGATGGGTGTCTTTATAGTCTGTTTCAGGGAATGAGATGTGAGGCAGAGGCACAGAGGCAATAAACACCTTCCTCCTCTCGTCCCATCCACCTACCAATCTCCTGCACGCACACAGAAGCTGCTTACAGACATTTAATCTGGTGGGATTCACATTTGCAAGCCCTTCGCTGGATGGTGTCATGTTTGCTGAGCGCGATATTCCGAGGACTTTAACTCTGTCAGGTCAGAAACACACTGCATCTCTGAGCGTGGTACGAAGAAAAAAAAAAAAAAAACACAGTGTGACATTTAGTGTTTTTGCTCCTTTTAGAGCAGCAGTCAGCCGTGAACACGCTGCAGCTCTGACCTCTCCGCACTTCGCCTCATCGAGACCCATTCAGGGAGAATCTCTCAACAGGACCCCGGTGGCCGTCGACACAAAGAGCAGGCCAGCCAGCAGTAATTACACCATGCAAATGCCATTTAGGCCTTTTAATGTGGTCGTTGTTGTATCACTTCAATTGGTTCGGCGTTTATCACCCGGGCACACACACGCACACACACACACACACATCTGTGGAGCCCAGGAGGGGAGGGGCCGGGAGTCATCTGTTCACTCATTCATGTGGATATTTCCTTCTTTTTCATTTTCTCTTCCTTGTTTGCCTCTCCTCTTTTTTTTCCCCTTTCACTGCCAATTTAGAATATGTTGAGTCAAAGGACCGTCCCCTCTTCTATTTTTTTTTATTCATCCTCTTATCATTCTAAGACACATGTGAATGTCCATCCAAGGGCCTGTTCTTTTCCCTTTTCTTCAGGCGGACTCTTTTGTGACTGCCCGCTGTTCGTGCTCCTGCGCTCCATCCAACCAGACGCTCTGGGTTGCGTCATGCAACCATGGAGTTAAAAAAAAAAAAAAAGAAAAAAAAAAATCAAGAATGTGGCACATCAATGTCCCTCATTCACATAGGTGTTTTTAGGCACAGGTCATAAACAATAAAAGCTCTTGAGCTACAAAACAGCAGCCGAGCTGAGATGAGCTGGGACGACGCGGTTTGTTCCAGAGCACTCTCAGCCCTCACCTAATATCTACGATGAAGATTCCCGCCTGTGCTCACTGCACAGTGACTCCACACTTGCCCGCCCACCGCTGAGTGTCCCCCGCCTTGGTGAGTGCGTGGGTGTGTCTGCGGGTGAAGCTGCCACCGAGACAGGTAGTGTATTGGCCAGCTGGTTCGAACAGGTGTACAGACTGCGCTCCCATCGGACTGATCTGTGCACTTGGCTGCAGACCAGAGACTGATGGGTAAAGCCTCTCTCCCCCATTGTCTTGTTTTTTTTTTTTTTTTCCAAGCGTCTGTCTCCCTTTCATTCCCCATCTCCCTTGACTTCCCTCTTCCATCCTCACTCACTCTCTCCTCTTTCCCTCTACCTCTCGCTGTCAGCGCAGCAGCGTACGCATCCTCCCGGATACCTCCATCCACTCCCTGGCGGCCCCTTCTTTGTCTTGGTTGGTCGGCAGCGGTGGCACCACACAAACACAAACGCACACATACACAACCATGCATGACCAGACAAACAGTGTTCAGTGCAGGAGGCTGATGGGAGACTAACTACGCATGAAGGGAACCTCGGTGCAAGCAGACAGACACACCAGTGCTTTGAGGTGAATCTTGATATTTCTTTTGGTTGGCAAAGCAAAGAAAATTAATCAATGTTTGTTATACTCGAACAAAATAAAAAAAACATTCTCAGGGTTTGAGGTTTAAAAATGCTCACAGATGTTTTGTTTTTCTCTTTACTCTGGACAAAATGCTCTGACGAATATTCTTTTCACAATAAGAAATGAAGATCTGGTAAAGATAAATGAGAGTCATTAGCAGACGGAAATGAGTTTTTAGAGGTTCTAACTCTCCTTTCCCACCGTTTCCACTGCTACTGCATTTAAATACAGTGAGTAGAGCTGCATTCTTCAATGGCATTATTTCTCTGAAAGTCAAAGAATTTAAGGTGAAGATGAAATGACGGGGTGGGATGATAAAAAGAAGTCCTGTTGTGTAGTTATTAAACTCTAAAAACATCTATAACTGACATTAGTGTTTGAACACCAGTGACATGTAAAGTCTCCCCCTTCAGACGGTGAGAGAGATTACAAAAATAAACATATAAAGTCTAGAAGAGACCGACTCTTATCACGGATCACTTCCTCTTATGGCCAAGATCCACTTCAATCCTGATCATCAACAAATGGATGAGTTACGTTTCTAAGTCATATCTCTCTCCTTCTGGGTAAAAACAAACTCTGTAAAACTACTGGTGTTAAGCTGGAAACATGATCATGAGTAAAAACTGCTGCATCGCCGTTTGTCGGACCAAATGGTTTCAATAGAAATATCTTGGTTTGTGTTTTTTAGTTTTTGTTTAGTTGTATGTGGTAATCACTTCATCACAGGTAAGGTAAAAGAGTAAACAATGCTGATGTTAAAAGTAATAGTTGTTAAATGTAATGTTTCATTGAAAGGACAGTCTGACATACACCATCTGAAGATCCAAGAATCATCATCAAGATGTCAGGATGTGACACCTCTGGCCACTAGGGGGCATCATCCATTTTGATGGAGGCATTCCTTCATCACAATAAATTAAAGTTTTCCTACATAATGTTGATGATTATGGCTCAGCAGCAACATTAGTTTATGTGACTGAGACCTGATGATTCGGACACCAAATGGCTAAAAGTCTAATAGAATATCTTTATATAAAACATCAAATGTATTGACCACCAGTCTGGAGACAAAACCAAAGAACCCTGTTGTGTTGTTCTCACATACGACTGTTTGATGGAGGAGTCTTGAAATTGACTCACAAATCAGTGGTGCATCTGGACAGGAAAATGCTTGCGTAGAGGAATATAGTTCTGCTGCATTCCAGTAAAACTCAAAAAGGAGAGATTATCATATTGAAACAGAGAAAAAGTCTAAAATCAACGGTTGGAGGGTTTAGAAAGCAGAACCTTTAACTTCTTTTTCAAATCACAGTTTCCATTTTTCAGCAGCTACTTCGTTAAGATGAAGCATCACAACCTACAGTGTCAGGGACACACTATTAAGCTAATCTGTGAAAACCTCCTACTGAGTGACATTAAAGCAGAAATAAAATGCATGAATAAAAACACCCACTGTGTAACCAACTGATGTTTTGTTGCAAAACCAGGTGCTTTAACCAGAATTAACCAGAAGAGCTTAAACATAATGGAAGTACATTTATACATAAAAGTCGTGCTCTTCTGGTTTAATGTTTCAGCAAGTGTTATCATGTATGTTATGAAAGCTGAATTTCATATAGTTTTTTCGTGAATCTGCAGGATATATAAAAACAAAGGTGTGTTTGATTTGTTTCTGTAACCTCCATCAGCTTGGGGTTTCCTTTTAGGCTATTTAGCATGTTATTTCTAAACTATTGTTTCGACTGAATACCTTTTCCAAACTGACAGAAACTATGACATTTCTGAAATTTGAAAATGAAAACATTTAGCTCCTTTTGTTTAAGACCAAACTATCTTCTCACGGGGCTGAACGCTCAGGGACGACGCATACAGTTAGCCCTTTGAGGTCAGCTGAGAGTAAAAATAAAACTTAATAACCTGATGAGCTCTATGCTTTGAACCATCTGGAGAGTCGTCACTGGAAACAGTTTGGAAAAGGGCAGGCACATCCAAAAACTACTCTGCAGATTATTAGATTAGCCATCTGTCTGTGCCCTTTTCACACTTGAGACATTTAACATTAAAGAGGTATTTCACTTTTTATGACGCGGGGCTTGTGCAGGGTACTTATGAGTAGATGGCGTCTTACCTGCAGCAGAAAGGCGGTCAGAGCGCTCTCGGTTTGGAGAAGCCAGAGAGAAATTCTGATGAAGAGCTAAACCAGGTAGAAATAATACGCAGCATGTAAACAACTGCACTATCGACATACATGAAAACACCCAGATGGTGTAGCGTTGCTGGAAACATGACCAGGATACAACTGACCACTCTACCTCGCATAACCGTCAATACAACAGATGTTATAACACCAGTGAAATGTGAAAGACAGCAGCACTCCATAATATTGTTTACCTCCCAACCTGGCAGAGGGGCCATGACTGCCATAGCATACTCCCAACGCAACCAATTATACTTTGGCAAACCGCATCCTATGAATGCATAGTTATAATAAGTGTAGCATGGGAGTACAGAATTACAAAAACAGCCTCTAACTACTAGCCATCTCTATTTTACACGACCGTACTTCATAAACTCTTGAAAAAATAATTACATCGTGTGTCATGCTGCACCTGATACTTACCATTTGAATCATATCGGGTCAGTTTTCTTACAGCAACATATCACGCTGCTTTCAAATTAGCGCGTGAAGTACGCAGCGGTTGTAGAAATCATCGCGGCAGTGGATGGTGGCAGCTAAAATTATCTCATTTCTTATGTTTGAGCTCATTGAAAAGTCAGATTTATAATCCTGGAGATTTATTTGCATATCTGCCACAGGCATGGTTGTGATCAACTCAAGACCACTGGATGGGGAGCCACAGATTCACAGACATCCCTGTAATTCCTCGTAGTTTCGAAACATATTGCTTTGGCATTGTCAGATGACAGAGGACGTCTGGAGTGGCAGAAAAACAAGATTAGATGGTTTGTCGTAAATATAGAGACCTTCCACATTCCTCCAGATTAATGGAAAGCAGTGCATGTGTGAACATTCAGCTCCAACCTCATCCAGTACAATCAATGTTTCTCTTTGCTGGTCCCGTAACAATCTAACACTCTGATATAACTGATGCGAACGGCAGCAACTGCAGGATCCTTGGAGCTTCCACTGATGACATTTGTCACACGTTACCTACAACCCAGATGCTGCTACCAGTCTACAACACTGTTTAAACCAAGCTGCAGACCAAGTTTGGAAAGGTGGATTCTCATTTGGACCATTTCCCACAAAAAACAAATGCAAGGAAAATCCCTCCAATTGGATTTATCTTCACTTGTTCCCTATCACAATGCACAAGACCATGCAGCACACCTTTGAAACAAGAACTTTAAAGGCACAAAGGAAGAATCCTGCAAGTCCACATTAAGCTGACAGTGGATGTAAACAAACCTATATTCGATTACAGCTCTGCAGCATAAACCCAGATGCCATTTACAGGCTTATTTGGCAAATGTTTGCTGTAAATGAACTGAACCAGACCACTGGTTCCATAGCAGGTCAAGCAAAATGTTCATCTTTCGTGCAAGAGCTCCTGCGATGAACTCCACTTTTCTTTTGAAGTACTTCCTCGGGTCAGGGGATCACAGATGAGGTCACATCCTGTCTTTTTTGATCAGTCTTGAGGGAATGGCTGCAGATGTTTGGGCCAAGGGGTCGGGCGTCTCGTGAAAAGAGATAGTGAAGGCGTCCTCGTTTTACTTTTTTGTTTTTCTCAGAGTTTTGGAGATTAAATGTTTCTGTGTGTGTGATTTGTTCTTTTCCTCATGGGGGACATATAAGTGAAGTGACCAAAATACACTGAGAAGCCCTTCATATCTGAACCACATAATGAAGCTGCCATATGTACGAGTGCACTCAGGAGTTCTCATGTTCACAAGGATTTTTGTAGAGAACTCAGCTGAGTCATTACATTTAAAAGTACCTTCTTTTTATTTTTGCATAAACTGACAGTTGATCAGTTTAACTTGTGTCTGTTGTTCCTTTGTTTCGCAAGAGAATCGCTGGTTAAGACATCATACTAAAGCAGAAACCAGGGTGTTTAATCGCATGGTTTTCTCTAAATCCGTTTAGCCTTTTTCCAGAAGTGAAAAGCTATGTAACTGTAAAACAGAAAGGTTGCTTTGTCACAATTATAGCTAAATAACTCCAAATACCTGGTGATCGCATAATTTCCTGAGGCCATAATGAAATGTCTGTCACATACTTCGGTCAAAACACCACAAAGATGCAGGACAATTTTCTCAGCAGTGTTCACAGCGGCTGCTTTAGGGGCTGAAGTCAGACACTCCACTCCATTCCTCTGTGGGTGCATCTGTTGTGGTTGGTGTTACAGCTCTGTGCTTCCCACTTCTGAGGGACGGCAAATGCATCATGACGTGACGTTGTAGGTTGAGTCAAAGATGGAGAGGCTGCATAATTCTAGGGCTGAGTATTGTTTAAAATGTTTTCTGTACTGACCCTAAAATGACACCTTATCTTCGATACCGATTCTTGAGCGATAATACCAGCGTATTAAAACTTCACACAGGATGTCACAGCTTCAGAAGATGAACAAATTACAAAATATGGTTCAACTTCCCCATCAGACATCAGTAGCTGTAAGCTATTCACTAGCTTAAGTTTTCAAAGTGGACAGTTGCGTCTACCTGGTTCTGCTGCTTCAGGTGTGATGGTTTTTATGAAAGTCAGGTTCCAGTCAGATCTCTCTCCTGACACAGATGATCTTCTGATCCCTCGAACTGTTAAAACTGTCAACAAAAGATGCAAGTCAAGAAGGTTAAGCTCTAGACCTTAAGGAGTGAACAGGTCAAACAACACACAGTTTTCAAAATAATTCATTTAATTATTCATACAAAAACCTCACAGTCTCAACAGTATCACAAAGGTGAGAGAAAGTACAGTTTAAGAAAAGTTTGCATCAATCTAGAAAAGAAGAAAACTTAAAACTCCAGTCCGTTTTTTTTTTTTTTTTTGACCTCCACAATCAAAAGAAGCATGGAGAGAAACTCAGCATCTTTGCAGAAGTTAACGCCAGCAGTTATTTTCAATATTTGCCTAGTAACGACTCAGTGTAACAAGCCGGATATAGAGGGTTACGGAGGTGAGGTAGAGCTTCAGTCACAGAGCCGTGGCGATGGTGTCGCTACAAGGTCTCTAAATTAGTCATCAAATGACTCGAATGACAGTTTTTTGATATTTGAATGGTATAGATGAAAGCTATTAAATCGATACCAGAAAGGTATCAATTTTGAACATCCGGCCCCCAGATAATGTTTGTAGTGACATCAAACATCCAAATAACTTCTCTCAAAGAAAAAAAAAAAATTAAAAAACAAGTTCCCTTTACGTAACATGAAAGTTGTCACTCCATTAGACCAAAAAGCCATTTCATTGTAGACAGACGGGTTTGTTGCATATCAATGGACAACAGGGAATCATCTCAAATTTATTCAATGGATTGTATTCAACGTACATTGATACATTGACTAAACGCCTCAATGGAAAAATATCACCTCTTGTTACGAAATAAATTTCAGGATATAAAAAGCACAAATATAGTACACGCTGCTACTCCCAGCTCCCAGAGTTTACCGAACGTAAACATACTTGTAGATGCTCTGCCATTGGCTATCGGCTAGCATCTTCCTGGCATCTCCCTCTGAATTCTCTGAATCTCGAAATTTGTTGAAAAGAATCACCCAGAAAAAGTGTTCACTAGTCGAGCTATCACTCATTATGATGATGTTTGCCTTGCACATTTTCGAAGGATTGTTGAAAGCCAACAAAAGCAAACATCCTTGGATCGGTTCTTTAAAAAACGTCAGGCAAAAACCACTGCTGAGAGAGAACATGAACCAAAGAGAGCAAAAGGTGACGACGATAGCCGTTAAAAAGTAAATGAACATAATTTTTATTCTTTACTTTATTCTGTTTTTTATTATGTACAATAACATTTTATGTTTATTGTGCAGTAATCCAATGGTAACATGTATTTGTTACATGTTTTGATGCATTTTTATGATTTATAAAAAAATTTATGTCAGAATTTTGGGGGGCTTGGAACGGATTAGGACATTTACATGGAAAACGTGTCTCTACTTACAAAATTTTCAAGTCACGAAACTTCTTCCAGAACCAATTAATTTCGTTAGTAGAGGTACCACTGTAGTTCAAACTTAAAGATGATTCTTGTTATGTATTGAACAAGAGCATTTTATTGTTTTTGCGGCACTATTTTCTGTTCTGAAAAGACGCACGAGGTGTGGTGATGTGCGCATTGATCTGTCTTTGTGTGTGCTTACAAGTGAAAAAAAATAAGTCACGTTACAGGTTTCAGTCTTTTATAGTTAATGTTATGACAGAGGGATATAATAAACTGGCGACAAGTTTAAACGGATCTCCGATGTGCAATAGATGACAGAGAGGGAGAAATTTTCTCCTTAAAGTGACAAAAAAAAAAGGATGACCACCACACCGTTGCACATGCTGACTCAAAGCTAACAGGCTACCAAGCTGGCACACGGAGAAGAGGACGCGTGAGTAATATCCATCTTCTAAGTGAAGGACGCTTATAAAAGACATCGTAAAAAAGTCGGGAGGTGTCGGACAAATGTACAGTTTTGATCTCACCACAGAGGACTGGACAGCATATGTGGAGAGAGTTGAGCAGTGCTGTCTGGCTAACAAAGTTGAGGGCAGAAGGAAAGTTGCTGTGTTACTGAGTGTGATGGGAGAAAAAACGTATAACTTGCTAAGCAGCCTTATAACACCAGTTAAACCGGCAGAAAAGACACAGTATTGCTTCAGAGGCATTTCAACCCAAAGCCTACGGTCATAGCCAAATGTTTTCGATTTCATAAACGAAATCAACTCAAGACTAAGTCCACATCAGGGAAAGAACATGGAGGCGTGTTCTGTGAATCGGTTACTGAGGCAGTGCAATGAAAAATCACAGGTCTGCTGCAGATGCGGGAAACAGTCACATGACGCTCCTAACTGCTGGTTTAAGGATAAAGAATGCAGATAATGTGACAAAAGGGACACATACAGAAAATGTGTAAGCCAAAGGTGTATGATAAAAATAAAATGTGGAAAAGAGACAGGAAGCTGCATGAAGTAAATGAGACAGACTCAAATGATTCTCAGGAGGATCTGGCATGTCTTGAGTTGTACACAATACAAGAGAAAGACAATGATGTGATATGGCGTACACCAGGAGAGTCCAACACGGTCCTTGAGGGCCACTGTCCTGCATGTCTTAGATGTTTCCCTGACTCAACACACCTGATTCAAATGAATGTATAATCATTTGAATCAGGTGTGTCGAAGCAGGGAAACATCAAAGACTTGCAGGACAGCGGCCCTCGAGGACTGGAGTTGGAGACCCCTGGATTACACCAAAAATACTGGGAGTTGAGCTGCAGATGGAACTGGATACTGGATCGGCTCTCTCACTGATCTCATACAAGGACTACAAGGAAAAATTCCCAAATCTAAAACTCAAAAACACTTCAGTGAGACTGAAAACTTACACAGATGAAAGAGTAACTCCCATGGGGAAACTAAAAGTGAAAGTGGAATATGAGAAAAACAAATGCAACTTGGAACTTTGTGTTATGAAAAATGGAGGCGTGCCATTATTTGGACGTGACTGGCTGAGACACATCCACCTCAAGTGGAAAGAAATAGTCAATGAGACAGGTCTCTAGAATAGAGACTGAAACAAATACTGGATAAACATGCAGAGGTGTTCAGAGATGGAATCGGCACTCTGAAAAATGTTAAAGCACAGATCACACTGGAAGACAACGCAAAGCCAAGTTTTCACAAGGCTCATCCTGTCCATTATGTTGTACGTCCCAAGGTAGAAGCAGAGCTTCAGCGCTTGGAAGAGCAAGGAATACTCACCAAGGTAGAATGGTCAGACTGGGTCTACGCCAATAGTACCGGTGGGCAAGAAAACAAGTGACAATGTACGACTCTGTCAAAGTTTCAGTGAATCCGGTACTACGCATAGACCAATATCCACCTCCAGGGATCGAGTACATATTTGAATCAGTGGCAGGTGGCAAACACTTTTTTAAAGATCGACCTTGCCCAAGCATATCTACAGATAGAAGCATATCTATAGATGGAAGTAGAAGAAGCATCCAAGAAGTACCTGGTGATTAACACTTCTGAGGGCCTATACCAGTACAATAGGCAGGTATTTGGCATTGCCAGTTCTCCAGCAGTATGGCAGCGTGCCATGAATCAGGTACTGCAAGGCATCCCAGGTACACAATTCTGTTTGAATGACATAATTGTTACTGGTGTTGGTGAGGAGACCCTTTTTGACTAACCTAGCAGCAGATGGACTTTTTCGTCTTCCACAAAGTCAAAACACTGAAAATACCACTGATCCTGCAACTGTGTTTCATCTTGCACAAATTGAGCCACTGCCTGTCACAAATTCTCAGGTGCAACAAGAAACTAACCGAGACCCAGTCCTATCCAGAGTGTATGATTTAACATTACATGGCAGGCCAACATGCAGCGACCCCCAGTTAACTTCGTACTTCAACCAACTGTCAGAGAGCAACTGTCTGTGTCAAGGCTGTGTCCTGTGGGGAACCCGGGTTATCCTGCCACCAAAGCTACGCCCAAGGGTGTTAGACTCGCTACACGATGGACATCTTGGTGTGGTCAAGATGAAAAATCTTGCTAGGAGCTATGTTTGGTGGCCAGGCATAGACTGTGATATAGAGAATCTGGCTAAATCCTGCAGTGGTTACCAGCAAACCCGGCATCAGCCTCAGACAGCACCTGTACACACCTGGGAGCGGCCATCCACCACAATGGCAACGCATCCATGTGGACTATGCTGGACCCTTTATGGACCAAATGTTTCTCATCGTGGTCGATGCTCACTCAAAGTGGGTGGAAATCTTTGCTATCACAGTCAACGCTCTTCAAACACTGTTTGCACGTATGGGTCCGTCACAGCAGCTGGAAAAGAGTTTCAGTGTTTCATCAAGGGCAACGGTGTACGGCACATCACTTCACCCCCCCATCATCCTGCAACAAATGGACAAGCTGAGCGTTTCATCCAGTCCTTCAAGCAATCAATGAAAGCCAGCCGGAAGGAGTACAAGCCGCTGCAGCAGAAAATTTACAGCTTCTAACTGGCATACAGAAACACTGCTCATGCAACAACTGGCCGCACACCTGCAATGCTTTTAATGGGACAAAATATGAGATCACGTTGGATCTGCTGAAGCCAGACATTCACAAATATGTTCAAGATAAACAATTTTCTGCTGAGGACTCAACAAAAACCCAAACAAGAGTCTTTAACATCGGACAAAAGGTGCTTGGCAGAGACTACAGAGGCTCAAACCAGAAATGGCATTCAGGAAAGATTATTTCACAAAGCCGTGATATACACCATCGATGTTGGAGCCAACCTAGCCTGGCGCAGGCATGTTGACCAGATCCTGGATTCAGAAACTCACAAGGGTCCAGCTCACACTGAAAGCACCTCTACAGCTCAGGACTCAGATGAGTTTCCCGTCACTATATCACCAGAGGTTCAGGGTTTGTGTGATGTCACTGATGCTCGATCAGTTGAACTTTCCCCTCAGAGTCACGCAGACTCCAGCCAAACGGTCAGACATTACCCTGAGAGAGATCGCAGAGCACCTCAGAGACTTGATTTGGAGGATTAAGAGAATATTTTCAGAGAAATCACTGAGTATGTTCCACATTTCTGTTGGAGTAAAGTGACTGAGTTACATTTAGTTGAATTTACCTTTGGTTGAGGTGAAGTGTTTCAGTATCACAGCTAGATGGGAGGAGTTATTATGTATTGAACAAAAGCATTTTATTGTTTATGTGGCACTATTTTCTGTTCTGAAAAGATGCACAAGAAGTGTGGTGATGTGGCATTGATCTCCGAAAAAATATAAGTCATGTTATAGAAGGTCTCAGTTTTTTATAGTTAATGTTATGACAGATGGATATAACAATTCTTTTTTCTTGTTTCTGTGCTGAAATGAGTGTTTTAAATGAATGAAAAATAGAGTTTGAACTTGCTACCATTAATTTGTGAAAGGACAGAAATAAAGAAAGAGAAAAACATAATTTTGTGCATCGCATGACAGTTTTATGATATTCAATGGCTTCAAAGCAGTTTGATCAATTTAAAAGTAAATAGCTGTATTTTAAAAGAAAATTTGTTTCACTTAATTTTTTTTAAATATATAATTCATTTATGAAAGGGTTAATTTCCTCATTAAGCGGTCAAGCGGCTGCATTTGTGTCCATGTTCCTGTTCGGTTGCATTATGTGTACACCCTTTCACGGTTATAATTAGCACTTTCAGCCTCATAGCTCCTCTTTTCAGGCACCGCAGCTGTAATACAAGATCCTGCTTGTAACAGAGCCCTGGCTATTAGCAGTAACACTACAACAAAATAATGAACAATAACCACGCTCTATAAAATAGATGAAAGGGAATGATCGCAGCCTCTGTGGGTGTAATACCTGGCTGCTGCTCTGGCAATAATGGTCGCCGAGCTACTAATAGAGCATTATGGGAGCCCAGGGACCGATGCTGACAGGTGATTTATGTCGCCTCTGACGACTCCGGCCCGCGAACCAAATCCTGATAAAAGAAGAGCTAGATTGGAACAAGCAGGATGATGAATAGACTACACGATCCAGAGACCCGTCTCATTAGAGAGAGGAAAAGAGAGAGACGGAGCTCTGGCCATTTAGCTAATGTAGCGAGTCATTGTGTGCGTGTGTGTCTCTGTGTGTATCCATCTGCATACCCATGGTCGTCTGTGTGTGTGTGCGATTCTGTGTGTAATAAGGGACCTGAGAAGTATCAGTGGGCTCTCGCCGCAGCAGTAGCAGGTTGGAAATTAATGACACACTAAATATATGTCGAGGCAGCTTGACCCTGCATAATGCCGACATATAGGATTAACCTTGGTTGCCACTTGGGGCCTTTGTTAGCCCACATGCTACTACAAGTAAACAGGGGGCCACGGTTCCGAAAAAGGTATTTGTGAGCACCTATGCTGGAGGATAAAAGAAGCCGATTTATTTCCTCACTGCTTCAGGGGATCAAGCGGTGCATTTAGGATTAAAGGATTCAAAGTTTGCATTTAATAAATAGTCAGAGCCTGGATAGTCGCAGGAAAGAGAGAGCAAAGCATGATGGATTATAAGAGATGAATTTCAAATGTGTCTTAAAAGCTTAAAGATGTGAGGAGAGAAGAGCTGTTGCCCTACAAATGACACTTTTACACAGACTAAGCTACATAAAAAAAGCTAATTACATGTCATATTATCAACCGTAATGAGCCAAATGTATGTGGGGTTTTTTTCTTAGCTTTTTTTTGGTTAATTAATTAAATTAGTTCAACATCTTTACACACACACACGAAAGAAAGAGAAATCAACGTGACCTTTTTTTTTAGCCTGTATTTACTCACAACTATGATGAAAACTAAATGCCAACCTTAGTTCGATTAATTTCTTCTTTTGTCCTACTGCTTTTAAATTACACAATTATTTATTGTTTTTTTCAAGTGTGATACATAAATAAGTTGGTCCTTGATCTGCTTTTCCAATATGTTGACTTGGCGATACATAGCACACTTGCCAGTCAGTTGTGATGCCTAAAGCAAAAGAGGACGACTGAAAGCCCAGGTGAGGAGCAAATGAACAAAAATAAGGACACCTGGCACAGATCAAATTTTATTTATCAACACAAAAGGACGGCTAAAATCGTACAGCTGCAGACTGGTTCCTTGAGTGTTGCTGAAAGGGCATCAAATATGGTGATGGTAAAATCTCCTGGCCAAGCTTCAGTTTCTAAAAGTCAGGACTGAGAATGTGTTGAACAAACACTTCAGATGGAACGTAAAGCAGTGGCCAATGGGAAACTCTATTTCGCGGGTCATAAGAAAGGCTTTCAACTAGCTAAGTTCCTCTTTTGTTTGCACCACAGAAACTGTGTACAGTTGTGATTCACAACTGATTTATTCTACGTCTTTTTTTTATTAGCTACGACTTTGGAGTCTGAAGTTTCCTACTTTAGGAGTACCATCGGTGACATGACTGTGTGGTGGCCGGCCAAACTCGTGTAACTGTGGAGTCATCGTACATTTGTACGGACCAACCATGGGTTGAACATACAAGCATATACTAGAACAGGGGTGCCCAATCCTGGTCCTCGAGAGCCCCATATCCAGCAGGTTTTAGATGTTTCCCTGCTTTGGGACACCGTGATACAAGTGGCTATCTCACCAACAGACTTGTGCAAACTTTGATGACTTTTCATTTCAACATTACCCTTAAAAACCAAGAGGAAACATAATGAAATGGTGTTAATGTGAAGCCCAGGGTTTATTGACCGACCCAGCGGATCACCATTACATCACTATTACATCACTTCCTTGTTCATATCTGCGGCACAAACGAAAGCCCATGAAAGTATGTTGTCCTTTGGAAGTCCTTCAGCCCTTTCCATAACCCTCAGAGAGCCATTGGAAAAAGCTGGTGTGAGCGCAGCCAAAATAGGGCACTACACAATTATAGGTGATGATTTAATAGTGGCAATAAGGAGATTGCGTCTTTATAACTCATGGTTAGGATCACATAACTGCCTGTGCAAAATGTCATGGCGATTTCTTCAATACTTGTCAAAAGATTTCCCTCGTAGTATCACTGGAAGAATATTCACTGGTTCACCAGTGTCATTATGACCCATCATCTGGAGATAGCGTCTGTATAAATCTCTGTCAAATTAATAGGTCAAAGTGTTGAACTGACTGAAAATTGTTTGCATCATAAGAGCCACGCTGCCAGCATACAAAAAAAAAAAAAAAAAGGTGGCTCTTCAATGTTACACCAGAGGGACAAAAAAAGTCACCCTGTTCGCATTTCAAAACCTCCCAGGCCGAAGCCTCCTGCTTTTATTGCCATGATGGATTTCCCATTTAGCTTGACCCTATATTCATTAAAAGAGGATTTAAACCCGTTTAAAAGGGAGAAGAGAGGGGCCCCTTAGGGACTGTGTTTGCTCTGCCGGACCTTGTGCCCGAGAAACACACTTTCTCTCTCGCACACACACCTACACACCACAATGGCTGCTCTCTTTGGCCTATAACTCTCTCAGACAGGGCTTGTTAGCTGTGGAGAGCCGGGGAGGAGGGTCCAGGTTTTATTAGTGGCAGCAGCTGCACTCCTCTCTGGCTCTATAAAAGGTAATTACTGCTGGTGGTAACAAGCTAATTGATTGCTAATTAGGTGAATCAGTTCTCTAAGTGCTGTCCCATTTATTGACAGATGGTGACAGAGAGAGCATGTGCGTCCTGGCTTGGCTTGAGTAATATCTCGGTTTTTTTTTTTTTTGTCCGTGAATGTACGCTGATAAGAAGAGCGTTGGGGTGGTGACAGCACACATACACCCACATAAAGGTGGATCTCCGGGTGGTGGAGGTCGGACGGCGTCAAACGGCGCAGGAGCAGAAACGTGATTGATTCAGCGACGGCTCATAGTCAGAGAGGAAATACGAACAGAATGGGGGCGGTGCACGGTCTATTGGCGGCGCAGAGGACCACCGGTACCCCTGCATACACTCTCATATGGAAATGAGGGGCCACGCAGAGGGGGAGACGGAGAGAGTAGGAAAGAGGGGAGGGGAGGAGCTTCGACTTATGAGAAAGCCTGACAGCGGGAAAACAGAAAGGCGGAGGAAAGCTGCTCATCTGACAGTGAAGGAGAAGGAAAAAAAACGTGGTGGGAAATTCAAAACGACCAAATAACAGGAAGTGAACCGAACCAGCTAACTGTCACCACTTGTTCGCCCTTCGGGCCCATCTCCATTTCAAGCGTCTAACATTACGTTTCTTCGTGATGACTGCAGTTAGATCTGCTCGTCTCCCCAAAGAGCCCTGTGTGTGCCCTCATGCCAGTTTCTCCATCTCTGCCTCTGCAGGAGGGAAAGACACAGCCGGCGGGCCTCTAGAGTTTCCCCCTCTGATGGCATTTGACATGGCCGTTTTACGCCCGCCTGTTGGCGTGTCACAGTGGGTGGCAGGGCCAACCACACCAGTTGTTTTTGATTTACAGCTCTCAGGGTGAAAGGTTTATTGGTTCGGACTAGTTAGTACAGGGCTAAAATAAGGATTCGGTGAAGGCTGGGGGGGGGTCCCGCTGCCCCCTCCCGTAACTGCTGCCACCTGCCACGTGCATCCACAAAACACACATACTCTACATGCATGTTCCAAACTACATCGGTGTGTACATTTATAGACACATGCCAACCTGTTCATGTCTGGTGCTCCCTTATTGTGTTATCTTCCCCGTCTCTTCCTCGGCCTCATCTCAAGTTCTCCTGCAGACATTCAAGAAAAGTCAAGTTTGCAATCAATGCACTGCAAAAATTATAAACTGCATGTAGAAAATAGTAGAAAAAAAACAAAATAAACCTGGACTTGTCTACGTTTGCCAACAGAGTTGACTGAACAACTGTTGGACACGTGCGGCAACAGCGAAACATTTACTTGTTCATATTTATATTAGGAATGACAGCAGAGGCGCATCTTGCTTTTAGATGTTCCTTTTAAGTTTCAGTTGGAAAGCTGTAAATAAAAGTCGGGAAGTGTATTAAATGCAGGCCGTATCTGATACAACTTACGACCACAAAGGACCAAAAAAAAAAAAAAAAAATAGCTAAAATATTCCTTTAAAGTTTAGTATCCCATCTTTCATATCTGTGGAAACTGGAGAAATCACAGCCAAGGTGGCTCCTGAACCATCTCATCTTAGCCCTCCTTAACTTAAATCGACACAAAAATAGCTAAAAATCCTACTGGACTACAGTTTTGATGGCAAAACCAGATTTAGAGTGAATGCTTTGAAGAAAATAGCCCATTTAGAATTAACAATTTTAACCACATTTTTATCACATTTATCAAGTGGTTGATAAACTCAGGAGAGTGTTGCTATATTCAAGAAATGCAAAAATCAGGACATTTTTGAAAAAAAATTTATGCTGACCCAATGTTGTCACTTATATGAGTAGATGCAAACGCCTTTAAAACTTTCAGACAGAATATTAATTTACAACACGGCCCAACATCTATGAGTTAGAACGAGAGTAAACTACAGACTGTTGTACAAGCATGCAAAACAGATGAAGGCTTCATCTGTCAGTTCATTTTTTAAACGAAAGGATGATTGAATTAAATTGTTGGATACATGACCCCTTGAATCCTTAAATTACATAAGTATGGCCCATTTCTTCTGTTTTCTTGAGTTAAAAATACTCCAATGTTATGCTCTCTCCTCTGCCTTTTGAAGTGAACAGAAACCACCTTAAACCCAGAGTTACTGGTGATAAACTCCATTTTCTTTGTTCTAGTCATTTAAGGATTTTACATTTCTTGTAATATTGCCCTTCAGACTGTTAGATGGGACTAGATTTAATTATCCCTTTCACTGTCCCATCAAGAGCATCTTCAGACCACCATAAAAGGCTGACCTTCTCCCACCCTCCTCTGCCACATCCTGTCTTCCTTTCTTTTCTTGCCCTTCTCCTTCCATCCTTTTCCTTTTCTTCTGAAACCATCGGTCTAGACACGGCGGGTGAAAGGAGACGAACAGTGAGCGTTTGCTCTTCCTTTTGTCCAGCGACCCCCCCCTCCCCTCCGACCTCCAGCTCCCTGCGTCTCCCCTCCATTGTAGGGGAACAATGCAGTGTCACTGCCTCTTCCTAAACATGTTGGGGTATTAAAATTATCCTCAATATGAGCCACAGGGGTGGGGTGGGGGGCCAGAGCGAGAGCTGTCATACCAACACACACAGGCATACATACACACACTTTGACCTATAGGGGGGCTGTCCCGAACCCATTTGTGTCAATCGGGAGGAGTTCAAAAGCCAGGAAATATTCCTTCACACATGCACACACACACAAACGCACCCACTGAGGCGAGCTAAACTTGGCTGCACACACAGTGTCAAAGATGTGTCAGTCAAAACACATGGCAACCAGGGCCCTTTCAGGGGTGCATGTGTGTGTGTGTGTGTGTGTGTGTGTGTGTGTCTGGGGGTCAAGTTCCTGTGAAAACACAGACCCCACCCAGAGATCCCCAACAAGCCCTCCCCTAACCCGAGAGCCCCAACCACCTCGACTCATCCACAGATGGAGCCAGATCTCTCCTGCATCCGTGCCTCATCGTCTGACGTGACTAAACGCACGGTTGCCGTGGAGACCAGGATTTCACACCGCGATCCGGGTTAATTGTCAAACTTATCCACCCGCGTTTCCTGTTCCGGGGTTTTCATGCCCTCGTGTCTGGAGCCGGGGCGTCGCACCTCTTATTCAGCTGGGTGGGTAAAGAGTGCACCTTCTGTTGTTGTGTAGCCTAAATATCCATCTTTAAATCTTTATAGAAGCAAAGACTGCAGTTGCTTGAATAAGCTCATCCACATAATGTACTTTTCTAACAATATTACTAATGTATTATTATTCTAAGGAATTTATTTGTCTTCATTATGATGTGGTTGGCTTTTAATCGGTCACTAATGATAACGTAACAGCCCTAAAATTAAGTTTTTCACTTTTTGGAAAAAAAAAAAAAATTGAAATACATTTAGAGCACAGTAACTGAAAGAAATTTTTGTAATTGAGCCATAAAGAAGTGTTTTGGTTGTTTTTGTTTGTTTTAAAATGAGCAAAACGATTAGTGTTTGAAAGAAAGTCAGACTTTGTAAGAATTTTGCTGATCTTTTTAGCATTAGACTGTTAACCTCAAGTGTTATTTTTGTTGCAGCCATATTTCCATATGATATATCATCAAAATCAGGACTCAATATTAGTTTCAAAAAGCCCAAAGAAATGTAAACAAATTGCACAAACAGTCTCATTTTTGCCAGAGAAATGATTAACTAATTATCTAACTGATGATCAAAGTGCATGTATGTTTTAAAAAAAAAAAAAGCTTCATTAATTACATGCTCCACAGAAAATATTGTTACACTAGAAAGAAAAAAAAGTGTTGGGCCGCTGCACAGCTCAGTGGTTTAAGCTGGTGGTCTCTACAGAGGCTGCAGGTTCAACTCCTGACCCTTTGCTGCGTGTCTTCCCCCTACTTTCTCCTCTTCACAATAAATAAAGTCCTCTGATGCCATAAATTAAAAAAAAATAAGAAGTCAAATAAAATAAATAGAAATGTTTAAGGACATGCTAGGTTTTATGGGAAAGGGAGGGCTGAAAGCTTGTATTGTGCCGTTTGGCATCACTCGATTCTGATAACACACTCTGCTGTTCTCAAACCCGGAGGTCTCAAAGTTGTGCCAGTGTTGTACATCAAAATGCCTCCACACAAAGACGCGCACACACCGATACATCCCGCTTCTTGTCAGCTTATCATCCCCTAAAAGACTGCAACACACACCTTTCACACATGCATGCAGAAAAGATAATTTATTCCCAAACACTCGAAGCCGCTTCTGCAGTGACCCTCGCAGACAATGAGGCATCTCCACAATGGAAATGTTAATTTCCTCATTATCAGCCCTCTTAATTATTTGTTGTGACAGATAATTGCATGCAGGGCGTTTGATATCAGCAATAACCTTCTGCCTGCGTTGTCAAGGGGGCCTTGTTGCCTCTCCCACCCCCGAGCGTCGCTTTTCACTGAGACAAAGAGCAAGGAGCGTGCGCACATAACCTTTTCTAAGCTCTGTGCCTCCTTTCCCTTCGCCATAATAGGAATAAATATTATAGATTAATTAATCTGTGCTGATTATAATTTAATCACTTTGCCTCCTGGGGTCACTGTATTAATATCCCACTTAGTGCGTGGCTTGTACACATGCACACACATACAGTAGACGCACATGCAAAATGGCATTCTTCCAAACCCTAAGTGATGCGTTTTCTGCCATTTCCTGACTTATTAATTACCACTAACATTGTATTACAAGGCCCGGGGCGCTTTTTAGCGAACACATACAGATGCACATGCATGCACGCTTGACACATAAGAGCAAGAACAAAGCAATGACACGTGCAGTAAATAAGTGGAATGTTTTCTGTTAAACAGTGCAAAACATTTCATTTTAGTTTTCATGGATTTTATGAAAACTAAGAGCAAGAGATCACTGCTGTTGTGATTATAAGTTATCTATGCATAACTGTGATTCTGGAGATAACCATGATCATAACAGTCATAGTCAGCCTATATGAAAACAGCTGGATGAAACTAAAAGAAAGACGTAATTCCATTGTTTCCACAAAGTTTGACACAGTTGAGAATCTTTTCAAGTTTCAAGCTCTTGGAAAGAAAGATTTAACGACGAAACTAACCTGCTTTTTTATTTATGTTCCTTTATTAATTTCTAGTAAATAACTCATTATTGCTATAGGCCAGGTAGCTGAATTATTAATAGGTTTGCACTACAGTAGTGGCATGAGGTTGTAAGCTGTAAGATTTCACATTTAATATTTAAAAATCAAAACCAAATATGCAGATATAAATAAGTATATAATATACCAAAGAAGAACAGCCATTTTGAAGCCGTGCTAAATGCATAGATCTGCAGTGTTGGCAAAGGAACAACTGAAAATACAATGGAGACAGTCCGGCGAGCCTTTTAATACCACTTTGTCCCACTAGAGGTAGTATAAATCATTGTAGCGTTGAGTCTATCTTTGTACATTCAAATCAAGAAGAGGGAGTTACACTGACTCAGAGGGTATTCTGTTGTCAATCATGTTGAGAGTACTGACTGGATAGACCAAGCTTACACACTAACCAGGGGCTAATCAGTGGGTAATTGTTGCCGTCAGCACGTGTGAACAATGCTCATCACAGTCTTATCCGACTGTTGATGGGCATCTTTGCATGCCAAATGTCTGGAGCCGTCAGGACAATCCCCATTTGAGCTTCAGCCAGTGAGAGCAAGGAATGGGCTCATGTCACTGTGAGGAAGGGAATCTCTTGGGGCAATTAGGAAACAATATAAACAAAATATGCTATCCCCATAGACTGTATAGGAAGAACTGGACAAACCCTCTGTGACATCACCCATAGGTCTTCTGCTGCATGGCACTCAATCAGCAACCACCCCACTTCTGGGTTGAAGCTCAACCAGAAACTAAATTTTGTTACAGTTCCCCTACTGACCACTAGGTGCTTGCTCCAAAACAGAGCAAATCTTTCATACTTCCCCTGCCCATGCCCCGTACCTGTAGCACCGGTGGTGTGCTCTAGATGTGCCTTCCTGGATTCTGGGCTGCTGCTCTTTTCTGTTGCCTCTGCACCACACAAACACACTTACTACTAACACCACACATACTACTAACACCACATCCCCACTGTCTGTCTTATGTCCTTTGTTTAGTGTCTTTATCTGTCCTGATCTGTCCTTTTGTGCTCCACTGTCAGTGATTCTAGTTCTCTTTGACAATATCAGGGTTTGGGGAGTTAATAAAGCATGTTAGATTAGACTGTCAAAGAGGGCTGGTGAAGGATACTTACTATCACTCACACTTACGCACAAGAAAAGTGCTGCAAGATTAAATTGTGTATATGTCGAGGTTTTAACACAAGATTTTGACAAGAACTATTAAATACCAATCAACTACCAGACATCATTTGACGCAGTTTGATTAACAGCTAGCTATTGGCTTTGCTACTGAGAATAACCCCTAGCCATTGCTGTTAACATTTTAGCTACTTAGCACTTAGCATTATATTGACTTCTGAGCTGTGAACAAAATTGGATCATGGTCATATTTTAAAAAGAATTTGTTTTATTGCACTTGTGTGTTGTGTTAATTGTACTTACAGACCACCGTGACTGGCTGTGGTTGGTCTGGAAGAATCTGAGGACGAAGCTCTGCTTAGCTTAGCCATGCTAACCGCAGAAGTCAGTTTATGCAGCCACCAAAACAACATCTGAGAGTGGAGCTCCCACTGTGAAGGCTAGTGGCCCGGGATGATTGACCGCAGGTCCCAGCATAATCCTGTTTGTAAGAGCCGTGTGTTTCCCAGCCCTGTCAGCCAAGATGCGTTGCTAGCCAGCCAGCCTCCCTCTGCACCGCTGACTTAAGGGGCCAAACTGCCTAATGGAGAATAATTTAATGACTCTGCTAACTTGTAGTTAATCTGGCCGGCCCCTCTGCTGTGGAGCTCCATGGTCTTGGCTTCTGCAGCAACTGCCAACAGTCTTCTAGAGTGACCTCTCATCAAACCGGGCCCAGCCACAGAGCTCCAGCGTGGGACCTTCCATCGTGCTGAGGTCCAGCACCACTTGTTTCGTTCCAGATTACATTCCAGTTGTGAAACAAACGATAAAACGATGCTCAGGCAAAATGGAAAAAAAGAAAATAATGTAGATTAATATGAGCTATCATTCCTGGGTTATCAGACACTAAGCCAGACAGCTAAGCTAAAATGGCTAACTGGTTGGCATAGAAATCATCTTTTAATGTGGCAAAATATACTTTGTACAAAAAAAATGTACAATCCTACATTTACTTAAGTCCATACTGACAGCATCTTATCTAAGACTCTATTATTCTGTTATTGCTGATTGGTATTTAGCCTTTGAAAATTTTTCAGACTCTCACGTCATCATTAATACAAATTTTTCAAATCAAAAATGTCTGATCTTCATATATATTTCCAATTTGTCTCTCCTCAAAACAAATCTCCACATAACACACTGATTTTGCATCCATTTCAAGAACGGATCTGGCAAAGTCAAGCGTCTCTGATTCAAAGTGGATGTAAAAAGCTAGACAGGAAATGGGGAAACCGTCTTCTTTCAGTAAACCAATCTGCAAGGCAGAAAACAGGCTGTTAGAGAAGCGACTCAAGGGTGACTCAAAGCTTTACTATCATAGAGGCGAGCGCAGGGACAAATACATAGCTGGGTGACATGAGGAACTCCCCAGTCAAAACACCAATTTCATGTCTTGTCGAGTCTAATTTGCTGTGTATCGAACTGTGGGGAGGAGATGTTTGGAAACACGATCTGGGAAAGAAAGTAGCTTCCCCTCCGCCATAAGTATAGCTCTTAAGCTTGAAAACACAATAATGCTGCTTGCTGTGTGTTGATCTTTTATATATGCGCGTGTCTGTTGTGGAAATCTGCCATCTGCCTCTTCAGACGCAAATACACTCCCAACAACTGCTTTACTTCCAACCGCAGACATATGTCTTTATGTATTGTTACACACATAAGCCAAAATGTTGGGGCTTTTTTTTCTGCATAATCTGTAAAAGAACATAGGACTCATCAGGTATTCAGACCTCTTTTTCCCATACGTTAAAACAAATTCTTAAAGTCATAATGAAGACTGTGGAACTTATGTAGCAACTGGCTCCATCAGAGGGAATAACTCACTTGACTCTACCAGACTCTTTTACAAGCAGTATCTTATTTGAGATCAGTCCTGTAGATCTGGGCTGCCATTCAAGCGTAAATATGGACAAAAATCACAGTCAATAAAATTTGAAGTGTGTGTTACACGATGAGAGAGCACACAGGACTTAGTCTGGTCAATCTATCACATAATTTATTGGTAATTTATTCTCAGGTATTTATATTTGTCCCATCTTTTATTCACCCTCAGATATCTGGTACTGATCCATCTAACAGAGACACTTTCATCATGAGTCATAGACTGAACTGGCTCACAATGTGAAAGTGTGGAACTGGATAAAGGAATGCTGAAGTAATGTAACAACCAGTTGTAAGGTAATATATCAGTTAAAAATCAAGTTGCAATTCCTCAGAAACATCAGTCTTAACACAGCCTGTGCTGAAGTAGGATTGGAGATCGAGCTTCGAGTCATAGAGATGCTGAGGCTGGATAATCTATTCTGATGTGGGTTTGTGTTGTTGCAGTAATTCTCACTGAATGACATATTGACAAACTCGGTGGCCTAAAGCAAATTTGTTTTTGAGTCGGTTGACACTTTAAATATCTGTTCTCAATCACAGAAAAAGTGATTATTTTGATATTATGTTTTTAACCCAATTTGTGGGTTTCAGTTTGGAACTTTACAACTTTAAGGACAAAAGTGTGGTCAAGCAATTACTTAGTAGACTGTGCCTTAGTAGACCTGTGGCGACCACGAATCTGAAAAAGATTTGAACCATGGATGACAGGAGATTTGAAAAGCACATTTTATTTGACAGCAACCATCCTTTTTATAAGGATAAAGGGGAAAAAAAAGGACGAGACATGGTGAGAAGCAGCTATCATTTTTGGACTGAAGAGCAACTACAACCTTCTAATTAAGTCTTTTATTGAGCAGATTGCGGTGTGCGTTGTTATGATTTGATTCTCACACGATCTTAAAACTTTTAAATCCAGCTGAAGCGCTCTGCTTCTGAAACTCTGGGATCTGAGGGTGCGCTACGGATTCGGCACAGCGGGATCGTGGCGCTTCCCTTCCCAGTGGGACCCAGCGGTTACAGAAAGAGTCGCTGCAAATCAGTACGGAGTTGTTTTGAGTGACCACCTTCATCTGACAATCAAACATTTCTATTCTGGTTGAGTCCGTCTCTTAATAATAATGTCAATAACCTCATTCACTGAGCACAAGAGGTCACTGAATGGTCAGAGAAGTCATCTTTATCTATATGGCACATTTAAATCAAAGTGCTTCACAAAACAAAAGATCATGTTAAGTGAAATATATTATTCAAGACAAAATTATTGAAATAAAATTTCAGTCTAATAAAACTCAATTAATTAAAATAATTAAAAAAAACGAGAAGTATGAGGATGTTGCTTGAAGACTTTTATTGAACCAATTCATAACAAAATATAATCCTCAAGACACGACAAGATGAACAATGAAGGGACACGCAATCTTCTGCGTGTGTTGGTGTCATGGCTTGACAACAAAAACACACATTCCCACCTTCTACACAAATGTGAATATGAGGAAAGTCTGGTAGTGCTTACAGGTGCAGCGTGCAAGGTGTTTTTCTTCTCCCCATGGAAACGCTCACGCACTTGATTTTAAACGCCTCACATTCTACACATGCTTTCCTTCCCATCTTCTGTCCATCTCTCACACACACACATAAGCTCAGAGGCTGACAGCTTATCCTACCTCCCACATGTGTGACAGGTGTCAAGCCCAGTGGGAGCGTTTACAGCCCTTAAACTCTTGACATCTGACTCCTGACCCCTTCTGCCCTTTCAACCCTGAGACACCTGCATCGGCCGGAGAAGACTATAAGGCGAAGTGGAACACGACTCTCAGAGAAATACTCTGGGTAAGAAAACCACGTGGGAAAATATGGAGGTGAATCTAATGTAGGTTGAAAAAAAAAAACAAAACTTCCTCGCCACTTTCAGTGAGCAGAAGCCTGTGAAAATTAAATCAGCAACGATGAGCAAAAAAAGTGTATCGACTACATATTAAAAAACCAACATGTCTGTAAGTTATAATCTATAAAATATATTTCTCAACCCTTTTTTGTGTCACTAGCAAAACATAAATATGTCAGAGCAAGTTAAGTGATTATCTGCCCGGTGTAATTCAACTATATGTGTCTTCTTATAATAGTTTACATTTTACATTTTCAAAAATAACTAAGTCCAAAGATTTGAACTGAAGTAACATTTATTTTAAATTACAGACTTATTTTATGGACTTAAAATCATATATATGGCTAATATATTCATATTTTTTATTTTTTCCTCTTTTTAGTTACATGATTAATTATGCTAACAATGACATAACTGTGTAACTGGGTAGTCTTTGTCATGTTGTCTCCATAAAATCAAATTATTTGTATTTTACAGTTTAGAAAAAAGAGGAAAATGTTTTTTTTTTGTTGAACTTGTTGGCACGTGATGTGACAGAAAATGAGAAAGCTACAAATATTAAAAACAACAGCAAGAAGTTTTAAGTTTGATTTTTTTTTTCAATTGTTTTTGTATAATTATTTTATATTATATTATTTTATAGTTACTTCATAGGCATCAATTCAGTTCACATTTATCAATCACCTCAGCAGCAGGACAAAACAAAAGGCAGCTAGAATATTCATTCTTAAAAATGAGTTTTTATTATACACGTCTTAAAGGATAGGATAAGTAATTTGTGGATGGTGTCACATCTGTGGAACAAAACATCAACAAACTACAGGGACACTAAATAACCACGCCATCCTGTATTTGAGTCCTAGACTCCTGAAAGGGGCGACAGACGGCCCCCATTTGTTTAATTCTGGTTTACAGGAACGCACCTATGTACAAAGACTTATCACAAGATAAGGAGATAAGTGTCTTGGGTTAGAAATGGTAAATAATTGCTTACCCTACCTTTAACAGGAACAATTAATATTAATTTCTCTTTATTCATTAAGGTGAATCAGGAGTGTTATATATGTAGCAACAAAAAAGTTAGTGGCTCAAAGAATCTTGACACTTTTGTATTTACTGAAATAACTAAAGGGGAAACACATAAAACATTGTACAGATAAACCGAGGTCTTTATCAGATTTCAGCACGCGTATGGAAAATACAGCCACACAGAAACACAAAGAGCACCACATTCTAATGAAAACATCTCCAGCAGATGTTGACTGCATGTAAATAGGCACAATTACTGTACATTTTTTTTCCGTTTGACTGCAAAAACGGGTGGAGCATAGTTTTAATTCACAATGATTAGCATAGGCGGTGTTGCGCGTGCGTGTGCTGGAGAGTCAGACAAAGCGTGACTCCCCCCCCCACCCGCTTCCTCAGTCGGGGCTCCCCTGTGTGTAGCTGGTGAAGTGAGTTTAAAGAGGATAAACACCCCCTTAAACTCTCCCCTCATTCCCTCCATGGTAATTTCCACATACACACACATGCTGAGACGCACATGGCTGGCTGGAAGCTGACCCTTGACCCGGACAGATTTCACGGATTATCCCTTTTTTTTGTCTGAGCATTGCCTTTCTGATCCACTGCTTTGCCTTCATGTTAAAGAAACGCCTCCCCCCCCTTGCCTTTTTTCTCCTTGCCTTTTTGCTCAAGCTGTTAAAGCCTCTTCATGCTTTACCTGGATTCCCAGGGTTTGTAACCAATACCACTGTTTTTCTAAGCCCTGCTAATACATGACGGGGGGGGAGCGAAGCTGAGGGAGAGACAGAAGGAGGTGCATCAGAAGCTGATTTGTAATAGGGGATTTTCATTTCATTTTGCCATTAAATTGTGTCTTAATTGAGAGCAAAATAAGAATTTAAACATTATTTTGACAGCAAAGAATGTTTGGACAAATTTCTTTGGCCCACATTTGGCTTTGACTGACGATATTGACTCGCCAGACTCGCCACATATCACCCAGACGTGTCACAATTCTTAATTTTCTTTGGGCCTTTGGGGCACACCTGGCTCTCAAAACACTTGTCATATCCCATGTCAGAATTAGCTTTTGAAATCTGGACCACATCTGGCTAACACAAACCTTAATTTAGCCCAATTTAAGAACTTTGGGACGTGTCTGACCCACATAGCACTTGCCCGTGTTGTAGCTGAGCCAGAAGTGCAAGTCGTCCAGATTAGGCCTGAACGTGTCTGTTAAGTGGGATAGATTTAAAACGCAAGTTATTTTTTGCAAAGCGATGTCTCCAAGAAAGGCTGAGGCAAACAGTATGATTAAAAAAAAAGACAAAAAAAGAAAAGAAAATGAAGAACCAAATGAGAAATGTGGCAAAAGAAAGAAAGAAAGGAAGATGACATGAAGACACATTTAGCAGGGAAGGACTAAGGAGTAAGTCAAATGCTGACATCCCCCCCCAGTCCTTTGAAGTGAACAGTCTGCTTCCAGGGCAGAGGGAAAAGCCATTTAGCCACCTTATATTCATGTCTCTGGTTAAACAGCGGACTTAGGCAGAAGAATAGAGATTAGCTGCACTCTCAGCATCTCATTACATCCTAAAGGAAGCCATTCAAAAGAGCTTTAACAGCTGTTTTTTTTTTTTTTTTTACAATTCCCCCTCTCACTGACTAAAAGAAACAGTCACATAAATCTTGTGTTACTGTCATGAAGCATGAAATAGGAACATTGGATGCTAAGTGATGCACTTTAATGCGGAGCAGCAACAGCAGGACCAGAGAAAACAACATCACTACCTGAGAGGAAAGAACAGCAAAATGTGATTGACAGAAGAGCAAAAAGGAGCTTGTAACCTGTCAATCATAGAAAAAAAAGACACCACATCCCTCCTTAACCCTACCCTACCCTCATACAGTGACACGTATATTGGACAAGGCACTTTAAATATAACATCTAATAGCGGCTTGTACTCTGTCAGTCACAGGAAGCAGAGCCAGTTTTTTTTTCACGCACACAACAGCCTTTAGCAGTATATATGTTAAATGGGCTTAAACTACACAATTTCAAACAAGTCGCCCACAAAAATCCAATCAGAGGCAAGTTGTTGAGCAATCAGTGCTCAATTGTGACGAGTGAACTACTCTGAAATGCATGAAAGGGATCTCCAACAGCAGACAGACATCTATCCTTCTACATACCTGCAGCTCTCAGTGACTCCATGTTCGAGTTACAGCTGATGAGGTGTTGGGGTGAGGAAGGGAAACGGGGAGACTGTGCAACTTTTCAAGAAAGTAGAAGCAGTAACATGAAAAGAAAAAAGGAAAAAAAAAAATCACCTGACAAACACCTTGCACCACTTGTGTGTTTTCTTTGTTCTTTTCCTGGTAAAAGTTTCTGCTTTTGTGTCATTTCCCAAATGTCACGTGAGCTTTTGAGATGAGCTTTTGCACCACAGAGCGCATTCCTCACAAAAAGATGAACGAAGATTGAAATATTCACAACTTCAAGTATGCAGAAAAATTCAGGTACTAAGCAGTTCCCTCATTGACACCACCTCTGCAGTCAAGCACGGTCACGGCAACATCACCAACAGGGATTAAGACACTTGTCCTTTCCCAGAAAGCTCATGATCTGAGGTCGTTTTCACACTGGCACTCTTTATGTTGGCCCAAAAGAGTCCACTTGGGTCAGTGTGAACACAACAGCAGCACTGGGACCGCTCTGAAGAGGTGGTCTCGGTACTGTTATTGACGAACTGTGGCACAGTTCGTTTGTAGTGTGAGAGCTCCGTGACCTCAAGCCAGCACGAATACGGGGTTTACAACACACGTGTAACCTAAAGAAGCCTCGGTAGAGCTCTGGACAGAGCATTGTTGACTGTGAAGGAGAACGTAAACATGAAAAAACTGAAGCAAACACTACCTGGTCACGAACAAACGACTTCCCGACACTTGCCCGTCAGGCAGGTTATCTTGGAAGCATGATGCTCTACCAGTAGAGCTGGGCGATACTGGGAATTTGGGTATCCATCCGATACCAAGTAAACACAGTGCCACTGCCAGTATTGCCGGTGCCGATACCAATACCGATACTTTTTCATATTAAGTTTAAACTGCTGATCTTGAAACTGCTGATCTTTTGGTGTTTTTGTAATTTGTTTTTCTTTTAATTTTTTGTTAAAAAACAGACTTCAATGAATTCGCACTTCACATCAGTCAGTGCTTGTGGGGGAGAGAAAAATAAAGCTTGAGGATTCGATCTTTTTACACGAGTATCATTCGATACCAATATCAAAGTTGGTATCGATATTATCGATATTTGGATCGATCCACCCACCTCTATCCACCAGGACTGCTATTGATCAGTCACAGCACTGACTGCTGACTGCACCGAGGCCACACCAAGGTTGCACACTGACATGTGTAAAATAATAATGATAATAAATAAAAAAATCCTAGACTGGGATGAAGGTTTGGATGTTAAATATGAACAGAGAGGAGTCCAGAGAACCTAAAGCCAGAAATGTGGACCAAAACCCACTGAGAAGCTCTAAGCAGATCTGGAAATGTCTGACACTCTCCTCTACCCAACAGAGCTAAGCTGAAAGGCTTCTGTCAATATGAATATGAGGAACGTCCACAGGACACAATTCTTCTTCCCTGGCTATTACGGGAAAAAAAATGAATACATTTTAAGATGATTCTTTCAGCTGCACAAGTTTCTGATTTAAGCTTTGCTTTGCAAATGTAATCAAGTACTACAGATGTGAATTTGGAATGTTCGCATGTGTGTGTGTGTGTCCGTGTGTGTGAGAGAGAGAGATTGTGCTATATAAGAAAATTCATAATAAAACAAAACAGACCAGAGCACGTCAAACTAGAAAAATATGAAAGTGTTCTTTGTTGCTTAATCTAAAGTGAGCTCTAGAGTGCGTGCTATTTGGGGCAATGTTCGTCTGTGCGCCGTGCATGTGCGTGTGAACGCAAGTGCGTGAGAGGTCCTCTGCGCTTTGACAAGAGGTTAGCAGCACTAAAATAAACCTCAACTGAACCGTTTGTCTGATTTTCCCATCAAAATAATGAAAGGTGATCAGGTTTCGCTGCGCTGTGCCAGGGAGCGTCCAGGGTCCACAACTGTCAAGGCAGATTTCAAAGACTTGTGGCCCTTCTGCACTTCGCCTGCCCTGGTTTTGCTGACTGGCTGGCTGGATGACATTCCTGGGTTGTTTCTGCTGCCCCCCCCTCCAGTGCCTCAACTTCAAGCCTTTAGCTCCCACAGCAAAATTACAGTAGATATTTAAGAGCAGAAAAACAAGATCTGAAAGTTAGTAGGTGAGTTCACGAGGTGACTTGGATCATTTTCAGGACTCAGTAGAGAGAAAAGATCACTGACACTTGAATATTTGGTACACATTCCTGTCATATTTGGTAAACTGATGTCAAATATTCAAACATCTTAGACCACAACATAACAAGAAGAGGGTAGACTTCTGAAATGAAGCCAGACATGTCAAGGTAAAGAGAAAAAAAAAAGACTGGGGAAACAAATCCCTTCCAACAAGGCCGTCATCATCAGTAAAACAAACAGATGTCGGAGCAAAAGTAAACCAGAACAATTAGTAACATCCTCTTTGCAGTACAAGAAGGGGAATTATGGGAAACGTGGTCTTAATTTCAGGAGCTCCTACGACCAACAGCAGCTCACGTATGAGCTGCCAGTTGTCATCACCACGGACTTGTTTGTTTACAGTGATGTAAACAAACAGTGCTGCCAACTGGGAAACAATATTTCCAAACTCATGATATTAATTTTAGCGCCTTGTGATCTTTAAAATTAAAACAGAAAACAGCTTTCCTGCTTTTTCCAAGTTGATGTGCACCTAACTTTTCTGACTTCTTCCTAAAAGCTACATTTCAAATTTATGAAAAATATATACAGAACGGTGCTGTTTTTATCCAGTAGGTGGCAGTAACGCCTGGCATTTAGGGCTTTTTGCAGAAATTACCACTTCCGGTAAAGAAAACAACAAGCCAAAATAAGGGACACAAATCATTAATTTTGCATCACTTTCTACCTTTCAACAACCATGGCGTACCACTGCGATGCGTTGCTCCAAAGCAAAGAAGCTACACATCCATCCCTTCATGACTGACGTGACGCTAGTAAAGTGGCCGAAAGAGCTTCCCTGCCCGGAGAAGATGGAAAGCACTGATTCAGCGTAAGAAGAAGAACAAAATGGGGACGAATGTCGACATCCTGAACCTCAGAAGAAATTCCAGCTGATGTCCCTGTCATTTCAACAAGAAAAGATCAGCACTGATGGCTACGCCAGTAGCGATCCTGTCTACTTTCGCCTGGAATAACCAGGAAGACCGTAGAAAGGCACACATCTGTGAAACCCCATGGATGAGTATGAGTGCTGCCCCCTTACATGTCATGTTCCAAAGAAAAGCATAGATAATAATAAGCCAAAAAGAACTGGAATCAGTGCATGTCCTATTCACAGCAAATAAAATCAGTCAACTTTAATAATTTTACTGATTGTAAACAAATTCCATCATTCATGGTCACTTAAATCTGAAAGCCGAGGCTGGTAAAAGGAGTTTGAGAGAAAGCAGCCATGTTGAAAAAGGCAAAAATAAAAAGTACCCACATGCCAGTAAGAATATGCCACCTTTGCAGATTCTTAAACGCTGCTGAGTCACACTTCCTGGTTTCACTGTTTGGTTGTGACGAGCTCATGGCCTGTCATCTACATGTGAGGAGCTACAGGTGCTCCTCAAAGTAATTTACCGTGTTACATGCCATTTGCAGGCATGGACAGCAGAGAAAATCTCACAAACAGCTCGGGAATTTTCAATTACCTTTTGCTATGCGATTATTTCAGCACATTTTCCACTCTTTGTTTTGGTTACACACTCCTTACCACATGCACACACTTTTTCAAAAGAGAGACAGATGAAGTGAAATCTGCTGCAGAATAGTCATCTGCAGCCCTGGGTGGCCTGTGGCTTGTGGCATCACTACCATTCTCTTTCATTTGGAAGTGCCTGGAATGGTGTGGGTGGATGAGAGCATCTATGCAACTCATTTGTGTGCAGTGTCAGTCTGTGTGTTTTTTATGCAAGTGTGATGGACTGAGCGGAAGGCAAAAATAAAGGAAATCACAGTAATTGGAGTTGACACCGTGAGATACACGTGAAGAGGAGTTATAGGATGAAGATGCAGGCCTGGATCTGGATGTCAGATGCTTAAACTTGAGAAAGAGACATTAAAACAGGCAGGCAGACCGGCTGAATGATTGCCATGCATCCGAATACCAAAGGACAGGATGTCTATTGAACACAAATGGACCCTTAAAATCATGAAACCTTCAAATATGGACGCGATAGGAAACAAACGTGATCTCTGGCAAAGGTTACAAGCAGGCCATGCAAAATACCAAAGACAAATACGGTCAAGCAGCGGTTAAAGAAACTGTTCGTCAACCAGAAAGGGCGTGTTTAAAGTTTAAACGTCATTTGAGCAAAGGCGACCTCATGCTGAGGTTTTCAAGCTGAAACCAAGTTGTAACATCAGACAGCCGACGCTAAGTGATTCGGCAGAGCCTTAAATTACAATCACATTTCTCACTGCACTTAAAAAATCTATAAAATATACCAACGATTGCAGTAAAGTTACCACAAACTATAATCAGAGTTATAGTTAAAAACTGTGTCTGACAGGACACAAGCTCCAGTTTGGAGCATGAGTTAAGGGTACATTACTGTGTCTCATAAAGGGCACACCACTTCCCCTAATTGGGCAAAATTCTGGACTCAGAGATCATCTTCATTATAATTTGGGCCTGCTGACAACCAACAGGATTAACTGCTTACAGAAACTGATTGGGCTTGTTTGTCAAACTCTCCTTTTCCTCAGAGAACAATCATGGGTTGTTGGTGTGCTTTGGAGGCTGCTCTGAAGGAAGGAGGTTGTTGGTTTCCTCCAACATCTGATACCCAACCATTTAAAGCAGCACAAAGGAACTTTTGGAATTTTTAGCACTTTGGGTCCCCCTATAGGTGATTAGGTTGCTTTTACAACACCGTCTAAATTGAGTTTTGTTTGGTCTTTACTCAATCACTCGCTCAAGTGGTCCTCCGTCATCACTTTCAGGATTTTAGCTGCCTCTGCTGTGCTGCCCAATGTACCTCTGTTGACTAGATTCATCATCGTTGAGTGACAAAGCACCTGAAGTGATATGAAGTTGTCCGACTGGGACGAGGCAGCAGTTTACTTGTTTCAAGTTATTGACGAAAGTAGGCGCGGACAATCTCTGCAGTTAGAAGACAGTTCATAACAGTAAGCAAATATTCTTTCAAATTAAATTGAAACTGGTGTTTTAACATGGACAAAGCTCCTTCGTTCTGCTTTAAAGTTGCAAACAGATCATTACAAATTACAGGGAAGTTCAGAATTTTTCACTTTTGCTTCAATACAAGGCCGGAATGGATTTGTTAACACGGACTGTAGGAGGTTATCAAAAAATATTCCATCAGTGATGTAAGAGTTAGAGCCATCTGTGAAATTCAAGCTGTTTTCACAGGCTCAGCAGTAAAATGATTGCTATTATGTTTGTTCATGGGAACTATACATAAAATAAAATAAATGGCTATCTTAAGCCTATGACATGACTCAAAAATGTCATTCCACTTAAGTTATGGTGTGGGCGTGTTATAGAGTTACAATGCAGACGAATGAGTGCTGACAGTTTTACAGTAAAAGCTAAGTGATCCAAGGTGTTATTGGCAATTCTGAAGCCATCTGATTATTTTAAATAGCGGATCTTGGACGCTCCTGTATGAGCCATTGCATAAACCTCAACCCCGCCCCATTGCAATTGCTTCAGTACGTTCTGTACCAATGGAAGAGGGGTACCAGACCCATTTCATGTGAGAGAATTTTCACAAAATGAATGGGTATGGTTGGCCATAGTGCTGGGCAATATGACGACATATATCTTGGGGACAATATAAAAGTGTATATCGTGCCATTTCTCTTCTATCTTTCTATCGTTTCTAACCTAACTTTATCAATTATTACAGCAAATATGTAATTACATAAACCTGCAATGATAAATTTGATAGAATCATATCTACTTCTACAAAGTAGCCTTTTATGTTTGCACTTTTATTCATGGTTAATGCCTTAAACCAGGGATGTCAAGATCCAGTCTTAGAGGGCCACTGTCCTGCATTTTTTAGATGTTTCCCCGCTTCTGCACACCTGATTCAAATGACTGGGCCATTAACAGACTTGTGCAGACCTGGATGACAAGGTGGTGATAATCCATTCATTTGAATCAGGTGTGCTGAAGCAGGGAAACATCTAAGGTATGCAGGACAGTGGCCCTCGAGGACTGGAGTTTGACACCCCTGCCTTAAACAGAGTTCTCTTCAAACCTGATGTTTACTTTAGACACGTTATATTGATTTGCAAACTTTGCACTACAAGGTTACAGATTTCAGAAAGTTGAAAAATAATTTGTGATTATTTTTTATAGCTGAACTACAGTGCAAAAATGTGTTTTTCCTCTCAGAAACTGTTGTGTACTTTAAAAAAAAATGTGAAAGCTACTGTACCTCTGTACCCACCTGTTTTTGCTGCACTAAAATGTATGTTTGTGACAGTTCAGCTAAATGTCCTTTCAAAATAAAGTTGAAAAGTAAGCAATGAAATTTTTGTCTAACTTTTCAGAGAATAACTGAAAACATACTTTATTATGGTATATCGTATATATCGTTATCGTGATATAAAATAGTCCATATCGTGATATCTGATTTTTTCCATATCGCCCAGCACTAGTTGGCCAGGATGCTAAAAACCTTAGAAAAGAGAGCTATCTGTCCACTAACTATTTATTTTCAAAGACACATCATCTTGTTTTTTTTCCATCCATCCTCCTATCCATCCCTCCCTCAACTTTTGTTCATCCAGCCACATCCTCCAGCTGTTCCGGGGAAATACCGAGCATTTCCCAGGTCGGCCAAGAGATGACATCTATGCAGTCCTGCACTCTGGTAAGGGTAGGAACACGGATCGACCAAGAAACAGAGTCTTTGCCTCAGTTCCCTATTCACCAGGATAGACTGGCAAGGACTCCATATTATTACAGGTGCCCCCCTGCTCCGCCTGTCAATCTCTCATTCCATTATCCCCCCACTCGTGAACAAGACCCCGAGATACTTAAACTCCTTCACGTGAGGCAGCACTTTGCTCTCAATCCGGACAGGATGTTTCCACCCTGCTCCGACTGAAAACCACAGTCTCAGATTTGGATGGTGCCGATTCTCATCCTAGCCATCTAACAATCAGCTGTGAACCGCTGTAAACGAAAGCTGAAGATACACGGTTCAGACTGTAAATCTGATGACTCAACGATTAAGTTGATCGTCAAACTGTCACCTAGTGTCCTGTTGCCATGTGCACTTATAGACACCCTTATGTTTGACCAAGTGTGTTTGTTACGGACCAACAGTGACAAGCACAGAAGTTCAACAGCAGAACCACTTAGGTGTACCCATGTGAGGACTGGAGTCCTGCAGGAGAACTATGGAAACTCCTTCAGGAGCACTTTCCAGCCCACCTAGGGACTCCAAGATTCCAAACTGCTGTTTGGCTAGGGATGGGAATTGATAAGATTTTTCAGATTCCGATTCCATTATCGATACTGTTTAACGATTCAATTCTTTATCGATTCTCTTATCGATTCTAATTTGGGCAAAAAGGAGAACAGTTTTATTAGCATCAATATTTTTTACTTAGAAGTCACGAGCTTACAAACTCAACAGCGAGGTCAAAAGAGGCCCAAAGCCTGGATAACGTGTTAACTGTTGTAATATGTAACTGTGCAAATACACAAGAATGTGTTAACATTTTACTAACAGATTTTTCCTAATAGAAAAAAATCTCCTTTTTTAAAAGGATATAGAGCTCACTAAGCACTCAAAAATAATAATAAAGAAAGATAAATACTATCAAATACAACAGAGCAGTGCATAGTGCAAATCTGCAAATACTATGAAGAATTAACAATTCTTTTGCAGAAAAATAAGCATGTCTGCCAGCCTCTGAGCCAGCCAGACTCTCTCTCTCATCACAGTCATCTTCTAAGTGTAATGCAGAAGGCATTCGTTTAATAGCATAGCATTAATGTTATAGCATGTTTTACAAAGAAGCACATCGGCAGTGGCATAGCTACTTACCAGAGTTGCCTTCCGTAGTAATTGCAGAGGTGATCATAGCTTGACTACTGCCGCTGCTGGTGGGTTGAAATCCATCAGTTCCAAGTGCGTCAAAAACACGACACTCGTTTATCATTATCCCATGTTGTGTGCGGAAATGTTTCTGCATGTTAGCCGTGTTCCCTCCCGACGCTGCTATCTCCACTTTGCAATGACTGCTAGTTGCCTTGTTGCCATCTTTCTTTGCTAAGTGAAGCCAAACTTCGGAGCGTTTGAACCTGTGGGCGCCATTGTTGTTTACCTTGCTAAAGTAACTTAATCCGTAAGTTCTTTCTGGAATTGACTGTGCGTAACTTGCGTAAATTATGTGAGATTCATGCTGGTTGGAATCGATAAGAGAATCGCTAGATAAACTGCCAAACAATTCCATGGAATTGAAACACACAGAACCGGTTCTCTACAGGAACTGGTTCTCGATTCCCAACCCTATGTTTGGCGCGTAAGCACATACACAAGTTAGAAGCTGTTCCCCAACCCGCAGGTGCCTCGTCGAGTAGGGATCATGACTTCATACAGGCACCAAGCCAGGGGCTTTTAATGAGCCAACTCCAGCCAGATGCCTCTCAACATGGGCAAGTCCAGAGTGGAACAAGGTCATGTCCCTCACAAAGAGACTGGTTCCAGAGCCCACACTGTGTACTGAGGTGAGCCCAACTATTTCGAGCAGATGCTTCTCAACTTCACTCATAGTTCAGGCGACCCCCACCCCCCACCACAGAGGTTACTTTTCACCACAGAGGGGACTTTTCAAGAGCCAGTTTTGTAAGCCGAGGGTCAGCACGCCAAGGTCCCCGTCTCCCGCTACCACCCATGACACAACATACCTAATCCACACAAGCCCTCCTGCCAAGTAGTGAGCTCACAAGAAGATCTTAGAAAGGAAAAAAAAAAAAACATTTTTTTTTCCTTTTTTGTTACCCGTCTGTGATAATTCATGAGAGACATCTTTTTCCTATTTCAGTTCAAAGTGAAATGCTGGTTTGGAAACAACTGGTTTTGTTGTCTATGTAAAGCAGAAATTGATGGAGCTATTTATGAACAAAGACCTCTATGTTAAAAGTTCATAGCAACTGCACAAAAAAAAAAAAAAGTTCTAGGATGATGCCGAAACACACTGAATTCTGCACTTTGGGTCATAATTTTCTTCAAAATGGACATAACTTGTATCAGAACAAAAAAGTATCATATATCTTAAATTTGTAGTGGTCATGATCCTGTTTCACAGCACATGGAAACCAGACAGTAGCAGTAAGAGGACAGCAGTCCTCCCATGGAGAGCAGCAATGATAGAAGAACCGTCGTTTGATTGCTGAGCAACGCTGATATCAGCCTAGAGATCATAAACTGTATACTTTATATAAGTTGTCTTCCATATCAGGTTTAACTGTAGCAGCATGAAAGAAAAGGCTCAAGATGAGACAACTCCAACAAAGTTATGAAAATTGATCCACTCGATATTTTACCCCGGGGAACCGAAAAAATGCGAGCAAGCAAGCTAATGGTTCACAACAAAAAGATAATGCATCTAACATGTAGTCATTAAACTGACAAATGAAAAATTCTTTTCACGCTCTGGATTCTTGGATTTTTCAGTGACATAAGAAAGTCTAGGTGCTGTTTTAAAAATTTCCAAGCAAAGGTTTTTTTTTTGTTTGTTTGTTTTAGATTATAAAACATTCCTAACCGAGGTAAACTGCTGCAGGACACAAGTTTCACAAGTTTGGTGCGCAGATGCCTTGATGGTAAGACGAATAGGAAACCTGCTCTTGAATTATTTCTTCATTTTAAAAAATGACAAAATAGATAAAAAAATGAGTGGGAGGGCCGTTGCTAAATGTGAAGCAGTGGACTGGTCCTCCCAGGTGAGGGACAACAAGTCATGTGACTCTGACATCAAGGGGGGAGTAACTTGTTTGATCTGATCAGAGGCAAGTTCTTCATAACTGAGGCCCCATTCAGAAACCCGACAGTGAACGTTCATAAATGCATTATTATGAAAACACTAAATAACATGAACATGTGTTGCAGGATTGCAAGAAGTAAGCAGATACACTCTAAAAAGGACGGTGATGGCCATCTGCAGTTTGCAAAAAAAAAACAACAAGAGAGAAGCCTGCTGGAAAATCCCTTTGTGGACAGATGAGACCTCAAAGAACCTTCTGGAAGATGTAAAGCATTATGTTAGGGAAATGGATGCACTACGTTCCAGCTAAATAACTTTGACAAGTAGTGGTAGTTCATGATGCATGTTTGGTGCATCTGAACCAGAACGAGAAGTCAACATGCTCTAAATTAAAAGAAGAAAATGTTTTTAATTTAAAAAAGAAAGAAAAATATTTTTGGAAAATGTCAAGTCAAATCCAAGAGTAATGCTAGGGGAGAACACAAGACAACTAGTTTAAATAAGAAAATTAGCCGACATCCAAGTGTTGAAAGAGTCCTACAGAAGAAAATGACCAATCGTCATTTATCATAGTTATCATCATCACCACTGGGAGAAACTGTGACACATTGACTCATACCGACTTCCTGACTGGTTCTGATCAGTTGCTACGTGTCCATCCCCGACACTGCTATCCCCTTACAAGTCTGTTTACAGTCGTACACGTGTTCCCTGGGCGCTTCAACGGTCATGTGATCTGGCGTTCCAGCCCTGTAAAAGATTTGTAGACGATGCCTTTTAAGACATTCTCTCCTCATCTCGCCCACACAGACACACATTGTCCAGGACTGTGCATCCTTTCAACCGCAGGCGCTTTGAGATAAATAAAGCAATCTAAAGCTGGTCTCTGTTACAGCGAACGTGAAAGAATGCAGATGTCAACATCTCAAACTGGCCTCAAATTGGCAGTTGTGACACCACTGAGGTTTCAGCTGCTACCCCACCCCCTTCTCTGCCCCCGTCAGTCCTCCTCTTCTTCTCTTCCTACTCCTCATGGGACCCCTCCCTAACTTTGTTCAAAAGTTTAAAAAAAAAAAAAGATGAAGAAACAATTACGGCGATATCTACGTCAAATTCAACAATGGAGATATTGGCTTTAATTTAATATCTGAAACATGACGCTACCAGACAGATCGAAGGGACAAGTATTTCGCTTCTTCGTGAATGTGAGTTAATGCTCTCAGCTGATGACGACGGGTCAAGTTCGCTCTCTGATGCAACGTCAACGCGAAAGACAACTGCAGATCTGAAAGCACGGTTCACATGAGGATACAGCCTGGAGGTCGGTCAAGTAGGCGAACCATTCATCCAACGAGAGCCATTCGCATCGTGTGTGTGTGGTACAGTTATTTAAGAAAAGAAAAAAGAGAAAAGAAATGGAGAAGGATAAATCGTGTGGTTAGAGGTCAGCAAAAGAAAGAAAATATCACGAGCTGAAATAAGACTGTTTTAATTCATTACGTCAAACGCACCAGTGATGAGAAGACACATAAGTCTTGGAGGATCTGTGGCTTTGCAAGTCGGCAAGTGTCTCGAGAAAAACCACAAGTGTTGAAAAGAGGAAGAGCGGGACAATGACTGATAGACCATGAGGCGAAAAGGATAACTGAGGAAGGACTGATTTACTTTATTTCTATGCAAAATTTCCAATACAATTCCCAATCTTGAGGAGGATTACCGCAAATAAAGAACAGGAAATTTAAAGTTGTGTTCTTATTGTGACCGCTTGTTACCTGATGCTGTCATGAAAAGGACGGCCACTGAGGAAAAACAGAGACAACAGTACAAAAGGGCAAAATCGGGAAGAGGATCTAGCTTTTCTCATCTGGCGGGCTTTGTCATTTGGAGCAAATAAAAAACAGGTTTTATGCTATTTGACAGAACGGAGACGACTCTGGAGCACACAAAGACATCTATTTGGCTTCTTTGTGTGGCCCTTCCTGCTCAGTCGCGCTGATCTGAGAAGGCGGCTGTCATATTTGTCATCGTACTGTAAAATTTTGCAGCGTAATAAAATGTTTGTGGATATGATGATTCCCTTTCCAGTTTTCCCTGACTGAAAATATATGTGTGCAGCAGCAAAAGCACTTTAACGTGCAATCAGAAAAACACTTGGTGACATTTAAAACAGTTTAACGTTCTCATAACATGGCGAGCAGGGTGTTATTTGCTCCTAGATGATTACATGTTGTATGTAAGGACGGGAGCTGGAGAGGCTGCCCATCCTCCCAGAAAACCCAGTCTGCTCCGACGGGCCAGTTGGTCTAAGCAGGTAGTGCCCAGTGCCAACTAGAAAGACAGTTACGACACTCCTTCAGGCAAGAGATACGACCAAAGTGACTATTTCCACTGTAATCTTCGGTAAATATTATCCATATTGTTTATGAATTATTAGAGCGACTTCACTGACATGCAATCAATTAGTAAAATAAAATGATGTGTTATTAGGAGCAACAAATATAACATTTATCAGATCTTAAATTTTGAAGGGAACTGGGATTTCTAGCATCAGGATATGCATGGATTCATATCTCACAATCATCCAATCAATATCAGTGAAGATAAGGCCCAATGAGAGCGAGCTCATTTGTGTTGGATTATAATGATGTCATATAATTGTAATTTTAGAGACAGCTTGAGGTTTGCCAGCATTTTTAAAGCTCTTACAGTTTTTCTCCGTTTGCTGTGATGCTAGCACTACAGAGTGAGCAACACAAAAGCTCGGGGTGGATCTGAGGGTATACGCCGTCATGTTTGGTCTACTTTAAATCAAACACTGCTGGATCTCACAGAGAGGGTCTCAATTCATTTTAAATAGATTTGAAACATATCTGGCAATAGATGCGTTGACTGAATGTTTTGTTCTGCTTCCCCCTGAAATTGATGACCTGCGATGAAAACGTCTCGACGATGTGAGTAATTCGATTCTGCACTTGATTCTGATTTTTTTCCTTTTCATGAATAAACTAATTCAGAGTTCTGCAATGCCAGGACATACTGGTAAAATATTTATCTGTGAAAATGAATCAATGTCATCCAAGAAAAACATGTTTTTGTACAAAACCTTCACGTAAAATGCAAAAATGCAAAGCATAAAAGCTTTAACAACACTTTACTTCTCTTTCTTAGAGATTCATACATATACAGTTTTTTCTTAGTTTTATGCTTAGTAGTTTTTAATATATTTTAATTATATGAAAAAAATGCATTAAAAACTTTCAAAAAAGAAGTAATAGATCCAACGTTCATCACTGCCACTCGTGATACATTACAGCCTGAACTGGTATGTCATTGTTTTAATGTTTTGTCTGTTTAAAACAGATTTACAGATTAAATTATAAACATGTACAAAGTTGACTGAATGCAAATAGGTTTAAACTTCAAGCTCTGCAAAGTTGTCTCAGCCACTTTATCGCACAATCATGCACGAGTTCCTGATCAGACTCTCACTAATGTGAATTATTGTAACCTTTGCAACATTTACTGGACGCTTCAGTGGGATGAAAGGCTCCTTTTCACTCGTGGCAGAATATTCACACGACCAGTCGACTCCAACTTGCTGATCTGCTCCAAAATTCTATTGTACAAATTCACACATTAAATGAAAGCCCTGTATGTAGAATATTTAACCTCATCAATTACAAATTAACTTTAAGTGCTTCGTGGAGCGACTGTGGAAAGGCTTCGGGACAGCTTGTGTAAAATATTGCTGCTGAGGGACTCTGGAGTCGCAGAACTCATCAAGTTTCAAATTCCACTGGTAATAGTTTAAATTAAATGACTTGTTAAGGTGGATATACTGGCATGCATGCAGACAGGGCTTAACATATGAACATAGAGTACAGGATGCTGACTGATCGCATACAAGTGCTGAATCTGCAGTTTAATGTCACAAGCTGCTCGACACCACGACACACACACACACACATACTCGTCTGCACAGTAAAATTAAAAGACTTGACTGCGGTGTGTGGCGACGCCCCTACACTTAAATTAAAAATAGACAAGGATAACTTCATACTTGATAACATGGATTCAAAACTTGTTCGTCCACTTATATAACTGTATAGGAAAAATGCTCCGAGCTGCTCGCCGCCATTTTTATTTTCAGCGAAACTCACTTCTGCTGTCCAACTTCCACAAATGGCATCCACGAAATGCTGCTGAATGCATTCCGAGATTTATTTGTGCATAAACTGTTCACAGATCAAAATTTATGCATTTTGGCTTTCGCGAAAGTGTCAGTTGTTCCCAACGTCTCACAGCTATGAACAAAATCTACCCCTGCCTCCAAGCCCGTGTTACTGCACGTAAATATCGTAGGTGCTTGTCATCATCAGGCTTTACGACGCGAACGCGTCACATGGTCTGTTCTTTTTTACGATATGCAGATACAGATAGTTATTTCAGAACATGAGAATAAATTTTGAAACATAAAACATCTTAATTTATGGTCCAGGTGAGCAGCAGGTGAGGCAGCACATGTCAGCTGAAACACAGGAACTGCTTCCAATTTACTTAAAAGAAAAAAAAAAAGAAAAGCATGATGCAAATAAATTCGTTTTGGAAAATGATCTTTGTTGTGGACCAACAAACTTTAAATAATCTACAATTAGGAACATTGTATTAAAATGGGTGTTATATCCCATTGAAATATAACACAAGTGTTAGCTTACCTCCAGAGTTTGCTGCTGACTCTATCGCCGTCAGGTATGACTAACGGAGAGGTCTCTCATTACAGAGACAATACAGATGTGCAACAAAGAGTTTTGTCCATGTAGAAAGAAAATACGTTTTCTTGCATCCAACTTCATTTCAACCTGTTTATGCTTCACCAGAAGACACGGCATTTCCTCCATTAGTCGCCTCATTCCAGGCCTCTGTCAGTCCCCGTCACTCACCAAGCCCCCTAACTGACCAAAATAAAATATTTGTTCTTTCTTCGGCTTCAGTAAAAATGACCTATATCTCTGTGATCCCTGGGTGACGATTTATCCTAATTGATGAGCCAGTCTGTGATCAGCCACCACTCACAGACGTTCTGACGATGAAAGACTCAGACTGCATCTGTGAATCCGCAGAAGGTTTTTATTAAGAAGGTGATTTCAGTCCGACGTGGCTCACAGCTCAGACCTCAAATACTTCCTAATGATAAACACTTGAAACTTCGGTGGCTAGGCTCCAAACTAATAAATTCTTACTTTTAAGCCATACATAAAGACACTGGGGGTAATAAAATAACTTAACCTCCTGCACAATCAGAGCCTACAGGTGGAGCCGGGGCAGAGGCGGGAGGTTTTAAGCACAGCAGCAAGCTATGGGCCACGGACATCAGGAGTCATGTGAGATACTAGTACCTCTTTCTCATTAAACAGACTAATCGGTAAGTGTTAATGACTGCAGGCGTACAACACAGTTCCCAGCTGTCAAACAGGCCAAAGGTGGGGATACACTCTGGAAGCATCACCAGTCCACTGCAGGACCTCACAGAGACAAACAACCTCACTACTAGGGATGTAGCGATACACTAATCTCGCAATACGATACGATACACGATACAATATATATCGATATTCATTGATATTTACATTTACATCATTTTCCAAAAGATTTTAAAGGGACAGAGTGATTTTGGTGACATCTTGTGAGTGTTCCAATGACTTTGTTTGAATTATTTGAAGTGAAAGCATCAATTACAGATTATATGGCTGACAGGCAGCTTGCAAATGCTGGACAAAATGAATAAAAGATTTGTTGAGAAAAACAGTTTCATTTTTTTAAACAGTGCAAATTGTTGCTTGCAAGCTTTTAAAGGTGGGACACGCGGGTTTTGAAAGAAGCTTAGAATATCGATACCTGCGGATGAAAAATCGATACTCTCTGGGAAAATAAAATACAGTGGTACCTCTACTTACGAAAGTCTCTATATACGAAATTTTCAGGTTACGAAACGCCTCAACGGGAAAATATTGCCTCTTGTTACGAAAGAAATTTCAGGATGCGAAAGGCAAAAATACAGTAGCGCTGCTACTCGCAGCTCCCAGAGTTTACTGAACGTAAACATACTTGTAGCTGCTCTGTATCTCGATTTGAAAGCAGTACGTCCGGCTATCGCTTAGCATCTTCCTGGCATCCCATTGGCTAGGAGGGCCCCTTGTCTGTATGAGCGTAACCCAGCAACCCAGATAAACAAGCAACTTTTACCTCCGCCAAGGAGGTTATGTTTTTGCCGCGTTTATCTGTCTGTCTGTCTGTGTTCAAGATAACTCAAAAGGTTATGGATGGATTTTGATGAAATTTTCAGGAATTGTCCGAAATGTGAAAAGGAAGAACTGATTTCATTTTGGGTGTGATCCGGAAGAAATCCTGGATTCTGGATCACTTTCAAATTTTCGATAATTGTTGCACTTGGTGGAGGTCTGTGCTTTCCGAGTGCTTTTCTAATTCTAACATGTATTTCTTACAGGTTTTTATGTCATTTCATTTATTATTTATAATTTATTTTAAAAAAATTATGTTTGAATTTTGGGGGGTATGGAACGGATTAGGGCATTTACATGGAAAACACGTCTCTACTTACAAAAGTTTCAGGTTACGAAACTACTTCCAGAACCAATTAATTTCGTAAGTAGAGGTACCACTGTATCGATATATATCGCAGAATCGATAAAATCGCTCAGCTCTACTCACTACTTTACATCAAATTCAAACGCGATACTCGAGGATAGTTCAATGTCGCCAAATGATCATCAGAAGAAAATCCCTTTTGTTAGTAGACAGGAAGCCAAAGACTACAAGGAGTCCTGCGAGCAAAGGCAACTCCATTTTCAGGTGAAACCAGTAAGGTTAGTCGCAGTATATTTTAGACAATTAAATAAATCTGCTCTCTTCACCCCAAATGCTGCTCCACTTAATTTTTCCTCTTCATACTGAGAAATGCGAGATATAATAAACACTTGGAAGTCAACCAGACTTCTAACTGAAACCTGGTTTATGCTCAGAAATCAGGTCGTCTGTGTGTGTGACGCAGATAATGCAGAAATGCCCCAAAAATACCCTCCGCAGACACTCTGGTGCACCTCCCCAAAATTGTAGGTGACCACAGACAGTGCCGCATAGCGTCGCAGGGAGGAGAGAAAGGAGGCCTCTGATTGGTCAATTCTACATCTGCTCTATACGACGCGTATTTCCGGTTTGCTACCTTACCGGCTTGTTTTACTTTGTATGATTGCCATACCGAGATAATGATAATTCGCCATACCGAATCCCATGCCAAAATTCCTCACAGAGATGGTGAGGAAGTGTAAAAACACAAGAGATAAGTTTGCGTTGTGGCGTGGAATAACATAGCGCAGACCGCGCTTCAAACTTGGGCATAAATCAAAAATAACTGCGGCATACCTGGGGCAAGCTAACTGCGACACATTGCTGCGAGAGTATACACAGCCCTTTAATCTACACGCTGCAATTTTGGAGTTATTAACATTTATTGTGAAATTCAGGGTAGCGTCTGACAAAACAGGTTACCTGCTTTTACCCACGAATCGTGCTTTAGTGTATGTCAGATTTTTATAGGAACTGTAAAAAAATAAAATAAAATGGCAGTTGTAACAGTTATTTTGGTTGAGCATCTCCGACAGAAATACAACTGGAAAGCCTAAAACACAGACACAAACCCGCACATGTGTATCGTAAACTCAGTACAGTTGACTGATGACTAAATCAGTTTCAAAGGGGAGAGAGATGTAAAGGCTATAGACATCATCTCCATGATGGAGCACGCGCTAATTTCATCAACATGCCTGAAGGAGCTTGGCAACCTGAGCTCTTGCTGAAGTTCGCTTCGTACACGTCCAAACGCACACACTTAAGACAACCCTCCAAAATGAAGCTTTAACAAGGGAGACATGAGTAGAAGAGTGAGTGAGATGATGGCTGTAATGTCAGACTCGCTCTGTCCCACATGGCTCCCATAAGCTGGTGTGTGAGTGTGTTTCTGCCTCTTTGTGGATGGTGTGTGTGTGTGTTGCAATGGTAGGTTGCAACTTTAAATCAGCGTCATCCTTTAGAATGGATCAAGTTCAGGAGGTCTGGGTAACAGCGGGGTGCCGGTGCAGAAGATATTTAGACGCCAACACACATCCAGAACCCCCAAACAGCCAGCCACACACCCACACACACACACATAACAGTCGAGTACATCTTGATCGCACTGTCAGTGATCAGTGCCAGCACCCTCACGTCCTCTTCCAAGTCCATATTTCACTCTCACCCTATCCAACAACACACACACGCACGCACCCACACACATATTTATCCACAAACATGCACGCACCGGTTAATGGGGAAATGGCTTTGAACGGGTCACATGGTACACCGATCCGTCCTGCCGATGATCTGTCTCCACACATGGAGGATAGTCATAAACACGGGTTTCATAAACGAGGCTGCTCCGACACACTACTGTTTTATCTGTGCACGAGTCTCCCTCTCTGCTGACACCAGAACATTTTTAGAGACTAGACTGTCTCGTCCTGTGGTTGAGCTGAAGAGTCCCAAATGAAAACCCAGAGATAAAAAAGCGCTTTGAAGAAATTCTGATCTGGCTCTTTGTTTTGCTGCAGGCTTACCTCCTGATATGTATAGAGCTGATCTGTTGCGCCAAAGAAAAGTGGTCATCGACAAAACTTCAAAGCCGAAAGAATTTTCTTTTTTTTTTTTTCATTAACATATCGTGTTCATATGGCACCAATATTATTCATCTTTCAACCCAGTTTCATGTCCATTTGGTTCATATAAACCTCACCTGGGCTTTGTGTCATGCACTTATTTCAGGGAAAAACACAGACTATATTAAAAAGGTCAAAGTCAACCGACGCCGTGGATAAAACCTATGTGGAAGAGCCAAAAACTGCAATACCATCAAAGGCTGTTATGCTCCAAGCTGTCATTTCACAAACAACAACATCCATTATCAAATGCTAAGTTGGGCTGGTTCAAATATCCTTTTATGGGCTATATAATAGGTTATAATGAAGCTTGATTATACTCAAAGGTTCGTTTTTGAGGGGGTGGTTGTATGACACACAGACAGATTCTTCCACAATGATTCTCACCGTAGACGATGCTGGAGCTCCAGAGGGATGTTTGAACCTGGTGCTGCCTTGTCACATCAGGATTGGATGATTGGAGAGGTGTGACTGTGGCGCTACACTGCAAATTAAATGTTAGAGCCAAAAACTGCTCTAACATTTAGAGCAGTGGTGGTGCTGTGACAAGGTATCGGAAAGTAGGCATTTTTTTAATGCTCAATGGTATCCGATTTTGATTTTTGATAGTTCTATGTAAGAACCACAGATGACACGTCCACTCAAACACAAACCACACTAAGTTGAACAAGAATCATAATCATCAGAACAACATGTTTCTGTTTTATTAGAATCCATCCATACATGCATCTTCTGCTGACGCCTATCCCAGATCTCTTTAGGTGGGATGCAGTCAGAACTAGAGGTGAGTATTGACAAGGACCTCGCAATACAATATGTATCATAATACTTGGGTCACAATACGGTACTGTCACGATATCGCGATATCATGATATATTGCGATATTCTACCCAGTTAATATCAAAATTAAAAGTAGAGATGAAAAATCAAGCCTACTGTATATGTTCATCAGTTGATATGATGAGGACAAATTGAGTCAAATCTATTTGCTTCAAAACAACCTACTTATTGTTTATTATAAGTGTTTTTGCACATTTAATAAATAAATAAAATAAAATAAATAGAATAAAATTTTCCTAAAAAATCAATATTAGGAGCTGAAAAATCAATATACGGGGGGCCAAAAATCGCGATATATTGCCAAATCAATTTTTTTTCACACCTCTAGTCAGAACAGGCCGCCAGTGCAGCGCAGGGTCACAGATATTATATAATACTCATTTATTCATGGGAAATGTCTTTTTCAACACCGGTTTGGATGAGAAGAAATGTCTTTGAAACTATATGAAATGCTACAAAGATACAGTACAAAAGTACGCTTTTTTAATCAAGTCAGCATCTCAACTCCAACGCCTCTCTCTGAAGGAAGCGCCTTTTTTAAATTGTTATTAGAGTACCAACTGCAGAGGTTCAGCAAACGCACTTCAACGTAGCAAAGCTGAGTTCTCTCAGAGACTCTGATTTTGGCAGCGCTGCAGAAAACTAAATATCTGCCATTAGTCAGAAAAAGAAAAATAAATCATCACGCTCCCTCCAACATGTCCACCATTTCATTTGTGAGAGTAAAGTTACACAACATCCTAAAAGTTTAAGTGGTGCTCAGGAATACATGTGTTACGGGCACGCAAGCAAACCTCCGACGCCGCGTTTGATTTGTGTGTTGGGTCGTAAAGGTTGGGAACTACTGATCTCAGGTTCAAGTCCCTATGTTCAATCACGCATTTAAGTAAATTTATGTCCTAGTGGGCAGAAGCGAGATAGTAAATGCCTCCTCTGGGGTTGCCGCTGTAGTCAACTGTGACCTCTAACCTCCCAGTTCAAGTGGTGCACAAGATAAGAGAATCTTCCCAGTGAGTTCATTAGGAGGCTAATCTTTCCTCCGATGGGAGGAATTTGTATGCTCTTGTCTTAGGATCTGCTCTTAGCTGAAGCGAGTGCGAGCTATGCAGTGAGCGGCATGTCAGTTTGTGCTGACCTATGCCTGCTTGAGGCCCTTTCTACCCTATAATTAAGTGAATTATCTCAGAGGACAGTGCCATACATTCCCATTGGCGGACAGAAGGCTGCTGTCTTCTGAGGAAGCTGCCCTGACAAAATGGCCCCTCTGTACATAGATAATGAGGCAGGGCCTGACAGGTGGGCCCTGATTAGGAAGGAAGGGTCCTGCGGTGGGCGGGGAGGCGGCGGCGCACACACATATAGGACTCGCCCTGTCTGTCCCGTTGCAGTAAACACACTCATCAGAGAGGAGGCTGTCCCTGGAGAGGGAGAGCATGTTTGACATCATTAATTGGCTTTTTCAGTGCGAGCAGTCAGAGAGATGAAAAGCTTTATCAAGCTGAAATAATTAATTTTGCTCTCGCTAGCCTGAATTCGCTGACACTTCACTTCTAACACAAAATGAAGAAGAGGAAAAATGACTACTTTTCTCCCCTCGTTCTTTTTCTTTATTCAATCTTCCTTATTTTTTTTTTTTTAACTCCGTTTCAAGGAGACATATTAATGGAGGTAATGTGAGTCGGTATTAAAATACAATTAAAAAAGGAGATTTAATTAACTTGAATCCATAAGAAAGGAAAAAAGGTTAGCTTTATCTCATCCAGTTACAAAGGCCATAGATTAGTGAACTACAATATGTGCCCAGTGCACCGTACATATTTTTTCTATTAACTATAAATGACCAAGAAAAATTATGAGGGTTTAATAATATGCCATCGCAGTGACTAAAAGTTTAATCAGCCTGACTATCTCACACAGCTCTGGTTGGATAATTAGTTTAATTAAGCTCTTTGAAAGGCACCCACATGCTGAAGTTGTAGAAGTTTTAGCTGCACCTGAACTTTGATGATATAGAAGAGGAGGGTCCAGCAGCTGAAACCTGCCACATCGAGCCCACGTACCAAATATAGTATACATGATCACACACCAGAGACTTACATGGAAAAACGTTGTTCCCGTGAGGGTAAAATTATAGCGACCTGTTTCTGACCTGAAAGAACCTCTGCAAAGGTGATCTCCCAACCCGGCTAGACAGTTTTGTCTAGCTTTCATGCTAGACACGCACAGCCGATCAGCAGATCATCAGAACTGCATCAGATGCATCTTTTCAATTTGGAAATGTTCACAGGGACGATCAAAGCAGTCGGGATAACTTCAAACTACTGTTGCATCTTAAAAACAGTGGAACAAAACACCATCCAGGAACTGGGAGATCCCACTTCCCAGTTAGCATAGTTATCAAACAATAATCAATTTACTGTTGATCTACAGATTTTCTAGACTTTAGATGCTAATCTAGACAACTAAAAAAAACAATAGAAACAGGAGTGAAAGTAAAAAAAATGCATGTGAATTTGAATAATGGAGCCGTTAAAATGGAGATAAATGAAACACTGGATTGTTAAGATTGTTAGACTGTCAAATGTGATTTGATAAATTTAAGTGTGATTTAGATTAAAACATGAGTCCTGTTTCTGAAACAAAGCAGTTTTATCATTCACAACACAATGCTGCCATTTATCATTCCAAGAAAGAGGCCTCAAGAGTGGAAGTAAAAAAAAAAAAAAAAGATTGGTGGAAGAGATGAAAATGCTGGTGAATTACAAACATAATCATGAAAACACATGTGAACTGATATGTATTAAAACTGTCAGCTGATTTGATGAACTTCACTCTTATTTGAAAGAGTGTACTTCCTAAGTAATCATGATAATCATGGTTTGCTTTATAATATTACAACATTCACAACTTCTTTTTTCTTCCTCTCTTTTTTTTTTATTGTTATATAATTTACCGCCCAGTTCTGTTTATCGCAACATGCGTTTTTGTTTCCTCCACACGGCAGAACCTGGTTAGAAAGAAGTCCTTTGGTGAGCGGCTGTAACACAACGTTCTGACCCCCAGAGTGTTGATGCATCACGGCCAGTTAAAAACCACTGTTATGCTTTTACAGGAAATGACAACAACAAACCTCCTTCGAAACATTCAGCTGACTTATTGCTAAAACTTGACTTCTTGTCAACTAGAAATTTCAAACCAAATGGGCATTTTCTTGTCATTTTGTCCATTTTGTCCACTGATTATTGATGTTGTGCTGTCTTTGCCTAACTGGTAGCAGAAGGACTGTGGCCCAGTTCTGCAGCAGCTTCGCTCCGTCCTCAGGGCAACCTCAGCTCCCGCTGGCAGCGTTTCAGAGAGGACGAGCTGCCTAATCAGTCGTATTCATGAGTTTATGAGGATACCTGAAGGTTTCGAGTGTTTCTTTGCAGCCCACCAGGCGTGTCTCCAGCAGAGCAGACACTTCTGGGACACTTCTGAACCGCTCAGCAACACCACAATTCACAGCAGCTGGCCCGGTAAAGTCATTTCACGGCCCGTTGAGACAGACCACTGTCCTCTTTGTGATTGAAAATATGACAAAGGAGTGTGAGGCCACTTCCGCTACGTGGGCAAGATGGAGACCATTCAGGGTCCGAAGTGTCCATTCAGGTTTATGAACATGAGATGATTTTCCTGTGGGGTTTAGCATTACTGAACTGAGCTGAATTATGAGTTATTACGTTTTCTTTGATGCCGAGTGTCGGACACAACAGTACTGTCAGTGGGACCTTCTGCTCTAAAAATAGCAAGCGTAATGGAGGCACCATACTGACCCATGCGTGCGGATATTCAGGACATACAGCTGTTTCTATTCTAGTTCACTGCTGCACACCTCCGTACCTCTGGCCTCTCCATTAGAAGTGGGGCCCCTCAATGGCCCCTTACTTAGGAAAAAACCTAGATCCACCACTGGTGATCTAGCCGCTGAGGCTGGATTTAAACCCGCTGGTGGGTCAGTTCAACTCTGGAGGTTTCCAAGAATCTCAACTGAGCAGGCTAATGGGGCTTAATAGATGCACATTTCTTTTTCAGACATACTCGCAGGTGCTTTCTGCTCAGTTTACATGGGAGCGGCTCATTTTTACACCGCCTGTGTCTTTTCGGACTCATAATTGCTGTGTATTACATTGTGTGACATCGTATTTTGTTGCTGCTTGGCATTTATTTTTTTAACAGTAGAGTCTACTTTCATGGACCCGAACCCGAATGGACCTGTGAAAATTCGACCCGAAACCGACCCAACCCGTGCTATTATCATAAGTCCGGGAGTCAGAACCTGAATGGACCCGCAATATTCGGACCCAGAACCGACCCAACCCGAGTCTTTAGTTTCCAACCACGAACTGAACCGAGTTACCTCGAATAGAACCGAGACAACACAGCCCATAGTTGCTCATGTTAAAAGTTGTTTAGCGTTGAATAAAACTCAATTTTCTTACCTAAAGTTGTCTTTTTCTACCGGTTCATTTGCTACATAGGCTACATGATGTAAACAATAATAAATCCACGTCGTTATTTTCTTTGTGGATACATATGCTATTTGTAGCAACTGCTAACGCTAACAGCCTACACCGGTCAGTGTGGTGAATATGTTCTCTCATCCAACGTTGTCATGTTGGCGATCAGAGATGCCGCCGTCACTTTTGATTTATACTAGCGCGGTCTCCGCTATGTTATTCCACGCCACTACGCAAGAGCGACAATCACGAACTAGCTAAACTTACTAAACTTATCTCTTGCGTTTTTCCACTTCCTCACAGTCTCGGCCGTATCCAGACCCACATTCATCGCAATCTCCCTCCATGAATTACTAGAATATGTGCTGTCTTTGTAGTGTGGAGAACCAGAATCGTACAGATGTGGGTACTTCCTCATTTCTTCAATGACGCGCTCTTTTCTACGCGAATGTAGAATTGACCAATCAGAGGCCTGTTGCACCTGTCGACACGCCCCCATGAGTGTATTGAATTATGTAGCTTAAAAACAAAATTGACCGTTAGTATTAATTGGTTAGAGTTACTGTTATCGGTTAACGGTTAAACAGTTAACCATGTGCATCCCTAGAGATGACCCAAGTTTTATTAGAACGATCCAGATGTATTCAAAGGGAAACAAACCTCGTCTTGTATTCGGGTCAACACGTAAAACCAAGGACTCAAATTAACGGAATAAAGTCAGAGTCAAGTCACGAGGATCTAAAATTATGGCTGGAGTTTTCGACTCAAGTACTGCAACCCTGCTGCAAGAAGAACGTGTGCGTTAATTAATTTCTCAGTAATTTCTCGGTTTTTAAATATTTTCCATGTTGCTTCTACTTCTTCTAATGATTACCGACAACAAGAAAAAAAAATATTCATATTAAGTGTAATTTTTTTTCCTCCTTAAGAAATCTGAACAATTATAATAATAGAGTTAAGTCTAGTCAGGCAGGAGCACACACACACACACACACACACACACATCCTCCGAGCCTTCTGGTGGGAAAACAGCGAGGGTTCTGCTTCACTTGCCATGTGGAGAGGCTACATATTAAACCAAATTCATGTGTGTTTCATATGTGCGCGTCTCCCTCTCCTTTTCAGTACATCTTTAGGCTACTGCCTCGCTCCAGCGGCTCTCAGATGTACACAATATTTACCCCTCTCATTCGTCACACGTCCGTGCGGTTATTATGTTTGGTGCTGAGTAGCAGAAACTGCGAAAACTCATCGCTATTAAAAATAAATTATTGACACTCCTCCCAACTGCAATAAAAAACAGTTTTAGCACTTGGGTTTTCCCCAGTGCAACCTACACGACTAACAGCTAATTCTGTATACATAAACGTCATACTTAACTGTAGTCCGTTTAACCCAATATTATTAGATTAAAGTCTATTAATTATTCATACGAGATTATTCAGATAAATATGAACAGCGTGTATGAAGCTCCCCCCATGGCAAATGTAAAGAGCCTCCTAAATAAAATAAATGTAAATTATTTATTTATGCCTGGTACGTGTGTACGAGTGCTGGCGGTTTATTACTCTAAAGCCGGCATGCAGCGGTTTTAATTAAGACTAATTGTTTTCTTTATAGGCGCTCTAAAGAAAGCTAATTAAATAGAATGCCAGCGACATTTCCCAAAAGAGGACAGACACAGGTTTATTCACAGCGGGATGGTGTCTCGGAGTTACGCTTCACCATGCATCAAAGTTTCACACAACCCAAACTCAGAGCAAGTTTTCTTAAAACGTTTTCATGACGGTAAACTTGTGTCTTTAGAAAACGTAATTCAAAAGTGAAAAAAAAAAAGCCTTTTTTTCATATTTTCCACATTCAAAATTTAAGCTTTTTAATTTTAATAAACGATAGCACGCAGAGTCGTTCCTGCACAGCATGGCCTCCTCACATTCACCCATTCCCAGTAGAAAGTAAAACCGCAGTCTCCCACTGCAGCTGCCCTTCTGGATCTACTTGGAGTTAAATTGTTGAGTTCACCTTGACAGAAATTGTCAAAAAAGAAAAGTCCGAACCAGATATCGTCCAGTGAGAAGCTCCTAAACCTCTGGGTTACTCTTTCTGCTCCGCACGAGCTCAGTTTTCTGCCCGACTCCATAATCTTTTAATGTGTAAATAAACTACTCCTAACATATGCTTAACATTTGTCGGGCAATTACTTTAATGTCCAAATGTGTATATCGTTGACTCCGCTTCAAAAAACGTCGGGAGTTTTCAAAAGGGCTTCAGCCACTTCCCCTGTCAGAAAAAGTGCTGCGTTCCTCCGGAAATGGCTCAAAAAGAAATCATGCCAATCGCGCCGTTATGCAACACTGTTTCTACCAAACCGCCAGTCCACGTGGTCCACATTCCCGCCAGAGTCCATGCAGCAGAGGGTTCTGGGGGGGGGGGGGGGGGGGGGGGTTTTATTCAAATGCAAACATGTGGTTTCAGCTGCAAGCGCTGCAGCAACCATGAGGACATTTCAAAGCGGATACTTTACGCGAACTACACATTGAGACTGAAACGTGAAACTCATTTTAAAGTGTTTTTTTCTGTTCACAACTTAGAGCTGAGCCCGGGACCTTTTTTTTTTTTTTTTTTTTTTTTTTTGCCTCTCCATGTGTTACGGCAAAAAGGGACAAGAAAAACATCAGCTTTTCATTTACTCCACACAATCCCTAAAAACCCTGAGTATTTGGGACAATGAATTTGGTGTTTTTGCAGAGACATGTGGAGTCGTTTGTCTTTTTCACATTTGCTACTGATTTGCTTCATAACTACTCCATTTATTTTTCTACTTCTGAGTGAGCCAAGAACTAATATATAATATAAACTGCACCAGATGAAAGTCAAACATCGCGCTGATTGTACGACAGCTACTCCTTTGATAAGATTATTAACTGCTCTCGTGTCTCTTCTCTCTCTATATATATATATGTGGCACCAGCCAGTAAGGAATTAAATTAAGTTTGGATAAAGTCGGGAAACGGAGGAAACAGCATCCCTGTCTCCATCCTGGTATTTTTGAATTTTTTTTTTTTTTTTTCCCATTTCTGGCCTCTTGTTGTCGCTGTGATGTTGCCAGGCAACAAGAAGACACTCATTGGCATCACTGGTACTAGTAACACTTACGTGAGAGCTGTAACACAGATAAAGGAACAGCACCTTTATCGACTAAAGAGATGAATCTGGGTTTTGCATCGCCGTGGCCCGTCTGGACTCTGGGTGGTGGCTGCTTAATTGAAAACGGAGAAATAATTACTGTCTTAAGAGTGATGGAGGAGACACCGGGGACGCTGGGAAATATGGGACTCCACTGGGACGGGAAAGTCTGACTGGGAGTCAGACCCACTGGGATTTCCTCCACCGCCACCCAGTCTGTACCCAAAATGGGACCGGCACATACGAGCGCATATTTTTCCTTTTTTTATTTCACTTGACTAGAATTTGCGACCAAAATGTAGTGACGCGAAAACAGACAAAATGTGATTTCCTGTTCATACTTACAGACTGATCAGAGCGCACGCACCAGGATCCCGAGGGAGCGGGGCCATAATAACCCCGCCCGGCAGTGCTGGGAGCTGATAACAAATGGCGATGGACTGGCGGCTCTGCCGCCGTTGTCTGAGGAACAGTTGGTCGTTCGACTGTCCTCATCAGCAGATTTCAATTGGCTGTGCAGCCTGGCATGGAGACCTTAATCTCTCTGCAGACCGTTATTTACATTTATGACCCTGCGGAGGAGGAGCAGGAAACAAAGAACAAATCCGGTTCATGATCTACAGAAAATCAAAAATTCCCAAAGCAAGTAGTTTATTTTAAAATGATCTAAATCAGACTAGACAGAGAGGTGATGAACTGATTTGAGTGAATTTCATTTTGACTCTTTTCTCAAGCTCATTTTGAGTTTGGATGAACTGTTTGGTTCGTAAGGAGCAGAGATGATAAAAACATTCTCCTCATCCATCCTGTTCTGCAGACATCCGATTCATCCCTCTTGATTTCCAGTCGGATCCACCTCTTATCTCCCTTGTCAAGCAAATCTGTACGACACAAATGAGCCCCTGTGAGCCAGTGACATACCCAGAGATGTTTTGCATTTAATGCAGTCAGTTTGTTTGGCGTATTTTATGTAACATCAGAACAGAGAATGAGGGTTTGAAGGCAGTTATTTTTGCCCCGCTTACATACATACGAGACATTTTTATTTTTTTAAGCCCTCTCTCAGCTGTAGCTTTTAAGAGACAGGTTTGTGCGCGGTGTTTGAAAAGCACGCATGTGTGTGAGGCAGAAGTGAACGAGGGAGTCTTGAATAATCTGCAGAAGAGCACTTTCTAGTGGTGCGATCAGAGCACAGCAGTGGAGGCTCAGCGGGAGCAGCCTGCCTCTCAGTCTGTTGTCTGACGCTGCTTCACCCGAGCCCCGCTCTTTTCACACACATGCATACTTCTGAGAGCAGACTGTCTTTCCACAGCAAACACTCTACTTGACGCTGCATGGGGAACGCCAAAATAAGCAACTGCCTTTGAAGAAAACATATTTTGATGTTTAGACATGTGGATTCTGTGAGAATTTGTAACATGAATATGCAAAAAGCACCACTCTGCCCTCTTTCATTTTAAAGATCCATTAGTTTTCGTCCTAAAAGATGCTCTCCATAAAAACTGACTTTATTAGATGTGAAAACACCTCAGTACACCCTCATTTTAGCTCTTCAAAGAGTCATTTAGTATCCATTACAACGTCATCAAACCTCATTGACCTTAGGAACAGAGGCAGGGTTAGTCTTCAATAGCCCCCTCAACAATGACTAACAATAGGACCAAATGGCCGGGCTGCTTGCTTCCACAACAACAGACCACCAGCATCCACCATTCATCACAGTCCGAACCCCCCCACCCCCAGAGTCCCGGATGATTTGGACGACATGATTCGCTATTCTGAGCAGCGTATTTTGCCGCTGTGTTGTAGCCAGTGACGGGGGATGAAGGACACAACTGCTGTTGCTGCACTGCTTTCTCTTTCCGTGCATTTATTGTTTGTAACATAAGCGAAAAAGTGTTGATAATGATTTGATTGAGATGTTAAAAACATTAGAAATACAGTACCGTGCAAGCAGACGACTTAACATTTAATTATTACACCTGCAGGGGATCGCTGCACAAAATGCTAAAATGTTGAATTTGTATCCTGTGAGTACATACAGAACACAATTCACCTGTATTTGAGTGTTCACATACAGATTTTCTTTTGTATGAACACTTAGTAACTGACCACAAAACTGGTAACTTTGAAACGTATTTTAGCTTTATCAGCGAGGAGATGCTTTAAGTTTTAAGTGCTGGATTCAGTTTGTTGTCTCAAAGTTTTTCTGGTTGTAGTTCCTCCGCAAGTTATTTTCACCTTCCAGGTTGTTTTCTTTGTTATACTGTTATCACAGCAAAAAACTTCCACAACATGTATCCCAGTGACTTCACCAGTCTCGATGTGTTTACCAAGCCACATTTATTGAGTTACATTACAATTCTGATAACCACTACTGATTCTGATATCAAAATGGGGCTGTTTTTTGTTGTCTTTACATTGAAAAATTGCATTAAATGCAAAAACAGAAAAACATAATAACAATAAGAATCTACTGTACATTATCCCACTCTTCAAATAATCCAAAAATAACAATGCTTCATCTGAACAGGATAAATCAAGTCGGGCTTTTGCAACAGTTATCGGATCTGACTCGTCTCTTGAAAGAATTTAGGGTTTCTCAGTATAATCTAAGAAAAAGATGCATTAATTCCCATGGAAGAGCAATAACCAAACTGAGTATGTTCATGAAGCTAACAAAAGCTAAGAGGCTAAAATTAAGTTAGTAAAGCACACACCCTGCAGCGTCTGCTATCTTTCACTGGTATCAGCATTTAAAAAAGTAAAACTAATCCTCTGAAAATCCTGGAGACAAAAGAACAGCCGTTCTGTGTAGTTGAGGATTAATGTTTCAGAAATTTACCAAGCAGGAGATATTTCTTCAATACAGAGTTACAAGAACTGTTCAATCCAGCTTCATGCCACATGAACAACTTGCTGAAAGCCAGTCCCAACGCAGCAATCAGTTTCACCACATGGACATCTGTACTACTGGTGAGGTCAAGTTTGGCAGGCCAGGTTTTTCTGTGTTTTTTTACACAGTGCTCCTGTTTTTATCTGCAAAACCACAAACCTAAAACATTGTCGTCAGCTGAACATTTGTGGGGGAAAAAAAAAAATGTCTGTCCAGTTCAGTGACGTACTCTGATTCATTTTTTTTAGTATTGGTGTACAGATTGGGATGCTTTGCTCCCTTCTTCATTTGATTTTCAACAAATCTCTGTCCGGAAACCTGGAGCAAGTTGTTGTTTTCTTTTTTAATGATCAAAAAAAAGTGAAAATAAACAATCTTGTACATAGTAGAGCAGGGGTGTCAGACTCATTTTCAGTGAGGGCCACATCGGCATCATGGTTGCCCTCGAAGGACCAGATTGACAGCATTAAACTACACCTTGTTAAATAACGGTTTCTGTATTTATTATGTATTCAAGTGTCAAATATTTAACAATTATAATTATTATTATAACAATTATTATATTAAACTCAAGGTTTGTGGTTGTAAACCTTCTCTCGCACAAGTAACGGTTTGGGGAGCATGCCTATGTTCCCTCAGCCCTAGTTTTCCCATGCTCAATCAGTGGCTGAGTTACCACTATTAACCTAATGGCTTAACACAGGCACTAACGTTACCAAACCGCTATGTTAAAGTACCCCACTAATAATGTCCAGAATGTTACCAAACTTCTACAGTAGTACAAATAGTGTTAGTACTCATAAAATGAGGTGTTAGAAAGTTTGTAAGTACACCAGAAATTCCAGACATTATTAGTGGGGTAAGGTCATGGTGCAAAAGACCCCAGGTTGAAATTACTCTGAATCATCTCTTAAAAAGCGACATAAAACTAAAGATGACTTGACTTAGAGTTGCATTTTGGGAAAAATCTTAGAAATGAGGGAACATAGGGCTGTGGGATCATTGGGCTGTGGAAACATAGGGATGACCCCACGGTTTGAAGCGGAAGCGATTATTTGTTTTTCTTGTAGGCTAAATTTAGCATACTTAGCTCCGTGTTTGCTGTCAAAACGCCGACGTAGATTATGCTCTTTCACGACTGACACCGCCTCATAACACAAAAGACAGGCTACTATTTCTTCACCTTGAGGTACAAACTTGTATTCGTTTTCCCGTTGTTTGTGAAACTGTCTTCCTTGTGCATCAAATTTTCTTTTCTTGGACATGTTGAGGTTAATTTGTCGAGGTTTGTCTTAAGTTCATCAGTTCTAAAAAATCATCTTGATGTCTTGTTCATGGTTATATGTTGAATTTACCTTTATGGAATAAATAAAGTATTTTTCATTTCATTTCATTTCATATACTGTTATCTTGTGGGTAACGATGAAATGCATTATGGGAGATGTAGTTTATTGTCCATATGCGCTTTAAAGCACCATAAGCTTATTCTAAGTCTTTAAATATTGGTTTAAATTTTAAGCCAATAGTGCACAAGCCCTCGAGGGCCACATAAAATGAACGTGGCGGGCCACATTTGGCCCGCGGGCCTTGTGTTTGACACATGTGTAGTAGAGGATAGTTTTTAAAATATTAGTTCAGACCTTAAAAAGAAAAAAAGAAGAAAAGTTGGTGCATTTCTAACTCGTGTCTTGTCCAGTATGTTTACTGTGAAAGATGTTAATATTTTCCTGCATTATGTGTAGTGAAACCCATCTATAAACCCACAGATACGACGACGTTTTACACTTGTAATCCATTCACTGCTCAACTACTATATTAGCCCAGTGACCAAAATGGAAGACAAAAGGCTTCGTCTTTCCCAATTTCCTCCTGGTGCAGCAGCCTGGGCCTGCACCAATCTGTAGGACAGCTAAACCCGAGGGACCCACTCACCACCAGCTGACTGACCAAGCGGCTTGCTCAAATGCACAATTAGAGGGTCTTTGTTTCACCCGGAGTGGCCCTTTGTGCTGTAATGTCGCCTGGCACTAGAGGGGAACGTCATCAGTCACTTGCTGAATGGTCCGAGTCAGAGGACACACACGCACACACACACGCACACACTCAGACACAGGTTGGAGATTTGTGGCCCTATCAGAGCGAGGGATCTGACAGCACCCTGTGGTGCTTCAGTGGTCAGCGCTCCTCCTCAGCAAGAAAGGGTGTTAATGTCATGTGAATGACGGTTTATCAATAGATTCATGGCCGTCACTATCCGTTCAAGCCGCAGCACAATTCCTCACATTTTACTCAAGTTTCACTCCCGGCTGCCAATTACGCACCCAGCCATAAGTTTAATCTGTCTCTTTATCCTCCCGTGTCCGGAGCTTTCACGTGACTTTTGGACGGAGCGGCGCTGCAGTTCTGGATGAGGGACAGTGTGCAGGTCTCTCTGAGCCCCCTTCATCATCATTAACACTTTTCTAATCTTCCAGTCCTCAAAGGAAACGACCTGAACCCACACTGTCAGTGAGCGGGAGTTCATAATCACCGCCCAGAGTCGCAGCCAAACATGATGCTGTGGTTACCAACTGCAAAAGTACAAGACCGCGGCTTTACGATCCATCAGCTAGACACCTGAGGGAGCTACTTGTGAGAGCAAGACATCAAACACGGGTTGTAACGAGGAGACAACAATATCTTTGTTTCACAGGCTTGAGGGCCATAATTGAAAAGCAAAGCCTCTTGTTGAAACAGTGTCACCCAGCTGTTGGTTTTGTTTACACAATGTTACATCTGATTGAAGATATCTTTTTCGTGGGAAATTGACTTGCTCGCCTTTTTCAGCATGGTGTCGGGGAGCTGAAAATAACCATCCACTACTTTTCATATTTTATTTTTTTGAAAATACGCAGAAGGTCGGCTATAATTTGCAGCGGGATGAAAAGGGTTCTTTTTTTTTTCATCTCAAATTAACGTCATAAAAAAAGAGATATGATTGAACCCTGAAATTTTGATGGTCAAATATATTCCAGACTGTCAGGCTGACGGGGATTTCTCCGGTCATGTGCATCAGACATCACACATGTCAGATCAGAGCAGTCATGATAAGACCTCTGCTCCCAAACCCCGGCCGATGCACCCTTCTCCCTCTTAAAAATTGCAGTTTTGAGCCCGGATTATGACATGGTTGACATCATTTGATTTGCCTTCCCAGGAGCTCTGAAAGTGCTCCATTAAGGTTATTGCTGGTGGGGCGTCATGCCAGCGCAAGCGGCCTGTCCCTGTTATCCACAGACTCACCTGCTGAGTGTGAGCTGTCCCGTTAGGATTAAGCCAAGTTTAAATTTGCACATACTTTGAGGTTTTTTGCGCCTCCTCACACGACACTCAACTTGGGTGGAGAACAAGATGGTTTTAATGGTTTTTAATGTTTAACCATAAAATGTTGTAGAGATGATGGAGTCTTGCAACAAACACCTTTTTTTAAAAGCTTTATCCTTGTGGACGCTCATTCACCTGTTAGACAGTGATCCTTTACTAATAACAGCATTCAGCCCAGTGATGTACGACGCCGCAGGCCCTCGCATCCAAGTCTCTAATCTTATGATTCGCTGGTGTCTATATTACGGCGACACACAAGACAGAGCGTATTCAATGAAGACCCGCTAAACTGACAACATGCCATAAACCAAAAGGCACGAATTGCGGTTTCTTTAAACGGCTATCAAAGGAAGTCGAGTCTGTTGCCAAGGCATGGACTCGAAACCAAGCTGAGAATAGAGCAGCACAGTAAATCAGCAGGGAGTCCTTTTATTTTCTTCCTGGTTCTGGTATCATATCTTACTCAAGCATTTTTTCTCAAGATGGAGGCACAGACTTGAAAGAAACAGAGAAGGGAGGAGGAGGAAGGGGGGGAGGGGGGGGGGGGGGGGGGGGTGGCTGGAGAAAAATAAGAGGTGGAGGCCAAGCGGGCAAGCAGGACAGTGACATTCACGCGTTGCGACGTGGTGACACTGACAAGGTGTCCTCCCGCCGCTCGGCCAAGCTGTTATCACAGTCGGCCCTCATTTCCAGGTCGCAACCCTCAGCGGCACCGGCATTATTGGGTCGCGGCTTGGTGCCACGACCAAGCCCTGGTGTGGGCCGGCGATGCCATTGTCCAACGGTGAAGCATGGCTTTGAGATACTGAACACACACTCAAAAATCAGGCACACACACACACACACGGACTCGCTGATCTGCCCTGGCAACCTCCCTAGCAACCATCTGCCCCGCTTTGCCAGGCTCAAGATTGGGCACGGCGACAGTAGCGATGGGCATGCCTTGACACGTCTGAGTTAATGGGACAAAACAGGGGCACACAAGAGGACAAAGGACTCACAAATGAAAGAGTGCAGCCAACAGAGGGAAGGAAAAGAGAAAGAAAGATGAGTTGCGTGAGTGTTTGGCTCATGGGGCCAAAGTCAGGCCGGTGGTGTGCAGAATTTATCTTTTACAGTCCTAAGATAAATGTCTGGAGGGAGAGCTTGCACATCCACAGGAAGTGATGAAAGGAACCCAGGGGATACGTCGTATATTCATCATATAAACCCATCCCAATCAGGAAGTGGAAAAGGCGGACCACCCCACAACCAGCACAGCGTAAAGCGCTGTTGGTAGGGGTTGTTTCAGTCGTGATCTTTATTCTGCCTTCTCCGTTTCAATGCTAACTTAACCCTCATCAATTATCTTGTCATTGTGTTGCCAGTTATTAGCATTAGAAACCAACAGAAAAAAACCTGTGACATGACAACATGCAAAGCGGTGACAAAGACCTCGCATTTACTTTCATAAGGTTTTCTTTTGAAAAATAAAGGGAATGATGCCTGACATTGAAGAGAAACCAGCTGAAGCGTTTCGACTTTTTAAAGGACTTCAGTAATTCAGGTTGCAGAACATCTGCCTGGCCTGGTTTTGGAGTTTAAGTCTGATAGACTTGTGTTAGACAGGTCGCTTGCATTGTGATATCTGCCTGGACCAGTCCCAACCGTGGATGCCCTCGAGGTCAACGTTTCAGTGGTAGGGAGCTTCCAGAGTGACGGTTTGCTTCCTATAGCTATAGATGTGAAACTCGTAGGGGCGGGTCAGGGCGGTGCTAGGGCGGCGAAGGTCCGGGCGTGATGCGATATCACATGTAGATACATCTTCCGCTGTCGAATGCCCTGGCTGTTGTTGCCTTATCAGCATTGCACCAAAAGGGCCTCCGAAGCAGCAGAGCAATGACCTTAAGTCTTTCCTTTTCCCCAAACAGGGTTTTTTTTTTTTAACATGCAAACGCTGAGCCATTGTCAGGCCATAGACACAAATCAAATCCCCACCCCTTATAGCACCCCAAACCCTGAACCTAATCAAAAAGCAGGAGACACCCTCAGACAAGTCATGATGAAGCCTGTTTTGATTCCAACTGAATTTAATGGCGGTTGTTTCAAAGCTTTTGTTCATCTCTGTTGACCAGGTCTGATTTCACACGACAAACCAGAACAACTTCCTTCTACGAGGAAGTCTTGAAAAACAGAATTAAGTTATGAAAACCCCTTTTTTTACACTAATTTACTCTGAGAAAGCTTACCATGGTCAGTCTAGGGAGTGTATAATGACTTGAACAGGATGTCAGATCAAGCACACATCATTCCTGGGTTTGTTGTCGCTCTCTTCTTTTTCTTACTTCCTGAGAGCCTGAAAAGGGTTTTTTTTTTTTAAAAAAAAAAAAAAAAACGGGCAGATTGACACGACTGACTCAATGATATGATGAAGCAGATGAAACTGACGGGAAGGGTTAGGGTTTTTTTTTTTTTTTTTTTTCAATGCCAACTCTCTAGTCTCCTACCAACCCCACCCCCCCTTCCTTTTTTCTTTCACCGTCTTGCATTTTTAAAGAGCTGAGAGGCCATCGCCAAAGTGAATGAACCATGACCACGGGCAGATGCTCCCCACATCTCCGTCTCTCAATGTGCCCTTCCCACTTTACACCCTCCATTTCCCACAACTAACTTAACACTGCTGTTCCAAAGAGGCGCACAGTACATTTACAATGTTTTGGGTGGACTTTCTGTAAGTCACCGTAGCTGATTTCAAGTTAAACTGGACTTACAGTGACGACTTGGGAGGTAAAAGTTCTGTTCCTTTGTATTATAATGTATTATAACATATATTTTTTCAACTTATTGTAAACTGTTGTTTGTGACAAGGTTTTTTTTTTTTTTTTTTTGGTTTCGGTGCCATTTTGAGTAAATGCCATTTGTTAATTTTGCCTTATTCCCTCTGGGCACTTGAAGGCCAAATGAGCACAGATGGGACATTTCATCAGTGCTTTGGAACAGTTCATTTAAGTGATCTGGACTCATAATTATTGTTTCACACTCTACATATCACACTTTATCTCCTTGCAGAGTATTTTATGCTGAACGTTACTGATAAAATTGTGACTGAGCAATAAGTTACTGCAGCACATATAGTAATGCAGTACTTTTAATAAATACCATTTTAATTCATTTTCAAAACATTTACTGCGATCTAAGGTTGTGTTTTGGATAATTAATTAACTGCTGAATCTTTAATCAAAATATATTGTCATGATTACAGGAAGTAGAACAAAAGATTTGTAACGCAGGAGTATTACACTTAATGTGGAGAGAATTTATTATTCTGGAAATAATTCCAGTAATGTAAAAAAAAAAAAAAGCTAATAATTGTAGATATTAAAATAAACATTTTAGTATGAGAAAATAAAAGTTACACAAAGCTTCACAGCTCTTCCAACAATTTATGCCTTGTATTTATCATGTCAGACATTTATACAACAAGAGTTTAAAAACATTATTTAGTTGTAGAGAAGCTGCCAATGCTTGTGTTTTATTTATTGGGCTTTTGAAATAAAGTAAACATTTTTCTCCTTCAGCAGAGATATCAGGTTTGCATTAGATATTCTTTGGTCGTTATGTTAATTTATGTTGCTAATTTTCAGTCTCCAGAAGACATTTTTCAGCATCAGTCCCAACTGCTGTGATGTGAATAAAATCAAACAAGAGATTCTTTCAAAGAGAAGTTAGTTTTAATTTGTGGGACTGTGTGTGTGTGTGTGTGTGGTGACCATGAGAACATTACTGGGAGCAGACCAATCACAGGGAAGCGATGGGCCCAGTGAAGCCAACAACAGTCTCATCAGCCTGCTTTGCCAGAAACAATGTTTGCGTGTTGCCTCCAGAATTTCAGCTCAGATGTTCTGTTTGAGATCAGAATCACTACCTGATGAAATCGTTCACTTTTTGACAACCGAGGACCCGGATCGCCCTCTCTTTATGACACACTGAACCACTTCTACTTTTGTTCTCGTCCAAGTCTGCAATTTATTTTGTGTTGGTTTGTTTTGTTGAATGCGTGTAAGCTGTGGAGTGAAATAAAACAACAGCTCTAGCAGATTTACTCAAAGTAAAACACCTATGTTATTATAGTCATTAATTTATTTCTTTATTTGTTTCTTTAATTTCTGGAATTCAGTCATTTATTTTCAAGCTCTTGAACATAAACAAACATGTATATTAACACTATTGCTGAAATCTGGAGTCTGGAGGAAACGCTTCACTTGCACAAACTCAGCGTACAAAAAAGCAGAAAAAAGTTCTATTAAGAGGCTTATTGATTAAAATAAACGTGATTTGGAATTTCATTTGAGGGTTATTATGATTATAAGCTAAGAATGAATACAAATTAAGTTTTAATAGATTAGGACCGCTGTGAATGTTCAAATGCAGCCGTATTGATAAGAATAATTTAAATAATAACTCTAAAAACCTAAATCCCATCAAGGAAAGAGGATCTGCTTTTTCTCAAAAATTGAACACAGACATAAACTTTATTATTTTTTTCAAAAACACTGAATTAATTTTTGTAAAAGCCTGAATAACTGCTACCATGTTTCTTATCGTATCCACCTTACAACTCAGATTGAAAGCCGGCTGACATGGCTTCACTAATTCCCTATCACCTGCATCCTCGCAGGAATGTGGCAGACATGATATGGAATAATCCCTCCATAGAAAAAAAAATAAAAAAACCCCGCCGCCAAATAATTCTGTAAATTGAAACTACTCTATTGCAGTGTGTATCAGCTGTGATGCGGATGGCATGTTATTGCTCGAGACAACTTCTCTGTTTGGAGATGGAGAGGAGGCTGCCTCCTCTCGCTCCCGGTAAAGGATATTCTGATAAAAAGGTAGAGCGGATGAAGGGGCGGCGGGCGAGAGGTGATACAGCACACAGAGAAATTTCATTTCCTGCCTTGTACGGATGGAGAAAATAGCATCAACTGGGAAAACCTGGCCAAGAGATGGGAGATTTCCCCTCCCAACATTGATAACCATTTGTTCATTTCCTGACAACAACAGGCAAAAAAAAAAAAAAAAAAAAAAAAGTCTCAAGTCACTGTAGAAATGAAACAGGCTCAGTTCTCCCCTCTCTTTCTCGTTTTGTTCTGTGGGAGTCTATTTCATCGGCAACATGTAGCAGTGCTTCTAATCACAGGATCATTTATTACTGGAGGAAGGGGGGGGGGGGGGGGGGGGGTTGGAATTTGCTGCATCGGCTGCATAGCTGAGAGACGAAAGAGAAGGGGTCCGTGGTCAAATTCTCCCACTTTTGTGTCGCTTAGCTTCTCTCCGCCAGGTCGGATTTGCATTTTAATGGAAGGCTTTTATAGACTTCTCGGTGGCGTTCGTGGCACCACAAGTGGCATCATTAAGTGAACTAAGCCGGATTAGAGGCGATGCTGAGGTCAGATATCCATACGCCAAAACAGAACCGGAGCTTTCTCTCTCCTGGGATTAGATGGAGACGGAGGGACGACAATGTGTGTGTGGTGTGTGTGTGTGTGTGTGTGTGTGTGCGGGTGGGGGGGCAACAGCAGATTTTTTTTTTTTTTTTTTTTTATAAGTGAGTGCAGTTAAAAGAGAGGGAGAGGGAGAGAGACATAAGGGGAAAGAGTAGAGACAGGCTGCAGAGAGGTGATGAATTGCTCATAAAGTGGCTCCTCTTCAGCTGGAGGGCCTCATGGATACCTGGTTTGGCTCCAGCTCTGTTTTTTTTTTTTTTGTTTGTTTTGTTTTTTTCACAGTATGATGTAAAAACCTGGAAGTAACTGTTTGCAAACCGGTCCGGACCTGCCCTGGAACGATCAGGCTGATTACGCGGTGTCACATCCGAGGTCTCAGTCGTGTCAAAGTTCAAGTCCCCTTCAATTATGAATAATGTCGCAGATAAGCAAACACAAAAGCAGATAGCTAGAATGCTTTCAAATTAATACATGTAGATTTCTGAATGAGCTGATTAAAATCAAGGTGGAAAAGCAATATTAAATCCATATAAATTAACATATTAATGTAAAAATGTATATCATCCAGATAAATTAATATATGTGTAAATGTGAATATATTTTGGAGAGATCAATTTACTGTGCACATTTTTAAGACACCTGACCTCAGAATTTATGTACTTCTAGAAAACTAAAACTTTTCTAGATTAAAATTAGATTTGTTTAAACTAACAACCCTGCACTTTAAATTCTTGTGTATAAAGCATCAAAGCTAGATGCAAACTGAGATTAAATTCAAACATTTATTCAAGCTTTATAGTTGTCATTTAAATGCTCTTAAAGAGGGTTTTTCTTTTTTTTTTTTAAATGAACATAATGATACTTTATAGGACAGACTCAACTCAGAGTTTTGCAAAGCTACTGAATTTCCTCCGCCATACTGGTTCAGCACGAAATGGTTGTGGAGCAGAACAGGAGGGGCTGCCAACGAAGACAGAGGGAGGAATGCAGCCGTACAGCCAACGCTCCAACTCCTACTGGCCTGATGGGACGCGACAACATGGCAGAAGAAAATGGAGAAGCTTCTTCACAGCGTGTGAGAACGGGGCGTGTCAAAGGGGTCTTGACATAAATTATGATGTTTATTATTAGGATGCTTCAGACTGCAAGCATTTATTCTCATTTTGTGACTTTTTTTTTTTTTTGAGACAGTATAAATACATTTTATAACTAGATGCACCGATATTTTATCTGTAGGTGTCACGTGTAGTGCAAGCCTGCCGCCATCACAGCAACGCTGGGAGGAATAAAGTGAGCGGGCCGTCATCCTGCACTAGTTGCCCGGAAAGAAGCACTTTTAACTATTTAATCTATTTTTCAAACCTTTATTCAGACTGTGTTGTGATGTCACAATTGCAAAAAAAAAAAAAAACTTAACAAAAAAGCAATGAGGATAAGCTGTGGACCCGTCAGGTGATCTGGATGGAGAAAGTTAAAGAACAAATTGTGGTTTTTATGCAAACATGTTGCAAAGAAGAAAACACAAAAATAATCCCCAGCTGTTAAACTTTGTGAACTCACTTCCAAACTTTACACATGAAGCACAAGATCGATTCACTGTGTGTGTACAGATCTGTGGTTGAATTACAGCAACTTTTAAGGCGTGACTCTAATAACTGCTTTGCAGAAGAGCCTGAAATGACAGCAGTTTTCAGTTTATCACACTGAAAAAAACAAAAAAGAGAGCTGCTATTGCCATATTGTGATCGCTTGAAATAAAATTACAGTTTCAAAGTAATACTGGCAGTCAGTTAATGACAACAAACAACAAAGCACATTATCATCCCCATCATCTGAATTACATTGCTAATTAATGCGCTAATAATGAATTGGCGATTTCACCAACAGAAATCCCAAGTTCCTGTTTTATTTTCAAGGAAGGAATTTATTATAAGGTATTTATTTACTTACTTAGCATCCATGTTTAAAACAAAGCAGTTTGATTCATCTTCACTTAAATAACTACTTCATTATCATGTTCCCTATAATGTAAAAAAAAGAAACTTTCAGTGAGCAGCATCACTGGTGGTAAAGGTTAGTATGAAGACCTCCCATAATACATTATTTGGACACAAGGTTTGTGTCCAAATAATGTATGCTGATATTATTCATTGTATCAATGACACCAAAGAAGACCGCAAATAATTACACATTATATATCCATGAGAAACCACCATTTTCACCGTTTCATTCAAGTTTATTGCCCGTGAGAGTACCAGGAAAGAAAGAAAAAAAAAAAGACTAGATCTAAAACTTTCAACTCTCAACTGTTCTGCTGTCTTGTTTTCCAATTAACCTTTCCAAGGCCAACCTTTGCATGAAAAGACACGGATCAATGCCCTCAGCGATAAACATCTGCAGAGCACCTATAACTCACTGGAAAAGTGGCTTTGTAAATGCTGAGTAAATATTAACTAACGGGTGTTTGCCGTCCACAGGTCTGATGTGTGCCAGGTGCAGATAGGAAGGGGAAGTTGCTGAACCATTTGAAAGTGCTGGGAACAGCTGGAAATAGAAATAAGTCAACAGATCCAAGCCTGTGTCTTCTTTGTGGCGACCCGCATGGTTATTTAAACACCTCACCGCTCTGTAGACTGAAAGAAGTCGCCATGATCAAACAAACTGCACGTGGTGAGGACAGCTACTGGAATTAAGTGACTGAGAGGCATCTGACAAGGTTTTACAAAGAACACAGTTACAGAGTATCCAGCATCCAGGTTAACCACAGTACGTCTTGCTTTCAAGACAAGTCAAAAAGCTTTTTTTCTTCAATCTGTATTAAAATTTTGAGACTGGATCAACATCAAAAAAGCTGACCGGAAATTCAGCCCAAAAAAAAAAAAAAATTGTCATTTTTTTTCTACCGTGTCCTCTTCCCAATTTAACTCGGTTAGGGTTAGAAGTACTGATAAAATAAGCTCGACATCAAGTTTACTTTGATGTTCGAGCTTACTCTCATCAGAGTAAAAAGACGGGATTACTTTGTTCCACAACAGTACAGGTTTAGCACCAGTTCCTAACTGTAGCCTGTGGTTGTTTATCCCACCTCCACTCAACTCACTGGGGCTACTGGGTGGAAATGGTTTGGTGTCAATTATCTTTATCAATTCCAATTAGATTTTTGGACTTATGGGGGATGCCATCATGGCAGTAGCTGACTCCAGCCAACCCAGTTAATCCAAAAGTGGGCGACTGGATGAAGCAAAGAAGCCTGGACAGTCAGTGGAACATGTCCACCTTACCTTCAGTTACCACAAGCTAGCTATTTCAGCTTAGCTCATGGTTATCTATGTAGCTAACTGAAGGTATGGTACTATTATTCTGATTAATAATTGATTGTGATGGCCATTCAGAGCTAAGATGAGGAGTGCAGCTGCTCTGGCAAAGCTCTGCTGAAGCTACCACAGCCATCTGTTAGCTGGACAGTCAAGGTGAGCCCAGACCTTTCCAGGTAGGCCGAACGTAGCTCGCCTGGCCGCTTCAGCTGCCAGCTCTGCCCCTGACCAAACATTGCTAGCTGGTCAACAGCTGTAGCATGCAGCCAAAGGCAGGCTTGGTCTCACCTGCCAGCTTGGCTTTTCCATAGTTCTTCATATTTGTTCTGTAATCACACCACCAGGTTGCAGGTTCCTTTGTGCAGCGCTGTAGCCTGCAGTGATGAGCTTCCTTTTGTTTACTTCCTATACGTAGCTCAGACATAACAACAGAGCAAATAAAGCATGTCTTAAAAGACTTGGAGCTGATGAATGCTGGGCATCAGTAATTTCTACTGACACTGGGGCACTCGATCTCTCCACCCAGCAAGAAAACGATGAAGAAGAAATAGTATTGAGAAATACAAAGACAAAGAAGAACAGTGTTACAAAGGAGACCAATTATATTTGTTGCGGTTCATGTTGACACCACGTGTATAAACATTTGGAAAAAGGTGCATGCCAGGGTCGGACGTAACTCACAGTGTAGGGTGGCCCCCCTATGGTATATACAACACAGAAGTGCAGCACAAATATAAATTTGCAGCTTTATATAACCCTGCCTGTAGAACTGTCATGAATGTGAAATCTAGCTATGGAGCACAAAGCAGTCTTTTGTATCTGGCTGTAAGTCATGTTTATTTCTGCTGTAAAGTTGGATATTTTAACATGGGGGGGGGGGGCACTTTTGGAGTCAGCCCCAGCATTGGTGTGAATTTAGCCAGATGTAACCCCTTTTGGAACTGCCCAAACAGCTGCAAATAGCTGGAAATACCTCCTTAAATAATAAAATAGGTGGAGTAAAAACTGAAATATTGACTGATCAATATTAATCACCTAAAAGTTTTTTTTTTACTCATGTCTTTAGTGACTGATCTCCCATGACTCAATACAGACTCAAAGCCAAGAAACAGTATGACAACAGATCCCCAGTTTACTTTAGAATATAGACATAAAGGCTTTCTCCTGAAAGACAGATGGAGGAAACAGTATGAGAAAACACACTTGTCTGCCTGAGGGTTGGAGGAACACAGCAGAGGCTGCAGCTCGCTGAGAGGAAGGGTGACTTTAGATCACAAACATTTGAAATACAGAAATCTAACAAATGAGGCGAAAATAAGTAACATGTCAGGAGCTTTTGTTGTAGATCTGAAAAATGCACCCACATACAACATATCTTAGTGTTATTTGTGTTAAATGTGTGTGTGAGTCTAACACAGCGTGCTGTGCGGAGATGAGCTGCCCGTCACTCAGCAGGCATCCGGCCGTGGAGGTCACACCCCAACAGTTGCGAGAAGAAGAGATTATGTCTGTGTGTATTTGTGTGTATGTATGTGTCTGTGTGTTTAAAAAGCAGAGATTATGCATTGTGATATCAAACTGGGTTAACGTAGTGCACTGTGTTTGCATACAAGGGTGCCACGGACCCGCGGGCTTTAACTTTAATCCCCACGCACACTGAATCCTCACCGGCTGATTTGGCACTTTTTCAGAGTATTAGGCCACCAGGCGAGAAGCTTTGTTTACCTGACAGAAAAGTCATCATGTTTAATAAAACTCCCACTAGGCTCCATTTTCCTCTGCTCTTTCTTACATCTCTTCAAGAAGAATCTAACTTTCGTTCTGGCCCGCCTCGGTGACTCCATGCCCTCCATGCATGTTTCTAAACCCTCACTCAAAAGAGACGCGAGTATGTTTCTGTGAGATGAATGAGTGGATTCTTGGTTCAGGATCATTTTTGATTACAAGTTACAGGCACATCAAATTAGCTTTGCATCGTGACAAAAAGGCTGCATACAATTGCACGCTTTTTAAAGAGATTTAAAAACCCAACATGCAATTTCTGCCGTTCTATTTATTATTCACGTTTAGCAAATGATATTAGGATGAACATGAGGTCAATCTCTCACCAGAAGTAAAACTTAAATGCATGGTACTCTGTGTGGAAATTAAATACAGGGATTAAATAGAAGATTCAAATCAATGAGAAAAACACCACTTCACAGTTGCTTTGATTAATGATCTCCCCTGGAATGATAAATTAAATTTGAAAACTTTCTGTACACATTATTAACCCCCCCATTTTCGAACCGATCTAAGAAGCTGCAGGCTTATTTCCCATTATGCTGATAATATGGACATGGTTTGCCAAAACTCTTTGTGCTAATTGTGTGTTGGTTCAAAAAGCCATTTTCTGTTAGAGTGCACAAATCCATTACGGCCTCCTCCTTAGGCCGGATAATAGGGATTGAATTGATGCGGGGGCTAAAACATGTGGTTCAGGTCTCCTAAAGATATGATTGATCATCTTATTGCCGAGTATTCAACCAGACTGGTTGATTTAATCAATACTGTTACCGCTTTTGGATTAAACAGTTTTTGCTAATGAACCCAGATTTTAAAAAGATGTGAGAATGGTAGCAGGTAGTTCGCTGGTGGAGCTGTTTTTCCTCCATTAGGAATTCAAATCGTCCTCAGCACAAAGCCTACATTTTTCCTTTTCAAAATTAAGGGGAATTAACACGTTTTATATAACAGGTATTTATGCATATCAGAAGGGACACCCTAATGAATACAAATATGGGTATGTTTCATTGCACACACATTTTCCTGTATGAACCCCACTAAAACCTTGTTCTGCATATGGTTATTACCATGAAAACAATCATTTTCTGGTCATCTTTTTCTGCTCATTATCTACTGATTAGGGATGCACATGGTTAACCGTTTAACCGTTAACCGATAACAGTAAATTAATACTAACGGTCAATTTTGTTTTTAAGCTACGTAATTCAATCAACTCATGGGGGCGTGTCGACAGGTGCAACAGGCCTCTGAATGGCCAATTCTACATCCGTGTAGAAAATAGCGCGTCATCGAAAAAATGAGGAAGTACCCACATCTGTACGATTCTTGTTCTCCACACTACAAAGACAGCACATATTCTAGTAATTCATGGAGGGAGATTGAGATGAATGTGGGTCTGGATACGGCCGAGACGGTGAAGAAGTGGAAAAACGCAAGAGATAAGTTTAGTAAGTTTAGCTAGTTCGTGATTGTCGCTCTTGCGTTGTGGCGTGGAATAACATAGCGGAGACTGCGCTAGTATAAATCAAAAGTGACGGCGGCATCTCTGCGACAAGGTGACGGCGACACATTGCCGCGAGAGTATACACGGGGAAGTGTCCGTATGCGTCCACGACAACTTGCGCAACATCGCGACAGCCAACCCTCCCAGACTTATCGGTTAACGGTTATTAAACGTTAACGGTCATAAAAAAATCTAAAATGTGCATCCCTAGTCATCTCATATTTGGTGTGCAGACTTAAAAACAGAGACCGTTGCATCCACAACAACCGGTGGCACAACCTGCATGTGTCTGTTACAAGTGGAGATTTAAACATAATGTCGTAACAGTTTCAGAGGGTTTGAGAGATGCAGAAAAACACTGACGGTCATTAAAAAAATCCAAAATGTGCATCCCTACTGCTGATCAATCTTCCCAGACTGATGAGCAGCCAGTGTAGCTTCTCTGCTTGGGTGGTGGCAGGAGTTGAGGAGTGTGAGAGGCTGTTTTCCAACCAGTAAGTTATTGCGCTGATCCCCAATTCCCCCACTGCACAAGTTGTAGGTCAGGGGTGGGAAAATCCAGTCTTCAAGGGCCGGTCCTGCAGCGAACCTGCAGCACACCTGATTCAAATCAGATGTTCTGAACTGGTCAGTAGAATCACATCTCAAACATCTTAACATGCCCTGGTAAGGTGGTTACACTATTCAACTCCCTGTATGTGATGTTTCATCATTTCATTCACACTTCGATGCTAATTTGGAGTGGTGGTACAACAGATCCCTATACCCACTGACTTCACAAAAATTCTCTCTTGTGAAATGGATCTGGCACTTTTCCCATTCAAAGCTATTTCTACTGGAAGAGATTGTACAAAACCAACTGCAGGGCATGATGATGGCTGCAGAATTGCAAATGACGCCTTAAAAAACAAGATTTTACTGCAAAACCAACAACAGCTGTTCACCAGCATGACTGCACAATGTTTCTGATGTCTTTCGTTGATACCAGCCATGCTGTCGCTCAGCCACTGTCACATGCTTCGTTTCCGCAGAAGAAACTACTTCTGGCATCCAGAGGCGGTTCCTTCTGCATTGGTTGTTGAAATCAAAGTTGAATCCAGAGGAACCAGACTAATTCTTTGCATCAAAGAAGAATTCAAAGAATTTGGATGTCTGACTACACTAACAGGTCCCAGGCATTTTCAGGAAAACTTATCTCCATCAGCATAAGTGACTAGAGAGACTAATAAATTATACAATGAACTTTCATCATGGATTAACAGCCCTTCGGACACAGATGTTTGTGTACCTGTCACAAAATATTGTCAGCTGATTTGTGTCCACTTTCACCAACTGGTTAGTTTTAGGTTTATATGCTGCTGAGATGACTTCAGCGGATAGAGTCACCTCATCAGTCAGTCTGAACTGACCAAGCTTTCATGGATGTAAGGCAAAACATCTTCAAGAACCAATAAAAGAAGTCTCAGTGCCTTTGATTCAGGCCTTTGAGGATTATCATGACCTGGATGATTTACAGTCTACACCGGTGTACAGGCATTTAAAAAATATGGTCCGAGTTTGGAATACATCATCGTCTGGCTTAAAATAGACCATGCTGCTTACAGGGTTACAAATCTTGTCCCTTCTGATAAAAAAAAAAAAAAAAAAAAACAATCAAGTGTATTATCTGTATTATATATCTGTCATATGTTGCGTGATTGTTTGTCTACATGTGACCCTATGATGGACTGGTGATCTGTCCAGGTTGTACTGGGAATAGGCTCCGTGACCCTGCACAGGAAGAACTGATAATAGATGGATGGATATCTGTAATATATCTATATTATCTGTAATACTTATCCTAACAAGCTTTGCCAGTTAATTGCTCAGGGTTGAACTTTGCTGTTTTCATGCTCCATCTCAGACTTTAAAAGAAGACATTTTACAGTTTTCCTTAAAAAATGTATGAAACGTATAAAGTTACTGGTCATGTTTGTCATTACCTCAGTTTTGTTTTTAAAAATATCCGTTCTCTGAAAGGTAAATGGATCTTTTGTCATGTTTGTTCAGGATGCTGTTATTCTTCTGTTATCATGTGCCTCTACTTTATTAACAGAAAACCAACCTATCTGCATCTGATAGTTCATGAATGAGCCGAAGCAAACGTGTATCACAGACATTACAATGCAGGTGCAATGCTGGCATGTCTTCCCACCGAGGAGCTTTTGTCTGTTTGTGCTTTTGATGCCAACTTGGTGCCCACCAGGTGATCTGCACTGAATAGTGGAATGAATATCGAAAGAGAAACAACATGCAAGTCATTATACCAGAGACTGGAGAAATTATACTAATCGCTCACGCTGTGTGTTTCTTTTACTTCATTTTACAAAACAGAATCTGTTTTCAGGAATGGAGCATTAAAATATAGAAAAGTATGTGCTGGGTTTAGTTGGGCGGGTGGAGTAAGAGGCCGTTCGATGTTAAGATGAAAAAGAGTGACTAAGTGGATGTTTTATCCAGATGGATGCAGGGCAGATTAAAAATAACATTTCTAAAAGGCTTGAAACTGGTTACAATCTGTATTCCAGTGGTTCTCAAACTTTTAATACTGCGTACCATCTGAGAAACTATTCAGCTCTCTGAGTACCACCTATGATGACCAACCTTTAAATTATATGCCATTATATGCCTTCTCAATTACCTTTACACTCTGGAGAGATGCTTATTCCTTACTGCGGTTATTTATTGTTACCTGAATTTCTTTTGAAATGTTGTATTTAAAATTTTATGTTTACGATTAAAAAAAAAGAAAAAAGTGAAAATGTGGAAAAAATGTAGAAAGTCATGACGTTGCCCTGTGTACCACCAGAGAGCGCTCGCGTACCACTGGTGGTACGCGTACCACAGTTTGCGCACCTACTGCTGTATTCTGTGTTCTTGTTAGAGAACATTTCAAGAGGCATTTTGAAAAATGATTTCCTATATGTCCTCAAAATAAAACCAGAAATAGTTGGGGCCAAATAGAAATTAAAAAAAAAAATAAATAATAAAAACAATGTTTAATTAATTTTAAAGGCAATTATGAAATTGCTACATTTTTTGCAGATTGTTGTTTGTTGGTTTGTGTTCAAGATAACTGAAAAAGTTATGGATGGAATTTTGATGAAGAAGTCAAAGTAGTCAGGAGTTGTCAGAAATGTGAAAAGGAAGAACTGATTTCATTTTGGGTGTGATCCGGAAGAAATCCTGGATTCTGGGTCACTTTCAAATTTTTCGATAACATTGTGGTAAATGGGGCCAAAAGTATTGTTTCTCAATATTTCCGTTAATTATTGCCCAAAACTGATCTGGATCTGATCCAGAAGGCAGATTTTATCGCAATCTCTATAAAAACATTGAGGTTGTTTAATTTCAATATATTGACTTTGGAAACAAATATTGCATGGAATTTTTAAAGCATTATTATTTATTTTTGTGTGCATCACAAAATAAGGGAAGATATGGTACTTTTTTAGCAGTCCCATATTGTCAGTGCTATATGTACGACTATTATTTATGGTGTAAATCGCTATATGGGGGAATTGTTGCGCTTGGCGGAGGTCTGTGCTCTCTGAGTGCTTTTCTAGTTCATATTTTTTATTATCAACTTGACTTAATTTTGCAGTATATCTCAATTAATTTAGTGCTACTAAGAACATAAAAGACAAAACAATAATGTTATTTCAAAACAGGTGATGTTAACAGGAGATAAGACTTGATTCTCTGTAGAGCAGAGATGAGCAGATTCACTAATGATCCTTAAATCTTCATTCAGGCAGCTTCTGCATCTCTTGGCTCGAAGGCATCTGGAACAGACGCTCACACACTGAAAACACCCACTGTGGTTGGATGAAGCCATTAGTCCAGATCTTGTTTTTGGAAGAAATGGACATCATCTACTTCAGACCAAAGAGAAAGGGGACCTTCAGAAAGTTCCTACATCCAGTCAGTCTAAAATCAGGGTCTGTGATGGCATTGAGTCGTTTACACTTCTGTGATGACATCACTCACTCATTAATGCGCATTGAGATTTTAGAACAACACAGAATAGCTTCAAGACAACTTCTTTTCCAGGGATATCCGTGCATTTTTCAAATGTTTTGAACATTTCATCACTTGTTATGCTCGACATCAGAATCTCTTCCAGTTACTATGAGAAGGAACTGCAACATTACAAAGTGGTAAAAGCCCGTCTCGTGTTACTTGGAATGCGTCACAGGCCTGAAGTGCAAAAGTGGATTTATATTAATAAATAAAATGATGATGACGAGGACAAAAATGTGACATGTCTCCTAAGAAATCGGAGTCAAAGTCAATCTAAGACTTGCAGATTTCTTTTGTTTTTTTAAATTTGTTTTCTTTTTTTTTGCATTTTTCAAATCATCCTAACTTTTTCCTGATGTGGGGTTATGAACTTTGCGGTGACGCGTTGATACAAACGTCCCCGGGTCCTAAAACCTTCAGCATGTTGAAACGCAGCATGACTGGAAAGGTGAGCTTTAATGAGGACACCTTTCTTCTTTAAGCAACCGTGTCTGGAAGAGGAGAAAGCGCTGGGATCAGCCTGCTCATCCTGGACTCCTTGAATGTGTCATCTCGCTCTAATAACCCCCCTTTGATCTGAATCTCCCTCTTGTTTTGTCCTCTTCTCTCCCACTTTCCTCGTGTCTGCTGCTTCACCCCTCATTCATCTCCCCCCTTTCTCTTTTTCCATCCCCCTCTTCTCCTCTGTCCCATCTGCTTCTCATTAGACCTTATCTACGTTTCCACATTCAGTGTTGGTTTTTATCTGTCTAATTATGTCGCTGCTCACCTACGGAGGGACTAAGAGAAGCCCTGTGGCATGCCGGGTGAACAATTCTCAGATGCCCTCATGTGTCCTGCCCCCTTGACTTTTACACACCCGTATAAAAGCAAGCTGAATTTCCCGGTCCTCTTTTCAATCCAGTCACCTTTTCAGCATGGCGGGGGCCCTTTGAACAGGGACCCCGGCCCCTAAGTCCCCAAAAAACAGCCAGGCCTGGAGATAAAACTCCCCAGACACTCTTCCATTATGAAGCAATGATAGGAAGCGCAGCGGGGAGCAACGCACAGAAATACACTCCATCTTGCACATGCAGGCGCAGGAGGCAGACACACTCATACGGCATGCACAAGCGCTGCGAGCGCATAAAGGAATTTACACACACTCCTCCCCTGCTTCCTTATCAAGCTCTTTCAGTACCTGCTGCGTGAGCTGCATGTGATCTTCTCAGACATAATCCCATAAAGAATCCAGCTGTTATTGATAGAATATTTATACCGCTGACTGCCAAGCATGGATCAGTAAATGGAACTGGTAACCATTGTGGGCACTCTTTTTGTTTTTCTTATACATCATATGTAAACTCTATTTCTGCTCTCCTTTTATCTTTTTTTTTTTTTTTTTAGTACAGTCATATTTTTGGCTTTAATAATTAAACAGTTCTCAAACAGCTTTTGCACTTGAACATGTACAAGAAAAAGTAACGTTCACCTTCCTTCATCCATTAACAAATACGTTGATGTCCAAGTGATAAGAGCAGGTTTGTGAACCAATAGAAGTCTGTCTTAAATCTAAATACCCTCATTTTACACTTTATTCTGTGGGTTTTGATAATGTTTAGATGCTCTAAAGTCTTTTAAACATTAGGGTATTACAACCAATTTAAGGGAAGTTTTTCAGTTTTCAGTATTTGTTACAAACACTAAATACCAATTTTCAAAATGTATTGGGGAAAAGTGATATAATTGTAAAGATGACCATCACTTTTAATGCTTGGGTGAAAATCCTTTGCAGTAAATGACTACCTACATGAAAATAAAGTTGCCATTTTAAGCCTCTCACTCAAAAATTTAAAAATAAATAAATAAATAGCATTAACAGGATTCCCAGAGACAATCTGAAGTAATTTTAACTTAAATGTACAGAAAGAGAATAAAAAGGACTGTTTGTACAGCCATGTCCTACTGGTTCCTGCCACCTTGTTATAAGTTGACTCCTAAATGTGACACAAACTACTATCAACATGAAAACAGAAACTATTTTGTTACAAAACTATTTTGTCATAAATATCTAATTACTAATACACTTCTATGTATGTCAAGAAATACATTTTGAGTCTTGCCAAAGGCTTAAACCAGCAATTTATTTTGATTTAGGTGGACTGTCCTACGTGCTGACATTAATTGCCATCTTGCTCCAAACACATCTTCTTTTATCACTCAGGACTGATTTCGATTTACGTCATTTATGTTCCTAACAAAAATTTTACACTCCTTACCATATAGTAATAGATTTGGGGTTGCTTTATTAATTGACCGGGCGCTGTCCATCCCTTTTTTTACTTCAAGACAAATGAAGAAGATAAAAGGTCTGGAGTTGTTATCAGGTATGGAGTCGGCATTTGGCAGCTGTTTGACTGGAACTTTTTCCTCAAGTCACTCTAAATAACGTAACAATGTTGAATTGAAGAGATACGGAAATAAGAAAAACTTCTGATTAAAATCAGGTGCTGAATCCCAGTCTGACGACTTATTTACGACTTATCTTAGTGTGAAAGAGCCAAGAATCAATGCATCTACCTGGAACCAGAACCTTTTACCAGAATGATGGGAAGAGAAAAGTATGGAGAAACAAAGGGAAAGTTCATGATCCAAAGTATACCACATCATGTGTCAAAAATGCGGAGGGAGTGTCATGGTATGGGCATGTGTGTCCACGAGTGGAACTGGTTCACTGGTGAGACCACCAGCGAGCCAAACAAAAAGGACAAATCGAAAAAAAAGATTGACTTTGACTTCTGTTGCTTTGCATACAGTTTGAACTCAAGACATGTCACATTTTTTCCTTGCCTATCTTCATTTTATTTATTAATATACATCCACTTTTGACTGATGAGAAAAGTAACAAGATGAATTTTGAGGTGTTTAGGACTTTTCTCACATTCAAACCTGCTACAAATGCTACAAAACAGCAGCTGGACAGAGCAGATACATAATGGTTCTGGTCACACTGTGAAAGGAAACTTTTGGATGCAAAGACGTGGAACATTCTTAAAAGCTCGAGTGAGCTGTCTGATCTTAACCGTGTTAAACATGCTTTTCAGTCACTGAAGACAAAAACTAAAGGCAGAAAGATTCCACAATCAAGCAGCAACAGGAGGTGAGTCCAGTGAGAAAACTCAGAACGTATTGATGTCCATGGGCTCCAGACTTCAGGCAGTAATTAGATGCAAATGATTTTCATTCAAACACTTAACAATTATGGTTATTTTTATAATTATGTAACTTTGCCCGAGCATTTTTGGGCGTCTGAAACCAAATGTTTTTGAAAAACTTCTGAAAATAAAGCCGAAACGAAAGCTAACACCCTGTAGCTGCTCAGCACAGCAGGGCTTTTCATTCATAAGCCAGAGATCAACTTGTCAGGGTCTACAGCCACATGTAGGTGGAGGGGGTCATCTGCAAGCATATGTGAGTGTGTGTCAATGTGTGTGTGACAGGACCTACTAGGTCAATAACCCCAACAACAGTGTCTCTTCCTTATCTGCTCACTTGATCCACACATATGCGTGCACACACACACACACACACACACACACTCTACAACAGTGCGTACAATATGTGATTTTAATGAACCTAATCTCCAGGATCACCAGGTCTCTGAGCCGGGAAATTAACGAGAGCAGGTTAAACACACACAGTAGGTTCAGTGAAACCCCTTTCAAATCATGTGTGTGTGTGCATGTGTGTGTATAGGGGTGAAATTGGTTTTCCTCGGGATTAAAGGATTAAAAAGGCTGTTAGTTCCTCAAAGTGCTCCAAATACACCCCCCTCAATATTCATTACAGCAGATACAAAAGGCAGAGCGGGGCTCATAATAGCCCCAACCTTCTAATCATTTCAAGCAGGGGCGCTCCTGATCAGGCACACTGCGCCACACACATACACCCACACGCATACACCCATCCATTCCCTTTTATTATCATTATCCACACTATTAGCATGATATAAGAACTGTCTGGAAATCACAACAGGGTGAATTTGATGCAGGAAGGAGATTACTGAAGAAACTGCAGCTTGAAGACTCTCTAATATTTGTACATGAGTCAAACCCCTCGTCTGCTCGCCGCCTTGAGAGTCTCTCATCGTGTTCGGAGCTAATGATTCCCTGCTCTGGTGCCAACAGGTCCGATGTGAGGTCCTCAAGCAGTATATATTGTCGAAGAGGATAATAAATCAATATTAGTGTGTGATCACAGCCAGGAGCCGGCCTAAGTGCCCCCTTCTCACACTTCCTGGACAAACTGTCCTTTTCAAGTCGTTTCAAGCTAGGAGGAGGGGGGAGGTTTATTTGGACGTGATTGAGAGCAATTCTCACCGTGCCCTTTTTTCACCCAGCAGGCAGCCACTTGTTAGCTGACAGCAAAAGAAGGATTGGTTTACACCGTGCGCCGCTGGCCCACCGCCGTGTGTGTGCGCGCGTGCACACGCGAAAGTGTGGAGTCCTAACAAGGCTGAAATTGATGCTGCTTTGGGTAGGGAGTCATTTTTGATGGTTGCTGACATTCAGCTCCAAAAAATATTGCATGGGATGTAGAAAAGGTCACAGCCAAGAGCAAGGAACTGAGGAGATAGAGGAGGAAATGGAGAAACATAGGAGGCTTGAGAGTCAAACCCTTGCAATAAGATTTAATGAACAAATTGAAACTGAAAAGGTGTAATAGTACTGAAAAAAATGAAAATGAAAACATCCTTTCATCCTAAGAGCAGACAGACAACATCTTTTCTGTTATGATGAGCATATTCTGGAGGAACATTCCTCTTCAGTTCTGGTCTCTCAGCAATTCAAAAAATATGTCATATTGTTACCTATCTGAGCTTAAAAATTCAGCATGGGGTTATTATTACTATTAATTAATTTAATCAAAATATTTGAATCCTGAAAATTCTTGAGCACTTATACTGCAGGAAATGTCCACTTACAAATAATGTTCAGCCAGCTTAACCACTGTAACAGAAACACTAAAACACTACAAGAAAAGACAAAATTTAATTCTGTAGAGAGTGTTATGATCCCACGTCACCCTGTACAAGCCTACTGACTGCCTCTGCTATCTCAGTGATGTACAGTCCAGTAAAGAAAAAATGAATAAAACCTCTGTTAACGTCGAGGTTTTATGTATGAGACATAATAAAAAAAATTTTTTTTTTTTTTTTAAAAATCACCTGGTCCTTAACCAGGTCTTAAAATTAAGGTATACAACGTCAGGTGAACAAACAACGCTAAAGATATAGCCAAGTGTGAAACTATCTGTCAACAATCGGCTTTACTGAAACTGAGTCATGCAACAGGACAATAATCCCAGTTTAACACAGTAATATTTACAATTAGAGAAAAGAATCAAGGTGTTGCATTGGCCAAGTCAAAGTTCAGACCTGAACCTGATTGAAATGAGGCGTCAGGTCCTGAAAGAGTGCTGTTCAGAATTGAACAATGCTTTAAAAAAAAAAAAAAAAAAAAAAAAGAGTGGACCAAGATTCGTCCACAAGAATGTTAAAGACTTCAAACATCATTTAAAAAAAGATCAGTTGATGGTCCATTGTTCCCTCTGGCTTGACCTCAGAAGACAGGACAGTACCCGAGTATGTTGAGAGTGTTAACCAGACAGGAACAGGTGGAGTGTTTCACTACTTTTTTTTTTTTCTTTTTTAATTCCCCATCTCCCATATTCCTGTTATCACCACACTGATGTATTGGGGACACCCCTCAAATGGGACTCATGTCGACCCACTTTAAAATTTATTGAGGAAAAAGTGAATCAGTCCTCCGTATCAGCTTACGGGACCTTTAGCTCACCCTTTCCTCCAGAACAGCCTCAACCTTGGGACGGTGGTGGGTTTCCTCACCTGAACTGATCACATCAGGTCCTTCAACAGCATTTCCACTCCATTAAGTCAAAAGTTTCACTTATTCAGAAATTAGAACTTCTTTCTCCTTTAAATGTTCTCTGGCAGAGCGGTTCGCGAGCTTGGGATCGTTGGACGTCATGCTCAGTGAACCTCCTCCTGTTGCAGTCCATTACGCTGATTTCCTGACATTTAACTTTGAATAAATTAAATATCTTCTTCAAACATCACGCAATTTCAGCATCACCAGCTCATGAAAAAGTCCGACATCCTCCTGGGCCATCTACTCGTGATCTATCAGAGTTGGTTAGTTAACCTGGGTTAACTTCTAACCACGCACATCCCTTCTTAAAAGTGACAGGAGTAACGACTGCGGAGTGTTACTTTAAGTAAATGTTAGTTATAGAGTCTAGACACCTTTCAGCGTTCTGGCTCAGTGGCACTAAGTCAATACTCCATGCTTGGGAAAAAAAAAGGATCCTTGAGATATAAAAGTATACAGTTTTTATACTCTGTTTAACTCCCAAAATGAATCAGGTAATACATATTTTGAAAAGTGGAATACCAGACATTATGATTGAGATAAGCTTAAGATATGCTGACATGACTTGATTGAATAAGAATAATTTAGCCCAGGATCTTAAATCCTTAATATTTCATCACATTACACTTCTGATATCCCTCAATAATGCCTTATCAAAAGCTAAAAATTAACAGGAAAAGTCTGTGCAGGTCTCTGTGCATGGACTAAAGCCTTGGTTTACCATGAGACAATCTAAGAACAGAAATCAAACAGGCAGAAAAATGAATACCGAATGACCGAGTCCTTGCTCGTCTCCTGCAACCTCGGAGCTTCAGAGGGAGAAAAACAACAAATATCTCTCAACAGCCACTCTTCCAGGATAACTAAATAACTTGTACAGCAGATACGAACCCTCTGCTAGACCTCCCGTTACGTCTCACCCCCTCCCCAGCCTCAGCTGGTGGCAGAACGCCAGCTAGCTTCTGCCTTATGTGGTCGTAAAAGAAAATAAGAGAAGGCATCCATTACCGTGTCTAAATTTCAAATGACCCACTAACAGGTTATCGCGAAACACATTCCACAAGTCAATGGGTTTAATGTCCGAAGGGAAGGAAACTCCTCAACCTGAAGTTCATGCTTTTAAAGACGCTACTCAGGCATACAACACCCCATCAGCTACTGCAGGAAAGAGGGAAACCATTATGCACATCATTTTTCTTCACTGTTAGCACACTGTAGCGATCACAGAGCCCCTCTCTCAATGAAATCAGGCTGGTCTCCTCCCCATATAAATCATCTACCCCTTCTACGAGAACAAAAATAAAATAAATGAAGCTGCCGCAACTCCTCCACTCCTATTTCTCGACCCAGCTTTTCATGACTTCTGCTCATCATTTCAATTCGGGGTTAAGTGTTCCTGTCAGGCTGCTTAACAGCTGCTTATGAGACTTTAGCCAACGCTGACTTTTTGGTTTATTTGGCTGTTGTCTTTTTATTTTTCTTCCGTCGTATTTATTTTTACATTGTTCTGGTGAGGACTGCCAAGCACATGCGTGACTTGCCAATTCACGAAAGCGCATCCGTGAATATTTTTGCTTCACTTTGGACTGTACGTTGCTGCTTTCCTCCAACTTGAGGACTTGTCTGAACTTAAATCAAAACGTGTGATTGCTACACTGAAAGCGTGTGGATCAACCGAGAGTCTTTCAGTGTAAACGAGCGTCGTATTTTTAGTGATGTGAAACACCGCCGAGGCCGTGGCGTCTCTCCACCTGATCCTCCTCTTACCGTATGTACTCTGTGAAAATGCTGCTAGCACGTCCTGCCTGTTTCAAGAGTCTCGGGAGCCACACACACTTTCACCATTTATTTAAGATGCTGGAATAAATTAGCCGCGCCGCAACCTTTGACTGTCGCGTTTGTTCGACACGAGCACTCCTCCCACTCAGCTGCACACCTCGTTTTAAGATGCTACAATAAATTGTGGCTAACCTTAGCTACCACAGACTGCAGACACGTTTTACAGCATGCGGCGCTACATCGAGACCTCCCAGGGTGGAAGCGTAATGGAAGCGCTGGGGCTCATGATGGCGCTGGCGGTGCCGCACCTGAATTATACATGATGAAGTGTAAAACTGTTGTAATATTTGACAAAAGCTTGAAATTCAAATGATTAGAAAAATCTGTTTTTCATCCCAGCCCTAATACATAATATCTCTGCTCTGTTGGCTCAACCCCTAGTCATTCAATTTGCACACTATTTTGAACTAATTTCAGCATTTTTGAGTTGTCTTTAAGGGCTTTTCGTTTTAAGTTTATTTGTTCAATAATTATTTACATTTCCATCCATCTGCAGTGACAAAGAGTTTCTAATTTATGACAGATACTCTTTCTTGCACAGTCATAAGGGTCGTGCCTTGGAAATGCTTCATAAATGTGGTGAATCACGAAGCATCAACTCTCATCTGCTGAAACTTCAGAAGACAACTTGTCTCTTTTTTTTTTTTTTCCTAGCCTCCACATTACAGCTGAGGCACCACTCTGTGCCTACAGTAAAAACACAGCCCTCTCCATGTTGACTGCAGGCACAGACCGTCGACAGAAACGAAGCACGGAGAAGTCTGCCGCTCGTATGAAACAGAGAAACCAAAACAAGTGCCGCTTCCTTCAGGGTGGCGGGCTTCACATCTCCAATCCCTTGAAGTTCATATCAGTCAAACTCGTCCGCATATATCTTACTGAGAAAAGCTGCAACGGCGACGACATATACTCTTGTAGAGCGGAGGCGAGCAGCTGCGCCGGGCCTGTTCTCCAGCACTGTCGATCTGTCTTGCAGGATTTCTATGCATTCTTCCTTTAACACACCGCTGCGTGTGTTAGCTGAACTTTCACGAATGGTGTCACTGTTAATCTGTGTGGGAACCTTCAGATCTATAATAGATAAGATATTTAAGCACAATATCCCACACTGTTGCACTGAAATTCAAGACTGAAGGATTCGTCACTCTCCTGCAACAATTCATATGAAATCCAAAGCCGAGGGCCACGAAAACAACTGTGTTGCATTTGCTTGTTTTTCTTTAGCTTCATCAAAAGTTAAAAAAAAACTACTAAGATTTTTTTTTTTTTTTCATGGCAATATGGCATATTGTAATAGGAATACTCCAACGCTACGAGGAGTTTATAAAGACAACAGACACTATAGTAGAACAGATACAAGAAAATAAACAGAATAAAAAAGAGATTTCTGAGGAGAGCTGGTATTTGGAAAGACCAACTCAAGAATTTTTTCTTGAACTTAATTATTTTTTTATTCCCTGAAATACTGAAATTTTTGCAGCAGAACCGACATCGGCCGTGAAATGAGTGAAAGAATGTGCGGTATCGCAGTGTCAGGCCATTCACACATATTTCGGGCATGTCCTGTAATTTATGCATTTTGGCGAGTGCTTGTCGAAGAGATTATGAATATTTTCGGGATTCGAAATTCGCTGTACTTTTCTTACACTGTACTTGGGCAAAATCCCAGAAAAATCTCAAGGCCAAGAATAAATATCTTCCATAAAATATTTACGGGAGCTACGAAGAAATCCAATACCGAGAGCTGTTCACAGGCCGACCCTGCAACCTACAAGGCTAGTCGGTAGTCAACGAGAGACCTCCATGGAGAAACTTACTTTTGTCCTCAATATGTGCCAAGACAGGATGGAAAACTCTGAAGAAACCCAAAAGAAATTAATTTACATGCACTACCTGAAAACTTTACAGATATAGATAACAATGTATTTGCTTATACAGGAACAACTGATTTCTGCTTTCGATGTCCTGCCACACTTTCTATCCTTCATCTAAATCACTGGATTTAAATACGCAACTTCCTGCTGCTTTGAAACACTGACGTTTGCTCTGTTCATAAGCTCATTTACTCATATTTCACCATTCGGATTAATTACCCATCATCCTTCCGTTTCTTTACTTATTTCCATCGCGTCATCCACATTTGTCAACTTCTCCTCTCCATCACATCACTCCTTTCCCTTCCCTTCGACCTTTTTCCTTCTCGTTTCTGCCAAACCTGGCTTCATTAAAACGTTAATGAGGCCCATTAATTGACCGGCGGATCAATTCCGTTGCCGTTCTCTTGAGCCTGAGCTAATAAGGTGTGATCAGTGTTAGTTCTATTCACTGAACCCTTGTGTATGTGTTTGTGTTCTGCCATTACTCTGATCGTTATTGATTTCCTGTTGGCCGGCAGATGCCCAGGTGGACTTTCTCCAAGGATTTCTGTCTCTCAAACAGACTATTTCATAATCGCAGCCACCCAAGCAGCCTCGATAAAGCTAGATATAATCAAATAAATGCATTAAATACTAAAGAGCGAATAGATTAAAAACATGCCTTTAACCCAATTTGATCCCCTTGTTTCCCCGTTTTGTCTTTGTTTCCATCTGCCAGCTCATCTCGATGTTTTGCATTATCCCCACCAGTCTGCCTGGGGTTTTGAAGTGTCAGGGAAGGCATGGTAGCCTGGACCTCCATGGCTGAAGCATCCCAGAGGTTATAAGAATGTCGACACAGCAAATCAAAGTTTGATGGCATTCCCATATGCTTGCAGCTGACTGGGACAGTCCATCCCAGACTGCACATCGCCGCTTCTCTAATAATTCTTCGGATTCTTTTTAACCCTTAAAGACAGCCAGATGGCTCATGTTTAGTGCAAAGAACGGGGTAACCGATGCATCATAAAATCTGAAAGGAAATGCTTGCATCATAATTGAGTCGCACATTATAAGCACACAAATAGCTGAAATCTGCAGTAATTTTCTGTGAAACTAAGCAGCTCAACTTCTAAACTAGTAAAAAAAAAATCTACAATAAAATGTTTACTATGTGGCAATACATTGGAAAAGTTTATCTATTTATTTAATTAAATAAGCAAGTCAACTTTAAGGAGTAGCTTGTTGGGTTTCATCAAATGAATTGCAACAAAAAAAATAATAATTTGAGCAGAAGTCCTCACTTTCTTTGTCTGATTTTATCAGCGCGTCTCCTGCAGACAGGCCTCGGAGGACTCCCCTTTGAGGTTTGCGGATGATATTGTTCTCTGCAGTTTGCATCTGCTGGTTTGATAATCCAGTGGTTTTGCCGTCAGAGGGGGATTCTGGGAGTGCAAACGCGCAACAACACACAAACTCCTGGACTGTGACGGCAGCCATTGTTCCTCTCAAACAATGTCTTCACTTTGATGTCTGTGATGCTTGGCCGGCCGAGGGAAGTTTTTTCAATCTGTGCTTTTAGAGCCCAGCGCCTCTTCTTTTCTGTCTCCCCACTGAAAATCCAATAAAGTACAAAAATGGGACAATATGCCACATCTTTAATATTATACCAAATTATCCTGTGACTTTTCCTCCCAAAAAATGACTTTTTTTTTTTAATACTAAAACACAGAGCAGCACGCATGTGTTCAACTTTTTTTTTTTTTTCTTACAAAGTCTGGATATGTGTAAATGAATATTTATGCAACATTTTAAATTTGAAACACTATTGCGACAGGAAAAACCTGTTCATGCAATTATGGATTATTAATAGCAATTCAAGATCATTAAGGAGTGAAAAGTCTTTTTTGAGGAAATGCTCAATTTGTCTAAATTTTGATGTACAACGTGACATGTTGTGTGTTTTTGTTACGTAAGTAGAGGTCAGTTTTTGTTTCACTAAAACGCCATTAAAAGCCTCTTCAAAAGCTTTAACCCTTCTTGTATTGTCTTGCTGCAGGGGCAACATGCTGGTTGGGGTCTTGATTGACAGGTTCAATCCTCCAATGTTCTTCAACACAAAAGCTGACAAGCAAAAAGGAAATTGGCTTTTTTTTTTTTTTTTGGCTCCTTTTTTTTCTTTTTGTTTTGGTCTACTTAACCTGTGCCTGACTTCTCATTTATTGAAAGTTTGTGTCATTTTTTTTTTATCAACAAACCATGCTTTTTGTACATTTTTCTGCTCTTTAGAATGCAGTTTCTTTTTCATTTTTTAAGAACATCAATTTAAAAACTGAAGAATGTGATTCAGTGGGTTTGAAAACAAAAAAATGTGCCTATAGTTGCATTAATTCTGTAAAAAGATTTCTACAATTATACTTTATTATTATTTTCTGTGAGTCCCTGTTTTTCTTGTTTGATAAATTTATTGATGCTTTTGTCAAAGTCGTTTTCTTATTTCAGCTGTTTTTCAACTGGGAAGCATAATTCCTGATTAAATTACTTTCATTCCTTTTTCTTGGCCTATAGTTGTTTTTTCCTCTGTCTCTTTTGTCTTGTTTTGAAATACCTTTTTCCATTTAATTAGAATTATAAATGTTTCACATCTGAAACTTGGAAGTGAAGCCAGAGGTTGAGGCCTGCCGCTCCTGCCTGTGTGGCCTGTAATGACTTTAAGCCTGTAGTTTTGTGCCCCCTTCTGGCCGTCCTGGCAAACGCTGACCAGCTGATGTAGTTGTGATAAACAGGAATGAGACACACTCTTGCCGTGCAGTGGAAATATCTCCTGTGCCACAGCAGAAAGATTTCCAAAAAATATATACAGATTCATCACCACAAAGAGTCCAGCTGAAAACGGGACGCTTCTCTTAATCGGCCAAAAATATCACCAGCACAATTCTGCAAGTGTAAAATAGATTCCTATTTTTATGGCAATCTTTTAAACTAAAATACACCTTGAAAAAGCCCTCGCTCATAAAGGATTGCCCAACTTGAATCTGCACCTGTACAACAACGAAGACACACAATTAGGATCCTTCAGCAGGAGTGCAGCACTGAGGAGAAGTAAAATATTACGTAGAGCAACATAATCAGAACCAAATCAGCCATTTCCCCCGTCATCCCCATCCATTCGGAGAATCATCAAGGCTGCAGACTCTCCGTCTACCCTCACTCACTCCCTACCTCCCTCTCTTCTGCGACTCCATAACTTGTCACATTCCCCATTAATTTCAATGACAGATGCTGACTTTGCCTCTCCACCTTTTCTTTCCCCTCACTCTCCATCTCTTCCGCCATCTCCCCATTTCTGCCTCGTTCTCCCCTCATTTATCTCTGCCTCTTTTCCCTCAGCGGATCCGATGCCATCTTCCTCGCTCTCCTCTGCTCCTTCAGCCGTCCTTTCTTCTCTGGCTCTCCATCTTTGCTTCTGTTGGTTTCATACTGTTGTCTTCGAGAGGGGACGAGGAATGGAAGCAAAATGGGAGATGTGTAAAGTAGAGAAGAGGCAGAATGTGGGCATAATGAAAAAATGAGAGAGGAGAGAGGATGAGGAAAAAAGGAGTGCAAACAGAGGTGGAACCTGTGAACAATAAGATCCAAAAACAAAAGGGAGCAACGGAAGATTTTTTTAGGGTTAACAGCTTTTTTTTTTTCCACCAGTAACGCTGGTGCTACAGAGACTGGTGATTATTTTCCAAGATAAAAACTACATGGCAAGAAAAAAATTTGTAGTACAAGAACAAAACTTAATGAGTGTGTGGTTATTTTTTTAAATCGTGTACTATACTACTGTGAAAAAAAAAGAAACAGGGATGTTGCTGAATGTTCAGAAATATTTCCAGTATGCAGCCGACCAGTCCACCTCACACTGTATCCCATATAATACAGTGGTCACAACATTGTTTAGTTCTGCTTTCAAACAAGTATAAATTATATCACCTTTCTAAATGCTCAGGACGTCTTTAGCTTTAAACTATCCAACTTTGCAACTCAGCAACCCCTTACTGAAGATTTATATTGTTTTTTTAAAAAACAACAACTCGATTCTAAAATATTTCTGTAAAAACGATACGGAGAATGTATCCGGAGAATACCGGAGAATGTATACGGAGAATACCGGAGAATGTATACGGAGAATGAAAATGATTCAAATTCAGTTCTTGAATTTCTAGTCTGGCTTTAACGTCCTCAGTGAAATATCCCCCTCCGTTTAACGGTGAGAGTTCATTTTGGTTCTGACCACAATAGCTGCTTGTTCTGAGAACACAGTGGAACAATGGGACATTTATTTTACTACAATCACTGGTTTTCTCTTAAATTTGTGAGCTTTGCTAATTTCAAAAGGAAAAATGTTATATTTGGCATAATTATAAACAACCTCTTGTCTTACCTGGCAATCATTTCAATAATTATTCTTGGAAAGTTTCTTTTTGTTTTGTTTTGTGCATGAAAATAAATTAATGAACTCTAGAAGAAAGTTCTTTGTTTTGGGGGAGTTTTATGAGGATCCATGTCTTTGTTAAATGATCCTGCAAAGCATTCCTAGTTAGTAAAGGATCTTAACCAAAAGGAAAATCCCCAAAACTGTCCCATATTTTCTAGTGAAATACTTCAAATTCATGACTGCAGAATACATATAACACAGTAAGCAGTTTTGAAAATGGCCTGTGAGTTGCCAAGTCCTCTAACAATCTTTATTAGTGGCCTCCAGGCCTCCTTAGACTGCTTCTTGGCTGAGGATGCCCCACGTCGTCCTCCTCACGGGCTCATTTTGATCCATGAAAATACTGCTTTATTTTTCTGCGCTAAGCACGCTTTATGATCATTATGGAAATCGCTCCAGTAGCAAAGGAATTGTGGGAAATGGTGTTGAACCCATGTGAGGATCTAAACGTACGTTGACGCCTCACGCACACAAACACCTTTGTTAGAGAGAAACAGGTTCAATAAAAAGAGACAAAGCGCAAGGAACTGCTGCACAACAAAAGATTAATTCTGCAATCTGCTGATCCCAGAGAGGAAAAAGAAGAGACACAAATTACACAAAAACAATTTTAAAGCCTCGAGATCATTATTTTGTCTTTATTTCATGTAATTTTGACTGATAAGACCAATATATTATTTGGAGTCTTTCAGTTTCAAGAAAGTTTTAATGATCACTTCATGACATTATACCGCATATACGGTTTATATAACGCTGCTAGAGATGCCGATATTTACTTGTAACTCTTAACTCTTACATTTTTAGATTTGTGGCATGTAAACCAGTCAGATAAGCTGGAAACATTCAGGCCGAGATGCGACATCAGTCCTGTTTTTTAACAAGTTAGATCAGATCCTGGTCAGTGTCAGAAGGTTTCAGTTACCGATGAGGACCGAACTACAATCACAGACAAGAGTTTAAGTTTTCTTTTCTTTAAAAAAAAAAAAAAAGTTTTTTAAGATTCAAGCTTTGTCTGGCTGTTTTGGCTACTTGTGCGTCCCCTCTCTTGGTGTGTTCGCCGTGGCTTTCCTGGGCACCGCCCGCGACCCACGTACTGTTTTTGTTGTCGCTGCATTGCAAGCAGGAGGGTAAACAAATCCAGTTTTAATAAGGCCTTGTTGCTCATAATCCTCGCCCGCCCGCAGGTGAGGGCCAGCATACGGGGCGAGACCACGACGAAGGGACATCACCCGCACAAACACACACACAAACAGCAGCTGTCGCTTGTTTTCCAGGGCAGTACTGATCCAACAAGAACACCGTGGGTTTTATGGGAGCTGGGCCAAAAGAGGGAGGAACGGAAAATGTGGGAGAGGGAGGGGCGGATAAATTAATGCAAATGACACAAGGTGCAGAAGAGACGACAGGAAGGAAGAGAGGAAGCAGGGTTTGTCTTTCCTTATAAACGCCTCTGACGTTAAGCCCTCCACGGTTATTATGACTGAACATGAAGTGAAGTCTGTGCTGAAGTCGAGTTTGTTACAGCTCAACTAATTTACCCCTTTGCTGTTTTGTAAACATAATATGTTTGACGGGTGAGTCCTCTTCATGGTTACTTTGCCCTTGTGTGCTTTACAGCGATAAAATTCTTTCAGTGTGAGAGGGTAGGGGGAAAAAAAAATCAATTTCCCTCCTGACTGATTTGGGTACACAGAGCACAGACGATGACAGGCTTGTTGTTGTCTTTCAGCCTCACAAATGCACTTTTTGTTGTCATTTTGGCTTATTTCAATCATTGAGTGAGGGTTTTAATACATAAAAAGCCAGCGTACATAAACATGGACACAAAATTGAGGTTTTAATGATTTAACCTCCTTCTCCTTAAAATCCACTCATGTTCTTTCCCTTTTTCCTGCTTTATCTCACCATACTTGCTTTTCTACCCCTGCTTCCTTTCTTTATCCCCCCCCTGTCTTTTCCCATGCTCTTCTTTCCTGCAGCCCCTCTCATTTCATCCTCTCTTTTCCTCTTTCCCTCTCCTCCATCTCAACCCATTTCTGCTCGTTATGAGCTGTGAAAAATTATCATCTGCAGGATGAAGTGGACAAAAATTCTCCAGGCTTAATGGCCTGACAAAATGAATCGCAACCTTCCTCGCCATCCATCACTGCTCCTAGGCGACTGCGGTGAAGATCTGTGAAGGTGCTGGCTTATTGATTACTGGTTGTAACTACAGGAGTGTCTGATTCAGTGCTTGTGGCGTGCCACTGGCGGTGAGGGTTTGTGGGGGGAAGGCGGTTGGTGGTGGGTGGAAGGTAATGCAGGCAGGCGGCTGTAACACTGTCGAAAAAAAAAAAAAAAAAGAAAAGAAGAAAAAAAAAACTCTTTTGATAGATTTTAAATGCTGAAATATTGATTTCTGTCTGGTCCAAGGCCTGGCCGAGCAGGTCGCAGCGATTTGTCGGAGTTATAATGCCGGACACCCGATTCTACTGGCTACCATCAGTCATTGTGACAGCAGGAAAAATGAGAGAGGAGCGAGGGAAGAGAAGAAAAGAGAGGTTAGGAAAAGGGGGGGGAGAGAAATAACTCAGCGCTTCAACCTTTTACCTTTATTTGGTTCTAGCTTACTCTCCTAGACGTGAAATGCTGTGCACGTGTGCATACTCGGCTGGATTATCTTCAGCTCTCTGCATTCTTTGTTTGAATAACAGAAAAACAACAACGCCCACAAAAAAATGCAGCTCACAATAACATGAACACCCTCCGAACACCCCTCTTTCCCATGTATTTGTTGCAGTAGTGAGACGGGTGGTGGTGGATGAGGTGGAGGATAATGACCTGCTAAGGGACCCGACCATGAAAAGGTAATTATTGCTCTTAATTGCCGTCCACAGAGGATGCCAGGACGCAGGCAGGTAGCATTAATCTACATTAAAGCGCACGCATTGCTTTTCTGCTGATTCACACTCATTTAAGGCTGCGCTGATAAATGCACTGAATGTTTAATGCTGAGCTACAAAGAAAAGAGTTCAACAGTTAAATCAGTGATTACTAAACTCAACAGACTTTAACACTGCTGTATCAATACCAGGATAATTAAACATCATCTACTTCTTCCTACATCATAAAAACAGGTGACTATAGCTTCGGCTTTGTGACGTGTATTACCACAATACCAAAAACATCTTCAGTGATATTAGAGAAGCAACACTCATCAATCCAAGAAGGGTTATGAGGCTATTTCCAAACAATTTTACAGTGAGAAAATTCATAATCACAAATGGAAACCATTCAAGGCATTTACTGACGTTTCTACTAGCGGACGCCCCAGCAGGTTCAACCCAAGATCAGACTGTTCTTCTAACAGATTTAATTTCAGAGATTTGGTCATAATGCACATTTGAATGAAATAAAACACAGCATAGATGAACTACCAAAAAAAGGTCTCGTAATTGATCATTTCATTTTTGTGTATTCTAATGAATTTAGATTATTTTCTGTGTGATGTTGTCAGCTCTACAATAAACTTTCATGACTTCACATTTCATGTTTTGTTTCAGTCCAGTTGAGCAAAATACTGAAATTTTATTAAAATATTTATTAAATATTTATAAGACGACATTTCAGGAGTTTTTTTTCCTACCACTTTTGAAAATACTGTATTGCCACACCTTAAAATATAACCAGTTTTTCTTCTATATCCATTCTGCAAAATTACTACATACATGATATATGAGAGCTGGTCTCAGAGTTCTGATAAGCTACAAACCATAAAAAGAATTAAATGGAGTTTTAAATAGCTACATATATGTTGCACATGCTTTAAGAAAATCGGTCTGCGCTACAAGTGATATTAACCAGACCGGTGAGCCAAGAGTCGCATCCCATATTGTGAAAGAGGTGCATGTGGAACATCACTCAATAACACATTGCTACAGGCGGTGGTGGTCTGTCACTTGGCTGCCCACCTGCCCACAGTCCCATTACAATTCTGCTATACATTCCTACCTGTAACTTATAAGTGTACAGAAAGATGTAAAAAGGACTATTTGTGCAGGCGCATTTCCTTTCTGTAACCATCACCTCATGATAGGTGTGTACAAGCCACCCTCAATAGACGCAAAAGTAGGACAGTTCATGGCCTTCACTTTCACTCAAACCTGCTTCGATTCAGCTTGTTTTGTACTAACGAATGTTTTCACTACTTGCCATCTAATGATAGATCTAGGGTTGTTTTAACTCGAAACTGTTCCTTTAAAAGCACAACTGTCAATGAAAAATAGGACAATATATTCAGTGACTGGAGGAGCCAGAAGGACACCATTATAGGACTTAAAGTTCTCCAAAAATAAAAACTGAATTGACTCGAAGGTCACGTAAGAGATTTTCAACATTGTGCTGAATATGGCCTTACCCTTTGTTAAATAAGCTGACAAGTGCCAAATTTAGATCTACGTCTCTTGGATTTCAAGAAACCTCCGCAGGATTTTGAACTAAATGCTGTGATCTTGTGGATTAAATGCATTTTTCCCCATTAGCCGTATCTACGGCCGAAAGTAGCCGCTGTGAAGATGCAACCCCGGCTGATACAGGATTTGGGAGTTGGCATATTGTTCAGTGTCCCCTTAACCCAGTCCTTCTCAAAAGTGTGGCGCGACCCCTTAGGGGGGCGCGGTGCGATGCCAGGGGGGCGTGTGTGACCCCAGGGAACAAGCCTTTTTTTTTTTTTTTTTTTTGCCGTACTGGAATAAAATGTAATTGCACATGCACTCCAGTAGGGGGCAGTGGCGCTCTCATTATCACAGTGAGCGCAGGGAGTATTAGCAGTGTTGTGTCCGTTTTTTTTTTTTTTTGCACCGACATGCGCGCACACAGCACAGAGCAGGAGATAAGACGAAGAACCCTCAAGACACCACAGAAAAATATTTAACAGGGATGAAGAGAAAGGCGGAGAGAGTCGAAGATAATGAGACAAACAAAAGTCTCCAGAAAGTTAAGACGAGGAAATATGACGATGCTGACTACGGTGGGATTTATGCACTTTAAATCTTTACAGACTAAAAAACTATTTTAATAAAGTTATTCTTTGTTATCAGTTATATATATTTATGTTTTTTTTGTTTCTCTTAATGTTAATAAGGGTGCAGTGTTATGCAGCGGTTTACTTTAACAATTTTACAGACAAATTATACTATTCATAGTCAGGGGGAAAGGTGGGGGGGAGCGGCTGTTTTCTTCTTCCAAAGGGGGGGGGGGGGGGGCGCAGCAGAAAATACTTGAGAAGCACTGCCTTAACCACAGAGATAATAATGGTAAATAGTGAAAAAATATTTTTCTTTTTCACTTCAAGAACTTTTTATTCAAATGTGTTACAAATTCTGTTATACTGTAAAGTGCCTATTTATTTCCTATTTAAGCACCTGCTGATATTCACTCCAAGAGTTAATGCAACTACCTGGACAAAATATTTTCTGCCCTTACAGCTTGAAAAAAAAAGAGAGAAAGAAATCTCATAAGAAACACTGCCATATGTTAAATTAATCCTGTAAAAGAATAAACAGTCTTTGCTTTAATTACCGACATTAAATATGGAAATGAGCTTCTGCAATGAAACATCGTCATTTCGATCAAACTGCTCTGGACTGCAATGCAATGTTTTGGTCCTGAGAAAAACTGAAATTAGGTTGAGAGCAGGTGGTGGCTGCCACCCACACACCCTCCTCCCGCCACACCGACACATACACATGCACGCATGCCTGGTGGGAGGTCTGAAGTCTGGCCCTACACATTCCTCAGACAAGTGTCTCGCACCTGCTAGGCCTCAGTCAGCCTTTACTGGCCAGCAGATTAGGACGGGCGGACACAGTCCAAATCCATGTACTTTACAGTCTGTGTGTTTCTGTGTGTGTGTCTGTGGGAGGTAGAAAGACAGAGACGGGAGAGGGAAAATCCATTTTCCAAGAGGAGCCATTCTGAAAGCATAAATTAAATTTATTACCAGATTATGAGGATGTGTGAGCTTCCCAAGCTTTTGTTTGTTCAAAAAATAAAGAGGGCAGACATTAAATCACAATATACCTGCCACAGAATGTCATACCTTAAATATCTTTGGTATGAAGGACTGGGGGATAGCATCGCTCACCCACAGAGAAATGTATGTACATACAAATGTGCACACACCTTCAGCAGCCCATGTCTGACAGGTGCACATGTCAGTGCTTAGTTCAACCTGGATCAGAGCATTTGGTCTCACTCTGTAGCAGCCAGGCCCCGAGGGTGTGTGTGTGTATGTGTGTGTGCAACCCAAGGGCCCAATGATCAGCACCCAGACACTACCCATATTGTTTTCTTCAGTGGAGCTAGAAAAAGGAGGGTGATTTACAGAGCTGTCTGGCACTGGAGCACACGGATGCATGACTGACTCAGCCTAATGGAGTTTTCAGCTTTGGATTTACACTTCTCCATCTCTTGGAGGAGCGGAGTCGCTCATAAGCACAACACCGCTGCTGCTCGTCACGGTGGCGGCCACGTTAGCTCTCCTCCTGTAGCTGTTACCAAGTTCCCTTCATCGCCAGCCCCATCTCAATTATGGACTAATTATAAATGAGGACGTTTGAGTACGATTTAATCACCAACAACTGAGATTAAAGCATCCTCACATTCATTACAATTTATTGCATCACTTCCATTACTTTATAAATCAAAAGAAATTCATCTGCAGTGAGAAATAAATGTGTTTAACATTGCTTCAGAACCTGCTGCTTTAAGAGAATTACAAGCCAGTATAATCACTCACTTTCATTTTGACAAGACCCCAAAAAAAAAAAGATGATCAGAGGTTACGAAGTGTTCAAAAAGCTATCAAAGTAAAGAGGGCAAGTAAAGGTCAATTCTTAGAAGATAAGCATCGTCACACTGTGGACCAGAGATCTGATAATGCTGGGAATTCGACATTAACGTGTTAACTGGACCTAAATCGGTTTTATCTGTGTCGGATTGTTGGACCGCTATGATGGCAGGACTGCGTAACTGTGTGCAGCTGCCCACAAACGCTGGCCCTAACAAATCAAACCATTTCACAGCTCACAAAGTATTTAGCCTTCAGGCTATGTGAACAAATCCATTCCTGAGCTTTTGGAAGGACAACCGTCCAATATTTCTATCAGCGGTACCAAGTACCCTGGTCATCAAGAAAATTCCATTCCTACGACGGAATCTGCAGGCTGCAGAGGATTTGGATTAGTACGTCATCGGGATGTCAATCTGATTATTTGTCTACTTTGTTGTTGTTGTTGCTGTTGTTACATGCATTTAAGTGATGATGCTAACACCTCACTGCAAGCTGCAAGACAATTATGACTCTGGAAACCAGCACTGCAAACTTGAGGTTTACCTTAACCATGTTTAAATTCGACACTAGCCAATGACTGTGCACAGGAAGCGAACTACATCACAGGAGCATCACAGGAGCATCTGGAGCCAGGGCGGTGGTGTTGTTATGGAAAAGAAATGTGAAACACTTCACGCTGCCCCTTGTGTCAGTTTTGTGCCAGACTGCTGGCAGACTGATGTGGATGTTGACACAGAACAACCTCTTATGTTCTAGGAGAACGATAATATATGTTCGAGAGGTTGGTTACAAAATATCCCCTCTTGAGAGAGAAAGCAAACGTCATTCGGTTACTTTTAGCTGTATTGATATTTAACCTTCATCTTTACATGAAGCATATAAACGAGGAAAGTAAGCATTAAAGCCCATCTCCCAGTTTTATCGGTCCTATTTTAGGTAAAGCGTTTCTTTCCCTGCATGAAGCAGTCCCACGTTCAAACACAGCTGCTGTTTGTAACAACAACAAAGAAAAACTACATGTTCAAAAGTGTGATTACGATGCACTAGATTAAATGCAGACATTTTAATTGCAACAAATAATTTTCATACGAAGGCAGAAGCATTAGCAATTTTAATGACGCATTTATCAAGGAAACCACACTCGTCTTGAGATGACCTTTATGAACTGACCTTTATGAACTCAACACCACTTTGTTCCTCCCTGGCATCATCACTAGAGATGAAAAATTCCAGGGATTTTCAGAGTTGTAAGTTTACCATTAAGAGAATTATTCTTGCAAGATAACCTGTAACAATGAACTCAACGACTCATTTCGACTTGTTTTTCGTGCACTCACGTCATCAATTCCTTCAGTAGTTAAATGAAAACCTCTAATCTCTGACGCAGTTGCAAAAATCTTCCTTCTGTGTTGTTTGCCTCACGTGCATTTCAAATAGAACATATACGCTAGCATCCAACAAGCGCAACGCAAAGAATGAGCAAGCTTTTGTAAAAGTTCACTTCGTTCAGTTGTTTTATTATGTCATGAGATCGTATCGCTCCAAGTCTAGGTTGCTATATGAATTGTTTCTATCCCATCTCATCCATGAGTTGGTGTTGACCGGTTCATAAAGAACTGCACATCCCAGTCTCGAACACCAGGGGGCGTGGTTCATATTTCCTTCAGCTTTACGGAGCGTAAGTGGAAACAATGTGTAAATGTAGCGGAAAAAACATTTATATATTCCTGCACATGACACCAGGACTATTGAAGACGGATTATTGTGCCTGATGACTACATTCAGTCAAGCAAGTTTTGATGGTTTGCTAGAGTAGCTACTTAGCCAGTAAATCGGATATGCTAAAATAAAGATAGCTAAATCTGTACCACTGACAATTTAAGAGACAAGCTGCTACGGCGCCAGCCAGCTCATTGCTTGAATGCTGCTTCCTCTTCTGTCTTCTGTGAGATACTTTCCTGTTATCATCCAAAAATGTCAGTTATACTATGATGTAGCGCTGACTGAGGAGTCCTCATTGACTCATCGAGCCCATTTATATTCATTTGGCCAGCATCAATTGCATTTTATGATTTCCAGAATATTCCAAGTGTTTAGGAAACTGTGCATCTGTACACGATATTCAATTGGAGTTTTTGTTAGCTTTTTCTTTTAAGGAGCTTTTCCAAAAAAGGTTTCACATCTTAACTTACTCTCCAACTTAATTCCAGAAACCTTCTGTAGGAAGTTAACTGGAAGCTTATTTAGAGCCTTTATCATTAGCAGCAGCCTGTACAGTCTTCATCAAAGTAGGTACGAGCAGCAGTATTTCTTTACTTTTTACTACATTAGATCAGATCCATTTAAGTGTCAATCAACAAAAGGGTTACTAGATACTTTGAGGGGGTGTTAAAAAGGTTTTTCAGCCTTGTACTATTACTTCGACTACTAGACTATTACTAGACTGTCATGCACCATACTATTAACATTTGCCAGTTTGTTTGATTTTTTTATGCTTTTGATTAAAATAAAATAAAAAAAATCAAACTGTTAGCTGTTTTGATTTAATGATAAATAAACCAGCATCTTTCAGGCTAAGTCTCTGCCAGAGGCTCTTTATTTGGCCCCACAAGCACAAAAAGGTAAATATCTGGCCAGTTAGCCATCACCAGGCCAAAGCACAAGCTCTTTGCATCCTATGCTCACAACTCTCAAAGAACTGGTCCTCAACTGTGTGAGAGTGAACCACAAGCAGCAGTTTGGATCTAAACCTTACTATTCGCTCTTTTTGAAGAGCTTGCCAGGATGTCATGGCTCCCATCACAGGAGCTTTGATCCGACCATGAATGTTGGCAGCAGCTAATGGATGGTATGTAAACTGGAAAACTGATTTCCTTAATCCACTTACTTTTCTTTAGATTCTGTACTGCAGTAAGCCCATTAGGCCATAGAGCTGTGGAGAATCGGTGCAATAAGTGGTGAAAAAGTAACAGCAGTGGGAGGCTGAGGAGGCCCAATTGTCTTCTGAGAGCAACCCCCTTAAGAATACATGATGCGATATTTGATCAATTCATGCTTAATATATGCCACAAAATGAAAGAAACCTTGAGAAAGAGCCAAACTGACTTCTTCATTGCCCACTTCCAGAGCACTAAGCTCGGATTTGTCTCTTGGGTGCCTTCTGCAACATTTATCCAGGAAAAAAGAAACCGAGGGAGACAGAAAGAGAGAGGAGGATCAAGGTCTCTCCCTATAATTACAAAGATAGCACGGTCTCACCCCCTCCCTTGTGGAGCCTCCGAGGCGTCACTCCCCGTCCCTTCATATTGTACAAAGACTGTTCTATCGGCCCTGGAACGGCATCATTGCTTGTAAATTAATTTGGGGTTCCTGTCAGTCGGGCCCTTTCCCTCTCTTATCTGGCAGTGTAATATGGGAGGCTGAGAGGCCTGGGAGATACTGCTGAGAGCGCTGGAGGAGCAGAGGTGAGGGGAGTGAGTATTAAAGAGAAGAAAGATAGATAGGAGGAAAGAGAGAGGCAGGGACAAACTAAGAGAATCAAGTGAAAGAGGCGAATAGGTCCCAGCTGGATGTCAAGAGTGGATACGAGGAAGGACCTGACTCAGTGATAAGTGAATATGGTCTGGCATCCTATTTTACACACATACACACACACACACACACAAGCCATTTGTCATCCAGACTGGACTCTACTCCGAGGAGGCCTCCACCTATTAGCACTATTTGTCGCCGTGTCACAGACTGCGGATAAATCTTCTCCCAAGGATCCTCGTTTAAATCCACCCCCTGTTACCAAAGGACCTGCCCCACCATGATCACATGAGCTCAATACGCACACACGCGCACACACACACACACACCTCTGACCCCTTCAGTTGTTTGCAATTAACCCCTCACTGATATATGTAACCTCAATTCCCTCATGGCAATAAATAGGCCCGAGTACAATCCCATTAGCGGACGGAGTCATCATGGTGAATTAGGAGGGACACTGACTAAATGCTGGGTTAAAAATCAAACTAGCGCTGATCCACAATCAAAGTAAGCACTCGCCGTTTATTAAAATATGCATTTGCTAACAATCCTTATGGCTGCTGTTAGTCATTTCACTGCACGAGCCCTTCGAATGCAACCAATGCATGGAAGTGTGTGCGATCCACGCTGAGAGGGCAGCGTTTGTGACATGCAGCTTGGGTTGGGCTACAGTAAAATATGGGAGGTTAAACAAGAAAGAGGCAGCATAAAAACACAGCTCAAAATCATCACAGCTGTGTTACACATCACATCTTTATGAGAGGCTTTAATTCTCCTAATTTGAGGACTGTCAGCACTGTTTCTACGTCGACGCCAGCGGGGAATACGACTGATAGAAGCTCGCTTAATTTTAGCGACGGTTAGCACTTTTTCTGTTGCAGAGAGCTCAGGTATTAAATGGAGAGATATTCACTTCAGCACTCAAGTCCCACTGCATTTCCCTAAATACAGTTCATTTTCTCAGTTTATCTAATCGTGCAAAGTTACAGAGCACGAACCCTCAAGATGCAATTCAAATCAGCCCCGCCTTGCCGTTACGATTAGAAATAAAAAGCGCGCGTGTTTCCGCCGCAACATTAATGGAGGATGTTTACACTGTGTTACTGGAGAGAGTCATGTCGTTAAGTGCTAAGAAGGATGAAAAATTCAAACGAAAAGAGCTTTTGCAGCTCTTCTACAAACGAGAGGTCTGGTTAATAGTTGCAGTATATCCACTGGAAAGACTGCCTGGAGCAAAGGGTCCCCAAATGATAGATGTGCTGCAAAATCCTTGTGTGGCAATCGACTGATCATCGCTGTAATACACAATCATAAAATGCGGTCTTAATAGTGTACATAATGATACCGTAGATCATCACTTCATTGTGTGTTACTGGTTAAAAGCCTTTATTCAGTTGCGTTCAAGTTTGTCTGTAAACAATGATCATTTCCACTCTGCATTCCACTTAAACAAAGGATATCTTCTTTTTCATGTGGAGAACCAAAGCTGCCATGGCAATAAAAGCCTCCCGTTTCTTAAAGTTAAATCATTTCCAGCGTTTACAAAGCAACAATGAGCAACACAAGCCAGGAATATGGGAACATATTCAGATATTTGGCAGGCCTCCAAACTGGCAAAAACAACAGAGGCTATTTAAGCAAATGAACAATAAGACATGAATCATCTATTGTGGCCTGGTTTGCCAGGCTGGAAATGAATCCACAAGAAGAACTGGTTCCTATCCAGGCGGGGGAAGTGGAGGTAGACAGGACTGTAGTCTGAATGATAAATCCCTCCAATTTTATATCAACAAAAGGCTCTATTTGAAAGTACTGGTTACATTACTTGCTCTGAAAAGGGAAACCCAAAATATGCACAGGTAAATGAATTAATTTCTGAATTTTTGTAGTTATGTCTTGTTATGTGTTACTTATTTTAGAAATGAAATAGGCGATTGAATTATGATCACTCAAATGTTTTTATATGCATCAATTACAGATAATTCTAAAGAGCATTAACTCCTAATTCCTTGTTTTGCAGCTGTGGAGCCAGAGCGACACAAAGCCTTTTGATTTTCTTACATTTCTGGGTATCTACTGCCATCTAGTGGCCGCAACGAAATCCTGCAGTTGCTGAAATAATTCAGTTTCTCAAAGGCTTTTTTTTTCCTGAACGAATAATCACATAAAGTATTAGATTTCAGTGTAATAATGAGTGGCAGGTGATGATAATTATTCTAGATGGTACTGTCTGTGCCAGTACTTTAAATACACTAACAGAAGTTTGACAGATAATGAAAAAAGAAAAACTGTAGTTTTTTTGTGCTTCATTTTTAGAGATATTTACATTTTGGTGATCAATGAAAACATATTAACAAATTAATAAAATGCCTGGAACATAAATGTTTAAATGTCTCATCAGCATTTATGTCTCTCTTTTCCCTTTCGATGTGTGTTTGTGTGTGTTTGTTTGAGTGAGTATAATATCTAAAAGGTCATTTAAACCAGGTTTGAGCAGTCTAAGTATTGTTTCTAATTGGACCTGGTCTAAAGTGGTTTAACTGTCAGAAACACAGGAAAATTGCCATTTTTAACATTTTCACAGACTGTGTGTTATGTAGTCTTCAGTAGATAAATAAACTGATGATGTTTCGAGCAGTCTCCAGCATGTGACCTGGACTAATGTGGCCTCAGTGCATTTAAACGCAGCGATGGCACTTTTGTTTACTGGTGAATCAAAAGTTGCAAACTGGAAGCTAACTCCAGAGTCATTTTGGCTTGAACATTCATGTTTTGTAACTCTTTCCGACAAAAGTTTCAGGTCTCAGACTCCTGTTACAGCCTCAGTATTATCTGTGCCGAGCAAACGAGGAAAGTAGATTACTGCATTCGAGAAGCTGCAAGCCTTCCTGTACGCCAAGCAGCTGTGTGCATCTTGAAACTGCTGTATCAAATTAGGATCAGGCTTCGTCTGGCCCGAGCTCTTTCATGCAAAATCTTAACGCCAAATGGATTTGTCAAACGGACTGAGCGGAAGAAATCTTCCTGAATCTCAGCTGAATTTACGACCAGCTGCCCGCCATCACGACGACTGCTGCTCGCCACTGTTTCATTTTAGGTATGCTGGTTGTGACAGGCTAAGGCGAGACCTTAGGGGCGATATTTCCAGTGCCCCCCCCCCACCCCAAACCCATAAAATTTGAAGGCACCGCTTGGACAAATTTCCTGCTGCTATGCATATTTTTTTATTCCAGCAACAGTCACCTACTGGTTGTGCAGCTGCACCGCTGGAGCAATATTTCTAGAGTCCCAGGAGAGACGAGACAAACGTGAACGCAATTTATCCTGTTAAATACGTTTATATCACGTATGTGACTTTTTTTTTTTTTTTTTAAATGCAGTTGCACTTATATATGATAAAATATTTCTTTGGAAAATATTGCGATAGAACAAAAACAAATCGCTTTTCATTAAACAGGATGACAGTGGAGACCCTGGCCAGCCGCCACCGCTAGAAACTAGCAACACTATTTAACAGGTCATATTCCTTTCAATCCATTTATGCTTTTCTTATTTGTTTAAGACTGCAGAATTATGTGAAAACGGCCTTTGAAGTTGATGATTAAAGGATGTTTTTCTGAAAAAGATTAATATTGTGGAAGAGCACAACAAGGAATGCATGTGCAGATGAAAGATGACAAAATGTTTGTAGTCATCAGCTAAACCACAAACTAACATCTTTGTTTTTTTTTTTCCAGAGAAATAAGATGTAATTCTCTGATTCCAGATCCTTAAACACTGCCCTGGTTTATTTGCTCAGAAAACAAAGTCTGCATTTATTTGCTTTGTGAACAAAAACAACACACAGGGTGTCATCTATGAGACATTAATTAACATTTTTTCATGATCTTCCTGATCAATCCACCTCACCGAACATTAGGTAAGATAATCAACAACAAAAATAATCATTAGCAGCAGCTAAACTCTGCATGGGTGTGTTTGCAAAGTTGTCCACCATTCATGTTTGTGATGCAGATTAATATCCTTGGCTGCAACAGACAATAAATCACTTGCACATAATTAAGAGGGGCGAGGTCATAACTGACACTAGGTTTTATCTTAATTACAGAAAGATATTTGTTCCATTAATTTTATTGGCTTTGCATGAACACATCTCAGCTCAATCACACTTGTCACGGTTCTAAAAATGCTTTCAACCTAATAGACAATTTATTCCTAAGTGCACTTTATGATTTTAATAACCATGAAATTAATTTAGGGTAAATCATTATTGCATGCGCGCGCACTTGTGGCTCTCGCTCATTAAAAAAATACTAATCTGTGTCATTACAACACAGCACAAAAACAAATAAAAGGAAATGAATTTCGAAGAAATGAGTAAATGGCCACCTGTAGCGAAACTATCACCCGTTTCAAAAAACAGCCTTAAAAAAAAAGATTAAAAAAATCTTGGGAAAAACAAACACACACAAACCAGACCACTGAACTTTGTATGCTGCCATCTTGTTTTCCCACAAAGTCATAATTATAAGACAAAGTCAATATTATAAAATGCAAAGAATTTTGAGACTTCAAGGAAAAAAAGGGGAAACCGCTTTGCTTGACGAAGCCCAGCAAAAACCAGACTCAAACCAGAGGAAACTCAAGAGGGCCTGAACTCCTGCGTGTCAGCATCTTGTTTTCACGTTAAGTCATAATTATGTAATTATAAGACCCAAAGTTGAAATAATGACACATTAAGTCAAAATTAGATACAGAACTTATTGCTGCAGTGGAACTTACATATTAAAGGATAATCTGGAGTTAAATCAACCCCAGGTCTATTACTACATGGGAATGAGTGTACATGTTCATCAGGGAGCTAAATGGTGAGAATCCAATCAATCAATCATAACTTAATTTTAGGGCTGGGCAAGTTAACGCATTATTATCGCGTTATCGCATCAATTTATTAACGCCGACATTTATTTTATCGCGCGTTACTGCATGTTGCTCACATGCTTTTGTTTTGAAAAGTCTGTAACTGGCTGCTGCCGAAGTGGAAAATAACTGGAAGGTTAACAGGAAAAGCTAAAACAGACATGGAGAACGATAAAAATCAGTGTACTTTACAGTTCGGGTAGCAATATTAACAATTCTGTCTGAAAAAAAAACTTTCAAACCCCTCGCGTCATTCCTCCATGTTACATCAGATCTGCTCCATGTGTTCACTATCGTGCTGCTCTCTAGCTGGTTACTTCAGTGCGGCTCCATCTAGTGGCACAGATGTGTAATGACAACAGAAAGTCTATTCCTTGATTATAAAACAAAGCCATTTCTGGGTCAAGTAAACCAGACAATAAAATATTAAAAACAAATTCAGTCCCGTGGCCTGTTTTCTATAATTGAAATATTAAAAAAAAAACAGGCTTTTTTTGTGTGTGTTAGATGAAAAAAATAAATAAAAAGTCACATTTTAATTTTTTAAATTTTTGATTGACAATTGAATATGGAAAAACAAACAAATGATACACAGATAATTACGGATTGATAAAGTTACAGAACTTTAACATGGGCATTATCATTTTAAAGTTCTCCGAGATGGAGGATTTGACAGAAACAAAGTTATTTGTAACAACTGCCAAGTTGAACTCCCCATTAAAAGTCTCTGCTGTTACCTCAGAAATGACCTGTTTTAATGTTCTGATTGTGGCCTCTAGATTGTAAGGATTTTGTTGGTAGGCTTTTTTTTTATTTTTTTTATAAAAACAGGATGACATTAATACTCTGGCAGTGGCAATAAGCTTTTTTTTATTTGACATTTTTTAAGATGAGATTTACACTAAATATGTGTTACTGACAAGTGCTGATGATAAAAGTGTTTGAACAACAAATGTTATGACACTTTAGTTCATATGGCAGCAGAACATTTAAATAAAAGTGTATTTTACACTACTTTTTAATTCATTATTTGATTTTTCGTATACAATGCGATTAATCGTGATTAATCAGGGAAATCATGCGATTAATCGCGATTAAAAATTTTAATCGTTGCCCAACCTTACTTTTTTTATATAGCACTTTTCAAACATGTAAAATGCAGCACAAAGTGCTTCACAAAATAAAAAAAAAAAAACATAAAACAGGAACACAACAAATAATAAAAACCTGTCCCACTCACCTCCACACATATAACTCCACGCACACACACAAAGCACACGCACGAACCCTCACGACACAAAGTAAATAGTTCAGTAACATGGCAGGGCCCTGATGATCCAGGTGAGCAAGAACCACCTATGAGAGGCGCCACAGCCTGCGACCACAGGGAGCGCCGTCCCAGAGACCACCTTCAACCCTAATAGACCAGGGTAGACTCTACACATTGTGCAGAGCCCCTCCAGTCCTCCAGGCCTGAGGGATCTCCAAGACCACGCCCTCGCGGGCAGACCAGACAACTCCCAGTGTGGAGGGCCCCCAATCCAATCAGTTTTGATTTTGAATGGAACATACATTTTCAGCAAAATGGATATAAAGTTAGCCCTCGACCCTCTGACAAGGCTCAGATAGAGTGGAGAAGGTCACTACAGCGGAACCAAGGTCATTTTAACTTTGAGTGTACAGAAATTGTATTTGAGGACAAAAGAAAAAGAAGAACTCTGTATGTACTAACAATTTTACATTCATTATTTAAGTCATAATGGACTTAAGGTTGATTTGATTTCAGAATGTTCCTTTAAGTCATAATTATGAGTCAGTAAATCAGAATTATAAGATATTGGGTTATATTTATGAGATGCTAAGTCATCATTTAAGGTAGTAGGACTTTTAAATTCTTATTTAATTGGTCAGAAATGGGCTTCCATAGCATTTCACGCAGACCAGAAACAAACAAACAAACAAACAGATAATATAACTCACCGTTTATGTCGAAACTTTCTGGGTTTTCTCGTCTTGCTAAGTTCGAGTCCACCTGCTGTTGATTTTTCAAGAGTTATTGTGACTCTGGTAACAACGTGGGACAGAAGCGCGTGAAGCACGTTAACATCATTATCAACGGTAGTAAAACAAACTAACAACAGCTAGATTAAAATAAAGTCAATAAAGGTTTTTTTTTGTATAAGTGTCAGAGAGCAGCTTCACTCACTTCACGACTCACCCTTCACGTTACACCTCTTTTATCTCGAGCAGCGTCCGTAATGACAGCAGCACGTGCTAGTTGGGTTTAATTGAAGGACAAATTTGAATATTCGTTGTCGTCACTGCCCGCCAGGGGGGGCTGTTTCACCCGGTCGACTTATAAATATTCAACACAATCTTAAGAATTGAGATTGTACTGTTGTGTAATGTCTGCTTTTGTGGATCAAAAAAAAAGATTATTGTTAAAATAAAGCTTTCTCTCTTGATTAAACAGCATCTGTCAAGATGTCAAGCTGAGCCTCTGCCTTGGAGTTGAACGTTTTTACTATTCTCCACCAGATGGCGACATTTGACCATATTCAGTATATGGAGATAAAAACATGTAATTTCCACTAGATAGCGCTGTCACAATTCCCCCCTCTCTCTATTAAGCTTTAACCCTGAGGAGAATGTGTGAGAGATGCCAGGCTGTAATAATTCAACACAAAAAAAGTTACTTTGCAAGTAGTATATAATATTAATAAATACTCTTTAGCTACCTAATGAAAAGCACTTTTTTTTAAACACTGACAGGTATGCGTATTTGACACTGCACAAAAAATTTTAATACATAAAAATCACTGTTGCTGCAATCATTATATCCCAGGCTGTAATAATTCAAAACAAAAATTCCACTTTACATGTAGCAAATCTTTTTTTTTTTTTTTCATCTAAAAACATGGTGGCAACATGACAAAAACCTGGCATTTAAAGGGTTAGAATCTGTAAAAACAATGAATATTTGGATGTGTATGATTTGGGCTGATGTTGGTTTAAAAATCAAGCCTAAAAATGTTGGATATAATATCGATGTAAAATATTTTTTAAGAGCTTTCTCATGAAAAGCACACTTTTTGGGTTTTGCAATATAAGTATCAATATTGATACTTATATCAATATTATTTTTGTGGACAATGCACAAAAAGAAAAGAAAATGTATAAAAATCAATGTTGCTGTTATTCATAATCAGGCTGTAATTAATTCAAAGCAAAACAAAAAACATACAAACAAAAAAACAACTTCGTAGTATATTGAAAATAATTTTTTAATGCAGATTTTTTTCCATCTCATGCCAAAAAGTTTTTGGCAAAAACTTGGCATTATAAATGGTTAACATCTTTAAAAATGAATGAATGTTTGACGTCAATAATAAGGTCAGGTGCGGGTGGAAAAAAAAAAACCTCAATGAAATTAGAATATGATATTAGGGTACAATAATATTTCTAGTTTGCTTTTTGAAATTAACTTTAACGAGAGTAACTTTTAATAGAACCGGACCCCAGGGAGTTGAGGCATTTTATTTTGAAAATTCTAGCAGGAAGTTTACAGTCCTGACCGCCGAGCCCCCTGAGCCGTTAACCAATAACCGTTCACGAGGATTCCCCCCACGCGACAATATTAATGTTTGATAACAAATCCTGCTGGAGTTCTCATCAATCAAGCTCACGTTAACGTAAGGAACAAATGCTCTTTTACGTTTCACGTTTTTCCAGCCCGTTCTTCAGCTGCTTAAGCCTGATTGGCTTCCTTTTAGCTAGTGTGGTTTAAAAATAAAAGCTTCGGCTTTAACTGTAATGACAAATGTTAAAATGATAGTAACGTTACTGTTATCTGACGTCGACCAGGAGGGGTGGATCGTTGTATTTTAAGATAAGAAATGTTGGGATGGTTAGGGTTTAGATGAGTATAAAAAAATAAAATGTGACTTGAACACACCACAAGACAGTAATTTAGAGTTCAGCATGTTCATTCATGTACATCAAGTGGAGCAGCAGTGGCAGCCTGGGGAATGAATGACCCATCTATTAACTGAAACAATGAATTTTTACCATAACTTTAATATCCATTGCATTATTGCACTACCTCACAGTTGTGCAGGTCAAGGCTTTCGGTTAATCGGACTACCCCATAAACCTTGAGGGTGGTCTGGTATGTAGATAAAGTAGTCTATAATTAGATCAAGTCTGCAGCAGGCTTTGAGAGGCTAATCTGAGATGGGGGGGGGGGGGGGGGGGGGGGGGGGGGGGGGTGGGGGGGGGGGGGGTTAAGTAAGACTGGATAAACGTGCAATGTGCTAATTTTCATAGTTTCAAGTCAACAAATCACACCAGTTACTTTTCCTTCAGAGTAAAATCAGACTAATTTCAGATGGATTGTGCTGAAAAGAGTGTGATTTTAATGATCAGTTGCAGGAATGCTGATATGTACTGTTTACAAAAGACACATTTGTTACCCCCCCGCCATAAGCTTAGTGACCTGTTTTGGCCCAGCCTATGGAAATGCAAGAGGACATACAGACAGCATTTGAATGCCGTATATCCGTGCTTTTGTTTACAGGAGGTTATATGATGCGTCCGCTGCAGTTGATGCGAGGAGCAGTGGTGCATGCTGGGAGCACGCCTCATTGGAGTGCCGATCGCCTGATCTCTGTCACCAGCTCATCCATGCAACACTTCTCTGGTTTGGAGAGAACTCCCGCTTCATCGAGCACTGATGTTGACCAACCCAAAGTTCTCATCACTGGTTGGTTTCTAATAAATATTTTCTGAATAATATTTGGTCTGGCACATTCAGGATAAGACTTCATCGAGGTTGTAACTCACTTCTTCCTTTAATTTTGTTGTTGCAGGTGGGCTCGGGCAGTTGGGCGTAGGCCTTCGCCATGTTGCTAAGGCAAGTTTGCATGAACAAAGTATCAGAAAAGACCTTTCGTTGGCCAAAGACTGCATAAGTTGGGATGTGTAATGCGCCGTAAAAGTTACTAATTAGAAAAAAGTTGTGAGCTGTTCAGAATTCTCATACAACCAGCTCATAGTAAATTCATCCAGATCTTATCTTTTTCTCCTCCTTACAACTTCAAATTATGCTGCATTTTGCTGTAACTCAGAAGTGAGAAGTTGAAACTTTTTCTGTTTTGTTTTACTATTAAAAGTATCATCGGATACAGAAACAAAGCTACTGTGCTTTACTACAATAAGATCTGACTTATTAGGATTTTATTATTTTCCCAGTTAGAAACTTGAAATTCTGAGTTTTATTTGTTACTAGCTGCAGTTCTGCAATGAAACACATTGTGAAACCAAAGTTACCCATATGAGCAACACACATCAAGTCTCTAAAAATTTAAACCAGCTCAGAGGAATGGACTGACAGTGAATCCCAGGGTTCATATGTGATGAAGAAACATAATTTTGAATATTGAGCTTGCTGTTCAGTTACTTCAGCATTCCATTTCTACTGTGTGGCTTTCAACAACATTTTCATTTTCTGTTTGTTCCAACTTTTTTTTTTTTTTTTTTTTTTTTTTTTTTTCAGTTGCAAATATCTAGAAATGCTTTCTGCATTTTTTTTTGCCCAGAAGTGATGGAGCTGATGTTTCACCCTCAGGAGGCGATTTGGAAAAAACAATGTGATCCTGTCTGACATCCGGAAACCCCCCAACCATGTCTACAACAGTGGTGTGTAGTTTTTTTTAATTTTTTTTAATTTTTTTTAACTTATTCTTTGAATTCCCATGTGGAGTGGATTTCGTTTAAATGGGTATAAAATAGTATAAAATGCCAAAAAAGAGACATCTAAAACTGGGCTCTTGAGAAAAAGGCTTCTACAGATGATCTGTGGACCACAGTCAGACTCCTGTTGTGCTCATGTTTCCTGTCCAGGTCCGTTCATTTTCTCAGACATTCTGGACTACAAGAACCTCAGGGAGATCGTGGTCAACAACAACATCAGCTGGCTGGTTCACTACTCCGCTGTGTTGTCTGCTGTGGGAGAAAACGACGTCCCGCTGGCTAAAGAGGTCAACATCACAGGTGCACCCCCCCATCACCGGAGATGGACACATATTTCCAGGGTATTCTGCAGCCCCATTTAGAAGTGATGTACTGTGACGGGCTCAGACGCAGCTTCTCCTCCTTCACAGGTTTCCATAACGTCTTGGATGTAGCAACCGAACACGGTCTCAGGTTGTTTGTCCCAAGCACAATCGGCGCCTTTGGTCCATCCTCCCCCAGGGACCCCACCCCCGAGCTGTGCGTGCAGAGACCACGCACCATCTATGGCGTGTCCAAAGTCCACGCGGAGCTGATGGGTGAGGTGAGACTCATAAAAATGGATGACTCTTTTCACAGGGCAGGAATATTTATTCTTTGCCTTCAGCCCTTCTGAGCGTTTTCCTCCCTCGTCTCTCAGTACTACCACCACAGGTATGGTCTGGATTTCCGCTGTCTCAGGTATCCAGGTATCATCTCAGCTGACTCCCAGCCTGGAGGAGGAACCACAGGTAAGCAGCTTTGAATGGAAACACTGAGGGTGGAGCCTAAGCAGGAAGATGGAGGGAAGACGGTGGGCCGAGATGTAGAAAGTGAAACCAAACACTCAGTTTTTTTTTTATTTAATTTAATTTCTCAGACTATGCCATCCAGATCTTCCATGCCGCTGTGAAGACAGGCCATTTTGAGTGCTACCTGCGCAGTGACACACAGCTTCCTATGATGTACATAGGTACGACAGCCCCCCCCCCCTTTATCAAATGTCGACCAGTCATGCCGTGTTTTTACCCACGTTCCTCCTCTCCTGTCCAGACGACTGCGTCAGAGCGACCCTGGAGTTCCTGGAGGCTCCCACAGACGCGCTCGCCAGCCGCACCTACAACGTCAGCGCCGTGAGCTTCACGCCACACGAGCTCGCCCAGGAGATCCAGAAAGTGCTCCCTGATCTAAAAGTCGTCTACAACGTGGATCCCGTGCGGCAAGCTATTGGTGAGGTTTCTGCACGGGCTGGAATTGAAAGCGCGATGAAAAGAATGAGGATGGCTGGCCAGGAAAAGAATTTGAGTTTGTGCATGTGTAGATGTTTATGAACATCTGTTAACGGACACAAAGAGATTTTTTTTCCCCGTTTTGAAATTTCAAAACTGATTGAACAAAGACAATCTGTCGTGAATCAAACTCTCCAATCAGAGCGCTGATTGTTTTATAGCCTTCAACTCTGCTGCAGGTCTTCAAAGTGAAATGAATTTCAGAAGATGCACATGGACAACTTTGCAAACATAGGAGCGAAGTAACTGGAATAATTAACCCTTTTGTTTCAGCAGTGTCATAGAAGTGTAATTAGACCTTCTGATTGGACGGTTTGATGGTTTGATTTGTGACCATCCAATCAGTTTAAGGTACAAAAACAGGGTCAAAATTCTGAATATTAGAGTCGTACATGATGCAGAAACTTTTGACTTCTGTGTTTAACAGTTTTACAAACATTTATCAAAGCTGAGTTTCATTTGTGTCTTTATGTCATTTTATTATTTATTTATTTATTTTACAAATACAGTTCTGTTCTACATGAAAGCAAGCTTGAATTCCTCAGGCAGATTTATTTGACAATGTGACAAAAAAAAATGTTTTACAACCACAAACTCTAGAAAAAGAGACTACAAGCTCCAGATCTTATTGAATAATTATAGGGGACATTATTATTATTATTTTTTATTTATTTTTATTTTTTAAAAAAAAGATATTTCCTAGTGCATGAGAGCATATATTTAAGGTCTGGAAGTTGCTACCAAGTAAAAAAAAAGAAAACTCCAGTACAAACACAACTCTTTTGTCTGAAGACATCTCATAGACTGCTGTATCATGGCCATATTAAATCTACATCATAACCAAATGTGTCCTATGTGCCTTTTGCAGCGGACGGCTGGCCAAAAGCGCTGGAGGACAGCGCGGCGAGGCAGGACTGGGGCTGGAAGCATGAGTTTGGCCTAACAGAGCTGGTGCAGGCCATGCTGACACACATCACTCAGGGGAAGCAGCAAGCTCAGGCCTACTGACATGCTTTTCAGCACCGATTCCAGATAAAGCTTTATGTAAAAGTGAATGTGACTTTTAGCATTTGAAGGTATTTTTAGCTGTTTTTTTTTCAGTCTTATGAAAATCACCAAGTCTTATATAAAGTCTTTATGAAAAAAAAGGAAATTATTATCCGTCTAGACCTCAATATCGGAGGGCAAAAAAGGACATTCCAAAGAACACAACTTCAGCATTTGATTAGTGGCCCTGCATCAGTTGTCCCTTTCCTCATCCTTCTCATTCATCCATCTTTTGTGCTAAACGTGCTGCTAGACCGCGCTGGATCGCATCATTACAGCAAGTCATTGTAATGATTTTAACTATTTTCTTCTGGGTATAATGTTGGGGATATTTGTATATTCGGTCACGTTGCGTCCGTTCTCATGCCTCCAGCCTGCTGTACTGCAACACATGTGCCTTAAGGGGCACTGCTGCCGTCCTCACAACACATGTACAGTTTTTTTTCAACGTTTTCACCTCTGGTTCGGTTACTGAAACAGGGGAATTCATACTGGTACGGCAGGGATGTGAGGCTGCTTAACTGAACTTCATGCTGCAGCTTCTCGTGGATTTTCAGGAAAGGAAACTGAACAAAGCTTTAAAATAAGTAAGCTGAGGAATGCTAGTGTGTAGGAGCTGTTTGACCTTTGCACTGATGTTTTTAAGTTATTTTATTTATTAGAATAAATTATTATATTATATTTATTGTTTAAGCTATTTAGAATGAAAGCAATGGATATAGTTTTTTATGTTCATCATATTTATAGTGTTAGTTGATTAAAAATAAAGAAAGAAATCCTTATAAAATGCTCACTCTTCTGACTTTTCCTCTATGTGCACAGGATCCATACAGTATCTATACCCTTTTTTTTTTCTTTTCTATTCGGGGTGACGGGGATCTACTGAAGCCTGTTCCAGCTCTCTTCAGACAAAAGGCCCAGACAAAAATAGAAAAAACAGAAAAACTGCCCACTCATTCCTACGGGCGATTTAGAATCACCTTTTAGCCGAACATGCATGTTTATGGACAGTGGGAAGAAACCGGAGCAAAACCGGCAAGATTAAGAGAACAAACTCCACACAGAAATACCACAGCTGGGATACAAAGCCACTGTGCTGCTCTGTGTCCAGGATAGTTGAGCCTAACCATGGACAGATTATGGAAAATAGACTAAGCAGAAGAATCAGAGGGATCCTTGTTTCAACCTAATAAAAAAAAAATGATCCCACATAAAGACACACAAAACAACTTCAGTATGACACAGAGGAGACGTCGAGGGAAAACAGAGCGGAAAAAAGAGAAGCAAAGCATCCAAAATATTATTTAAAAAAAAAAAATTCTCAAAGTTTTGGAAAAGACAACCAAACTGAGACACAAACAGCTTTTACCTTTTCAGTAGAGAAACCCACAGATTTTAATTACAAGAAAAATCTGAAAAATTAGTAAAACTGGCAGTGTTTACTTCCACTGAGTTTTATTCACCAAGGGCTGTATTGTGGCGCCCTCTGGTGGCCAAAATCTCCTCCAACAATTATTAGCTGCAGGATATCAGCAAACAGAGCCTTTTGGTTCACCAGAATCTCACAAACTTCACAATCCACTACAGGGAGCAGCAGACATGATGCTTGACAGGTCATAAAGGACATTTTCAGATGATCTAACTGGTTTCCAGATTGATTAAAGGCCATCCATTCACCCAGAGTGACCCCCGTCTTCCTCTTCCACTGTTGGGCTAGTGATTCTCGGTACTGATCCTGCTATTCGTCTTCATTGGTCCCCTGCAACATGAGTACAGTGGGCTGATTATCAAAAGTCACTTTCATAGTTTCAAACAAATCAAGATTTGCTCTTTTCTTTTGCATTTTTTCATAATGTCACACTTTAAGGCTGAAATAAACCTGTGGCTGAGATGACTGAGTAAACTGTATGAATGCAATCCACTGTTTAAAGGGATTTCATTACCTCTGCTAAAGGGCAGACTGTGGGCGGCAGCTGCACCTCCAGGTGTAGCTGAGATATAGATGTGCTGACTGCTCCACCCACCACTGCCTGGAAAAGCCTCTTCCTGGTGACACAGGTACGTATGAGGTGCTGCGTGATTTTATATTGCTGGACCGGAGTGAGGTTAGGCAAGCGCTCACAAAGCACGCCTTTTAGTAGGTCCAGCAACTTGTGTACGTCGAGATCTGATGGATAGAAAACACACCACGAAGATGAGAGAGGGTTTATTCAGCCGGATCGCTGCAAAAGAACATCGTTCATGCTCTGTGGCTTTAATAATTAAAAGCAAAAACAATTACACCAAACTGCTGAGCCGACACTGCATGAAGAGTGTTTTTTATTCGGCCACACGGGTAATGAATCAGTGGAAATGACTCACTCAAATATGGATGTCAAAGCAGAAAAAAAATCTCTGGTGGTCAACAATGACAGGTATTCATGTAAATCTTGCACATTTATTGCCAATAAAATATAATGAATAAAACATGTTTCTGAACATAGAATTTTGCAGGTTTTCATCTTTTCTGAGTGAGCAGTTAACGCACTAAAATCAAGACAGACGATGTGATTATGACACCGACAGGCCACAGCAAAGGCAGCCAATCAGGACTTGTTGGTGTCACCTGCACAGTACACTGATATTTATCTGACCCTGCAGCTGTGGGAAGATGTCTTTGGCGAGCACCGCCGACCGGATCACGTTGGGCCAGGAGAAGCCACAAGCCACGGCAAACATAGCAGTGTCATAATACGAAGTCTTGATGGAAGAACAGCCTCTCATCGCTGAAGTCAGGCCACGAGAAGTGACTACTGAGCCGCTGCACACCAGCATCTCTCTGAAAACCACAGATGAGTGCAAGAATAAAAAAATGAACATATATATATATATAAAGCCTGATTATTTCCCTTTTAAATGGTACCACATTTTTAAGAAAAAACTAATTTGTGGGATGAGCAACAGAACTGAGTATGTGGGTTGCACCCATGAAAGACTCTGCCAATGCCAAACAGCTGGATTGGATGATTGAACTCTGAAGAAACAAGCTACATTGGCATTTTAACAATTTGCATTGTAAAAATGTATTCATTCAACTAACAGGAAGCATTTGTTAAAAGCCAGCCGGTGTGGTTGTGTTAGTCACTCTCGCACAAACAGCACATTCAAGTTATTTTCCCGAGAGCTTTTCCTTGCTGTTTCCGTTTGTCTATCCTGAACTTGGGGGGAGTACCTACATGTCTGATAACAAGTTCAAGTGCACACACAAACCGTATGACTTCTTTGCGTCATCATGTTGTACTGAAGCCGATATGTTGCTCGCTACTGCCACTCGTGGCAGAAACTGGTATTAGGAGACTGAGTGGGGCGGGGCTAGTTATTTAGCACACTAACTCGGGCAGATATCTCAGCAGCCAAATACATAGTCATCATTTTTGTTACACGACTGCACTTACTTCTTCTCACTCTCATGCTGTTTCTAGGTTATTTTGAGATATTTAAACCAAGAAAATTACACATTGCTCCTTTAAGATCAGGAGAGCTGAAAGGCCATTCCACCCTCTCCACTCCCAACATCTGGAAGTAGTCTCTGATAACCCATGGGGGGTGAGCTCTGGAGGATAGTTTGGTCCTAGTCTGTGGAGATATTGAACTGCCACTGGTTGGGGAATTCACCTCAACATCTATCTGTATTGAAATTGCTTTCAATGACAACAAGCCTCCATTTTCCAGCGAGGGAGATGCTGCCCCACACCATGACACTGCCGCCACCACAAGATGTTACTCTATCGGTGCAGTAGTCAACAAAGCATTCCCCAGTGTCTTCTCCACACTTTGACCCATATGATCCCAGTGCTGGAGGCGCAATCTGGACTCACCGCTTGACGAAAAACATGTTCAGGTTCCAGCACACGTGTTGCTGACACCGGTACAAAATGGTGCAGATGATGAAGGGACAGTCACATCAGACCCTCTGGACAGCTACAGTGAGACCAGAGACTGGCCGTGTGAAGTCTGTTCCAGACTGTCTGGGCAGAGAGCCTGTCAGAAATAACGTCCTGCAGACCTCGACTGCAAATCTGTAGAAGACACCCCCAGGTGCCGGGGTACCAGAGGCTTTGAATAAAAGTCAGTAGCAGCAGCAAAAAAATGCTGTTTGGCAGTGACAGATAAAGATGTGGCAAATCTTTCATGGGCCCAACCCACATACTCGGTTCTGCTGTCCATCCCAAATGTGGCACCATTTAAAAGAGGGACATAAGACTTTCCAACAGTCTAACATTTATTGCCAAGAAGCATTGTTTGCAACAAAGACATAATCTAAGAAACATATAACTTTCTATTCATATAACTTTCTATTTATTTATTATTTTACTATTCTACACATTTTTTAATTTTCTAATTCTTTTTTTTTTTTTACATAAAACAATAATTTAGAGGAAATTAAGAAACGGGTCCAAATAATTTACAATATATCGGATGCCATAGCTTCAGACTGACTTTCATCTCTTACTTTTTTTTTTGCCGGTAGTGCTTAAATTGCTCATTTTTGTGACGATGTCTCGTTAGATTTGTGTCAATTAAACAAAAACTCAGCATATAAATCCCCAGTCGCCGTACCTGCATTCCCGCTATCTGCGTTATTTCACCCTGAGAAAGAGAATCCATTGATCGACGACTGAAGAGCACTCGGTCGCTATTGGAAACGGACGCGGTTGCTGGTGTTTGGAGTTGCCGACAGAACGTAATGACGTCATACGTAAGACGTCTGGCAGGTTACGATCAAATCGTTTGATATCTCTGGATTAAATGCATACATAAACCTCATGAGACGTACTCGTGTAGTATAGCCACTAATTTATTTCTTGTTGGGGTTTTTTTTGTAATATTTATTCCTAAATAATTAGCTTGTGCCGTTTTTTCGCTGCTCCTCCCGCTGTTTCCTCGGTCTGACAGCGACAACTCATATTAATGTCAATGAGCAGCGGAGCTCTTTAACTCTGACTATTTGAAGTCATGGGAGTGTCGGAGTAACATGGCTGTTAACAAGGCTTATCAATCACAGATGGCTCAAGCAGCTCTAATCCTCTTTAGAAAGAATCCCACTCCTCCATTCTTTCTCCCTCTCTCTGTCTCCACTAATTAACGCAGCGTTATGACGTTAAGTTGGCCGAGGTAGGAGTACACTTCCGGTGTGTTGTTTAGAAATAAAAGCTTAAACTGGTTAAACGTCAATGATTTTATTCATGTATGTGTATGTATTTATTTATTTATGTTACAGCAAAAATACGTTTTTAGAGCATATAAAGCAAAGTTTCAGGCTACTTCTTCAAGTTTGAAACAGTTCATGTACACAAGATTTTTTTTTTTATTTTATGTGCAAACTTTCTCGAATTAAAAACTTCTCATATATAATATGTTTAGGGTTGAAAGGTTTCAGACTCCTTGATCACATTTTATGTGAGGCTACTCTGAAAAATTATGTTAATAATGACTTGCTTCCATGTATGCATTATTTCATGAAATTGTTTTATATTGTGGAAATCTCAGTCCCAACCCTTTCCCCTCAGTTTAAAGTGATCCTAATGGATGTAGGGGATAGGCGAGGAATAAAGACTGATTTATACTTGCGCGTCAAAGCAACACCATAGCTATGCTGTAGGTGTGAAACTTACTATTCCATGCTGGCACCACTGCTTTTGCTTTGTCATTTTCAAGTCAGGTAGAATGATAGTTTGCAGTAATCTTTGTGAAAACAACTGATACTCAACATTTATCATCTCACATAAGATATACTTATTTTCTCCGTTGCTATGTTTAAGCAACATCTAGGAAGTTATCCAAAGGAAATTTGGCACTGCCAGCAGTAAAAAATCTGTGTACTTTACAGTTCAGGTAGCAACTCAGGTAGCAATATTAACAATTCTGTCTGAAAAAGAAAATTCTGGACTGCAACAAAACTTTTGCGTCATTCTTCCATGTTACATCAGATCTGCTCCATGTGTTCACTGTCCTGTTATTCTCTTACTGGTTACTTCAGTGCAGCTCCATCTAGTGGCACAGATGTGTAATGACAACAGAAAGTCCAGTCCTCGATTATAAAACAAATTCAGTCCTGTGACCCGTTTTTTCATTTCGTATTTTTGATCCAAGTCTAAAATTGAAATATAAAAAAAACCAGGCATTTTTTTTGTGTGTGTTAGATTAAATAATGAAAAACGTAATAAAATGTCACTTTTTAATTTTTTTAAGTTTTTGATTGACACTTGAAAATGGAAAGAATGAATGATACACAGATTGGTAAAGTTACTGAACTTTAACATGGACATTTTCATTTTAAAGTTCTCCCAGACAGAAACAAGGTTACTGCCAAGTTGAACTTCCTGTTGAAAGTTTCTGCTGTTACCTCAGAAATGACCTGTTTTAATGTTCTGATTGTGCTGAGCCACAATCATTTTGTTGGATTTTGTTAATAGACTTTTTAATTTTTTTTTTATATAAAAACAGGATGACATTAATGCCCTGGCAGTGGCAATAAGCTTTATTCTATTTTACATTTTTTAAGATGAGAATTACACTTAATATGTGTTACTGACAAGTGCTGATGTTAAGTGTTTGAACAACAAATGTTATGACACTTTAGTTCATATGGCAGCAGAACATTCAAATGAAAGTGACTTTTACACTACTTTTGAATTCATTATTTGATTTTGCGTATACAATGCGATAAATTGTGATTAATCATGGACATAATACAATATATATTATATATATATATATATATATATATATATATATATATATATATATATATATATATATATATATATATAGAGAGAGAGAGAGAGAGAGAGAGAGAGAGAGAGAGAGAGAGAGAGAGAGAGAGAGAGGGGTCAAATATGATATGGAATCTTACCTAACTGCGTTACCCACGTTAATCAGTTTCATAAATTTTAAATTAAACTGTGCATTATTTTGAAATTTTAGATATTCCTACTTCCGGTTACTTTCCACTTGCTTGATCACGCGCCTCACGACGAGCCACGGACGCGCAGTTCCTCTCTCGGCTGTCGGAGCGCCCTGTGATCACTGCCGCTCCTGGATGCTCGCAGTCTTTTTTCTTTTCTTTTTTAGTTTTCAAATTTAGCCCCCCATGGAATTATAACTCAGCCATTGATCTTCAGTCATTCCTGACGTCATGAATCCATACTGGTAAGATTTTTTTTCCTCTTTTGTCTACCTGTTTCTTTACAAACCTTGTCATCTAAATTGAAAAAAATAATGTTATGTCATGTGTGTTTTGGAGGTAAGTGAACACCAGTGATTGATCAATGACCCTTTAGTTTGCAGTATATTTCTTTCTGGTATCCAGTTGTGGAACTAAGGTGGGTCTCACCTGCTTACTGGATCAGTGACGTGCAGAACCAGCAGGGACAATCCATACAGTGAGCGGAGCTGCAAAACTAGGCCACATGTCTATAATCTCTCCCGCCTTCTTCTCTTGTCTTGCTGATTGAACAGTCTTTGCATCAGCAGTTTCAGTCTTCTTCAATGTGCAGTTTACAATAGAAGAACAGGGATCTCCATCATTTTATCTTTACTCCTGCATGATGAAGCTTGTCTGCCTGAATGCTCTTCTTCAACTTCAGCAGACAAAATGCCCAAGTGATTTATCCAAGAGGAATATCTATAAGCATAAACTCTTTTCCAGTGACAAGCTGCCTCAGTGCTGTCAGCGCAGGAGCTACTCATCCCTGACGTGTCTCTGAGGCCCTCCTACTCTTCCTCCGTCTCTCATTAACGCTGCGAAGCAGATACTGATTGATAAAAAAAAAAAAAAGGATTACATAAATCTGAATTACACAATGATTTGCTCAACAAAAAAAAAGGTTGTTTTTTCCCCAAGGACGTTTAAAGTGGAAATAATAACCGACCTCGTGTTCTCAAGATTCAGTGAAATTCTTTTGTAACTGTTAAAAAAGTAGTACAGCTTTGGCCTTGAAGTAGAGAGTTTGCACCTTCAGTCATAAAAACTTCAATTTATTGATTTTCAAAAGGGGAAAAAAAATATTTTTTTTCAACATTACAAACCAAACCTTGATCAAAAGCCCATTTGGACTTAATCTTTCTGAATCTAAATCATTCTCTGATGAATTTAAGATGCCTGTAAACTTCTCCCACAGCTGAGGAACTCTCTATTCTCCTTAAGACATCTGCAAAAAAGGCTTTCTCTTGGTATTTATTATGATTTAGTTTAAAAAGATCCAATTCATAAAACAAAATAAGAGAAAAAGAATAGTTTAAAAAAAAGGAAAAAGCCAAAGACTAATCATAAAAAAATGGGATTAATTAATAATAAATATGTTTGAGGGTTTTTTTTCCCAAGGGGTTACATCCGGCATGCTTGTCTGACACAAAACTGGAAGAAGGAGAATTTTCATTTCCTTAACTGACCACTAGGGGCTGCCTCAAAAAGCAAGTCAATCTCCATCAACCCCCGATGTTAAAATTCCCAATTTTATGGCAGAAATGAACATATTTATAGCCTACTTCGCATCATCAGTCGTATAGATCCATCCATAAAGTTTTACTTTTTTCTGGGTTTGGGTTCCTGGGGCCACAACTCAATCAGAGGCCTCCCCCTCCAGGAGTGTCCTGGCTGTACCTCGGGGACATCTCCCAATTAGACGTGCTTAACACACCTCCTCAGGGAGGCGTCCAGGAGGAACCTGTGGCTCCTGTCAATGTGAAGGAGCCATTTGAGGTCAAAACTGGCTCATTATCTCAATTATAAAGATAATGTGGCTTGTTGCACTGTTGATCGTCCTATAACAGAGCCATGACCAGCTCTGGGTTGGCGTGGAAGGAGCCGAGGACAAAGCTGAGCCAAGCAGCAGCTACGTTCGCCCCACGGCCCGTGTTAAACGGTGTGACGGCCTCTCGCCCTGACAGCAGCTGGAACAGCCGGCCCCTCCAGCCAGGCCCAGTCAAAAATAAAACAGCTAACTCGTGGCGACTGGGGTCAGGCGGGCGACCAGGGGCCGGGCTTGTTCACTCTGTCTGTGTGTACAGTCTGTAGTTTTGCTTGATTAGGATGATCAGATGGTCCCGATTCGTTGATCAATGGTTTACTCCCACTCTAATAATAGTAATAATTGATAATGATAGAGAGCTGAGAAGGAGGAGTCTGTGTTTTCAGTGATATCTCATCAGGAGGCACACTGCAGTTAAACACATTTTCAGTAATTACAATCCTCTCTTGACTAGAATTGTGTGTGGGGGGGTGGGGAAGAGAGAGAGAGAGAGAGAGAGACATAGGAACAAGCAGACTTATGTGCAAAAACTAAGCATTTCTATTGGACAACGACATAACCTGACCCAAGACACCCGTTACCGTATCATCTGTTCTGCTCTAAATGAGATCATAAGTCACGTAATAAACATCATGCTCTACCATTAAGCGTCATTAAGAATAGAATAGAATAGAACTTTATTAATCCCACACTGGAGAAATTTACTTGCAACAGCAGCACAAATTGGACAGATGAAAAAGTAAAAAATTGTAAAAAAAAAAAAAAAAAAATTGCACACGGTTTGTAGTAAGTACTTATGAAATAGACTAAAAAGTAATAATAATATAAAATGTATATGTAGCTCTCAGAAAATATACAAAAAATTAACCAATTGTTAGAAAACAAGCTATATATACACAGGAGTGTTTACAATATCTACATATCTACACATACTGTATATGAACAATTCGCCTATTGATAAATAGAGATTTTACAGTGGGGAAGCAAGCTTGGAATTAAAAGGAAAATACAAGTTCATTAAGGAAATGTTGAGAGGCCCAACCACATGATAATCCTGGATTGTTTCTGCAACCACAAGAGGTCCACCTCCTGCTGACTGCTGGGTTCAACGTGGGATTACAACTTTTAAAGACCCACTCTAGCAGTTATTAGTCAGATTAAAAAAGAGTAATTTGTATTCTTTCGACTTCTTCCATTTTAACTCAAATCTCAATATGATAATCTTGCTCCCACCAACAGGTGCCCTGTCTGCTGAGGCTCTGCAGGACTGTGCAGTGACCAGCTCTAATATTAAGGTAACTTAGCTCTACATATGTGGAACAGAGGTCATTTTTTTTCCAAGTAGAAGCAAAATGATTGAAGTTTGCATGCAAGTGGGCGTATCTGAATGATCGTATGTTCACTTCTTACCCCTCCCAGCAATATTTGAAATGTCACAATAATGGGAAATATGAGCCTTTGGCTTGACAGCATGACCAGCCGGTAACGTGAAGCTGCATCGAGGCTGCTGGAGCGTTAGAGGTCATGTGGCGCGGGTCGTTGGTCGGCCGTGCAGTCGTGGTCGTGTGCACAGAGAATCTCACTGCTCGAGTGCAGCGATTGCGAACGAGGCAGAGAGAAAACAACACAGGAAGTCGTCAGGATCCGTCCTTGAGGCGGAACATACACCCTGACCTGACTGTAGGTGGTGCTCTGCAGAAGTACAATCACAGGACTGATGCCTCATTTGGATGTGTTAACAAGGATTAACACTTTTTCCTGGTGTGGACTTGAAACACTTACTTTTTTGACTGAAGGAAGCAGTGATCTCTTCTTCACCTTCCGGTTAATTTGCAAATATAATTCAAGCTGATGTCATTCATTTATAAGCAAATAACCCCTCAGCTTCTATGACTGATAGTTTTACTGCTCAGTGTTCATAAATGTAACTCCCATAGTTGTAAATTAGCTTGCTCATCTTCTAAATATTACCTGACTCATTACCAGCTCGGCAACACACTCACGCAGATTGTTAAGCAGGCTTTTCTTTCTATCCTTAGCCTCGCCCCCTCCTGTCTTCTCTCTCTTCATTTCTCCTCCCTTCATCCGCTCCCTCCTTCCCCTTTTGCCTGATTACCGTCTGCCATTTTACCCCAAGAACCGTGGAACCGCGGGCGCACGACTCGAGCCGCAGAGACCCACCCTGCTTAAGCGTAAAGATTCCCACAGGTGGTGCAAACGTCTGGTCTTACTTGACCAGTCAAAATCATAGATATCCACTAATTTTCCTCTCAGCGGTTTCCACATCTCTTTGGACCATGTTTCCTGAACGTGTGAGTATTACACCTAGTTACTTGATGTGAACCGTGGTGAAAATAATTGTTAATTTGTGGTGGAAACTGTTTCGCTGCACCTGATGACCTGTGTGTACCTTAACACTTTATTGTTAAAAACACCTGTGTTGATATCTGCTAAATATGAAGAAAAAGACTTTCCCAACTGAATCCTCATCCTTTTCATTCAGTTTGTACTCGCTATGAATGATCTCCTCAGCAATGATCTATTCATTGAGTCCACAAATGTAAAAATATGTGTTTTTATCAGGAAAAAGTGCCCTGTTTTTAGCTTCTGAAATGCTCGTCTATCACACCTGATGCGAGCTGTTCGTTCTCTACTGTGGAGCTGCTGAGCAGTGCTGCATTTCTCCTTGATATCTGGGAGAAAATACCTGTATTTCCTGACATTTTTAGGTTAAAAGATTCGGAAAGTATTCAAGAACATAACAATCGGACAAAGCAGCGATAGGATTCATCAGTAGCTGCAGCCCTGCTAAACCCTGATAGTCTAATAATGCAGAGTGGGCAGATAACAGAGGAACTGGATGCTTTTAAGTGTGAGCGAGATGGAGCTTTGCAGTACATTATGCAGGATTAAGTTGTTCAGGCCTCAGCAGAAAGAATGACCTGAATTCTTCATTTGTAAAACTCTTTTTGCAGATGATTGGAGCATTATTTGCTGTGAAATTAAGTCACCCTTTTGAAAGATTCACCATCTACTCATGAAACTAGTCAAACTAAGTAGCGTGCATCAGGTTTAAATAGAGCGTGAGCTTGACATCGCGCCGTTAGGGTGCATTTAAATTCTGGGCTTCGCCGCTGTATTTCCCTGAAAGCGAAACGATTTTGAGGATTTTAAGGTCACTGAAAATGGCAGAGCTGAAGAGGGATTAAGAGACGTAGTGTCACGTTGGATCTGTCTGCAGGTAAGAGCACTGATTTGGCCTCAGGTCCAGCTTCAGGGGACTTAAACGCCTGTTAAGCCTCCTGATAACGTTCACCTTTTAACAGAGGTTATTGAACTTTATCACAGGTAACCATCAAAGCATATAAACATTATACCGAACATAAGAGGTGACTTCTTAATCACTCACAGTGAGGGAAGCTGATCTTCACGCTCCATCTGTTCCAACACTCTTTTTCTTTTTTCTGTTCTTGTATTTTGTAGTGCAATTAAAACTTCTTTCTCATTGTGGACATGATTACACATTATGTGATTACTCGCAGGCCCGTGAAACCCTTCAAGACTTCATAAAAAGCATATCTTCTGTTGTTCAGTGCTGTACAAAGTTATAAAACAAAGGGCAGCAGTTTGGATTACGTTACACAAGCTGCTTTATGTTGGCCTGTTCTGAAGCAGGACAGATACTTTTTGCATGTCTTCCAAAGAGGATTTCTGCCGATCTGTGCCAGTCCACAACACTAAAAATAACAGGTTGTGGGAGGCTCTGTCTTTAACATCTTTATGCATATGCATGCAACTGCGTTTCATATTGTTTACATTATGCAACTGTTTTCTGTTGGAAACTGATGTCAGTTTATGTTTTTCTGCTCCAAAAATTCCCTAAATGGAGCAGAGACCCCATGTTTAAGCCACTGCGATAATAGTTGTCATGTTAAAATTGTCACAGAAAACTGCAATGTTTTAACGAATCGGGAGAAAGGTTTTGGGACTCCTCGGCAGTTTTCAATCAGTTTTTGTTTTATCATACACAAACACTGACTGGACCGAAGATTCACATTTTCTTTGGAATCAACAACATTATAAACCACTATCCCGATCAGCTATATGTTTGATTTCAAACAACTACAAAGTTATGACAAAATGCTTTCCTGTTTGAGCCAAATGGCATACGTAACACCCAGGTTTGTCAGGTAGTCCTGTTAGTGGATGTCCTGTCCTGAATCCTCTGTCAAACATCCTGCTTAAGACTTGTGACCTTGTGAGAATGATTAGAAAGTATTTGAGTGGAAAACAAAGGTTAGCGCAGCTTTAAAAGAAAGCAGAACTGACGACGGACATAAACATTTAACGTATTTCCTTGTTGTGTGTTGCTTGTCTGCATCTTCACTGAAACGCTACATGTTGTTTTCCGCAGGTGCGGTTGAGATCAGAGCATGCATTCGGTCCATACAGGGTTATGGGATCCCGGGCGCCTGTCTAAACATGCCGCGGCCCTCCCTGCGCCACCTTCCGCCAATTCGCGCCACTACCACGTGACCACAACCAGTCCGGCCAAGCGGATCACCTTCTACAAAAGTGGCGACAGCCAGTTTGGGGGCGTCAGAATGGCCATCCACAAGCGCAGCTTCAAATGCTTCGATGCCCTGCTGGACGACCTTTCTCAAAAGGTTAGTGGAATGGATGTGATGCAGGGGTCTCTTTTTGAAGCTAAGTCATGCACAATGTGCTTTCAACATTTTATCCGAACAAGACAATAAGCTACAGTCCTCAAAATGTTCATGAGACATTCATAGTTAGTTTTCATAGACAAACAGAGGCATCCAATGCATAAATAAAGTTTTGTATATATATGTATCCACATGCAGGTGCCCCTGCCGTTTGGTGTGCGGACTGTCACAACACCCAGAGCCACCCACACCATCAAGCACCTAGAGCAGCTCCAAGATGGCGGTTGCTACCTCTGCTCAGACCGGCGGCAAGCTAAGCCAATTAACATGGAGCTGGCCAGCAAACGGCAGGGCATCTGGTACCATCACAGCCGGAGGCCTCACTGGCCTGAAAGCTCATCCGCGACACCGCCCGGGCAATCGCATTTAACTATCAGGCCACGGCGGATCCTGCTGGTGAAGAACAGCGAGCCTGGGATGAGGAGGAGCGTCGTTCTGAACCGGAGGTCCACCAGAAGCCTGAGAGCTTTTCTAGATGAGGTCTCCGAGGTGATGGAGTTTCACGTTCGCAAGCTCTACACTGCAGAAGGACGCAGGGTAAAAATTGATATTTGAAGATGTGTTGATGGTTCAAAGCTTGCTGAAATCGGATACCCAGTGTAGTGAGAACTCTTACGCTGTAAATTTGTTTCCAGATCGATAGCGTGCAAAGCCTGTTAACTTGTCCCGGGGTGTTGGTGTGTGTTGGCCGGGAAGCCTTCAGCCCAATGCTCATCAACTTCATTAGGAAGACATCAGAGGAAAAACTGCCTGGCCTTTACAGAAAATCTCCTGGTCTTGGTCCAAGGACTCCTGGGAATGGGGCTCGGTCTCCAGCTACCCATGGAGTAAGGTCCCCTCCTCATGGAGCTCACTCCAGAGCCAGCGAGTATGACGAAGCACAGGAAAGCAAGAAAAATGGTACGCTGGCTGGTCAAAATTAAAAAAAAGATACACACGCACATTTCCTTTAATAGATGTTTATGCCTCACAGAAACCTTTATTAAGAAGTCTCAAATGTGTTCCTTTTCTTTCCAGTGAACTTCGGTCTGGAGACCAGGAAGAGCATCATCCACCCCCGCTCTGATTCCTCAAGTCGCTCGGCTCGTTTCTCTCTGTCCTCTGACAAATCATGCGGTGTCTCTTCCCAAACAAGACCAGCTATTATGAATGACGACATTGAAAAGCGCGTCCTGGTCAATAAAGACGGCAGCCTCTCAGTGGAGATGAAGGTGCGTTTTCGCCTCCAAAATGACGAGACCCTTCAGTGGTCCACTCAAATTAAAAGATCCCCCTCTCTGACCAATGAATGTTGCCCCCTGAGCCAAGCCCAGCCCCATTACCTGCAGCAGGGCCAGTCTGAAAGCTGTTCAGACCCCGATTCCACATCCTACGGGGGTGCGGACAACGCCAGCCAGCCTGTGAACTTTGCGTTGGAGGAGAACCATTGCCCCTGCTGCTACCACAGAGACGAACATCAGTTTGATCTGTGGGAAAATCCGGCGCACAGCTACAAACATCCTCCCGTTCCACCTCCGCACCCATCAAGCCACGTCGTGAGACACACACACTCCGCCAGCTCCTCCTCGTCCTGCAACTCCAGACGGGTGGTTCGCTGCCGAGCGCGGCTCTCCTCCAGGTCTCCCGGTGGCTCGGGTTCGGATCAGAGCCAAGTGGTTCAGGAAGAGATGTGCGTGACAGAGCAGGTTGAGCGCAGAGTGGAGGTGGCGCAGGACGGAGACACTCAGGTTGAGGTCTGCAAGGTCAGCCGGTGCTGCAGTAGGACTGAAGTGGTTTGCCATGGATACCAGCCTTCGACCAATCAGCAGAAAGTCTGTCGAGGGCGAACTAATGATAGGGGAAGATGACAATCGCCCATTGTCTGCAGTCAGCAGCTCTTCACATGTTCTCCAGTCATTGCAAGAGGACCAAGATGATGAGGAGGAGGAGGATGACTTGCCACCCAGCGCTTCTCAGTGCTGCTATAGAAATGAACCATCCCCATCCCCGAGCCACGCGACCCACCGGGATGAAAAGCCAACAGGCGCAGCCTCGGCACATTCAGTCCACTCTGCCAAATACAAAAACCACAAGGAAGGGAGAGAGAGCAGGACATTATCTGCAATGTCATCCTGCCACTGTGGAACGGCTACTTCGCACTCAACAACTGGAGCAGACGAGGCCAGCTGCATATCTGGTACGAGCCAGTCCAGGATCCCAAAATCGGAGGCGGAAGTGACAGCTGACATTGAGGACGAGGAGGTAAACAGGGCAACCAGTGGCTTAACTGGATGCAGCTCTCAAAAGTCAGCGGCGTCCAGCGTGTGTCCACACTGCGGGGCCTGCAAACGTAATTCCAACAGCAGAGCATCGAAGACACCTAACCAAGCTTCTCCCACAAGCTGCCTCACCCCTCCCCATCAACGAGATTAGCGAAGACAACCACGATGATGCGGCCTCGGAAGCGTCAGTCAAATCTACGCAATCGAACAAGACCAATCGCACCAATTATGGGTGCCATTCTGCCATGTCAACTAACTTAGAGGAAAGAGCTCCCAGTGCTATGTCCAGAGCCTCCAATCCAGATGCAACTGGAAAAGAAAACGAAAGGTCTCCAAGTGCCGGCTCAGCCGCAAGCCACAGGTCCAACAAGTCACACAAGCCTGACGCCGATAGTATCACTGGTGTTACAGCAGACAACGAGGAGGTGAGAAGCCTCAGCGCAGCGTCTGCTCAGTCTAATCGGTCTGCCAAGTCCAGATGCAAAGTTGAGGATTTTGATCACACTTCAAGGGAGGAAGCAGAGGGAGAAAACACTGCAGAAAGAACAGTTGACTCCTTCTCAGACGAATCTGGTGCTTTAGCTATCTCTCATGAGTCCAACTGTTTGTCAGATAGTAATGTCACTTCCCCATCTGACAAAGCAGATGTGGAAAAAGAAGATACAGAAAAAAGGCCTCCCAGTAGCCTCTCCATGAAGTCCATTGCTTCTGCCAAGTCTGGAAAAGCTGGTAGTGTCCTGTCACGTAAATCAGCTCAGTCAAATGTTTCAGCAAGGTCTGGCAAATCTCACAGGTCTAGCTGCAGCCATTGTGCAAGAGTAGTATCCCCAGAGGGTAAGGCAGAAAATGAAACCACTGAAGATGTAACTGAAGAGGGAGAAGGAACAGGGATAGAGGTAGACGACAGGGCAGCAAGTGCAATGTCAGCAAAGTCGAATCTGTCTGCCAAGTCCAATAAATCCCACAAATCCACTAAAGCTGCAGAAATATCATCTCCTTCTAGGTCAGAAGTTGGAGGAGAAACAGAAGAAAGGGCAGAAAGTGAAATGTCTGGAACATTATCTGTTAAGTCTAAAAAGTCCTCCAGGGCAGGATCTCCAAGTTTAAAGGAGGATGTTGAAGGTAGTGAGAGTAAAATTCCCCAAGTGGAGACACAGGAAAGGCCAGAAAGTACAATGTCTGATATTTCAGCTTCTTCTGCAAAGTCTCACCTTACAAACGCAGAAGTGGAAAGATCTCCAAGTGCTTCTTCAGGGAGATCACACGTTTCTGCCAAGTCCAAGAGGCCAGATGATGCAGATGCTGTTGTTACTGAGATAAATGTGGAGAAGGAAAATGAAAATCAAGAGCAGCTGGAAAGTCAGACAGTCGTGTCCGTTAAGCTGCAATCATCAAATTCGTCTGTGAAGTCTGTTGGCTCTCACAAGTCAAATTCGAGTAGGAATCTTTCAAGTTCAAATGTCACCATTAAAACACCAGAGGGGGCCGATGACAAAGAAAAAGGGGTAGAAGAGAGAGCGCCGAGTGCAGCATCAGGAAAATCAAGCAACACAACTTTGTCTCAAAAGTCCAATCGTAAAAGAACAGCTGATATTTCTGTTATTGAAACAGCAGAAGCCGGTGGAAATGTGGATAATGGTGCACCAAAAAGTCAACCTTCTGAGCATTCTCATGGCCAAACACTCTCACCGAGAAGGACACCTTCATCGCGGTCCCGTTCGCCCAAAGCTCCACCTCCATCCCCCAGACTTTCTCCGTCCCCTGCAGCACAACAGCTGTTGCCTACCAACGGTGTTGGAGAGACAAGAGGGCCAAGTGCCTTGTCAGTTCGCTCCATAACCTCGACTCATTCTGGCAGGCCCAAGTGTAAGACGTGTGGAGGAGCGACGTCGGCACTTGAAAAGGCAAAGAAAGACAAGGAGCTGGAGGATGTGGAAGATGGGAAAAGTGATGGGGCTTCTGAGCGAGTGGTCAGCATCCGGTCATCGTCATCAAAGAGACAGAGGAACGAATCGGGAGGCACCGAGAAACCTTTGAGCCGTAACTCATCCGGATCAGTTTCTCTTTGTCTGCCAGAGGACCAAGACGCAGCTGATTCAGACAGCGGCAAGTCTAGCGTTTCTTTTCACAGCAGCGCGAAGGAAAATATTAAGGCCGGCGTGAAGATGAAAACTCCAGATGTCTCTAAAAGCCCAGAGGATTCTTCTGCGAAAGAAGAGGGAGAGAGAACAGAGTCCACTCTGTCTCAGAGGTCCAGTGGTCATAGCAGGAAAAGTGTTTCATGTCATAATCCTTCAGCAGTTGATATTCCTACTATTGAAATGCCCAGAGGAAGTGAAGAAGGTGGAGAACAAAACACAGAGAGAGCACCGAGTGCAATTACAATCAAAAGCAGCAAGTCTCACAGGTCCTGCTCGAAGTGTAGCATCAAATCAGCAGCTCAGAAACTTGATGTGAAGTCTAAAGAGAGAAGTGCTAGTACTAGCCCTACAAACATTGGAAACGGAGTTGAAGCAGAAGAAGAAAAGTCTGGATCATCAACAAATGCTTGCAGGATAGACACCCCGAATGGCAGGACCTCATCTGCAAAATCAGAACGTGCTAAAAGTCGGAGCAAATCCCCTGCTGGCACTAGCGTTGGCACTAAAGATGCCAGCGCTGGTAGTGTTTCAGCAAACACTGAAAACCAGAATAATAGTAGACCAGGTAGCAAGGCCTCCAAAAGCCCCTGTTGTCTCAGGCCTGAGTCAGCAGCATCATCTGCTTCTCGTAAGGTCAAGTCTGATGCAGGAAGCGAAGGTGGCAGTGTCAAAAGTTCACATAAGAAAGAAACCCCTGTTGAATCCTCAGGTCGCTGTCATTTACACAGCCCCCAAACAGGCAGCAAGATTGAGGCAGGCAGTGAGAGCACCCTGTCTCACTCTCTGTCTGCTGCTGACCTGCTGAAAGAAACCATGGCTGCCGCGCGCCAACACAGCCAACAGTCGAAATCCAGCAAAGCCAGCGGCAGGCCCAGGAGCGAGAAAAGAAGCAGGGGCTCTAAGGATCGCGAGGGTGTGTTGAAACTGACACCTGCCTGTCTTCCAAATGCATCCCCCAATGAGGTCGTTAGCGACTGGCTGCGCAGCATCCCTGCTGACAGCAGCATGCTAACACCGTGCAGTGATGGAGAGGAAGAGCAGGGAGCAACGGAGATTGAAGAGACGCCTGCAGAGGAGATACCGAAGGAGGAAGAGAATGCTGAAGATGAGAAAGTAGACCAGGATGAGAGCGCTGGGCCACAGGAGGAAGATAAAGAGGATGAAGCTAAATGCGCTCCAGCAGAGGGGGAGAAGAGCTCAGGTCCAGCTGTGGGTGGTCCATTGAGGACTTCGTCTCTTTCCAAGAACTGGCAGTTTTCTGCAGCAGTGATGAAGGTTCTCCTGAGCTCTTCTCTTGGCAGATGTCGGAGCATGCCTGAGGTAAGACAATTACACTGACGGCAACAACAAATTAGCTTCATCACGAAATATCCAAGCATAGCCACACCTGCTTCAGTCACATCCCATGCCCACTTCAGTCCTGCTCAAACATAACCAGCTAAACTAAGCCACATATGCATGCCAGAAACATATTTTGCATCATTATGAAACACATTTACAAAATGTGTGTCTACTTTTTCTCATCACAAACAAATATGAGGATTTGTCTGGCACTCTGAGACCTTTTGGGAGCAGCGCCTTTAAGAAATACAAACCAAATCTGAAGGTTTCATGGCGCCAAGAAGCATTGCGGAGAAAAGAGTGCTTTGTTTTCTAAACAAAAACACTGAGCGAAGTTGTTCTTGTAGCTCGATAAACCAAATTATGAATCTATAAATGAGCAAAAAGCTGACCTTTTCACAGACATGAGGACCATCTCAATGTGAGCGTCTCAGTAACTGTAATATTAAAATCTTCTGATTCAGATTATTCAGCTAGAATCTAAGACCACATGCCTGATGCTTGTTACATCAATTTCACAATCCTGATTGCAGATCTCACAAAAATGTGCGTGATCATACATGATTATCAAAATTAAACTAATAAGCCTGTTGTATGTCTTCCACGACATGTTATAAAGGCACGCATGTTTCTGTTCTACAAGTTTAGTCTTCTTTTTTTCCACAGTCATTTGTTTTTGGTTGTGTGGCGTTGTTTCCCGTCTGCTTCCATATGTTAAGCTGTAAAAGTACCCAGCATCCTGTTGGTGATGCAAACTGGTCTGCTCACCCATTATGCCTGTTGCAGGTTTCCCGTCACCGGCAGGAATCGTAAATTCAAGCGCGCTAATCAGCATGAGTGTTTCAAGACTTAAGGATTGTTTTATTCACTCACGTGCGATAGGCTTCAAATCAGGCCATGCCCACAGGATTTTTAGGAGTTGAACTGATTTTTAGGCAAAACAAGGCCAGCCTTATATGGGGTCTTTACAAGAGGATCATTAAATCGTAAAGTTACAGCAAATGGCTAAAATCAACCATTGGATGAGGATAAAACAAAAATGGTAGATTTATTCCAAATCTCATGGAACTTTACTTTCAGCAGAACTACAGTAGCTTATGTGACATATATTCTGTATTTGCACATTTTCTGTCTTTTGTAGGTGTCTCCAGTGTATGGTCGTAGACTGAGTACATCAGCTCAGGGGCTTTTGGACTGCCTGGCCCAGCTCCAGCTCATTGAGCCGGCAGTGAGCTGTGACAGCCACCAACAGAAGGACCACAAGCAGCAGTATGACGAGATCATGTCCATCCTTCAGTCACTCTGGCTCACTGAACCGAGGGACATTGAGACTAAGGATGCCAAGGACGGTCTCTCAGAGCAGGCGACACCACCAAGATCGTCATCCGGGGTCGGTATGAGCAGTGGTTCAGGCGGATCGGGGAAGGACAATGGAAACCAAGGAGGAGAAGAAACCCTGGCGAAAGAGACAGAGTCTCTGCATGAGGAAGAGGCAGTTGCAAAGGCTGCAGATGAGGACGAGGGGAACGTAAAGGCAACAGAGGAGGAACCTGAAGAACCAGAGGATGCCTCTAAAGCAGAAACGGCAGAGGAACCAGTCAAGAGCGAAGAACAAAGCCCAGTTCCTCAGAGTCTAGACAGCCCAAAAGCCAATGAAAACCCTTCATTATCAGACAAGAGCTCCACCAACGACAGCTCCAAATCAGCCACCGACAATGAGAGAGAGACGCTGGAAGACTCTCAGTCAGGCACACCCCCGGCTGCCCCACGAGCAGCCTTGTCCAAAAGACTGTCTCAGGACCCTGATCCAGTGTGGGTGCTTCACCTCCTCAAGAAGCTAGAGAAACAGTTCATGAGCCACTACATTGACGCCATGGCGGAGTTCAAAGTGCGCTGGGACCTGGACGACAGCCTCATCCTGGATACGATGATCTCCGAGCTGAGGGACGAGGTGAGCCGGCGCATCCAGAGCAGCGTCGAACGTGAGATGAGGAAGATTCACAGCCGAGCTGGGAAAGGCGGCAGGTCACCTCGGCCGCCGCAGTTAGGAAACATCTCCAGGGAGTCCACCATGACGGAGAAGAGGCGTCGAATATTGAAGGTAAAGGCAACACAGATCCTTGTTTCCACCAAACGGGACACTTTACCTGGATAGCATGAAATCCATAATGTGTGTGTGTGTTTTTTTCTTTCTTCTGCAGGTGATAAGGAACCAGTCAGTCAAAACTGCAGACTCTCCAAGCGATGACGAGATGACTGGTGAGTTCAGCGACCAGCGAAGTGAGGATGAGTACTGCCCATGCGATGCTTGTATCCGCAAAAAAATGGCAGCTCGGCCTCTCAAAAGGAACCCAATGGCAGCCGAAGCGCCGGTGATGATGGAATTTGATCTCCTTAAGATACTTCAGCTGAAGAAAAGCCCATCGCCTGCACCTGTGAAAGCGATGCAACCAGAAGATTCGGAAAGTATGGCCGAAGATGAAGACGGGAGGAATTTAGAAGTAGTCAAGGAAGAAGAGGAGGAGGATGAAACCAAAGAGGATATCAAAGCAGATGTCGTTTTAGAAGAGACGATTCCAGAGGAAGACGAGGAGGCCGAACAGGAAAAAGATGAGGCAAGAGAAGCAGAGGTAAATGGTGCTGAAGATGAAGAGCAACAAGAGGGAGCAACAAGTGGCGAGGAAGCTGAGCAAGATGAGACATCTGAAAATGCAGAGGAGGAGGAGGATGCAGGAGAATGCACATGTCAGTCCGGCAGAGATGACGAGGAAAGCAACAAAGAAGAGGGAGAAGGAAGCTGAAGACACAAGCAACTGCACAGATGATGGGGGAGAGACAGGAGGTGAAACGGGGGGAAATGAGGGAGAGACAGGAAGCGGGGGAGAGGATGAGGAGAGTGACAAGGAGACAGTGAAAGAGACAACGGGCTGGTGAGGAAGAGGAAGAGTCTGGGGACGACACTTCTGCCAAAAACACAGCAAATGAAGAATCAACACCAGTGGAGGAGATAGTTGAAGGAAACATCAGTGCATCTGCAGAGGATGAAGATGACGGAGATGATGGCACAGGAGAGGGGAGTCACATGAGGAGGAAAATGGGGGAGAGAGCGAGGAGCAGGAAGGAAACCATCTGAGGAGGAGAGAGACTCACCTAAGGTAAAGATAGATCATTTGTGGTTTATCAAAGTGACACAAATGTACTTTCACAATTTTTAGCTCTGCGGAGTCAATCTATAGGCGTATAGATCCCACCGTCTGAAATTCCTCTGTCGTTACTTTCCTGAACCTTTTAGTCGCCTCTGCCATGATGTCAGCTGTCGCTCTATGAGCCAATAATATCAATGTTGATGTGCGACGTAGCGTTGTAAAACAATACGTAGTCGTGCCTGGGAAGGGAGTCTCAAGTTATTTTGGACTGGGTTTTTGCAGAGAGCAAGGATGGATGAGTCACACTGTCCACACTGACAGACATTGATTAACACGGTCAAACGAACCTAATCACCTCTTACACAAATTTACTACGAGCATGTGTCTGCTGATAGTTTCATCTATCAATTTACTAAATTTCAGAATTTCGAAATTAAATGTTCCCCAAAGTAAAATCAGACTTGAACTTGACTTGAACTGGCTGTTGGGAATGCCCCGCCTACACAGCAGTATTGTGGCGATGCAAATTTCCTTCCCACCAGGTACACAAGTGAGCCAGGACGCTTTGAAACAGTCTCGCCTCCGTGTCGCAGTAGCTGTAAAACTGCACGTTGATGTGAAAAGTTTAACTTGCCTCAACAGGAGCGATGCTTCCACCGCGATGCAATGGACGAAGCTCGACATCGCCCAGTTCAAAGTCAATGTACAGTCACCTTGTTGATGCAGCCAATAGGTGGCCACGCCCACTTTAAAAATACGACCTTAATTTGCTGGTTTACCTCATGTGAGAAGTTTCAAATATGTTAAAGATGAAAAATAATGCAGGACAGTGATGGGAAGCAGAGGAAGGGGCCACCCACTTCCCTATTTCCAGTCACAAAGGTGTAAAAACACAAAATATGTTTCAGCCACAAAGTCTTTTTCTATTAGTTTATGTGTAGGATTTTTCAAATATTTTTTTTCAGGCAATTAGAGACCCATGAGTTGAGTTGTTTCCTTCTAATAGACATGACTAGCACTAACACATGGCATAGCCTGAAGGAAGATTAGACGCATTTACCTGCTAGATACCTGCTTCAATGGAGTTTTGAGATATATTGAAAAACCTGTGAAAATGGCTAAATTAAGGGGGACAGGGATCGTCAATCAGTAATCAATCAAGGAATGAGGAATGATTCAATTAAGATCATAATGATCTGATATCTGATCTCAGTATTTTTGAATTATGTAAAAAAAAAAAAACAAACAGACCAGACACTGCAGACGAAGGACCGTGGACAAACTCTTCACGACATCAGCGCAGATGAGCTTTGCTTGACTGAGCTAACAACTACTGTTGTGCTGACAACTATAAACCGTCTGTCCCTGTGTTTGATCGTTTGTTTGTTTTTTCCATCTCACTGCTTCGGTGGCCTTTAACTTACTAACAACAACCACTTTTGAGTTCACCCTGTGAGCATTTGTTAGCTGCGTCTGTCCTAGATATGCTGCAGTTACATTCACAAGATCTGGCAGCAGAATTAACAATGTGGAAAAAAAAAAGTCCTCCAAATAGTCCTTCAAGACTAATAATAAAGAAATCCAGATACATCGGTAACAGTTGCTGAAAAAGAGATCTCTGGCAGTCTATTTTAAAAGCTGCACTAAGTCTCTGAACGTGGTCCAAGGGTTAAAGTCTGCTGTTCCTTAAAGAAGAATCTGACCTACTGCAGCCCAACTGCTAATGCTAAGCCTGTGGGAAAAGATAATCTCACCATCCAATTAGACAGCCTGAACAAATCTGTTTTGTTTGGCAGCAACATCCGTCAGCGAGGTTTTCCTGATGGACGTTTGCTGTTACCATGGGTCACCAACTGTTCTTCCCAACAGTCATACTAATTAATGCGTAATTCCTCTGATGCCCCATTATTACCTGGTTTAGTTTATCATGATATCTCTTATCGAATCCCTAGATCCAACATGCAACTCCAGCTACCTGCGGGACCGAGGGAGAGGAGGCCGACGCCGAAGACTCTGACGACTTCAAGCATCAGAGCGACACCGGTGCTGAAGAGTCGGGATGCGAGGAGGCTGGAGGAACCGCAGATGAGGGGATGAAAGAGAGCGGCGAGGACGGAGATGAGGAGGCGACGGACGGAGATGCCGTAGAGGAGTTCAAGCCCGAGGAAGAGAGTGAGGGGGAGGCCAGCGGACGCAAGAAGGAGAACGGTGTATTCCTGCACCAGTTCACCAAGGCTTCGGTGGAGTCGCAGCCCGGCTCGATGGAAGACGTTGACAGAGATTCACCCTCCAACCTTGTGGACTCCATAAAAGTGCCCAAAACGGCTGACAGGGTATCTACTGGTGTCGCGGGAAACAAGAGGAGCCGGTCACCAGGAAGGGTCAAGCAACCCAATTCACCGGGGGGATGATGACTTTTAATTTACTCACTGGAGCTCCACTTGACACGTTAGTGAGCATAAGGACAGAAATGTCCTCTTTCAGGAAGTAAACCAGTAAAAATGTCTCTTCATATTGAACACTTGAAGCACTTTATCTCCCCAGATCTGCTGCAAGACGGATCAGACTCTCTTATATTACAGCTGATGTGCCCCTGGACTGTAGATGTAACTTAAAACAACCGGCATACTGAATTATTCCTGTTATTGTTCTTTATATGATTTCAAAGTTAATCATTCTCATGAAGGCACATGCAAATATATTTTTGAAACAAAGCAACAAAGACCTTTTGACACCTTCTAGGGAACTATGTAAACTTTACTTTTAATATTTTACAGAGTCATATAGCCAATAATATACCAAGTACCTCGAAAGACATGTATGTTAATTGACTGTTTTAGTGTGTTTGACAGAAGCAGGTTCTTGTCCGTGTTTGTCTTCTGAACTGGAAGTCAGCGCTGTATTCTCAGGAGTTTGGACACGTCATCTCTTAGCTATTACTTAACTACCTGCTTAAATCTGTAGGCTGCTAAGAAGTCGTCTGTTTGAATCTACATAACCTCTGTGATATAATCTGATAATCTGAAAGAAATGGACATTTTGGGAACATTTTCCTTTCTTGCATTGTATGTATTAAATGATGAAGGCGCATCAACGCAGACAAGGTGGAGCTCACTGATGAGTCCGGTGAAAGAGGTTGGAATTGATCAAAGCTGCTCTTGGGAATACCAAAAAGTATATTTTTAAGCCAGCCTGGCCAGCCATCCTAATTCCTTTTCCTCTTTGATACAAAGACTTTACCAACGGATTCAGAAGAATCTGCTTCTTGACGCCATTGGATGGAGCGCGTAGAATAGGCAGAGCAACAAGCAGACTAAAGATCCAAATTTGCAGAGGGGTAGGAATGATGGGGGATGATTTGTTGTTCGGTTTTTGAAGTAAAAACGTGCTGGTCCGAGGTGTTATTAGCAACTCTGCAGCCATCTTGGTTGTTTTGACAAATGCTCTTGGCATCCTGTATAAATCACACATAAATCCCGTACGTGCCCCGTTGTGATTGGTTTGGTACGTTCGGTACCGGTGGAAATGCCTCTGAAAGGGACACAAACTGAATGGACATGGCTGGCCAGGCTATTCTTATGTACCCTTTCAATTATTTTTTTTTCTTTTCTTTTATTTAACCCTAACCAAGTTCAGGGAGCTGGGCTCCAGGTTAACTCTTCTTCTCTAGTTTTGAAGATAAGATGCTCTGCAAGTGTTCTGGACTGGACTGGGAGAATGGGGGCAAAAATGTGTTAAACTCTCCCTGCTTGGTTTAACAAAAGACTTATATTTGTGGTCCAAAGAAGGTGGGGGTGTGTGCCTATGCTGCTACTGGTTCGGGAACGCCGTGTATTTAGATTAAATTGATTTGTGACTGTAATGACACTGAGATAAATAAAATAAATGGACAAACTCTAGTTTTTCATATTGGTCATGCTTGTGGGTTGTTATAGCTGCAGTTTTTCACCTTTGAATAACTTAGGTTGTGTGTATTCGGTTTGTGCAACAAAAACTCTAAATATGGTTTAAAAAGGAATTTTGATCAGCTATTTTTTCCCACTTTTCCTTCATTTAAAGAGCAGTTTTTATGGAAAAAGAGACCATTTTAGTGGCCGTTCTTCCCTTCACCAGTAGGTGGCTCTGTCACACTGGGCTGGAAGTTATGGCTGCAGGCAGAGGAAGAACAAAAGAGGATAATGTGAAGCAGTTCACATGTCTGAGGCTCCACGCAACACTTTATTTGAGACATGCCAACACCACAGCCACACGTATGTTTGAGAAAGGGTGTGCTGAGCTAACCTCTAAGTGACTGTAACGTAAAAATGTTTCGCCGTTTCCCCACATCTAAAGGGTCACTAGTTTGAATCCTTGCTGGGCCTTTTTTGTGCATGTTTGCATGTTTCTCCCCATGCATATGTGGGTTTTCTCCTCAGGTTGCTTCTCCAGTTTCTTCCAGTAATACAAAAACATGCTCATTAGGGTGACTGGTTGCTTCTAGATTGACCATGTGTGTGGTTGTTTGTTTTTGTGTGGACCCGTATCCTGCAGTCTGCCTGAGAATAGCTGGGACAAGGTATCTATAATGGACGGATGTTCATTGTATGGATGTTATTAAGGTAAAAGAGGAGGAGTCTGGACTGAGCCTGGCAGGATATTGATCAGCATGTCGACTGATCCCACTAACTTGAAAACACTCACTGTCTTTTTCACCCTCCCACAAGCTTTTTAGTCACTAAAACAAGAAAAATAATCCATTATTTTTCATTTTGCATTTTTTTGTGTACACCTGAACAAACAAAAAACAAGAGAGAGGGATCTGGATGGTGGCTTTAGCATACTAAATGGACAATTTACAATTTATTTACAGTCACAGTGCTTGCGGTACTGGTTGAGAAAATGAGGGTTTTTTTTTCTTTCCTTAATACAAAAAAAGGCTGGGAATTATAAGATAATACTCCTTGATCCTGAGTTGCACTCGGCGTTCTTGGGACTGCTTCTGCTCTGCGGCTCCCTGCTGCGTTTGGCTCTGCACTAAAGGTGTTTCTAAAGCTGCTCAACTGTTCTCAAGATACACAGACGTCACACTAATCCAGTACCTGTGATTGTGTCTGTGTGTTGAGCCAAAGAGGGACAGAGATTGAGGTTGTCTTACATCATGCAATATGGCTGAGTCTTTAGCCACAGCTGCAGCTGACAGTCAGATCATCAGTGAAACATCAACCAAGTATCAACCTTGAGATTTTTACATCACACCACTATTTGAAGATCATCATCACAGTAATTGTTCCTTCAAAAGGTTGTTACTGTGATTGCTGACATTTTTGCAGCACCTGTGTTCCAGGCATATGATCATGTATGTGTGGAAAAAAAGAATAAGAACACATCAGACAATTTTTTTTATACACTTTTTGTAGTTTATGTGCAGGTTTACTGTGACTTTGTGCCTGAAGGGAGTTTAATTTTGCTGCTGAAGAATCACAGCCACAGTAGATTGATTTACTAAGCTATTTTCTAACACTTTGCTGGCAGTCGTGTCATTATATGTTTTGGACCAGGGGGGGGCTTAGAAGAAATGGCAATAGGGAAAAAAAAGTGTGAGAAGAAATAGAGTCTCCGCGGGGTCTCCCTGTATATTTATGTGGAATTCCAGAAGAAGACTTTATCAGATTATATCCAGTTTCCAACCCGTTTTATTCTTGACTGGAAAACAAAAGGCCTGTAAGGTAACTTGGAATCTCAAATCCATACCCACTGGTTTGAGGCTCTTCAAGTTTAGTGCTTGTTTAGTAGCTGCTTGCGATCCATACAGATCAGGCCTCACGGTTTGGGACTCACATGATCTGCGGACCAGTTGCAAAGTTTCTAATCATCACGTAAATCACTATGATTAGCACCTCTGTCACTTTTCAACGTTACTGAAACACCAAATCGCCAAATCTATGTAGAGTTGCAGTGAGAAGATATGGAATGAAGCAGTGTGTCAACTGAGACGGTCATGACTAGCATAAGAGCAGGGGGATTCAAAAAGGCTGTAAAGTGTCTTCCCCATTCATGTGCTGTCTGATGTAGTTGAACCAAAAGAGTGACGTGTTATAGCTGTCATGAGAGTAGAAGTTGATTTTAATGCAGTATGAATAAATCAGTCAGACAGACATCAGTTATGACAACCACACCTCCACAGCCTCCCTAACAGTTCGCTTCTGCCCCAAATGGCTCTCCGCCTCCTTTAGAGAGGAACCAGTCAGCAAACAGACCAAAGCCAAAGGCACCACCTACGCAGAAAGAACGCAGGTCATAATCAGATTGCCCCATCTTTGGTATGTTTCATTATCTCTGCATCTCCTTACCTTTCTCCTGTTTCGAGCAACGTGGGTATGTTTGGTGATGTCACAGGATGTGATGTCTGCTGTGAGCTTGTCCACTCGATAGATGGCCTTCAGAAGAGCCTCCTCACACTGAGCCTCTGAATGGCCAGAGAGCTTCTACAATGAAAATGTGTGAACATCAACTTACATTGGAATTAATTTAGCATTGACTGTTGCTAGTAGTCTATTTAGTTGGAGAAGTTTCCACCTGCAATTCAAATGGCTGGCAGGTTGATTGAGATGCACTATGGGTTATGTTAAGTGACTAGAAAAAGACGGTGAACCCTCTGGAATTAAATGATCTGCATTATTTGGCCATGAAATTTGATCTATCTTCATGGGAGTCATAATAACAAACCAACATAATGTGTTTAAGCTGATTACACGGGATCAGTATACATTTCTTTAGTCGTGATTAAACACACCCATTAAATAATAATGAAATGAGTTTGGAGATGTGCTTGAGGAGACACTGACAAAATTTGAGATTGATGGTCATAGGAAGCTTCTGCTGACATGAACCATGCCTTGCAAAAAAATAAACTCAAGAGCAGTTCATCTGCATAAGGATGAATATGAATACAAAATGTTTCGGAGACAGTTAAATACTGTGAATCTTCTTAGAAGTAGGCATCCAGCCAAGATGCCTCCAAAGGCACAACACAGAATCCTCAAAGATGTGAAGAAGAACCCAGAAGTAACAACTAAAGACTTTAAAACATCACTGGAACTGATCTCTGTTCAACTACCATCCATAAGCTGTTAAACAGATAGGGTGTCCATGACAGAACACTGCAAAGGAAGATGTTGCGCCTTAAGTTTGCAAAAGAGCACTTTGCTACTGAGAAAATGTTTTGTGGACGGATGAAAGAAAATCTGAATTGCTGAGGAAGAATAAAAGAGGCACAGTTTACCAACAGTTAAAAATCATAGCAAGTGGGAAGTTTGGAGGAAGAAATGTCATCATTAATGTTAACAAAATGATAAGATGATGCAGCAGGACAATAACCCCAATTATGAATGAAAATCCACTGAAAATGGCTTCAAAAAAAGGAAGAAAATCTGCTTTCTGGAGTGGCTAAGTCAGAACCAAAACTCTAACCCGATGAAGAGGCTGTGAAATGACATCAAGGGAGATGTTCACAACAGATATCCTAGAAATGTGTCTGAGCTGAAACAGTTCTGTAAAGAGAAATGGAAATTCTTCCTGAATGTGGTGAACGTCTGATCCAGAGCTACTGAAAGTGTTTGCTTAAAGTAACTGCTGCCAAAGAAGATTCAACCAGCTATTTACTCCAAGAGTTCACTTACTTTTTTCAAACAGATATGTCAGCGTGTATAAAATGAGTTGCAGCTGTCATAAAAAGGCTCTTCCATGACAAATGAAAATGACTTCAGCACACACTAATATACTCTTGGTAATCAAAACCAACGGCACTTTTTAGGAGTAAATTCAGGTGAGTAATGGTTGCAGTGTAATCTTATATACAGTACCTGGAGTAAACGTGTGGCTCTGCGGTAGAGTTTGCAGTTTGTAACCTGCACATCAATCATGTAGTTCTGGTACGTTTTCCCTTTAAGACGTGAGCTCCAGTGCTCACAGCGTTCAGCACTAGCGTAGTGGACAGCTCCCACTGCTGAGACAGAGCATCAACAGATTTTCTACATTTATTTTAAACTGAAAGAAAACCTTAAAAATCATTAAAATATTCTGTCATCCAAAGTAAACCTTACAGTTATTACAAAAAGAGGAAAAAAAATCAAAATAAAAAGACAGGTGCTTAATTTTTACATCCTGTATATGACTGCAAAAGGATTGTGTCATAGAAGGTGTCAGGCCAAGGCCAAGGAAACAGGAGTAAATGAGGCAAAACGGTTCCCTCTCATGCTCCAGTGAGTTTTGAACTGATGTGTGTGTCCATGTGTGTGATGTACCATGTGTTGTAAGCTCTCTGAAGCTGGTGCTCCCTGAAGCCAAGTGAAGTGCAGGGTGGATGAGCACAGCTTATTGATTTCATCCTGCAAAAGACAGATAAAGAGGTAGCTAGAAAGGTAGGTAACTAAGAACAGTAGCGAGGTAGCTATGTAGGTAGGTACTTGTCGTGTAGCAGCAAGCGGTGTCTCCGTTGGTCTGATGATAAACGGCGTGGAGGTTAATCGTCTTTTCTCTCACTTTTCGTGCCAGCCTCACCACTTCATCGACATCATCTGCAGAGAAAAGCTGTCAGAACAAAGGCGTGCTTGATTTGGACAAAACCCAAACATGGAAACAAGCTCGTCTAACCGGAGTGTGTGTAGATAAGCACAACAGTGTCCTTATCAGTGAGGCAAGGCAGGACCAGATGCAGAAAATCCTCATGTCCAATGCAAAACTCAGGACCCTAGAAGAAAGATACGACAGGATATTTTCACAGATAATTATCCTGGCTTTGGGAAGCAAGCTTATGTAACATTTGTTGCTGTAAAAATATTAACTGTAAGTGCTGTAAAACTGTACTCTTCAAAGCACAGAAGAAGCAGGCTATTTGCAGGCTATTTACTATTTGCAGACAGAGAGGTCTTTTCAATTAGAAATTTCTTCCAATACTAATGCAATTAAAATGTAGCAGCTAACAACAACGATGAGCTTAAGTTGAGATTTGAAAGAGTGACATTCCTTCTTGAAAACATTCAGCGAGACATGCTTGGAGGAAAGAAATACATACTGAAACAAGACTTTTAAGATAAGAGTGGTGCTGCACTATTGTACAAAGCAGCATCTAAACACAAAGGCTGCTCAAAAATGTTTTTAAAAACATTGTCCTCCTTTGTTACTTTGAAACTGTTATCATACCTAAAACACTAAAGAAGCGTCTGACTCTTAACTTTACAAATCAGGTCCATTTTTACTTGCTTAGCTCATCGAAGTGAAAATGTCATGTTGGGGTGCCCAAACTTTTGTATTCCACCTGCAGCGTTGATACTTCTGATAGTTTCATGCAAGTGGAAACTGAAGTGGAGTTATGAATTTGATGAATTAGACATCGAGGGACAACGTCAATGTCATGTTCAAACATAGAGACAGGCCAGTCTGCAGCCAGTTAATTGTGCAGAGGGAGAGATATGCTAAATTAGCATTTAACAAGCTTTGTTTGATGCTGTAATTACTTATTCATCCACTCTCAATGCTCATTTTTCTGTTTGGAAGATGTTAATTCATTGTTTCCTTCACATACCAGCGCAGTCAAAGGACCTTCATTGTTGCTGAGCTCTTTGTATCCTCCACTGATGAAGCCTCGGATGTCTTCAAAATCTACGACACGCACACAAAGTCATAAGATGTTACGGAGCACAAATTAATTCTGCTCAGTTCTGAAGAAATATTCTTTTAAGGTGCAAATAAAGCAGGGTTGTTTTGGTCGCTAATCAGCCCTACCCTCCTTCTCACCTGCTCCAAATGTGGGGTTACACTCACTGGCATCAATGAGGCCCACCAAAGCCAGGGAGCCCCAGCCGAGGTAGCACACACGCCCCCCACACAACAAACTGAAACACAAACAGTCGGGTTACTGATAATTCACTTCCAAAGGGACTATAGATCCAGTTATAAAAGTGGTTAACTTCAGTTTATAAATGGAAATGACATTGTTGAAGTGGAAGTTCTTGAGGAAAACAAAATTTGAACGAGTAAAAACACTGATTAAGATAGTATTTTCTTTCTCAACCTGTTGCTGAAAGAGTGACATCTTCAAGGCTACACTTTATATTGTTGTCCAATAATGGCTCATATTGAGCCAGAATTACCATGAGAAACCCTTTAAGCAGCACCACACTCAAACCAGAGGAGAGAGAGAAATTATATTCACGTCTAGAGGAAAAGATGTAAATCAGGATGTTATACCTTTGTCCCGCAGCCTCCACCAGAGCAGTTATCCCTTCTTTGAGTGAGTAAGTGAAGTCCAAAGTTCTCTCATATGATTTCATGTGCTGCAGAATACCACTGTTGGAAAAAAAAACATACATATATTTTTGTTTCTTTGTGTGTATTTGATGTGTTTCATTGAAAAATGTGTAATTTCTCCACAAAAAACTGCCAATAATGCTCAGCTAAATCACCTGCCCTGTTCGATTCAACCAGATTCTCTTTTCTGTAACAACCTCTAGGTGTCAGCGACAGTCAGTGAAAGTGTTGCTGGGAGGCTGCTGTTCACATGCATCCCATAAATACCAACTGGGCATAGCAGTGGTATCTATGGAGTGGTGTATATATGTCAAAGCTCAGGAATATGACCAGTGTACATCCACTATATTGCCAAAAGTATTTGCTCACCCGTTTAAATTATGGAATCAGGTGTTCTAATCACTTCCATGGCCACAGGTGTATAAAATTAAGCACCTAGACATGCAGACTGTTTCTACAAACATTTGTTGCAGAATGGGTCTCTCTCAGGAGCTCAGTGAATTCCAGCGTGGAACTGTGATAGGATGACACCTGTGAAACAAATCCAGTCGTGAAGTTTCCTCGCTCCTAAATATTCCTACAGTCAACTGTCAGCTGTATTATAAGGAAATGAAAGTGTTTGGGTATGACAGCAACTCAGCCATGAAGTGGTAGGACACGTAAACTGATGGAGCGGGGTCAGAGGATGATGAAGAGTATCGTGCGAAGAGGTCGGCAACTTTCTGCAGAGTCAATCACTACAGACCTCCAAACTTCATGTGGCCTTCAAATCAGCTCAACAACAGTGCAGAGAGCTTCATGAATGGGTTTCCATGGTGGAGCAGCTGCATCCAAGCCAGACATCACCAAGAACAATGTAAAGCGTTGGATGCAGTGATGTAAAGCAGCCACCACTGGACTCTGGAGCAGTGGAGGAACGTTCTCTGGAGTGAAGAATCACACTTCTCCATCTGGTAATCTGATGGAAGAGTCTGGGTTTGGTGGTTTCCAGGAGAACGGTACTTGTCTGACTGCATTGATCCAAGTGTAAAGTTTGGTGGAGGGGGGATTATGGTGTGGGGTTGTTTTTCAGGAGCTGGGCTTGGACCCCTTAGTTCCAGTTAAAGGAACTCTGAATGCTTCAGCAGACCAAGACATTTTGGACAATTCCATGATCCCAACTTTGTGGGAACAGTTTGGAGCTGGACCCTTCCTCTTCCAACATGACTGTGCACCAGTGGACAAAGCAAGGTCCATAAAGACATGGATGGAAGAGTCTGGTTTGGATGAACTAGACTGGCCTGCACAGAGTCCTGACCTCAACCTGACAGAAGACCTTTGGGATGAATTAGAGCAGAGACTGAGAACCAGACCTTCTGGTCCAACATCAGTGTTTGACCTCACAAATGTTCTTCTGGAAGAATGATCAAAAATTCCCATAAACACACTCCTAAACTTTGTGGACAGCCTTCCCAGAAGAGTTGAAGCTGTTCTAGCTTGGTGGACCCACATCATATTGATTAGGAATGAGATGAACTAAAGCTCATATGTGAAGTGAAAGCAGGTGAGCGGATACTTTTGAGAATATAGTGTATATGTGACTGAACAGCACTGATTTCCAGAGATCACTCGCAGTGTCTAAAACGTTTCGGGTAACTGGAAGAGGGCAACTGTCTGACGGGCGCTGGACAAGAAACACAAAGGAGCACTTTAAAAAGAAGCCAGCAGGTCCTTTGGGTCAGGATCAGGGACTGAGGTTACATCAGCTCTGCTGGGAGCAACACTGTTGTGTCAAACGGAGAACCAATTTTGTTCTGTTAAGACTCACTCAGCTATCCACATGTGAGAATTCTATATCCCAAAAAAGAGAAACTTTGCTCCTAAACTGCGCAAATATTTACCAACACAGTTTCACAGGGAGTTGAGCCACCATTTACTTCTGAATGAGACTCCAGAGGAGCCTCTATTTATAACCAATCTGTTACTGTCATGTTGCCAATTAACCTAGTTAGATAATTGGCACTTAATTGTGAGATGTTTCACAAGGCAGCTTTTTTTTTTTCCGTCAGTATCATGTGACTCTTTTAGGGTTAAGTTGCATATGATTCATAAAGGCATCAAGTTTAAAATCCTCATTTTCTCTAAATAATAAGGTGCCTTGACACCAAGTTTTAGTTCAAATAAATTGTTTGCAAACCATTTCAATATAGCCATATAAGCAAGTCAACACATTATATTGACAAAATCTGATGCATGATTTCAAGTCTATTAAATACATGTAAAGGGTTTTCAAGCTTTCTTTAGTTTTTACCACTTAAATGTAATGGATTTCCTTTAACAAGCTCAGTGAGTCTCTCAGGGTTTGAGATCGAGCTCTTTCTCTGAGTATCGCATAGTCTGACCTCTTGCTACCTTTTCCAGGATGTCAAAGACTGGGGAAATTGTTTTGAAATGGTGTTGCAACCCTGATGTGCAGGAACAATTGCTTCTCTAAGACCTCAGCTTATGTCTTTTCCTCTTGGCATTGTGTTAAAACACACCTAAATATTCCTAACCAATAAACAGCCAACACACCTGCTTTTATAGAGATCTGTACACCTGCTTGGTGATCATTTAATTAAGGGCATCTTAACTTACCTTCTTCGATCGTATTAAAGCAGTAAGGGAGTGTTTAGCATTACCCACGTGATTTTTTTTTTTTTTTTTTTTTGGTTTCAAATCTGCTAAATAAATAGTGGCACCATGAAAAAAGTTATATGTTCAGGTTTTATTTTCTTAATGCTAAGACCCAGTTCAACCCACTTTTTAAATACACACACACATAGGGCTGTAGCGATACACTAATCTCGTGATACGATACAATACACGATATTTGGCTCACGATACGATACATATATATATAGATATATATATATATATATATATATAGATATAGATATATATATATATATATATATATATATATACATATATATATATATATATATATATATATATATATATAGATATATATATCTATATATCTATATATATATATATATATATATATCTATATATATCTATATATATAGATATATATATATATATATATCGACCCACGGCTGAAAAATTGAAACTCGATACTCGATAAAATATCGATATATATCGCAGAATCGATAAAATCGTTCAGCTCTACACACACAAAAAAAAACTTCTGTGCAAGAGAACCTATATGTGAATTAAGTGACAACGAAATCAAAAACGTAGACATAATACTGTCCTGTCACTTTGTATGGGGGTCTTAAAGTGTATTATTCAGTGAGCGATTCAGATCTGCATCACAAACCCAGATCAGGGTAGAATTTACCAAGTACCACATCTTTATCTCCACCCACAACATCACATGCTGTTGCATCTGCTGTACCTCTGAAGTGGGTAACCCAAAGATGAAACACTGATTTCTGAGGAACACCACAGAGGAACTGAGTGGATTTGTCGGATTCTCCAAAAACCTTTCCCTTTTGAAGAAAGGTGCATACGCTTTTGAAAAGGGAGATTTTGTACTGTACTCCAAGGCTATTTGACAAAAATATGTTGAGGACCTTTACTTAAGGTCTCGGGAAATTGAAAAAAAAAAAAATTTAAGAAAAGGACAAAGTGTGTGTCTTGAAGTAATTTGTGGTTACCATCACAACCCATCCTGAGTAAGTAAACTCCTGCAACAGCAGAAAACTGCTCTGTGTTCCCATCATGTGTACCTGTTTGTGACGGGGATGTGTGAGAAAGTGGCGGCATGAGCAGCAGACAAGATGACCTCCAGGAGAACCTTGGTGGCGCTCCCTCCCTTCATCCTGGAAGAGCCACTGATGGCTTCTGGCTGAGTCGGGGAGAAGCATGTTTCCACACACAGAGTCAATGAGTCTTGACACAAATTAAACCTGAACAGCTAGTGGAAAAATGAGAATTGTGTTTTCAAGGAAAAGAAGTACCCCAACTGCCGGGTTGATGAGGAAGGCCTTTTTCCTTTTGGTAAGTTCCTTGCATCCTTTGCACCACACTGCGAAATGTGAACGTGCTGCCTGGTATGGGTTCATCCCTATACGGTTATAACAAAGCACATTCGTGTAACTTCGGTCTTTATTTAATTTTGATAAAACATGTATACACAGTGGACTAACCTGGCCTGATGTGCAGGGTTGAACCCTACCAGTACGGGAGTGTAGACGTCAGGATGCTGCAGGCAGAAGTCCAGCTGACCTGCCACAAACGGAGCCTGCAGAAGCCAAACACACAAGAAATACACATTTAAGCTGCGCCCTGAACATTTACATATATTCTGATCAGTTACTGAGGCAGTAAATAACCTTTTCTAGAAAAGGATTCAATATATGACTTACAGATAATCCACAGGAAATGCCAATGAACAAGACTCTTTTCTTTCCCTCACACATCTGTAAAGCATCAAGACATGCTGTGGTTAAGAAAAAGAAACAAAAGCACTAGTTATACTAATAAAAGAAGATATTTACACCTATATACACGTGGACGTATTATATGAAAAACATGCCTGACCTTCTGCAGACTGAGCATGCCCAGTTTGGGGTCGTCCTCTGGAGCCTCGTGGGAGGTAAGCAGAGCACTGAGGAAAATAAATTAAAAATAACAATAACGTCCTCTTACAAATCAGACATTTTAGTGCCAGAAAAAGCATTTTGAGTTCTTTCCTTTGTCCATTTACACTTTTCTTTCATTTACATATATATGCCTTTTGTGAATGATCTTCTGGCTCCAAAGCCAAACATGTCGGCAGATAGAGCAGGTTTTCTTCAGGAATTTGCCTGTATTTGTAATTTCCATCACTCTTTACATTTTGGGCAGCTTCTTAGGGTTTCATTAACGTTAACATTCCCACAGGAAGATGCAAATAAAACAGGCATATCAACCAACACCTCTCCCAAACACACCTGTCTCCTCCTGCAATGATGTAGGAATAGACCGAGCTGTGGTTCAGCTGCTTCAGCGCTTTGTTGAATCTCGACTAGAAAACATAGAAACACACGTACAGAAAAACACAGAGTGCTATGGCAAGTACTTAACGGATGGTTTCCAAAGAGCTAAACGCTCCGCACATGCTTGAGAACATCTGAGGACAACTTTTACCGCGACGAGGAAAGCCAGTCGTCCAGAAGTGCCACAGCCGCTCAGTACAACAAGGCCATCCTGAGGATCCTGTTAAAGGAAGAAAAGACCATTTCATTGTTCACCGCTCTGATCAACAGAAACATACCCAAATGTACAACGAGGGAAAACATACCTTGAGAATGAACTCAACTTTCCTCAGCAACTCCCATCAATGTCATCACCACTTGGTCACTCAAAAGTCTCTGAAGAAGACATTTCATCATTTTTGTTGTGTCTTTTTTTTTTTTTTTTTTAGGACAGTTCATTTCTTACCAAACGCCTGTACCTGGTAAGGTTGCTCCGGATTCTTCTTGAAACATCTGGGAATCACAGGCCTGTAACATTGTCACAATGCTGTTGGCCGAAGCTCGATCAATTTCTCGCGTTAGAGGATTAGACTTCTCCGAAACAGGAAGTGAAGGCTCGTACTCCGCAGACTGTGAAGCAAAATATGCTTTAAATAAAGGAGGCAAAAGTTGACATGATTTATCTTAGCATGAAAGAAACATCTGTCACATCCTTCGTTAGGGGGTTGATAAAACTGGTGAAAACAGTCTTTCAGTGTGTGACCCCTTGATGCAGATCAGTTGTGAGAACCTGACTTCAAACTAACGTTGGCCATTTTTGGCCCAGTTGTGGTCCCAGTTCACCCCTTCCAAAGATCTCAGATGAAGCCCAGTATTTTAATACATATATCAGAGTTCAGTTCATCAGATTTTTCATTGTTTGAGGTTTGCTAAGAGATAGAATATAGTCAGAAGAGCATCTGAACCAGTCCAAAATTATAAATATCCAGCATCTTGAATATTCATGATCATAGGTCCTTATGCATGTGGAGCACCCCAATGACAAACGCTTCTATGCTTTGTGGACTGTTGCGTGGAAGTGACCAGTCAGAACAAATACGTATGCAAATGTATTTGAAATTCCTTTAATCAAGCAGTCTTGAAGTGAATGTCATCTCTTTTTTCCCCAAAAGAGATGTGAGACACACCAACATTTGCAAAACATCCAATTTGTGAAAGATTTTTCTCACTTTCAACTCACTCTTTAACAAGTCTTGTCCCCTGTTTCACATCGACTCCAACACGTCATCCTTTTTTTTTTCTTTTTCCTTTTTTGGTGGAGGGGTGGTGATGGGTAAAAACATGCCTAGTAACATTGCGGCTTATTATTGTGGTTTATTTTCTCTTTGTCAAATTATGCCCTCACACAATTGAAACCACTTCAATTCAATCCAGTTCAGTTGAATTCACCTTTATTCATATACTGCCAGTTCACACCAAAAGTCATCTCAAGGGACTTCACACAGAAGACATTTTGGTTGGTCCAATCAAAGTTGATCCAATTCAGTCAAATTACATCCCAGTTCCTTGCAGTCAAGTTAATCCAATTCAGTCCAATGGACTCCTGATTAGGGGTGAGTTTTAGCAAGGACCTTGTAATACGATATGTATCGTGATACTTGGGTCATGATACAATATTATCACGATTTCACGATATATTGCGATATTCTACCCAGTTAACATCAAAATTAAAAGTAGAGATGAAAAATCAAGTTGCTGTATATGTTCATCAGATGATATTGATCATTCAGAGGGCAAATTGAGAAAAACTATTTGCTTCAAAACAACCTATTTATTGTTTATTATTGGTGTTTTTGCACATTTAAGTGAATGAATGAATTTTCCTAAAAAAAATCGATATTAGGAGCTGAAAATGAGCATGTCTGGACAGACTTGAACAGAACGAACATGAAGCAATTTTAATTAGAATCTTAGGTTAGCAGCCGAGCTAAAACAGCTAATTGTGACTGGATTAAGGTGGATGTGCTGGAGCTGGCTTCTAAATCCTGCTCGTTCTGCCTCATTTGCAACACGGCGCCATGCGGGAAGAGGAAAAAGAGGTTTGTAAAGGACTGCAGAAAACCTTTGGGTGACATCACAGGGGGTTTATACAGTTCTTTTTTACAGTCTGTGGGTCTGAGATGACAGGAAAGGGACCAACAGTATCAAACCGTAATTATGTTACAATCAGACTTATACAGCAAAATACAAAAAGCACAAAAAACATAAAGATATAGATCAACATGTTGCTGAACCAATCATTTAGCTGATCAACATGGTGGATTTTTCAAGAGTGTAATGTGGTATGATGACACTGTCCCAAACTCTATAGGAACTAAAGGAAAATCGTTGAAATTATATTCTTTAATTGCAATGTGTCTTTTCCATTTTGAAAATAATTTCAAATGTATTTTAGCATGTTTTATCGTTCAGGTTTCTCTCTTGGATTTAAGCTCTTTTTGTTTTGGTCTGTGTTGCTGCTGCTCACAGAAAATGTTTCAAAGGTTGCATACTAACATAGAATATGTGCATATTAATATTCAAAAAGCAGGACACAGTGTCCCTTGGTATCTTCTAGTCATGCAAAGCTAAGCTAATCCGTTTCCTGCAGTAAATTACACAGTATATTAATCACACACTTTGGATTTCCTCTAACACTTTCCAACAGAGAAAACAGTCTATTTTCCCAAACAGAACCACATGTTTTTGACTTACTTCCCATTCACGCATCCTGTCTGACCCGTCCATTGACTCTAAGTCTGTCTTTGTGTCCCCTTTGAGTGTTTAGTGGCAGGTTTTGAAAGTGAAAGCCACTGAGTGCACCGCTCTATCTGTAGTGGCAAAGTTCACTTCTGGACCTTTGAGACAGGAATGAAAGAAACAAGCACACACCGGCACTCGTCCCTGGACAGCATGTCCATTTATGACCTGCTTTATGGGAAAAAAAAAAAAAAAAGATCAGGAAATGTACCACATTAGAACCATTTGCAGAGAGGAGATCAAAATTAAAACCTCTGAAAATGCCACTCCATCAGCTCCAAAAGTGTTGGCTCAATATAAATAAAAACCTCTGACAGTGAAATCCTTTTCAAACATGCTTTTCAACCCCGCAGTGCTACCAGAGATCCAACTGGTTCTTGGCAGCGTGAAAATATTTACACCGCAGCAGATTGTGGCGTCTGATACGTTTCATCACTCCCCCAGACTCCCACCGCCGTCTCTCGTACCTGCCAGCTAATGGCATTCAGTGACACAACAGCCGGGATATTATTCACATCATGTTCCATCGAGAAAGAACAGACTCATTTACGTCCCCTAACAAGCCCACCCCCTTTCTTTCATAGAATTAATTCAGATTTCCCAGCTTGTCCCGTGGCTCTGTGGTGATTCATGCGTATTACTCATCACGAGCTAACGCTGATTATTAATGATAACCTGACATCTGATGTAGAATCTGCCGTTAACCTTTCTGAGTCAGTCCGACGCCAGAGCTGTGTGTGTGGGTGGTGTGATAAATCAAAATCAAAAATTATGGTTTGTTGCTTCTTTACAAAAACTGAACTTTTGTTGGGTTAATCAGACAATCATGGGATGTTCTTGCCCTGTGACGTCACTGATGTGTCAGCGTATGACAGTGTCCAGTGTTTACAGCTGTTGTTTGTGAGCAACTTAAACTTTATACAGTCAAAAACATAGCTGCGGTATTCCAGGAGCCAGTCTCATTCCGATTCCAAATCATGTTTTGCCGGTTCCTAAAAAATCTAACAAACCATTAAAAATGCATTTGTACGCTTTTGTATTTGTAATGATTTTTGAGTGGAGCAGCCTTGGTGCATTTCTCCCAAACTGAACATCCTCACTGAATGATGCAGCAGCAGACTCGCTGGCCGGCAGACAACGGTGGCTGAATTTATGCATAATACAGTCAAAGGAGCTCAGGCAGAAAGTCCCTTGTTCTCTTCTCGCCTGAACACTTAAGAGGCTCTTTTCATTATCTTTTATAAAACCCTGGAAGAGAAAGTGTTTCATTCAGAACTTCAAGGGGAAAAGGTTTTGTTCCGGCTTTTTTTTTTTTTTCAGCTCCGCTGTAATTGTCAGACACTTTTGCAGAGCTAAACAAAAACCAACACCTTTGATGCTGCGGAAACTCCGTCCATCTGCTTTCTTTGGTCACTTTATCCTGTTCACGGTTATAGGAGTCTACTGGAGCTTATTCTACCATGGAGGGTCCAAGAGATAAACAAGACAAACATTTATTTGTATAGCCCTTTTTTTTCAGCAACCAGCACATCTCCAAAGACTTCCCAAGGCCAAGACTGTGGGCAACACTAAGCACCCCCTTACTGCTTCCATGGGAAGCTTATGAGGGTAATTTTATGAGGGTAAATTGCATCCAGGTTCTGCTAATCACCAGCAGGCCTACAGATCCCTATAAAAGCAAACAGTTTGGTTGTTTGCTAGTCTGGAGTAATCAGATGTGTGTAAACACACTGCCAAAACAGGAAAAAAAACATCGGTAATGGTCTTAAAGAAGCAATTGTTGCTGCACACCAACCTGGAAAAGGTTATAAAAACATCTCCAAACTATGTGGAAGACAAAGTTCTACTGAGAGAGACGACTCACAAGTGGAAAGCATTCAAGACAGGTGTTAATCTCCGTCCCAGCAAATCCATCCTAAGATCAGACCATTCAAAGCTCAGAGAAATAGTTTTATTGACGCTTTTGAAATATTGCTTAGGTTTTGCAACAAAACTGTAACGGAAACACAGTTTATCTGAAAAGAATTGACCTCTGAACTTCTAAAATATGTGGACTGACTGAGCACATGTGTGGGATTGATTGTTAAAAAGCTGTGTTTGCATTGTGTGAAAGCTTGAGGCTAATGCATTACAATAATCCAGCCTTGAGCTAATAAAGGCATGAACTGCCTTCTCCAGATCATTCCCGTTAAGAAAGGGCTTGACTTTAGCCAGAAGACGAAACGGGAAAAAGCTCATCCTCACAACTAATCTCAAACTTCGGGCTATTGTCAAAAAATGCTCCCAGATTTCTCACAGATGGTCTTCAAAGCCAGAAGACCAAAGCTCAAGGGATTAGCATTAAAGACAGAAGAACCAAAGAAAATGTTCCCTTTCATCCCAATTTAAGTGAAGGAAATTTAGTGACAGCAGCATCTTAAAGAAATATTCCACTGTTCAAACAACCCTAGGATCTGTTAATAGATGGTAAAAAGTGTAAACTTCAGTTAGGCACTAAAATCAAAGCAGTTTCAAGTGAAAACGGGAAATGTGTCCGTGGCAAAATGGCACTTAGCGCAATCGGCTAACGTCAGAACTTGAAAATGCCATTCCACTTAAGTGATCCATACAGACAAATCCAAGTCATTTTAACTTCATTAGTGTACAGAAAGTGTACAAAAAGGACTGTTTTCTACAGGCATCTCCTTCAGGTCACGGCCACCATGTTATAAATCCGTATACATCGACGACCAAACGCCATGAAAAATACCATCAATAGACGCAGAAAGAGGACAGTTTATTATCTGCTTCTAACTCTTGCCTATTTTGTCATAAATGTATAAGTACCAGTGTAGTTTTATGGAAGCAGAGGCCTCTCCTCTCCTATCGATAGTAGTTTGTGCAACATCAGTGGTTGAGACGGGATGGACATGCATGTTTCCACAGGGAAATCATTACAGAGAAAGTGCTGTTAGCCAACTAGGAGCTAAATGAGTTAAATGTCATGCATCAAGATATGACAGGAGGACTGCATGGTCCACTGCGTCAACAAGTGAGATAAAGAAGTACCAACACAGCAGGCATCTTCAGATAAGGGAGTATCACTGTTGACCCTTGGCAGTGCGAACTCAGTGTTGTAACATGATCTAGAAGGTTGAATTTTTTTTTTTTCAAGGCTGGAGCTCTTTTGGAATAGAAAAAGACATGACACGATAAATCAAACTCATTGTTATACTCCACAGAAATGAGTTTCTTTTCTTTGCTGTTGCTCCAACAGCGTGAAGGTTAGACTTCCGCGTTACAGTAGCGCCACACCACCTCTGAACGAAACACGCGCAGAATGATATGCTCTGGCTTTATAAGTGCTTCTTTTTATAGCCTATAGTCTTTTCATTTCCCCCCGAAACACAAAAATGTTAATTTTATTTTTCAAAGGTCTTTATCATCCTGTGGCAGTCAGGTTGGCATTTAGGAACCATCAAGAACCAGTAGTGGAAAAGAGGAAAAAAAAATACCAAAGAACTGTGCTTTGGTACCATTTTAATTGCTTCTATGAAAAAAGAAAAAAGTTGCTGTTTTATCTTTTCTTGTGCTTTATCACTTTTCAGAGGGAAATGTGCTTTTTACAATACTGACTGCCCCATACGCTTATCCAGAGTGGGTGAAGTCTTTAAATTATTCAGTCCACATGTGAAAGGGACATTTTGTTAACAAATTGTCTTTAAAGTGCTTGTAATTTGCTCCGCTTTAATCTGCAGTGATATTAAAATGCACATTACTAATTAACACAATGGCTGCAATGATTATATTATTCATAGTGAAGTGTATAGCACTGACACCAGTTATTCTGGCTGATTAGACCTCTGCTCAGGCTGAATGTGGTCGGGGCGGTGATAAGGGAGTCATGTAACGACACCGAATGATTGTGGTTTCCTCTCAGCAGATGGGACAAAGCCAGCGGGGAATTAAAAGTCATGTTCATGTTTGAGGTTTTCCCAGAAAAGAGAAACAGTCTAAGATTAACCACAGCAGTGACAGTAGCTCTCTTTCTTTGGTAACTTTGGCTCTGTGATGGTATGGAGTTAGTAGAGGTCATTTACACTTGTGCTCAATGCAGAACCATCATAGTGTTCCCAGACCCAGGTCCTTAAAGGCCACTGTTCTGCATGGTTTAGGTGTTTCCCTGCTCCAACACACCAGAATACAATAAATGGGTTTTAACAGACTTCTGGGGACCTTGAAGATGAGCTGATTGTGATACATACATTTAAATCACAAATGTTGTTGCAGAGAAAAGTCTAAAACATGCTGAGCTTGACCTTGAGGCTTGCTGGTTTTGGTTTTCCTATGTTCATTTTTTTTAATGACCTATTTCTGTGTTTTTGTTATTGTTCTGCTATTGCTTCAGGGGTTATGTTTTATTTAAATTCATTTTTCTAGGTTTAGTCTCGACTTTTCTAGAGAACTTCCTGTTGAAGGGGGTTTACCTGCAATCCTGACCTGTCCCCAAAGGACAGTGTTGTGAAAGGAAAGACAAGATTGTAAACTGGTAAAAGATGTCCTGTCCCAATTTTTTTTTTTTGGAATAGTTGCAGGCTGGAAAAGTAAAAACGAATGTGCACCAACAAATGAAAGAACGGTTTAATAAAATACCTAATGTTCATGTCATCTGCAAAGAAATAAAGGTTAAAGTAGATGTAAGAATCTTGTCTTCTACCGTGTTATCCCAGCAAGAACTGCATTGTTAGCGCATCTGAAACTCCTCTTCTGTCAAATGTATGACTCTAAGATTTGAATTTACCAGCAGACCTTCACAGTTTTTTTAATTCTCTGAACTCAGATACTGAACAGATGTAGGCTGTTCTGCTTAGCTGAGAAGTCCAATAATAATATTTTAATTGTGACACTTATCTTTTCTAATTACATCTACACCTCAGCAAGCTCTGTCCTTATCACAGCCAACTCCCTTTTTGTCTGATTCTCATCAGCTCGGTACAAAGCCGTGGTTTTGGCTGCTGCCTCCTGAATAGCAGAAACAAGTAATCAGAAAACCAGATCTCAAGCCCTCAGGAATTTGACTAATTTCTTCTGATAAATATTGTGCAGTGGAAAGTGAGAATGAAGCAGCAACCTTGTTAGGACAAACAATGTGTCATTGAAATGTTTGTATGGACTTTACACTTCCCTCCTCTGCTGAAACCCGATTATTAAAACAGCACTGAGGAGGAACTGCGTTTTCTTGCTCTCGAGGGAGACCCACCAGCCCTGGTGGGATCCAGCAACTGTCGTCAATGCCAGTCGAGAGTAAAACTCTGCGGATTTGTTTACAGGTTGATGCCCAGCCTACAGAGCCGACAGAGACAGCCATGGAGGAAGCATTTCGGTTTACTGCACCAACGGGTGGTGAAATCTCAGATTTTAATGCAACACAGTTAATTGTAACACAGACTAAATGCTGAATCTCTACAAACAAACATGCACACATCCTAAAATGTTCAATCACAGTGTGTTCAAAGCACAGCACAAAACTCACAATGGCGTCCTAAAATCATGAAAATTGAACAGAAAACAAGCAAACACCTGGCTAACAAAGTATAAGTACATGGACTAACTGTTCTTTGGCTAGAAAAGGAACAGCTGGTTCGGAGTTAAGAGAGTAAAGAGCATTAAAACAAACAGAAGGTCTTATTTTATAGACATACAAAATTAAAAATGTCCTTGATTGAGCTGTAGGGACCCCATGTCACCTGTAGAGGCAGGAAAGTGCTTCCCATTTGTCACTGTGTGTGTGTGGGTGGAGCTGAATGGTTGTCTCATGAATATCACATGTGACACTTTGTTTGAACTAGGAAGAGGAGAGAAGGCAGGGTGCTGATATTTTCTGTTGACCGCCATTTTAATTGTAAACCATCAAGTCCAGTTTGAAAGCACGGCTGTAAATGCCTCACAATAAACACTAACAAATTGCATACGGTTTTATATTGTTCCTAATTTGGACAAGCGCGTCGGACAGATCCCTGCAATCCTTCCTTGGTGACTATTTGGGTCTTGATAGTCACACTACATCACCATTTAAGTGGAATAACAGTTCAAGTCTTGTCAGAAGCTTAAAATAGCAGTTTGTTCTGATGTCGTTACTTGCTGCAAATGCATTTTCCTTTTGAAATCAAAACTGATGTGATTCATATAATTTTGCTTTCTAACAAAAGTTAACACTAAATGCTTCCACCTAATATACTGAGAGTTTCACTGTGGAATATTCCTTTAATTCACGCAACTTATCCTCTTCTGCCTAACCATGACTGAGACCACATTCACCTCATCGTAATCTACACATTCTCAACATCATCCCCAAGATTATGCAGAAACAGGTCATATAGTGTGAAATATATTGAGCTGACACGACTGTAGAATCATGTAAAGACAGTCCAAGATTTACCCTTTTCTGGCCCTTTTGCTTTACAGTGATCCCTTATTTTTCGCGGTTAATGGGGACCGCCCCCAATAAGGCTACCTTCTTAAAGGGGCCAGGCTGGCTCACTACATTTCTTCACTGTGAGAGAACGCGCACAACATCCTGTGATGTTTCTGCGATTTTTAAAATTTTTTTTTTTTATATTATATATTTCTGAAAAATCCACAAATAACTAAAACCGCGGAACTTAAACCGCAAATTGGCAACTGGAACGTTAAGTTGAAAATAGTTAAGCAGTGTTGCTTTAGAAAAAAGAAGGTTGAGTCCAAAAATGTCAAGAAAACGGGGCAAAGGTTTAAGGATTTATTGTAGTCTCAGCAGACATGATTGTCTGCGGGTCATATTTCTCTGAAAGATTCGGTGTAATTGTCCTTCGGTCCTGGCGTCGTGGAGCTACTCCACGCTACGAGCTGTGGCTGGATACATATAAGTCTACCCGTCTCTCGCTCTCACGCACACCAGTCTACCACCATTCACTACATCTTCCACGTCCTTTAGCAGCGCAGCCTCGGTTGTCATGACAACGCAGGATAATTGCCATTGGACAGAAAGAGAGAGTGAGAGAGAGAGAAAAGTGCAAGAGCTTGCACAGAAACGTGCCGAAGAAGATGAGAAGAAAGTGTGCGTGTGAGAGATGCAGATGCGGTGTGAAGTTACTGGGATTGTAGATGTGTGTGTGTGTGTGTGTGTGTGTGGGGGGGGGGGGGGGTGTACTTCTGAGAGTCTGTGAGCTTGCATCATACACAGCTCAGCTCCCATTAGTCCAGCTGAACACTAAATTCCCATTTCAGGACCAACATATAAATCATTTTGAGTTTCCTTTTCATAAGTCCAAGATTCCTCTCTGTAACCTACTGCTCTTTACTTCTTGCTCCCTAAATCAACACTTACCCCTATTTTCTTTACTTTTAACATCTCTTTGTAATTCATTCTCCCATTCTATCCTCAGTCTACACTGTAAAAAAAAAAATTGTAAAAAAAAAAAAAAAAGGTAATCTTCTTGCAGCTGGGGCACCAGAAAAATACTGTGAAATAACAGAAAATTACTTTCTCATAAAAATACAGTTTTTTTCCATAATTAAAATACAGTTTGCAGTTGTAATTTTAACACGATTTTGCCTTATTTTTAGGTTGTTTTTAAAATTTAATTAGAAAGATTTTCACATTTTAAAACAATTAAATTACCCAGAAATATGGTAATAATAATGCTTAAATTTACAGAAATGTGCTGTTATTAATTAGTTTCAATAACATCATTTTACATAAAGAAGTTGTATAATAATTTGTGTTTGATGTAATATAACAGTATATGACACAAAAAATAATGTAATTCATCTTTAAAAACATGTCAAAAAAACTGTTGAAAACTAGATATAGGGTTTAAAATTGCTACAATTTTAAGGACTGTAGCCTTTGCATTGTAGTGGAGCCTGGTCTGCAACACCTGACAGAGACATGGCACTAGCAAAAGGAATGTATTGTCAACTTCCTGTTTTTGCACAGTACAAGTGTTTTTTACACACTTTATTAAACAAACTCACAGGTACTCATTCGAACACAGACAGACTTAACTCAGGGTGACACAAATTAACATGTTAAATAAAAAGGGGTATGAATCAACAGGGGGTCAAACCAGCAACAGACTTTACATGGCAGCATTAAATCAAATAGCTAACAAATAAACACAGATAAGCACCTAAACAACCAGGGCTGCAAAGGATGCTGGGAAACGACCCAAAAGGACCTGCCAGATCACTAGCAGTTTTACAGTTTATTCCCTTAAATAACAGACAAATATTTGTGAAATTACGATATATTTGTGAACGTTTTTAATAATAAAATATGTATTTTTAATGGGGATTTTTTTTACAGTGATTTAATGTTATTTTACATTTACATGTTACATGTAAAATTCACAGTCTATTTTTGTAAATTAAATGATATTTTAAAAATATAGAAAAAATCTGTAAAATAGACAGTAAATTTCTGTTATATTACATTTTTTTACAGTGTATTAAATGTACCCATACCTCCTCTGTATTTGCCCATGTCATTTAGCCTACCAGTTTTTTTTTTTAACTCTTACAGCAAGTCACGTGTTTTGCCCTTTTTTTCTGAGTCAATCATTGAAGAACGTGCCTATAACAACACCTTCATTTTCCAGACATCTCCTATCTTTTCATCCAGCTGCTTCAGCTGAATCTCCATCTACTCCCACAGATCCTGTCCCTCTTCCTCTCTCCATCCCTGAACTCACCATATCTCTACTCTTAGTCCACGTGCCCCTTCCTCTCAATCGCTCTCTCTCTCTCACACACACAAGTGTCCATTCCAGTTTTTCATGTTCCTAAATCCCAGACCTCTTTTTTTCTCTGCTTGCCCAGCAGGAATCACACATACAGTATGTCATGGCCGATTAGTCTGGCACAGCCACGGGGCAGTCAGCCCAGTGGAGGTGAGGATGGAGGGATGCAGGGAGACATTTGAAGATGAAATGATGATTGACGGAGCATTACATGTCTTTTTATAAGGGCTTTTTCTTTTGCACCGCAGAATGACTGAACAAGCTGACCAATCACAAGGCAGCATTCCTGGACCCCCCATACTTGGACAGGGGAGCGTGCAGATGTGCATTTGGGGGTGAAGTCCAGGAGAGGGCGGAGTGAGGGAGCGTGAAGGGAAGTGAAGAGTCGGGAAGGAAGCAGAGCTGCAGAGAGCTGAAGCTGAGGAAAGGAGAGGAGCGGAGAGGGGGGGGGGGTGACAGCGGATGACGGGTACCGACGGCCTGCCTCCAGGGGGTTCGGGATGAGGGAGTCGCGGGTCCGCTGAGTTCATAGTGAGGGTCGACGTTTGAAGGAACAGACTTTCACTCACTCACGTTTTAAGAACAGCGGGAGATGCATTACGTCATAGCCTCCCGGCGCCCTAGATGACCGCGCGCGCAGGACGGGATGATGCGGGGCTGCTGGAGTAGAACGGAGAACGTTTCCGCTGCTGCCGCCGCCGCCGCACGCGAGCGCCCGGGGGCGGTGTCCCGACCGGACGAGGAGGAAGAAGGGGAGCCGCCGTCGCGCACGGGCCGCCGGCTCTGATGGCTCCTCGCGCCCCGCGCGCAAAAGAGACACATCAGTCGCCGCGGAGCGAGGGGGTAGGGGGCGGCAGGTATCTGGGAAGTGACGTGGTGTCCGCGCCCCGCGAGCAAGCAAAACGGTGCGGTTGTCGTGCGTTTCGCGGGAGGGCAGGAGCGGGAAGGGAAACATGGCCGCGCAGTCGGACGGCGGCAAAGCCGGGGTGGGGTTCGCGCAGCTGTACGACGTCGAGGGCGAGGAGCCTCTGGACTCAGCCGCGATCCACATCTGTCAGTGCTGCCGCTCCTCCGCCTGCTACTGGGGCTGCCGCTCAGCCTGCCTCGGCTCTCTCCTCGGCGGGGGTCAGCCGATCGGAGGGGTCGGCGTCCGGGAGACTCACTGTCCCCCCCGCGAGCAGCTGTGGCTGGACTGCCTCTGGATCATCCTCGCCCTCCTCGTCTTCTTCTGGGACGTGGGGACAGACTTATGCCTGGCGGTGGACTACTACCAGAGACGGGACTACCTCTGGTTCGGCCTCACCCTCTTCTTCGTGCTGGTCCCGTCCGTGCTCGTCCAGATTCTGAGTTTCCGCTGGTTCGTGCAGGACTACACCGGCGGGGGGCTCGGGGAAGTGGAGGGGCTGACAAAGCGGGGCACGGTGGCTCAGGGGTGCCTGTATCCCGGTAAGGACCGCCTGCAGCTGGCCACCATCTGGCTGTGGCAGGCCACCATACACATCCTCCAGCTGGGACAGGTGTGGAGGTGAGGGGACACACACAACAACACCCACATTATCTTCTCACACACACATTTTGTTACTAATGGATAGTTGGTTTAGCTTCTAAAAAAGAAAGCTTCCTTCAGACTGTCAGCTTATGGACAGAGAAAGACTATAGTCGATGAGTTATTATCTGGGAATGGACAGAGAATGAGACAGTCAGACAGATTCCAATTATCTGATAAACTCTAAAGAATTTAAACTTCGGGAGTTTCTTCTTACTTTGGATCTAACTGAAATCTTCATTCGAATATAGCAGACTACCTGAGGAGTACACACTTCTGGCTATTACAAAGTAGAGTAGTTGGAGCGTCGCTGCACATCTGGAGGGTTTTATTAAGGCTGGCCAAAGCGCTGTCCATGGTGCTGAATTTACAATCTGGCCAAAGCGCTGTCCATGGTGCTGAATTTACAGCACCACTGATCGTAACTTAGTAACAGCTTTTCACGAAAGTACTTGTACATCAGAAAAGTCTGGTGTGTGTGTGTGTGTGTGTGTGCGCGTGTGTGACCAGTGGAAAAACGGTGTCACGGCTCTTCCTGTGAGTGTCAGCATGCATGGAGAGTTCAAAGAGGAAAAGCATCTGCGCTTCTGGCAACGTGTCTCTCTGTCATGCACACTGTTATCTCTCCCCCTTATTTTACACTCATATACACACATAAACACAGTTGAAAAAAATCTTAGGTGCTAATTGTAGTGCTAGAAGCACTGTTGGGGGTGCCCTTTTTTTGTCTGTTGAACACACAGGTCTCTGTTGCAACTTTTTGTTTCGTGTGCATTTGTTTTAATGTCTGTAGCCCATGCAGCAGATGTAGCTGTGCCCGGAGTGCAGTTGCCTTTCTCAAGCCTCCCAGTTCTCTGCACAAGGACAGCGTTTACTGAAATTCCTTCAGAGAAGTCTCCACTAATGGTGTCCACTTGCCTCTGGGTGGGCAGCAGGAAGACTTGAGTGGTCTGTGTGTTTACATCCTGCTGGGCGAGGGATGCGTTATTCAGCTCTTTTGCTTTGGTTGTAGGGTTAATTCACAACCCCACCCCCTCGTTGCCACCACCGCACACACCCCTGCCTGAACACATGTATCCCTCCTTCACCTCGACACCCCCTTGGCCAACAGAATGGACTGTCCCACCTGGAGGAAGTAGCAGAGGAGTGGGAGAAGGAGGGTGGGGGATGGCTGTAGCTGAGGAAATGGTATGGCCTGATTGAGACAGATCACTTCTAGATGGAGAGGCTGCAGAGTGGGTGGGTGTGTGTGTGGCGGGGGGGGGGGGGGTACAATGGCAGTAACAGAGGGGGAGGGGAAAGAACTTGGAGAGCAAGAGGAAAGAGGAAAAAGGGAGAAGTGAAAGTGGTGGGGGTAGGGTTGGTGTAGAACATTTATTGTACTTAGATCAAATGGTTCAAACACATCCTTTCTCGACAAGCCATTATGAGATTTTTCTACCAGTCAGTCTTCACCTGAACCTTACAGACAGGACTTCCTGTGTCCAGATTAAAAAAAAAAAAAGCCTTACAAAAAATGCCGGATGTTTGTCCGTTGTTGTTCTTGAGGCAAGGACATGTAGCATTTTTGGTGCGTGTGCTTCATTTTAAAGCTAAAACATCCATTACTTCATGTTTAAATGACTTGCTTCGAAGCCTATATGAGCATGTCTGTGTCCCTATGGATGCCGCATTAGTTATGTCATGTGAATCAAACTTGTATATCTCAAACCAGATGGCCGTAATAGCATTACTTACCACATGCACACAGTGACACCCTTGCGCTTACTGTAGTGATAATTGTGCACACACAGCAGAGACGAAAGAACATGTTTGCGCTCGTGTATACAAACACATGCATGAGTACACAGACACGCTCGGTGAGTGGCCAGAGGCAGTTTAATTGAAATCTGCCTACGTTCCACCCACATCCTCTGTAGTTTCCCACATGCAGAAATCCACTCAGCATGTACAGATCAGCAATTTGTCAGGACTCTTTGTCCACAGAGAGCTTCTAATAAATGTTTTCAAGCATAGAAATAATCAAGTTCACAAGTTCAGTGAGGTATTACGGTGTGGAGTTTACACATGAGGCGGAGGAGTCGGCATATATTGTTAGTGTGAACACAAAAGCAACAAAGGTCTTAGTATGAAAGCTTCTTTTTTTCTTTTAATTGCTTTAATTGGGTCTTTTGTATTGTGCTCATATTGATTTATGAATATCATGGAATGTATCACAATATATATAAATGTTTTCCTTAGATAGATAGATAGATAGATAGATAGATAGATAGATAGATAGATAGATAGATAGATAGATAGATAGATAGATAGATAGATAGATAGATAGATAGATAGATAGATAGATAGATAGATAGATAGATAGATAGATAGATAGATAGATAGATAGATAGATAGATAGATAGATAGATAGATAGATAGATGTACAAACTGGGAAATTGCAGTGTAGCAACAGCAAGACATCAAAAAACACAATATTAAATAGCAATATAAAAAACAGAAAAGTATTGCTATTTACAATATAATTATTTACAATATAATTATAAGACACATATAAAAAAACACACAAGAGCAATATAAAAGTGTAACATGCAACAAATAGTGTAATGAGCTGCAAGGTGCAAATATGTGTTATGAATAACAGAAAGACATCAGGCTTCAAAAAGCTACTCTTCTTCATCTAGGGATCTTCATACAGCTATAAACAGCACTTTATTATTCATTCCTGACTCATCTGCCGATTATTTTTACTGATTAGTCAATTGTTGTGTCCACGAAATATCAGAAAATAGTGAAAATAGTCACAAATGACAAAGATGAGCACCATATCCTTTGGTGCAAAGTAGCACTCATCAGATATTTTTGTCTATTAAAACTGGAGTGTAAAAACATGAACAAAATGACTGGCACTGAAAAATAGGTGTTTGTACCTGTGGACCCCCTGCAGGTACATCAGGACGCTGTACCTGGGTGTCATGTCGCGCCGCCAGAAGGAGCACCAGCGGCGGTGGTACTGGGCCATGATGTTCGAGTACGCCGACGTCAACATGCTGCGTCTGCTGGAGACGTTCCTGGAGTCTGCGCCTCAGCTGGTCCTGCAGCTCTGCATCATGATCCAGGAGAACCGAGCCGAGACACTGCAGTGTAGGTGGAGCGCCGACCACGCGGGCCTCTGATAACCTTGGAAGAGAAACAAGGCACCACATGAATACTACCAACTTCTGACCACATTTGCTGGCACAAAGCCATGTTTTCACGCTGCCAACAAAGCACTTGCAAAGCAACAGCTGCAAAAGCAGTAAACATCAATTTGTTCACACTGTGTTCGGTAATGTGAGGCTGCAGTTGGATTTTCACACTTCATTTTGTGTGTTCAGGTATTACAAGAAAGACAGCACAATGATAACGGTTTAGACTGTTCAAACTTGGTCACACTCCTCTTCCTTATTCATCCAGGAAATGTATCATCCAGGGGGCCACCCACAGGTCTTATTCATATGTATCACTCTTGAGTTTAGGGACACTTTCTACTTTAATTCAAATATATGTCTTTAAAAAAGAGATGGCGGGGGATGTGAACACATCAGCTGGGGCATTAAAAATAACTTAATCTTTGAGACTCATACCATTAAGCATCATTACCAAATGTCGTGTCACACACCACCTCTTACTTAAGGATATGTTCACAGCTTTACACAGAACACCCACAATGACTCATAGAAATGTTGTGCTTATGTACATCTAGTTTCATGAACTTGATGATTCTGTCTTGATTCAGATGTGGGTGATTGTTTTCCTTTAATAATCGTCTGCCTCTCTCTGTAGGCATCTCCTCCCTGGCCTCCCTCCTCTCTCTTGCTTGGGTTCTGGCCTCCTACCACAAACTGCTACGAGACTCTCGTGATGACCAGCGCAGCATGAGCTACCGCGGAGCGCTGCTGCACCTCTTCTGGCGCCTCTTCACCATCTCGTCCCGCGTCCTCTCACTTGCCCTCTTCGCCTCCCTCTTTCACATCTACTTTGGCATCTTTGTGGTGCTCCACTGGTGCGCCATGGCCTTCTGGGTGGTTCATGGAGGCACCGACTTCTGCATGTCCAAGTGGGAGGAGGTGCTCTTCAACATGGTGGTTGGCATCGTCTACATTTTCTGCTGGTTTAATGTCAAGGAGGGCCAGACGCGTTACAGAATGGTTGCATACTACATCGTGGTGTTGGCTGAGAACACCATCCTCACAGGCCTGTGGTGAGTTATTTTGACCAAAACTATGGCTACATAGCCCTTTAGAAGAAGTCTCAGCTTGCTTTTCCTTAAGTAAAGAAGAACTGAAAGAGATGACAATTGAAAATAAAGCAGAAAAAATGCAGTGACAAAGAATAAACAACATTCCAGGCATAAGACTAATGTGACTTACAAATTTCACTAATTGCAGCATAGAAATACTACAATAAAGACAATAAGAAAATTAGAAAAAGTCTCAAGACATCCGTTTTAGAAAGAAAAAGTCACATGAAAAGGAAAGAAATAATCCAAAATTATAATAAAAAGAAATTACTTAGGATTTAGATTTCAGAATATAATAAGCAATGTCAGGTCTTGAAGTAAAAATAACCTCCCATAAATAACACCACATCTCACACATCACAGATTGCCATAATTAATTTAATAGAAATCTAAGCCAAACCCCAGACAGAGAGCAGTTTGGTAAAAAAACTAAGTAGTGCATTAAAGCTTAGAGTAAGTAGTACCCAGGTGCTGGTGTTTAAAAGGACTTAATTAACTGATCATTAGCGAGTTTAACAGTTTCTATAAAAGCAAAAGTTTTGGCAGTTTGCTGGGCTGGAGCATTCAAGTGTGTGCTAACACAATGGCAAGGAGGACAGACATCAGCAGTGATCTTAGAGAAGCAATTGTTGCCAGCCCATCAATCTGGGAAGGGCTAAAATTACATTTCCAAACAATTTAGAGTCCATCATTCGACAGTGAGAAATATTATCCTCAAAACACCTGCTGTCACCCAGGAGTGGATGTCCCAGCAAGGTCACCTCAAGGTCAGGCTGTTCAATACTCAGAAAAATGCCTAACAGTTACATCTAAAAGTTAAAGTTCATGACAGTAAAATCTGAAAGAAATGCTTCATAAATATGACACATAAGTGTCATAACTGTCATAAATATGACACTTATGGAAGGGTTGCCTGTAGAAAGCCTCCTCTCTCCAAAACAAACATGGCTGCTCGGCTTAGGTTTGCAGAGTTGCGTCTGAACAAACCACAAGAGATGCAAGACTAAAGTGGAGACGTTTTCTAGTGATACACATTGTTATGTTTGGTGAAAACTAAACAGCGTATCAGCACAAACACCTCAGAGAAATTCCCAAGTACAGTGTTTTTGTACAGTGGTTCTGTAGCCAAGAGAATCGGGCTCCTTGCAGTCCTGCATGTGTACCAAAGTGTTCCTGAAACAAGTGGAAGGGAAATCTGTCTGGCAGCTAAAACTTGTTTGAAATTATGGCGAGTACGGGACATCGATCCCAAATAAAAAACAGAATGGCTGGAAAAAGAAATGAATGTAAAATGGTGTATTACGCATCGTGTAGTTGTTTCTTTGAAACTGTATTCAGATTGGTAAGGACCAGATAATTGTTCAGAATCACATCCTGTAAACTAAAAAACTGAAAGAGGGTATACTTTCACACAAATGTTCTCCTTTCTGGACCAAGAAGGCTGACATTCAAGAAGCTGTGGATGAGACAGCTCTGAGAATGGTTGAGGAGATGTAATGAACTTGGTGGGGCTGGGATTTCAGAAGACTGAAATACGGAGAAGGCACAGTTCCTCTGTTGAAGGTCGATCGACATACAATCACTAACCAGCTGTCAGGACCTCAGTTACTGCTAAAAGATATCCAGCACAGCTACAGTATTCCAGTCAAAAATGGTTTCATGTTTGGATGTGAAAAGAAAAGCAGCAGCGGTAGTCTGATATAAAAGAATTGATCCCCGTGGAATGAATAATTTAGGTCCTTTTTAAAATACTGCTATTCACTGGGTTTGAATGGCGTTGGAGTAGAATGATGCTGGAAAGGTTGATAAGTATTATAATAGCGAGAGACAGAATAGTACTGTTGATTTTGGTCTATTTATAGAATTGATTGACAATAAAACTGTTTAGGGATCCTTTCAAAATAAGTCTTTGAATGTGTTGGAGGCAGCTTTGAATTTAAACGGAAAAAGAAGCCACTGGCCTCTTGATAAGGTATAAATGCACTATTCTCTTTTAAAATACACATGCAGCCCCACTAACATGAATTTAACCCCTTTGCCTCCATTTTTCTGTAGGTATGCCTACAGAGATCCAGAGCTGACCGACTCCTATGCCGTCCCAGCGCTGTGCAGCGTCTACTTGACGTTTGCGGGCGGCGTCCTGGTCATGCTGCTGTACTACGGGTTCCTGCACCCCGCCACAGCCCACCTGCAGCCAAGCCCCGCCTCGTCCTGCTGCGCCCAGCTGCTTTGGGGTCTTCCTCTACCCCCCTCAGCCCCGCCCACTGCCCCACCCACACCGGCCCACATGGTCAAGTCACAGACGGAAGAGGATGTGGCTGAGACGTGTCTTCCCGTCTTCCAGGTGAGGTCCGCCCCCACCACGCCCAAGCCAGAGGGCCCGCTTATAAAGATTGACATGCCCAGGAAGCGTTACCCGGCGTGGGACGCCCACTACGTAGACCGGCGCCTGCGGAGGACTATAAACATCCTGCAGTACATAACGCCAGCTGCTGTGGGAATCCGCTACCGTGATGGACCCTTGCTGTATGAACTGTTGCAGTATGAGTCCTCACTTTGACACACACACAAACACATCTACACACAAAATGGACACATAAAGCACCATTTAAAAAAAAACAAAAAAAAAACGTGTGTATATGTCACTGTTGAGAGTTAGAGAAGATTTAGAAAGATATTCACTGACAAATTCACACTTGATATAAGCACACACTCAAGCAATCTGTCACATTTTAATATACCTGGATACACAAGCTCACACGCACACACATTCCTTGCGGGTACTTACAACCTGCGAGACCCACGGCCATGACTCAGTAGGCTGCTTCAGCACAAGAGCATCTCCCTCCGTCTCACTCAATTCTTCCGTTTTCTTTTCACCACCTTGAATCACTTGGCTCCATCTATCTGAATTTCACATGTCTGCACTCTACCATGCAGGAAAACTTAAAAAAAAAAAAAAAAAGGAAGATATGAGCACAGTTTCACAGTGAGCACGTCTTTTACGTTGCGGTCAGCATGCATTCACAGGATTCAGTCGGATAAAACCCGCAGGATAAAATGAATGAAAGAAAAAAAATGTCACTTTTAATAAAAGGAATTGTGAACATGTTGCTGTTAGTCTAGTCTAAAAGGTAGTGTATATATTTTCTATGTAAAGAAAGAATGTTTAATTTAGTGTTACATTGGGGTTAGACGAAGCACGTCGGTGCACCATTTTTTGGCGCTGGTTCAGAAAGGATAGCAGGAAGTTTGGCTGAGCACGACAGGACAGGCAGAGGTGGCATTAATCTGATGCACATTCAAACCAATTAAACATGCCATTGAACGTTTTAGCTAAACATGCTGCAGTATAAGTATTTCATTTCATAAATACAGCCACTGATAATCAGTCAGCTCCACCTATCTCATGTCCGGTTTCTCTACATGCAGGCTGGTCAGGTCGCTGTTGTGGTCGTCCATGATGCCATTCAGCAGCTTCTCTTGAATTTCTGTTCTCCTCTGCAGCCTCCATCAGCTTGATATAGTGACACATGAATCTAGTTTCCCACTGGCTCTTGGAGTGGCCCTTCAGTTAACCATTTAAACCGAGGACCACAGCAACAGGTCTGATGCTACTACTGAGGCAGCACCATCAGAAGCAGTCACTCAGAGAGACTAAACAAAATGATAAAGAAGACTGGCGTCTGTGGTGGGGGCTGCTCTGGTGCCGCTCGAGCTGATTGTGCAAAGAAGAATATTTTATTGAGCTAAACATAATGGGCAATACCTCATACTCTCAACACAGCATAGCAATTAAACAATTAACTGTGTTCAGTCAGAGGCTTCTTCATCTTATTTCAGTAGGCACAGGTACAGGAGGCAATTCTTACCCCCCCAGCAATAACCTAACATGACCTCCTTGTATTATTTATTTGTTCATTTTAATTTTATTTTGAATAATCTCAAAAATACATTTTGACTAACAATTTATGATGCAATAACATAAATCGCCTTTGGGGATTGATAAAGTATTCTTCACTTAAATCCAATTTAATCCAGTAGCCACCTGGCCAGTCTGCAGGTTGAGGATAAGCAGAGCTAAATAGTGTGACAGCTTCAGAAAAGGTTATTTCTTTTTTTCTTTCCTACTAAGGTAGAGGATCTCTACTTCTCTCATATTGGAACATACAAACACACGATCAAACCAAACGTCATTTATCTTAGCTTAGCATTGCATAAAACTAAAAGCACTTGAAAACAGCCTGGTTAGCCTGAAAATATAAAAAACAAATCTGCCCAACCAATGTCAATAAAACTCATAAAATAATGTGTTTAAAGCATACATTTTAGAGAAAAATGAGCAGCAGTTTCTTGCTATTGCTACCGCCGGACGAACTGAACCAAAGGGGGAAAAAAAAAAGTCAAAGTGTTGTGTTTTGGGCTAGCAAATTAGCATCACCTCACCCAAAAAACTGGGATTAATCTGCACCAAAAAAAAAAAAAAAAGAATAAACAAATTTAGGTCAACTCATGTTTACTGAAAAGAAAACAATGTTTTTAAGAGTGTTAAACTTTCAGTTTTTAAGAGTTAGTGAAGTAAGTGACAAAGTAAGGAATACTTCTTTAACATACAAGTAAACTCTAAAGCTGTGTTTTCATGCTGCTAAAAAGCTAACAGTGTAAAAAAAAAATATATATATATATGTATATATATATATATATATATATATATGTAGGCTGATATATATATAGAAAATGGATATATATATATATATATTAAAACCAACAGCATGCAGTTAAAAAAAAAGGTAATGTTTTCAAGAGATTTAAATTTAAACCCCAAACCACGAGAGAAGCTAGCTGGATTTTCCAAGTAAAGTATTAGTAAACCATCTTTTAGTTTGCATATTAGTTGTCCTTCTGTTTTTATTTTCAATCATGTTTTCATATGTAAAAAGAATCCATTTTAATGCAAAAAAAGTCTCCACCTTAGCTGAGGCCACCTTCTGTCACCGCTAACAGTGTATGTGAGGGTGTTAGCATTGGGCCACACTGAGGAATGGCACTTGTGTAACATCTCCAAAACTGTGTTTTTCTTATACACAACAGCTTCCCAGAGAAGAATAGATAAAAGCATGTGTTTTGGAAAAGAAACCATTAAACATGACAACTACTCTTTCCTCATTTCAGGCCTTCGTTTCAGTCTGAGTGGACTCATGAAGCTCAAAATGGAGTTCAGACAGGTTGATAGTTTTATCTGGTGTCAAGCTACATCCTTTCTGAAAGATCAAAGGAATCCAAAACAACAGAAACCTCAACTGCTATCGTCATGTTTTTAGTTATACTGTATGTCATAAATGTTACCGTGCTTTTAAAACACAGAGAGGGACATCAAGCGCCACATGCTCATCACTCTGTTTTGTTTTAGGCTCACAGATGTTGTGGGAGGTTTAATTTTAGATTTTAACAGTGGCTGCTAATTCTCACTAAATTAGCCAATGTCAGTGCTAGGCAATGATAAAAATGACACATCCTCACATTTTCATCGGAGAACAAATGCAAATTATTTTTAATTCATGGCTCAAACATTTTTTCAGAGCCTGATGTCTTAGTCATGTTGGTCCCACACCAACAGGGTTCTGCCACAGAAGCTGATATTTAACAGTTGTGGGCTTTAATCGTTACAACCCTCCCGATGACTTGTCTCATCCTGTATCACGTCCACCACCAACTCCTCCAAAGCCGCCCACGCTTGAAGCTGTGATGTGTGGCTCATTATTTATCTTTTTTTTCAGTTTGTTTATCCCTTCAATCCAAGCTGTTACATTGGCAGGCAACAACAAATGAGCCGTCACATCAGTCATCGGCCCGTCGAGGGGTACTTTGCAACTCTTGAAATGACGCGCCATCAGGGGTTTACTCTCGCACAGTGGGGTTTTTGAGTGATTAAGAAAAAAAAAAAGTAAGGTAGTAGGTGAAAGTGTTCTTGCTGTCCTGCTTTTTACAACCATGAGCCCAGCCGTGATCCGTAACACATGGTGCAGTTGGAAAACTAGACATGCATGCTTACTCTTATTGCTGCTGTCCTTGTGAAACAGCTGAGGAGTGCTTTGACAACTCCAAGGGGGATACTTTGACACATTTTGGAGTTTTTGGTCTCTTATGTTTTGTTCTTGCTCAGGCGTGTCGAACTGTCGAGAGAAAAAAAGCGATGGCTACTTTAACAGAAGACCAACCAATGCTGGATTTTAGAGCTTATCCTATCACCTTCCCAGCATGCATTTAGCAAACACAGCAGCACTGACCACGAGACAGAGCTGCAGGCCCAGAGTTTAAGAAGTTACGATTTTCTTCGGGAGTGACAAGGATGGATAGGATTAAGACGTGACGTGACGGAGAAGAAGTAAGGGAGGCTGGGTTGAGATGGTTTGGGCAATAGCGAGAAGTTTGGTAGAAGAATGCTGGAGATGGAGCTGCCAGGTAGAAGAAAAAGGGGAGCTGATGTCAGTGTATCTGAGAAAGGCCAATTCTGGCCTGCAATACCAGCTCACTTATATACTTTATCACTTTATTCATTTAATTAAAAATATATATATTTTTAGAAAAATTGAGTGACAGCTAGATTAGCTGACCAAAAGCAAAAATTTCACATTGAGTAAAGTCTGGCATATTTTATCTATATTCTATCCATAATCTCACACCATGTTGCTATATTTAATAGTCCTTTGTGGCTCATTAGCATAAACTTTTTTTCAAGTAATCAAAAAAGAAAGTATCATATAATAAGTATGAGAAGTCAAACAAAAGAGAACAAAATACCAGAATTGCTAATGTATCCCTTTAACCTTGAACAATTCCAGTGAGGAGTGAGCTTGCATGGTTTTGTTTTGTTTTTTTGTTTTTTGTGGTGCTAGCCAAAAAACACAGAACCAACAAATCCGTTAATTTGCCGCAACCTGGCAAACAGATTCGTTTGGTGCAAATGTGCAACAGAAGCAGCTGCGTCGCTGTTCATATGGTGCAACGCTCTCAAGCTACGGAGTCAATTGGCTGCTAATCCCACTTCATATGGTGCAGATATGAGACACACGTGGATTAATGGTGCAATAAGGGCAGATTGTCTCTTTGAATTCTATGGTGCAACTTGCGTACTGCCTTCAGTTATCGACCGAGGCTGTGCCAAAGGCTCCGTCCAAACGGACAACTGCTCTTCCTGTCCTGCAGAAGCTATGCAAGTCTCCGATGAAGGGAGATGTGCTTAGTGTACACACAAACACACACATGCATACCCACAACTACACACAGGGTTTTCCTCTGCAGCAGGGAGATGAAGCTTAGCATTCACACACACACACCAAGACTGACACACAATGAAAAGTAGTGCAACAATGTGGGATGTATCCCTACCTCTCTGCTCAAAAAGACACACACACACTTTCTCTCACACACATCTAATCTCCAATAATCCCTTACCCTTTTATGATTTGGGAACAATATTCATATGGTGCTATAGAATGAACCTAGTCGTGGTTACAAATGTGTTTAGAAAACCCATTCACATGAACTGAACAGTTGTGGGGTTTCCTCATCTGAACTAGTGTACACAAAAACATGAACATCTTCTGTCTAAGACTGAGTGACGTGAAATAGCTACAATGCCTTACCTGCCGGACTGATAATATCTGAGTCAGAGGAAGGTGCTGTTACTCTTTGGTACACTCTGATCTGGACATGCACTGTACACTAATCATGGGTAAGTGTGACAGCACACGGAGATCAAAAGAAAACGGCACACTGTGTTCACACTTACGAAGAAAAAAAAAAAAAGAAGAAAATGAACATGTGCCACTTAGAGAACACAGTCTTCTATTTCCTGTTCATTTCACAGATTGCACTCGTGAATTTCTTGCATGAATGTTGAAACTTTTGAGGGTACGACAGCGTAAATAAACAGTTACCGCGGAGGCTTCGAGGTTTGAAGAGTCGCAACTTCGAGGGTGGCTCTGGGTTGTTAAGGGGAGGTTAACGTTTAGCTTTTAATTCCAGCGCTGACATCCCATCTTTTGCCCCCAAACCATGTCCCCCCCCCCCCCCCCCCCTTTGCACCCAGAGCTCCAGCCAATCAGAGATCAGGTTAAACACGCTCAAATCAGGTTGGGCACAACCAAATAGTACAGTTTATTTTTTTATATGGAAGCATTCATATGTGGCTTTGCATCTCGACTCTGGAACCACGATCAAAGTGCAGGTATCATACTTCAATCTCTTGCATCACACAGCAGGAAAAAGTTCATCCAAACTGGGTCTACAGTCGAGTCAGAACGCTACAGATGGAAAGTTTTCTCCTCTATCCAGACAACCAGAGCCTTAGTCTGACTCACTCTATAGGAAATTAAAACCTAAATCAGTGCTCCGTCACTATTGTATGGCTACACATCCACAGCTATGCAAAGTTACAAAAGGCAGGGGGGCTCTGGGCTTATAACCTTTACAAAAATACCACATCACTGTTTCTTCTGTGTTATTGTTTCCTCTTTTTTTTTTTCCTTTTTTTGGTTGGTTTTCAAAGAGATGTGGGAAGAAAAAACCTTTAAGTGTTAATTACTTTCCGAAAAGTAAACAAGATGTGAAAAAATTTGTTTACAGTTTTTAAGCATTTTGCATTTGTTAGTGATAATTCACTGATCTGCTTATAATTTTAAGGCTGATTGGTCAGGAGGAGGGAAACTGTAATGTAACTTTTACCTTGGAGGAGGTGAAAGCCGTCTCCTGACTGAAGAATGTGTATTTTATTGTATGGTGGTTTTTTTTTTTTCTTTTGGACAAACACAAAAATGTTTCACTATCAGGGTCTGCAGCGTATATGAGGCCTGTGGTATGGATGTGTGTGTGGGTTTATGTGTATGTTTGTGTGAGTGCAGGCTATTGTGTAATTGATGCTCCATATCCTTTCTTTTATTTATTTATTTATTTATTTTGAAGACAAAGTTTTACTTTCTTGGTCCAGAGCTGTGAAAGTGTCAGTACCTATTGCAATTTTGTGGACGCTGAGCTGTTTCTGATCTCAGACCAGTTTCTACCAGACCTGAGTCCAACAACAACTGAAATCCGTTCCATCTGGAACTCACACTCAGATTCAATCATAGACGGTGACCGGAAAGCATTTCAGGGGTTTTGACTCAGGTTTGGATGCTACAAGCACAGGGCAGGGTCAAACTCAACCTTAACTTGGATGTATTATAAGATATACCATGAGCTTTTATTTTGTCGAAGTCATGCTTTTTATACTGTGTTCTTTAGCTTGGGGGAAGAAAAAAAAAAAGGTGGGGAGGGGTAGTTCTAGCAAAATTTGATGTGTAAAAGTAGCTTTTATTACTCGTGGTTGACATTGTTCCATGGGTTTGCATAGATGACTCTTTCAGATGTAATGATAGTAAATGTGATTTATTAATATCCAGAATGTAATGATGAGAGAACAAAAAAAAGAAAAAAAAATACAGCTCCTAAGGGAAACTGTTTTCATAGGAATCTGTGCCATTGTGTTGTCTTGAGTATAAGCACACTGATATTAGATTTGTAGGCAGGATGAAGTTTGTGGAGGGGATTGGCCAGACAGTCATGATAACGGTTTTGTTCTGTGTTTTCAGTCGGTTTCTACCAGACTTCTGCAAATAGAGAAGCACATTTTACAAACTGAAGCAATGATTTTGTTGAGAACAAGTGGGTTTGCAGTAGTGGGAACATAATGTTCTGTCAGCTTGGTGTAGAGGCGGAGGAGAGAACTGCTAATATTGCAGGAATCTACCAAAAAAAAAAAAAAAAAAGCCACCCTCACTTGACTAAAGGTAGGGTAAGTAGATTTATGTGAATCCCAACCCAGAGAACCTTTTGTCCCATTCAATGAATATCTCATCATCCAGTAACTACCCATTTCCTGAGTACTGTGACTCTGTGAACTGGACACAAAGCAAGGGTAGCCTGCCCCTAAATGATAAACAACACTGCTCCAGCCAATTGCTAACAGGGAAAGGGAATGCATGCTCGTGCACGTTAGGTTGAGGAGGAAGGAAGTGGCTTGGGAGAGTTTATAATTGGGCGCATTTTCTCAGGGAGCACTGAAGGGGTAGCGTGGCCAACCATACCCATTTCCTCCCTGACAATTCCCCTGTAAAATACCTCGGGCACCGCTAACATTCACAGCCATTTACACGAGTACAATAGTACTGAACCAATTGCAACGTGGTTGGGATGGTCTTCCATACGGTCTTTATCCAATGGCTCATACAGGAGCATCCAAAAGCTTCTGATTAGCCAGTTTATACTGCAGAATAAACAGTTATTCACCAGCATTCATAGTTAACTGCATGCCATTTTGGATATCTTTGTATATACTAGCCTGGTCGTTGCTCTGCCTACGTCACATGCTTTGTTTCTCCGATTGGTTGTATGCCGACCCCATGGCATCCAGAGGTAGTTTCTTCCGCGCCTGTTTCTACTTCCTCCTGGAAATCAGTCAAAATCAGTGGAACCAGACTATTTCTTCGCATCGAACAATGAAAGTATCAGAATGGCTGGTCAGACGACTGGAAAAAGAGGGAGGGGGGTAGCTAGATTTCTACATCTTGTTAAAATAAAGTTATCCAGAAATTACTTACCCTACCTTTAAGTCTGTATAGAAAGTATGAACCAGGCCATGTTCCTTAATGTCTGGCTGAAACTGCTAAGCTGGTCACATAGCCATGTAGCCCACTTGACTGTGATCAAATATGTCCATGTATTTGAAAACCATATTTTGGACTCATGCTAGTAAACATTCAAGCACAAATCTCACCCATTTAGGAGGGAGCTGTCTGGCTACCGTCTCCTGACTTCACCTTAGAAATGATACCTGCCATCATGTCAGCACATGCAAACTCCATTCAGGAACCTTTTAACTTCTTGTCTTTTTATTTATTTATTTATTTTGTGTGTGTGTGTATGTGTGCGTGTATGGCTTAGGGGATGGGTCGGGGCTCAGTAATTTACACCAAATATTTCTAAACTAATCACAAACGAGGCAGGAGATAAAATGAGAGGACACATTGTGCATCTCCGGTTAGTCTGTGTATTAGTATGTGTCTATGACAGTGTTTTAAGTGTTCGAGGGAAGAGCTGAATGATGATTTTGATGGCTATAGGTGGTCATCATTAGAAAATGTGTTATTTTTGTTACAATACCTCCTGAAAAATAAAGTCTATTTATCTGTGAAGAAACAAAGATTTACAGGAATACAGAAGACGACATAGAAATAATGACAGACATTTTAAAATTTTAATGAAAACATGTACTGTTGATTTGGTTTTGAACACAATACAGAAATGTATTATGTCAGTATTGAGTTTGTTTTTATATATTTACCATTTTATTACATTGTAATGTTGTGACTGCAATGGAGAAAAAATATAAAGGAATATACATTAATTTTTCCAAATGTGTGTCACACTTCTTTTTCGCTCACATCTGACCTGAGGTTTTTGGCGTTCCACTGAATCTCAACACAACAAGTCTGATTGTGAATCAGTTTTATTCATTGTATTCAAAGATCTCATTAAATCACACAAATCTCTGTACAGGCCAGAAATAATTTGCACCGACATCTTCCCTGATTATGAAAACAGTAACAGACAATAAAACATAAATAGAGTGCAAAGATGAAGCATTCACATAGAGACGTAAGACAAGACCATCTTCTTGAGAATAAAACTTATGTGCCACAGTTCACATGATACCAACAACTGACTGCCTTCAGTAAGGGAACATTTATTTTAAAATAAATTACGCCACTTGTGACCTGAAACAAATGTGGTGCAGTGTCGATCACATTGACCATGATCTCATCAATACTGCATGCCAAAAGAATGGATCGGATATACAGATGTCTAAGAAAAAATAAAATAAGCAGCTGAGTGTGGACATGAAACATTTTTCTACCTCACTCCTTTCAGTAACCGAAGTTGCTCGAACAGCTTAAAAATCCAACAATGCATCAGTCTGTCTCGGTATTTTGTGTCAGCTTTAAACATGATCATTTTTACTGCAACAGTGGTTCACTCCAAAACAAAGGAACTGTGTTCTTCCTATGAATAAATACCAGTTTTGTTTTATAGAGTATTTAGTAACACAGACATTTTTTTTAAAGCCAAAAACATAACAAACGAGTGCTGCTACATCAACGAGACGGTGATCAGTGACTGTAAAGTCTCCAGCATTCAGCATCTCCATTTCTGACGTTTCTGAGTGCACCATCTGGGTACTTGCGGTGTACTTCGCGAAGACAGAACCGTCAGTGTGAATGCACTTATGTACTCAAAATAGTAAGTAATTAACTGCACAAGTACGTGATTTGGAAGCGAAGCCAGTTTTGAATACAGCTGTTTTTCCATGACTTCTCCATTCAGGAGACCAGTGTAGGATCCTCTGACTATGTTTTTCCCCCCAATGGGAGATGTAAAGTAATTTGAAATTACCCATCTTGTCGGTGTAGAGGATCTTCTCACACATTTATCGTTGGCTTTTGCCTTTTCATTGTAAAAAGAAAAACAGAACACATCCTGTGACCTTTTAGGCATCAACGCTTCACAGTTTTTAATCTCTGCAGAGCACTCGCCTGCCCTTCTCTTGTTGTAGGGCTGCAGACCTTTTCAAGTCTCAACCCACAACCTGAATCTTAATCACTTCACTCCATTTTAATAATCTCAGTGATCCAGTGTGCAACAATCCCTCAGATGCAAATAATAAATATTGTATTCCTTTACATTAAAGCATGTTCTACTCATCCAGGAATTATTCTTTGGTAACAGCTATAAACAGATATATACTTCAAATGACCCATTTCTGGTGTAACCACCTTCTTCAAGACGTGGTTTCACCTTAATGAGCCTTTAATGATAATTATTATATTTTAATATTATAATTAGCAGAATCAAAATAGAAATTAGAGCTGAGCGATATACCAACTTTTTAGATGTAAAACAATATTTTTTTTGTTCTACATAAGATATATAATCAGACAGTACCATTTCTGTAATCTTTTCGCTCGGTAAAGTCATTGCCAGTGTGTGTGCCTTTCCTCAGCATCTGCATTTATCAGCAGTCAGTCAAATTTGTCCTCAAAGTTTTTCAAAAAAAGCAACTAGTGTTGAATCCAGCAAAATGTTGGACCAACTTTGGCTAAAAAAATCAATAAAAGAGTGTTGCCAGAACAGCTTTAACACCTTGCCTCCAGGACATTATCTGTCCTGCAGAGCAGCCGCAGCCTGGCCGTGAGCCAAACGTGAACTTTCTCATTTTATCTGCAAATACAGAATACAAAATAAAAATCATAGGGTTTGGTGAATGTCATTTTAACCTGATGGTTAAGATGCAGTCTTCAAGCATTTATTATAGTCACTTATTCTGACTTGTGCTGGTTGATCATAGGTACAGAAAGAAACATGTAGAACTGCTTTAGAAGAAACGTGGATTGAATTACAATGCAGTTTTGAGATGAGAAAATAGATGCAATTGCTGACTACTGACATTGCTTGAGAGTAGGCAGAATATATATATATATATAGATATAGAGATACATATAGAGATATACACATATATACAGATATATACAGAGATATAGATATATAGATACATAGATATATATAGATACAGATATATATATATATACATATATACATATATATATATATACATATATATATATATATATATATATATATATACTATATATATATATATATATATATATATATATATATCTATATATATATATATATAGATATATATATATATATATATATATATAAAAATGCACACACAGGGACCACATTCTAATTTTGGCCATATCACCCAGCTCTAATACAAAATAAAATAAAGAGTTAAAAGGACACAATGCATAAAGACATCTCAATATTCAAACCTTACAAGATGTGTCACGTAAAGATCTCATCGGAGAAGCAGGATCTCAGTGAGATTTACAACTAATCTTAAATGAGCTACTGGCTCCCTCTGCTGACAAAAAACATTCAAAACACAGAAAAAAGAAAGAAAGAAAGGAAAAGAAACAAAGAAAACCAAAGCAAAAGTTCATTGAAATCAGTTAACTAAAAGTATTTTCCCTCCAGTGCTGTCATCCTCCAGCAGAACATCTTCCAGTTTTACAGTAACATCATTAAGACCTGATAATGGTATCCACAAAAACAGCTGTTTATATACCAATGCCCAACTCTACAACAGCTGTAAGCAGACCTGAGGGCTTTTTAAAACAACTGGCCTTCCCCTGCATGCAAGTACAGATTGCATTAACACATACACGGCTCTGAGAACAAGAGCGTTAAAGTGCAACATGTTAAGTACCTATTGGAGGACAAATGGGCGATACAGATGGTGATCAGCTCTGACTGGTTCACTCTAGCAAGGGGTCGTCATCATCGTGGGAGATCTCCAGTCTCTGAAAAGGTCGGGGGCCTGAGGGGCGGCGGATGTTCATGAACATGAACAGAACTGTGGGGAAGCAAATTCTGTTAGTCTACAAATCCAACAGACACATGCTGTGCAGATGTAATGCTGGTGCAGTGACGGGAAAAAAAGTGAAAACTTCTGGTTTTTACAATAGACTAATAAACAAAACAAGTATTCAGATTTACCAGTGATTGCGGTTAGTTAGTATCAGCAAGACGCCCACGACCAGGCCAATTATCATGGAGACGTCCCAGCAGGTCTCAGCAGCCAGCAGGCACCGAGCCTGGGCTAAACTGCCGTTGTTGGGCTGCATAGGCACTGACAGCAGATGGCACATGAGCGGGTAAACGTCCACACTCTGTAAACTCCTCAGGCTGTGACCCTTTCGGAAGCTGGGCCCCGTCGCTGCCAAGAAGGGGTGCATGCTGGGCAGGGAGTTGTCGTATCCATGATCGCCCACTATGAGAGAAGAAGAGATGCAGAGCCGATGTATGGAAGTCATTTAATGGGCTTATAAATGGAACTATTTATATGTTGTACTCAGAACACACGTCTTGGCAGCTTGTTCCCCCGCTGAATTATAGTCCAGCCCTCATCAGCAATTAGTATGATGGGTTGGATACGCTGATTGTTTCGATAGTGTAGCCTGTCGGGGATGTCCTCCTTCAAGTATGCAGTCATGTTGGGGTGACATTTATTTAGCAATTTAAAGACAGCTTTTGAATCTGAAAAGAAAACAGGAAGTAAACACTTACAGCAGCAAAGCATCAAAAAAATATGGGCAACAAGATTTTTTTTTTAAAAATGTATTATGGAATGATGTCAGTCTGATTACCTCCCTTTGGAATAAGGGCTGCAACAGGTGTGAGGTCCACCAGTGTGTAGTTGTTAGGGTGGAGGCAGTCATCCAGCCTGATGAGGCGCTTGGCTGAGCACTGGGCCATTCCATGGTCACTGGTTATCACAAGATTGATGCGCCCCCAGAGGCCGGTACGGTTCAGCTCTGACATCAGCAGACCGACGTTGTTGTCAACCTGATGGTACACAAAGAAGCTCTGTTTAGAATTCTACATCTACATCTAATCATGCCAAACTATACTGAGTGTATTGAGAGTCTCCGGCAACACCCTTGGGAGTAAGAGCTACCCAGAAGGCATTGCAATTTTCACCAAGACATCTTCAAAAAGGATGGCGACGAAGAAAAGCTAGCTACAAATGTAAGTATTTACGTAGTTAAAAAAAAGATATAAGTAAAATAATAAAACATTAAAATATAAATGCATCTTCTGTGACGGGAGTGAATTTATTCATCGAATTTGCATATTTTGACGTCACACGGTGGCGGCCATATTGGAAAATGTTCAATTTTGATATCAAGGCTATAACTTTGAAGTGGTTTGAGATAAAGGCATACTGTAAATTAGAAATATCTTCAGTATGAACCAAAATTTGGGATGGAAATAGATTTGTGATCTAATTTGATTATTGTGACATCACCAGGTGGCGGCGATGGAAAACATCCATTTTTCTTTTCAAGATTTTAAAAGGCTGCAGTTTGAAAGTGGTTTGAGATAAGGGCATACTGTACTTGAGGAATATCTTCAGTTTGAAGCTAAATTTGGGCCGGAAGTAAACCGTTATCTAATTTGCATATTGTGACATCAACAGGTGGCGGCCATATTGGAAAATGCCAATTTTTTCATAAAGATTTTAAAAGACTATAGTTTGAGAGCAGTTTGTGATAAGGGAATGCTGTCAACAGTCAATGTGAAATATCTTTAGTATGAAATGAAATTTGGGATAGAAATAATTTCACTGATCCAATTTGTATAATCTTTTAGCACTGGTGGGCGGCCAAATAGAATTGTATTATTTTCAAAGACCTTCAATGTTTAAGATGGCGATGTTGTAATTTTTCAGTGTGTGGTATCTTTCATTGCAAGGCACAGCACAAAGACCTACTCCACACTGACAGCACCTGAACTGTGTCTGTTGACAGCCTTTCGGGCGGTGCGATCAGAACAGACAACACAATCTGGATGTTCATCTGTGTTGCAAAAGCCAGTGTCGTTCAGCCTCTGTGGGATTTCTCCCTGATGCATTGAAGGCCATCCTCCTTTTTTGCTTTCCTTTTTGGAGAAGCCCTCTAGCCAAGAGGTTATAATGTCCTGAATAAAGGCCTTCAGTGGTTTGTGTGGACCAGGACAACAACTTGTGTAAATGATGTGCGCATTCACCACATTGATGCTCAGAAACACATCGAAAATGCGGTTGTACCATTTCCTGGATCTGTGTGGAAACAGGTATGTTTTCATCAACTGATAAGATGTATCAACTCCTCCCGTAAAGGAGTTGTAACCATGTGAATGTGAATGAAGATTTGCAGGGGACATTTTGATTTTGTTGTCAGTTGCCAATCAAACGGAAGGAGAAATTCTAAACCAGTGCAGGAGAATCAGCAAATACTTCCTTACTGAAGATCCCACAACGTTCTCTCATGTACAAACAAGCACAAGCATTAAAAGGGGTGATGGTAAATGGACTGTATCTTAAAACATTTCTTTTGAAGAATTTTTTGAAGACACTTTTTTAGTTTTTTTTTTTAGTATTTTTAGTATATTTTTTTTGTCTTTACAGTGCTTTGCCCTTTGGCTCCATCATATAGACACTGACACATCACTGAACACATGCTGGGTTCAGTGTCTTCCCCAAGGACACTTTGATATCTGGACTAAGGAGACCATTATTAACCGCCAACCTTCTGATTGGTAGACGACCACTCCACCCTGCTTTTGTACGCTGCTACTGTAAACAGAAATGGTCTGAAAGAACATTTATTTAGATTTGTCACAACAACTTGGGATTACATGAATCCAGTGGGGTTATTTCACTGGAATGTGTTCACTGTTGGCAGAACAGAAAAAGGAAAAAAAACTGAATTCAAAGTTGGGTTTCAGAAAGTTTTTTTACTAATTGGCTGAATGTTACTGCGATGGACTGGCGACCTGTCCAGGGTGGACCCCTGCCTGAAGAGAGCTGGGATAGGCTCCAGCAGATCCCCATGACCCTGCATAGGATTAGACGGGCAGAGATAATGAATGAATGGATGGATGGATGGCTGAATGTTATAGTTACAATCTGTGGAGTCTTAGCTTCCAACTGATGGTCCCGTTTTTGAGGTTCTACACAACTCTATATTTGCAGGAATTGATATATTACTTACTGATTTTAGAATAAATAAAGTCTTAAAGTTAGGATCACACTTTATTGATTCTAATATTTAAAGTCATCTTACCTTGATAATTTCACAGTTAAAGAAGGCAAGAGCTTATCTGCATGTCACAAATGGAGTTTGGTGCCTTTCACAAGCATTACACTTTTTAATATTATGATCACCTTCAAATATTCAAATATATGAAATACTTCATCACTACGCAGGCAGCTCTACTGAGAGGGAAGCTGGAGGGGGCAGGAGTGGATCATCAGCTGGCTGCATGGACCATCAACTACCTCACCAACAGGCCGCAGTACGTGAGGCTGTGTAACCTGTCCCTGAGGTGCTGGTCTGAAGCACCGGGGTCCCTCAGGGAACGTTACTCTCTCCGTTCCTCTTCACACCGTATACCTCAGACTGGACATACAACACCAGCAGTTATCATCTCCAGAAGTTCTCTGATGACTCAGCCATTGTTGGCTCTCAGAAGGAGACCACCTCACACACCGGTGAGAATCCAGGGGTCTGATAGCTTTAAGGATATTGGTGTTCACCTCAACAATAACCTGGACTGTTCTCACAACACCAATGTGCCATACAAAAAGGGCCAAAGTCTCCTCCAACCTTCTGAGGAGACCGAGGTTCTTTGGAGTCTGCACGCTCCTGCTCAGGACTTCTGTTGATGCTGTGGTATATGCACACATAATCCACCCCGACCCCACAGCTTGTATGTAATGTTATTATGTCTACAGCCTGAATTTTCATTTCATTTTTTAACTATTCTTATCACTAAATTAGCAAATATTTTACTTCATATTATTTGCACTATATACTGTCATGTGAGCTACTTGAACTAGATTAATTTTCCCACTGTAGCATCAATCAAGTTTGATCTTAAATTATCCTACTCATATGTAATTCAGTCACAGATTTAATTTAATTTTAAATATAACTGAGAAGGACTGTTCCATTTTTCATTGTAGGCATGACCTGTGTGGGCGGGGCTGATTCTGTATGATGTCATATTCCAGAACTCCTCCTAGTTTTACCAGTTAGAATTTTTCAGTCACTCTGAAAAACACTGATCTAGAAGACACACATCAAAAGTATCTATGGCTTCCAGACACCAACCAAGTGAGAAAACTGTAAAGAGAAGTCCTCGCTACAGCGCTGAATGTGAGATCCTTAATCAATTCAATGATGAGGAAATTGCTCGCAACGTGCTCATGAGTGACGACAACAACAGCCTGAAGCTTCAACTTTCAGACTTTCCGCAGGAAATCGAAAAGATCCAGCCAAGCAGCCAACTCGGGATCTCAAATAGCCCTGATGAGCTGATGGAGCGCCTCAAACAACTGGAGGACGACAAGAAATTCCTTGAACAGAGGAATAAGGATCTGGAGGAGAAGGTAGAAGCTTTAAGAGAAGTTGAAGCGAAATACATGGACCTCCAGCAAGAGAAGGAGGAACTTGTAAAGGAGAAAAATGAGATGAACAGAGAGATTGAAATCTTGAAACAAGAAAATGACAAGAAGACCGATTTGGTGGAGCAGGAAAAACAACTAAACAGGGAGAAAAACAGACTGATGCAAGCAAAGAGAGAATGTGAGAAGGAAATAAAAATACTGAGAGAAGCACAGATGGATTTTGAGGAGGAAAGAAAAGATCTTGAACAGAGTTGGGAAAAATTGGATGAAACTGATCACCAACTTAAGACAGAGAAGCAAAAGCTGCTGGAGGAGTTCATGATTTTAGAAAAGGTTAAGAAAAATCAACAGGAGGGTTGGAAAGATCTACAGCTGAAGACAATGGAACTTGATCAGTTTATGATGGAAATGGAGGAGACTGATCAAAAACTTCAGACTGAAAGAAAAGAACTGCAGGAGCAGTTTGAAAACCTAGAATACGGTCAAAAGTATCTGGACAATGGTCTGAAATATTTGCTGCAGAAGAAAACGGAATTTGGACTGATTATTGAGGAAATGAGGGAAACTGAAAACAACATTCAGATTGAAAAGGAAAATCTGGAGGAGCAGTTCAAAGACCTGAAAGACAGTCAGAAAGATCTGGAAGAGGGTTGGGAAAAAATTAATGTAGAGAAGACAGAAGTGGAGTTGTTAAGCACTGAAACTCAGGAAGCTTATAAACAACTACAACATGAGAAGTATAAGCTGAAGCAGGAGTTTGAAAATTTAGAGGAGACCAAAAAAGATCTAGAAGACGGTTGGAAAAATTTGCAGCTGAAGGAAACAGAATTTAAACAGTTCATGATGGAAATGGAGGAGACTGATCAAACACTTCAGACTGAAAGACAACATCTGCAGGAGCAGTTTGAAGACCTAAAACACAGTAAAAATGATCTGGACAATGGTTTGAAATATTTACTGCAGAAGAAAACGGAATTTGGACTGATTATCGTGGAAATGCAGGAAACTGAAAACAACATTCAGATTGAAAGGGAAAATCTGGAGGAGAAGTTCAAAGACCTAAAAGACAGTCAGAAAGATCTGGAAGAGGGTTGGGAAAAAATTAATGTAGAGAAAACAGCAGTTGAGCTGTTAAGCACTGAAACGCAGGAAGCTTATGCACAACTACAACGTGACAAGTATAAGCTGAAGCAGGGGTTTGAAAATTTAGAGGAGACCAAGAAAGATCAAGAAGAGGGTTGGAAACATTTACATCTGAAGAAAATGGAATTTGAACAGTTTATGATGAAAATTGAGGAGACTGATCAAAAACTTCAGATTGAAAGACGACATCTGCAGGAGCGGTTTGAAGACCTAAAACACGGTCAGAAAGATCTGGAACATGGTTGGAATCAACTGGAGTTTGAAAAAGCAAAACTTGAGATGTTTCCCTCTCAAATGCAGGAAAACTGTAAAAGACTTGAGTGTGAAAAGAAAAAGCTGCAGAAGGACTTGAAGAATTTAGAGGAACATATCGTCAAAAAATGGAGGGTTGGAAGAAACGACTCCAGAAAGAGATGGAGGAAATCTTTCAGAGGGAGGATGAGAACAAATAAACAAAAGTAAAAGAGAAAAGTGGAGAGGATTCAGAGCTGAGGCGTGGCTTTTACGTGGGTTTTCTCCGGGATACTCCGGTTTCTCCCATAATCAAAAAACACCAACTGTTTCGGCTAATTGGAAAATCTAAATCATTCCTATTCAAATGCCAACGCTCTGAGATTTATTGTGACTATATTTTTCATCATGAATAAATAAAAAATCTAATTGACTATTAATCAATATGAATCAGCCTCTGTTACTATTGATTGTGTCTATCAACTACTGTTGTTACATGAAATAAAAATGCAAACACTGAGATTTATTGTTACTGTATTTTTGAGAAATGTTTGAAGTAAGTTATCCATCCATCATCAAATCACTTTTTTTTTTTTTTAAATCTGAATTTTGGTTCAAAGTAAAAAATATTTTGTAAAATGATGAAGGTATTTGTAGAACTGAAAGATCAGAAAGAACTTCTGAGGATTTAAATATTGTCTGTAGATCTTTCTACAGCTTAATTATTTTCTTAAGGTATGTGAACATCTCCTGTAGAAAAGGCCTGAGGCTAACTTCTGCAGAAGGACTGTGTGCCAAACTAGCGTTTACAATTCAGCTATTTAAGTTGGAGTTTTGGTCATGAGTGCGGTTCATTTGGGTCAGTGTGAACACAGTAACTGCTCTCTGGTGCGCACTAAAACAGCCATACCGAGAGCGATCTGAAGAGGCACGGCTGTCGTCTTACTCAGGTGTGGTTTGTTTGTGGTATGAAAGCTCCAAGACCTCGGGTCAAACCAACTACTGGGCGTTCAACACATGTTTGAGCAAAAGTGGCCTCCGTGTTCTGCTGGACAAGACATTGTCTCGAGTCGTAAAAACATACTATAGAAAAAAAAGGCTAATTCTGGGTCGACAACGCATAGTTGTGTCGCCATGATTTTTGGGGCTTCACTTTAGGCCTGTTGTCATGGGAACACGATGCTCTGCTTACAGTGAAAATAACATTATATGAACATAAACTGAACCAAATGAAAAATGATATAATATAATAAGGTGAACACTGAGACTGCACCAGGGTGCATCAACATGTGAAAACCAACGTGTCTAATCAAACTGATGTGTGCTTCCAGCACTCCAGTGCTTTAATTACTTTTTTTTTTTGCACATGTGGCCTTTATTCACTGGAGGAAACCATCTTTTGTCTGAGAGGAAACACTGAAGAATGAGGTCTTCTGGCAGATTATTCTACAAATGAGGGTACATAATGTCATCGGGAGACACAGCAATAGAAAGTTGTGTCATCAGTGTAACGACTAAAACTGATACCGTCCCTCTTTTTTATGTCACCAAGAGGAAGCAGGTAAATATTAAAGAGTGTTGGACCTAAAATTGAACCCTGAAGAACGCCACAGTTCATTTTGGGCTTGATGCTACTGTTGGTGCTTAATTCAATATTCAAGCACCCCTGCTTTAGTGCTTTCCATTTAAGTGCACTCTCCCTTCCCTACTTTCAGATGCACCCACCTGTGCGTGGCTGGAATGCCAGTAGTCTTAACAGAGAGGGATGATGCACTGAAAAAAGGAGGCAGACCCAACCGTGATGTCATCTTGAGCAGTTTTTTTTTTCCAAACAACGAAACACAGTTTACGCAACACATGTAAATGTCATTGAAATCATTGAACAGGCTTCCTTAAGAGTGGGCATGATTTAATCCTGTAGCTGATTAAACACTTTTAAAAATACATGTGACTTAGGACTTAATAAATGTTTGCCATTCAAACATCACAAAGGTGTGCCTGCTGTGCAACCTGAAATCAATTAGTAATTTGACCAGTCACCAATTAGGACACAAGGCCTAGATGTCCATTAAAGCGATTAAAATACAGGAAATGTGCCTTTGGCCAATGTATAATTTGGATTCAATCATAAAACACTCAAGCAATTTGGAAACAAAGATAGTGGAGATATCGAAGGCGAGGGTAAAGAGAGACTAATTTCAATGACCAAGAGTTGGACGTGAACCTGAGCCACAGTCAGACTCAGAATCCAAAGGTTGGACCGCCACCAGACTCCTTGCCAGAACCACCAAGCAACCGCGGTGCTGATGACTCGGGCGAGGGGTACCGGCAGCTGCTCCGGATTGAGGGAGGAAGAGTGGCTGAGGAGGGAGCTGAGAGACAGCAGCAGGAGCAGTTCCAGTGGTTTGTGAATAAGACCTTGACCGGCGTGGACAACTCCCTGAGGTCAGTCAGTGACACTGGCCGGGTTGGTTGAGATGATGCGCCCTCCACAGCAGAGCACCCGCCCTTAACCCTCAATCTCAAAAATGTGCGCTCTCACAAAGTGCAAGTGCTGTCCCGATTCTCAGAACGTCAAGTTGAAGGACAAGTTTGAGGGCTATATCCCCCTCAATATTGAGATTCTCCGGCACCACACTTGGGCTGGTAAGGGCTACCCAAGAAGGCATTGCGTATTTTCGCCAAGACATCTTCAAAAAGGATGGCGACGAAAAAAACGAGCTACAAATGTAAGTAGTTTCATAGTTAATAAAGATATAAATAAAGAAATTTAAATATAAATGCATCTCGTTTCTTTAGTTACATCATAACAGATGGCAAAAAATGGTCTGTTTTATGTCTTCTTGTTTAGTGTCTTCATCTGTTCTTTTGTACTACACTGTCGTGTTTTAAGTCCTCTCTGACAGAACCAAGGTTTTAGGAGTTAATAAAGCACTAACTCACTATCACTCATACTTCTGCATTTATTTAAAAAAAAAAAAAAACTGCCAGAGAGGACTAGTGAAGGGCATGTTCACATTTTACATTAGCACAAATGCTACAAGATTGAATTGCATACATACATTATTTGGTTATGCCAGATGATGGCACTAACCATGAATCTAAGTGCAGACAAAAAAAAAAAAAAAAAGAAAACCCCTCAAGCAATACAGCATCCAAACTACAAAAAAAAAAAAAAAATCAATGTTGTCAATGAAGAAGACTGCTGGAAAAAAAAACTCAAACACACACAAAGCTTGCACAAACGATGGAGCGACTGCAACAAGCTCCCATCATGAGAGGCACTATTCTACCATCAATTTGATAAGTTGTGCTAGAAGTTATATTCATGGGCTACTGGACCATAAACCTCTTCAGCAGCATAGACGCTGGGAAAAAGTTAATTTACAGTCTTGTCTAACCGCACCTATAATTTATAACTGTGCCTTCATGCCAGGGTGTTGGTAGACTCAGCTATGTACATTTGATAGCTTGATGCCTTTCTTGGTCAGTGCTGCATTTTTTTGTTGCTGTAAATGCTGAAAAGTGAAAATGATCAGGACAATTGTCTGTTGCAAGCGAGCATACTGTAGTGAACGGAGGACAAGAAGAAGCACAAAATCAGTGGAAACCTTGTGTAAACCGTGAGAATGTGCAGTGACGGTCAGAGATCCAGCAGGGGCAGGATCAAGAAAACAGTCTCGCACAGAGGTGATTTTACATATTTTCCACATCTTTAGCATTTTGAAAATTAAACATGTCAGCTCCCAGTGAAGCAATAGTCTCATAGGCACTAATAACTAAAATATGTAATAGAGAAACACACTAAATAACTGTACTACCTCTTTCAGCACTTCAGCCATTGCAGTGTTGTTCTCAGGGCCGAAAGCGTGGCCTGACCGGTCCGGCTCCTCCCAGTAGAGAGCTGCAAACATCACTCCTTTCTCCTGGTAAAATGGTAAAAACGTTACAGAATGTCAGAAAACAGCTTTTAACCCTCCCCGAGTTCCCGCCATCCCACAGAAGAGACTGGAATTACAGCGTGCATTACATGTGATGGCGATTCAGTTGAATGCAATTTAATTAATCACATATTAATCCCTGCAAGTGACTTCCCTACCGTTCCGTTTCCGACCATCCAGTTTGTCACGTTCCCCAGTCGCTGCTGGAATGTCATATCAGAGTTGTAGGGGAAGTAGTGCGTTGCTGTGCGGTTGCCGATAACCACGTCGGAGCCGGGCCACATCACAGCCGCCGTCTTGTAGCCGGAGTCGAGCGCCGAGAGCCAAAGGGGCTGTGCTTCGCTCCACCACATGGGGTCGCTGTCGTTTTTGACGTTGAAGTGTTTGTGGCTGACGGGGTCGTACATGTTGCTGGCCAGGATGCCGTGAGACTCCGCGTACAGCCCAGTTACCTGGAAAGTAAAACAACGACAGTTCTCGTCTGCGGACGGGATTTATCAAAGGTTACTGCAATGCTTATCAATCGAGTACCTGATTTCATTCATTTCAATTCACGGTCACCGTGAGACTTTGCCTTTGCAAAAATATTCCTCAACTGTGTGTGAACATGCTGTAGGTGAGTGAGTGATGAAACTTTTTTTTTTCTGGGGGATTTATAAATTTGCTGCCATCACCAGATGTCAGTGGATGCTGAAAAGGTTGAACGGCCATACTTTTTCAAACCCAAGCGCATTTTGGTTTTGGAAACAGATCTATCAAATGAACAAGGTTACAGACAAGAGAAACCTCTGACACCATTACTGTTTATAGTCGAAAATGAACCGCTGACTATCACATTATATGCAGATGATGTTACTGTTTTTCTCTATAACTTAATGAAATCCATTCCTGCCCTACTGCACCCATCATTGTTCTTACCTTGACAAAGGAGCACTTGGGTGCCTAAATCTGCTTTGGTGTTATTGGGTTGCGCAACTGAGAACAGTGATGTTTTATTTTATGGAAGATCATTTCCACTTATAGAGACAAATTGGAACCTAATTTAATTCACCTCTCCACATTTGTATTCAGCTCGAGTAGAAAAACTTGAAATGAGTTTTTAGTGTATGAGTAACATCCACCATCAAATGAACAGGTAATATGAGAAAAGTGGGGTCTTTTTTCCCCAGTTGTAGTTGAGCTACAAAGGGACTGAAAGAGAGGGAAGAATTATACAACCCTGACACTAAGGTTCTGACGTTATTTCAAGATGATATATAATATTCCTGGCAAATACTTAAATATGATCAACTTCATCTGTGCACTGACAGATCAATCACAATCTACTTCCCCTTGACCAGAAAGTAAATGGCACTAATAAAGAAGTGTTCTGGGAAAATGCTGATTTTTTTTATTATATCAATTCCTTTTTGATGAAACCCTTCAAACTTTCCCTGAATTTATCATTGTGGAAGAACACTTCTTCGATTACCACACAACAGTATACTTGATCTGCGTTTCAAATATGGAGATAACAAAGGTTCTTATTCTTTCAGCGTATTCAAATTAAAACAATCTACGATGAAATGAGACTTTGTATAGAGGACATAATGCATACTAATACCATTTGATCCTAAATTTTCTACCCAGTCAGTTATAAAAGCTGTCTAAATAAAATAACTTTTTTGGAAAAAAGTTGATTATTGGCAAGTAACTGCTTGAGCAGATAAAAGGACCAGAAGGGTAATTGTAACAGAATAGTTTTCTGTTTAAGCTTCAACTCAGGCAAAAGAAAAATCCATTTTTTATAACGAGTAACGCTTAATTCTTTTAGAATATTTGGGGCCCCATCTTAAATTATCTTGAAAAAAAATGCTTGGCCCATATGTTCGAAACAACTGGAGACCTATAAATGGCACTCTACAATGTCCAAAATGTAAATGTTTTAAAACAGCACAAAGGAATAAAAGAGTAGTTCAGCAGGTGTCCTTGTAGGCGTGGACGTTAAGTCGTTAAGAATATGGTTTAACATATTCAGCAAAGCTGGTTTTCTCCTCCGTGGCTCGACAAACCAGTTGGTCTTGTCCAGAAGTGTATACATTCAAAACCATAAAAACTTTGCTATTGTTCAGATACTTCTGGATAGAACAGATGCGCTTTTAGAGCTCATATTACTGCTGACAGATCACCTTTTACAATGAAAACCCCGTACTCACCAGGCTGTAGTGATTGGGAAACGTCTTGGTGATGAAGACATTGGTGAGTTGCTCCACGAGGACACCCTGGCTGTACAGGAGCTTCAGGTTCGGCATGGGAAACCTTTGCAGGTAGTCGGCGCGGAAGCCGTCGAACGACACCAGCAGCAGCGGCGGAGGACTGGCCTGCTGAGCCTTTTCTGGAGCCAAAGCATTGACGCCACACAGGAAGCCCAGCAGTATTTTCAGTAGCATCCTGAAAGAATAAAAAAGACATATCACCCAGGTTTTGGGCGGCATGTTTGGTTTCACATCACCAAACGATTATGATGAAACTGTCAGGCTTGGCGTGACTTCTGGAGCCCGTGGGGAATCCAGAATCTATTGTTTTGTTTCTGTCCCAATTTTGTAGGAAGTGAAACTTGAGCATTGAAACTACAACCACAAAATGCAAACTCTTACACTTCAACACACAGTAAAGAAAGACGAACAAGATAAGCGTGACAGCCACAGTCACAATGTGTTCAGTCCATATCAAGAGCTGGAAAACTCTTATATCCAGCATAATGTGCCCCAGCAAGACTTACCACAAACATTACAACAACAGCTGTTTGACAATATTGCAACTCCATCCTCCACTAAAGAAATAACATTTAATGTGAACTGAGGCACTTACAAGCTGCGACTTTGTGAAATTGGTGCAAAATTGGTGCAAATTTAAAGAAATGTGATTGACTAGAGAAATATCTTGGATGTAACTGAAGGCAGACAGACGCTGCTTTATCTCCACCTCTTCCTCTTTCATTTGATTACAGTAAATCGATTTGCCTTTGAGAGTTCTGATCTACTTCTTCTGCTTCTCACCGAGTTTCTTGTAATGACTAAGTGCAATCCACTTTGCGATTGTAAAAGCTTACTGCAAATTTATGTTTGTATGCGGGACATAAAATGAGCAATGTGGTCATGAATAAAAGCAACACACGTACACATTTGAAAGTGCGGTTTCAGTCACACATATAGGTAATATTACGTATTATATTACATACAATGATTGATAAGACAGTCACGTGTCAGATCTTCAGTTAATATTCATGACAACCGCAACAGGAAAAGTAGAGAAAACATAACCAGGAAGTCGTAGTAGTTGATGCAAAATACACGAGAAAAGCAACTTTTCAATACTATAGTTATAATTTAGAAAGAAGGAATTGAAAGTCAAGCACCACAATCTCCAAAAAAATAAAGGTGCATGAAGTATTTTTATTATTTGTGAACCCTGAGATGCAAACGAACAAGCGTTAGCTTTCCAGTCTTCCAGCATTGGAATTAAGCTAATCATCTGCTTAACTGAGTTACCTGTTAAAGAGCTTACAGACAGTCGTCCTCGTGGTGGTATAACTTTGAATGAATAACTTTCCTCCGATGACAATCTTGGCATCTACACCATCATTAATAGTCCTCCACAAAATTCACAAACATTGCGGGAATTTCGAAGCGGTTAACTTAGCTCTCCTAAAGTTCCGCCGAAGGATTTCAAAATAATTACGTTTTTGAAAACATCGCACGCTATAAAATACAAGAATACGCGTATGGCAGCAGTCTGCAGTTTCTTTTATTATTGTACCAATATCCTTTCGTACATGAACAACACAAGTCTAAAAAAAATCAAACCAAATATGTTTTACTAATTGAGTTTACGACGTGAATCTTTTATTTTGAAGGAAAAGCTGTCCGTCTTGATTTGACAAACTTGACTTGACCGTTGAATAGCAAGTCAAGCAGCAAATCAGCATTGACTTCCGCTGCGTTGGGCGGGGCAAACATTAACGTATTTTAGTGCATCTAACTGAAATTAAAGAGCAGTCTTTTTGAACCCGGAGGTAACAGGCTTAAAGGTGACCTAGTGTAGTGCTCTTTTTTTAATCAATACGTCAACCTCAATGTTCTCCTGCAGCTTACATTCTTCACTGTGTGTGTGGTATCAGAAAAAGGTGCAAACAAATTATTGAATGAAATAAATAGAGTAAAACATGTTAACATGAATCACATCATTAAAATGAGTACAACTTACAGGAGACCCACACACACATACACACGGCTGTTCCCAGAAGAAAAGGTAGAGACTGGGAGGCCTACGGTCTCATGGAGGCCTGAGTAGTTCCAGTATTTGGTTTCACGGTGAGGTGTTTGATTCCTCTGCTATTATGTCAGCCCACTTGCGTTGAAGGAGACTGACCTTTTCACATAATACATAATATTATAACAGTCTAGATTAGACGTGCATGACAATCTCCAACACAATGTCCCTCAGTCATGGAAACAAACAATGGTATGGATGGTATGTTGCGTTTAATATCTGCACGCTAGCATTTCTTCCTTACCAATTTGTTATCAACAATGGTGAAGGGGAAAAAAGCAAAGGAAGTCTCAAAATCAAGTGACTTATAGAGAACTAAGTAATGATTTCAAGTTTGCAAACTAATAACTGAGGCGTGCAATAATAATTTCTTTCTTTTTTTTGCTTTCTTTTTGTCACAAAACTTTAACAGAATGCAGAAAATTCAGTGTTCAGCCAGAATCTACACTCATAACAACTCTATTTAAACGCAGCTTCAACACCAGCAAGGAAAACTGACGCAGCTGGTTACAGTTTCAAAAGCATTTTTACTGAAGAAATTTGGCTGCTGGATTTAATCATTTTTAATGTGAGGCCCCAACTCTTTGGTTTGATTTTACACTGCTTGTGAACCTTTTTGCCACTAATCGGCGATCCCTGCTCACAGTTGCACTGTGGCGACAACATCCATTATCAATCGGCCCTCCTCAAAAGAACAGCAATAAAATTTATTGTACTTACGTTGTATTTTTCTTCATGAGTCACTGCTGTCTTTCCTTGGGATTGTCTTCCAGCCTTCCCCTGTCCAAAGTCCTGCTGTGCTTTTTGATAAAGTTGACACCCTTGGCATCACAGTCACTCTGCCGTACACCTTCACACACTCCGGTTGACTTCTTCATCGAAGATGGATCAACTTCAAAACAACTTGTACGAAGTCCCAGACAACCCCTACCAGAAGGACATGCATCAGGGGACCTATGAATCGCCGTATGAGGAGTTGTCCCACGTGTACGAGAACGCAGCTGCAGAACAAGGAATACCCGCTCCTCCGTCTTCATCCCCACCTCTTATGCCTACCAAAGGACAGGAGAGACAGCACGTCCTCTTCATCTTCCTCATCCTCATCCTCCTCGTCCTCTTTGCATGAAGAGGCGCAGGAACGTACCAGGGAGGAGGAGATAGAAGAGAAAGAAAAACAATCAGATGATGAAGAAAAAGAAGAAGAAAGGATAGAGGAGAGGGTCAGCACCTTAGAGCTGAACAGGGAAAGGTCTCCAGAGGTGGAGGTGGACAGGGGGAACACATCACGCAGGTCCTCATCTTCATCCTCTTCGTCTTCATCTTCATCAGCCTCTGAAAAAGAGACGCCAGGGCCTGAAGGAGACGAACATAAGGTCACACTTTTCGTCAAGGTATGGAAGAAATCCAAAGCAAATTCATGAATGCAAGTTGCTTTTGCGGTGTGATCGTGTGCACAGGTGGTGAACTCACATGAAAACAAAGGGTTTCCTCAAACCGCCAAACTGATTTTCAACAAACTTGCGGCCATAAATGTGAGACGTCATAAAATAATGTGATCTGCGTGCGAGCGAGTGTACAAGGTCGGCGAGTCTCTCATAATGTGTGTATTCATGTGGGATGTGACGGTCACAACTTTAAATCTGGACTCTGGCTGGACTTAATGTCCCGATTGTCCGGACCATTTCATCATTGTTCACCGTGCTTAGTCATTTCTGTTTTTCTGCATGTGTGTGTGTTTGTGTGTGTGTGTAAGTCAGTGAGTTACAGCCGTTCTAAATATAAGTTCAGTTAAGCTGACAAGAATGTCCTGACTCAGATAGCTGTGTGTGGGTTCCTTGTCACCTGGCCACATGAGTGTGAGGTTTTTTGCCAGAGACTACGTGTCCACTGGTTCATTTCCCAGAACATATGCCAGGAGAACGTAGGTACGTATGTGCCAATCCGTCCATCCAGCCGCTTGCCAAACGCCAACTACATCTGGGTTTAATCTGAGCTTCTCGTGGTACTTCTGGCCCAGTTTTGGCACTGGCAAAACTAGCGCTTTGGCACTGTGTTGCTTCTGGTCTCCAGTGTGCTACATCGGCTTTGACATGAATTTTGTCAAAGGGACAAGATTGAAATGCTTATTCATGCCATGATATTTTGGTGACTTTTTGGCAGCCACACTCACTCTGGGTCAAGGTTTTCATTCAAGACCAAATGTCAGATAAAGAAAACTGTAGATATAATCCAAGTGTGATCTATCTAGTAATAATCTCTACACACACACACACCAGTTAAATCTATTATGCAACCTGCACATTCCACTCTAAAGTCCAGCCATATACAGGGATCATAAATCTCATACTTTGAAACTACTACCATATAAAGTATAGCAATATAACTGGGAGATCATTGTGGGAGAATCAAAAACCACACCCACCTCTTCTAGCGTGGCCAGAGTTGCAAAAAGTTGTCCCCAACCAGCCATCCATTTTTCTATATTCTATATATTTCTATACCTTCGTCATCCTCTTTTGGGTCATGGCGGTCTACTGGACCCTATCCCAGCTGTCTTTAGGTAAAAGGTAGGGTATACCCTGGAAAGGTCATCAGATCCCAAACCAACCTTGAGACAACTGAACTTACTTTACCCCTGGCAGCAACTCCTTACCAACCCAGAGTGGGCAAACCCCTCTTTTCTGACTGAGCACCATTTACCAGAGACTTGGAGGTTCTGATTTTGATCACAGCTGTTCACTCTTTGCCAGCAAACTGCCCCAGTATCTGCTGGGGATCTCTCCTTGGAAACACCAAGAAATCTTATCCATAAAGGTTATAAATGACGCTTTTTTAAAGGGTTAGCACATTTCCTTAGGTCTCAATAAAATGTCTTTGACAAGTGCTGGTCAAGATATCACATATCACCACTCCACACCCTCTTCAGTGGGGTGTTCCTCTTTTATGGTCATATGAGTCCTCCAGCTTTGCGTTACCTATGCAAAACATACGTCTGGACAAAAGTTACACCCAAAAGTTACCCCTGAAGCTTGTTGTTACCATCTGTGAAAGTGTACATTTAGCAGCCTGAGAACTTACATCAGCACTGACAGCAAACCAAGCTCACTCTGCCACACATCAGATAACTGAAGAACCAAATTAAAATGTTTTAAAATTCAGCCACTAACAGTTTGTGCTGATCCCTTTTTTAGGCACAATCTTGTCAATATTCATACATTTAACAGCCTCAGGTTGGGAAAACAGTTTATTTTGCTAATAAAAGCACATGAACTTTCTTGCGGTATGCTGGCCCCATTTGGTCTGGAGTGTTATGGTTACATAGTGTGCCTTTAATAATTTTTACAATATAGTCTACATATTATTATAATTGTTGATAGACCTGTGTAGCACTTTATAAGTTTCTCTAAGAACAATTTTGTTTGAATAGGAGAAACAGAAATGTTGCATTAGAAAGTAAAAAGAAAATAATAAAGGATGGCATAATTGTCCTTTAAGAATTATAATTCTTAAAATGAAAGCAATTGAAACACTTAGTTTGCCTGTCAATATATTTGCTACTAATTAAAGTTATTTATTTGAGGTTGTATTTTATAGCTTTATCTCATGTCCGTATTTATTTATTACATTGTCATATTTCATTAAGTCATACTAAGTTAAGTGCTTTTTAAATTTAACATTAAATTAAATGCTGTTCAGTAGAAATAATTTCTGTATTTTGAGACAAAACACACATAAGCCATTTTAAAACAGGAATGGGCTTTTCTCAACCTGTTCTTTATTTCTGATTTTCCTTTTCCTTTCTCTTCCACCTTCTTCTCTTTGCACAGCTTGAAAGCAAATCACATCAAATGTCCTCTTTGTGTCCGATGAACTTTGGAATCTTTGGCTCTGTTTATCTGTTGATCAGCAAATTTTGTTAATGCACTCATCCTCCGTGACAATCCAGGTTTCATCTACGATAAACTTTATGGTTTTATTTGCTCGGTTTCAGAAGCGCCCCCACAGTTAGACTATATACAGCTGCACTGATGAAGGAACAGTTGGCATATTCTAATTAAACTGTCCTAATGTAGTTATTTATGCAGAATATTTTCACCTCAAAATGCAGAAACATGTGTTTTTTTTATATTATCATGAGCCCAGTCAGTCTCAGTCATTTCTTTTTCTCTGTTTTTTTTGTCATTGTTATTTGTTCCCTGTTCCTCCACTAGAGGTCCTCAGTAATCTTCATCTTGTCCTCAGCTTATCACCTGTTCCCTGTATCTCACCAACATGAGGATTGCTTCCTGGAAGAATATCACATATTTTCAGTCTTACTTCACATTTTTTGATTCAAAACTTCAAGATCATGCATTGATCAAGCACAATGACCTGAGATTAATAATTGCTCAAGAAGCTGATGAATTCTGCAATAACATTCTTTCATCATCGACCTATTGATCAAGAGAAATTTCATAAGCTAAGATAAAGGATCGCATGTTTGGTGCTAACCTTGATAGGTCAAACAAAGTTCCTAAAGGACAGGTATGCTGCCTTACTTTACAACAATAGAGCACCTTTGGTTCATGCTGAATTCAAGGCAAGATACAATATAGAAAAAAGAAAGGCTGTGAAAATAAAAGGTTGCTAAAGAATACCAGAGCAGCTCTTTATAGAATAGTGCAACAGCGGTATCTTCCACTCAAATGAGGATCATATCTGTCATTAACAATGAAGAAAAAGAAAAGTAATGAAGAAAGAAATGAAAGATTTCAGTCAGAGTAATGAAGGTTGACCTTTGTTGCCCTGAGCCTGTATTCTCACTGAATTTAATTACCATTATAATTATAACAGTGAAGGATTGTATTGTGCTTGTATTGTTTTCCCATTACCAGCAGCATCTGCACCTTGAATGCACTGAGGGCAACATAACAAACACAGAGCTGGTTTTCCGTCTAGTAACGACAAGCTATCCTGCATACTTTTTCAGCTATGACAACAATACAAGGTCTTTCCCAGGCTTTTTGTAAAACAATTTCTGTTAAGAATTTCTTTTTTTTTTTTTTTGGCCCCACAAAGCCACCCTGAGAAAGCAGTCCCAGCTGTCTTGTAGATGGGTGAAACTGATTAATCTTTGTTTCCTTTTGTCCATATGTTATAGCTGACTCTCAATGTGAGAGATGAATGTGCGTAAATGCTAATTGTTTTCTTTATTGAAGATTGCATCTGGAGCTGGTAAATATGTACTAGTTCAATACACGCGGTGCTGAATGCTAATCAAGGACTTGCTAATCAAAAGCCAAATACCACTGGGTTCTCTAGTGGATTTTTCAATGCAGTGTAAAAAAAAAAAAAGGATTATGATTCATCACTTCAAAGTCACCTGATTGTGAGTCAAGGCTGTCAGGGGGAAGGGAAGGGCAGAGAAGCCTTGGGTGACACTTTCCTCCACATGACATTATTGCTTTCACTGACACCCCAGCCCTGCCCCTCCAAACGAGGGTTATTTTTGCACAACACAGTCACGGCTCGCTGCCGAGGCCCTGGGTACAACTTGAACCATTCAACCCCCACCCCTCCCTCGCTCTCTACTTGTCTCACTCACACTCCCTGGCACTGGACCTCAGCTGACACTGAGGGCTACGATGGGACAGAGGCGACTGCACCGAATGGACCTCGAGTAGAACCTGCTTGAAACGGACACAGCTCACAAACACACACAAGCCAAACACAAAGAAGACAAAAAAAAAAACTTAAAACTGGGAGGGGGGGACAACACACACAAGAAAACCGTATTTTCTTGACCATGACGGATATTGCAGCTGAGGAGGACAAGGACCCTGATATTGAACTATTTGTCAAGGTGGGGTTTTTAAGTGTGTGCATTTTGGTGTGTGCGTATCAAAAGCTGATACAACATCAGACCGTATCTGACCTCTAAGTCAAGCTTCTGCACAAATGGGACAATATCACCCTACAAATTGCCTGAAATTGTTATTTTTTGTGTATTACAAATAACATTCGGGCCAAAAAGCTATCTTTATAGACAATAAAGTGAACTGCATTTGTTGTAGGGAGGTTCCTTTAAGTGCATGCCTGGGATGTTGTTGTTGTTGTGTGCTGATTTTCCATGTGTTAACCTGATACCCACGTGCCCTGACAATCTCTCTCTTTCTCTCTCCCACTGAATTATTACTGGGGTCCTTTCAGTTTTGAGGCCTGCAGCTCTGAATAGTTTAATATTAAGATCTCCAATATGTGTTGGCGATTGTAGTTCCATCCAGATATTAGTTAGAAAGCTTTTAGCATTTTTAGCAAAAAAAAAAAAAAAAGAATGAAACCATGATGTATATATTTTTCATTTTAATTCACACATCCAATATAATTTGTAACATATATGTGTTTCTTTTGATTTATATGTTGCTGACTTAACCTTTGTCATTTTGGAAAACATATTTTTCTGTTTTTTATTTTAACCAAAAGAAATTACAAAAAAGACAAAATGTCTATAGGTTATAAATAAATATAAAGGTGTTCTGCCATTAGAAAAACTAAGTTGTTAAACAAGAAGTCTGCTGGTTTACAAGCAATAAGATCCAGTGTTTGCTGCTGTAGTACAGACACTCTTTCAGCTAAGCTAACTAGTGTGCTAACTAGCATTTCTTTTTTTTTTATTTATCAACTTTATCTTCTTTTTGTTGATGATTTTAAATGCTAGTTGCTAATTGTTGTCACATGGCCAGGTGGCCTTTTATGAACAATTCAAAATATCTTAAAAGTAATGTAATGTTTACAATTCAACTAATTAGCTTAGTACTACTGAAAACTAATTGAGCAACATTAGCTGCATTAAAATGTGTCGAAGCTACATTTAAGCATTAGCTATATGGTTCACATAAGGGTGAGTAATTTCGAGAAACTGTACTAACTTTTACTATCGTTGGTTTCTGAATTAGAAAAACCTCTGCTTATGTGGGAATTTTAGAAATTAATTGATATTCTCATAACAGGAGGAAGAGAATATGGGTCGTACAGATATTTTAGGAAGTGAGAATGCTTCCTTTGACTAATTTGGTAGGACAGAGGGGGGAAATGATTTCTTTCGCACACACTGCTACAATGTGTTGGAACCAGAGGTTCATATGGGCAGTGAAGCGGCTAATGGAAGCAGTGTGGATAATTCATGCTGTACTTGGTGTCTCATTACAGTGTCCTGTTGCAGCTCAGCACACACACATATTCATCCTACTGTAATTGTAACATATACACACAAACAAAACCTCAAAGCTTCTTTTTCAAAACGAGACTACATGCACATTATAATCTCAGTGATTTGACTGGTAAAACATGGTTTATAAAACAGCTAGCCAGAAGTGTGGATTTTATTTCTCTGTGCTCATCAGTGTACTAAGCTTGTACAACTGTCCTTATCAATATGTATCAATATGTGGAGTTTTTTTTTCCTCTGCCTCATGCAATTTCTGTTCAGCATTGTGTCTGACCATGTTGTGTTTCTTTACAGGCTGGGAGTGATGGGGAGAGCATTGGAAACTGTCCCTTTTCCCAGCGCCTCTTCATGATCCTGTGGTTGAAAGGAGTTGTTTTCAATGTCACCACTGTTGACCTAAAGAGGTAATTATATGATTAATTATCACATGAATATACAGTTTTATAACATTCCATGAGAAGGTGTTCACAACAGGTGCTGCCTTTTAACTCGTAAGTAACTGAGGTAATGTGTTGGTCCCAACTGGGGCTGTGGTCTTTGGTCATTTATTTCTATTTTTTCTATCAAACAATTTCAATGGTGCGGTGAGAAGTTTGCCAATGGTGTGTCCCCTTCTCAGATGAAGCATTAGAGCTGTCAGTGTACTGCCTCATTGTTGAGGGGTTGGGCATTGATGGATATCATCTTATGCTCGAGCTCAGCTGCCAAGCACCTGAGCACCTGATTATGTCCCCAGGTGTACACTACCTGGCCAAAGAAAAAGTCGCCACCTGGATTTGACTAAGCAAATAGGTACAAGCCTCCTTTTGGATAATTACTACATGGGCGATTATCTTTCAGCTGGCAACAAGTTATTTAATCCCAACTGGTCCGATGAGTTGCTTCTCATTTCCTAACAACCATGTCAAAAGACACATCCTGTGGTCGTGGAAAAGATGTTAGTCTGTTTGAGTAGGGTCAAATCATTGGCATGCATCAAGCAGAAAAAAACATCTAAGGAGACTGCAGAAACTACCAAAATTGGGTTAAAAACTGTCCAATGCATTATTAAAAACTGGAAGCATAGTGGGGACCCATCCTCTTCGAGGAGGAAATGTGGCCGGAAAAAAATCCTCAACGATCATGATCGGTGACCACTAAAACGTTTGATGAGATCAAATCAAAGAAAAACAACAGTAGAACTCAGGGCTATGTTTAATAGTGAAAGTAAGAGCATTTCCACACGCACAATGGGAAGCGAACTCAAGGGATTGGGACTGAACTGCTGCGTAGCCTCAAGAAAACCACTAATCAGTGAGGCAAACCAGAAGAAAAGGCTTCAATCTGCTAGGGAGCATAAAGATTGGACTCTGGAGCAATGGAAGAAGGTCATGTGGTCTGATGAGTCTAGACTGACTCTGTTCCAGAGTGATGGGAGCATCAGGGTAAGAAGAGAGGCAGATGAAGTGATGCTCCAATCATGCCTAGTGCCTACTGTACCAGCCTGTGGGGGCAGTATTATGATCTGGGGTTGCTGCAGTTGGTCAGGTCCAGGTTCAGCAACAGTATGAGCTCAAAGAATGAGGTCAGCTGACTACCTGAATATACTGAATGACCAGGTTATTCCATCAATTGATTTTTTTATTCCCTGATGGCACAGGCATATTCCAAGATGACAATGCCAGGATTCATTGAGCTCAAATTCTCAAAGACTGGTTCAGGGAGCAATCAAAGCTAGAGGCGGTCCAATGAAATATTAGTGTATGACCTTTTTCTTTGGTGGCGATTTTTTTGGGGGCTAAGCAGTGTACAGTATCTCCCTTGAGGTTTCTCTTGCAGCTGACCAAGATGTGCTTTATAGTTGCTGGGACTGTGCAAAGGGGAGAGGATGGATTCTTTCTGAGCCACATACTTCAGAACATAATCACAGATGAGGCTGGGGTTCACTTGTTCCCTATTGCTAGGCTAGGCACAGCTCCTATCATGACTACGTCCCAAGATTTGCAGAAAGACATACCCCGCCCCCGATCACACGCACGCATTGCAAGCATCAGTATCCATAGCCTTTGAATGGGATGACATCAACTGCTGTACTTAATTGTGTTTCTGTGCGTCGCATCAGTAGCATTGCCTCCGTCATAAGTTGGAAAATTCTTAACTTTTTACAGTTTTCAGTCAGTGAAGTTGTGGCTACACAGCTAGAGCTAGCCAATGAAATCGTACATCAGGGGAGGATTACTTCAAAGCAACGGCACTTATTTTTGCAGCAGGGAGGAAGACATGTGTTTGCATGTTTTTGGAATGACAAAGTATCGTCAGAAGCACCACCCCTGGAGTGTTGCTGCAACGCCGCTGTGTGAGCCCCCCCGTATCTTCAGCACACTCAAATTCCTCAACCAGGTTAGAAATTGTCAATGAGAGGGCTCCATTACTGTAGACTCCAACACTACTGTGGCACCTTGCCAGACCAAGTCACTTCCTCACTAGAGAGTTCACCAGCAGGCGAAGGGCATGAGATCATGACACCTCATATGTTGTTATTGGCAATATGAGCTGGGGAAGAAACCCAAAAGTGAAGACTCCAAAGCTTCAGTTTACCTGATAAGTAGTGTTGTTAATTATCTTAGGGCCCTTCAAAGTTGTTCCAGATGCTGGGGGTCTGCATTGACGATGCAGGCCATTCCTGGAGCGTTCAGCTTTCCCTGACCATTCAGTCAAAATTCAAAATGTACTTCATTTTTTTTAGGAAATTATAAAATGTACATTTTATATTTTGCTGCAAACAAAACATCATATTAACAGTCAGTGGAAACCCAAACAATCACTCAATTAACCTAAGTGTTACCTTGATGTTTTATTTTATTTTTATTTTTTTTAGTATTATGTGATATTTGCTTTCACACAACACTTATGAAATGTGCAAGTGAAAAATCTCCTTAATTTATCATTTCTGATTAGGAAACCGGCTGATCTACATAACCTGGCCCCAGGCACACACCCACCCTTCCTCACCTTCCAGGGTGAAGTTCTCACTGACGTCAACAAAATTGAGGAATACCTCGAGCAGATGCTGGCACCCCCAAAGTAGGTCTCGCATGTGAAAATGCACCCATACATGCAAGTTAACCAGGGGATAAAGCAGGCAATATCCTAACGCCATGTCAACATCCTGTGCCTCAGGTATCCCAAACTTGCAGCAAAGAATCGCGAATCCAACACAGCAGGAAATGATATATTTGCCAAGTTCTCAGCCTACGTCAAAAACACAAGACCAGATAAAAATCGAGGTGAGAAACTAATTCATACAAATGTAATTCTGCACAAAATGTATGTTAACCTCTTAAATGTTATGTGATCTTCTCTGCATCTAAGTCACAATAATGACAAACACCATGTGTTGACAATGACATAAGACACCCACTAAACACAGGATCCTCAATGAGGTAAATAAGGTTCCACAAATAACAGCTGAAGGCTTGAAGACATCACTGAAACTAGCGAACGTCTTATCTCAAACCTATTTATCAATTTACCACATGTAAGCTATTGAATGGGCAAGGTGTCTATGGAGGAAGCTGCTCCTCTCCAAAAAACATTACTGTGCCTGAATTTGCTAAAGAGCACCTTTAGCAATCTGCAATGCCGCTGGGAAATGGGAACTGGGATGCTACTGTGAAAAATGTTTAGGGTTATGTATGGCCCAAAAAGGACAGCTTATCAACTTGAAAACATTGCTGTATTCCATTGGTGCAATATGGTGGACAGAGCATCATGATTTGGGCTTGATTTAATGGCTCCGTGCCTGGACCACTCCGTTATCATCAAGCGTAGGATAGTAGAAGTTGGGTGATGCAGTAGAACAATGACTCTAAGCATGGACTCCACCGCAGAATGGCTGCAGAAAAATGGAAATTCACTTTTCTGAGTCTTTAAGACCTTTAACACTGAGATGCAGATAACCTCATGCGAGCCATTCAAACCATTAATACAAGAAATGTGTCTAAGCTGAGTTCGTTCTGTAAAGATGAATGGTCAAAAAATTCCTTTGAATGTCGTGCAAGTCTGATCAAGAGCAAGCAAAAGCTATTAACTCCAAGGGCTCACTTACTTTTTCCAACATCAAGATGATTATTTAATGTGTGTCTCCAATAAAAACATTAGTTAATCATAATGTGTTAACAGCACATTGGGTTTGTCTGTTATGGAGTCTTATAGGAAGTCTGAATCACATTTTATGGAAGATTAATGAAGAGAATCAGGTCATTCCAAGGGTTTGCATAATTTTTCTTGCCAGTGTAGCTTTTTAAAAAAAGAACATAAGCTCTGGGTAATTATCTTTTACAATCTTGTGACTTCTGACTACATTGTGTTCCTTTCAGCATTGGAGCAGGCTCTAAACAAGGCCCTGGCTAAACTGGATGAGTACCTGATGAGTCCCCTCCCTGAAGAGGTCCAGACGGGTCGCCACAGTGGCGAGGGATCTTCCACCCGCAAGTATCTGGATGGAGATGAACTAACACTGGCAGACTGCAATCTGCTTCCTAAGCTTCACGTTGTCAAGGTAACCAGCTTTGATGTGATGCCTTTCCCTTTGGTTCATTTTGATTTTCTAATTTGGCATTGATGATAGCGTTAATATAACTTGTTTTCTGCAGGTGGTTGCAAAGAAATACAGAAACTATGACATCCCATCTGAATTTAAAGGGGTGTGGCGTTACCTCGGCAACGCCTACAACCGAGATGAGTACACCAACACGTGCGCCGCTGATGTGGAAATCGAGTTAGCCTACAAGGATGTAGCTAAGAGGCTGGGGAAGTGAATGCACAGTACTACATTTGTTTCCTTTCTGATTTCTTATAAATCACAAGTTTGAACAGCATTAACTAAATTCAACATGCATGATGTCCATTTTAACGCTAATGTACTAAATATATGTACCATATCAGTATGGTGTTAAATATGACCCATCGCTTTTTAAAGGTGCTGAACTGCTGCATATTAATGATATCTAGAAAATTGTGTGGTTACAATGATTATCCTGTATTTATGCAATTGTTCTGAAAAAGAAAACACAAAACAGCTACTGAATCCATTAACCTTGAGCCACTTTCACCATTACGAGGGTAGTCATTTTCTTTTGTTGCCTTTTTAAAATCCATAAAATGTAAGAAAAAACAAAACAAAAAGCTATCAAAATATTATAAATAATAAACTGTATATTTGCATGAACACCAAATGTAATAGTTGCATCATTAGTGTTGCTAGCTGACTACATATTACTAAGCTGAAAAAGCAATAAAACTCAACTTTAGCTTTTGCCAGGGACATCCAGCTTATAACTTTTAACATGCTGTCATTTACATTATACACATTAAAGCTGTCTTCATAAAGTGTTGTTTTAAAAACGGTTCATACAAACATTTCCAGCTTATGGAGTTAAAGTTAGCTTAACTAGCCAGCTTGCTACATTTAACAAAACGTGTTTAAAACTGTTGACTGTTCAGGAAGATAAATAGAGACTATAAAGCTGATATTACACTGCTTTCAGTTATGGGGAGTTGGGCTTAAATATGCTCCGTATTGTGAGAGTCTCACTCCCAAAGAGGTTGTCTTATCTTCGGTGTATTATTATTTATGGAGGCATGCACATGAGACTGACCTCTAAAATCATGTCTCAAAACAACTGAATTTATTTGTATGTGCTAAGCTTGTTTTATTTATTAAAGGGAGCTGGATTTTGCAGAGAACAGATTTAGGTAAGACACTACTTTGTTGAATGGCAGATCTTACACATAACTAAGTACAATACTCCTAGTGGGTGCCCTTAGGGACTTTTCATCTTTTAAATCTGTGCAAAGTGTCTAAAAACATTTTCTTTCCAATGTGCAGGAATCTAAGCAGAGGTTTATGGATCTATATTTATCTTGCGCCTCAGCAGTGTGACTCAATTTCTGTTCTTTGCTTGTCTCCAGCAAATTTGACAAACTTTTAAAACCATTACAGCATCAAAGCTCCAGGTGCAGATAACGGCGGGGCGTTCCTCACAAGACTGTGCTGACATCTCAGCGTGTAGTGATTCAAAGCCTGTAATCTCCATTAACAGCAGACAATCAAAGATAAAAGTCAATAGCAGGCAAGACACGTTTACACACACACTGACCCTGAATGTGGCACAAAGACATTCAGGGTGAACAAATGGACTAACAAAGGTAAAAAGAGCGGCACGACTGCAAACACACTCAGGGACCGATGAGACACAGGAGATAACAATTAACACTGAGCAAGCAGGAGGACACATACAAAGGAAATATACTTTCAAAATAAAACAGAAAATAAAGACAAAACTAATGAAACAAAAAACAAGAGCTATAAAAAGCATTACAACTAAAACCATTGACTGTCACAGTTTGGACTGTTTTTATTCAGATTTAAGATGTTGGACAGAAGGTTGGATGTCTTACATGAAAATAATTTTTGTATTTTTTCCTCAGAGCCTACTTAAGTACATTCACCTCCCTTTTTGTTCCAAGTCCATGTCCACCCTGCTTTATGTGATGCATTATCTTCCATTTATCTTAACTTACTTCTTCTTCTGTCTATAATTTGCTGATTCTATTTTCACATAGTGATGTGTTATTGAAATGAAAAAAATGCTAAGAATGTGTTTCAGCCAAAGTAGTTTGTCCTTTGCTTTTGTTGGTAAGCTTTGTATACATTTGACGTATCAAATCACCCTCCGACTTCTGATGAAGAGATAAAAAAAATCCTGTTGAAGTTGTTAAATTCTAAGTACAGGATAGTTTCTTTTCTTCATTGGCCTTTATTATTTGATTTAAGCACAGTGATGCCGGTGAATGTCTTTTGATTAAAGTGCCTTAGTGGGAATCTAAGCTCACTTCTCCGTTCAGCTCTTTGTGTCTGTACAGCAAATTATTTGTTTAAATAAAGGAAGTGAGTTTTTCATGTTAATCAAAGATTTCCCCTTCTACATAGAGCTGTGTGACGGTGATGTCTGTAAATCATCAACAACTATATTCAGATTTTTTTCTGATGATCAGAACCACAAAATCTGGTGTGTATATTACTTTCCCTGTTCGGAGAATAAAGCAATTTTCTCAGAGACTGGGTTTGGGAGTTTTTTGTTTTTTGTTTTTCCAGATTCACTTCCCTGTTGTTGTATGTATGTGACTATCGAATGATCGAATAGTGTTTCTGCTCATGATTCTTATCCACTCATTGAGGCTATTTGAACATCTTATCATGTCTTGTCAGTGTGATTTAAAGCGTCAGCTCATGTCAATAATTATTATTTCATCATAGTCCACAATTCTTTGCTACAGCTTCTTTCCAAATACTTTAATGATAGTTTGTCAGTGTTGTGGTTACAATCAACTCCAAACTTTGGGTTGCTGTTTAGGTTGTACAGTTAGGTCCAGAAGTATTATACATTTTTATTGGTTTTCCTTTATAGACAACCACAATGCATTTGAAATAAAAAAAAAATAAAGATGTGATTAAAAGGTAGACTTTCAGCTTTAATGCAAGAGGTTTCACCATTTTAGGGCAAGTATCTCCATTTTCAGGGACTCAAAAGAGTTTGGAAACAGTAAGATAATTGTAAGTATAACCATAATTTCAATACTCAGTAGTCACTAATTGCGATCAAAACTGCTGTCAATGACTACCTGAAATCTAGAGTCCATGGACATCCTCAAATTCTGGATTTCCTTCCTGGAGTTGCTTCACTGCAGCCAGCTTCAGTTTCTGCTTGTTTATAGGTCTTCCTGTCTTCAGTTTAGTCTTCGGTACCTGAAAAGCATGCTCTGTTTGGTTAATATCAGGTGACCAACTTGGCCATTAAAGAATAATTCCATTTCTTTGCCTTCAAAAAGTCTTATATATGTCTATGGTCATGATCCATCTGCACTGCAAAGTGTAGTCCAATCAATTTGAGCAGAGAGTGTAGCCCTGTAAACATTAATCTTGATACTTCTGTCTGCAGTGACATCATGAAAAAAACACCCATTCTATTGGCAGCCATACATGCCCTTGCCATAATACTGCCTCCACCGTGTTTGAAACATGATGTGGTTTACTTTGGAATTCGTGAAGGGATGTTTTGTTTCATTTTGTTTTATCTTCTCGTTTGGGAAAATCTAAACTGGCTTTCATGTTCCTGAATGTCACTCGTGCTTTGCACCATGTTGGGTTTTTTTTTTTTTGACTTAACAATGGCCTCCTTCATTTATGCTGAGATCTCATTGGTCTTCATATTGGTAGCTCCAAACAGCTGCCAAAATGCCAACTCAATGCCTGATATCAGCTCCAGACCTTTTATGTGCTTCATTTGTCTTGAACTAACATGGGAATGGGTCACATCTGGCCAATCATGTTCCTTTTAGTCAATTGTTGACATACTTTTGAGCAGCTAAAATTGATGGTAGTTTGGTTAAAATAGCTGTAATTACTAAACGATAAATACTATTGCTTTGTGAAGCCTAAATTAAACCTGGAAGTCTACACTGCAATGATGCATAAAGGCAAAATCATAAAGAGTCATTCATACCTCTGGACCAAAGAAAAACTTAGCAACATGCTAACCAGCAGTGCAACTGGCCCGATGTGTTTCCCATGCTTCTTGTGTCATGCTGTCAAACGTTTAGACACACTTTCTCATGATTACGTTTTCCTTTATTTTTAACACCCTCAACATTATAGAACAAGAGTGAGTATGAAATAATACATGTGGAATCGTATGGTGAGTAAAAGAGAATTGAGATTATCGCGTAGATGACTGAGCATCTGCCTTTTGATTAGATGATACCAGGGCGTGCTCTGGGCCTTCTTCCAACCAGTTTCATGATTACCTTGAATGTTTTTTAGTTAACAGGCGTCCTTTGTCAGTAATTCATTTGTTGGACTTGTTATGCTTCATGCCTGAAATATGTTTCATGCCTTCAACAGTGCTGCGTTGAGGTCTTGTTGCTAAAAAATAGGCCAGTTCACAATCTATTGAAATTCATATTAAACTTAATATAAATTTAAAGTGTAACTACCTAAAACCTGCTGAAGCCAGTCCCAAGAGAAGAAGTTCAAGACTGAATGTTATGCATTCAGAGATGCTCTACTGCATACCTCGGTTGTAACGAGTGGTTATTTGAGTTACAGTTGCCTTTCTATCAGCTTGAACCAGTTTGGCCATTATCCTCTGAACTCTGCCATCAACAAGGCATTTGCAGCCACAGAACTGCTGCTCACTGGATTTTTTTTTTCTTTTTCAGACCATTCCCTGTAAATCCTAGAGATGTTTGTGTGTGAAAATCCCAGCAGATCAGCAATTTCTGAAATACTCAGACCAGCCCGTCTGGCACCAACAACCAAAGTCACTTAAGTCACCTTTCTTCTCCATTCTGATGCTGGTTTGAACTGCAGCAGATCATCTTGACCATGTCTACATACCTAAATGTATGTAGATACAATAGAAATTTGCTTAAGGAGCAGTTGGACAGGTGTAGGAATCTGTATGAATTCATCTGACTGCTACAGATAAACAGAAGAAAATTAGTCAGAAAAAGTTGAAAAAGAGAAGTTTGTTGCCCAATAAAAATCAAGAACTGAGCAGATGTCTCTAAACTTCATAAAGCTGAAGGAAACCTCGGCAGTAGACTATGGAGACGCTGTAGCGCCTGTCAGCCAGCAGATGGCAGTAAACACAAAGCTTGACATATTTGTCTTTAATTGCAGGCACACTAAGGGATCATCCTCCTTTATATCTCATCTTCGTTTTGTACGTTCATGCCCATCATGAAGACTTACAGTAGTAATCAAAGATAAAGCGTGTCTGTGTTTAATTTTTGACTGCCTCATATTTTGATTTCCTATAAGTTTCCTGTATAATTTCATTAAATCGGCTTTGTTAGAAGCCATATATTAATGCTTGACACATTCTTTTTAATCATTTGTATTCCTGAAAGTTCACAAACAATAAATATGTTTAATCTGTGATTGCAATTGTATTTTGTAGGTGCCCAGTTTAGAGGAAATGTTAAAACTGAATATTTGTAATAGTATATAGGTTTTAATTATTTCAAACTTTGTTTTGATGTATAAGGCTCTACCTTGTTATATGGAACACTTGCACTGTTGAACATCAAAACCTGCTTTTTCCCATGCAGGGTCATGGAGATCTGCTGGGGCCTATCCCAGCTCTCTTTGGGTGAAATGCAAACAACCATGTACACTAACACTCACTGCTATGGGAAAATTTGAATCACCATTTATCCTGACATGCTTGTTTTTGGATGGTGAGAAGGAGTGGAGAAAACCCACCCAAGCACGGGGAAAACATGCAGACGCCACACAGAAAGACCCCTGCTGGGATTCGAACCAGGAACCTTCTTACTGTGAGGCAACAGCACTAACAGTATGAATTGCAGTGAACTGGACTTGGTTTGGACTTGATTTAAATCTGTAAACGCTTTTTGTCTAAAGCACCTTGAGATGACTTTCTTGCAAATCGACGCTATGCAAATAAAAGTGAATTGAAGTGAATTTAATTATAACAGTGTGATCACAGTGGAGTAGAATAAATGGTCCAGTAAATGGGAAATACTCACTGTAGAATAATGTTTTTAATGTATTTTGCTCATTTTAAAATAAAATATTCCATATTTTCTCAGGCACTATTGAAACGCATATAATGTTTTTTGTACGTTTTTCCGTGGTGCGTTAACAGGCGGACGGTCCCTAAGTCTGTCATTGGCGTTGTGGGCTGAGCCAGCGAGCGAACGACCGGGGCTCGCGCGCTGTGTTTGCCTGGAGCCTTTCGCTTTCCAGCCCTGCTCTGCGCGGAGACGGTTCTCCTCGGTCTGCCACCGCGTTTGAAGTCATACCAGTTATCGTGTACCACTGGACCATGGGTTCGTTACAGAGGTAAGCTCCGTCCGCGGCGCCGCAACCCGCTTCGGAACTCGTTGTGTGCATCCGCGGTTCAGGGAAACTACGGCTGGAAAGAGGAGGCGCAGCGTTTAGCTGCGTGAGCTCGGGGAGTGGGCGACTTGTCATTGCGGTGATGCGTGTTTGTGTTGTGAAATGTGCGGTGGTCCAGCCGGGCAGGACCGAGCGCGGCCAGACGCAAGGACCTCTGACAAGTGAAGGGTTCGGACGTGAAGCGAACCTGTTGGGCAGCGCGGCTAAATAGCTAACGTTGACGCTAGCAGGTCTTTTACAGCCAGTCGGGGAATCAGGACGTTCATCATTACAGCGACTGGGGGGGGGGGGGTCCCATTGTTAATAGACGACAGTTTTAGCTAGCTCATAAATGAAACCGCAGTTACGTCGTGTGATTTTAAAAGGCGCGGACCTCCGGGATGTCCGGGGACGGGTTTTTCAGGAATAACAACCCCCTTCTCGGTCAAGGTTCCCGTCCGCAGCAGTGTTTCTTGAATGGTACCTTTGGAGCTCGTGCCTGTAATGAAGCGTCTGGGCTGTCTCCCAGACACTGTTCACAGTGTTTACTGTAGTGGTGGGGGGGAAAGACAGCAGTTTTACACGTACAGCTGCATTCCTCTGAGCTCCTGACAGACGAGCTGCACTTCCATGCATCACCGGTCAAAGAGTAACTGAACTAGTTATACACAAACCAGTGACATCTACCTGCATTTTTTTCTTTCTCTTTTCATCTCAGGTGTGAAAGTGAACTGACACTCATTGGGCCCACATGCTTTTCTAAGGGAAAAGGTGTTTTAACCTATGATGTTTTTAAATCACTGTCAGAAATGTCAGGTTTTGAAATTGGCCTCTTCTCGTTGGGTGTAACGATATGGAAAATCTGATATCGCGATTATAGCGACCAAATTATCACGGTTTACGATATTATCGCGATATTCTTAATTGCTGTGCAAATTTCTACAAAAAAAAAGATACATTGTAATAATTTCACAAAATCTTGTGATTTTCTTGTCATATTGAAACATCAGAAGCCAAAATCTTATCAAAAATGAAACTTTCACTTTAAACGGAGGAACAACTGGCACAGAAAGAGGTTTTATTTTAAGTGAACAAAATAAGTAACAGGAACAATTTAACAACCACAGTAGGTCAAAATATGCAAACAATTATCAGGAACAAAAATTATAGTGCAAGTTCAAATGAAATAAACTTTTGACTTTAAGCTGAGCTTTAAATAAGTATAAATGTGCAAATAAAGAAACAGTTGTATAGGAGCCAAAAATGTTGTTATGAATTGTAGTTCACTGTGGGTGTCGCTGTGTTTTTACCTGAGGGTAGTGCTGGGGGATATGGAAAAAATCATATATCACAATATGGACTATTTTATATCACGATAACGATATATATCACGATATACCATAATAAAGTATGTTTTCAGTTATTCTCTGAAAAGTTTGACAAAATTTTCATTGCTTACTTTTCAACTTTATTTTGAAAGGACATTTAGCTGAGCTGTCACAAACATACATTTTAGTGCAGCAAAAACAGGTAGGTACAGAGGTACAGTAGCTTTCACATTTTTTTTAAAAGTGCACAACAGTTTCTGAGAGGAAAAACACATTTTTGCACCGAAGTTCAGCTATAAAAAATAAACACAAATTATTTTTCAACTTTCTGAAATCTGTAACCTTGTAGTGCAAAGTTTGCAAACCAATATAAAGTGTCTAAAGTAAACACCAGGTTTGAAGAGAACTCTGTTTAAGGCATTAACCATGAATAAAAGTGCAAACATAAAAGGCTACTTTGTAGAAGTAGATTCTATCAAATTTATCGTTGCAGGTTATTTAATTACATATTTGCTGTAATAATTGATAAAATTAGGTTAGAAACGATAGAAGAGAAATGGCACGATACACACTTTTCTATCGTCCTCACGATATGTATCGTCATATTGCCCAGCACTACCTGAGGGTCAGGTATAAAGGTAGCTGCCTGTTATTGGTTAGGTATTTGACCCGAAAGGGCAAAAGGTTTTGACTACTGTGGCGCTACTGCTGGCGTTATGGTTGTCGGATCGGTTAATGGAATAAATTAATATTTTAACTGCATCAGGACATCGTTCCGGTCCTCTTTTGATTGACACGCAACAGTAACGTTTATGAAACGTGAGTTAGCGAAGCGCGTCAACCAGGTTACTCTTTGTGAAACATCTCAGTAGCTTGAAGCATTAGGCTTAGCTTCTTCAAGTTGCTTGTACAAATTACAATAAAATGTAAACAAGTGTTCTGCAGACAGGATCATTGTCCTCCACCAGTTGTCCCTCTGCATTCTTTAAAAAACAAAAACAAAATATGCCCAATCCTTGAATTTTGTCCTTTTAGTGGGTTGATAAATGTCCTGCGTGCTATCACCGCTTTCCGCCATGCTAACGTTACAATGCCGATGTTACAAGCTACATATTCACACGAGACCCAGTCGTGAGTCGCTCGCAGACTTGAATGAGGCTGATATCACATATCCCGGTAATCGACCGCGATAATGAGATGAAGTCAAACATAAACGGTAATCGTTATTGCGTAAAATGTTTTACCGCACTTTACCGTAATACCGAAAACTGTTACATCCCTAATATATACCTATATTACAAAGGTTCATATCGAATCAACGAGTGAAGCCCAACTGGTGAAATCACTTGGTAACAAAGGGACTATGAGAGACTCATTGTGTAATTTACCCGTTTGGATCATTGCAGAAGCACTTAACTCACGAGTGCAGTCCGGTAATTTTCAGTCTGCACCACGTCTAGCTTTGCGTAATCGGGTTAAGACACGATGATTAGATTGTGTGAGATGTATCTTCAGTCATTATCATGCTGGCGACAAATGTGATTGTGTGTACTGTCAAAGAGGAGCTTGTCAAGATGTCTTTAATCACGTTTTTTTGTGAGTGGTCACATCTTATGCAGAACCCCCTGTCTGTGCTCCTTATGGTTTTTAATGGTCTGTACAATAAGCTACTGCTGGGTGGAGTGAGTGATCATCCAGAGGTCAGCCTGCAACTGCCCACTGCTTTATAAAGAGGTCTTTCAGTTGATTTTTTTTTTTTTTTTTAATGCAGGAGACTTTAGGATTATAAATCCTGAGGAAAAGGAGCTTTGCTTCGGTGGCATGCCTCACTGGCAGGGAATCGTTGAAGGGTGTGGGAGTGAGTGAGGGGGGCGCACTGGTGGGCTCTGGTGAGAAGCCAGTAGAGTCAGTGGAGGGATACTGAAGATGGAGGGATAGAGTAGCTGTGGTGACGGATGCCACGGGGGAAAATGGAACGCTTGGCCTTTCTGCGATTAAAGGGCTTCTGTTCTCTCAGCTCAAACGCACACGTTCACACACAGGGACATCTGACTTTTCTTTTTTGCCGGGTCAGCGTTGCCAAAGATCTTGGAAAGTGACTGGATTTTCAATATTTTTAAATGTTAGATTCTGTATGAATCATATTGACAGTCGCACAGCTCTTTAGGTTCGGATTGTAGCTTGTTGCACTTTGATCAGAAACTCAGCTTTATATCGATGGCACTTTCAAAACCAGCTTTCCCATCATGCAACACATATTCATCTGAGGGAATGGTTATTGTTTGGATTATATCAATAATAGGGCTGGGCAACGATAAAAAATTTTTAATCGCGATTAATCGCATTGTATACTTAAAATCAAATAATGAATTCAAAAGTAGTGTAAAATGAACTTTTAAATGTTCTGCCGCCATATGAACTAAAGTGTCATAACATTTGTTGTTCAAACACTTTTAACATCAGCACTTGTCATTAACACATATTTAGTGTAAATCTCATCTTAAAAAAATGTTAAATAAAATAAAGCTTATTGCCACTGGCAGAGCATTAATTTCATCCTGTTTTTATATTAAAAAAAAGTCTACAAACAAAATCCAACAAAATGATTGTGGCTCAGCACAATCAGAACATTAAAACAGGTCATTTCTGAGGTAACAGCAGAAACTTTTAATGGGGAGTTCAACTTGTCAGCTGTTACAAATAACCTTGTTTCTGTTGAATCCTCCGTCTGGGAAATTTTACAATGAAAATGTCCATGTTTAAGTTCAGTAACTTTACCAATTCATGTATCATTCATTCTTTCCATTTTCAATTGTCAATCAAAAATAAAATAAAAAAAAAAGTGACATTTTATAACAATTTTATAACAAGCGTGTTAGATTAAAAAACGAAATCTGTAATAAAATGTCACTCTTTATTTTTCCTTTTTTAAATATTTCAATTTTAGACTTAGATCAAAAATACGAAATGAAAAACGGGCCACAGAACTGAACTTGTTTTATAATGAAGGACTGGACTTTCAGTTGTCATTACACATCTGTTCCACTAGATGGAGGCGCACTGAAGTAACCAGCTAGAGAACAGCAAGACAGTGAACACATGGAGCAGATCTGATGTAACATGGAGGAATGACGTGACTTTTTTTTTTTTTGGCAGAATTGTTAATATTGCTACCTGAGTTACTACCCGAACTGTAAAGTACACAGATTTTTACCGTTCTCCATGTCTGTTTTAGCTATTTCGCAGGTTTAACTGCCAGTTCTCTTCTGGTTCCCCAGCAGCCAGTAACAGACTTTTCAAAACAAAAGCATGTGAGCAACATTCGTTAACACGCAATAAAATAAATGTCGGCGTTAATAAATTAATGCGTTAACGTGATGATAACGCGTTAACTTGCCCAGCCCTAATCAATACTAATAATACTGATCAACCTCAATATTTATCATTCCTCCTATCATTACCACTCTTCATAAGTTAAATCAGAATCATAAAGATGTAACATAACATAATTTGACAGTTATTACACGTTAATATCAATGCAGTTTCTAACCTCAAACACTTGCTGGTCACTATTAACTTTTTCTTGTCTTCTCTTATTAGTGTACCGGCCTCAGATCTGGATCGACAAGTTGTGTACCACACTATTCAGTGGTCTCTTTAAAAGAACTGACACCGTCACGTGAGCTGCCGCTTTTATTCAAAGACCTTCAGGTGTTCAGCTTGTCGTCTGTTGGTGAAACTCAACCAATACTGTTTGTAAGAATGCAGCGCACCACTAAGCAGACTCTGGTCCAAGGCAAAGGGCAACAACGCATAAAAAGACAGCTGACACACCACGTTAAAATGTGGGATAAAGGGTTAGTTCCTTGTAATTTATGAGGATGACATATAAAAAAAACCAACCACAACCTCTTTTGGCAGCAATAACAAAGACGGAAAAAAAATAAAATAATAAAAAGGTCTCACTTGCAAGAAATAAATGCAAGACATTCACATCTTTACTGGTGTGGTTTATTTGACAGTAAAACTTTGTACTTAAGGAAAATCAGGTTAAACCTCCCCACCAGCATGAACTGCTGCTGCTGTCACTTCTGAGTCTTATGTGTCTGGCTGGAGTTTGTTGCATGTTTTGCTGGTGCTAATGTCTTTAAAAGGTTTTAGGGGATTTGGATCTGCATTAAGAAAAAAGACCAAACGTAGGATTAGGCTGCTTTTAGGCAAAGTGTTGTGAATCAGGCATGAAGTGCAGAGGTTTAGGGATTTAATGTAGTTAGTAAAAGGCCTCACAGGCATCATTGTGTGTATGTTTGCACATCACATTGCGTAACAGTTCCCTGCTCTTGAATTCTGCCCTTAACATGGGGAATAGCTACGTCAGCTGAAAATATGGTGCCTCTATGTCAAGTGTCAGTTTGGTAAAAGAACATTTTATGTCGTTGGCTTGTGTTGCATGCATTCCTTTTCCTTTGTCACCGTGATGTTAATATTAAATGTCAACTTGTGTTATCATACAACCCCTGGTGAGGAAAAAAAAACATGAAATTAAAAGTCAGCTATCGAAATTTTAAAAAAGTTTCTGTAGTTAAGTGTGTTTCTTTCATATAAAGTTGAGAAAAAATATGGAATCGCCGTCTAGATTGCATTTCTGAAACAAATACCTACACATGCGTGACGAGAGAGCGCTCTCAGAATATAACAGGGTATTTAACCAAAGTAATCAACAGGAAACATTACATCAACAAGGGAGCTGTCAGTAGCGTTTCAAAACCCCCTTAATAAGTTAATTCAGCACAGATTGCGGGGGACGGGGGTTCCCAGTCAACTGTGAATAAAGGAGTAAGTACAAAATAAACTGGAGGGATGTACGAGGGAAACATACGGGTAGACCAACCGAGACATTAAAGTGTCAGGATGGAACATTCAAAGCAGTATGTCTCTAAAACAGAAAATGCAGAATCTGGAGTCGCAGATAGGAAAGCCAAATGTAAACATCATTATCGCCTAAACTGGAGAAAACGGATAGCAGTGGGCAAAAGAGAGACCAGTCGAGGGCTGTTGATGATTGAATGAAAGTGATATTGAGTGATTAATTGCAGATTGTAGTGTACAAGGATTTCCAGTACCATATCCTCCAGTACCAAAGGATATGTTACTGGAACTTTGTTTGATAGTTTCAATAGAGCTCATAAAATGTGCCTTAAGAAAACCAGCACAGACGCACCATCACAGTGATATGGGTTTGAATGTCAGGTAAAAGACCAGGGGAGGTGGCAGTCACCAACTCTTCAGTAAATGCACACGTGTACGTTGAAATTTAAGACACTTTTGTCTTTGAATCAGTCAAAAGCTATTTGTGAGAATGATAATGTATGCATAAAAATGCAGATTATAACTAGAAAAGCACTCGGAGAGCGCAGACCTCCGCCAAGCGCAACAATTCCTCCATATAGCGATTTACAGATTGCAAAAAAAACCGCCTTCTGGATCAGATCCGGATCAGCCTTTGAAATTTGATAGAGGTTCCCATTGTCAATCCCTGAGTCAAATTTCATGAGCTTTGGGCAATAGTTATCGGAGGTATTGAGAAACTAAATTTTCGGCCCCATTGACCGCTGTGTTTTTGAAAATTTGAAAGTGATCCAGAATCCAGGATTTCTCCCAGATCACAGCCAAAATGAAATCAGTTCTTCCTTTTCACATTTCTGACAACTCCTGAAAATTTCATCAAAATTCATCCATAACTTTTTGAGTTATCTTGAACACAGACAAACAGACAAACACCGGCAAAAACATAACCTCCTCGGAGGTAATAATAATAATAAAATCAGCAAACATAATACACCATCATATGAAGCTGATTCATCAATTGTTAGAAAAGAAAGTAGGAACTTTATTTAATAACAAAAAATATTATCATAATTTTTTTTACTCTCAAGATGAAGTAATACCAAAACTTTTCTTTCCTACTTTAGCTAGAAAAAAAATCCATTAATTCCAGCAGTTTTTTTAAGGTATGTTTTACAACACCAGAATCTACAGCTATCGTGATTATTATTATTTTTTCCCCCCTCTGCAAAATAAAGCAGCTGAATCGATATCCTCCAAGAGTGGTGATCCCATATTAATTTTATGTCAAGGGTCCAAACAACAAAGCTTGTATGCGGTGGTGACAGGACAAGGAAAGTGTTGTGCTGAGCTTCAGCACCTCATCTGCAATTCCTCCCCACACTCGTCAGCGGGGCTGGTTTTCAACATTCAGGTCGCGTTCAGGGTGGTCTTGTCCTCCCTCTCATTGCTTGTCATGTTGCTGCAAGTTAGACCTGTCACTGCAAGTCGAAGGACAGTCCTGCATTAGCGGAAATGGCTTTGCAGGGGACTTTATTAAGTGCTTTGAAATAGTATTTCTATTTCAGTATCGTTAGCAGTAAGTAAATAACTAGATGAATGAATAAAAACCTGACTCACTCAAGGTAAGCTTTTGTTTTGTTTGCTTCTCACCATGCAGACACCGGGCAAATTCTTGCAACAAAGGAAAGGCGAGTTCCAGTGGATACCAGTTCCTTAGTATCTAATGAGAGGAGTGGGTCACTGGTTTCTGCCACAAATGATATTACTTCTCCATGTACAAACCTACGATGAGCTATGCCGTCTCTCACTGTTATGTTTTTTGCTGACATTTACTGTATATTTTGCCCCCAGAGCAAGGAGACTTCGAATAACAAAATAAATTCACTGTTTTTGTTCGCCATCAACTTAGCTTCCTTTTTCAAGACAGCGTTGTGAAATTTAGCGTGCTTTGTTTCTCTTTGTTTCCGAAGTGCTGAGACAGTTCCTTTTGTGAAGAGACTTGGTTCAGTGGTTTCAGCAGCAGGGGAGAAAAGTGTCCCTGAAAGGTCTCTCAGTCAGGAATACAGGGTGAAGCTGTACTTCTTCCCGTTGACGTTTAGGTTAGGTCTTTGGTTCGACGCAGATTACTGAGTTGTTTGCTATGAGGATTAAGGGAGGAATTGTTATCAAGCTTGATCCCTTACGATAAAAATAATCTGACCTTTTCTGATAGGATTTTTAGAAGGATGACAGTCATTTACCTTTTTATGCTTGTATTGCTGCTATGGGCTGGTCGGCATGGCAGAATATCAGTTTCAGTTTTATTTGAAAAAATATTTGAATATTTGGTCTGGGTCTTCTGTCTCTGCTATCAGAGAAAATCCCCCAAAGTAACTTTTGACTTCCATCCCAGTCGTCTCTCACAGCGACTGCAAATAACTTTACAGTCCTGTCACGTGTTGACAACATGACCCCTATAAGATAAGGCTATAAGATAAGTAAATGAGTGACAGTAATGATGTAAAAATGATATAGGGTGCATCCACAGCAGCCATGTAGTACATAGGCCATCTTTTTTATTTTTTTACAGCCTTCACATATCTTAGAAAATGCTGATATGCATGTATATGTTGCGTATGTGTCCATATCCATGTACATATGCAACCAGAACATAATACAGCTCTTTCAAGCGTGCCAGAGAGCAGGAACTGTGCCATGCTTGAGCATGAAATGGAGCACTCATACTAGTCAAACACGACTTCAGGGATTACTTGTGCAGGGGCACAGTACGAATTACCTACGGTGAGTGTTCCCTTAACCTCCGTGCCTCGGGTGGGACCCCCTGGGCTATAATTTGCACAAGTTCTTTTGAGTTACTTTGAATCATGTAGAGATATTGATGTCTGGAAAGTCATAACTATCAACTATTGCAGTTTCTGTTCTTTACAGGCACTAGAAATGGTTCTTAAGGTAATTACTGGGGACCTTTTGGTTTAATGTTAATGGTATAAAATATAATTCACAACCAGAAGGGGGGCTGCTGTTGAATTACAACATAAAAATTCCTTGTTAAAATCTGAATTATTTGAGTTTTTCTGTGTGGATTTTTTTTCTTTTGCCATTGTATCCTGTCTTGGACTTTCTTGGGTTTATCACTGTATCAGAGACAAGTTCACTATTACACGATTTTGAATGTTCTTGTCTCTGATTTTTAGCATAAGTGAATGAAGCTGCCGTGCTGAACCTATTCATTATTTAGTAAGCTTTTCTCAGAGTCTCTGTTAAGGTTGGTACATGAAAGCATCTACCTTTTCAGAAACCAGTCAGATACTCTGCACAGAAGTATGTGCCTTAAGAACAAGACTAAGATACAGTGCATTTCTAATAATATCCCTGTAGATTGAAATCGCAGAGGATTTGCTTCAGCCACATTTTTTGCCATACAAAAAAAGGACAAAAAAAAAAAAAAAACTTACACTCCTGAAAACTCAACAAAATTCTTGTTTTTTTCTTTTTTAACCCACAGGGTCAACCCCATTAATCAAGATTTACCGGTTTAAACTTAGGAGTTTTGATTTTTGTTTCCTGATTAAGCGAGGCAAAAGTGAGAATGATGGTATCTTAAGCTGAGAACCTGATGTGATACTGGGTGATGTTTTATCAACAGTCTTAGCAGTTTTTTTTTCACAGTCCGTTCTTGTTCCTCTTTCTGGTAAATGAATGAGTTTTTTATTTCCTCATAATGAGAACTTTACTTTTTTTTGGTGGTAAAATTAGTCTAATGGAACAGGGTGCTTTGCTTTTTTTTTTTTTTTTTTTTGGCACATCAAGGTTAGAGCAGCACACTCTTTTTTTTCTCTCTCTCTCTTCAAATATTCACTTGAAAATAGGGCTAGACAATATGACGAAATTATTTATACGTATATTAGTTTTGTTTTCATATGATATAAATACAATATCAATATGAAAATCAGATCGGGAGTGCCAAGAACATCCAGGAAGGACAGCTGTACATATAAACCTTTGGAAAATTAAATAATAATAATTTAAAAAACTGTATTTTTGAATTACAAATGGAACAAAATATAATTAATGTTTAACTTAATTTTAAAAGCAAGAAATGTCATATCATCACTACTGAAACACAATCATTGTCCAGACCTGCTTGACCTGCTTGAAAGTGGTTAGATTTCCATGACCGCAGCTTGAAATTGGCACCACCGAAGAGCTCTTTATGACTCGATAAAGAATACATCACTGGTTTTTGTTTCTCACATTTTAGATGAACTTTGTTTCAGGTGGTGTCCGTCTTAACCATGTTACACCTGCTGATATCTGATTTGGAGCTGGATTCGCACCAGCAAGGTGGCGACGCTGCAACACGGCCTGTTTCTCTTCAAGGCCTGATGAATAATTAAGGCGTAAGGCTTATGTGAAGAAGTCCATTAAGATGCAAAGTCACACTGGTCTCCATGGTAGCAGGGCTGTGTTATCAGAATCATGTCTTGTTTGGACCGACAACAGTCTGTTAGTCTGGGAGAAGTTAGTTGTTGACTGGAACAGGGTTTTTCACTATGCTAGATTAATTTTTCAGACAATACTTGAAAATAATCCCTTGGACCAGAGTCATTGGCCTTTAGTTCCAAATGCATGATTGTCACAGTATCAGTAACTGTGGGCTGCATTAGGCATGAGGCTATCTCAGTTTTTTATTTTTAAAGCTCATTTCTTTTACACACAAGTCTTAAAAGTGGATAATGAAAACTCAGTTAAACAAAAGAGACATTTTGTCACGGTCCTTGGTAAAAACTCATCCAAATGACGAAAGTATCTGAACTTACATTATTATTGAATAATTTCAGTGTGATATTAGACTGACATGTTTTATTTCAGGATCAGGGATCTATCAAACACTGATCTTAATGACACACATGTGCGAAAGTGTATCCGGGTATAAATAAGACATCAGGAAAAGGGCTGTTGATGCTAATCAGAATGGAAAGGGCGACTTCCTGTCATTAACCAAATAATTAATTCTGAATAATAGAAGGTGAGCATAGGGACAGACATCTGAACTGAACCTCAAAAAGTGCCAGCCTTAACATGAACCCTTTCATTCCACTTCCTCCTTTTTGTGCCACCTCCTCTAAGTCAAAATACTTTTTTTTTTTTTTTCTGATGCTGTGTGCATCTGCCTAATGTGATGTGCCACATGATTGGTTCACTGCAGTTCTACTGCTACTATTATTTCCACTGGTTTCTCACTTTGTCAAAACCTGGAGTTCAGAGTTCTGTCAGTGTAGTGTTGACCTTGTCTTATATTGCTGTCAAGGAAAAGTTATTTTGCAGCAATCTTTTCTGTTCTGTAACTTAGCCCCAATAAAAATGTTGGACTTGGACCTAAAGGAAGAAGTCCATGTAAAAGCTGTAAAACATAAAACCTTGGAGACAATTTGACCAGGAGCTTTACAGGTTAGAGGTTTTTTTTTCCAGATGTTGGTTTGTTTCAAGTCTCTTTTGCAAAAAAATAGTTATTTTCTTTGAGTGGCTTGATTCAAATAAACTTCAAAATCAGTTTTCATAGGTAATGCTTCTGTCAGCTCACTTTCTGATTGGTAATCTTTCCGGTCCATGTAGCAGTCTAGAGAGAGTGTTTATCATAGGAGTTCCCCACACATACGTATTTACATATCGTAAATGTTCAACAGTGCAGCTCAAACATTCTTCTGAGCAGATTTTATCCCTCTACCTCTTAAAAACACACCACACCACAGAAAAATCTGATGAGATAATCTGCAGAACAATAAAGACTGTCGTAACTTTACTGAGAATTGTCAGAAATGGAGAGTATGGATTAAAATTGGACCTGATTGCCTTGTATTGTGTTGGCAGCTTTAGTTGTAGCTGTTTTGTTCCCCTGAGCTGATGTTCAAGACTGTTTACATATGAAGAAAAATAATGTTTTTAGATTCTTGTTGGCAGATAAGGACATCCTCGAAGTGTTTGACGTACTTATTCTAAGAATAAGTGCATTTATTAAAAAAAAAAAAAGTAGGGGGGGTGTGATTTGAGAGGAAAAGCTCCTGGCTGTCAACGCCTGAGAACTCTCAGTCACCTGGACATTAAAAATCTAAGACCTATTTATAGTCCTTGAAGAATGGATACTTTTTAAAGCCAATCCATAATTGATTGCCAAGACAACATCTAGAACATATTTCTACTTTTTGCAGTTATGCAACAAGCTCTTAGTGCATTTCAGTTCAGGAGACTGCTTCTTTTAGACCTGGAGTAATGCACCGGAATTAATCTCTACCTCCGAGGCCTGGTTCACCTTTATGGAATATCCCCTAAACTACATTTTAAAAGCAAGTTATTTTCAGCTCCAATCACAGATGCGGAGTGAATGGACAGAGATTTTACATCGCTGAGCCATCTGGCCGGTCTCAACAGTTCAGTATATGATAGAACAAGGTCGGAGGCTATGTGATCAAGACTCTGGAAAGACGTTAATGCTTAAGATTATTATTTTGTCAACAATGCGGTATCATTGCTCACTAGTAATCCCTGTGACATTTTCCTTAAGCACTTACATCTGGGAATCAGAGTGGAAAAATAAACCAGGGACCCGTGATTGCTGTGTGATAGAGGGATAGATGTCAGAGTTCATATCAGATCTTGCTCTGGGCCAAGAGCAAGGCAAGGCAAGTTAATTTGTAGAGCAAAATTCATACACAAGGCAATTCAAAGTGCTTCAGATATATAAAATCATTCCATAAAACATAAAGACATAAAAATAAACATTAATAAATTGATTGAATAGCATGGTTTAGTCTTTCTTTGTCTGGTTTAGACACTATTCATTTAATTCTGGTAATGTTTTTTAAATGGTAAAGGCTGCTGATGTTATTGGATTTAATGTGGCTGCTAAAGTTCAAGTCTGAATCCAAGTATTATCCCTAAATGTCTAACCTGATTTTTGGGTTGTAGAGAGAGTCTCAAGGTGACTGATAACACTTTTTCTTTGTTTCTGTGGGCCACAGACAATGATTTCAGTTTTGTTCAAGTTTAGTTGGAAAAAATTGTTTGGTATCCAGACACTGATCTGTTCGATGAAGTGACACAATGAATCTACACGCCCATGTTCTCCTGCCATTAGTGACACGTAGATCTGAATATCATCTGCATAGTTGAGGTAGGACACATTATAGCTATGCATTACCTGGCCTATTGGTAGAATGTCCCAGGATTGACCCCTGGGGAACCCCATAGGTCATAGCCGTTTGGTCTGAGACACAGTTACCAATTTCAACAAAGTATCTACTGTCCCTGAGTTAGGACCTGAACCAGTCTGAAGCAGTTCTCAGAGATCCCTACCCAGTCTTCTAACCTCTGTAATAAGATTGTATGTATCGCGGAATTGGTAGATTAAAAACGGAATTCACTTTAAATGCGCAAGTTTTTTTTTTTCCTCCCAGACTAAAAGGAATTTTTCTTTCGAGAAAATGTTCCAAGAGGGGTCACTAAAAAGTGGGGGCACCCTAGCTTCTCTGCCCCCTCCTGCCCCTGCTTTCCTCATTAACAAAAAAAAAAAAAAAAAACTTGTCAAAGTGGCCACTTGAGAAACCGGTGAAGAAGCAAAGGAACTACCGGTTTACTCCCAGGTACAGAGCAGATCAGTTTCTCCGAGATTATTATGTGTCTGGCGATTCAATGTTTTGAAACATCGTTCCTGTCATTTTTCAATGTCCTGCGTGCTATCACCACTCTCCGCCATGCTTACGTTACGATGCCGATGTTACAAGCTACAAATTCACGTGAAACACAGTCGCGAGTCGCTAACAGACTGAAAGAGGCTGATATTACATATCCCGGTAATCGACCGCGATAATGAGATGAAGTCAAACATAAACGGTAATCGTTATTGCGTAAAATTTTACCGCACTTTACCGTAATACCGGTAACTGTTCCATCCCTAACGGACGCACACTCATACACACAACCAGTGTTCAGTGCTTTGGATTTCATAGTATCTACAACAGCTATAGTAAATAGTTTTTGCTGTTATCAGACACACAGTTTGTCATGACATACCTGAAAAATGTCAGGTACGTTATGACAAACTATGTGTCTGATAACAAGAAATTAAACAAATTAAAACGATTACTTTACTGCTGGAAAAACACTTGAGGAGCCTCGTCTCTAATTTCAGAATAAAAATGAAATCACCTTTAAAATAAGCTTAACTTCCTTACTGCTGATCTAATCTGTGCTTTTTCATGGATAATTACGACCAAATCTAGTCATAGTCAATTTTTTCATATTACAGAATATGCTAAATTGGTTTTATGATGCCTAAAACTCAATCATCCCCAACATTGCAAACCATTGCTTTGGGAATGAACCGATTTCCCAGAGTTGAATTTCAGGTTTGTCTGTCTCCATCGCCTCTTGAGGCTGAAGTTTAATGTTCAGTTTTTTTTTTTTTTTTTTTTTTTGGGTTATTCAAAATGGAAAAAAAAAAAAAACACATTCTGCTGGTCATTATATCGTAATCGGGAGTTGTAAAAAGAGCGTACATTATGCAGCCTTAGTTGGCTGTCATCAGAGTTTCTCTTGGCTGTTGCTGGTGATGGCCAGTGGGCCTCTTGCCAGAAAAATTAAGGTCCTGAATCGGAAACCTAAATGTAACTGAGCGGAGAAACTGGATACGTGCATGTGCTGCTGAGGAGTGAATAGCTGAACCGCCTCTATCTCTTTTCCTCACGCGATCCGAGGGCATCGGAAAATTACCTAACAAGGATGTTTCGTCGTCAATTTCCTCGTTGAGTCAGGTGGATGGCATTCAAGATAGTCACATCTGCCTGGTAGAGTGCGTTTCTTTGGAAATGAAAGTGAAGTAATGATGTGATGAGAAGTGTAAATAAACATGTCTCTCTGGTGAAGAGCTCCAAAGCCTCCCATCTTTGCATCCGTTGGACATCACGGTCAGCCTGTTCTCCCCCTCCTCCACCAGAGTACCAGGCAATGAGACATCTGATGCTATCAGCTCTGCAGACTCCACAGTGCTTCTGTTAAGGGCTCGTCTTATGAATTTGCATTGTAGCGCAGAGATTTTCTTTTTTTTGTCCTGCACACACACAAAAGGATAAGGAAATTGGCATTTTTTTAAAAATTATTTCTATAGCTGTTCCCTGCTTTGTTAATATGTGTCAGGAGATCTCTGTACAGGAAATGAACGCAGATCTTTTGTCATGGTGTGTCATAACCTGCTGTGAGATTACAGGCCTGTTGGAAGCTGCTTGCAGCTGTCTCTGACCTATTTATGAATCTAGTGAGTGGAAGGTGAAAAGAGCCTTTTGTGTGGCCGCCTTTTGTGCGTTTCTTTTGAAGGCGCTGATGATTTCCTCTTGATAGGGAGTTTCTGCTGCAGCTGCCTTTGTTCTGTGACATATTGGAAAATATCTCATGTTCACGCTCAACCAGAATGTTCACAAAGTATATGAGAGATTTAACATGTTAGTCAAGTGAATATTGGGTTTCAAAATGTCGCATCATGAAGGTCCTGACCTGGTTGGAGGGCGCATCAGATAGATGGAGATGAAAAGCAGGGCTGCGGATATCCCCCTCCTCACACCGAGCCTCATTTACAGTCACAGCAGCTGAATGCAGATGAGAGAACATCTAAGATCTCTTTCTTTTGGCTCGATTGCACGCTGGCACGATTTTCTTTTTTTGTTATTGCGTAATGCCTAAAGCCACAGGCATTTAATAATCTTTGCATAGATTGCCCAGAGGTTGTCAGTTAAGGCTTGTTGAAGTATTTAACAGCATCAAAAGCGCTGCAGGGCTGCCTCATTTTGTCTCGTAAACAAAAGTTTGGTGATTAAAGCCTGTTGTTGTTCCTTGTGCATTTGTGTTCAAATCTAAGTAGAGATGGCAAGCACTGCTACAGCATACTGCAGTATAATCATCCTAAACGGGCTTCTCTTGCTTATCTATGAACTGTTCACACAGAAAATAATGTCTTGTCATACCTAAAAAAATATGAGGGTTGGTAGTATGACTGATTACTGATCTATGGTCTGATAAAACACTGAACGTTAATGTTCATCAGATGTAATGGAACATTGTGCCGGCCACAAAAATATTTTTTCCTGTTTGCGGTAATCTTCTGTACAGTGCACTTTACAATGTGTGCATTTGAGAGCACCTTGTTTTCTTACTTACACTTCTACCGACCCAATTTTTGTGCCAATCTGGTATGAGATACGCTTTGTTTCGAGTGTCTGTCTTACAAGTAAAATATGAATGAAGGTCGCCACAGTTTGACTTTCACTCGTCACACCCAGACTTCCTGTCTGTCACCTGTCCGAGATATGAGTAATCAGATGTGCGCAAGAAAAAGGAAACGGGTGCTTATTTCGGAAGGGAAGCTGTGCACGGATGTGAATTAAATATCCATGTATGTACAATAGCCAAAATAAATAATTATGGGAATGTAATCTTGCAGGCTATTTATAACCGACCTCCTCTGTTGACATTTTCTGTGAGTTGATGTTGGCCAGTTTGCAGTCTGGCTAGTTTTTCTTTGGTTATGAGCAAGTCATTTTCTAATCCAGCTTGATCTGACAAAACACCAAAAGAAAAATAACTTTTTATTTATGACGACTGCATTATCTTGCAAATTACAACACAGCTCACAAATATATGGATATGTACATTTTATGAGCCAGTTCCCTTCCCATACGGATCATTCAGTAATTTCATGGATCAGTAATCAGCCTCAGACCAACAGATGAATTCAAAAACATTTGCTCATATGTGTCTTGTACACACATGCTTGAACGTGGCTAGAATTGAATATTCAGTGTTCAGCTTGTAAAAGATTATGACGTTTTTGTATGTTTTATATGTCTAAAAATGGACATTAACACTCTTTGATTTTGAAACAATTTGTTGAAATTGTCTCGAGCTGCCTGACCTTGTGGGAATTGTGTGGCATGTTCTATTATTTTATCTAATTTCTTTTCAGTAAGAGATTAATTGGTAATTTGGATAACTGATAGCTGTAACCTCAGCTCTGCAGTGAAGTTACAGCATTAATATCATTTCACCTTCAACATATATAGTTAGTGTAAATGAGTAGTTGAGTCCCTTGTGCGTCATAATTTTGAAGCAAACACACACACAGAGGCAGCTCATCGAGTTGAACAAGAAGAGTTGCCTTCCTTTATCTACCATTAAACCCAGGTGAGCTTTTTATAAAACAAGTCAAAGTGCAACAGCAATAAAAGGGTGTTTTTGCAATTCTGATTGTGTTCTCACATGACGTTAAGGAAGATGAACGGTAACCTACCCAAATGCTTGTATTTTGAGAGGACTGCGCACCATAATTTCCATACTTCCAGTCATTAACATCCCTCTGTCGGGATTAAACAAGGCAGCTCTGTGTTCTCTTCATTCAGTGTCAAAGCAGCGCTGATCTAAAATTACAGTGGAAGAGTTTAATGTTTTTGGTTTTTTTTTCCTTTAAAAAAAAAACATTAAAGCCTGCGGCGTTGTCTCATCAGATATTGCCATATTGTCTGTTCAAATCATGATGAAGCCAACGTGTGCGTTTTTAAAGGAGCTGCAATGCTGTACAGCCGCATTTCAATGTTTCAATCATTTGGACTTGAAACATTAAAACTGTCTTATTTTTTCTTTTGAAAATCCAATGCAATCTGAAGAATTGTAACTCACAACTCAGTTTAACATAGTTCGGTCTCGGTAGGATATTTGAAACGTGTAGATCTGCAGATTATAGGTCAGTTGTCAAACATGTCATACATCATTTGATTAATTGGACAGGATGGGACAGCAAAAAACCAGGAAAATGCAGAAGCCTGTCCTCTTTACAGTAACTGCTGATTCATCCTCATTTATCTGTGTTTTTATTGCAATCATCTGCCCCTGCATGTGGGATTGGGTTGGGAAGGAAACTCCCACATTATCTGAGCTTAGCAAACCAACCTGCTGACCTCTTATCGCTCCCTCCTTTCTGTCCTTTCTGCAGCAGGATGCGGCAAACCAGACTCAGTCCTCTGAGATGTTACTGAGCGACAACAATGGGCCAGAGAAAGACATCCAGCCGGTGAGGCAAATGAGCTGTCTGCCCGTCTCTGAAAACCACAGCAGCTACGCCTACTGACGGAGCCATGCCACTCCCGGCGTTGTGATCCTCCCGCCTGACCCCTGCACCTCCCTTTGGTCGTATAAAAGTCACAGCATCCCTTGGAACCCTCCGGCAGTTCAGCATGGCAACACCATTCCTATGGAAGCTGTCGTCTCAGAAGCTCGGCTTTTTCCTGGTCAGCTTTGGGTTCATCTGGGGCATGATGCTGTTGCATTTCACCATCCAGCAGCGGGCCAGCCACGAGAACAGCGCTGTGCTCCGGCAGCAGATCCTGGATCTTAGCAAGCGCTACATTAAAGCCCTGGCTGAGGAGAACCAAAGTGTCATGGACGGACCGTATGTGGGTACTATGACAGCCTATGGTGAGTACTTGGCTCTCAGAAATCAGTTCATATGATATGATTGACATGCTGCTTTGAAAGAGACATGAGCTTTTTATCAAAGTTGACACATTTTCTTATGTTCTTAATGAAGTATATTTGACAAACAAACAAACCAAAAGCATTTATCGAGTCCGCCAGTCAACGTCACGTCAGACCCTACCCTTCTTCTTTCAGTGGTTCTAATTTTAAAATTGGAACTGCAAGTTTTGTGCCACCCACTGGATTCACTCTGATCAGGATCTGTGATGTCACAGTACCTTACAAATTATCAATGGCTCAATGAATGTAGCTGGGTCCTTTGTAGACCTAGGCTGCCCTAAACAAATTGATAGGGTTGTGTGATGATTAGACTTTTTGAATTGGAAGTATTTTGAAACACCAAGAAGTGCTCTCAAGCAGAGAATTTTTTTTCTCCGTTTCATGATATTTGACTTTAAAGGGAGCACTGACTTTAAGATTTTAGGCAAACCCAGGCCATTTTTTGTTAGTTGTATATACTTCAAACTGCTATGAGCACCTTCAGCAGAATTACTCCCTGCCCACACTGTATCTTTTTTGTTCCTCACTCGCTTTTTTTCTCTGCACAAGTTTCTGCATATATATGACAAAACTTTATATATATGCTTGAGCTTGCAGCAGATGTTGTTTTATTTCTGCATATGTATAAGTGAGAGTGAATGTGTCCATCACCGTCTGTCTTTGACAAACTAATCTAGACCCTTAAATCTGTCAGAGAGGACTAAAATCACTCACAGTAAAGCACCAGAGGACAGACAAAGATAGAAGATAGTGATCAATGTGGTGTGTGTAATATGATGGTGGTTGATGTTGTGATGTGTGATGCAACCTCCCTTTTCAAACATAGCCTAAGCAGCCATACAGCCAGACATAAAGCAGCGATGTTGACCTGCTAACACTTACTCAGCATCAGCCTTGTGACCACAAACCAGTAATCCAGGCTGGATCACAGTTGCAGTCGGTGTGTTGGGCCAGCTGCTGTGCAGCAGGGCTCCACCAGACCATCCGGCCCGACCAGTGGACCCCCTTTAAAGTCATAAACATGGCCAAAGTGATGAATCTACGGCCCAGAGAAGAGCACCGGCTGGCACAAAGAGAGCACCCCAGTAAGCAGCCTCTCCAGTCCCTGCACCAGCACCACTCCCCCAGTGAGAGTAAGAGACATGCCCCCCAGCCCCAGAGGACACAGGGCAGAGAGAGGCCACTGGACCCACAGTTAGGGTCACCCCAAATGTAAATACATATAGTGTTTTTCCCCCTAATCAGATTATCTGACTCGCACTATCCTCAATCGGTGATGTTTTACCAGCCTTTATATCGGTTTGATTAGATTATTTAATGATAAAAAAAAAAAAATCAGGGAAAATGTTTGGCATATCTAAAAAGGAATACAAATGTATTAGTTTATTTTCCTTGACTTAGACAATAATATAAATAGAGTGGCAACCCTCCACAAAGCTGTTCATTACTTCTCTCTCCTTTTACATCTTCTTTAAATTGGATTTAATAGTTCCACTTGTCTGCCTCCAGAGCAGGCACAATAGAGGCTGTGTTGAAGAAAACCCACCCTGGAAGAATTAATGCTGATGCAGCTGCATTAGAGTATAAAACTGTAATAGCACAGGTACAGAAGACACATCAATAAGTTATTGGTGCCATTAATAGACCTGTGTGGCTCGATGAGAGGCTTCATTAGAAAGCTGAGATTGGAATTGATTGTTCTCTAATTCCCAGGGAACAACAGGATACAGTAAAGCTGTTGGAGATTAAATCCCCTCCCAGGGAAACTAAAGAAGATACAGGAGTGTTAAAAGAAAGAGAACTGCCAGCTTAGAGATTTGAATTGTGTTTTTTTTTTCCTGTGGTACATGCAAAATAAATTTTGCTTTGTAAAGTAGAACGCACTCCAACTAGTTCAGTACGCTGAACTTTCAGAACTTAGCGGAAATGTGTTCTTTTGAATAGCTTTAAAGAATGCAGAATGTTATATAGAGTAATACTGTATTGTGTGGTGCAACCACATAGGATTGCAATTCACTAAATCTTTTAATTCGTCCTGGGTGAAGTCATCAAGCACCACTTATAGATTTCCATGCAATGTCACGCAGCATTTTCAGTGAACAGTTTTGTTGTCCATTTTGTTTTCTTCCCATTTATGACGTATTGATTATTAACGCTGCTGCGGCAGTCTGCTGACCAACTGTCCAGTATCACAGAAAATCCATTTCAAGGCCTTGATTAGATAGTAAGACAGAATGATGCTTTGTCCTTTCTGCCTTTGCCTTGATCCAATTTGTACTGATTTAAGGGGAAACAGAGAGTATCCTCTTTTCCTACCCACAAATGACTCATTGAATCAATGGGAATTTAATATTGCAAATCCCAAAAGCTGATTTGTGGAGTTTGGTTGCTTCATTTGTAGGGATAATTGTAAATTTTGGAAAAAAAAAAGAATTGGCCAACAGTGTATGTTTGTTGCACAAAAGATTTCAGCACTCATCCCATCATTGCCAGAACTGCACCATCTACATCTCACCACCTGTAGAATATTCCTAAACACTGTTGGAACCATCTTTGTCCTCCGCAGAACGGGATGATAAGGACAAGATATTTCCCTTTCCAGCCCTCTGCACACTTATCCATGCCACACACCTGACAGCATGCCTTGCTGCTCCACAGGATACCACTTATTATGGATTTCATTTGCGCTTCCCTTCTGCTCCTTACCCCACAGGGTAATGTCAGTAGTCAGAAGAATCTAGTTGCCTGGTTGCAGCATAAGCTTACATATATTACTGCTCACATCCCTTCATCACTGGAAGGTCACTGTCTGCTGCTTAAGTGTCTGTCTGCTCTTTGTTTTACTGTGGCGAGAAGACAGAGACCACTGCCAGGCTTAGTTTACGCTTGCCTTATGAATGACAGTAAACAACAGGGGTCACTGTTACACCCCTAGGACTGATTGGCCCGTGGGATCGCGTTTTTGTGTTTATATTAGGGCTGGGCAAATTATTAATTTATTAACGCCAACATTTATTTTATTGCGCATTAACGCATGTTGTTCACATGCTTTTGTTTTGAAAAGTCTGTTACTGGCTGCTGCGGAACCGGAAGAGAATTGGCAGGTAAACATGCGGAAAAGCTAAAACAGACATGGAGAACGGTAAAAATCCGTGAACTTTACAGGTAGCAACTCAGGTAGCAATATTAACAATTCTGTCTAAAAAAAATTCTAGACTGCAACAAAACTTTCTCGTCATTTCTCCATGTTACATCAGTTCTGCTCCATGTGTTCACTGTAGGGCTGGGCGATATGGCCTAAAAAAAAAATCTCCGATTTTTTCAGAAAAAATCCCGATTCACGATTTAAATCGATTTTTTTCATCCCCTACCTAAAATCAATTTGTAGATGACAAAAAAATTGTTCAAAACAAGTTTTTTTATTTTGTTTAAATTTTCCCTTCTGGGGTTTCAGTTACATAAACAAGCCACAAAAAAAGAGATGGCAAGCCCTGCCTGCCATTGTGAACAGTGACAATGTAACTTTTCAGTAATCTAGTTTCGAAATGACACAAAAAATAAGTAAAACATAGTATTATAAGACCCCTTTTTTGAGGTTGACAAAATAAAGTGCAAACAAAACCTCCAGTTTACCTGAACATGTTTGCATAATAAGGAGGTGCTTGTGTGGTAAACAAAAAGTATTTGGGCACTATTTTGATTCCTTGAATCATGTTAACTTAACTTAAACATCTGCATCAAAATAAAATTAAAAATTTAATTTTAGGCTTCCATTGTAATTTACGAGGCAAGGCAACGTCATAAAAATATTTGCAGCCTGGTAGCACGTACCTGGGATCCAAAACTTTGAGCAGGTGAATAAATCCCGGCTTTTCCACGGTGTATATGGGCACCATATCTCTTGCAATATACATCACGACTGCATCCGTGACAGCTTTCCAACGGGCTACTTTCTTATCATACGGGATACAGTTTGTCAACGTTTCTAAGACGGTAGGTTGTTTCTGGTGGCGGTGCTTGGGATGCCGCGGTCGTTTTTTTCGTAGGGAGCAACACCTCTCCAACTCAGCAACATGCTTCTGTTTAAGGTGCTGCAGTAAATTGCTAGTACTGCTACCTTTGGTAGCAACAGCCTTTAAACAGACTTTGCAGCGAGGTGCTGTTTGTTCTGTGTCTGACGCCACGAACCCGAACCAATTCCAAATAACCGAGGATACGTTTCTTTTCTTCGGTGTAAGATCAGCACTGCTTGCTTGTTTGTGTACCTAGCGCGGGTGGGGAGGGGGGCGCGCGAGGGGGGCGCGCACTCCTCGCTCTCTGACCTACGGGAGCCCAGCAGGCAGGCGCTGGTGGCGGATGTTAATGAGAAAATCGATTTTCATTAAAACAAATCGACATTAAGTACAAATTCGAATTAATCGATTAAATCGATTTATCGCCCAGCCCTAGTTCACTGTCGTGCTGTTCTCTTACTGGTTAATTCAGTGCGGCTCCATCTAGTGGCACAGATGTGTAATGACAACAGAAAGTCCAGGCCTCAATTTTAAAACAAATTCTGTTTTTTTAATTTTGTTTTTTTGATCCAAGTCTAAAATTGAAATATAAAAAATCAGGCATTTCTTTTCGTTTTTTTTTGTGTTAGATTAAAAAACAAGAAGCGTAATAAAATGTCACTTTTTAATTTTTGATTGACAATTGAAAATGGAAAGAATGATACATGGATTGGTAAAGTTACTGAACTTTAACATGGACATTTTCATTTTAAAGTTCTCCCAGACGGAGGATTCAACAGAAACAAGGTTATTTGTAACAACTGACTAGTTGAACTCCCCGTTAAAGGTTTCTGCTGTTATCTCAGAAATTACCTGTTTTAATGTTCTGATTGTGCTGAACCACAATCATTTTGTTGGATTTTGTTTGTAGACTTTTTTTTTAAAATAAAAACAGGATACATTAATGCCCTGGCAGTGAAAATAAGCTTTATTTTATTTTACATTTTTTAGGATGAGAATTTTTTACACTAAATATGTGTTACTGACAAGTGATGATGTTAAGTGTTTGAACAACAAATGTTATAGCACTTTAGTTCATATGGCAGCAGAACATTTAAATAAAAGTGACCTTTACACTACTTTTGAATTCATTATTTGATTTTGCGTATACAATGCGATTAATCGTGATTGATCAGGGAAATAATGCGATTAATGGCGATTTAAAAATTTTAATCGTTTCCCAGCCCTAATTTGATATCTTTAGAGAAAACCTGATGCTTTCAAAGGACAGTCCATATGGAACTGTCTCACTTTGCTCAGAAGTATTGAGACGGACAAACATTTGTCCCTAAATGTGCTGTTAATCATTTGTTTGTATGGCAGTACAGTCATTGCACAGCGGGAAGAGCTGGAGTATCGCTCACAACACAATGGATGCTTTGGACACACTTGCTAATGACTATAACTGACTCAGTTGCACATTCATTCAGGTTGTCACAGATGATAACATGTTTGTTTGCATGCAGGTCATGGCAAGACTGTTATTTACCCCAAACAATGATATTATTGAACACACAGAAGCTTTCTCTTTTTTTTTTATCTTTTATAGTCAACCCTTTAACTTGTCAACAGCACTTCTCTGAAGTGTCTTCCATGTAGTTTCTGTCTGATAACGCCATAGTTAATCTCGGTCCAAATCAGACAAACGCTTTCTGTTCACATGAATCAGACTGGCCTGCTTTGGCAGGTTTCATTGAGCCCTCACCAATCTCTTTGACATGATGAAAACCGGCATGTCAAATGCATCATGGCGCAGGAAAGAGTGGGGCTTGTATGTGATGGATGAGAGGCAGTTATCACATAAGAGGAACAAGCATGGGCCCACTCTGATGGGTTCTGCAGAAGAATAGGAATGTTTATGAAAAGAAATTTCACGGAAGTTTTCACAGGTGAATAATAGAAGGCTCATTATATGTAATTTTCTTTTATCTGTGCGCCAGCTAGAGTGACATTAATAACCTTAACATTTCTGTGCAAATGTCATCGAAATTGCTGCAGGTTTAAATACCAGACAGACGCATGATAAATAAGACCAGAGAATTGCGTGCTTTAAATTCATGATTATATCCGTCATGATTATAAGTAGCCGTGCTCTGGAGCCTCTGGAATTGGATTGTGCAGAGAAGGATGCTTCATAAGATGAACAACATGACGGACACCTCTAAGCATCCTCTCTCTCTCTCCGGAGTGTCTCCAGTCTTCTTCAGATCCACTGCAGGAGATCCTTCATGCCTACAGCTATAACCATCTACAGTGACTCTTTGAAGAAACTTAAATGACAGAAGTTACCTCAACATGTGATTTCCCTTCAGGGATAAATAAAGTATAGTTGAGCTGAATTTAAAAAGTCATGGGGGAATGATGGCGACAGTAACTTAAAAAAGCTGAATAAATCTGCTTTTCATTAAAAACTCTTTTTCTTATTCCAATACATCCTATTAATAATAAGGTACAGAGACGTCTGTAAGACTATAAAACTATAATCATACTTCTAATGTCTACGACTGGGTATATAAAATGTTTTAATATCAGTATCTTAACAGTTCTTTTTAAGTAGTTTCAGAGGACGAACAAGTGTCAGAATGTGGTTTTATTTATTATGTTTTACAGGTAGTTTTGCAATCTAGCCTCAAGCTTTCACATTAGATTACCAGATGCTCTATGTTACCACCTTTAAAAACTCTCACCAGTTTGACTCCTTTTTGACCCTCGTCGTGATATAAAGTTACTCCACACTCGAACTTCACAACATATTGAAAATCATCAATATCGCAATGTCAGCATGTGTATTAACGTTGCAAAAACAAAATATCGCAATAAATGGTAGGCTTTTGTTTTAAAAGTGCCAGGTATTCTCACTCTGTCAGGAATGGATTTTGCCAGTCAGATGAAATCTTACTTCCTCAGATGCCATTTAGATGATATTTTACATGAAGATTCTTCTTTATATTTTTTATATATTCCATGTATTAAAACTAATTAATACATTTTCATTTTTTAGTGTCTGCAACTATTAACTGTGTAGGGCCAATTTTAGCTGCAAAGCAGAAAGATGTTGAAGCCATGTACTGAGGTATTGGTTTAGATATTTTGCAAGTCACCACAATTTTCAAATATAACTTTGCATGTTTTCCTGATATTGTGCAGCCCTACTCCACAGTATTCAAAGTACTTAGTCCTTCCTGAATTCTGCTGCAAAGAGACAGATAATTGTAGCTTTAGACAAACAAACCAAACTAAAGAGGATTTATATTTTATCTGCCAAACATTAGGATTCTAACCTTGTGGGCATTTTTGTAAATTCCCTGTAATTTATGGCTGAAAGAAGATACAGCTTTACATCTGATGGAGCTTCTCTTGTTGAATGGTTCACATCATCGGCAGGGAAGTAAAAACAGATCCCCCCCTTTTTTTTTTTTTTTGCTTGCAGACTTGAAGAAGACCCTCGCAGTGCTGCTGGATAACATCATGCTGAGGCTTGGCAAGCTCGAGTCCAAGGTGGAGAACATGTACAATGGCACAGGAGGCAACCTGACCAACGGCACCAGCACTGCCACACCGAGCGCCCCAAACTCAGAAAAAGTTAACGTGGCTGGTAAGTACCGGATTTCTTGCTTTGCTCTTAAACGGTCTTGAGTGTTCGTGTGTAATCTGTGTGTCGGTAAACTTTCCCTGGTACTCGGACTTTGTGTTAGGTGTTGTAACAGCGTGCTGCGCGATAATATTTCACGTTTTGAGGTATGGAGTGGATTTTCTTCATCAAATTTGCTTCAGTAATGAGTATAATGAACCATGAAGTTCTCCTCGCAAGGTGCATGTGGTGCTGGGGGTCCAGCAAAAAGGCCCGCTGTGAATGGAGAAGTGACATGTTAGGAGATATAGCAGAACACCCCAGGTAAGGGCAGGTGGATGCTGAGCGTCACCAGTGACAAATCAAGCCTTTGTTAAATTTTAAGTACATGCACATTCAAATCGTGAAAAAGGTAGAAGCAAACGCTACGCTGGTGGTGTTGCTTGAAATCCTCCGCGGTTGTCCTGGGAATACTGCGGCGTGACAAATTTGGGGTTATTTCAGCGGCCCTACCAGTCAGCATCCTTGAGCATGATTAAAATAGGACCTTTGTTCATATTGCATGACCCCTTTATGGGTTTTCATTGATTTTCCTGCCAGCTCCCTGTTGATGAATTTAACTACTTCAGAGAGCCTGGGATTGCTCCGACTGGCGTTTAACAGTAGAAATCAAATTGAAAACTGATGAAATGCAGGCGAAACTAGATGAGATGTCGTGTTCATTTTTATGAAGAGCTGCTTGATTCATTCAGATTTCAGTATCTGCTGCATCAACAGGTTTTAAAGGACAATCGACTCTGCTTCTCCAACTTCTTTTCTTTTTTTTTTGGGGGGGGGGGGGGGGGGGGGGGGGGTGTAATAGAAAAAAAAAAGGTCCAAGATAACGTACTATACTGTTCATATAAATCATTAACTTTTCATATGATTATTAGTGACAGCTAAGGTCACAGAGCCCCTGTTGCTATAACTAAGGTTTTAATTTGCTTGTGCTCAAATCCTTTCCAACCACAAATGCTTCATCATTGCGCAGCATGTGCAAAATATATTGTGGCATCCGTCACGTTTCATCTGCCGCACACTGAAACAATATTGCGGTCTGTTGTGCTTTGTCTTTTGAAGGTTGGTTTTAATCTTCGCGTTTTGATCTTATAACTGCCTCTCTCTCTTGATATAAATGTTCGTACGCTGAAATTAATCAAAGATCATGTAAATTCAAATGGTTTTGCCTTTTTTTCATAATTGAGGAAGGCCCTTATTACATAAAAAAAATTGGCAATAAATGATTTCAAAATGAAATTGATCAAAAAAAATCGATGGACAATTTAAAACAAGCTGTCTAGAGCAAGTGATGGTGTTTTGCTGTAAGCCTTTATTTCAAAACCAGAAAAGCACTCGGAGAGCGCAGACCTCCGCCAAGTGCAACAATTCTCCATATAGCGATTTACAGATTGCGATAAAATCCGCCTTCTGGATCAGATCCAGATCAGCCTCTGAAATTTGATAGAGGTTTCCATTGTCAATCCCTGAGTCAAATTTCATGAGTTTTGGGCAATAATTAACAGAGATATGGATAAACAAATTTTTTGGGCCCCATTGACCGCAATGTTATCGAAATTTGAAATTGATCCAGAATCCAGGATTTCTTCTGGATCACACCCAAAATGAAATCAGTTCTTCCTTTTCACATTTCTGACAACTCCTGAAAATTTCATCAAAATCCATCCTCAACTTTTTGAGTTATCTTGAACACAGACAGACAGACAGACAGATAAACGCTGGCAAAAACATAACCTCCTTGGCGGAAGGTAAAAAAGAACTACAATTTAAAAAAAATAGAGGAACCCCTAGTTTTCTGATTGCTTGTATGAAACTGGCTCTTTGTGGGTTACTGTCTCTTGTACTGTTGCTGAGGTGTTGTTTTTGTGCAGTGACTGCACCGTACGAGACACATTGATGCACTCGGGAGCACCTTGTTAACTCGTATCAACTAGCAGCTGTCTTGAAAGACATCTGGATTCTGAATACAAGACAAGCCGACAGAGCGAAGCCCACGTCTTTCTTGGCAATGAACGAACAGCCCGAGCACTCTAGAGTGTCTTTTGAAGCTGTCTCCCGTCCTGGAGTGGGTGGCAGGCAGAGCTGTTGCCAGCTCCGCTAGTGCTCCTCCCAGACTGGAACGCAATTACAGAGATAAAAATCTGGACAGTGAGGGGGAACACGCCTGCCTTTCATAGAGGCTGCTATCAAGATAGAGCTGAGCCGTAGCCCTGGGACTGCACTGTTTCCATGCAGATTCTTAAAAGCTTCTTGCCAAGGGCTCGGTCATGTCGGGGACCGGTGCTGGGTCTTTCCAATATGTTGATTCCTGTTTTTTTTTTTTTTTTTTTCAGCTTTGCTTGGGGTACAGGGCAGATTGAAAATTGAAGATAAATAAAATCTACAAATATGCCTAAATCAAAACGTCACGGCAATTATACTCCACATTATCTTAAAACCTGCGAAAGTATTGCATGACGCCTTTTTCCAGTGTTTGATCAGTACATTTTTAGGGATTGAGGGAAATGGTCTGTGGCCCTAATAATACAGCTGAAGCATTGCAAATGAAAAGGAGTCTGGACAAGGACAAGTGCATAAGATCATGGAAAGAAAGAAAATTTTTAATAGGAATGTGACATCAAGGCAGGTCACATGCTGAGTGAATGCTAAACAGGCATCCATGGAAGCAGTTGCATTTTGTCTTGTTCATTCATAAAATTTTCATCTTATACGAAATTTTAAAAAGGGCATTTATTTAACTAAGTTTTATAGTGATTGATTACACAATTTTTAATATGATATGAAATTATTGACTATGAGTTGTATAGTCAGTATTGTTACTTAAATGGAGTTAACAGTAGTAAAACCTCTGCTGCTAAGGCTGTATTTGTACTAAAGACTCGATAATCTTTTGCTTTACTTTAGTTTTTCATGTTGTTTTGAAAAAATGTTTTTATGTCATAATGAAGATCTTCCAACAAATAAGAGTTTCTTTTAAATGAGTTGCACAATACACCCCTAACATCCTTTTCAGACATAAAGCAGAGCCCAGTAACTTAATGTTAAGGTGTTAGTGTCCAAAACACCTAAGCAGGCAGGGTTCTTAAAATGTGTTGCGTCTGAAACGATGCTGTATGTTGTGACTGGATGGTGCAGTGATGAAAATAATGACGTAGGTGCTGTGCGATGTGACACTGACCCAAATAAGTACCACATTTAATCAGAGCGCTCGGGAAGTGTTACATTTGGAGAAAGAAAAGACGGCGAACTGGAATGACGGTGAAATCGAAGAGCTGCTTGCTGCTCGTGCCAAGTAAGAAATTTCTCTGGAAATCAGCACATACAGCATGTCGTCACTTACAATAAACCTGCTGAAAGACACCAGTGATCATCATCTCTTAAGCTGAAGTGAGTGAAGGTTTCATACTTTCAGACAGTAACTGCGGGCAAGTCCTGCAAGAAGGGCCGTTGGCCCTCGGGCACTGCAGGATGGTTCAGTCTGTCGGTACTGTTGACTCTTACAGGCAGTAACACCGGTGATCAGAGGGAGGAAAGCACTGCTCTCTTGATTCAGAGGTGGTTTAGCAGCAGGCTAGAGAGCTGGACATACTTTGATATGAGGACTTAAATATGCAGCACCAGCCGATGGGTCAGTCCTGCAGCTCTGGGAGCAGTTCAGGAATGAAGAGACAGGTGACAGGAGCCGTCTGCCAACCTCAAACCGAAGAAGAGCCTCGAGGTTTGAAGCTGCTGTTACTGCAAGAAGCAGCTGTAAAGTACTCTGTATCACCCTTAATTAAGTTGTTCAGCTAAGAAGAAATGAAGCCTTGCACCATTTTATTTTATTTTTTATTTTTTAATGCTGATGCACCTTCTAAAATGGGGGCTGCAGATTCTTCCTCGTTGTCAAGAGTGGTGCGTTTAATCTCAGCGGCGTGAGCGCTGCGGTTCACTCAGAGGCTGAGTAACGTCCAGTAACTACCACTTCCTCCTGAGCCTGTGAACAACATCAGCGCACAAGCATGCATCCATTTGTCGAGGTGTTGCCGTGGTGTTGACTAACAGCTGCAGCCGTGGCTTCGTTTTTCCGTCTGCGTGAGGAGAAGAGGCTCCTACCTCATGTTCACAATTGAGCCAATTTTCTTTTTTTCGAAAGCTGCTTCAATAAGCAGAAAAATTGTTTCCCCTCTTCTCTTCTTTCTGCGCTGCTCTCTTGTCAGTGTGCTGTGGTTAACTATGTGTCACTGAAACCCTCTGCCTCGTGTATTTTGGAGTTTATATCAGGAAGGAAAAAGAAGATGACATACCTCAGAGTACGACAAATAAAAGTGTCACAAGAGACAACTGTTAGATAGAAAACAACCGGCACAAGCTCGCACCCACTGCTTCACTCATTGTTAAAGGAAACAGGAAGTGAGATTTATAGTTTATACATGGTGAATATCACGTTTTGAGTCATAGCACAATCTGAACTGTTTGCAAACAAGCAGTTTCATTTAATAGTCTGAACTTGAGTGCTGTCATTTTCAGATCATCCACCTGAGAGGCTTCAAGTGATGTGTGTTTCAAACCTGCAACCACAGCTGCAGGACAGTGATTGAAAATGTGTGCATCCATCTCGATAGTGTTCTCATTGATGCTGGTTGGAGCTGGAGTGGTTTAATATATTTTTCCCTTGTGCTGAAAAGCCAGATGTTGATGGGTGTTGGCTGGTTTTTTTCCCCCTTTTCTTCAGTGGTAAAGGTGGTTCAGTGTCACACTCAAGAAATCCTGGTGAGCATCCAGTCATTGGTGCCCAAAATGTCTCATTCATGGAAAATGAAATCATTTAAACTGTTAGGTTATAGGTGTTTTTGATTTGCTTTGCCCCTTTTTTTTTAATTCAAGAAATACACAGAATGTAGCTTCTGCTATTCAGTTCTTTCCTCTTTTTGGTCCCTCGCTGCACAAACGGGTTTGAGGCTGTTTTGACTGGAAAATATCAGTTGTTCAAAATGTTTGGGGACGCACATTCACTGGTAATTGGACTGTAATGCTGAAATTTGTAAATATCCAAATCTAGTGCAAACAAAACAACTCGAGAGTTGATGTTTAATATAGCCGACGGCATATAAGCTGGTTCAGCAGTTTATCAGGAGTTACACAACGTAGCTTGGAGCTTCACGCTGAGCCTCTCGCTGATGCGTAACCAGTGCAGCAACCATTTTATTTCTGCTGTATTTATGAACCACCAGCTTCGGAGGCTTTGTGCGTCTTGATTTCGATTATCTCACAAATATGTGTGGATTTACTCAACAGTAAGGAAAGGGGTAAGGATTCAGGGATGGCATGAACAAACCAGGCCTTTTCTCGCTGCAGTTCCAGATCCTACTTTGCGGAAGGCTCGCCTCAGCCTTCTTTTGAAGTTGCATCCATCCAACAGGCTCAGAAGCCTTTTTATGGAGTCCAAACATCGACCTTGCTTTGGTTGCTGCTTTGCAAGAAGCATATGGAAGTGGGTTGAGCAGGAGTCTGTGATACCTTGTGTTCCTGTGCTTCTCTGATGTGGATAATCAACCCTCCTTGTGGTGTCTTGACTCGTGGCACACACATATGCACGCTCCCACACATAGAGAAGGTCATAAGTTGGGTTGTGATTGCACCACTCCCTTTGTTCATTAGATTTCTCCGTCCCACATGAGTGTTTTACGTTGCTCGGCTGCTTTGCACCTCCCTGTCACTCGGAGACTGTCTGTAAAAAGAAATGTTTTGCAGTTGAGGTTATATCTACTTTATTCTTCGTGTTCTTTCTTTTTTTTTTTTTTTTTGAGCAATCGATCGGTTGCCACTCTTTCATTCGTCTTCACAGTGAAAAATGATATCAAGGGCCTCAAGGAAAAAGAAATGCTTGAAATGACAGGGTTTCTGTAGGACAGGGGTGTCAGACTCGTTTTCACTGAGGGCCACATCAGCATCATGGTGGCCCTCGAAGGCCACCATGACAGATTGACATCATGAATGTAACAAAATGCAACGGAATTCAAAATAAATTAAACTACACCTTATTATTGTTAAATAACTGTTTCTGTATTTATTATGTATTAAAGTTTCAAATTTTCAACTCATTATTATATTAAACTCAGTGTTTGTGGTTATAAACCTACTCTCGCACAGGTGATGTTTACAGAGTCTGGTAACGGACTCTGTAAACATCACTGAGAGTATCCATTAGCTTGGTTTCAGAAGCGGAAGCGATTCTTTTTTTCTCTTGTAGGCTAAATTTAGCATACTTAGCTCCGTGTTTGTTGTCAAACTCGTATTCGTTTTCCGTTGTTCATGAATCTGCCTTTCTTGTGCATCAGTTTCTCTTTTCTTGGACATATTGGGGTTAGTTTGTAGAGGTTTTTCTGAAGTCCATCAGTTCTGAAAATCGTCTTGATGTCTTGCTCATGGTGAGATACTGTTATCGTTGTGGGTGTCGACGAAATGCATTGTGGGAGATGTAGTTTATTGTCAATATGCGTTTTAAAGCGGTGTAAGCTTATTTTAAGTCTTAAAATATTGGTTTAAAATTTAAGCCAGTAATGCACAAGCTCACGAGGGCCACATAAAATGACGTGGCGGGCCACTTTTGGCCCGCGGGCCGTGTATTTGACACATGTGCTGTTGGGGATTGCAGGTTGTACACTGTATGATTTCATTCGTTCTTTCATCTCATTTTAGTTTTCACCTGCAGAGATGTATTACCTTTTTTTTGTTAAAAAATGTATTACCATTTTTAATCGACTCTGAGAAGGCTTACTTACTTATAGAGTAAACATCAATACATGTGAAATGCATGCGTGCACGCAATTCCACTCAGCATTAATAAGTTGCAGAGACATTTTAAAATTACTGACAGGAAACCTGCCTCTCGTCACCCATCGGTCTACTCAAGAATATGTTGCATTATAATTGAAACCATTCAGTAATCGGAGCCTTTACTTTTCTCACTGCTGTGATTTAAGGCATGCCGTAATCCAGACCAAAACAGTCATGATTGTCCTGAATTGCAACTTATGTTCTGAATTATAAACTGTAGTGATATGACGCCGTGGGAGATGATGTAGAATGAAGCTCATCTGGTGCACGACAGAACAACCAAACGTTCAGCTTGTTGAGCAAATCTCCCCCTCGATCGCCTCCCTGGCCTCTTTCAGGGGTTGATGTGGAATAAGCTTCTCCACAAGCATAGATGAGAAGTTTCAGTGAAACTTGGTGCATATCTTTCTATGAATATGGCATCCGTTGTTGCAAGGCATGTGCACAAGTGAATTTCTCCCTCCCGTATCTCGTGTTGTGCCGTTGTAAGTCCCTGGAGATCACATATGCAGGAGGCTAGATCTTATTATAGCAGCATTGTAGACAAACAGCAAGAAAGTGCAGACATCCATTTATTTTCTATATCCACCTCATCCAGTTCAGGGCCACAGAGAGACAAACAAGACAAACAACTACAGTATGCAGACTCACAATCGCTCCTGCCATCGAGCTAACATGGAGGAGTTTGGACTGTGGGAGGAAGCTGAAGTGCCTGTCGAAAACCCGGTTAGGCACAAGGGAGAACAGGCGAACGTCACGCTGAGACGCCGCCCCGCTGTGCTGCTTGAATCTGCAGATTGTTTTGCTTCCATTCGGTGTTGTTTGTGGTACCACAGGGCCTGGGTGTGCGTCTTGTGGTACTGTTGACGCTTGCGAGAGATATCTGAGGTGCTCTGGGATTCACATCTTAACATCCAAGCGATTTTGGAAAAGTAAAATTTAGAGAATAGAACCATATTTGAATGTAACTCTGTAGCGTCTGTTGTTTATCAGAAGGAATAACTCTGGATGTGGACTTGTTCAGCCACAGTCACACACATCATACCAGAGACTCTGGTATTACTGCTGCTGTGGTGTTTAAACACAGAACAGATCCATTCTTTGGTCCTTTTTTAATGGCTTGCAATTCTCATTCTGCTTTTTCGTAAATTCGAACCTTTTTCTTGTATACTGCGTCGCAGAGCAACAGAAGATGTATAGATGATATTGCTTTGTTTCAAGGCTGAATTAGTTGTGTCGGTGCTTCCAGTTGGGGCTGGAAACCTACTTTTTTGAAAATAGGCCACAGAACCATTAAAGTGTTCTGTGGAAAATAGTATTTTCATCTTTTTATTGAATGTGATTTGATCTAATAGGAGAGCAGACAAAGCAGACGCTGCTTTAGCTGAAACTGTCCTTGATGAAATGGTATTTTATACAAATCTTTCTATCGTGTCAGCTTTAATGTAATGTGTGTATATTATCGTTGTATGATGCCAGTTGTGGGGATGGATGATCTGACCTGCACCCCACAACTCTGTCTTTTGATGTGGAATAACTATCTCTGTTACAAATCTTCCAGCTAACTGAGATTATCTTTTTTTGATCACATGATTAGATGGACACAAGTTTGCTACTTTAGGCCAAACTCATAGATCTTTAGGGTCATTGATTTTTATCCCAAGAGTTCAGCTTTGTGCTTCTACTCTTCTTTTTGGATCCTGGTGAGCACCAGCAGTGCATCTAATGACCTCTGAAATGTTGCTGGTCCTTGTTGATAAGATAAACTTTGAAAGCGCTCTTATTTATCTAAACAGTTTCACATGTATTTAGTCTGCTCCAAGTTACATCATATCCTTTGAGATGTTTTTTATTTTATTTTATTTTATTTTATTTATCTGCATCCAGGATACACTCTGTGCTATTACTTTGTGTTGGATTGAAAGTCAGCCTTGTATTTAGTATCAACTGCAAAGAAGTGCAAATCAAACGAAACGCGCCAAGGCTTTTCCAGGGAAATAAACATTTATCGAAGATGCGCACACACCCACCGCGTTCAAGAGGACTATCTTCATCTTTCTGGCCGTACGGACGGAGTCGGCCCTTTGAGGTTGTGGCTGATTAAGAAGGCGTGGGTGGGATTGTAGGAACATGTGCGGTTGACGTGCCATTGGTTGCCACACGTGTACTCCCCTTTTTCACTGACTGTGGGGCTTTGTCTTGCCTGGCCCCAGCTTTTGAGATCATATTGTTGCCAAACTAAAATGAATAAAATCTGCATGATTCTTTCCTTGTTTGAACTTTTTCCTCATGTGTCTCTCTTCTGCCTCCATTGGCCTTCTTCTCTGCACACACTTGTTTTATTTTATTTTATTTTCCTTGGCTTTGTGTTTCTCCTTTGCCGCTTCCTCTTTCCATAATTTTTTATCAGCTATTTCCACAAGTACTGTTTATAATGATTATTGCTGTTATTGTAATGATTCTTGACATGTGTACACACAACTAAAGCACATGTGATGAAGTGAGGACAGTGCAAAGGTGCATTTGCACTCAGTAAATGATAAATGCGTGATCACCAACCCTCCTCTGTGGATGTTACCTGTTCACGCATCTATTTACATGGAAATTCTGATGGAAATACTATTTTGAGGTTTAGAGTTGTGCAGCTGTGGCTTGAAAGCGGTTCCTCTCTCACACATTTTCAGCTCCGCTGCAGCGCCAGTGATTGAAACCATAATACACTGAGCATTTTCTGTTTGCAAGAAATGTGCATGTCAAGCGACTGGCCCGAAAACATTTAATTGCTTCAGCATTTCAGTTATTCACCTATTTCTTTGAAGCATGCATACCTACGGCTCAGGTGTGGAGATGCTCTTGACAATTCGCAGTTCACGTTCAGCAAATTTTCTCGGCGCTTTTGCCGTCTAAAACCAGCAGCTTGCCATTATTGTTCAGGTCAGCAGTGGAACATTAGTCATCGCTCTGCAATGATGAAAGCTAATCAGGGTTTTCTGGCAGTCTTCTACTGTCCTTGTGGCACGCTTGGTTCAAAATCTGCATCTTCCTGTTGGATAATTTTGGAAAGAACAGCAGGCAGATCACATTGCTCGAGCACAAAAGACAGATTGATTACAGCCAGACTCTGTGCTCACTGCAGCAGAAGAAGAGGGGGAAAGCTGAAACCCTAGGTGTGGGCCAGGGATCAAGGTTACTTTGGGGAATTCTGATTTTGTTTTTCTTTGCCTCGAGCAAGGACTTTGCCGTGAAACTCAACCAGAGGTTGTGAGAGACATGTGTTTTGACCAGCTCCAGGCACATGGTCCTCACACTGGGAAGCCCCTGCATTTAATGCTACCCCTCTCTGTGCTTTCAGGTGGCAGGCACACCCCAAGAACACTCAGAGCTTGATGTATGCCATCAAACCTTACAATTCAAGTATTCAAGTAATTGGGAAGGCAGGGTTTGTGTATAATGCATAGCAGGGCTGACACAAAGCCACAAACCTCTTGCATAAGACAACATACTCTTGTTAGCTTATTACATTGTTATTCCTATCACCACAGTACTCTTTTTTTTTTTTCATTGTCTGTTGATGGTCTCTTCTTGCTGTTATTCCACAAATTTTGCTCACAATTTGCTCACAAATTGGACATCCCATCTCTATTCCGCCTCCATTCTCCAGCTGTGTCCGTTCATAGTGGTCCCATGAAAGCACAAAAAGAGTGTGCTTTTATTAAGCATTACCACGTTTTACAACCTGAAAACGATGCCTTTCCTCGACTTTGCAGTCCATGCGCAGCAAATCCCTAATATCTCTGGATACTCACTGCTTTATTCAGTCAAAAATGTAAAAAATAAAAAAATAAAAGTTTCTACCTGGTTGTCTGAGTGAGACATACTCAGCGGGTGCTGGCTTCAGTTTTTCTGTAGCTGTTGGCGTTTGAGGTGTTTCCACAGCTGCAGGAGGCAGATGTTGGGCCGGCCTGAGCAGGAGGAGGCACATCCAAATGACTAAGCGCAGCAACTGGGTTCGCTCAAAGATGAGAGACAAATTTGCAAGAATCCTCAATCCAGCTGGTTGAAAACGTGATGTTTTTAACTTTCCATTTGACTCAGACTGAACATCACTAGGGACGGCCTGCCTGGCTTGTCTCACTGATGCTGTGATGAGCTAATTTCATTCTCAGCGTGGATGTTGCACTCACCCTTGTGACTCTCTTATGCCTTTCTGCGTTGCTATTCGCGTTATGCTCCGTTACTACATCTCAAGGTGGAACAGTAGCAGAACAAAATGTTACAGTTCTGCCTCTGTGCATTTCACAGAGCACAGAGAAGTGGAACAAGCTGCCTGTGAAAATGGAACTACAGATGATCCTTAGATGATGCTTCCCTTGATACTCATCCACTTACATTACGGTGCATTAGCTTAAACTTGACTGTTTATGTGTTTGAGTTAGAATTGTTCTATGATTATTGTCTCTCATTGCTCTCAGTGCTCTGTTGTCGATGTCCTGCAGTTGTAATCCTCATCAGCCAGTCTTCATCCCTGAGACCGACACTTTAAAAATGCATCTCTACAGTCAGAGTGCAGGCTGCATTTTCACCTTTGAATTTTCTGATTGTTTTTCAGCTTTCTCCTCTGCAGAATCACAACGATACCACGTCATTTATTTCTTCATTGCCATAGTATCTGGCAAAAAACGAAAATCATACTGCTGAAAACTAGTTGTCTTATTGTCACACAAGCACCTTTCTTGTCTGTCAGTGCATTTGTTCACAGTTACTTTCATGTCACTCAACAAATTTTGTCACAAAAGGTGGGCCTTGGCTGAAACGTTTTAGTTGAGAAAGCCTGAGAATCAAATCAATGAGGGAGAGATAGGAAAAAGAACAAGAGAATAACATAAACCAGATGTCCTCAATCCAGTTCTGAAGTAGTGAGATTACCTCATGGACTTGGACAAACATGTACAAGGACAGAGAGGGAAAAATAACCCTGTGTGTGTGTAATGTCCCATATCTACAGAGAAGAAGCTATTTAAGGGCGATCAGATGGCCAACAGTGTGTGCTGGGTGCTGGCTAGTGGTGACCTCAGTGTTGTGAGATTCACTTGGACGTCTCATTCAAGTAGCAATGATCTCATCTGTTTTCTGCCTCTAATTCTCACTTGTTAAATTGCCCTTTGCCTCATTATTTTTCCTTTTATACGCTCTCCACCCTCTGGTAGTTTCATTTTATTGCATGATGCTGCTTGTTTTATCTATAGTGGGGAAAGCTCTTTATTGGCTTTAATTTGTGGTTGAAATAACGTAAACTGTTGCAAGAACTATGTGTGATTAACATGTTATTTTCAGTTGTTTCTCTTTTCTTGGTTCATTTGCTCCTGTGTTCACTGCACTGAGGTGTGATTTAGTGGTAGGATTTTTACTTCATATTACACTTCCCATCCAAGAGAGAAGTCACCACCTGGATTTTACTAAGCAAATAGGCAATAGGCAATCCTATTGGATAATTACTGCATAGATGATTATGTTTCAGCTGTCAAATTATTTAACCCTAACTGATGCAGTGAGTTGCTTCTCATTTCTTAAACAAGCATGTCGGAAGACACATCCTGTGGTTGTAGAAAAGATGTTGGTCTGTTTGAGGAGGGTCAAATCATTGGCATGCATCAAACCAAGAAAACATCTAAGGAGATTGTTGAAACTACTAAAATTGGGTTGAGAACTGTCCTCTGCATTATTAAAAACTGAAATTATAATTGGGAACCATCATCTTTGAGGAAGATGCGTGGTCGGGAAAAAAAAATCTTGAATGAACATTTGGTGATATCAAATCTTGCAGTCAAAGTAAGAGCATTTCCACATGCACAATGAGAAGGGAACTCAAGGGATTGGGACTGAACAGCTGTGTAGCCTTAAAAAAACCACTAACCAGTGAGGCTAACCGGGAAAAAAAAAAGGCTTCAATTTGCCAGGGAGCATAAAGATTTGACTCTGGAGCAATGGAAGAAGGTCATGTGGTCTGATGACCCCAGATTGACCCTGTTCCAGATTGATGGGGGCATCAGGGTAAGAAGAGAGGCAGATGAAGTGATGCTCCCATCATGCCTAGTGACATACAAGTCTGTGGAGGCAGTGCTCTGATCTGTTGCAGTTGGTCAGCTCAAAGAATAAGGTCAGGTGATTACCTGAATATACTGAATGACCAGGTTATTCCATCAATAAATGGATTTTTTTTTCCTTCCCTGATGGCACGGACATATTCCAAGATGACAATGTCAAGATTCATCAGGCTCAAATTACAAAAGACTGGTTCAGGGAGCATGAGACTTCATTTTCACACATGGATTGGCCACCACAGACTCCAGACCTGAACCCTAGTTAAGAATCTTTGGGATGTGCTGGAGAAGGCTTTCCACGATGGTCCGACTCTTGCATTTTGTATTCAAGACCTTGACGAAAAATGAATCCAACTCAAAAGCCATAGTAGTGAGTGTGCTCATCTATATGTTATCTATATGTTAGGTTATGGATGTCTTTCTTTAACAGTTTTAATGCACTGGAGCACATGCTTTGTTTGTTTTTCTTTGCAATTTGTCATGTGGTTCAACGTGAACTTCCTCGGCATGGTGGAGGTGAATAACGAGTAAAAGGCTCCCTGTAAAGCAGCACCACCTCTTCTGTGTTTGATTATGAAGGGAGTTATATTTAGCTCCTCGTTGGCAGCAGCTTCTGCTTGATTAAAGCCAGGAGAAGATTTGCCTGGTGGCAGACCGGCTGAATGACGGGCTGCCTTCTTGGTTGGTTGGCGGTCTCACCGGGCTTCTGAAGGTTGGAGTAGAAGCAGCTCACTCTGCGCTTGTGTCTCTTGAACGCTCCACAAAGCATCTCCTTTACCAAACAAGTCACAAGCCATGTTTGATTAGGCAGCTCTTTCCATAAACTCAGTCACCGCATTGCGATTTCCATTGAGACGGTGAAGCGAGGAATCAAAGAAAATGTAGAACAAAGAACAGCGTAAATAACAAGCTACAGATCAAACCAGAGTTTGTGTGGGGGAATGGTAGTGAATGGGTCTTCACAGGCTGACTCTGTGAGCCTCCTTTGCCTTAGAAAGGGAAGGAAAAATAAATAAAAGGAGCTGCATCATTCCCATCTCCAAGTTTTGAAACTACCGTTTTTGTGATCCTTTAAAATTTAGGGTTTATAGGACATATGCAGCGACTATATCTGGCCTTTCTAGCCTTTATTTTCAATTCTTTGAAAAGTTTAAAACCACACTAAACAAAAACTACAATATACTCGTGCTCACCTTTTCTCTCTCTTTTATTCTTTCCTCAGCATTTCTCCAACAGCACACTAGGGAGACACTTTCAGTCCTTTGCTCTGTACAAGAGTTTAATATATTCTCATAATATCACTGTTTGATTAAGAGTAACGTTTTTATTTGCACAGCATATACACTGCGATACAGCTCAGAGATGGGTTTCAGCCTCACTATTCTTTTTTTTTTTTCATTTAGAAATGCTTGGGTTTGGTGCTCGGCTCCTTCTTCTGCCTTTAGAAATAATAAGAGACCATGTTAATAAAGTTCTTCTTGTAACGCGGCTGACTCCACTAGGAGTGGTTCCTCCTGCTGGTCCACTTCTTTGTTGGATTAGCATTAAACTCAGTTTTTTTTTTTCCCCCTGGAACGTTGGAACTTCTGCTTAAAGGAAATGGAGGAAAAAGAAAATCAAGTTTTACATTTCAGAATTGATGCCATCACGGGACTAATACTGCTCAGCGCCTGGAGTGCCCATTCAAAGTTTTTCTTTCTTATATAGCCCTAAATCTGGCGATGGGGCTCCACAGAGTAATCAGGAAAGTTTATTTTCCTTACTGTGGACAGAAACGGAAACTAAACCATGCTGACATCCAGCGTGTTTGTCATCATTTGCTGTTATAAAGAAATCTGAGGTGGGAATACTCCCGGCTTTCCGCTATGTTGTTCCTTCCTTACAAATGAGAGTCGTTTCAGTTAGTTTACAGAGGAAAGGATGTTTCATTTACGTCACACACAGCAACTATTTTTGAAAACCGAGGTTTATTTGTGCCATTCACAAATATCTTACCTACAAACTCCCACTAACATCAGCTGTAGCGAAAGGAAGCATTTAACTAGCATTCAGTCCAACAGCAGATGACTCTGCTGTAGTCTTGGACATTTCATTGTCCCTGGCTCTGATCTGCCTTCGTAGGGACAGAAGCTAACTTTGAGTGAAGGCCCTGTGATTGGTCCTGTTAAGTAGGGACACAAGTCACTTTCCCTTTTGCCAAAACACACTTTCAAAGACCGAAATATCTCAATTGGGCGTTCTGAAATTGACGGCAACAATTCATCAGAGACAGCTGGCAGCTCATTTATAGTCGAGCTGTGTGGCTGGTGACCTTCCCTTCTCAGGCACAACTAACATAGTATCCAAATGATCTCAGGCAGTTGTCATTATCAGAAACTGTGACCCAATGGCCTTCAGATTACAGCGTGATGCAATTACTTGATGTTGTCACAGCTTACAGAGTCGTCCTTTGAGAGCTAGCTGCTATATGCATCCCTGGTTCTGCAGTACATTAGAGGGTAAACACGCTGCTACTGAAAGGTATTTAATCACTTTGTTTTAGTAGGTATGGACGCATGATTTTGGGTGGGAAAAAAATCCAAGCATCGACAGTAATTGCATGTAAACATGAAACTGTTGATCCGTGCCTAAAAAAACATGGCGCGTAGACGTGCACGTCCTGAAAATCCCCTTTCTCTTTCCATGAATAATGACTGAAGCAGTGGGGTGAAAACTCGTATCGGTTGCTTTTCTTATAGCTGCTGAGGTTTTTAGCCGTGCTACTCCGTAGCATGTCATCATCGCTCTTTTATCTCTCTCTCTCCCCGCTGATATAAACTACAAAGCGCGTGAGCCAGAGGGTGTCATGAGCCATATTTTTCAATGCAATCTAATGAGAGAGGAGTACAGAAAGGGGGAGAGAGAGAGAGAGAAAAAGACGTTTACCGGTGGAATATGTGTTTAATACTGCAGCTTTCCAGTACAAATAAACTGAATCAAAGCAAAACATGGGCTGGGAGACTGTTATCCACCCACGTGCCAACAGAAGCCTGAGCCACAGCTGGAGCGACTGGTTTGCATCATACAAACACCTCCACAAAGCAATTCACCCTCTTCCTCAAAGAACCACAGCACAAACCCATTTATCGTGTTTTCTTTACCATCTTCAACTTTTTTCCGGCCACCACCATCAAGCAATATTTATTTTCTGCCCGTGAAGGTCATCGGTGATGACATTAATGGCAATATGAGGAAAGATGATTATGTGAAAGGGAAGCTTGCGTGCAAGCGCTGCCTGTTAAGCCCGCTGTGATGCTGAAAGCAGCGAAATTGAACTGAAATTGCACTCATTTCTTTATTTATTTTTGTCACGCTCTCATTGCGGTTTTCATTGCTGTGGAGTTCACATTGCTGAGCCAAAGGTGATCCTGTTTGCTGACCTGCTGTCCATTGCTGACCACAGAGTAATGATCAGTCGGCCTTGTAAACATAATGCAGCCGGCCTGAAGTGTTGCGCTTTAGACTTGGTCTGTAAACAAGCAATTTTAAGTTCATTTCATGCCAGACTATATGATATGGTTTTAATAAAAGGCTGGTTGTAATCTGGTCTATATCACTTCAGAGGAATGCTGGACTGTGCTCTGAATCCTCTGGAGACCATAAATACTGCAGAAAATGTCCTGATAGTTTCATTTTGGAATGACAGTAAACAGCACTTTAACACAAACGTTTGCACGAGCTGTTTTTATTGAGCTGTACCTTACTATTTTCCAAACGCACAGCCCTGCTGGTTTCCATTTGGACTTTATATTTGATTCCTTCTCCTCTTCTTTCTGTAATGCTCTGTTCAGTCTCCATGTTAATTCACTAGAGAAAGTGCACGTCTTAAATCACAACCACAAGAGGTAAACACTTGAGTCATCGAGCAGATGCCGTCCCTTTTTCTCTACAATCATTTTTTTTTTTTGCGTAGTCATCTGTGCACATGCTGATCTGTCTGAAGTGGAAATTGACATCCTATTCTGAAAATACTTCTGTATCTTTGCTCAAGTGTTTTTTTTTTTCCTTTTTCCATAAGCTATCAACATACAAACTCCAAATGATTTTGAAAAGCAGCATCTGTTGTTTTGTTTGAAGGCTTTTAGCTCTAAATTAATGTATTTTGAAAAATGCACCCTGGTTGGGTTTGTGGTATCTGCAAGACAAACGTCCACACTGTACCACACTTGTACTGAAATGAAAATAATTGAGTTACATGCTTGTTTCACTTGATACTGTTGATGACTCACTTTCTGTTCCCATCTCCGACAAAAACTCTCAGAACAGACGAGAGCTGCCTCATATATTTGAGATGAGAAAGACCCGCTGACCAAAATCAGTCCTCTTTCACAAACTGTCCCTGCCCCCGACAAACCGCAGAGTCCTGAAATGTTAACGCGTGCATCCACATTTTCTCCAGTGTGATGATATGTAAGGTGCAGACGGCGAAAGAAAGTTTGGTGCCGACTGACTCAGTTTTATTGATTTTTTTTTTTTTTTTTCTCTCTCCGTTTCAACAGACCTTCTTAACGGAGCCCAGGAGAAGTGTGAGCTGCCGTCTTTGGATGGTTTCCCTCACTGCGAGAGCAAGCTCAAGGTGAATCACACATACAAACACAAACATAAGCCTCAGCTCAATGTCTGTGAATGTTTATGCTGCAGTGTTTTTTTTTTTTTTTGCTGAGAGTTGGTTATTTTAAATCCATCGAGAAGGAAGAACCACTGTGCAACATCATAGCTTTATGCCTTTATTTGAAAGAGACAAACAGTCCAGCCCACATGGGCCCAGACTCGGGACTGGATTCTTATATTTGCACACATGCACTCTAAACAGTCAGCTACCATCCAGTTCCCACACTTTGACTACCAAATGAGCTTTGAGGAAGTGTAAATGGGAAAAAAAAAAACTCTGTACATCACCACCTACCTTTTAGAGGTGCTGCACACACATGAATTTGGTGTGCAGATGTGTTTACTTTTTACACTTTCGATTCGGCAAAAAGCAGAAATCCTCTTTATAAACTCTGTTGCTAAGGCAAGCACATGCCAGATTAAACCTTTTTTTAATTGAATTTTAATGTAAAATAAGAATTAGTATCAGTATTTTCAAAAGGTACTTTAATTTAGTAATAAATGTTTTATTTGATCACCAATTGAAAGTAGTAAAAGACATTAACATTATGTCTTTGATGTGTATGTGTCATATTTGAGTTCTTTGTAGCAGAAACATCCTATAAGAGTGAGTTTATTTGTATAAAGGGGTCAAGTGAAATTCAAGTCCAGTGAAGTACACAGATATTCAATTCAATTATAATCTCATTTCAGTTGAATTACAGTTTAAAAGCAATACAGGTTATTCCATTATAATTAAATACTGTCCATTTTAATCCAGTTATAATCTCATTTATTCTTGCTAGAAAGGAATCTGCATTGCATTCCAATTCACTTCAGTTAAATGCACTTCAGTTTATCCATTCATAATTCAGTTACGGTGCAATTCAGGATAATTATATTTATAAAACACCGATTAGTAGAAAGTTGTCTGGCTAAGGAAGCCATCCCTTCCGTGCAGGGCTGCAGACAGCAGAGAGGAAGAACATTGTTGATGTTTGTCTTCATGAGATTTCCTGAGTAAAATAAAGCTTAATAAACAAGCCTTTATTTGCATGACTGTTTCTCTTATAACCGTCAGTGTGATGAAGTGAAACCGGACATGCGGCTCACAAAATATTTGCTCCATGTTACCTGATCTCTCTGACTTACTCTTGGAGAGAAAATGCTCTTTAACTGAGTTTCATTCACATGACTGATGAATCATTAGACTGTTTAATGAAATGAATCTGCAATTGTCGCCTGACACTTCAGTGATCTACATTTTCATGGTTAAATGATAACTATCTTAATAGACATGCACACCATTACAGTTATGAAAGCAAACTTCCACGCAGCCCCGTACCAGCTCATAGTTCTTGTGCAAGCAGGAAAACAGATGTTTATCTGCTGTAGTTTCATTTTAAGCGACTATTCAAAGCTGGCAGAAGCATATGCATGAGAAGAAATGCAAAGATGCGCAAATTCTATGCAACGTTTAGATTTTCTTTTCCACTTTCGCCCCCTTCTTCTTCTTTTTTTCCCTCTTTTTCTTGTTTGTGTGTGTTCCCGAGTCCCTGAAGCTGATGGGGGCCCTATCATGCACACCATCTGCTCAGCCACTCGCAATCTTCTGCTAATACTGTCAGCATTTCCGAGCAAATGAAATTTTTCCTCACACACCTCAGTCATGCACGAGCGCACGCACACGCACCCCCCCCCCAGAGCACTAGCATCAAAATTTCCTTGACTGGCGCTCCACAGCACCTCTACTCTCGGCTCTCAGGTTCACATCTGACATATCAATTTTCATCGTTTTATAGACCTCTTTAGTTCTAGTTTAAATGAAACAAAACAACACTGTTGCCATGCTTTTACTGTCCAAACGACTCGTTTGAGCCCAAGTGCCAAGTCTCTCAGCTTTGAATTGTCGATTTTATGTTCTCTGTGTGCTGCTTGCTTAGGTTACTGTAAGTCAGCATGCTTAAGCCATGTGAACTAAGCAGGTTAGCACTACTGAGTCCACATCTTGCATTTCCACATGAGAGGGGGGAAAAAAAATCTGCCTGGAAGGGATCAAATTAGAGAAGAGCACATAAAGGAGCTTTCTCATCACATTCTAGTCTCCAAACTGTCTTGCCTTTATCCTTCGGTTTCAGTTTTGTTTGTTCTATAAAATCAATTCATGACGCACAGTCTTCCAATTTAATGGTAGATGACAGTTTTACATTTAATTTCCACATCAGGCCACATAAAATCTACCACAAATTGAGCTAACTTATATATATGTCTGTTTTATAAAGGAGAAGTTTTCTTTCTTCATCAAATTTTCCATCTTAATTACTCCATGAGTTAAAGCCTATTCTTGCTCGTCCCAGCTCGTGGTTTCACGCAGTCGGTTGTGTTATTATCACCACACCACAGCGCAGCTAGTCAGTAACCACATAGCATTAAACTTATTTTTTTGGCTAATTAAAATGTGTACAGTATTTCTGACATTCGGACATGCCCCTGAAGATTAAGTTGGCTTCCCATTTTAATGTTGACCTCTCCTCTCTCAGTGGATGAAGGAGATGTGGCGCTCAGACGCCTGCTACTCCAACTACGGTGTGGATGGGTCCACCTGCTCCTTCTTCATTTACCTCAGTGAGGTAAGTCCCCTTGGTGTGTGACTATATGTGTCCATGGGAAGTTGAGCTGGGGGGTGTTTAGAGATATTTGGAATCAAATGGTGCATCTAAAATTATGTGAGCAATTTGAATTTTTTGAAGAAGTTAAATAATTTGCAATTGGTGTTGGAAAAATTAAGAACAAAATGGGATAGATGAGCACTCGTCACTCTACATACTGAATCAAAGGATATTTTACGTTCCTGTATATCAGTAAAGTTGCTAGCTGAAGGTACAAGGAGCTGCACATATTTATACTTCTCCATAGCACATTTGCACATAAGCTATACGCCATCTTTGTTGTTTGTACCTGTGCTTTGTTGTATGTGTTGCTCTGTGATTGCACCACCAACCACTAGAGGGCCACACTGGTTCTTTTCTGCACCGCTGTAGTGAGCGGTGCTGAACTCCATTTGGTTTACCTTCTCTATATGGCTCAAACTTGGCAACGGAGCAACTAAGTATCTTACTTGAGTTGGTGCTGACAAATGTGGCGCATCAGCCATTTTTACATACATGCAAAGTATCGTTAGATCTGACTGGAAAATGACAAAGACGTTAGCAGCAGCGGGTGAAGCAGACGAAGAGCAACAACAACTTTACCAAGCTGACCAATCACATTCCTTGTGGTTATTTGAAGAGAGGTGCACGTCAGGGTCCAGTGTAGCCTGCGGTGAAGGTACAGCTGCGTCGGTACGGCATAGCTTTGACACAGAAGTATAATTCAGCCTGAGCAGTTCTACGCCACATCCCTCCCCCCTGGGTTGACCACACCCCCTTTTGGGTGAAAACAAATACATAGAAGATGGATCTCTTCTATTAAAATAAATGAAAGTGTTTCTTTATTTTGCTGGTGACATGACAGTGACATGTTTGTTTTTTTACCTGGCAGGCTTTATAATTTGGACACCAAACAGCTACAAAACACTAGTGTCATCATATTTAAAACCTTTACATAAGCAGACACTTGAAGAGTTGTACCGATTTGCAATTCAAATTCAATGTGCTGTTTTCACCCAAAAAAGGCTGAGCGAAACGTGTCCAGGGACTTTTCAAAGGCAAAGTACCTGGACGTGTTGTTCTGATCTGTCATAGCAATGAGAAATTAGCTCGCCAAAATCAACATGAATCAACATGATAGAAAGATTATGTAAAAGCAAAGCTGGCGCATTTTGGATTTGATCGCATTTTTTGACTCTTACGGACCGTGAAGCGGTGTGGCTGCATCTATATATGGACTTTTTAAGGCTTCTTAATATTTCTTGTAAAGTGCGTGCAAGTTCAAGTCGTGCACGCTTGGTCTCAATGTCCCTGAATTCTGCAGTCTTAATGGGAAATTAAGCCACTCATTATCCAACTGAAAGCTGTTGCCCTCGAAGAAGTGGCGGATGCAACAAGATGAGTGCCAGGAATAGAATTTCACTTCTTCAAACTTGAAAACAAGTAAGATAATGTTGCTTGCAGACTGCAGAGAGCACAGAAAAACGTACCCCGAACGTCCTGACAGCATTCGTGTAACCTGAGAAGGATCGCATAAAAATGAAGTGCTAAAAATAAGAACAGAATAGAGAAGTAAGGGACTTTCATTTTTTATGAGAACAAATTAGTGTGCTGTCGAGACGACACTGTGGGAGAAAGGAGAGGTTGATTTAGTGGCAAGGAAGGGAGAGTTGGGATGGGCTGGTGTGAGACACTTCTAGAAGTGAAGAGCTTTCAGCCTTCAAAGGAGGATATGAAGTGACTGCTACCTTACCTCAGTCTCTGCATCTCCAGCACACTAGGAAAGAATGGAATCAGTTATTATTGATGACCACTAACATATAGAGGCTTGTCTCCCTTCAAGGAACAATTTTAGACTTTTATTTCTTTCCCCAGTGCTGACTTTAAATGTGTAATCTGTTCTATTTAAAGTCTGCCATAAAAGTGTTGTGTAAAGGATTTAATATTTGCCTTGTGGATCTTCTGCAAACACTTACTCTCAGTAATTCTCGGTTCTTGAAGCTAATGAAATGCCGGTCTCGCATCTGTTGCACAGTTCTCATATTCAGAAAGCAGATTTGCTCCTCGTGAAACTGCTTCATCATTTCATGACACTGATTATGATTCGCTTGTTATTTTGATGCTTCAAAGCGCCTCTTCCTTTTATTCTAATTGCAAAACATTTCATCATAAAATGTTTCAGCAACAGCTGATTTAAGTGAGAGTTGTAATTTTGTCTTCTGAAGAACTCCCCCTTTTTCTAGCCGAAGACAGAATATGTTAAAGAAAAGTTAAGTATTCAGCCACAGTTTCAATTCTGGGAAAGGTCAGCAGTCTGTTATGAATATTGTATATGAGCTGAAAGCGTTGCAGTCAACAAACCTAAGTTGCTCTGTATGGAAATGAAGTCAGATGGACAACAGTAAAATGCATCCACTTTTCTATATGTCCTGCTACTCCAAGAGTCTTTGTTGTGGAGAGAAATAAAGCATCTTGGATGGTCTCTGCAGCTCAAAAGGGCATTTACTTAAACAGTTCAGACACACACAGCCACGCTCAAGCGAATCCCACAAACCCCAATCTATTATGTTACTGTGTCCGTTTTATAGTGAGCTTTCTCCAGTGATTTGTTTTTGGAAGTTCATCTTCACTTCTTGTCACAGAATATCAAGTCCTGGCCTTGTGCTTGTGTGGTGATGCGCAACTTTATATAGGTAGCCTGTGGCGTGTGTGCAAAACATTGGCTTCTTCTATATATTTGTTCTCCAGTCTTGGTCATGTGATCTCACCGTCGAGTCTGCAGCATGCCATGTATTTACCATCTAGAAACAGCTGCGATCAGTCTATCGAATCCATCTCAGCTCGTCTGTCAAGAACACAGACACACATGAACACTCGAGCTCAACCACAGTCTCCTTGTGATGTATAATTCATGCGTCGACCACCTCATTAACCTTGCGAAGGGGCGAACCGGAGAGTGAAGAATTGTGATGGATGTCAGCAGTGGAAGGTCAGGGCTCAAGTTGTGACGGCAATGTGTTGTGGTTGGAGGGGAGTTAAATACACACAGTTCGTCTCAGAAAAAGCAAGGTTTCACCATGATGTGGTCTGCGCCGAAATGGTATAAGGATGAAGAACGAACTGAGGCGGAACTAACAGCCGAGGAAGACTGAGAACTTGATTTATATCAGACAAAATCACAAGTCCAGTGTGGCTGCAAAGTCTGAAGGCTGTTATCAACATTAAATCGTCTTCTTCTTGTGAGGGCGTCTCCCAATTTTTGTCTTGTGTTGGTTTTTGTCTTTTAAAAGTCAGAGATCAGACCAAAATGTCACAGATCTTAACAAAATAAATGAATAAATGTGCATAAGCATGTATGACTTATTGACATGTCTTTGCCAAAAAAACTGGGCCACCCATTTAAGGATTTGTTTTTATTTTGTCCCAAAGGTGGAGAACTGGTGTCCCCGTCTACCCTGGAGGATGAAGACTCAGAGCGATGACATAGACCGGAGGGGCCAGGTGAGAAACACCTGAACGTATTGATTATGCAGAGTTTTCCATTTGGATCCATCTTTAAACTGGGTTCCTCTGAACAACTAAGTCAATGACGCTACAGAGGCACTGAACTATCAAAGCCTTAATCTGAGAAACTAATGAAAGTGGGATTTTTAATGTTGCTACTTGTGATATTTTATAGTGAGGCAGCAAACCGAGTCTCTGTATCAACATGCCTTGATTTCGTTCTCATAGAGCAAAGCTGAAACAACTGGACCTTTAGATAAATCTGGAATAACGATCTTCTCTCCCCGCCAAAGCAGCCGCTCACTCAAATCTCCCTTTGAGCTCTTCTCTGGGCCAGCAGGCTCGTGCACCACCCCACAGTACCAGCGCTTAACAAAAATGCACCCTTTCCATCTGCTGCAGATGAATCAATATTAAGCACTCTTCATATCCTCTTTGGACGCATCAAGAGCAGCGAGCCCTCTGCGTTGGAGGGACGGGCTTTAGAGATTTAATTCGGATCCAGATTTTAAAAGGTTCAGTCTGTGAAAGTGATTTCCCGTTGTGATGAGGGATGCTAATGCCCTGCAACAGCCTTGTTTCAGCCACCTTAGCAGCTGGTAATGGCTCTGTGGTTTCTCCTTTTGCTCCCTCCGTCTTTTTCTCACCAACTGTCTTGTTCACTCCTGCTCCAGAAGCCCTTGAACTCTCAAGATCTAATGAGACATTTCTTTCATCTAATGGTGCGCTGCATTCAGATGTGGCAGGTTTATGATGTGATGTCGTAAGTTCCAGCATATTCTGTGGTTGTGGGTGGGAATAGCCTCAGAGTCATTTCTGCATTTCCAGTTAGAAGGAGCTTACAATGAATGAGAGCAGTATTTAGTTTGCCTTTTTCATTGCGCGATCTGTATCTTATTAAATATTTAGATGTTGTCCCCACAGCTCCTCTGTCACTTTGAGATGTAAGGTGGAGGTAATTACCATGCCTGTTGACGTGCTTTTTTTTGTTTTTGTTTTTTTAAGACTCTTGTGACACTAGTGGCTTTTATTATTTTAATACATGGACATAAAAGTTAGGCAGATGGTGAGATGCACAGCAATAAGCCACAGGCTCTACATGGTGCACTTATCAACCAGCTGAACTCTCAGGCACCCTTCCCTTCCTACATCCTTTCTTTTTTTTCACCTTCCTTTGGCTTTTACGTCTTCTTCCTCCCTGTCCCTGCATGAAACCCTCTTTAGAAAGGGTGCGACTGATATATTCACTTTGCATCCAAATCTGCTTTGCTTTTAATGTGGAAGACTTGGAAGCTCTTCGAGCTCAGTGTTCTGCGTAGAATTCAGATATCTGAAAGACGCTCTGAATAGAAAATTGCCTCTCGCAGTTAATGATGGTTCTTCGACTGCAATATTCAGTTGAATAGGACAGGAGACATGGAAATTGACAAGAGCAATCCGTTAAAATCTATATAAGTATTCAGTCACTTCCCAGAACATCTGCAACTCACCTCTGTTTTTCTTTTAAAGAATTTAATAAAACTGCCGGTCTAAGAAAGGAGCTTCGATAAGGTTGGATAAACCTGAGGTTTGTTGGAGTGGAGGCTCTTAGTTGACTTCTTGAACTTCTTTTTCCTTCATAAAATGGCCCCAAGAAATGGCTTATTCCTCACCGGGATCCAGTCGAGAGAACACACACATTTCAACTCACTTGTGCAGGCTCTGAATGGCTCAACTCGCGACGGCTTATTCACAGGAAGTGTGCGGACTCTGTGTGCAGGCAGAGATCCGGACCAGTTTTGAGGGACTTTACCGCTCCATGTCACAGCGGGAGGAATTTCGCTGGATGATGCTGAGGATCAAACGCATGGCTGAGCCGTGGGTCGACGCCATCCGCTCTTTGGCTGCCAAGCAGAACCTGGGAAAGAGGCGGAGGAAGAAGGTGGGTGTGCTGTATATGACACTTGAGCACACGGTTGCAAAGGGGCAGAAATCATTTATAATTTAGAACTTATAATTTCCTCCAGCCCTAATTTAAAACGAAGTACTAACCCTGGGAGAGCACTCTGTAGTCACGGTGGCCTAAATTTTCTCAACACTTTAACAAGTTTTGTCAAGTTTCCACTGGATGTAATAAACATGAGCACACATCTAGGCACTTTTTCACACTTGTAGCCTGTCAAGGTTTAGCATGAAGAAGATCTAGTGGTGGGAATGGATTGACATGGATATTCCATTGTGTCCCAAGCTGGTAGCTGCTCCTAACTCTGAATAATGCAGTCCACACTCTCCACTGGCCCTGTGAATAATTCACATCATATTCCCATGATACCTGGGTCCCGTTGCAAAACGGCATCCCTTTGTAGCTGATGCTTTATGTAGATTTTTATATTTTAGCTTTTGACCCTAACTTTTGTCTCTCAGTTGAATCAGTTTGGCTTTGAATCAAACAGAGAGCATTTTCTCCTGATAGTTTCTGAACCACTGTTTTATGTCAGCAGCTAATCCCTTTTGGATATTAATCCGCACATAATAATCCTTGATGAATGTGCTGTGGGTCACGGGCTGGCTTTCAACAATGACCGGGGGGAAAGAGAAAAAAAAAGTACATTATTAACTTCAGACAAAGCCTGCCATTACCGTCTACTAGGTATTTTTCTCAGGATGTTTACTTGTTCACCTGAAAACCTACTGAGAAAATAATTATCAGTATCTGATAACTAACTGTCTACTTCCCCCCTCCATCAGATCCTGGTCCACTTAGGCCTGCTCACCAAGGAGTCGGGCTTCAAGATAGCAGAAAACGCCTTCAGCGGCGGCCCCCTGGGGGAGCTGGTCCAGTGGAGTGATCTCATTACCACGCTGTACCTGCTGGGCCATGATGTTCGCATCTCTGCATCGCTGGCTGAGCTCAAAGAGTCAGTACCAAATACAGTTAGCTGTGCCGCAACTGCACTCTAATCGAGGTGCTCTAAATGCTTAAGAGCATGCACAACTCTGAGTTTTTTGAAGTTGGACTGGGACTACTAAAGACAAGCATGCAAAAATAGGTGAACAAATGAAAGGTGCCACTTGCTGAAACGGTAAATGTAGATATACTAATAGAGGACAAGTATAGGTCATTCTGGGGGCAGCTTGGGTATTTGATCAGTGTCAGTTGACTAACAAACGTAGGTCTTCATCTACAGTCTGTAGATAAGGACTACAGACTATCCATCTGTAGTTTTGACGTTCAGACTAAATACAATCAGACTTAAGTACAGCTTCTCTTCTGAAACCACAAATGCCTCTCAAAGGTCTACAGTCCAACTCTGGAAAAAATCGTAATGTAAACAAATTTTTGGAAATTTCATTTAATTTGTTTAAGTGAAACTATAAACTGATAATTTGGCTGGGCTCTGACCTTCAGTTCATGATTTTCATAATTATCAGTTGCGCTTTAAACCACTGCTCTTTTATTGCCTGGTTGGTCAGTTTTTTAAAAAAAAAAAGCCTACTGAGTCCCACATCCACTGCTGTTTGACACATGTTGATGTTTTAATTTGCATCTTTTCTCCACAGGATTATGCGTAAGGTAATGGGGAACAAATCCAGCTGTCCTACCCAGGGTGATAAGGTGGTAGAGCTTATATACATTGACATCGTGGGCCTCACCCAGTTTAAGAAGACGCTGGGACCTTCCTGGGTCCACTACCAGTGAGTGCATTTCTATTTCGTCTTTGTGTTTACATCTCCAGTCTCAGTGAAGTTGTGCTCTGTGTCTGCCGGCTGGTTTAAGAGCTTTTGCTAGCATGGACGCAGGACGTTGGGGTTGATGTTTGCCTCGCACTTGTTGGGACAATGAGTCTGTTTTCTGCTCATACATTACCGCCATTTCCCAAGGGGCCCGAGGATTGTCTGTTGTTTCCCACATTGTCCCTGATCGAGTCTATTTGCTCTCTGAGTGCTCCGTTGAGGATCGTAGATTAAGCTTTCCTGGTTTGTTCAGAAAAATCTCCCATTAGCTCAGGAAAAGAAGGAGAACAGTAATAAACAGCCCACTAATGGGCCTGGTAGTTCTTCCTGCTTGTCACCATCTTTTGTTTGTCTGCAACATAACACCTTAAACTGGCTTTGTGCCCCGATGAAATTGATTTAGCCTCAGGGAAAATGCAAGTTCCACATGCTGTTTTTTTTCCTTTTTGATTATTTTTTTGTGCATTTGTCCTCCTACTAAAATTACACATGCATATAATGTTACAGTGCACTTGCTGTGCTCTCTTGTGAAATAAAACTTTGAAAGTTATTGGAGACATTTAGCTATTCACAAAGTGAAATCTAATCAGTTTCCCTGCAACGCTTCGTTCTTTTTCTCTCTTTTTCTTCTGTGTGCCAAAGGGAATCTTTCTTTGCCGTCTTCTGTTAACAGTGAATTAAATTTTATGTGTCCATGGTCTGAAAAATCACATAATTTCTGTGAATTTCAGCTTGCCTCTGTTTTATTTGGCATGTCAGGACATGCCTTATGAACAGAACAAGCCACGTTTGTTTGCATATTCGAAGCCAGATTCATACAAACTGTAAACTCTGTAAATTATGGCTGCATTTTCTCTGGTTTGATTTTTGTGTGTTTGGGGGCAAGCTAAGCAAGTCAGCCGTGTTTGTGATTAATGTGTTTTGTTATTGCAACAGGCTTTTGGCTATCTGTCAAACAGCACTGTAACTGTAATGGGCATCCTCTCAGCTATTCTTCTCTGGATGCAAACAGGAGCCATCGCTGCCCTGTGGTTCTGCTTCATTTCATGTTTTTATGCAGTGACTCTGGGCATTGTATCCTCATCTGCATCAGCATTTTTGAATATTTCTCACTGCTTAATATAAGGAGGAGAAACCTGCAAAGGGATCTTGATTAATCATTCATGTGGCTGCATACAATGCCCCCACACTTTCTCAGGGCTGTTTTTCGATGCAGTGAAGTCTGACGATAACAAAATATGGCATCCTTGTCAGCTGATGGCCCATAAAGAGGCTGCATTGTTCTTGTACGTCCAGTGCTGCATGATAACTAGATATTCAGCTGTTAGGGCAATGTGATCTGTAAGAAAGGGGAAAATATTCAAATTATTCCCTGAAGGACAAACACATGGTTTTCATGAGACAGACCGTTTAATTTGTCAGTTTATCATCCAACTGTTAGGTTTAGCTTCAGGGCTGTGCAGAGATGTAATAGCCCCTGTGACAGATCCATATAATACAAGTGTTCCCGTGTGAGCTCACTTCTTTCTTACCGACCCATGTTGGGCCATGTAACAGTAACATGGGAGCCTCACATGGGAGCTCGTTGCAGAAGGAGAGAGCTTTATTACGTACAAATAGGCGTTGTTGCACATTGTCCATTTGGGATGACTCCAGGTGAGTTGCATTATGTTGAAATTATCCTCTCGCTTTGAAAACAACATCCCCGTGCAGCATCGCTCAGTTGGAGCAATGCATCACGTGTCATCAAGGACACAGTCGCTGATAAACAGCTTCAGCTCTGCCTCATTATGATTCCCACGTCTCAGAGGCCTCGGAGCAGCCGTAGTTACACCGTGTTACAGTTCCAGCAGCACTTCCCCATCTGTTCAGGGTGTAGTTACCGGTGACAGATGAGAGTTGTTTTTCTCCGGAGTGACTGGAGATGGCATGTGGGCTTGCTGCTGTTGTTGTTGTTCTACTTTCAAGAGAAAGTTTCCTCCCGGTGTATCTGTTTGTCAAGCTTCTCTCTTTCCCTGGGCCTTTCACAGTTCAGGCAGCCAACTGTGCACCATCTGAGTGGGCAGGGAGACAACAATTCACTGAACATTTTTAATTTCTCTCAGTTGCATGTATGATTGGTTTTAGCTTTCCTTTCATCCATATGCTCTTCCTACACAAAAAAATGTGACTTTTGCAGACAAGACACTATCAAACTATCATTTAGAAATCAGAAGTGACTAGCATGGAGTGAGTTGGAGAATGCAGAGGATGGAGTTAAAGGTCAGCAAGCACTTTATGATTTCCCATCCAGTTTGTGGTCTAATTAATCCTGTGCTATGACCTTTGAGTTAGCCATCATGTTCACTTAGCTTTCACTCTCCTAGTCTGACAATGGAAGCTTATTCTGGGGAGCTTTCATAATTCTTCTCCATGTAATATCCAAAAGTTCAAATGGAGTAGTTGCTGACTAGCAAATGGAGACTGTTTTTTTTTTTTTGTTTTTTTTTTTTTCATTTTTCAACTGTGTAGCAGTTCGTATAGAGTTGATGTATAATTTTTGCCTATGTTGTATTGATTTTGCTCCATTGAGAATCCATTCATTTGAAATCTACTCCATAAATTAACTCAGAACAACATTAACCTGGAGTGCATCTGTACTTTTGGTCAAAATCATTTCTAGAAACCTTTTTCTTTGATGCCACAGGTGCATGCTGCGGGTGTTGGATTCATTTGGGACAGAGCCAGAGTTCAACCATGCCCACTATGCCCAGTCCAAGGGTCACAAGACGCCGTGGGGGAAGTGGAACCTCAACCCGCAGCAGTTCAACACCATGTTCCGTAAGTCAGCAGACTGAAAAAGAAATACATGTGACCATTATGCATTAGTAAGTAAGCTAAAAGAAAAAGAGGGAATTTGGCTCAAATGGGGTGTGCTTGAAAGACTGAAAAATAGACTTCATTTGTGTGAAAAAGATTCCTGATGCAGCAAAGGCTGGACCTCTTTCCTCCCTCACATGGTTAACAGTTCATAGATTTTATCCCATGAATGAGATAGTTTTGTACCGAAAAAGTCATAAAAGATATGACAATCCAGCGCAGCGCAGCGCTGCTGATGGAATATCAACTAGCAGATTATTAAGTAAGGGGTTGGGCACTCAGCTCTCCTTTTTTCTATGATTATGAATGTAGGACATAGAGGTTTTATAGCTCTGTGTACGTACAGCTCTCCTACTGTGAAGTCGCACGTTTCCTAAGGCAGATGAATGGAAGGAAGCGCAGCAGATGATAGAGCACGTTCTGGGGAGGAAAGGGAGCCAGCCCCCCTGGGGTGCTGACCTTTTCTCCATGACTAAGAGAAAGTGAAATGTTACCCCTGAAAACCCTGTTTGCGTGGTGAGGCCTGGAGCTGTCCAGAATGCCACTGCACCTGAATAGACCCTTTGTCTGTTGAATGGAGGATGTCTTTCTCATAAAACACAGGGTCCTTTGCACAGGAATCCAGCTAAGAGTCGCTAGGTTAGATGATATCGCTGAAGAAACAAGTGCATAGCAGTTTTGGCGGAGTGTTGAAACCACAGAGTGGCATCACTTCAAGGCTCGAGAGACAAGGAAGTCGTGGGGATTTTCCCCTGTGTTGTGTTGCACAACATCTTACTTCAGGCTACAGGCAAGTATGAGAGCCATGAACCAAGCGGAGCATAAACCTGAGCAGTTATTAACAGGCCACATTCTTCACAAATTATATTCTTCACATTGAAGTAATAGTGTCCATATATAAGCAGATTTATCTATAAGCCTGATGGTGCAGTGTGTAGACCAGTGTTAGTTTTATTGATAACTAATTCAATCGCATTTCAATAGGTTGAAAACTAAATTCAAAGGGCCCAAGGACAAAAACTGTGACAAAACATTGATACAATCCTCAATAATAAAAATGAGATCCAGATATTCAGGAAAGACGAGTTTTGAAGAGTTCCAGTCAGAACTGACTTCCTTGTAAGGCCAGGAGGTCACATGCTCACATTTGATCCACCCCCAGGAAGATGGAGGAGCTTTCCTCCCCTGCACATTCACGAAACTGTCAGGTGACAAACTCGTTACACCTGGGAGTCGGAGCAAACAGTTCAACACATTTCACATTTGATGTTAAGGAAAACAAGATGCTTTCGAAATAGATTAGACTTAAAATCATTTGTAGGGAATTCAGCGTGCAATTCTTGAAAGGTAAGCCCATGTCTTCCCCTGGTGGAGATCTTTCTGTCTCACTGGCGGCATCTCGAATGGGCAGTTGGCTCCTCATCCACTGTCCAGGCTTCCAGACAGAGGATCCAGATGGCTCCAGATATATGGCACACAGAGATAGCCATCAGCAGTGGAGACGGCTCGCTTGCAAGCGTCGTTCACACGCAACAATTGAGATGACAGGCGACCGGCATGTGGTTACAATTTCCCCCTGGCGAGCCTCTGAGCTTGACCCAAAAGGTCTATCCAGCCAGTACTCTCGACATGATTGTCATGTGAGTTGAACGCCCCTCAGCCAGCGTAACTCCATCTCCTTCAGTTGACTGTGTGAAGGCACGCTTAATGTTACAATGATTTATTATACCACCTCTAGTGAGACAAAGTGATATTTACAAGGCTTTCCAGATCATCTCCACCTTCAGCTTAGTATTTTCAAGTATTGTAAAGTGTGAAATCTTATGGCTTTAATACCATTCTATGGCTTTTACAGGGTATTAGATATTTAATTTCAACTCAGAAATACAATAGAAACTTTCCAAACATAATCATTACTCATCTTGAAATAAGTTTACATCTTTGCATCAAAGGAAGAAAAAAAAAACACAGCACTTCACAGCCACACAGTCAAATTTCAAGTGAGTAATGTTATATATTTCAACCTACATTTTAGATTTCAATCTCGCATAGGACAAATGGGGTACGAGTAAGGTGATTTATTCTTGATTTGGGTCGGTCCATTTGTTACGATTAGGTTGTGTTCCATAAATCACTGGTTGTGGGAATTGGAAGTGTGTGGCCTTTGGTCAATAGACAAGACATAACTAAACTGACCTCATTAATCCATTTCAGAGTGAGGAAAACAAGGCTGTTTTCTGCTGCTAATTTCGTGTTTGGTGTTTGACGGGCTGCGTGCTTCGCTGCATGAGCCATGCTGTTGTGGCACATAATTTGTTTAGTTTTGCCGAAGATCGAAACAACATCTCGGGATTCAAATTCTGTCCAGTGAGTTTTCATGCTATGCATGGGTACCTAATCACTTGAGAGAAAGGAGTTTGAATCAGGAGCCCTCGCAAAGGGACTGAAGGACTGCGTCAAATCACTGTCATGCACATGTGCTCATACGCATGGAGTGTAAAACAGGTTTTTCCACTTGATGTAATCATTAAGAAATTGTCTAATGCAGTGTGTATGCATACTTGTGAATGTTTAAACCCGTACAGAGATGCTGAAGAATATCAGGCTGAGGATGGTCAAAGAAGCAGCCTATTTATCCTCAAAACATCCCTATCTGTGTTGTTGGCCCTGAGGTCTCCTTGTCCTGGTGTGCCTGTAAATCTCTGGTTGTTATCGTTGCCGTCGCACCCTTTTCAACACATTGGATCAGTAGATGAGTCAGTAAACAAGGCCACCGACTGGGTTTACTAAGCAAATAGATAAGAACATGCCATTGAAACAATGTTTTTTGAGCTGGTAACAGGTCATTCTGCCCCAACTGGTCCAGGGAGGAGCCTTTTATTTCTAAAGAAACCAGGCTGGAAAGCTGTTTGGTGAAGAAAACTCAAGGTTCTGGGACTAAAAGGCTATGTAGCCTGAGGAAAAGCATTTATCTGTGATTCCAGTCAGGAAGAGGGGAGAAAAAGTTTTCAGTTTGCTAAGGAGAATAAAGATTGGACGGTGGAGCAAAGGAAAGAGGATGGTGGTCTTATGAGTCCAGACTTACCCAGTCCCAGAGTGATGAGTGCATCAAGATAGCAACAGCATTGGATGAACTGATGCTTAGTGGTTCCTTTACAGGCCTGTGGGAGCAGTATTATAATGTGGGATTGTTTCAGGGTTTAGGTTCAGTAGCTGTTTGTGCCCAAAAGGTGAGGCCAGCTGCTGTCTGAATATACTGGATGAACCAGTTTTTCTGTTTTTGTTTCTGGCATATTTCAAAAATCACAATGGACAAGATTCACTAGGCTTAAAACTGTTCAGAAAACATGCTGCATCATTTTCACACAATGGACTGGTTTATTTGGTTGCATGAACGCAAAACCAGTTTAAGAAGGCGCGGCAAGTTATAGAGCTATCCCATTATAAACTGAACACAGAAAAACATGGTAACATGAATCCTTAATATGCCTAATAATGTCATTACATGGATGTGACATCATTGCTCACATGTTGGAAGATGGCAGATAGTGGCTTTTGTTGAAATTATTCTGTGGCTTGAAAAAGGAAATGCAGCCTCCACATGACTGTCCCTTTATCAGCAACGAAACATCCAACACGAACGTCAGAAACATTGTGTTGAAAACGTCGTGACCATTCTGCATTTATTTTTGGTCCAAACATCCTTGAGAATATCAAAGTAGGAATTTTGTTTTTGTTCTACTGGTCACTAAAATAAAGATCTCATTTAAACGAATACATAATTGTTATCCAGGTAACAATTTTAATGAAGAAGTGAAAATAAAATCTGGATTCTAATCAAACCGTGGTTCAAAAACAGTCATGACATGCAGCAGACTGTCACCCATAATCACCTGACTTTACAGTCTTTACCTTTGTGAGATCAGCCATTTCTAATCATCTCAACAACTGGAATAATATTGAAGAGTAAAAGTAAAAGATCAGCCTTTCTGAAGTGCGTCACCTTTATAGTTTTAACCAGGACTGGACTCTATATAAGGACCGTCGTAATTCCTGATTACACTTTGTTTGTAAAGATGTAATGCACCCTGATGAAAAGAAGGAAACATATACACATGCATGCTGTTCATTAAATGTATTTCCAATGGGAGTGACAACAAACTGAAGAGATCAGAGCAGAGCAGCACTTGGGTAGCTGCAGAGAATAAATCTCCATGGTAACGTGTCTTATCTCACTTTCGTGCAACCGACCGGAGGATATGCTCAGCCAGGATAACTGACATATCCCGGCTTAATCCCTTATCTTGGTTTTGTGCAACAGCCCTCAGACCTGTAACCTCCCCTTGGAAAAAAAACCCTGTGCGGTGGTCAGACTCTCCCATCGTCAATACAAGATCTTGGTGAGAGAATTAAACTCAAGCTCTGAATGGAATGAATGTGACACTGCTGGAGCTTATTGAAGCGATGCAGCGATGGGTGCGTGCTGTAATCAAAGCTAAAGGTGGCCCAACAACAGCCTGTTCACATGTGGGAACTGAAGAGAACAGGTCCAGGTCCAGGACATTCCCCTTAAATGAAGCCATTTTCACTCTGCTTCATCTAAAGTGTTTCCAAAATCTTGTTTTGACTGATGATAATTAAACCTCTGAAACTTCACTCCCAGAAATGCTGTAGAGAAACGTAAAAAAAGACCCTACTTTTGTTTACTTTTACTGTACATAGCAGGTAGTCGGCATTAGTCGAGCCCAACACAGATCAACCTCTACTTGCCAAAGCTACTTGAAAGGTTGACGCTTAATCCTTCGATGTGAGTTTTTTTTTTTTTTAAAGTTAAATTTGAATCAGAAAGAGATCTTGTGCCCCTTAAGCAGTTTTGCTGACAGAGTCCAGGATCCCTTGCATGGCAAATTAGCAACCCCGCTACTCACAAGTTCACAGAGAGCAACAAAGCAGCTGCTTCTCCAACAGCGCTGTCCTCCCGGGCTGTTTGTCAGCTAATAGTGAGTGAAGCTGTGGCAAGCTGAGTGACATTTGGAGCGGCGGCACTAGTTGGAGCATCGGCATCTGTTGCCAAATGAATCTGGTGAGCACTAATTAGCAGCCTGTCCTGTTTACAAAGTCAGTTTGTCGCTGGAGTGTGCAGTCTCCTCGAGGACCACGTGGGCTACTTCACCATCGGAGGTGCAGCTTCGCAATCCACTGACTTTTGTACCGGCTGCTGGCCGGTCAGTCATCCCCACCACATTTTCACTTTTCAATCATACCAACCTCCCCTGCTTCTTTTCAGTGGAATCATGCAATTGGCCACCTGAAAGAGATTAAAGGGCTAATCTTGTCAAAGAGACGCACAAAGAGGCCAAAGTCAAAGCTTCAGAGGTCCAGATAACCTGACTTTTTTCATCCCAATGGTTCAGTCCTCAAAAAAAAAAAGCCTCTTTTAATATTCTTTTAATTTGATTGGATTTACGATGACCTCCTCCTGCCTGTTGAAAGAACTGTGATGAAATGTTCTTGAGGCTTTCTTCATGTAGACATAATTATGTTCAGCTCCTGCCCGCACTGACACCTCGCACAGATCGAGTAATAGCCTCATAACATTCCTTTGCGTACACGCACATGCACATCCACAATGCAAAGTGGACAGTGTTGAACAGACAAAAAGATCTTTAATGTATGCAAACGATGGGAAGTGCAGAACAAGAACAGGATTTGAATACAAAAGATAAAATTTGGAAGCCTCAGACACGTAATCATGGATTTTGACGACAGGCATGTGGTTCGCCTGCAAATTGCACAGAAAAATCCAATACAAGCAGATGTCTTCTTGCAAGAAATTGAGACAGTCTGACATGGAAAGTGATAAATATCCCTGAAAAAGCATTTCCTGGTGTCATATGAATTTGATATATACTTGAAACTTGAATATAGTCCTCTTATTTATTTATTTTTAATGTGAAATGAGTTGAAGTCGGAGCCTGACAGAAGCCCTCTGTTCATGCCCTTTGCAAATCAAAATGACACTGCACATTTTAGTCATTGTTCAGTAATTCTGTGGGCTGTCACGGAGCTCCTTTACTCTGTATAACATACTTCTTGCTCTGTTTCTGGTCCTGTGTTGGACTAAAGGTGCTCCAGCCAGAGTAAACTGTAAACACATGAACCTTATTTAACTACTGTAGGGTTGCTAAACTTGAAACAGCACCGTAGTGTTCCTGCTGTTATGCATCACTTTTAAAGTGGCCACATTATGCTCATTTTCAGCAGTCTTGTTGGAACCTGTGGTATCTCTAAAGTAGCTTTACATCCAGCATAACTCCCACGATCCTGTAATTATTTCGGAACGACAAAGACCGGACATCACAAAGAGTTTCTTCCTGCAAATGAGCGGCTTTGGCTTGATTGTTTTCTTTAAATAATCAAATTCCAGGGAAGGTGACAATGAGCCGAGGTAATGAGTCATGACCAGAAACAGCCATGAACTCCTGTTTCTTGTCAGATACACATTTTCAATATTTCTTGCAACCCTTAACACCTTAAATCCCTCTGTACTTGGTCAAGATAGAATTAGAGTGACAATATGAAGGTGGACAGCATAAAGGGACGTTATAACAAAGATAACAGCTGGACATCTTTGTTAGGTAGATCTTATGCCCGTTACTTGCTAACGTGGAACATTATGGACTATGTTGTATGATTTAAGCTTTTAAAATGACCACGTTAAAGCTCTTGCTACTATACACATGCACTGCTCTGAGCGTACTAGTGAATTCTGCCATTTACTGTGGGATAGAGAGCTGATTTAGAATATTTTTTAAGAATGAAGCATTGTCAGCAGCCTGGAAATTGCAACATGTTTTTTTTTTTCCCCATTTGCCTCTAGCCACGTCTTAATTTACAATAACATCACTGTATAATATGACAACTTAGTCACGACTTCCATCATGTGGTAAATGTGACGAGCGATGCCATTGTTGCAGCTCAGCACGCTGAATTTTTCCCTGTTTAAGAGCTGACGGGGAGCTGAAATTGCTGCGGTGTTGAGTTTCTTCCCTGAAATCATCCCACTGAATCGTTCCCTTTATTTACTGCTTGAGTCGAGTGACCGGCATCAGTTTGCCTATGTAGTAATAAGGTTGTGGTTGAAAAGAGCTCTGACCACAGAGGCTCCCCGGGGCTCCAATACAAGCCACAGTTGTGCGCCAAAACACCTTCCTAATGCAGCCCGTTTCATCCACTCCCAGAGCTGATGACGAGGGCTGCTCTCCAGCCTGCTCGGAGTCTTCCAGGTTTCGTTTTAAATTACAGTATTACTCTGATTCATTTTTGTTTGACTGGATCTGTTCTGTCTACGCTCCAAATCCGTGTCCGTGGATTTGTTTTACAAGACAGATGGTGGTGAGGTGAAGTGCTGCCAGCTTCAGTTTCCACACTTGACCTGCTCATCTTTTGGTTTCCATAGTAACCAGTTATCCCTTGGCAGTAGGGAGTCGGGAAGACAAAACCTCTGCTTGTGTAGTTGTTGTTTTTTGGGATCATGATCTGCAGCTAAAATGGATTTTATCGAAGAGACATATCTAAGACTTTCAAAGCAGACTTGTGAGATTTATTCCTCTGCACTTTTGTTTTGTCCTCAGGGATGCATAAATTGAGGAAAAACACGAGCTACTTTCAACAAAATCATTTGTCATTTTATTTCAGAAAGGGTTGCCACCACTGACTTATTTCTGAACTTTTTTTAAATTGTATTTTAGGTGCAAACTGAGTTTTGTTCCTTTTCTTGTCACAGCTCACACCCCAGACAACAGTTTCCTGGGCTTCGTTGTGGAGCAGCACCTCAACGCCAGCGACATCAGGCACATCGACGACATCAAGAGGCAAAACCAGTCGCTGGTCTACGGAAAAGTTGACAACTTCTGGAAGGTAAGTTATCTTAGATGCATTTCTTTAAACAGTAGTCCATAAACATGTAGGAACCGAGGAGACCTAGTTGGCTGAAATGTTGTCCCTTTCTTGTCTGAAATGGGATTTGAGCAGCTCAATATCCCCAGGGCCATCTTTGTCATATTGTTTCATTTCATGATGTGCCAAATGATTTCATTTCCTGAGAAGTCTGGGCTTAAGGCAAGCCAGTTCAGCATCGCTTGTAACAGATGAAGGTATACGGTTTATCTCTGCCTTGCTGAAATATGCAAAGCTTTCCCTCAAAAAGATGTCGTCATGATGGGTGAATATGTTGCTCCAAAACGTGTATTTAGCTTTCAGCATTGATGTGCAAGCTGCTCGTCGCAGGTCCTAATGTGTTCTCTGATATCAAACCAGATGGTTCCGGTCCTCTTTAGCCCAGAGGACACAGTTTTTCATTGGTTTCCTCAAACAAAAAAAGTCACATTTTCAAGGACGGTTTTTCCGCTTTGCCTCGATTCGTTTTAAATGAGCTTTGGCCCATAGAAGACAGTCGCATCTCTGGATCATGTTCAGAGTTGGCTTCTTTGCACAACAGCTTTGACCTGCATTTGTTCGTTGGCAGAGCAAACTGTGTTGTTTGATTTTCATTTCAGAATCATGCCCATATTCAATCCAATTCAATTAAAAAAATACTTGATTACTCTCAGAATTGGAATTGATGCAGTGCTTCCTGAGGGCCTGCAGTGTTAATTTTGTCCCGCGCACAGATATATCCCCAAATTATGCTTCTTTTGACAATTTTATATACTGTCAATGATGAGAGTGAGAATCTCCAGGAAAATGATCCTGAAATTGTCTCACAGTTTGTCGAGGCAGTTTTCCCACAGATTGGTTTCACCTTTTGCCAATCTTAATTTCTGAGAGACTCTGCTTCTCTAAGATGCTCTTTTTATATCAAATCATGCCACTGACCTGTTATCAGTTAACCTAATTAGCTCTAAGATGCTCCTACTGAGGTCTCTTTTTTGTACCACTCAATACTTCAGCCTCTTGTAGCCCATCTCCCAGCTGCCATCAAATACAAAATATAATATTCTCCATTTCATGAAATGGCGAAATGTCTCACTAGTAATATTTGATGTTTTTTTTTTAAGTACTGCTATACTAAATAAATAAATAAAAAGTAGGTTTATGAGATTTGGAAATAATGAGTGTCCCAACTTTTTAAAAATTATATTGGCAGCATTATTATGAAAGGAATATATCCTTGTGTTATGTTATCTGTTGTTCATTTGAGATTGTATTTACCTGCTACGGACCAGACTGTAGATGACTGTGCATTAATGGAAGAGTCTAGAAAGTCTTTGTATTTATGAACCGCAGACTTTTTTCACATAAATGTGTCTTGATGAACACCAACACACATGCAGCCCTGCAGTTACAGTACATATGTGCAGGAATCCCCTCTGAAGATGAAAGTGACAGATTTCACAGGCACGCCAGTGAACATCAGTGCACCAGAAATCCATTTTCAGACCTCTGAGAGTTCCACGGTGAAACTCTTTGAACAACTTTGGGTAAAACTTTCACAGGAAACTTATTAACACTCTGGTTTAGAAGCTTAAATGCAGCTTATCGTCCCCTCTGTGGAGTTTTAATGTATTCAAATTCATGCTCATGCTGCAGCACAGAGACCAAGGGATTACTGTATCCTAGACAAAAAAAAAACCGACTTGGAGATTTGCTCATTGTCTGGTTTGCCATGGATGGTTGGATTACTGCCCGCGCCTTGATGAGCTTTCTGTCGACACGTGTGTGTGTGCGTTTTCGACTGGGTCACTCCAGCTTCAGCCGCCTCTCGCTGACAGACTAATATTAGAGAGAGTGAATCGTCCTCATCCAGCATGCTGGCAGTGGAGATGTCTTCTCTCATGAGAAGGCTGGGTGATGAAGATGTGGAGGACAGAACGATAAGCTGAACCTAACTAGTGATGATCCTGCGCTGTAAATACTGTTGTCGTCAGCTGCTCTTGGATTGATCCACATTACTGTATCTTAATTAACTCATCGCTTGTCCATCTGTTCACACAGCCGACTTGCAAGAGTTGACATGTCAGTTTATCGTTTGTGCATAACAAGTTGCTCATTTTTGTATATAAACATTCAAGCTTGAGGTACGTTGGTACTCACATCTTTCATCTTAAATAGTAGATGTCACAAGGGAGTAAGTGACGGAGAAGTAAATGATGAAAACGTCAATATCTACATGGTTGAACAGCTTTTCCTGTTTTTCAAATGCAGCACTTGCTCATCAGTTAACCGATTACAAAATACAGGAATTGCATGACTGTCCAAAATAAAAAACAACAGCAACACCACACCCCCTGTGCCACGTTATGTAACATCAGTTTTGGTCTGTGCTGCCGCTGCGACTACTTCAGTCCCTCTCATTAGTCGAGAACTTAATTAGCAATTACTCCATCATCTCCTCATCCTGCTCCAGAGCTTGTTTGTTTTCAGTAAATTAAGCACATGTGCATATAAATGATTTGTCCTGAGATTCTAAAGTGAGTTTGTGGAAGTGCATTCAGCAGCATCCACAGTTATGGTTATGCTGTTGTTTGAGCATTAAAAGCCGTAAAGGCCAGAGTTTCAGGTAGCGGACGCTGGCGTCTGGCCTGTTCTGCAGAGTCGGAGCGAACACAGTTGTACGCCATTCAGTGGAGCTTTAAATAAACAGACGGGGAGCCCGTCAGCTCACAGCAAGGGGCATTAGCTGCTAATCAGACTCCCGATCGTGTTCATTACCTCCTGCTTTTAATTAAAGGGCCGTTTTGAGGGCTGACTGATAACAAGCTGACAGGCTTATTCCAACTCTCCCCCATGACCCCTTGGACTGCCTTGTGCTTTTATTACTTTCTCTTTATTTAGGAGGTGTAGTTTCTAAATGTTCCAGTATAAAGTATTTAAAACATGAAATTTGTATTTATTATAAGAGCACGTGCATCTAAAATGGGTGAGGTTGGGGGTGCTCGGTGTGAATGCTGGTTTAAGTGTTGATGTGCTGCTTTGAGTATTTTAGAAACTGTTCTGTAGAGCTCAACCGTCTCAAGGGTCAAGGACGGTGGCTGGACAGAGCGAAGAAGATCCCTGGAGAATAACTTATGGATGGCAGTGGTGAAATACAGTAGCCAAACTGGTTAGATCTGATAGAAAGGCACCAGTCTGAATCTTTTGGAGGATTTCTTACTGAAAATCCATTGCATCTCAAATTAGAAGATTTTTTCAAACGATAAATACCTGTTCAGAAATGGAGCCGTCACCTCATCTGAGTCAATCGATTAAAACGTAGCAGTTGCACGGGCAATGCATTTATGACTTCAGTGTAATTGATTCAAGAAATAAAATGTATCCATTGATTTGTTGGAGCCTGATATGCGCATCTGACGAGAGGCTGCAGAAAAACACTATCTGCTCTAACCTGCATGAGTTGTTATTTGGATTATATTTATGCTACTGGGTTATACAAAAGAATAGAATGACTGCATTTATATTAGACTTCATAATGTAACAGTGTTAATATAGCGATATAGGTGTTATTATACCTGTTGGAGGTGGAGCTTACCCTTTCAGCCAAGGCAGCCAGATGTTTTTGCTGTCACATGCTCATTTTAACCAGCCAGGTTAATGAGCCATCGCTACCAAGTCTCTGCTGATTTCCCTTCCTGCTATTCAGAGGCTTTCCTGGCTGGTCTAGACCTGCAGCTCCCACTTCTGATGGCTGCCTCATCCAAGTTTGTAATTTTGAGGAACTTTGATGCATCTACCTGGAGGAGATTTTGTGTGTGAAGTAGAGATCTGTGATTATTTTTACCATTTTGCAAAACACAAAAATGCGCACCCGCCTCCTTAAATGTGGGCTAAAAAACTAATAAACTTCACATAAGCCACTGCCTGATGAGAAATGCAAAGGTGCACTGTGAGATGAAGCAATCACCCACTCACACCAACTTTCTGTTTTTTTTCACACACATTTTATGTGTTTTCATTGCCTTTTTTTTAATCGGGGCCAGCGCAGTTGGATGTGGAGAGAGATTGGCTCGGTTTTGATGAACATGAGATGCGCTCTGCTCATGCTTCCTTTGACCTTTTGGAGCTGGCAGTCTGTTGCAAAATTCATAAATCCAACTCCGAATGCCGCTAGAATTGAGCTGTATTCAAATATCTGCGAGGTTTTGAAAAACGGGACATCGTGTCCGAGTGGAAAAGAACATCTGCATTCAAATAAGTAAGCAGGACTCTGCTTGTACTACAGTAGAAGCCCTGTTTTCAGCCTGAGTTTAAAAAAATAAAAAAAAGAAATAAATACTGGGAGCTTACAGAGAAGGTTTTGCAAAAGGGTGTGTTCATTTCTGCTCTGCCTGGAAGAACTGTGGTAGTTATAATAGTGTGCAGACTGGTCTAAAGCATTTATTGTCACAAGCAACAGTATCACCAGAAAATAACAAATACACTCACATTTGTACGCCCATATTTGTCCCATTATGTTATATTTATTGTATTTTTTATGATCATCTTGATTTAAGACGTGATTTTATTTTAATTATTTATCAGAATACATATTCCACCACAAAGTCAGTCAAGCACGAAGAGAAGGACCGATGATAAAATAATATCTTCAGCTTTACACACGATTTCAGACGTTGCTGTTTACACCTGCATCCTTGACAACTGATGATCAACACTGGCCTCGTTATTAGTGAATTACTCTCAGGCAGAGAGATCCGGGGGATTAAAGGTCCGGGATTTTTGTTGCTGAAGAGGCAGGGTCGACGGCAAGACCTGAAAATAAAATGGCCAGGCCACCTCTGAGAGAGCTGTCTCCATGGCAACGCGACGGGAAGAGTAGAGATGCAGAGCAGGGCAGCTGAGACCGACCGACTGTTTCCCCATTTCTCTCCCCTTATCTTTTTACACACACAAACAAGCTGTTCTCGTGGCTCGTCTATATTAGGAATGCGGTGCAGCAATGGTATTTCACCCGAGGACCAAACTGTCAGTCAGTGAGGAAATCATGAATGCGCGATAACGGAAAACTCCCAACGAAAATAACAAAGAGGCAGCTGCACTTTTATTCAACCTCAGGGCTGAAATTTGTTGTTTCCCTCAATGCCTTTTATTCAACTTTCCAATTTACTTTAAGACATCCGTGAGGGATAAGAGCCATTGCTTTGCCTGGACGTCGCTGTGTGCCGCATCAGTCGGCGTCTCCATTTTTTTTTTTTTTCACTGTGAAAGAAAGCATTTGTTGAGGATAGAAAGGAGCTTGAGTTGAGCTGCAGGCTCCTGGCGTCAGACCAGAGGACGCGGTGGAGAAGTACATAACCACATCAAACCAACAGCGGCACGTACGCACTCGAACGCACCGCGAGGGCATCGATTCCACACTTACCCCTGCAGGCTCATAAACAAACAGCAGTGTGCTCCATCTCACTGCTGTGATGGATCACAGAGCCGAGCTGAACATTAACCCCAATGATCTGATAAAGCAATTCTATGTGAAATTAAACCGGTCTGAGCGCCTGGGTGGAAAACCGAACATGACAGTCCAGAACATGTGGCTGCAGACGTGAAGCTCCCTCTGTCACAGACATTTCACTGAATTAGGCTTAAAGCTGAATTTTCTGATTCGCTTTCTTTGTGTCTCAGACGTTGTCTGCTGTATTTGACGACTAGAGATGTTAAATTGCCTGTAAGAATAGATGATATGGAAAAACTGCGTACTGAGGTTGAAAATTAACCACTGAAATGGTTTGAAATGTCAAGCAAAGTGATAAGTTAACCTGCCTGGCTTATTAATCAAACGAAGGGCCAATTCCAATCTCAACCCTCACCCTTAACCCTCAGTCTTTGGCCCTCAATCTTGGCCCTCTAAAGTAAGTGTAAGGGTTATCTCGTGACTTAGAAATGGGACACCCCTTGAGTGCAATTACATCAAAGCTACGTCCAGTCTGTCAAGAAAACGACGAAGACAAAGGAGAAGAAGACGCAGAAGAAGAATAAGATATTCAAAATATATATAACGAAGACAGTAAGTTGGTTTCGTAACATGTATATCTTTATTAACTACGAAAATACTTACATTTGTAGCTCGCTTTTTTCGGCGCCATCTTTTTCGAAGACGTCTTGGTGAAAATACGCAATGCCTTCTGGGTAGCTCTTACTTCCAAAGGTGGTGCCAGGAGAATCTCAGTATTACAGGGTGATACAGCCCTCAAACTTGTACCTCAACTTGACTTTCTAAGAATCGAGACAGCACTTGCACTTCACAGGAGCGTGCATTTTTGAGATTGAGGGTTAAGGGAGGAATTGCTTTTATGGAGAAGAAGCTGCATGTGCACTGTAGTAGCATTCTGCAAGCATTCAAAGAATTATTACAGAGGTATCTGTATTCAAAAGGCAGGGTGCAGAAAAAAATGACAATCATTATCTGGAAACATTATGAAAATAATATGAACCTCCTTCATGTAGCACCTGGTGACTTCGCTGCACGTGTCACAGAGCAGGAGTTTAAATATTTGGAAATGGTGTTAAGAAGCCCCCACAGCACTTTAATAGCACCCAGCGAAGCGTGAGAGCCATGCAGGTGTTTCCATCTCTCCAGGACAGGCAGGATCCTGATGTTATTCTGGATGTTTGTTTACACTTCCTCACATATGTTTGCGTGAGAGCGAACGCGGCTCAATGACCAGGTGTAACATGCCAGGCCTTGTTCATCTGGTGTTGCATTCACCCAGTTTTTAGACCGGATATAAAGAACCCGATGATGCTTCATGAAAGCCCTGATACGTGCAGCTTCAGACTTGAAAGATGGTGAATCACAGCAGGGATGGAGATGCCAGCAGTTGCGTAGCAGCTCCTCTGCTGTCTCAGAATCAAGCACACACTCTGGCAGAAGCCCAGGCTCCAATAGATTATAGGCCATTTCAACTAATGGGGCATGGCAGGGCACTGAAGTGGAACAATGTTTCCTGACCGCACTCCAAGCACCTCTGGATACTATTTTACCACCTGTGCTGCTGTGTGAATTTGCTTAGCATCTGCCTAGATGTTTGTGGAGAATTACAGTGCATTTGTATCAAGCTATTTCTGCACAGCTCATCCTATCACGCAGTCGTCGGCTCATCAGCATGTATCCGTGGTCGTCATGCTATATATATTTATCTTTTTCCATAAATTTGAACCACAAATCAGCAGAACTGTTATCTGTTACCGACATCCCTGCAGAGATGATGTCTAACAGGCTGTGCTTGTAATGGTGTGTGTGCATGATGGGGAACTAATTTTTACTTCTTTCCTGTCGAACATTTGAAGTCGGTTTTTCTCCTGACAAGCTTCCAGTTTTGGGGCCCCAGATTCTGCCGGTTGGAAATCTGCAGGGCGCTTGATGTTTGATGTTGAAGGCAGTTCGGCAAGTCGAACCACGTGCACCTGTCTGCATCCTGATCAGCCAGAATCTCCTCCAGTCTCGTAAGGATGTTAACGAATAATCAAAATCCTCTCCAGTATAAAAACCCAGGACAAAAGTTTTTTTGCGTCATACAGAGCCTCCCCTGTGGAGGGAAAAATCAGTTCCACTTGAGATGTTGCAGTCGTGTCTGGACACCTCTAACCCGTCAAGATTAAATGTTGGAATATAAAAATGTGCTCTCAGCCTTGGAGTTTGCCCCCCTGTGGATGATAAGATAGGGAGGTGCAAAGCTATATAAAATGTATAAAAGGCAATGTTTGTGTTGTTTTGTGAGTGCAGTGACATGCAGCAGTGCCTTACTGATTCAGTTTCAAACCACAGAGCAGAGGGCAGATATTTCTTAAATTCAGCAGCTGATAAGTTGGACCAACTGACAACTGATGACAGCCACGTTCACTCTTGTATCAGTGCAGTCGTGCTTAACGTAACGATCCCAGGATATGTCACTGAGCAATTTTTTTTTTTTTTTTTTTTTTTTTTGTTTCTGCATAAGGGTTGTATTAAACTGATAAAAACTGAATTTTTTTTTTTTTTTTTTTTTTTTTTTTTTTTTTTTTTTTTTTTGTAATACAGAGTAAATGTAGATAAACAAATTAAATAAGGTTCTGGGTTCATACTGACGACAATTAGATAAAAATAAAAAGTGCCCTTTTTTTTTTTTTTTTTTTTTTTCGCATATTCAAATCCACTCAGACTTTTTCCCATTTGGGCTTACAGTTAAATTGGAAGTTGTTTTTTTTTTTTTTTCAACCTCAAAGTCACAGAAGCGGTGCGTCTCAGCCAGGAAGCTATTTTACCGGGATGCTCATCACTCAGCCCTCCCCTCCGCTGACAGAAAGCAGCCGCCACCTCTCCTGTTTCCTCTTTGAGCCAGGGTTTACAAATTCCCCCTGATTTACAAGGTCATAAAACTTGCCTCGTCCCCCGCCTCCTCCCCTGCTTCAATCAGCCTCGCCAGCTAAAGCAGTAATTTTATAACTCCCCGAGCATGCTGCTCCCGTAAAGCTGCTGCGGTTGATCTGCTCCCCCGGCTTCCCGTTATTCCATGCGCCTGGAAACGCATACATCCACATACATGACATGTGAACACGCTGATCACTGACGTCCACGTGGGTTGTCTGAGGACATCAGAGGGTAGCTGGTCTTCATGCCTTTCAGTGTTTCAAACTCGAGACTTCTTTCTCCTTCATTGTGTGTTGGCAGCAGAGCCAGCGCTATGAATCAACATTAAAGTCATTATAGGACAGGACAGTCAAACACAACAGTTCTAGTATTACAGCAGCAAATGTATAAGGAACAACTTCTTCTCTTCTTTTCATTCCTGCTGTTCCCTTCAGGAGTCACTACCCTGAATCAAGTCCCTCCATTTAACTCTCTGTCCTCTGCATCCTCTTCTCTAATGCCAACTAACTGCATGTCCTCTTTCACTACATCCATAAATCTCCTCTTTGGTTTTTCTCTAGACCTTCCTGCCGACATTCTCGCTATCCCTCCACTGTATAAGTCCAAACCATCTCAGATGGCCTCTCAGATTTCTCTTCTCCTAAACATCTAACATGCGCTGTCCCTCTGTAGAAGACTTCCAGCATCAGGCCAGACACAATGAAGGGCTTTAACTTCCTCAGGAAGTAGAGTCGACAAACTCTGCTCTCGTATACACCCATGCTGTCAGTCTTCCACTCCAGTCTGTTGTAAACATCCACTTATCTGAAGTCCTCAACCGCATGGCTGCCAGGATGCACAGGAGCTGCAACGCTGTTCCCTTCTTTTTGAAATCAGTCGCCATCTCTCTGGTGTTTCTATATTCAGTAGCATAATCTGTGGTGTAAAGTGTGAACATGAAAGGAGATGCCGTAGTACCACCACACAGACTAAAAAGAGCCTAAAGAGGAAAACCTGCCTTCCTGTCAACACCCATCAGGCCTTGCTTCTCACCCGGTAGCAACAGCTGGATGGTTTGGTGCTGCATCAGCGTTCAGGTGTGAATGAGCTTCCTTCTGCAGATCCATTTACAGCGTCATGCACCTCCAGGTGAGACTGGTAGGCAAACTGCAGAGGGTCCCAAGAAGGTCCCACCTGCTGCTAAGACCAGTCTCTCCAACACCTTGAAGGCAACTGGTTGGTAGTTATTTATGGTTGATGGAGTCAAGGGGACTGGAGGCAGGCAGGAGGTCTTTCAGGCTGAGGCTGCAGTCGAAGAGATGCTGGAGAACAACACAGGTCTTTAAAAGTCTCGCATAGCGTTTTACCCGTTCTTATCTCACAATCAGCTTCTAGGTTTTCTTAACATGCTCTTCTTTATTCCTGCTCAAGTGTGTGTGTTTGTGTGTTTGTGTGTTTGTGTATATGTGTGTGTGAGAGAGAGAGCGAGTATCCAGCCGTACTCCAGAAGGCATCTGGCACTGGACCGTAAAGCTTTGTGTGGCAACTGCCCTGAAGGGTCGTAGCAATCCACTGTACGTTCGTCTTTCACACAGTCACTGGAGCGATCACAATGAAACACACACAAACACACACACATCCCGCAGCCTTTGGGGAGCTCTTTGATGTCTTTCTCTAGTTATGTTTTTCTCCCTTCTTCTGCAGATTGTTTTCACCAAAATAACTCCACAACTACTGAACATCACAGAGTTACTTTATTACTGTAGTATGTACGTGAGATCTTTTCTTAGATGTATATATTTATGCGACTTTTGTCAGAAAAGCATTTGAATAATTAGATTCAGGTCGTCTTTCCTCCTCCACAGTTGTACATATATTTCAAAGGTGTTCATCTGTTTCCTTTTCTGCTACTTAAACAAGAACCCACACTTACATCCTGCCTCAGCCCTCCTGAGTGAAAAGATTAGTGGATTGTGATTTCACCCTCTAATCAGGGCTTCATTTCACTCACACACACACTCACACACACATCAGACTCCTTTAGTTACAGCAGGTTGGCTGGAGGCATCTGATAGCCGGGCCTCCAGGGACCCAGACGAGCGGCTACCTGAAACCTAAGCCTGAAAACGAAGCGCTGACACACACATACACACTCCCTCAGAGCGGCGAAGAGTCCTGGAGGCAGCCGTTTCTGAGGAGAGTTTGTCTGCAGGGGTTCTCTGTAAATTTGAAACAAGTCACTTAAAACAGCGGTGAAGGCTTTCAGCCCAGAGAGGGTTGGGACTATTTTTACCAATAGTATTTTGGTCTTTGTGCGTGGGTGAGAGCACACAGTGAATGCACCTTTGAGGCTTCCTGTCATGGAGGAGAAAATGGCCAGCTTTTATCTCTACCACCTTCCCTTAAGGCTGCAGCCTTCAGGCTACTCAGCTGTACTGATGTTGCTCTCTCACGGCTCAGTGTTGAAAAGAAAACAGTGATCGAAGTATCTTGGACTTGAACTCAAAAGGTAAAACAGGAATAATAATAATGTACAAATGAATTACGCAGCTTTTATTACAGATCGCCCTTTTCCCTATGTTAGCACACTTTCCTTCTGTCTTCGTCTCACCGTTATGACCTCAGCATCAGCCTGACAGCACTCCTGTGTGATGAAAACAATCCGGACATGGTTTTCCTTATAAAGGCAGCAGGTGCTCTCGGCACCCTTTGAAAGCGTTCATGTATTTTTGATCAAGGACATGGCCAATCACGTAGACGGTGGTGACAATGGCCATTGTGTGTGGCGATGCTCCTCACACTGTGTGCTATTTTTAGCTCTGCCTGCCACGTTGTCCAGATGGTCAGTCATGTAGCTCGAACAAAAGGCCACATGACAAAGTACCGCAACAGATTTTCTTCGTTTATTATTATTATTATTATTTTATAAGTGAATTTCAAGGTGAGGCCAAAAAAATGAACATGCCTTTGTCTCTCTCTCTCTCTTCCCATTTGTTTCAGGACAGGAAGAAGTACCTCGACATCATCCACAGCTACATGGAGGTTCACGGCACCGTGCACGGCACCAGCACCGTGCACCTCCCCAGCTACGTCAAGAACCACGGCATCCTGAGCGGACGAGACCTGCAGTTCCTCCTGCGAGAAACCAAGGTGAGACTGGCTGCTGCCGAACTGTGTCACTCGCTCCAGCAGGGACATAAGTGTGAGTATGTGGGCTTCTTTTATTAGATGGCATTATTTACTCCCACGCTTTTTCTTTTAGACTTATTCGAACTATTTCTGTTCTTTGCTGTGGCCATGAAATAACTACTGTTAGATCCTTTTAAAACATGTAAAACGAGTACATACAGTATACATATCGTCACGTTGATGATGGATGGATGAATGAAATGAATAATATATGACTCTCAAGCACCTGAAATAGTGTCTGCTGGTAATGAAACTGTCATTTATTCTGGTGTTGGAAGTAGAAGTTGGATCTTTTGGTTTTATTCTTCATCCTTTACAGAAGAATTTACCTTTTGGTAAGCGCACCGCCCCCTTTCTAGTTACTGTTGCTAGGTCGGCACATTCTCGCTGCTCCTCCATTAAGGACAATGTTATTTTGCCATTTTTCTGATGTTTATCATCAGTGTTAATATTATACTATAATAATGCCATGGTGAAATATTGCTGCTGGGGACCTGCAACAGTGACTCGAGGTGTCCAGAAGGTTCGGAGGGGACATTTTTATTCTCTTTCCCAAGCCAAAACAAATGCTGGAGAACGCAGGCTGTGGGTTAAGTTGTGTCTGTCCACACAAGCAACTGAACGTGGGGAAAGTTACAAAACACACCTACATTTACGTCAAGGTAAGTTTACTTTGTTTATTAGATGATTGATTTAACCACTGTTTACTAAAAGTAATGATATGATTTAGCGGACAAGGAGGGTGATGAGTTCTCTGTTAGCATTAGCTCTGGTCCATAGGTCTGTCCCACACCAGAGCTATGTTAACATCAGACAGTCACAGCATTGTATGATTGATAAAGTGATGTTAACATCACCAGCCTCACCTTATACCTAACAAAATAAATATCCAGTGCCATATATATTTGTAGACAACGAGGCAGGCTAGCCAGAATGCTAACGGAGAGACGTTTTCACTCATCACCCTCCCTGCTGCTAAATCATATTACTTTTACTAAATGGTGGTTAAATCAATCATCTAATAAACAAATCTAACTTACCTTGGAGTAAATGTAGGTGTGTTTTGTAACTTTCTCCACGTTCAGTTGCTTGTGTGGACAGACACAACTTAACCCACAGCCTGCATTCTCCAGCGTTTGTTTTGGTTTGGGAAAGGGAATAAAAATGTCCCAGGTCCCCAGCAGAAATATTTTACCACAGTATTATTGTAGTTTAATGTAAATATGGTTGATAGGCATCGGAAAAATGGCAAAATAACATTGTCCTTAACGGAGGAGCAGCGAGAATGTCCGACCTAGCAACAGTAACTAGGAAGGAGGCGGTGCTTACCGAAAGGTCAATTGTGATAACTTTGGTTTCTAAAACTGGATGCTCTCCTGTTGGACAGAGGAGAGACATGAGACATGCAGAGGTGGCAACAGGCCAGTCAAAGAGCCTGGTTTAGACTGTTAGAGAAAAAAAAAGATGCTCTCTGATTTAAATGGCTTTTCTCCTGAGAAGATTTCCAGCATTGCTTCATCCATAAAAGAGCTCTTTACTAAGCGCCCATAACCCAGCGATGATGACAGAGATCTCTGCTCTGCTGCAGAACGCCTCATTACGAACTGAAAGCCAGAAAGTGCAGATCAGATAAGTGAAGGAAAGAAGGCACCGTGGTGCTGTATTTTATATGCATCATATGCATGTGCTCATGATGCAGTATAAACCACCATATCATTGAATGCGGTTCTGCGTGGAAACCCCATCAGGGAATGGCCAATTAAATCCAACAAAACCCAAACGTTTTCGCCCCGGTGTTTTTCTCGTCCTCGCGTTGCTCAAACAACACATTTACAGGTACCTGCAAACAGGCTTCCCGAACTAATTGGCCTCTCGGGGTTTAACAATCGACAGAGTGCACAATGAAAACACTGGCACCGGGGGGCGCTTCTGGAGAGAAGCATGCAGCTGTTGACGTCTAACATGAGATTTTTCTTCCCAGACAAAAAATAAATAAATTTTTAAAAAATCCTGAAATAAACTGAGGTTTGCTGTGCAGGATGCGGGGAACAGTGTCGGTGATCAGAGTGGAGTGCAGCGATGCTCTACTGTGTCGTGATCTCGCAGGCTGACACAGTCAGAGGCTTTTTGATTCTTCTTTCTTTCTTTTTTAGCTTTCTTTCCCTCAACTGGTTTTGCATGTCATATCCATCTATAAATATGTTTAAAAAGACCGCTCACAGTCAGCCCAGTCCCAAACAAGTTACAGAAAATACTAACTTATCCATATTTTAACACAGACGTTTATTTTCCTCTTGTCATTTTTTTTAATTTGCTCCACCGTTTGAATTGGGCCTTGATTGATCTTTTGGTCTTTTTTGCTTCATCACTTCAGGACTTCTTATATCATGTCTTTTTAATTATTTTCATGTCAATTCTCACTTTATCTGACATAAATGTTGCCAAAGAAAAGAAAAGGCTATTTTTTTTTAATGATACAAGCTTTTCTGTGGCAGGATCTTTAAGTGTGTGTACAGTTGATCTCGTTAATCATCCTCTCTTCTCAAAGAAAAGAAAAACAAAACGTTTGTCATCATCATACATCAAAAAAGACTGAAGCTCAGAGCGTTTGTTGAGGTGTGCGGGAAAAAGATTAATGATTTGATTTATCTGAAGCGTCCCACCACCTGATCTGAACGTGGACTGGCTGCTGTTTAAGGCTCTTGTGATGGGGAGGGCCAAGATGTTGCTCGATAAATCTGGAAAAGACAGTATGAGTGCAGACACAACTAAATGTAAAAGGGGAGAAATTAGTTGTAAATAAAAATGTTTCATTTTTGTGTGCCTTAAGGCTTGTGTTGCAGCTGAGAGGCTACATTCAACATTTTATTTTAGGCATATCTGACCAGGATCTGATCTTTCTGGCTGACTGATCAAATTATGATCAGGTCTGTCCTGTTGATGCTCCCTAATCCACATGGTTGCTATGGTAGCCGACACACATGGAACTGATGTAAACAAACCCAAATGGAGGATGATAATCTGGCTCTGCTACTGATGATTTTGTGTAGCCACGGCTTCTGTGTGCTGCTTTATTTCAGCATTAAAACACGGCAAAAAGAGTTGCTTTTGCGCCATGTGATGAACCCATCACTCTGGTAGGCCTAGTTGTTGTTTATGTTGCATTGTGAATGATCCAAAAGACTGTTTAAAAGGTCCTATTTGAGTGAGTCTCCTATTTGAGACCGAGCAAGAGCTGTGAAAACTGACCACCTCTCCGTATGTGGTTTGAATCAGATTTGGAAACAAAAGGCATATTATGGGATTTTTGGCTGTTAGGATTCAAAAAAATCTACCTGGACATGATCTGGTTATGCTAAAAATTGGATTCAGACTGTTATTAGGGTCACCTGTAGTTAATCAGGGAAGCCTAAGTACCACGAAAATTGTATCCACTAGGTGGCAGCACCAGTCAAAACCGGTTTGCAACCGCTGCATTTGGAGGTTTTTGCGTGTCGTGTAAACCTCTGGTTTTGAAGCGACTACATGAACTCCTGCTGACTCTGAAGGCTGCCAACTTAGTGTGTTGGTAAAGACAAAACGGGGAACAATACAGATTTGCTGAACTTCAGAAGAAACACGAGACGAGTGGTGATCCTGCCTACTTCTGCTGAACCAACTGGAGGAAGACACACGTGTCTGTGAGCCCCGCCCCCTGACACATCATATTCCCCAGTAGTCAGGTTGATGCTATGAAGCAACTAGGATTACATTTTTCAGGATTCTGATGCATCAAAGACACAGCTCATGTTGCCCGTGAACGCAACCCAAAACATCAGATCGTGCTGCGTTCACTCTCCCTCACAACTGAGAGGTCTGGACTATTTTGGTTTTTCTCTTGACCTAACGATAACAAAGTCTCATCAGTAGTTGTACAAAAAAGACGGCATGATCATCAGAATAAACTGTTTACAACGGTGTCATCAAATCCTGTTGAGTGTCTGTGCTTTTGTGAGAGAGCAGGAGATGAAACGAGAGCAAGAGGGTGACTGCAAGCCAAGACAAGTGCTTACTGCGGAAAACCATGTGATAGTTCAGGTCACAACTTGATGATGTATATTCCGACATAGGAAGTGCTGTGATCACCAGACATCTGCATTGTAATGTTTTTGTTGCATGCACGTTTTTTTTTTTTACTGGAACTTATTCAAACCCATCAGTGGAAGGAAACATGTTCAATGTGTAAGTGTGAGTCGTCCAGTTTTATGTGGAAAAAGAGTTATTGCTCTGTCTTACTTGGTTGCAGTTCTACTGGCATTTAAAAATAGATATGCAAATGAGGGGTTATTGACCTGTCAGTTTTAAAAGGTTGATGTTTAAAATCCTTGGCTTTCAAATAGCTAGTACTTTTATTAGGGTTTTTTTCCTGCACCAGTAAAGGCCAAGGTTTATGGGGATGAATATGTCATTATTTTATTACTGGTGCATCACCCTGGACTGTTACATTACTTCAGCATTCCTACTTTAACCAACTCCTCCTGTTCACAGCATGGCAACAATTAGATTTAGCCTAAAAGAGTAGTTCTTTTCTGTATCAGTTTAGTGTGGTAGTGTGAGCTGTCAGCCTCAATGGTGTGCTTCCTCGTATGGTCCGGGTTTAAGAGTTATTGGACAGTAATTGTCATCCAATATACATTTTCATGATCACTCAGAGCTGCAGGACAAATGTTAAATGACTCTCTTAGGGGACATAAAGGAAGTTCCTCCTCATGCTGTTTGATCTTACACATCTGAGTGTATGCTTTTCACACATATTACATTTATTATTATGATAAATGTCATGATAATAATGAGAAAAGTGAGATTTCAATTCTACTAGAATTTCTTTAGTTTTGTTTTGTTTCCCGCCCTGAAACATGTCGGGCTGGTGCAGGTGGTACTTGAAAGGAGGTCAGGGTTTTAAAGCACACAGGAGACTCCGTCGGTCCATTTGTCTGCAGTGCTGGAGCCTGAGACGATGTAACTGATGCGGTTATAGTAATTCATCCCTCTGGTCAGTGTTACTGCACTTGAATGTGACAAAGGGCTTAGAGAGGATCTAGATATACAGCGAGGCAGGGAGTTTCCTCAAGCATGCAAATCAATAGAAGCCTTGATGTGGAACACTGCACAATGCAGCCACAGTGTGTCTGATGTGTTGCCCTGCTGCGTACATGTATGTGGAGTTATTTTAATGTAGGCTTATAAGTAACATCTAGGTCAGAGTCATATTCGTATTGATTTCTTTATTTAAATCCATAGCAGTCACATTAGAGATGCATTAACTCGTCCCTCTCAGTAGTTCAGTCAGTATGGATCCACTGCTTTCCCTCCTTCCTCTTTTCATCCCCTGCCCTCCCCTCTCCCTATAAATACTGGTGGACTGTTTCTTAGCTTTCAGGAGCCTTTGCTTGCAGACGCAGGAAATATGTGCTTTGCTGCCACCTGTTGGCAGCGCTGCGTCGCACAACCCGTTGCGTTCACGCATCATCCAGAAGAGCGTAACTCACTACACGGGTCTGATCAGTCATGTGAATTCAGACATACTTGATGGTGAAACCCTGCATTGTTTGTGAGAAAAGTGTGCGTGTTTGCTCAACGCAGGCTAACGCACACACACACACACAGAGTCACCATTGTGTGCAGCCGGTCGTGGTCCGACACCAAGAAGCCCACCCCTTCTCCTCCTCCTCTCAGTCTCTCAATAATTGCCTCATACTCCTGTGGACAAGCTGCTTCTGGCAGCTGCCTCGCAAATATTTGCCCCCACCCCCGTCGTTCTCCGTGGATCCACTATTTACCTAAAAATACACAAGAGGGACCTCTGTGCTCGAGCCTCTAACCCTTTCATTGATATGGGTTCGCTTTCCTCTGTTAACATGTTTCTAAAAATCTGAACTGTTATTTTTTGTTTCTCTCAAGGAGTCATGACGGTATAATCAGTTTCAAGTGACTAAAACAGAACAGCTTAACTTTTGAATTGAGTCGGCCCTTATTAAGTGCTTTCAGCGTTGTTTTCCACATCCTCATCAGACCACTGAGGCTTCTTCCAGCTGGTGGGAGGAATCAGCAGAGGACTGATGTCTTCATGCTGCTCCGCCTGATTGGCCTCCCTGTTTTTTGTTTTTCTCCTCTTAAAAATGTGCTGCCTTGACTGTATGTTGTGCTGATAACATTAGTTTGGTCTCACTGTGAACTAAGCAAACAAACTCCTTGAAACAGGCACTAAACTTTCCTGCACCTCTACCTCTACCCCCCCACCATTATTTGTTTTTGATAGTAGCCGTCAACTCTTAATTCTCCTCCTCCCTCGTGCCTTTAGTGTTGAAACATGTGCTGGCAGCTTGAAAGGATTGTGAGCACAAAGTAGAGCAGGTGTTGAGGTTTTTCATGAGAAACATCGGGATGAGAGCCTGCTTGTCTCTGCTATTTTCTTTCAACACAGAAGTCGTGTGAAGGCAGATACTTCAAAAAAAAAAAATGTAAATGAAGCATGACTCAGACTCTAAAACTGAGACGTACTGATTCTTGATGTCTGTCTTTTTGTTTCCCCTTCCTGCAGTTGTTCGTGGGTCTGTCCTTCCCCTATGAGGGTCCTGCCCCCCTGGAGGCCATCGCCAACGGCTGTGCCTTCCTCAACCCCAAATTCAACCCTCCGAAGAGCAGCAAGAACACCGACTTCTTCAAAGGCAAACCCACCCTGAGAGAGGTGAGAGGTAGCGGGGACGGCGAGTTCGTGTCTGCAGACGGTCCTGTGTCCTGTTAGCGTCCCTCACCTGTGCTCTCCCGTCCACAGCTGACCTCTCAACATCCATACGCAGAAGTGTATATCGGCCGGCCCCACGTGTGGACGGTGGACATTGAAAACCCCGCTGAGGTGGAGAGGGCCATTCAATCCATCCTCAGCCAAAAGGTAACTGCAGCAAAAATGATCTTGCATGTCTGAATTAACGGCATGTCGGTCATCGAGGAAGGCGAAAGAAAAATAAGATGTGTGTAATGGGACCAGGATGCAATAAAAACAGTTGTAAATAAAAAAAAAAAAAGTGAGTAAAGCTCAAAATGCTTCAAATAGCTTTTATTTTCACTGGGAACACTGCACTTTTTATTCCAAATCAAACTAAGTAGAACATTTTGATTCAAATTTTTTTTGCTGTTTACTGTTTATTTTGATGTAGAAAATTGAATATTATTTATAGCTGTGTGGAGTTCATGCTGGCTAAAGAGAAGGTCTCCCTGAAAGTCTGAGTAAAACAGCCGTCATTCCAGACAGAGTTCAGGAGAACAGCCTCCTTTGATTTAAAAAGTCGGTGTTAGAGAGGAAAACGTTTAAAGAAGTGCAGGAAATGATCTCAAATGCTTTAAAATGGCAACCAAAACCAGAAAAATGTGGGAGGAAACAGAAAACTACCATTTGAATGGATGAAAGAACAGACAAAAGGGCAAAGACTCGGCCAATGATCAGCTCCAGGGTGATCAAAGAAGATCTAAAGTTGCCTGTGAGGACTGGAACAATTAGAGGACGACTATGTGAAGCAAAGATATCAGCAAGAAGCTCCCACAAAGTCCTATTGTTGGGAAAAAAAAAAAAAAAGCAATGCTGAAGAGGTTATATTCTATTCTATTCGGTTTTGAGCTTTACTCCACATTTCTTTTAAAACACACTGCTGTTATTTTTGAACACAGCTGTATTTACAGTCATGTATGATGCAAAGCAACAAATCCTCTCCCCCCTTAAAAACACCCTATTAATGATCAAAATTGGATCCAAATTAATGAAAAATGAAAATGTTAAGGGAGTAAATACTGCAGATCCAGGCCAATGAATATACAAAGAATCTCATATATGGTTCTGCTCTGATGACTGGGCCACAACGATGGCTTTGTTCACTGGGCCCGTCTGAACGGCCTCATATGCTTTCTGATCAATGGCGAACCGAGGCCCACCAGGCTCCGGCTCGGCTTGTGCTTCTTCCCTCCCCTCGTCGTCATCCTCCTCCTGCACAGACGCACCAAGAAAGAGGGAGTGAGTGTAACAACAAAGGCTGCTGTTGTCGGGTTTTCCCTGTTTGAGCTTTGTTCTGCAAATGAGAGTCTAGAGGCTGGAGGGACTCAGACAGCAGGTTAAAATTTCATGTGCAGAGGACTCATACGTTGATCTATTCACACAAACACACACACTAAGGTTTTATAGGTTAAAGGGGTCCTGAGACGTGTTGTGCTGCTTGTGTTTTTGTGATCAGATTGAGCCGTACCTGCCCTACGAGCTGCGAGGGGATGTTGCAGCGAGTGAACGCCTTCATTGAGAACCAGGTACTGCCTGAAATGTGTTACAGCGACTCCTCTGAAAACAGCGCTGAATACTAAGTGGAAGCAGCGGAGGAGGCTTGTTAGGATCGTTACAACTCTGTCATCATTGGCACGTTAGTGCAGCTGTGAGTAGGAGTTTGAGTGGAGCCATTAAGATTTTCAGGCTAAAAACCCTCCACTCTGCTCAGCTTACGTGTAGAGAGAAAGAGATGAATAAGCCATGAAGGATGTATTTTTTATCTCATTAACACTTTCAACTACGAACAGAAAAGGTTGAGCAGAGGAGAGATGACAGAGCTTCCTGTAAGTGTCTCTTTAACGTCCTTGTTTTGCGCCGTCAGGACTTCTGTCACGGGCAGGTCATGTGGCCCCCCCTCAGCGCCCTGCAGGTCAAACAGGCCGAGCCGGGCCACTCGTGCAAGCAGGTGTGCCAGGAGGAGCAGCTCATCTGCGAGCCCTCGTTCTTCCAGCACCTGAACAAGGACAAGGACCTGGTCAGGTGGGCCACACACACACACACACTGAAACAGTCGTTGTGTGTGACTGTGTTAGTGTTTGCAGAGGCCACATGGGGGCAGTGTAACACAGGTTTGAGGTCATCAGTGTTCAGCTTCTCCTTTGCATTTATCATATTGCGTCTGTTGTCATGGCAGATTCGGTGTGGACTGTCAGACGGTGGAGTCGAGCGCCGACACGGTCGTCCCGGCCTACAGCGAAGCCCGCCACCACTGCATCTTCCAGTCGGACCTGCTGCTGTTCAGCTGCGCGGGCGCCCACCCATCGCTGCGACGCATCTGCCCCTGCCGCGACTACATGAAGGGTCAGGTGGCGCTCTGCAAAGACTGCCTATAGCACCGACGCGCAGGCCGGCCTGGCGTGGAGGGGCTGGGGGGGGGACGGAGGAGTGGAGATCAAGCTCGAGCGTGGATGAGTGTGTTTGAGAGACAATCAAACACACAAAACAGACAACAAAAAAAAACAAACAAACATTGATGGGACAGCATTTTGTTCTTCATATTTATTGTTTTTCCCCCAGCGTCTGGAGGAGAAGCACTCCTGCAGCCAACCTGAGCATCCGGCAGCCCTCAGATTCACGAACAGCGGGCATCACGTGCCCAGGAAGCTGCGCAAAAAATTACTTGAATGGACAGAGGGAGTAGGGTTAAGAGCTCTGGATGGACTGCACATATCCCTGGACCCCCCCTCCTTCCCTCCAGCCCCTCCATCCACCCTTTACAACTCAAAACTGAAACAGTATATAGGTAGGTTTGCACTGGAGTCACATGCCTGAAGGCCCACATCCCCACCACACACACACAGACACACAAACAGACACACACCAGGAAGAACCCAGTTTTACACTGTAACCGTCTTGTTTCTCTTTTCTGAAGAGCGCCAACAGGTAACATAGATATCTAGATTTTTATTCTGGGAGTTTGATCACTTCCTGAAACATCCCTGAGACTTTAAATATTTGTTCCCCCCTCTCTTTAAAGGACAGCAAAGTCCAGACATGTCGGTCAGTGTTGCGTCGGCCTTGATATTTGTACTTTTCAGTTGCACACTTGTTTTCAGTGACTTAATTTAAAGCCGTAAAGACGACGGCGTTCTGGTGCCGCGCGCTGAGATGGGGGTCGGGGAGGGGGGTGTTAGTCGTTGTGAGACGTTGTGTCATAGATGATAGACCATTATCAGGACGGCGGTAACACAACGACAACTGCGGTCTAGTCATTAAAGTTTCCAAAACCTGCAGAGAAAGAAAAAAACCTTCCCGAGGCGACATCTGTGTCTTCATGTAGGTAGGACAAACCAATAAAAGCTACAAATCTGCACTCATCTGTCATCTAGACAACAGCTGTAAATCATTTCCAGAAAACTAAGCAACAGAAACATTGCCAACGACACGTTCTGAACAACCTCACCGCTCCTTGTTTTCTACGGATAATCGTTCGGATCCCAATTTGCCTGCAAACAAAGAAAAGAATTGAGAAAATAACATTTTTTCAGTTCTTATGGTGAATGGAATAAAATGCACTAAGTTGATATATTTGCAGAGGTTTAACAAGAAATTAGTGACACTGTATATTGTTCATACGGATTTTAAAGTTTTTCTTTTGTATTTAATTTATATAAAGATCTTTATCGCTGTATTTTGCTGGAAATCTTTTTTTTTTTTTTTATTTATGGCAGAGGTGTCTGTTTTGTTTTTTTTTTCCTTTTGCAAATTTTTATTTATGGAGGGTAATATAATAAAAATGAGGGGGTTGTTATTTTTAAGTGTATGATGAGGCTTTGACTGCTGCTCCTCGTCTTTGAGAGGTGATGAGACCAAAATTCAGCAACTGTATTGAAACACTCACCCCAGATTTGCCCAAATGTGGAATAAATTCACATTTGTGAGCCAAGGTACTTCTTTAGTTTTTTTTTTTTTTTTTTCTTGAAGTGCGATTGTGTGAAGTATTTATGAGTTGATGTCTCACCTGCAGCAGAGAGCAGTCACAGCAGGAGTTATGATGAGGAGCTACCAGCTGCTTGGAATGAAGGCCGTAGATGAAGCAGCTTTAAAGCCACTGTGCTGCAATACCACTTCTGACCACATGGGGGCAGCATATGTATCCATCATTCATGCCAGCTTCTGGCATAAGACACAACAAATTGGACTTCAGTGGGACATAGTGGCACTACAGGACTTGCTGCACCCTCCTGAGTGTCAACACAACAGCTCTATAACGCCCCCATGTGGTCAGAAGTGGTATTTCTGCATGTGGAGATCCCATAAAAGTTCATATTTACACCACATTACTTTTGTGCCAGATGGCTCTTTGCCGCTATTTTCCTAACCGAAGAGCATCATTGTGAGCCGTCAGGTCACCATGATGTCCTGCTGCAGATCAGCTGTGATTGAAAACTTATGAGGCAGAAAAGGAGGAGTGATAGCAGAAGCGACTGTTTTGTTGAACAGCCTAGAGAAGCACAAACGCGTCCCATCTTTTCAGTCTTTGTTAAAAGTCTTTTGTTGGTTTTGCTTAAAATGCTATGACGTGTAAAAGGTTTGAGTTGAGCTGTCGGCCTTCCTCCCAAAACAGACTCACAGGTGCTCCACTCAGCCCAGCTTCAAAAAAAAAAAAGAAAAACTATCCGTCTGAAGTCGAGCGTGAAACCAAGAATCATACAGACGTTCGGTTTCTAAACCATTGATCTTTCTCTCATCACTGTCTTTTTGAGATGGACAGCAGCGGACAAATGTGCCACGTGCTATTGTGAAAGGAGTCTCATAAACGTTGTGCTTTTACTTCCAATGTTGTTTATTTTTCTTGTGTTTGCACAAAATCAGAATGGATGAAGCTACAGTCCACTTTCGCTTTCTTTCTCAGTGTGACACCATATGTTTCTTTTTGCCGCCAACTTAAGTGTTTCAAAGAACATGATGTGCCTTTTTTTTTTTTTTTTTGGTTTGTTTTGTGGTTTCAGTTTGGTTCTGCTTCTGTTTGATGGTCGGCAGCTTCAGTCCAACAGTACCATGTGAAGTGTCACTAACAAGTTATTAATGCCAACCTTAAAACATCAGGCCCAAATGTATCTGCTTGACTTCTGTAAAACCCTTTTCCAAAATCAGTCACTGAAATTTGAAATATCTTTATCTGTGAGTTAAGTGAAGCTTGTCCTTCAGAGAACATTTACTACCAACCACCAGTGATGCGAGCATGTCACGAGCATTAGAGGGTTTAATCATCTGATTTCTGCCATGTTTTCCATGCATTTATAAGAACACAAGAAGTCAAGCGGTGGATTTACATGCTTAGTGGTAATTAGTTGACCCAATTAAGTGAGCAGTAATAAGAGTAATCAGATTATTGCAGCAGATGTAGGACAAGTGGGGTTTCTGATCTTTATTGCCTTAAACTGATTACTCATAGAAGTCCGCTTTTCAAAATGTGACTTCTCTCAGCTGAGCACATGTGACCTGAACGGGTTCAACGCGACGGCGCTCTCGTCCTCGGCGCTCAGCTCTTCCTAACTCACCAGTCGATCAGACCCGTTCAGCTGCAGAAGCCTTATTTACTTTGCGTTGGTCACGCTTGTTCAGACCATCGGCCGTTTTGTTTCCAGGGCACCGACCATCAGCAAAGGTTGTACACAGCAAATCACCGTATCTTGTCTTTGTTGACCTCAGCATTGAATGTCTCTGTAAAATAAAATCTTTTTACAGTCACACAAGACCTGTATCAATATTTGTTTTTCAAGCTTGGCATTGTTTGAAGCTCCCGTTTTGAAGCAGAAGAGTGGCGATGCCCGTGGTCCAAGCAGAAAAAAAATGTTACTGAAAAAAAAAAAAAACATTACAGTGATAGCATTTTGTTTGTTCTCACAGTCCTTGATGAGTAAGAGGGATACAACTTTATTTTTAAATAAATCTTTTTTCTGTGACAAACGGCTCAGTTTCTGGATTTGTTCGACACCACAGCAATAAATATTGAGTATTTTTCTACAGAAGCGTACAGTCAGTACAGGCCACAACTGCTCAACACCGCTCACGGGACGCTGAAGGTCCCAGGAAGTCATACAAAACTGTGCTCATATGGAGTTTAGTGTGTCTGTGCAGCACAAAAAGTCCATGCTTCTTTGAGTTTAAAGTTCTTAGATGTGATCAAACTAAACACAGCCACATATTTGTGTGTCATACAAACTAATGTCACAGCACGGCATGTACATTCATTTACAGTCACTGCAGCGAGCACAGGCTTGAGGAAAACGTATGAAAAAAAAATGAACATTTCAGACCACAGATCAGACTCCACCTGGTGGCTACATTCACGCTCCCCTGGTCACTAAGATTAAGGCTTTGGATTGAGAGTTGGAGGGAAAGGATGTGTGTCACATAAAAGAAGTGATTTTATGGTCCTAACCTGTTTTGATGATGAACTTTGACCTCTTATACCCACAATAAGAGCCAGACTGAATGCACATTATAAACAAAGAGAGGGTTTGCTGTAGGCAAAGTCTCCTGAAATGTTATCTTGATTAAAAAGTTGTTTTTAAGCGTGAAATTAATGATTAACATGAATCGATCTTAGAGTGAAATCATGTGAAAAGTCAATGCAATTTGCCAGAAAAAAAAAAAAAAATCAATTATCCTTTTATATCCTAAAACAAACAGCAGCTGGAGATAAGGGAGAGCACACGTTGACTCTGGATGAATGATTTAGAAGATAAATATTGGCTCATTTAGTTGCTGGGGCTCTCTGTGAGTGTAAAACAATAAATGTGTACATTCGGGTTATTAGGTAGACTTTAGTAGTCCAGTCTACAAACACGCCGTCAGCCACATCCTGATACAGTTATGATTTGGTAAAGATCTGATTATACAGTTGACATTCATGACTACAGGAGCCTGTCGGGCTTTAATGTGAATGCGACATCCCTCTGAAACAGCACCAATGTGCACAAGATACCCTGCCTTGTGTCGTTTATTTTATTTATTTACAACAGCAGAAAATGTCATGTTTGGGAGACGACACTGAACCAGGAGAGTTGATGAGGCTCAGGATGGATGGATGGATGCTGCGCCGATTTCTGCATGTCTGCAGAGAAATGCCACCTCCCTCGTGGGAGCTTGTGCCTGAAATTAGAAACCTGAAACCAGTGTGGAAATACGAGAAGTGTGCAGGTCATCACATGACCACGAAACAACTGGCTCCAACAGGCGGTTAATTTCCAGTTACACTCTTGTTAAAATGTTTGTTCTGCCCATTTGGCCATTTTTGGACTGACGGAGGGTTGGGCAGAGTCATCATTTGGATCTGAAGATCAGAACTGGCAACCAGATGTTTTTGTCTGCGCAGCCCTGAAAACAATCAGAAGGCTCACATCAATTAAAAAAATATATAGTTCACTTCATCCAGGTAGTAACCAGCCTTATAGGACAGTTATTGTCATTAAATCACCAGCAGATGGTGACGGACACAAAGGTACAAGGACGGTCCAACTGGCTGGATCGGCCTTCTTGTCTCACGGAGAGGATCAGACCAGTCCGGCCCTCTCAGGGATTTATGGTTTGTTGCCATTTAAATGCATTAAGCACTACCCTCAAACCAAACATGACCAAAGCCGCTGCTTTTCCCACAGCTGAACAAACAACTTAAGCAGAAAAGTACTAAATTTCATCCAGCCTCACGGTTGGCGCCCCGGCAGTGAAGCCTTCGTAAATTAACTTACATAAAGCACGCAACGTGAAGTTTGCTGAAGGGGGAGACGTGATTTAAGCTCGTGATAAAACCATATCATCTGAGGACTCAGCTGATTGTAACTCAGCTTTCTGCGTGTCTCTTTTCTTCTGGTTGCAGCAGCTTTTTCCTGGAGCATTAATTGCTCGAAGAGACTATTTTGAGCTATCTTCAAAAGCAACAGTGTGCGTTATTCTAACAAATTAATAATTATTGTGTGAATAGTCTCTCTTCAGGGCACAGTGAACACTTTCAGTACATTCAAACATACTGTATTAGTTGCAGGACCTTCGTTTGGTCAGCAGGTGGCGCAGCTCTGAATGCACAGATGTTTTTGTTGGGTGGCCAGCTGATAAAGTGAGGCCGTCCCGTCTATATTTCCTATGTAAGATTCTCGGTGCAGGGGAGGTGGAGTGAGGTCACGACTCTCTCATATGACTGAACGCCAGAAATGCTGATTTTCATTCATCAGCTCAGTAAGCTGGCGCTGGCATTGAGAAGCTGAGACGGCGCCGACATAAATATTGTGCCTTTCGGTGTATACTTATGTACCTGCTCTCTCTGCCAGATGGGCCCTGTATTGATATATCCTCTCAGTAGTAATAAAAAGGTAAAACATCATTAATAATCCGCTGCTACATCAGCCACATCAATCGGTTTGACGGGCGGCGCTGCAACTGGCCTCCAGGGACCATGGGAAAAAAATAATCTGCTATGTTGTGACAAGACCAGGAGGAGGAACTGAGGTATTGTAAATCAACTCGCTGGATGAAAATCTGTTGCTTTTACAGAATTATGGACTCTCTGGGCCAGTCTGTCTCCAGTATCCTGCAGTCCAACTGTTTTAGCTCACTGAGCTCCCTCAGCTCTGGATCTCCCTGTAATCTCTGCGTTTAAATATGGAGGCATGAAAAAGCAAACTGCCCCTCCGCTGTGAAGAGACAGATTTAGATATATGTACACCAAACTGTAAAATACTTAAAACGGTGCCATGAGTGTCGTCCGCTGATCTCAGATCCCCAGTCCAGACTTTGACAGACACTGATGCCTCCGCTGGCACCTGGAGGACTGAATGTGATTGTCTGTGGAGAGACTGTAGGGAGCGTCTCTACAGTCTCTGTCCCGTCAGTCACTGAGTCAGCCTCCCCCCGACTTCCATCCCTCCCAAACCTTCCTTCTGTTCTTCCATCCGTCACTCAAAGCGCTCGTAGTGCCTGGTCTGTCCAACTCTGGGAACCATGTCCAGCAGCAGCCTGCGGCAGAAAGAACAGGAAGTTGATCAGCTTACAAGCACAACTGGGCATCAGAGTCACTGCAGGCAAACATGGCTTCACTTTAGACGTTGGTTTTTATTGAAGGCAGGAAATCATTCTGAGACTGTTGAAGACTTTCATCTGAGACTTCAATTAACTGTTTTGTTTTTTTTTGCACTTTTTTTCTGCACTTATTTGGGTGTCTGAAGTCAAAAACATAATACTGTGACGTTGCTTGGTACCGCTGAGGTCTGAATGTCTCATTCAGCAAATGGTTAAGATTTTTAGGATACTGTGACATCACAGACCTCAGATCAGGGGAGCATTTTCCAGTTTCTCCATCTTCATCTCCTCCTAACTTCACATTTTGCTGCATTTGCTGCACAGAGCTTTAACATCACTTTCAAAAGAGCCACATCCTGCAGAGGAGGGGGTGGGGCCAAGAGACTGACTCCGCCCCTAAACTTGCTGCCATGAGCGGAGCTTTTATACTGTAGTGAGCGTCAGAACTGACGAGACCAGTCTCTCTTGTGTTGTAAATTAAATGTTTCCACTTCCTTCTTTGCTTTTGATTTCAGTTCCTGGATTTTATTCATGTTTTAGTGTCTTGGGGGAGATACTGGGACAAGCTGTGGCAAGCCTCGTTTGCAGGCCAAATGTCAGCAAAACAGCTCTGACCAGCAAAACTCACACCAGGTGTTGGTTCTTGAGTATTTCATGCTCAACTCAGTTTGTTGTTGTCATTTGTTGATGCTCTTTTCTGTCCATGCCAATGAGCATTTCTTAATCCTGACCGATGTTTATGAGATAGGATTTATAACCAGTGTTTTTAGCAGGATCCATGACCGCCCATGAACGATGATGAAACATCCAACAATTCTGATTAGTAAAGATCCAAACACTGTTTCTGAATTATTTTTCACGACAGTAATAGTAAATGCTGCCTTATGCAGCACACTGGACGCAAGTCCACAAACACAACTGATTTGAAAACACTGAAAGTTATTTTTCCACTGCTGCACAGCTTCTTATTCTTCTCTTTTCAGTTTCAAACAGGCTAGAGGCCACAGTGGGTCTTTCTTCTTAGTTGTGTATGTACAGCTATGCCATCACCTTTATTTTGCTCTTTGGTCGATGGGCATAGCTCCAGGAGACAGTCTCCTTTATGGGTCGCTGCTGGTTGACTTTGTTGTTCTGTCTTTGGTAATTAGTCTCTGCTCTCCTGGCTCGACACAGGTGTGTTTAATGGTGGTCTAGTGGTGGTCGCAATCATTTGATTGGTCACGATAATTCCACCCCTGGACCATCAGATTCTCGCATCCAGCCCAGCAGTCTTGGACCCAGTCTTCGTGGGAAGGAGCTGGTGCTTTCAAAGAACCAGATTTAGGCCAGATTTACACTGCAGGGTTCACGCGACCCTAGTTTCCGATCTTCCTTTAGGTATGGATAATGGATGAATGAATGGATGCTCTCATATTGGTTTCAGCCCTAATTTACATGTGAAACTGAATCCGAAAATAATCAGATATGTGCATTTCCATCTCCCATCTGAGCGAACAGATTTAATCTTTCCAGTTAATGTGAGTCAGACATGCTTAAAAATGTGATGGTGGGAGGTGATTTACACAGCTGGGCAGGTTCTCCTCTTTCTTCTCTGCTTTAAAATGTCTTCAGCCGTTGCTGACCTCCAAGAATGTGGCTTAATTAGTATATTCTGTTGTGTCTTTCACAAATTCAAAAACAACAATGCAGACTCAGAACATCTATTGCAGACATTGACTTTTACACAACCAGCTGCCAGCATCGCTGTATAAATGCACACATGGATACTGGCTGGGGTCACTTTTACAAGATGATCTAAGCAACTCATTAAAAGAAAACGACATCATTACCAGCGTATAATCGCGTTCATTTTTAGCGCAGAGCTATCTGAGGGTTTGATGATCATTGCTGGTCTGTGTTTGTCTCCAGTCTTCACTCTTACAAACAGAAATGTCTTTAGTTTCTTTAAGTGACAAGACTGTTTCCATATCTTCTTTAAATAGTTTACACAGAAGCGCTATTCTTGAACAATTAGTCCATTCAGTCTGAACAAAAAACAACCTCAATTGTCTTGTCGTTTTTTCTTTTGCTATTCAGTCACATTGCTGACTTGCTGCCAGTTAACCCGATTAGTTTCGATTTGTTTCTCTGTTTTTTTTACAGACCAAGAGTTTTTTTTTATTTCTTGACTCAGTCCCAACTTTTTTGATATTGATATTAGCCGACATGAAAATGGACACGCACGTAAACGATACTTTCGATAGTTTCATTTGTATGAGAGCCTAGAAAAGTCATGCTTGAAAAGTATTTTTAATGCCATTATCTAGAGGCTGAAAAAGACATTAACGGGAAGAAAAGCCACTTTGTTGGGCTGAAGAGTTGATTCATGACGTTATCTGGAGACGATGAAAAGCCTTCTGCTGGTTATCAGAAATCAGTCCCTCCATGCTGGCGTGAGAAGATGGCCCTGAGACAACTGGAGCTACTGATTTAAGGAGAAACTGTCAGCTGAGAAACAGGAGAGACCTGCTGTCTGCAGCAGAGATGTCCGTCATTAAGCTTTATTTCAGCTGCTGGCTGATCAGTTGATCAGCCGCTTATCTTTGCCCACAATAACACACTTTCTGCTCTAATAATATAACTGCAAACAACAAAACTGTGTCTTGACGTCTTACGGATCCTCCCCAACAGTCAAAGCAGCAACTTTAAACTTAAAACTAAAATGAGGTACGATCAGAGGTTTGTGCGTTCCATAAATATGCCACAATCAGGCAGTGAAAGGTTCATTTAACTCGTCTCAACAAAAAGAAGATTTTTCAAAACAATGAGACGGTTAACCTGCTTCATATTAAAACTATACAACCAAAAATAAACCAGTGGAGTTGTGTCCTTTCTCAGATTTCATATCTTAGATATTTTGTCTTTGTTCTGTTTCCTTTTACCGTATTGGCCCGAATATAGGACGATATTTTATTCTAGAATCATATTCTCAAAAATGAGGGTCTTATAAAAAAATCTTATAGTCGAGGACTAGACTTTTCTGTTGTAATTACACATCTGCGCCACTAGATGGAGCTGCACCGAGGTAACCAGTAAGAATGGAGGAACCACGCAGCCAACTAGAGCAAAGGGCTTTGAAAGTTTTGTTGGAGTCCAGAATTAGTTTTTCATAGACTGAATTATTTATGTTGTTTTTGAATAAAACTCGACTTTAATAGTTTTGCAGTTATTGAACGACATGGTTGTAGCTTATTCAGTCATAGTCTCAGATTTGAAGAGAACACAGTTTATTCAAATAATACCATACCTTGATCTTAAATAACATGGAAATCTGGACACGCAAGTATGGTACCTGTACTTCCTAAAAAAGATTAAATCATTAAAATGTTTAACAATACAGCAGAATGTTATCTCTGTGGGAGTTTTTTTTTTATAGCAATTGTACAATAAAAAAAATGTTTTATGAATAACCTCATTGCTTTCATCATATTTTTATTTTCTCAAAATTATATTTAAAAAAATAGGGGTCGTCTTATAGTCAGAGTTCGTCCTATATTTGAGCCAATACGGTAAATACTGGAATCTAGATTATTTGCGAGCAATTCCACTGTTTTAACGTAACATCTCTGTATTTTCAAGGGACACCCACGTTAATGAAAAATGAGCAAACTGTGTTTTAAAATGCAACTAAATTATCCAAATGATTGTTTCTCGACCTCAGAATATCAAAAAAAAAAAAAACCTTAAATGTATTTGTAAATCAGTTTTTCACACGTTCTCGTCACTCACTTGACTCCGTAGGCGAAGATGGTGAGGCCGATGAGGACCCCTATTGTTCCATCCAGGTACCACACCTTGGGCTCGTGCTTGAACACCTCGGCACTGATGAGGATTGAGAAGCCCATGATCCCCCCGACGAGCGAGTTGAACCCTGCAGGAAAGAGGAACAACACCCAAAAACAGCCTTGATTTTTCATTCAGATGCGAGCAACACAGTGTTCGGCTGACAGGAGGCTTTTTAATGTGCCGAGCTGGAAATCAGCCCAGAGGGAACTGCTAAGAGTTCAGAGCACGTATGCAGTTCACTGCTGTGGTCTCTGATGGAGGACTAAGGAGGAAACGCTGTAACGCGTGGTTGAAATGCCTCTAATGTCTGTCACATACTGGATGGTCATCTAATTAAAGCTAGAAGTACAAGCACAGCACGTGAGGGGAAAACAACCTGCCTGGGGTCTTTGTTTTGTAAATGCAGTACAGCAATATGTCACACTGGAAGTCACGGACGCTGGGAAATGTATACGCTGCGTGTTAATTAAAAAGTAAAAGAGAGAGCTTGTCGTGATGTGCTCGTGTTAGCCTGGGTGTACCCCTACCATCGGTGATAAGAGCTCGGCTTGTGAGGACTTTGCCCAGCATGAACTTGATCACAGCCAAGATGATGCACGCCAAACCACTGACGATGGACACGCTGAACAGGAAGTCATCCTGAGAGAGGGAGAGAGAGACGGAGAGAAGGACATGCTTGTGACTTACTTCTGTTTGTTTTGTGGTCGCGTCATGGCTGTCTTTACCAAAAACCAGCACATTTATCACCGATCTGATGTTCTGAATGGATAGAGGCAGACAAAGAGCCAGTATATCTGCATTGTGTCCCCTTTTTTCTGTACAAGCTTTTATGTGGGCATTTTGGATCAATCCGTCATCTAAAGATTATCTCTAACTGCTGACAACACTGCGATGACTCAATAAAGCTGCACCCTCCCTGCAGCGTTCAACTCAGTGCTGAAGGTTCTTCGTCGCAACCCTCCAGTCTGTGCAGGAGGCAGCCCTGTTTCAGCGCTACACCACATTTTCAGGCCACGCTGCCCTCTGAATCAAACCGGCACAGATGCTCCCATCCTCTCTGAAACTCCCCACATCCTCCCTCAACTATTTTCTCCAATTACACTCCACAAATGGCTCCCCATAGTAACATTTAATTGCAAAAATCTCCTTATGTGTCCTCCTGGCTTTAAAGAAATCGGAGATCATCTTGTTGTTGTGTCTAATTAACACCTGAAATGTCGAAGCACAAAAGATGGATGGATAGAGGAGGAGAGATGGCGGAGAGGGAAGAGAAAGAGAGCTGCAGAGCATTCGGTGCCTCTGCGGCAGCATTAATATTGTACTATGGCCTTCGAGCCATGAAAAGCTACTTTGGCAGACTCAGACATCAAAGAGGATGTTAGGAGGAAACCTCAGTGAGCTGCAGAGAATCGAGTCGTTGAAGAAGTGATCCTAATGCTCTTTTCTTTCTCTTAAATGGATAAAAAAAAAAGAGCAGAGCCACATATTTAATATTGGATCTGCTTATTTAAAGTGAGTTTATTAGTTAACCTGTTTAATGCTTTAATAACTGTTTAGTATTGATCCTAGATGTGGTTACATGTGGGATTCCACAAGGATCAACCTTAGGCCTCCTTCTACCTCACACATGTAAATGACATGACGTCTCCATTTAAAGTTTATATACAGTCATGGAAAAAATTATTAGACCACCCTTGTTTTCTTCAGTTTCTTGTTCATTTTAATGCCTGGTACAACTAAAGGTACATTTGTTTGGACAAACATAAAGATAACCACAAAGATTGCTCATAAGAGTTTTATTTAAGAGCTGATATCTTACCATTTTCCATGGTTTTCTTGATTATAACCTAAATCACTTAAGTTTTTACATCAATAGCTATGGCGTTGTACTGCCAAAAACACTGCTTTTATGCATTCAGTGTTTTCTTTTCTGTCTGTTTTAGTCACATGATGACGTTTAGTGGTACCAGGTATTAAAATGAACAAGAAAGTGAAGAAAAAATGGTGGTCTAATAATTTTTTCCATGACTATATTTGACTGTATACTCTTTCAGATCACATTATGAAGCCTGAAATAGATTTACAAGTAACCAGTTAAGTTTCAAGAGACAAAAACATTTAAGTTCTTGAACATGTTAAAGGTGAAAATTGTTGAACGGTTCTAACATTTAAAATATTTTGGAGTGTATTGATAAAAGTCTACACAATTCAGTTTTTCTTTTTTTTTCCCTCTCTTCTTTGTTCTCAGGTCAGTAAATGCATCATATGGACAGCACTTTTTTTTTTTTTTTTTTTTTTTTTGCAAGAGTGTTCAGACGCTGCATCAGTGGTGCTTTTGTGCAGGTCAGTTAAGCTCGTCACGGGGCCTCAGTCAACAGGAAGAGCCTTAAGTGCTGAAGTCTTTCATTGTGAGTTCAAATACCCTAAAGACAGCCGTCTGCTCAGGCTGTGAGCTAAATATAACTCATGGAAGAACAGCAAACGTTAGGGACAAAGAACCTAATCCAATATTTTAAAGAGCATCAGCCTACTGGTGCACAATGATATGAAGCTAGTAGAGCTATCGATAATGGTTGATAATGTTACCTTATACACCTGATTATAGCACTTAAAAAAATAGCTGGACTCTGAAAAAATTAGGGAATTGATGGATAATAACTTTAAAAAAAAACTGGTATTAGAAAGTTGTGATCGTTCCAACATGAGTGAGGCGTTTGAGGACCAGCTTGTCAAGATTACTTGTCATAGTCCAAATAAAGTAATCTTGTTTTTTTTTTTTTATACAAGCCAAGACTTCAAAGTTTAAATTAGAATCTAGTGTTAAAAAAAAACTTTCCTGAAGACAAACTACTAAAATATTGATTCATATAATGAGGAGCATCAACAGTACATAAATCTGAAAGCAGCAGCTTTGACAGGTTTTGTTTTTCAGCCTGCTGAAATAAACAGTGTCATTCTGTAAGTCTGTTTTAGTGAGAAACCCCTCATGAGTCTGTAAATTAGTCTCTAACGAAGATGTGAAATATGTCTCTGTCAAGCAAGCAAACAAGCAGACACACGTGAGCTTCAGACAAACAGACACCGTCTAAAATATGAAAGGAGAATTTATGATTTACAGCTAAAGATTTACAGATTTACAGCACCTCTCAACCTCATTATTAACAAACAATTCTTCCCTCATGCATTTGGATGTTGTTTTTGTTGTGATTTTTGTCTTTTTTTTTTTGTAGATTAAACAACAACACAGAACGTGTTTGTCAAGAAACGATGAGCGTAGATTTAAACCTGTCTTTCCTGCATACAGTTTTTAAATATGAAAACCTCTGTTGGGGTTAAAAGCCTTTCACTAATGCCTGCATGGAGAGAGCACTTTTGTTTTTGAATCTAACTGACATTAATTGGGCACAAAGGAGCAGAGCGGGAGCAGTCAGGTGTCAAACCAAACATCCTCCTCCACATGTTTCATCCCTCCAACCCATCACACCTCCCGTCCCGACTCCTGCTTAACCTAACCTGCATATTTAAGCAGCTGCTTACCTCATTAACATTTCATAGAGAGGAAGAAGAGGAGGAGGGGGTGAAAGTAACCCTCATTTCCAACTGTGGCGCACTGAGGAAAGCTGTGAAGCGTGAACAACTATATATAACCGCACCAGAAGCCAGTCTGGTTCAACCCGAGCGAGTGACAGAAGAGGGGCAGGTTGACAAAGAGAGAGACAATCTGTCTGCTCCGTCGCTCCCACTTTCTGCTTTTGTTTATGCTCTGGAGCTCGCTGTGCATCAGGTCCGTCTGTCTCCTCCGCTGCGGTCACAGATGAATAGAAAGGAATAAATCAATAAAGGATCTGAAACACTAATTGAGTTTCTAGCCTGAGTGAGTTGGAAAAGCTCTCTCAGACTCATGAAGTGAGCTTTTCCCATGATCCCCTTGATCTGAACCTGATCAAGCAATATGAAATGATTCATTAAAGTAGATTAATTAGATGTCATTGATAAGGTTAATTCAATAACTACTTTTCAGTCTGAGGTTGTATCCACAGAGCCAGCTGTTGTAGATTTTTGTTATTTCTAAACAGTTTTGTAAAATTGCAGAAACATACGTTTCAGAATTATAATCCAAATCATCGTTTTCTTCATCACACAATGAGAAATTGTTGGTCAGATGAGATGTGGTGACAACAGGACTCACTACTCTCTCACCCCATGCATGGTCATAACGTTACCAGGACAACTTACAAATATGTTGAAGATGCTTGTTTGGCTCAAATATGATCAGGGTTACTTTGGAGGGATAATCTCAGACAGTCCTTGAGTTGTACAATACGTTTGCCAGGATGCGCATAAAACACCACAGCTAAAAACACATTTTCACATTGAGATTTTGCAGTTTCATTGTTTCCTTTTCTTCCAAATCAATTAATTGACCATTTGCACAGAAATCATTTGTTTGAAGAGCTTCAGAATTCAGCAACAGATAAACAGTACTGGGGAAAGTTACCAACAATCTCCTCGTGGTGTCAGTCAGTGGACTTGTTTCTAGTTTTCTTGTACTAGTTTTCAGTACTGGAAATCTTTACAGATCTGGTATTAAACAAACTGCATTAGTTTGGTTTAAGTCATATTTATCTGACGGATTCCAGTTTGTTCACTTGTTTGTTCACACACTAGAGAAGGTCATGGTGTTCCTCAGGGTTCTGTCCTCAGACCGTTACTTTTCCCTCCATATATGCTTCAGTTAAGTACTGTTGATATTCAGTTACATCTACACATGAAGCCTGATGAGACCAATAAACTGGCTGGATTACAAACATGTCCTAATGACACTAAGACCTGAATGATAATGTTAAGTTTCTGCTCCTAAGCCCAGATAAGGCGAAGGTTGTTGTACTTGGACCAGGACAGTTCAGAAATAGACTGTCTAGTCACTCTGGATGCCATAACTTTAGCATCTGGTGCTGCTGTGAGGGACCTTGGAGTTATCTTTTATCAAGATTTGTTCCTTTCAATCAGTGGTCCCCAACCTTTTTGTAACTGCGGACTGGTCAACACTTGAGAATTTTACTGCGGACCGGGGGGGCGGGGGCGCTTACATTACGGCAATAACATAGCATGAGTATAACATCAAAGTCTCTGGTAACATCCTCTTCACCCATTATTTTGCTAGCTGGGTTAAATTTTGGTGCTCAAGTGACCTAGATGTAACCTAGAGAATCTGGTCATTTTTCAAAATAAAAGATGTTTCAAAATAAAAGCTCGTTCAGACTCATATAATAAATAAAACTAAAATGGCCCATTTTTTTTTGCGTCGCCTGGTACCAATTGATCCACGGCCCGGTACCGGTCCGCGGCCCGGGGATTGGGGGACCACTGCTGTAAATGACACAAACAACAAGTTTCTAGAACTGCTTCTTCCACCTTCTCAACATTAGTTACACTCTCCCTTCTCCTGTCATCCCTGGTGACTCAGTCTGGTTCTGCTACAATTTTGTTTGTGTTTTTGTTCAGTTTTTTTTTCCTCTCCTGTTAGCTGGTTGTTGTTGTTGAGGATAAAGTGCATTAAACTGACTTTCTGATGCTCAAGTGAAATGACTCATTTAAGTTTAATCATGGAGAATGGAAATAAAAATTATATTTTCCACATGTGTCTGCTAAAATGTATTTTTTAAGAGAATAGTCCTTCGTGCTATAAAGTTCAGATATGATCATTTGGAGATGCCAGTCACTGATATCAGCTCCTCAGTCTTCAAACACTTGTCAGCAGTCTGATGACCTGGGGAAAATTTGCAGCAGTTTGATAGTTATGAATGTAAAACTGAATCTTAAAAACACATCATCATGCAATATGGGTAAATGCAGGTGACAATTATGCTCCGAACTACACCAGTGAGAGCGAGATCATCAGGCAGAAAGAGGCCTGAACGGTAATAATCTCTATTATCATTTCACTCAGACATATAAAGCTCCCATATCTACTTCTCTTCATCCTGTTTAGGTCCTGAGATGCGTTTCTACGGTGGAGAAAATTGCCTAGCAACGGGGTGATAATGTTATTTGGAGAAGTGTCGATGCCCTTGGGTCTTCACACCTGAGATTTCTGACATTCTTCATCCAGCAGCAACAACTCTGTTTACACTTCATTTCCACACCACACACACACACACACTGTAAATGGGGAAAATAAAGCAGGATTTTGTGAAAACAAATCAAAGTTGCAGCACAATTGTATTTGTTTTCAGGCCAATGAGTCATAAGTTTCATTCAGTTTTCCCCTCCAGGAACTAACATGCAGCACTATTAGCCTGACAACTGAGCTCTTACACCTGAAAAATGAGTAATCACCTTTTTTTTCCTTTCTTACATCAAGTTTCATTTGTTTGATTCTTTTATATACTTTTTCAAGGCTTTGCAGACACTTTTATAAAGCACGCACAGACAAGAAGCCCCCTATTGTGTGGCATTTGATTGAATATTGCAGGCCTTGAAAACGTCCTCGTCGAGGAACAAGAACACGGTGTTTGACTAGTTAGCGTTGGGCTTTTTTCCACATGACAATTTCAGAGTCTGATTTTCTCTTTGCTCTTCTCTCTGTGGTTTGTTTGCTTGCTGACTTTATTTTAAAGTCAAAATGTCACCCACATGATCTCGATAAGGCATATTTTCACTTGAATGTTTAAGACTGCAGGGGCGAGTCCTTTTAAAGGATTTAACAGCCATAAGTAGCAAAGGGATGCGAACCGTCTAACATTTATAACACTAACAGTTTATTCTGTTTGAACTTAACAATTTTAATAACAATTAAAATAGCAATAGCATCCAAAAAAAAAAGGGTCAGAACAGCTGCGGAGCAAATCTTTCATCTGTTCAGAGCAGGACTGGAACCACCAGCTGTCCAATGAGCAGAGCCACTGGATGGTCAAAGCTCATAATATGATGTCCTGTTGGATCCGGCGCCGGTTCAAAAAGTCAGAACGGGACAGAATCTACCAGCCTCATGCAAATCACATCAGTGATAATAATAATAATAACTGTCTGGCCGTTGTTTGTGTTGGATGTTATGAAGCGCAGATATCATCAAATACAAGCACAAAGACAACTGTTTTTTTCTAATTTTAAAACCCTCATCTCTGACAGACTGTTGGCACTACGGCAAGAAGAGGAGTGTCCTGCTGCTGGCTCAACAAAGTGGTTATTACTCTCTGGCAGAGCTTTAAAAATAACTCCAAATTCCACTGAAAAATCTGATTATGTGTTCAACTTTTGGCTTCGGTTCTGCAACTCGAGTTCATTGAAGTGAACAAAAATGTTGAGTGACCTTGTTTAGCCGTCCAGCTGTCAGCAGCTGGATAGTGTAAAGGATGAGAACGTCTTTAGACCGATTTTTCTTTTTCTCTCCCTGAATGGATAGCGTTATTTGTCTGGTATGGTATGCTTTAATCCAAAGCTCTCGTCCATCTACCGCATGAATCCTATTATCACCGGTGCGCTGCAGCCATTGCCATGTATGACGTTATTAACTTGTCCTTTTATCTATTTTTTTTTATGGTGTATATTTATTCATTATGGGCTTTGTGCTGATGAGAATGTCTGGCAAAATCTTTGCTCTGTTTACATAAATACAATTTGAGATTCACCCTACTAACAGGTATGTTGAGCCTGATACTTATCAGGACAATTGAGTGTGGTTGAAAAGACTCTCACCACTTCAGGAAGCAGTTTGGTGGCCAGGTCATGGATGGCTTTGCCCAAGATGCACAAGGATGACAGGATGAAAACCACACCCAGGATGGCACAGGCGCTAAAGAAGAGAAAGGGAAAAAAATCAAGTAGTCATAACACAGACAGAAAAAAAAGAGAACAATTAGCTGAAAGACAATCTTTATCTTTAAGCTTTACCTGTAACATTCAATATGAATATATGGGTTTTATTTATATATGGGTCCTATTTATTCCCATTAATATTAAGTAACGCGAGATTAATGCACACACGTTTCTGAAAATATGACCCTCGGCCAATAAATGTATTGACAGTCATTCAGTGTGGGAAAGACATGGCGACAGAAAAGGGTCTTATAAATGGCAAGTTTAGCTTTAAGGTGCTTCCAGATGGGTCTGTTGACAAGGAAAAAGGTTATTTGTATTTGCTGTCGCTGGGAATTCAGTTACCACCGCAGGACGCTGTAAAGATAGTTTCACATCTGACATTCCCTTGTTTTTTTTTTCTCTTTAAACTTTAATAGCGTCATGAAAACGGCACCGATTCCAGGTTGGTATCATTTTGTAGATATAAGTATGCCAGATATTTGTACCAGATACCTATAGTGTCATCAACCCTCCAAGCTCAGTGATTGTGGCTAAAACTCTAAGGAACAGCGCTGAATGTCCTTCTGAGTACCTGCTGCTGCTGCTGTGGAGTTTAGGGACCGTCAGCAAATTACTGCGGTCAAGCAGCAGCCACGACAAAATACATTAAGAAGCTGATGAATTAAGCCCCCAAAAAGTACGGCAGCATTGGTGGACTTCCGGTTTTCAAGGCTTGAAAAAAAATAATAAAGCAGATCCCCGTGATCCTGTATAGGATAAAGTGGGTATAGATGATGGATGGATGGAAAAACAGAACATTAAAAAAAATTCCATTAATATGCGATTAATCGCAAGTTAACTGTGAAAATCTTTGAATTAATCGTGGTTAAAGAATGTAATCGACTGACAGCCCTAATATATTTACAACAAACTCCATTAACTACTGTGATGGCACTTTTCTGCTATCATAAGAGAACATAAGAGGTAAATTATGGTCTGACTTAAAGAGTGCTCGTCTCTATGTCTAAACTATTTTTAATTCATTTATCCAGCACAAACTTAAGATAATTGAATTATTCCAGAATATTCCAACTGTTTAGCTAACACATACAGTATCTGTGTTCATCGTGCTACATTAGTGTCAGAGTCTCCACAACAACGGCTCCACCAGGCATTTATTTATCTATCAGAGGGTTGTTCACTGAACAAATGCATCAACATTCTGCTCACAAATAAATCTAAGTTTCAAAAAATGTCTTTTTTGTTTTTCCTTTTTTCAATTTTCTTATACTTGCATGTACATCTTCAAAAATCTCCACCCTCGTATTGTAAGATGTAAACATTTGATTTAATCTGTATGATTAAGAATATTAAACAACTTCACTCTAGTAAAAGCAAAAATATACATACATCATTGTGAAAATGGTTAGAATAAAAGTAGCACTGCCCCCAGCATGCTTGTCCACTCGATTGGATAAAAGTACATTTTTCTGCAAGCCTAAACAGTCTTTAAGGACAGATAATATTCATACAGATGTACAGATGCTCTGTGAATAATGATTTGGAAGAAATAGACACCTTTATCCAATTAAGAAAGTCTAGACAAACAAGAATCAGCTGGAGCATCTGCCCGGGTCATGCATCACTAACAGGGTGTGTTCAGTCTGAAGGCTGTCCTCGAGTCATTTATTCAGCTCAGGGTTTTGACTGGATGAGGTAACCAAGGCAACACCCAGCATCCCTCTGGGAAGTCCACAGCAGGACACGAGCGCACACGCTGACACAGTAGCATCATCATCACATCATGGAGGTCTGATTCTCCCCAACAAAACAGCGAAACCACCAGTGACTGCTTCCAGCAAAACTTAGTTTCTGTTTAACTGGACACGGAGGAAACACGGGTGAGATCTAGTTTTAATAGTCATCATCATCATCATCAAATATTACTGATGACATTCAAGAGTTTTTTTCTTTCTTCCAAAAGAGCTCAGCATTTCGTTTGGAAACAAAAGGCTTTAATTTGTCCTGCTTTGTTACTTCAGGCATGTTACCTTGGCAACCGCCCGGCTCTTGAGCATTACCGTTCAACCACGTCTCCTTCATCAAACACAGACAGATTTTTTTTAAAAAGTAAGAAGAACAGCAAAGATCATCTGGCTGTGCATTAATGTTTTTTCTCCCTGTTGTCTAATAAACAAGCACAAATAAAGGTATATGCCTGTAAAAATCCACGTCTGTTTACGCGCGATGACATCACAAGGCTGTTGTTTCATGAAAATGAATCCTTGCTGCTGTGTTTCAGAGCGTTTGTGACCACGGAAGGGAGTCTGAGCAGCTCCCAGGACAGACGGTCTCCAATTAGCAGGAGCAATGACATAATCAAGGCTGGATGTGTGTGGATCAGTTAGCGTGAGCGCTCAAATATCAACGTACTTGGTTGGTCCTTAAACCAAACATTTGGTTTATTCCATCTATTTAACCTCAGTCGCTCTTTTTGATAGTTTTATAAATGCTTCAACAGACATTCTGTCTAACCTACAGTTACTGAAAAACAAAATAAACCTATTCATATGAATGTAGTTAGTTTACACCAAAGGGTCCTTTTAAAAATTAAAAAGGTTTACTTTCTTGATTCAATTTGTTTCAGGTCCAGATTTGATTTTTTTCAGATATTTTAAATGTGTTGTGAGTTGTGGGATTACATTAACATTACCTTTATTAACATATAAATCTGGGATTAATCTGATTACACCGTCTCATCAAATAAATAAATAAATAAATAAGTAAAAATACACGGGAATATTTTGTTGGGCTGCCAACGAAGCCTGGATTACAGTTCGCATTCACCTTTTGATCACAACGTACATTTATTTGCATCCAGAGTCTGGACTGACGATGGGACAGTTGGACTGCTGGATGAAGTCTTCTCAGAGGTTTTCACTGAGATCCTCCCTCCAAATTTTAAAGAGTTATTATTGGACAGTTCTTTAGCCAGTTTTACCAATTTTAGCAGTATTTTTATTTATTTTCCTTGATGCTGAATAATAGTGACTGTTTTTAAAAACAGCAACATTATTCCCACAACCAACAGGATGCGTCATCCTGTCATGGTTATTCATTCATATTAAACATATCAATCACTGTGCTTTTCCAATGAGAGGATTTAATCTATTTGCTTACAAAAACAAGGTGGTTACTAATTTTTTCTCCAGGTAGTGTATATTTGACCATTTTGTGTCTTAAATTCTTTAAATGCTGCACAGTTAAAGTGTATACTACAACGACTGATAAGACACAAACCTTTTATCTGTGTAGACGTAGACCCGGACCCTGAAACTTAAGGGAGTTACCTGCAGCTATTCGATTAAAGTATACAGACATTGTCTATTTGCATGCGGATTAAACAGATGGTTTTATGAAAATAGCCAGCAGCTTCCACTTGTGATGTTTGAGCTCTGTCAATCAAACCCAAAAGCAAATAAGCAACTGAGATCCTTCCTCCCAGGCCGGGAGGAGCTGCATGAATCATGAATTTGTTCCTAAAACACGCTGGAACTCTAAAAGACTGTCAATTAACAGGTGGTCTGCTCGATTGTTGAATTTATGTTTTTCTGTGTGACCGTCTCGTCTCCAGAGGAAATGATCTCATCTGGCGTTTCTACTGCAGCTACTTCCTCTCTCTTTCTCTCTCTCTCTCTCTCTCTCTCTCTGTGGGAATCAACCAGACACCCCAGCAGGAAGGACGGTGGCCATGAGATTCGTTTTGTCTGATCCATTCTGCAAAAGCTTGCTTCTGATGTTTGGGGTTTGATGATAACCTCAATATCATTGCCCAGTAAATTTAGCTCCTATTCTTTCACTTTTTTTTTTTTAGCCGTCTGCTCATTATCAGCTCAGTGACCGTTCAGCGTCTCATTCATCATGTGCTCCTCTCAGCCAGGAGGAGAGGAGATGGAGGCACTGGTCTGAGATCAGTCCCAGTAGGCAGATGGAGCTGGAGAGGCCTGACACACTTCTCTCCAGGAAAGCAGATAACAAACACATTAAGCACCGTGAACTCACCATGAACACACATAGAAATTTAATTTTCACTGCCTTAAATCAAATGATATATATATGTATTGAAATCAAGGTATTGGAAATGTGTGCAGAGATTCATATTTAACTGTGAATGAATCATTTAGTTGTCTTTGTGGATCTGGGTTAAAGGTGAAAGCACTTACATGTACTCGCGGTGTGCTGAGTGGACAGCTGCTGCGTTGCTGTACCGCCACAACACAATGACGGAGGAGAGCACATCCAGCGTGGCATCAAACTGCAGAGTGAAGACAAAGACGTTTTACATTTACCTCACCGCACTGCCAGCAGTAATGACCATGTGGAGTTCGTACACTGAACCTACCGCAAATCCAAAAGCCGAAGCACTGTGGCGCATGACGGAAACAGCTAGAGGGAAAAGAGAAGAAAACAAACTTTTACCTTCATGGTGCAGATGACAAATACCTGTTTATTGTTCTTATATAAACTGGCAAGAAAAATATGTGAACCCTTTGAAATGAAGTGGTTTCAGCACTGATATTATCTTCACCTAAGCCACAATAATAAACAAATTTGATGACTGAATATGACCGTGAAGGACAATGAGGACATCTTTGAACAGTCTACCGTCAGGATGACTGAACACCATGGAGGAAGCTGGTGGTCATGCAAGAAAACCTTTGCACATTTCGCTCCATTGCCTGAAATCTGACAAAGATCACATTGGCAATGACACTGAATAAACATTTTGTGGATTCATGAAAAAATAGTTCAGTTGTTGGGAGACGAATATTTAGCATTATTTTGTCAGCTTACCACTGACAAAGCATCAGAGCAACAGGGAAGTATGGCGGAGGGAGCATCATGATTTGGGCTTTCTTTGCTGCAGCAGAGCCTGGACCACTTGTCCTCATCAAGCAGAAAATAAATCTCCAAGTTTATCAGAAATATCACACGGATAATGTCAGGGTGGCTGTTACTAAATGCGTAACTCGTTACACAAGGCAGTACAAACTTGCCATGTCCTTTTTTTAACACACTTTGTGTGTTCTTTGTGTGTTTAAGCACCTTGTGTTTGTCAAGCATTGTGAAGATCACATTTCATGGCAAATTAATACAGAAACTCAGTTGAACCCCACGGGGTTTACGCCATATAAGGAAACAATGCCAAACCAGAATACAGTCGCTGTGAATCACACCAAGGTGTTGCATATCTCCTGCGGTCTGACTACAGATTAGGACACACTGACTGGGTCCTTTCCCGCTTCACTGCAATGAAAATAACTGAGAGGATCATTTATATCTTCTATTAGCTTCCAGATGGGGCATAAAGTACAGTGTTGACAAAGGCAGTTCAATCTGCATATCATTTGCCTGCATTTGGCCCGATGATCGTTATCTAAATGTGTTGAAACCAAACACTGAGCACAACAGCAACACACACACCTGCAATAGGAAGGGATGATTAGAGGAGGAAGAGCAGATACAGAAGAGTAAGATGCAAGTAGATAGCGGGGAGGAATCCTCCTCCTTGGGTTATTTTTAGCAAGACTCACAGGGGGCGAGTACCCCGCCTCAGCCCTGCATGCAGAAACAAAGCTCCTGGTGTCTGTCTCTCTACACTCTCCCCCTTTAGCTGCTCACATCTTTTCTGCTGCAGGAATAGTAAAGTCATTCCTTTCTTCTGTCTCCTTATCCCTTCAGCCCCCCACCCCCCCAACCACTGTTTCATCTACATTCAGTTGCTCTCTCCAACCTGAAGACACAATATACCGCTCCCCTGCTACGGCAAAGACCTAAAGTGAAAACAGGGGCCGATGCTGCATTCACGTTCTCTCTCAAACAGCGGGGCACAAATACACCTCCCATGAATACAAATGAATGGACGGGATCTTTTTAAGACTCCGGAAATCTGCACAGATGCAGCTTAGATGTGTCATCCACTAAATGAACAATGCAGATCTTTAAAACTTAAAAAGGCCACTCCAACCAAAGCTTATTATGTACTTTATTCAATTTCGGTGAGATATATAGATTAAAAAGTGCTTCTTATAAATAAAAAACACTTTGTATCAAACGCAATTAAATGTGAGTCTTCGAGCTACTTCACAATTCCTTGCAAAAAGATCATGATCAAGAGTAACTGATCTGGACAAGAACAGAACCCAGGCACCCAACCAAGATGGCTCCAAAGACACAATGCAGGATCCTCAGTGAGGTAAAGAAGATCCCTCCGGTAGTGGCTAAACACTGGAAGACATCACTGGAACCAGCCAACATCTCCCCTGATGTGTCTGTCATGAGTAAGGCATCGAACAGGCAGGGTGTTCACCTAAAAAAGGACATTACTCAAAGAGCACCTTGGCGATCTACATCACTACTGCAAAAAGGTTTTAAGGAGAATCTGAACAATTAGTTCAAGAGAGTCAGTAATGGCAGATATCCTCCAGATGTACTGAAGCAGGTCTGTGAAGGGGAATGTTAAAAAAATATATGCCGGTTTAATGCAGAGCTACCAAAAGCACCAAATGGAGGTTCAATTTCAGAAATTATGTTCAGAAAGCACCTGTTAAACGAGCAGCAGTATCCATCATGTCATTAAACATCCAGGGTGGATTTGTTATGCTCGAAACAAAAAAGTCAACACCTTCAAAGAGACAACATCAAGGAAAAACTGTCAGCTAGTTGTTGTGAAAGCAAATAAAGGCAGGACAGTGTAGACAACACATTACAGGCATGAGTGAGTTACCCACAGTTCCAGAGTACAACCACCTTAAGAGGATGTACAGATGACTTTACAGTGGTGTGACTTGGAAACGTGACCCCTGTATGTTAAGGGAGTTAATTGTTTGTGCTTTCGTCAGTGTAACTAATGAGTGTGTGTGTGTGCCAACTGCTGCCGTCACCTGTCAAAAACAAGGACAGGTGTACCCCTCCGTAAATAGGATACAGCTAAAAAGAAAACAATGTGTTGTGTTTGATGTACTCCCACTCTGCATTATCAGTTATACGTATGACGCCAGACGACAGGGAGACACCGCGAGTGACACATTAAAAATGCAAGGACAGATGCACTGATAAACTGCATTTGAAAGGCGGGACTCAACTAAACTATATTCTGTACATCCAACTACGCTGTAAAGGATGAATTACCGTTCAAGTCACCGATGGCTCACATTTAATCGTTTGAAGAAAACTGAGTTCTAGTAAATGTCTGACTCTCAGAAACGATGTGCATGTTCATTGGAAGTGACACAAAGCCACGTTGCATAAGCTTAATAATGAAATTCACATCAGTATATGTAAATATTTATCCTACTGTCTTTACTGATAAACACTGGGGTAATAACTAAGCAGTTCAATCTCAAGAAATACTCAATATCTGTTTTTTTAAAGACTGTTTTAGGCACTAGTGACCTTAGTAACCTAGTGGAGAGAGACAGGGACAGACAGACAGCAGAGGCTGAAGGCTGGGAGTTGAACCTGCAACCGCTACAGGAAGAATACAGTCTCCATACATGGACCACCTGCTCAAACTGAGCTACACAGGTGGGCTAAACAGCTGGGCTAAACAGGTGGGGTACACACCAACTCGACTGCTGCTAGATTTTGAAGTAAGGAATTCATTTTGGGGGACATTTTTAATCATTTACTCACCTCGGTTTAAAATTAAAAAAAAACTTTTTATAAAAGAGGTCTAGATATTTAAAATAATCGCTTCGTCTGTGCTTAAAGTAAAGAAATTGTTGCTGAAGTTCACTACCACCTCTAAAAAAAAAAAGAAAACACGACCTTGTCACTATGTTTGGAGGTGACCATCTTTGCGAATATGAGATTCAAGCTGGTCTGGTTTCCAGGGTATTGTGACATCACAGACCCAGATCAGGAGCAGAATCATCCAGCTTGTTCACTGCAACTAAACTTCAATTGAAAATCATGATGCATTTTCTGAACCTCTTCTTTGCTCTATTTGCTTTGATATTAACACTAAATTGTCTTATGAATCAGAATCGATATGGACTTTTTTGTCAATATGCACAAGTACAATAAAGTCGTCATTTAGGTTCACCAAACACACAGAAGAAATCAAAATGATATTGCACTGCCAGTATTTGTCTCATGTTTTGTATTCCAGTTTATAAATACCACTTCTAATTAGTTTTCTTTCCACCATGACAAAAACAATCGATTTTCATTGCATTTGCCCAGTTAAAACCATAGTATTAGATTGCACTTAAACATCTCAGTCCAAATGAAAACGAACGTCTCCCAGTTGGAATAACACATCCAGATAACGCAGTTGAACAGTTGATCTGTTTAACAGGTTTATTCAATCGTTGTTTGTTCATAATTGTGTCTTTAGGTTCAAGTGTCTTAGCTTTCACATTTATACTCCCACATAATCATTCACTCAAAACCATTTGCTACATTATGAAGTGAGCAGACATGTACCTGAGAGTACAACACTGAATCAGTACCTTTAAGTTTTGTAAACTTAAGTCTTAAGACAGCTGAAAAGTTTTCATTCTCCAGTTACTTCCATGCAGTCACCTTTCTTTTTAGTTTTTAGAGATCTGTCTTGGACAGACACCCCACAGATCTGCATGGAGAGGCATGCCTCCCGCCTCCCGTCCATTCATCCTCCCTTCCTCTCTTCCTTGCTCCCTCATTAGGAGCAGAAAGAAGAAATGTTGTATATATAAACGTGCTGCAGCTCTGCGGTCGTCGAAGTTAAACCCAGTGATGGCTAATTGGTTCCCAAGGAAGCTGGATGAATGTCAGCAGAGATGTAGCTCGTTCATTCTCTCTCTCTCACACAGAGAGAGAGAGAGAGAGAGAGAGAGAGAGTCGAGGTCTTCTCATTTCCATTTATGTTTCTCCTCGATCCTTGTCACATCTGACAGGAGAGAAAGGAGAACAGAGGATAAAACACCATCTGTGCGCTCTCGTTTTTTTTTTTTACTGTTGAGTTTTGCATTTCAGTTAACCAGGGTGTTTTTTTTTTCTCTGTACGATAATTGATGGAGTGTGTATCACCGCGCTGTTGTATCAATCTATACGGAAGAGCTAAATTACATTTTTATTCAGTCAGTAATTCAATTCAGTTGTACTGGCAGTCAACACAACAGGAGCTGGTGCTGACATTGGGATTGCCTTGACATTTTTTTTTTTTTAAAGATGAATAAAAAATAGGCTGTTTGCTTTAATATCTCGTAAACAGCCTGCTTTAGACACACTTTTGATTTAAACATTTTACTACACACCTTGATAATATTCCAAGTTTAGCAAAGCTTATGACAAGCACTTCCCCTCTTGACTGCCAGTTTTAATGGGTCAAGAGTTTATCACCTGCTCACTTTCATCAGCTCTGAAAGAGTTCAGGTATGTGTCACATGTGACTTCACTCCTCAGCTGTGACTTGTCCCATGGAACATATCAGTTTTCTCACCCCGGTGTGCGCGGCAGAGTCTTTGAGCTACACCTGTCTGCCCGTAATAAAGTTCGCAGGACCCAATGCTGCCCGTACGTCACGCTGAAGCAGAGGCAGGTCTTTGTGGTGTTTGAGTAATGAAAATGTTTTACAGGGTCTTTTCCCCTGGCGGCTGTCACTCCGTTATCATGTGGAGCTGACACAGAGCAGCAGCAGCTGGTGGCGGAGCACAAACACCCCGCAGCGCTCTGACGGGCCGGCGAAAACACTGTCACACTAGTTTTAATGAAGTCCTTCACAAAGATATTCAATATTTGAGCTGTTTTCCTTTGAAAGTCGCCCACCACCTGTCTGCTTCTGCCACTCATCTCTTACTGTGGTAATCAGCGCAGCTTTAAAAGGTTGTTATATGAAGTGGATGGTTTTAAGCAGAATTAAATTTTAATTTTAATTTAAATAATCGCAATTTATTTTAAATGTCTCATTGAAAAAGGTCACGGGGCAATAAATAAAACTCTCAAATTGAGCACTGTTGCAGCACCTCTTGTCACTTCCTGTCCTAAATGTTTTATTTTTAGTATATTTTTATTTTAGTCTACTGATTGGTTAGGTCATTTTTAAAAAACAGTAAAATGCAGACTGTTTTCTGAGGCCAACCAACAGTACAGACACGGGTTGTGATGTTTAATCATTTGCGAAAGTTAATATCCCTTTTTTAATCCAATAATCTTTCATTGGATTATTCTAAAAACATTGTAAAAACATAATAAAAATCATCTGGTCATAATGGGTCTCAATATTAGGCAAATACAACATCAAGCAAACAACAACACATCTTTTTTTCCACTCTGCCATTATTATAATTCAACAGAAAACAATATTAAATGTGAGCAACTCTAAGTAGCCCCTCCTGCTTTAATGGAGGTTGTAGAGGGTGTGTTGCAGCCAGGTGCTGCTAATCATTAGGTCTTAATGAACTGGTCTTCAACAGGAATGCAGCATACGTTTGGACAATGTCTTGATCTTGAACATTCAGGTGTGTGGACACACCGCCCAGTGGGAAGGACATAAGTAGTGTTTTCTGATTCCGATACCAGTATTGGAAATTGCTTCGATATTGCCTATAATGCCAGTATCAGTATCGCCAAGTACGGGAGTCCAGGCACCAACTGATACCAAGTAATTTATATTTCAATGAGTTATTTACTGATTACTTCCAGTTACACTACCAGCAAAAAGGAATACTTTTTAATTTTGCAATACTGTTACTGTTCTATTTGGAAAAGAATATAGACGTAAATGGCTTGGATTTACTGTATTTATTCATGTTTTACAACAATGATAATTATATTATAGCCAGGCAAGGTGCAATTTTGTTTTTTAATATCATACTCGGATCGCTAGTCGGTATCGGCCAGTACCCACAGCTTAAAGAAAAATGGTATCGGAACCTCTCTAGATATAAGCACCAGTCTTAGAGAAGCAATTGTAGCTGCAAATTAAGCAAGAAAGGGTTATAAAAGCATGTCCAAAACAAGTTGGACTTCAATGTTGCACAGTGAGAAAGGTAATTCACAAGTGGGCATTCAAAGCAGTTACCAAACTTCCCAGCAGTGCATACCAGTAAATTTACCCCGGGGTCAGACTGTGTAATGCTCAAAAAACGTCTAAAGCAAACAAAAAAACAAACAAACAAGAGCCTCATTCATGTCATGTGTGAAAGTCTACAAACCACATCTTCTGGAATGACGTCCTATCGACAGAGGCTATCAAAGTGGAAATTCCCAGCACTGTGTTTGGTGGAAACAAAACATAGCATTTCAGCAGAAACTTCCTTGTATCCACTGATCATCATGGCAGTGGATAGGTGATGATTTGGTCACATTAGAGCCACTGAATCGATCATGAACTCTGAGTATTCTGGTATACAGAAGTGAAACCATCTAGAGGCAAATCTGGAGCCATCTGTCCAACAGCTTGAGCTTGGCTATAATTGGCTCATGCAACAGGTCAAATATACCAGAAAATATGAAACTGAAAGCTGAAAAACAAGAAGAATCATCGGTGGAAAGGTCTGATTATAAAGTCCAAACCTCAACCCAAAATAAATGCTGTGGCAGGACCTTAAGAGAGAAATGTCCATTAACGAACACTGTTGTAAATGTTGTAGGGTTGGTAATGATGTAATTTAACACAATCACAGGAGAAACTGATAAAATCGTACAGGAAATGACTACTTCAACTTACTGATGCTGAAGGTCCAACTACAAGATATTCAATCATTAGTCGTATTGCACACAACATATTTTATTGTTTTGACTTCTTTTGTAGGGATGCACGATAACTGTTTTTTAAAACTGATACCAATAACTTATAAGCTCCTAAAGGCCGATACCAATAACACACACATATACCTAAGATCATTACATCAATACTATGAACAAAACCAAAAACTGTTTTGACTCTTCAAATGAACAGATTTTTTTTTCAATGAAAAACTATTGACAAGCCTCTCAAACATTTTCGTAAAGCTATCAAACAAACCTATTTGAAATCTCACATCAACTTAAATAAGGTGCATTACTGACTGATATAAAAAAAAAATAAAGGCTCCTTGAACTTATAGAAATACATGCATCAGAATTACAAACTGAAAAAATGCATTCCTCAATGACAATAAAAAATAATGCACAGGTCATAATGTACTGACACAAGTTAGACTTGTCTGTGTAAACAAACTGAAAAAGTGCACTCCATAGTAACAAAAAATTACGTTTAAAGGATTTTGGCTTGTGGTTCCATTCAAATGAATGCCTTTAATTAAAGTGAAATAGGTTCTGTATTTTTTATTTTCTTTTAATCCAATGGAAGCTTTAGATGAGAGATGATGGCGAGGAGCGGAGAGGAGACTTGGTGCTGGCTTGCTCACGTTAGCTCATGTTAGCTCACGTTAGCTCACGTTAGCGCGATTTCAAAACTCCATGGAAGCGACGGTTATGTTTCAGGTGGCTGATCAGGTTTGACGTAATTAAAGCTTGTGCTATTTTTCCCTCCTTCGCTTGGAGCATTTGTCACAAACAACCAGTGAACTATCTTCTTCTGAAACTTTAACAAAGTTCCATACAATCACAACCATGTTTTTTTTTTTAATCAGAGCACTGTGCCGCAACGCTGGATTCAAGGTGTAACATAAATTCCTCCGTTCCCTCGTTTGCTAGTCATTCTTTCGGCCTTATCAATTTTTTCTATTTTTTATGTGTAACATGTGGGAAAATACTGCGAGTATCAATTATAGTCAGCAACTACAAAATTTATGACTGATCAAGTTGTTTTCTGGCATGAGGGGGTATTCTTGATTTTCCTTACTGAGAAATTGTTTTTCTGATTATGCCGACGTCACTTGAACATAACATTCACTGCCGGTCATTCAAGGCTCAGAGGGAGCGAGGCATTGTCAAAAATATATATGATATCTGGGCTACACGTCATGATATTGGACTTATCGGGATGACCACATCATTTCCTGTTATCGGCCCGATAGTTATTGGCCCGATAATTATTGTGCACCCCTATCTTTTGTTGTTAGACACATAAAGGGACACTAAAATACGTTATATGATGGTGTTTGTCTGGGGCTGTATTTACCTAATAATAAGACCCCACCCCACGATCAAATGATTTTTTTTTTTATCATCTTTAAACACAAAACATTAAATTAAAAGAGGGGGCTGAAACATAATCCTGGACTAGAAATGAGACGTTTCTGGAAACTGAGAAGCCACATTTTCAGGAGGAAAGACATAATCTTTCACCAATAGCCCTCTGGCTTTAAAGCTCTGAAGACCATTTGCATGAACAAACAAGATATTAAAACACTGTAAGAAAGGGGAAACACTACCTTTTAAAAAAAAAAAAAAAAAAAAGAGAATCTGCCAATTAAAAATGAAGCAGAGGCAGCATGGTAGTGTGGTGGTGAGCACGGCCACCTAACAGACGAGACCTTTTCTGTCATGCCGCCCTTTGGAGGTCAGATCAGCTGAATTAATGACTGTATAACATTAACAGCACATAGTTAAATATCAACTCCCCAGAAAGCAACATTTGGCCAAACTGTGAAGTCAGAGCAGTCTCTCTGTTAACGGGATGGAAGAGCAAGCACAACAACTAAACCAACAACTTAAACTACACCGACGCTGTCGTATTTTCCTTTTTCAAAGATGAGAGAACATTGGAGTCATGATGACGCCAACATCAGTTAATAACAGCATTCAAACACTGTTATTCACAGCGAAGCTCACTAATAAGGACATACTTTATATTCAGTACACGCTGGCTTATGTCCAAAGAGACACTGGCAGAGTTACAGACAGCGTTTAATAACCGATCATGTAATTTCCAGGGATTGTTTACTAATAAATGTTAATTTTCTCCACACTATATATCACACAGGAAAAAAGCTAAGCACTGCAATAACGAAACCTGAGAGAAGCTGCTTTATCATGTGATTATTGCATGTAATTGAAAATCTCAAGGACTTGTTGGACATACAGGACAGCATTTGACTGGCGTTAGATTACAGCAGACAGACAGGAAACAGACTCTCTGGTTTGCAATTAACAGTATCTTATTGTATATAGTGACTTATTATGTCCATCCATCCATCCATCATCTATACCCATTTTATCCTTGAAGGGTCACGGGGGACTTATTATGTATCACTATCATTTACTTATTTTATATATGAAAAATGACATCACATATTTTTGCTCTCAAACACACATCTTATATATATATATATATATATATATATATATAATATATATATATATATATATATATATATATATATATATATATATATATATATATATATATATATATATATATATATATATACAGTCATGGAAAAAATTATTGGACCACCATTTTTTCTTCATTTTCTTGTTCATTTCAATACACATTATAAATGTGACTAAAACAGACAGAAAAGAAAACACTGAATGCATAAAAGCAGTGTTTTTGGCAGTACAACGCCATAGCTATTGATGTAAAAACTTAAGTGATTTAGGTTATAATCAAGAAAACCATGGAAAATGGTAAGATATCAGCTCTTAAATAAAACTCTTATGAGCAATCTTTGTGGTTATTGTTATGTTTGTCCAAACAAATGTACCTTTAGTTGTACCAGGCATTAAAATGAACAAGAAACTGAAGAAAAAGAGGGTGGTCTAATAATTTTTCCATGACTTTATATATATATATATTCTTTAGTGGATACTGTAGTGTAAAGTTCACTTTTATTTAAATGTTCTGCTGCCATATGAACTAAAGTGCCATAACATTTGTCTAAGGTCACTTTTAACATCAGCACTTGTCAGTAATACATATTTACTGTAAATCTCATCTTAAAAAATGTAAAATAAAATAAAGCTTATTACCACTGCCAGGGCATTAATGTCGTCCTGTTTTTTTGGGGGTTTTTTTTGAAAATAAAAAAAGTTTACCAACAAAATCCTGAGCCACAATCATTAAAATTCAAATTAATGTCCAGAAAAGTTTGGGATGTTTTTTTAAATTTGAATAAAATGACAACTAAAAGACAGATTCAGGGTTTCAGGTGGTAATAAAACATTTTAGATCAGAGGACGACTGGTGAAGGACATTATTCACTCTCACTCTCGCCCACGCACAAGAAAACTAACTATTAATATAGATGATTTCCATGATTTCATGCTGTTTACGCCAAATTCTGATTCTACCAAATGTCACAGCTCAAACTGAGACTCATCAGACCAGGCAACATGTTTTCAATCCTCTGTTCAGTTTCCTGTTCTTAGCTGACAGGAGTGTCATTTTTGTCCACACAGCTGCTGCTCTCTGGATATTTTCTCTTTTTCAGACCACTCTCCGTAAACTGGTCTGGCTCAAACCAGCCCATCTGGGACCATCAACCACGGCACATTAAAAGTCACTTAAATCCCCTTTACCCCCCCCATTCTGATGCTCAGTTTGAACTTCAGCAAGTCATCTTGATCACGTCTACATGCTTAAATGCATTGACCTGCTAAGTAATGCCTGTACCTGATAAAGTGGCCAAATAAAAGAAAGAGATGGGAAAGACCCCCACCAGCATAGAAAGAACATGCAAACTCCACAAAGAAAGGCCCCTGCTGCAATCTAAACCCTCTAGCCTCTGTTTTCTTATTAAAACAGGAAGTGAGCAAAGTGTCTGAAACAACCCAGACTGAATGCAGAGAGACAAACTAATCTGGATATGCTATTGCTCTATTCCAACAACCTGAAAACAAAAAAAAAACAAACAAAAAAAAAATCAAGCAGTCCTATTTTTTAGGACCTCCTATGAATCCGTGTGTGTAATTATGCAAGTCACTGCGACCGCATTCGCCTCTTTTCCTCTCGTCATTTCTGCAGCTGATCTGAAAGCAGAGGCATGTTTCATTTATGAGCGAGAGAAGGCAATATGCGAGAAGCAATGAGTCCCATGACAGGAGGCTAGAAATGTGACAAACATGTCTAATGAAGATGCAGCAGACAGGAATGTTCAGTCGAGAGAAGTGTCCTCTGTTTGATGTGGGAACTGGTTTAGATGGGCTAAATAAACACAAAAACATTCAAAAACAAGGTGATGGTGAATATACACGGCATATATATTCTTGCTATGGTTTGTGCGCATCTCATTACCACAGGAACCCGTCATATCTCTGCACATCTACAAGCCACTGTTGAGGAGGTTAGCCACGCTGCAGCAAAGTCAACGGCGAGCTTGCATTTGATCATGCAAAGGAAGAAAGAGCATTTGATAAACGTCATGATAAGAAGTGACAAATCTATGAAAACAGACTATCTAGAGGCGCTTCACTCAGACAACAAACGTCATCATCTAAAAGAAATTTGACTCAGTATGACACAATCCTCGTGTGTGAAGTTCTCCACATCGTCGAATGTCAAAAAAAATTAAAAAGAAAAAAAAAACAGTTGTCAAAATTTCTCTTAATGGGCCCTAAAAGCCAGTTTAGGATGTGAATCTGATCCTCAAAATGACATCTCAATTCTAAATGAGACATGAAGAAAGACACTTAGCAGGCAGGGAAATAAACGGAGGTGATTTAAAAAGTTCGAAACTGTCATCTTCCACTGGATCCAGAAATGGATGCTACCTTAAGAGACGGGAGGTTATACAAGAGGAAGAACAGGAACACTCACAACAAAAAAGATGTGCCCAACCTTGTTCTGCCTCCACAAAATAGAAGAAAGAAACTAAAAGCAGCGACTGAAGGTCAACTTTACCCTCCTGACAGCACAAATCCTCCATGATGCCTTCATAATTCAGAGAAGTGCAGGCATGAGAGGAGGCTGGATTAAAGGAGGGAATGAAAGGGTCCTTTTTTTTTCATGTTGTCTGTGAAGAACTAATGTTTAATAAATCTGTTGGGTGTCCCCTTGATCAGCAGGGTGTGACAGGCATTTAACAAACCAGTCCTTCAGCTGAGACACCCAACAGCAAGCACTCACATGGATCTGAATTTTGTTTATCCAGATGTCTTGATATCTTGAGCTCAACGTGGGGGAATAAAAAAATAAAAAAAAAGAAACATCAAAAGAAAATCCTAGAGACGTTACTCACTGAAAGCAGCGATGGCCAGAACAATGGTGATCATGATGGACACGCAGGACACCCACAGAGCTTTCTTGCGATAACTCTGTGCTTCGTGAGGCTTCAGACGCATACTGCTCTCCAGAAGACCTGCAAGACAGTATCCAGGGCACGGTGACCCACAGTTTCAACATAACACAGACAGGGCAGAGCAGAGATGGGGACAGTGTAACTCACATTTTCACTGTTTTGAACAGTCATTTCTGCAACATGCTGCATTTAGTAGAGCTGAGCGATTTTATCGATTCTGCGATATATATCGATCTTATCGAGTATCGACTTTTCAGTCACAGGTATCAATATTCTAAGCTTCTTTCAAAACCCCCATGTCCCACTTTTAAAAGCTTGCAAGCAACAATTTGCACTGTTTAAATAAATGAAACTTATTTTTTTCAACAAATCTTTGATTCATTCATTTTGTCCGAGCATTTGCAAACTGTCTGTCAGCCATGTAAATGTGTAATTGATGCTTTCAGTTCAATTAATTCAAACAAAGTCATTGGAACACTCACAAGATGCCACCAAAATCACTTTGTCCCTTTAAAATCTTTCAGAAAATGATGTAAATGTATCTTAAGGTGAATATCCATCGTATATATTGCATTGTGAGCCGAATATCGTGCATCGTGTATCGTATCACGTGATTAGTGTATCGCTCAAGCCCTAGCATTAGCTAAATGAACATGATCAACACTGAAGGTGGCATATAATCTCCTTCTTTTAAAAAGATGAGATACCTTAGACAAGCTTTTAGACAAAATAAGACAAGAATATAATATAAAAGCATCCTTTTCTCCAAGTCTTTTCAGCTCTGTTCACAGAAGCTGCTTTCATGATAGCTATCAAAACACTTATTTTTAGACTGTATCATGTCAGAAGTGTTTCAGATGGTGCTCACTTCAGACACCCAAAATATATGCTCTTAACGCACAGAAATTCTTAATTTTTTCATAATTTGTCTCATTTAAATTAATTGAATTTGTGAATTTTAAGAGTAAAACAATAGTTGTGCTTATTTGTATTACTTTATTTACAAAAGTTTGGTTTACCGATATTCAAAATGTCTCTTGTAGTATAATGCATGGAGATGCATGATAATAGCATAATAACAGTATAATAATAGTATACTGCAACATAGTGTGGTGTATGGTGTTATGAGTCATAGCCTCCAGCGTTCCATTTTACTTGTTTTACAAAATAACAAGTAAAATGCATAATTACACAAATCTACTTATGGAGACTCATTATCACCTTTAAAGAAATTCCAATAACAATGCTTCTTGGGGGTTTATAAACAGTAAAGTATTTGTTTCTATCATGTCTGGACGGTCAGCTCTACAAACACATTATCATTTTAATAAGTTGTCCTCGGCTCATTCTGTCTCATCTGACAGTTGTTAGTCAGGTTCCTTCTTATTTTTCTACTTTCTTATAATAATAATAATTAATTATATAATTATTTATTGCAGTGGTGTGCAAACTGTGGTACGTGTACCACCAGTGGTACGCGAGCCCTCTCTGGTGGTACACAGGGAACATCATGACGTTCCACATTTTTTCCACATTTTCACTTAAAAAATAAAATTGGAAACATACGGTGCATTATAAATACAACTTTTCAAATGAAATGTGTAGCTTGAGATAATTAAAATTGTCTTTAAAAAAATATTTGTTGCATATTCAGTTGCAATGCAAGTGTAACATCTTTTGAGTGTGAGTATGTGAGAATTGTTGAACCGAGTTGTAAATATCTGATTTAGTAAGGTAACAATAAATAACCCCAATAAAGAATAAACATCTCTGTGTGTTTAAAGCTAATTGAGAAGGCATATGTGGCTATATTTTAAAATTGGTCATCATGGTGGTATCCAGAGAACTGAACAGTTTCTCAGGTGGTACGCAGTATTAAAAGTTTGAGAACCACTGATTTATTGGAAAAGTGAAATGTCACACTTTTCACACTTATTACATATTTATGAGTGCTTTTACTTTGGAATATGTTTGAGTAATGCAATATTGTTGGAGTGGATGGAAGCCTGTCTCTTCAAAGTCTCTTTTAGTCTCTTTATTTTGCAATTTATCGACCTACCAAAACATGACAAAAGTGAGAGATGTGCTTCACTGGCCACGGTTACATGATGTTTTTTAATTCGGAATTAATTATTCCAAATTAAATAATTCAGAATTAAACTATTTTCCTTCGAGTTTACATGGAAACAGTAATTCCGAATTGAGGTTTACATGGAAAACACATTTGATCAGCTTTATCCAATTCCGCTTAAGGTCTGGGGGTTGGGAAGGGTTCTGATTGGATGGGGGGGCGGACGTCTTTACGAATTTACGTCTACAGGAAGAAAACAAACTTACTCGATTAGCAACAACATGGAGGACTACATTATTACCATCCTTTTTGGATTTGTTTTGATTTTATTTTTTAGGCAGCAGCACGACAACATCATGTTGATGTTGTTTTGTTTTCAAAAACAAGCCCAGCGCGGAATGTAAGTGTCATCGCGACAGACGGGCAAGGGAACGAGCATGCGCAGAAAGATGGGAATTAATTTAAAGTGGAATGAGTGTATCCATGACCACGGAATTATTCTATTAGGATTTAAAATCAGAATAAACCAGCCACTTACTTCGGAATTAAGTTTAATTCGGAATGGACATTTTCATTCGGAATTAGGTGTTTACATGGTCATTTTTATTCTGATTTAATTTTAATTCTGAATTAAAGAGGAATTAAAACTTCCCATGTAAACGCACTGACTATCAAGGTAGGGCAATTACATTTTAGATTAAAGGAGGCGCATTGTGCTCCTTTTTTTTGAAAGACGACATGTTTTCTTTAAATTTCAATGAAAAGTCAAATTAATGCTTTGGTTAAAATATCAAAGACATACAGTAAAAAACTACCTTATTAACACCTTTTACTCTCCACAGCAGCCAGCATTACAGGGTGGAGTCAGACACCTAACTTGACTCCACCCACGTCCTATGCAGGGCGTGTCTCTTTTGAAATTGGTATTACAGATTTCCTATCAACAGCAAACGATGCAATATAATGCAATATGATGGCAATTTAGAAGGAGAAATTTTTTCTTTTTTTTAACATAACTTCTCTCTAAAACCTAGTTTCTTGAGTGTTGTGAAAAGGTAGGATGAAAAACAGCAAGATGTGGGAAAACGTGTTTAAATTAATTCATTTATAGATTTTGTACTCTTTCCATTGAAAACCATTGCTGAATTGGGCGTAGTTTGTAAAATCTGACAGCATTTCAACTAGAGGTACATGAATTCAAGCGTAAACAAATTCTCAGCGCGGACACAGTGGAGCATACTTTATCTACTGTGCGTCACATTACGCACAGATTCATGCGCCCTGTCCAGTGGGCGCATGAATCCAAATGACCATAAGTGGCACCACCTACCTCGGTCATCTATGCTGTCTGTTATTTTCATCTCTTGGTCCATCTTGAAACCCTCTCCCCGGCTCTCTGTGGTGGGCTGCTGCTGCTGTTGGGAGTCCGCCTGCTCGCACTGGCCGTTCACCACCACGGGGTCCACATAAACAGCCGGGTCCGGGACGGCGGTGGAGTCTCGCTGTGAAGTCTCTGTCATCTTCTCGGGACGCGGTTCCAGTGAGGGGCTCCAAAAAAATGTCTCACCTGGCTGTGAGGTGCAGCCTTTCCAGCGGGCAGAGACCCAGACACAGGGAGGGCGGAGGGTGGTATTCCTGACAGAAGCGCCAGCCCAGTTGCGCTAAATTACACACTGTAAGTGAGATAATACCGGAAAATAGGACACATGGACTTCAAAATAAAAGCCTAATTATTCCCAAAAAAAAAAAAAAAAAAACATTGTTGGAACAATGTTGTTCTTTTGTGTCAGGGGTCTGTGATAACATAAAATCCCAATAAATCGGTTAAAACTAGTGACGTTTTTTACATTTAAAAAATAAGTTTCTCCAAAAAATTACATAATTACTAAATTTATTGTAAAACTGCTGCTTTTGTCATTTAATTGCAATGATTTGTGTTAAAATTTCAAATTTAGCCAAATCTCAGCTCAATGTTAGAGCCTTTCATAGTAAAAACAAAAAAAAATAAAATAAAATTTGGGCAAAAACTGAAACTTTAGGACATAAAAGTTTGCCTGCAAATTTCCTGTGACTGCAGCTTTCTGTCGTACGATTACAACCTGGGGCGCCGAAAAGGGGGGGTAAAGGATACGGATTATAGGGGCCCATGATTGAGGGAGGCCCAGAGAGGCCCCTAATGATGATCAAAAATAGCCTCAACAAATTTCGCCGCTGTGTTGGGGGGCCCTGTAAAGATTCTTTTCATGGGGCCCAAAATCCCTAGAGGCGCCCTTGATCACAACATCTTGTAAAATCACATATTTGGCTAAATTGTTAGTTTCTAATTTAATATTGCAGCTTTTTCTCATGAAATATCATACTTTGTTCTAAAATCAAATATTCAGCAATAGTCCTAATCTCAAATTTCACACAAATTGTTATTTTGTTGAATTACATGTTTTGGGTTGTGTTTGTTTTTTTTTTTTTTTTTTTGTACGGTGGCAGAGTATTGCTGTAAAATTGTGAGTACTAAAAAATTGCAACTTTTTAACATAAGACTACTACTTTTGAATGGTGGTGCTCAAGCACCAACCACCTGGAGTCTACTTACACGTGCCTGTTTCGTGGTTTTCACAAATAATTTTTTAATTGATCCTTTCACCATTTTAAATTCGGAATTCATATTTCCATTTGGTTCCCCAATATTTTTAAAAGAAACACCATGAAAATAACTTTAAAGGGGAACTATTGTAAAAAGAAGTGTCATAGACTCATTATGAATACAATTATATGGATTCTTTCGTGTTTGCCATATTTCCTGTATCTTATAATTTAAGTGCTACAAAGCTCCACAAACAGGCTGAAAGGGGTAGCTTTGGTACTGTAGCTTATGTCTTTGTGTATGTATTTTGACCAGAGCATGTCCCAGACCTCAAGAAATAACTTTAGCTTTAAAAAAAAAAAAGTGCATAGTACATTTCCTTTAAAGAAAGGGGGAAAGAGGTTGAGGCGACACATATATTCAACTTATTATTCTTTAGTGGATACTGAAACAACACTTATTGCTAAGGTAAATCTTTTCCTTTTTTCTCTGTCCATGGAAAAATATGATAGACTTTTAAAAGTGTATCACATTGTAAATAAAACCCTACCCCAACTCACGAACCTTGAAACACTACTTTACTAGAGTCACTAAACTGTGCTTAAAAAGAAAGGTTGATAAATAAAATTGAATTTTTTTAAGCCTATTTATTTTGAAGGTGCCAACCGGAACTGGTATTTCGCTAAGTTTACAAACCTGGTAGAAGGTGTTGCGCTCCGTCTAGACCATCGGCAGATAAAGAGCCGTCTCGAGGGTCTCCGATTCGCGACGTCTTGAAAGAGCCACACCTGCTCTCTAATTAATATTCACTGTGGAATTCACGAGCGCACGGCTCGCGCTGCAGTCGCGCGGAACTTTCACTGCCGCTGCCGCGCGCTCTGCACCCGCGAGGAAAACATCTGTCCCATGTTGATTGAGTGAGCCGGACCGAGGAGACCTGCAGGATAACGGGTCCTCTACGCACCTGTCCAAGTGCCTCTTAAAGATACAACCAATTATTATTCTTACTGGGGAGAAATTAGCTTCAGACACCTTTATCTCACCCTTCTTCTATAACACCTACAAACGGGTTGTCAAATGGAGTGGGAGGGTTTTTTTTTTTTTTTTTTTTTTAATAATTAATCCTCCGTTGGGAACAGAGTTGGTTACAATAGAGAATCGCTTGAGTTGCTGCCATCTTTGGCACTTACCAAGTGCATTTTACCCCATATCTTATATTGATTGAACCGTATGTAAATATAAATACACAATACCAAAAATGTCTTACCAAAAAAAGGCCAGAGTCTTTGACTCTTCATTTCATTTCATTTTATTGATTCATTCCAGACATGTCAAAACAATCTTTTAAAGCATAGACAATTTTAACACTCTCAACTTCTCCTGCAATGTTTTCCTCTCAAAAGGTGTTGCTTTTAATGATTGAAGAGTTTTCTCTTTCCATTCTTGCTAGCGAAAATACACTCGTTCTGGCGCGCTTTGACAGATGTGCCGCGAGCCGGTTGCTCTCTGCTGCCACCCTGTGGCTGACAGTGTGTACAGCAGCACCATTCAAATGAATGCTGAGGGCGCAGCTCCTATCTCTTGTATTGAGAGGATCGAACTGCGCATGTACAACTTATAGCGAGAGCGAATGGACGAAAAAACTGCGCCCCAGCCGGAAACATGTGACCTATCCGTGACTTTAGACATCATAAAACATATTTTAATCGATATTTTATTGTAGATTACGCATATTACTCACTAACTCCATGATAAATAATTACCATACTCTTTTTAAAACTATACAGTATATATTTCAAAGTAATTAAGTCTTCTTCACTTAAGTTTTTGGATGTGGGGAGAGGTGGGGCGGCGCCCTAGCGCCCTCTATTGACCAGCCGCCTGTATAGAAAACTTTCCTATACAGGTTCGTTATCGTGTCACAAATTTCTGCAATGACAAATATTATCCCCACGTGCGCGAAGACAATAGATAGAGACATAATGCGTTTATTTGCTCGTTCAGATGAAAAAAAAAAAAATCAAGCTCAGAAATCATCATTGGCAGCAACACTTGTATAGACGGTGCGAAGCTTCAGCTCCAGACATACTCTCTGCCTCCCTTTAGTGGAGATGTAGATTAATGCAGGAACTGAAAATCTCATCTCAGTCTGACTTGGAATTGTCTAAATTAAATTAATCGCTCTAAATTAAATTAAAATAGATAAATTATAGGAAGGTGAGTAATTTGCTAAATTAAATAGCGACAGGCTATCACCTAGCCACTCACTAATGGTGTCCTATCACCATTAGTGAAAGGACACCATTAATCCTGATCCTAACTCCTGCTCTGGGCTGCATTTAGAACGATGACGGCTACAGGGAAATAGGAGTATTTAGAGTGGTCACTCCTCATCAAGGGAAACTTGAACTAAAGGACTAGCGCAGGTGGGATAGCGGGTTTAGAAAGGTGGAAGATTGCTTCTTTGCGGGGGAACGCCCCTCCCGCTACCCGCTATCCCTAAATAGCGGCTTTAGGAGATCTGGCGGAAAATCGGGCCCATAATCTCTCTAGTGTGTCCTGGTCTGCCCCGTGGTCTTCGAACAATGATCAAATGAGTGAAAAGCACAAACGTAAAAAGGCAGAGTCACTCACTGAGCTAAACACAAAGAGGCTGACGTTTATTTATTCAAACGGTGATGTCTGTAATAGCTGGAACACCTAAAGAAAGAAAAAAAACACGGACACACACTCATACACACAACCAGTGGTCAGTGCTTTGGATTTCATAGTATCTATATAAGCTATGGTAAATATAGTTTTTTCTGTTATCAGACACATAGTTTGTCATGACATACCTGAAAAATGTCAGGTACAAGTAAAACGATTAGTTTATTGCTGTTGCAGTTTCTTTCTTTTTTGCCCTTTAAATGGATTTTACCTATTTGAGTTATATTTTTTCTTAGTTATTTGATACATAAAAATAACTTTTGAATTTTTTTGTTGGTTTGTCAAAAAAACAAATGTTTTGTCGGACACTATGTTTAAAAGTATGAAAACATTATAGTTTAGTTATAATTGCATAAATTGTCTATATTTCATTACTTTATATACTGTCTTCAGGTTAAATTTGCATAAAATCCTGAAAACGGAATTCTCAAAAATTAAAAACCAAAAAACACGAAAATGAAAACTATTAAAACGGAATTTGAGAAAAAAATAAAACGGATTTCATAGGGCCCTAGCACAGCTTATATCTGGGGTCCTGTCTGGTGTGGTAGACCCCGGCCTCTATAGATTTTGTGTTTCGGGCCTGTTCTTGTGCAGCCATGATCAGTGCCTCTGTGCTATCTTTCAGTCCAGCCTGTGCAGAGGCTTATCTGTCCACTGTAACCCCTCAGGTTCCTCCTTCATGCTGGGTTTCAGTTGCCTGAGGCATTCACTTAGCAGGTCATCTGTGGGGCCATCTTCTTGATGTGTTCCTGGAGGCCTACTGTTTCCTCCTGGATAGCAGCTCTGATGCTCACTTGGGTTTAAAGTACATGTGTGACCTCTAGTGGCCAATCTCGGTATTTCAACTCCTGGATGATTTTTGTATTCACTCAGTGAATCATCGAAAAAAAATAACACGCGAACTCTTAATATCTACTGGACCCAACACATAAAGGCTTAATTGTGACTATTTAAATTTAATTTAAATTTAAATTTGTTGGTTGTCACTGACAACTTACAAATTTAAATTAGTTTGGACCCAGAAATGAAAATAAACAAAGAAACAAACAAAAAAGCGGCCATTGTACAGCCGACCACTGGTGGCGCTGTTCAGAAAACGGAATACCGGTTTTCTTGCCTTTTTTTCCCCCGCTCTGTCTTTCCGGTGCCCTCGTCGCCTCGCTCCCTCCCGATGCTAACGCCGTCGGGCTTGGCCGTGGGAGCGTAATGGCGGTGCACCGGGGACCCTCCACGAAATGGCTCTTTACCCGGGAGCAGCTCGAAAACACGCCGTCTCGACGCTGCGGAATAGAGGCCGACAGGGAGCTTTCTTACAGGCAGCAGGCTGCTAACTTGATCCAGGATATAGGCCAGAGACTCAACGTGTATCCTTTCTGAGCCTAGCCGCTAAACGGACGCGCTAGCTGATGTTAGCACAGATGCAGAGGCTTGTTTTTATCACATTTAAACATCATTTAAACGCTTTTGTCTGTCCTTACTGCGCCTAAAGTCCTGCCTGGAGAGACCAGACATTTATCAGGATTAACTGTTCGTTTATTTCCAGCCGCAGGTGTCCAGGACCGCCGGCTATGTTAGCTATTGTTTAGCCTCTTTACATTGCAGATTCTATTGTTAGCGTCGCGTCTCCTGATAACGTCGATAAACGCTTTCTGCCTGTTTCTTGTGTCTGTGTTCAAAACTTTAAAACGAAATAAAGAAATCACTCGGAAAACTGAGATTAAGACTTGACGTTACTACACGTTTTCACGTGGGTTTAACCTACCATTAGCTACCTTAACGCCAACGTCCAACGGGTTTCTAATCTTAGAATGTAATATTTTAAGTCTGATTCACTGCTTGTCATCCTTCATTATCCTTAATTATGTGTTCAGGTCTCAACTGATTATCAACACCGCTATAGTTTATATGCATAGATTTTATATGATCCACTCCTTCACCAAATTCCACAGAAATGTAAGTGAATCTGAATTTTTGGCTTATAAAACAGTGTGGGATGTTGCATATTGTAACAATTGTCTTGTTTTTTCTTTAAATTTAGATTATTTCCCAGACCACGTTGTTCCTGGCAGCTAAAGTTGAAGAGCAGCCCAGGAAACTGGAGCACGTCATTAAAATTGCTCATGCCTTCATAAACCCACAAGAGCCTGCCCTAGACACTAAAAGCACTGTAAGTAAACTCTTGCGCCTTACATACTGGCTCTTCTTTGCAAAATACCACTCACGACTCCAAAAGTTTCCAGATGAGATTTCAAATCGTGCCTAAAATACACTGTTAACTTTACAGCTAACATTAACAGAGGCTACCTGAGCACACTCACACTCATCAGGGACTTTGTAGACCTGTGTGTTTCCAGATTCCCCCGGTTATTCCAGGAAAAGTAGACAGGATCACCACTTGTGTAGCCGTCAGTGATCTTTTCCTTGTCGAAATGACAGGAAAGTAGCCTGGAATTTCTTGCGAGGTTCAGCGTGTCGACGTTCCTCCCCGTTTTGTGCCACTTTACCCAGGACACGTCAGCCATGAAGGGATAGATGTGTATCTTCCTTGCTTTGGATCGATGTCCAATCATTTGTATTGCTTGTTTTGCCTTGTTGCTGTCCTTTATCATTAGTGGTTATGTGTGTAAAAAGCCCCAAATGCACCGCATCTACTTTCTCATACTACCTTCCATTTGACCTTCTCTAAACTTTTAAATGCACATGTCCAGCTGTTCAGTGTTTAAGTATTTATTACATAGCATTCAGTTCTCAGCCAAGGTGATTGAACTGCAAAAATGACAGTTTGTATTTAAACAGTCTTCTTCGTCATGCTGTTCACATTTTGACATCATCAGACCAAAATGGCCGCTAACAATCAATCAACCGTACCTGGCCATTGTGAGGCATCAGGTGGGATGTTCTCAGAGGGGAGTCACCACTGAGCTTAGTGTCATGGTGTCATCAGCAGGTTGCAACAGAGGCGAGAGTCTCAGAAAAGCTTAGAAGTGGCTGCCTTTTTGTGGAAAGGTGAAAATCCAGATGAATGTGTAGCGTGAGTGGCTGTGTGTGACATCAGAGAATTTTGAGTAACTTTCTCGCCGTGTCTTTCGGGCGTGACGCCATCACAAGGATGTGGGAGAAAACCGACAGCAAGCACTTTTACCTGCATGCATTTTTCATCACTTGCTCCAAATAACTCAGTTTTGAATTGGGGAGATACAGAAATAGGAGAACTTCTGAGTCTTCCACAAAGATGAAACCAGGCGCCACGTCACAGTCCGATTTTAGAAGGACTGGTGAAACAGTCGAATGAGCGCAGCTACGTTTGAGCTCCACTCATTCAGGTCAGGTTATCAGCAAATTAAAAGGGTTAAGGTCCACCAAATAAACAACATTTTTCTTGTTGTTTTGGCTTAACTGGTGCACATTGTTGCAGCTTGCGTCATGAGTCACGCTTTTGTTTCTGGATTGCTGGTTTTATGTGTAAGTGGCATGTGTTTGTGGAGGTTTTTTTTGGCCTTGCTTGGTCCTTGTATGTAAAGGCCAACTGCATAAAATCTTATCTTTCCATAAATATTACAGAATGTTAATATTCTCGTGCCTATAGAAAACGTTATGTTACCTTCCATCGTGGTGCATTATAGCGTGGCCTCAGTAATGCTCTTTAGTAGGCTGCAACTAATGATCATCTCTGATAATGTTTGAATCAGTTATGTTTTTGATGAATCAAGTTTATTGAATAGGAAAAGGAGAGAAACGTTTACTGTCTTCAGCGTAACATTGGTTTTTCAGTTGTGGATTTAAGTTTTGAGCTTTTTTCCACGGTAACTGCAGCTGGGAGTTTTAAACTCAGACCAGAGTGCAGATCATCAGTGTAAAAAAGCAATCGAAAGGTTCAGTAGGTTTTTTTTTTGTTTTTTTTTTTTTTTAATCTGTGAAAGGTGCATTATAAATTCACTTTACTGTATTATGAGATTAACACTGACAGCCTGCCTCTGTCTTGGTCATAGCATTTAAGAAAAAAAAAATAGTTTTACAGTTTCTTTGCCACTTGATTCCTTCCTTTGTCAACACGTCTTTGCCACAAAGCTGAATCACCTTGGTTACAAAATGTTGCATTTAAGTGAGATGTGAATAATGGGAATTTTCTTAGTTTTGTTTTAAACAGTCCACTTTGACTAAAGTTTGTCAAAATGATGCTGAATGTGGATTTTGCTCCTAACCTTTATATATGAACACTCAGGCAAAGTCATACCTTGTCAAATCACCTTTCTCCATCTGTTTTTTGGTTGTTTTTTTCTGGAAATGCTCTTTTTTTTAAAAACAACAAAAAAAAACCAAATGCAGCTTAGCCATTGAGTCATGTTCTGTGGTTGTTGGGAAGCACATTTGACTTTTTTTTCATCCCTTGATGTTTTTCAGGCTTTCCAGCTGCACTCACAAGAGCTTGTAGCACTGGAAACGATAGTGCTGCAAACGCTAGGTGAGCACAGAGTTCTGCATGTACCTGTCTTTAATGTTTTGTGTTTAACTGCACTGGTTTCCACAGTGAGTCATTTTTGCTGCATGAACTCCACAGAGGCTCTATTTGCAAATGACCAAATTACTCCCAAGTCCACATGGGCACGTAGAAAACCTCTGAGCTCTCTTTTAGTTCCTCTTCTGACTAAATGTAATCCTCAGTGTCTAGCTGGTGATGTGTTTCTGTCAACGTTGTATTTGTGCTACTGACTTGTCCACTTTCAACTTGTTGATTACAGGTTTTGAAATAACAGTTGATCATCCTCACACAGATGTTGTGAGATGTTCCCAGCTAGTGCGAGGTATTGCCTTTTTCAGAAGCTTTCTTTTTCAATACAGTTTGTCTGATGTAATGGATGTGCTCTGCCTCTTTAATAAGGTTTAATCTCGTTAAAGTGACTTTTTATTAGCACACTTTCCATCCACCTTTAGCTATGTGACTGTGTAATTACATTTTTATGGATTCATGATGGTGTCATCCAGAGATCTAAAACACATCTTCTTCTTTTTTCTTTTACAGCAAGCAGGGATTTGGCTCAGACTTCCTATTTCATGGCTACCAACAGGTTATTATCCTGTTCCCATTATTGCACTGTAATGGCACACTATAGCTTCCAGTCCTGCAGGGTCCCCCTCCCTGTGTCCAACGCCCTGTTGGCGCTTGGCCCCTGGGAACCCCCAGTGTTGGGAAGTACCGGCCAGGCTGCTGTGCGGTGTATTGTACAAGGGCTCCGTTTTGGCACATAGGGGTTGAATGCACAATGTGGAGTGTAGTGGTGCTGTTTGCCTCTCAAGGTTGTTCGGTACAGAGTGCACATGTCTAAACAAAAACACAAATGGTAGCCTGAATATAGATTGCCACTAAAGATTCTTAAACTTATAGAGTTTCTTGGTAAGTATTGTTCAGTTCTTTTTTTTTTAATACAATTTTTTTGTATATTTTTCACATCAGAGGAGATAATGAAACACCAAACTATACTGCAAACTGAGTGTTTTCCTTTTGTTGATTAAGTGTATTCTTTAAAAATTGCAAAAACTAAGTTGTAAAATGCATGTGTATGATAAGCGTTAGGTGTGGTTTATGCTTCTATGTTGAGCCAATGATTTCTGCCCAACATAGTGGGGAACTCGACCCTTCTAAGCAGCATTTGCACCTCCCAAGGTATTTAAATATTCTTTAGCGAAACACACGCTGCAAGAATGTGATCGATCTGCTTGGGAGCATTGTATGTCCTTCTATGTTTTTGTTGCTACTGCTTCTTCTTTGTCGTTTTTGAGCCAGGTAGAAAAAATGGATTGCTGTAAGTGGAGGCAAGAGCGTTGCAGGAAAGAGGCTGCGCTGCCACTTAGTGTTTGGTGGTGTAATTACAGAGCAGCACAAACAATAATGGTCGAGTATAAACACAACATGCACAGTTGCTATGTGGAACCGTAAATCACAAGATCAAGCTCTTCGTGAAAATGAGAAGATTTTGGTTGAGGCTTTTCTGATTGGTTGACCTCCCAGAGGCTGATTGACAGGTCTGAAGGCTCGTGAACTCCAACACATACAGCAACATGACAAAGGGGGATTTTCGTTTACAACCACGCTGTCTGCAATTAATCAAATTATTAGTGCTTTATGCAGATTGTGTATGATCTTTGCTACTCGTAAGATTTGCTCACACTCCACTATCTGTCATGGGGAGAGTAATTGGTATTGCAGAATTACCATTTGTCACTCCCAGGTGTAAAGGCGAATGGAGTTTGTAACAAAGACTGGCTCTTCATATAGCAGCTCCTGGGTGGATTTGACTGTATTCACTGTATGCATCCGTCCACACAGCTGATTTTGTAGATGCACTTGTTACAAAGTCCTAAGAAAATTACGGCTTCATTTTTACACACTCCAAGACGCAAATGTAAAAAAAGCAAAACACAATTGATCTTATTTACTTTCTTATTAAGTGACTATTTGATGTGGTAAATGATTCAGCGGCCTGCATCTCCAGTGAGTTGTTGTCTGAGATGGGAGCGTTGCTGAGAATTCCTCACAGACGCCGACAAATGATTATTACGGGTTGTAGTTGCCTCATAACTTTTACACACTTTTGTCTGAAGTCTCCAGAGACAGTTTGCAGTGTAGTTTGGGATTCAGTACGCAGGGCTAATTAACAACAGAGGACTTTAAAGATCTCTTGTACACCAAACTGACTTGAAGGACTCCTGCTGGGTCTTCTCACATTCGCCAGCATCTGAGCAAAAGTAGACCACGTGAACACATCAAGAAGATTTTTTTTTTTTTGTTGTTTTCCAACTATGATGTACAACCTACACCTCTGCTAGAGGACATAACTTCACTGCAGAAGACAAGATAGTCTACATTCTGTAGTAAGATTTAAAAACTTACAGTTGTTAGTTCAGACTATGTTGCCCAGTATATTTCTTGCTCAGTTTTAGATATTTTTTAAAATGTTAAGACAAAAAAAACCCCCAGTGATTCATTTTAAGAACGCATCTTATGGATTGTTTTGTACATGTTGCTTTTGATTAAGCATTGAAGGTGCATTACAAAATGAGCTGATGTCCCTTAAACCTTTTAGACTGATTTATTCCCAAAAAAGACCTCATGCAGAGTCAACACACTGAATAGTATCAACAGGGTCGGACGGCGATACAGTGCGCGATATTGAAAAGATGAGAAACGCTCACCGTGGGTTTGGTGTATAAGGGACCTGAGTCCACCAACTTCAGTGTTTCTCAGTCTTGGAAGTCGCATTTTGTTTTTGTGAAATGACGATCAGGCAATTTAAAATTGATCAATTTATGGCTAATTATATATAAGGATTGTTTTCCGAGTTTCAGATTACATTTCCCCCTGAGATTGAGAAACACTACTCTGTAATTTCCTCTTGTTTACGTTTAAAATCAAAAGCACAAACCTCCTGCAAGTCAGTGTATTTACGTTGATGTTGTACTGTCCAGATGTACGTATACCTCAATCAGACATTTAGGAGCATGTCCTAATATATTTTCTTAACTCTTCTAGTTTTAAAAAGGTAAGGTGGTGAATAAATCTAGAAATACTTGTACCGGTTTGACTCTTGGAAGTGTTTTCAATAACTGTAAAAATTTGAGTTGTTTGTTGGCGTTAAAATCCCGAGCTGATGAGCGTACATTTGTCGCATCTCTCTTCTCTTCCTGCAGTTTGCACCTCACCACCTTCTGCCTGCAGTACAGACCCACGGTCGTCGCGTGTGTCTGTATCCACCTGGCATGTAAGTGGTCCAACTGGGAGATCCCCGTGTCTACGGATGGGAAACACTGGTGGGAGTACGTGGACCACACTGTGACGCTACAGCTGCTGGACGGTAAGAGCAAAGGAGAATCTTACTGTAGCTTGATGTGTCCCATTACTACGGTTGGGCATCGTTTGGATTTTAACGATTCTGATTCCGATTCTCTGTTTCAATTCCTGTTCAAAACGATTCTCGATTTCGATTCTTTGATGTGTAGGTCAACAGATCGCGACTTATCTAATAGTAGAATTTTTTTCATTAAAAAAACTGTGACACATTTACACAGGCGACAGGCCATTTTTATTCTTACACATGCTTGCATGCACATATGCATACACAGAATTCCACTTACAGCCTAAATGTTAAACAACTTACAGTTGGCCTCCAAAATACATTTTGCCCAACAAAAAACGAAATCAACAGTTTTTGTTTAGGAAGATGACCATATCTGCTCTTTCAGAATTCAAACGTGAACGTTCGGCACAGGTAGTGTTTTTGCTGGGGAAAACACGCGTTCGCTAGGTGTGGAAGAGGCCTGTACACATATATAATAATACATTTTATTTAAAAGCGCCTTTCAGGACACACAAGGACACTTTACAGTAAAATAAAATATAATAAAATAAATAATAATAACAAAAGAACCAAAACAACAATGGGAAGTGGATCAGATTATAAATGAAATGCCAGTTGTGAACAGATAGGTTTTGAGTTTGGACTTGAACTGGGGTAAAGAGTCAGTATTGCAGATATCAGGTGGGATATTGCCAAGTGGTAGGAGATATATTATGAAGAGAAGGGGACCCCAGGACAGAGCCCTGGGGCACACCCGAAGTGACGGGGGAGGGCTGAGAAGTGAAAGATTTCAGCTGGATAAACTGGGTGCGGCCAGTGAGGTAAGACTGAAACCAGTGAAGGGGGGTATGAGTGATACCTAAAGAAGAAAGTCTATTGAGGAGAATGGAGTGAGAGATGGTATCGAAGGCCGCACTCAGATCGAGGAGGATGGAGACTAATCCAGAATCAGTAGCCATAAGGAGGTCATTGGTGATCTTGATGAGAGCTGTTTTAGTGCTATGGAGGGGACAGAAACCAGACTGGAATTGCTCATACAGGTTATTATGGGTGAGATGGGAGTGAAGCTGAGAAGCAATTTTTTTTTCTAAATTTTTGAAATGAAAGGAAGGTGAGAGATGGGGTGAAGGTTATTGAAATTATTTGGATCTAAACCAGGTATTTTCAGTATGGGGCTGACAGCTGCAGATTTAAAGAGTCTAGGAACAATTCCAGTGGACAGTGAGATATATGAGAAGGCAAGAGATGACAGTAAAGGATTAACACGCTTCCCGCAGATGTTGCACTGCGCCAGGTAGCCGTCATTTCCCGGACTCAAGAGCGGTGTCTCTTGGGATCCATGTTGTGGCGAGTGAAGTCTCGTCAGCGACGGACGTGACGTCGCCACTAGCACGGAGTTGAGTACGCCAGGCGGAGTAACATCAACAAACTAGTGCAGTAAAACAAAACAAACAACAACAACAAAAAAAAAAAATAGCGTGGACATTTAAGAACCAAAAAAAAGGAATCGAAATTCAAAAATCTGCTAAACGATTCCAGAACCTGAATCCTACTTGGAATCGTTTTTCGGTGCCCAACCCTACACATTACGATGTTAAAAGTTGATTAACTTGAGTGGATGCCTTTTTAGAGCCGTCATACTGGGTCAGCTCGGTGACCATCTGTAATTATGAATAACAGGATTTTGTGTCAAATGAATTGACAGGCGATTTGAATAGTGAAAACATTTCTTGATTTCAGAGCTCACTCACGAGTTTCTTCAGATCCTGGAGAGAACGCCCAGCAAGCTGAAGAGGATAAGAAACTGGAGGGTAATGACATGAATCCTCTTCTGTCAGCCATATGAGGACAGTGTGGGACATGAAGCTTGATTTGTCCAGCGGTGACTGAATTTTTTTTTTTTTTTTCAATGTTGTAATGTCCAAAACATTTTTGTTTTCTAGGCAACTCAAGCAGCTAAGAAACCAAAGACCGACAGCACAACTGTGGACAGTACTTTCCAGGGATCGTCCTTGGACAGCCTTCCTGGTGTCACCAACTCGTTCTTCCCCTCCACTTCAGTGTCAGACTCTACAGACATGCCCAGTCTGAACAGCATCACGGCCCCCTACGCCTTGTACCAGCCACTCGGCGATCAGTCAAAGACTTGTGGCTACGACCAGTTCTCCCAGCCCCTCCACTCAGACTTAACGCTGGTAAAACACAAACACAAAGGAGTCGGCGGGTCAAGCAGTGAGCACCAGCAGCTTGGTCTGAACGCCGCTGCTTTTTCCCGCGCGCAGAAAGTCTTGACTCTGGAAAAATACAGAGAGAAACACGCGGCGGAGCTGGCCCTGCAGAACGGCATGAAGGATGAGCTGAGCACGGACATGTACGCTCCCCCGGCCGTCGCCTCGCACCACCACAAGAAACGCTCCCAGCCGCAGCAGTCCGGCCAGTCGGGCGACGGCCGGAGAGAGAAGTCCAGCTCCAAGAAGCCCCGGCTCCCCGCCTCCTACGCAGACGGCAACTCCGCCATGAGCGAGGAGCTCAAGATGCGGATCAAAGTGTCGTCGGAGCGTCACGGTGGCTCAGAGCAGAGTGGGACCCTGTCCGGCAAAGACAAGCACAAAAGCCACCGCCACTCGAAACACGGTCACTCGCACTCGTATTCTCTCAGCGGAAACGGCAGAGGGACGATGGACAATGTCTCCTTGTCCGTTCGGGCTCCCAGCAGCCACTCTAGCGACGGCAGCTCCTCCAGCTCGTCGCGCAAGAGGCCGCACTCTGACGCCGACAACCACCACCACCACCACTCCTCCAAGAGCAGCAGGTCCTCCAAAGGAGGCCTGAGCTCCTCCCACTATTCGGACGGCAGCCAGAGGATGATGGAGCACCACAGTCACGACGGCACCAATGGGATGCTCATGACCAACGGCCAACACACCGACTACAAAAACACTTTCGACATGCTGGACTCCTTATTAAGTGCCCAAGGTATGAACTTGTAACTTGAGTCAGTAGCGGTGTGTAGGATAAGATATTGTCATATTTTATAGAATTTTAAAAAAGTGAATTTATTTGTCTTAAGTTATCTCAATTCTACATTATCCTCAGTCATGTCTACACACTGATTATTGGTGATTCTTATCAAACTTATCAAGTGTAAAATTAAACACACTGAGCTGTGTAGTTCTTCCTCACAACACACAAAAAAAACATGTATGATGAGTTTTAAAGATGTGACTGAAAGAAAAGTTACTTTAAATGTTCTTTTAATGCAAGCAGACATTGATTTTTTTTTTTATGTGCATGTTTTCAGTCACAAAAGGGAAGACGTAACCCTTCTTTGCAGCCATTGTCACTGTTTACACGTATTTTTAAGTTAAAACACTTTGTGTCACTAAAAAAAAAAAAAAAAATCTCAGGTTTTGAACTTTTTTGATTAAAAAGCAAGTCTTCTGCTTGGTTTTATTGCCTGTATCAGTGGGGATGTATCATCTCCATTTGTTGAAGAAGATGGCAGAACTTTAGCGTCTGACTCGGGAACCACGGTCCGCTTCCTTTTTAAAGAGTGCATCAATAGTTCCAATCAAAGACAACTGTTTTGTATTTGGATGACCCGGGCTGCGCCTGAATATAATGTGCAGACTCATTATACAACTAAGAGAAAAAAATAAAGTCAGCATTACATCTGTAAAAGTGCATTTAAGATATAGAATCTGAAATTGCAAAAAGGCCTTGTGATTGTACCTAGTCAATCGCTACTTAGTATGATAAATGTCATTAAAATGCAGATCTCTAAAATGATTGTGTGTATAGGACTGTAGGTGTCAAGTAAACATTTGGTTTATTGCTTCAGTCCAGACGTCATTGTATTACGAGATCCAAAGCAGACTGTATTGATGAACTTAACCTTGACTTATGTAATGGGATCCCAAATAAACAGATGTAAAAGTGATTTTTGCACAAGTCATTTTCTGTCAGTGTTTTTTTTTTTATTACTGGAAATGCATGCTGACCAAAACTAAAATCGGTGTGTATTTAGCGCTGATTCCTCTGCAGCAGTGACAGTTAGTGCATTTACATGGGAAGTTTAATTCCTCTTTAATTCAGAATTAAAATTAAATCCGATTAAAAATGACCATGTAAACACCTAATTCCGAATGAAAATGTCCATTCCGAATTAAACTTAATTCCGAAGTAAGTGGCTGGTTTATTCTGATTTTAAATTCGAATAGAATAAGTCCGCGGTCATGTATACATTCATTCCGCTTTAAATTAATTCTGGTCTTTCTGCGCATGCTCGTTCCCTTGCCCATCTGTCGCGATGACGCTTATATTCTGCGCTGGGCTTGTTTTTGAAAGAAAATCATCGTCATTATGTTGTGCTGCTGCTTCAAAAATAAAATCAAATCCAAAAAGGATGCTGATAATGTAGTCATCCATGTTGTTGCTAATCGAGTAAGTTTTTCTTCCGGTAGACGTAAAGACGTCCACCTCCCTATCCAATCAGAACCCTCCCCAACCCCCAGACCTTAAGCGGAATTGGATAAAGCCGATCAAATGTGTTTTCCATGTAAACCTCAATTCGGAATTACTATTTCCATGTAAAGTCGAAGGAAAATAGTTTAATTCTGAATTTTTTAATTCGGAATAATTCCGAATTGAAAAACATCATGTAACCGTATCCAGTAATGGCTGGAGGCATCAGGTCTCTGGGTCTGACTCTAACCCTGGTGAAACTACGTAAGAAAAGCTTTGGGGGAGTCGTTCCAGTAATCAGTTACTAAGTTGTAGAGGAACTTATAGGTGCTTGTTTGTGGGCCTTTGACAGCATTCATCCTGCCATCTTTGAACCTGTCCTGAGGTGCTTACATGAACCCAGATGTAATTAATTTACCACCATGGTAGCAGTTGAGCGAGAGCGTCGCTTCAATACTTGCTTTTTTCGCACTTACACAACTGAGGCCAAATCACAGCTTGTGCACCTGCTTCCGAGCAAGGCCTGTGTGACACAAAAATTGTGATTTGCAAGGGTGAAGAAAGCAGGCCGAGAATCTGTGAGGGTGTTGTGGCGCGAATCGTTTGTGTCAAATGACTTGCCGGAGAACAGGTGGCGAACGACACGGAGTCTTCTTCTAAGGAGAGAATCTGAAAGTTTGGTAGTTGAAAAGCTTTCCTTGAGCTCATGGGACATGGTCCTTATCCGTTCATGTGTTTGAGAAGCAGAGACGGGCGACGCTGTCCCGCCGTCCCCAACTTTCAAAGTGATGTACCATCTGGCTCTTCCCTTCGTCCTCCGCTCAGGGAAGCCCCTGATAAACCCTCAGATTCACAGAAAACATGAAGACGAGACCAGCAGCCTCCTTCGTCCTCTCTATAATCTGAGCAAAGGGTCCACTAGGTGGCCCAACGACCTTAAGAGAACCATCTTATGTTCCCTCTAAGGCCCAAATATCTTAACATTTCCCAGTGAGGCAGAGGAGCACGCTAGTCCTTTGAAATCCCTTTCTCAAAAAACTATCACTTGTCCGAAAGTAATGTTTGAAGCAGTGTGGTAGAGGCATGTCAGTGAGGACAGACTGAGAACCTTCCAACACCTCCACCAGCATATCACGCACCTTCAGTGGCTTCAGTTGCCAGTTGGAAACCATCTGTCAAGCTCCATATTACAGGTTCGTTGATGAACTTTGCAGTGTTAAAGGGAGCCTTTCGTCAACCTTCTCCACCAGCAGCATCGACCTCTCTGACCTCTAAGGCATCTGGGATGGACCGTTGCACAGTGGAAATGTGTACTGTGGTCACATAAATTAGTATTCTTAAATCCAGATCTTTTTTTTTTTTTTTTGGAGGAAAACGGGCATTGTGTCCACTGGACCGGAGACGAAGAGTACCATCCACACTGTTATCAGTAGCAAGTCCAAAAAGCCAGGCTCTGTGATGGTCTGGGCTTGTATCAGTGCCCTTGGCTGAGGTAATTTATTCTTTTGTGCTGCCTTCAAGATGACATCTTTTCCAGGGAGGTCCATGCATTTTTCAACAAGAAAATAGAAAGATGGAAAGGCCTTTTGTGCACACTTTACAAAGGAATTGCTGAGGAAAAAAAAGAAAAGCAAGATTGGCCTGCCTGCAATCATGGAGGTGAGGGTGTGGAGAATTTCCAGTTCAAAATTGTGATTATGATTAAGAAATGGGGCAAAAAGAACACCGGGCATGCGTCACTGCTTTACATCACATTTTATGAGCGCAGTTAAATGCTTAACTGTAACTTTTACAATGATTACAACAGTTAACTTTCTTTTTAGGAATGTGCTCCAAGATTGAAAATGGATGTATATTAACAAATGAAGATTACAGAGACAAAATAAAATATGCTGTCTGCAAGGAAAAGAAAGAAAAGTTACTTTTTAGGGGGTTGTGGATTATATTTTTTGAATACTGTAAAGCAAAACCTAGTCCATCTGGAGGAAACTGGCTGAGCCGAAAGCTGTAAACCAGTGATTTCCAAAGTGTGGGCCGCGGCCCCCTGGTGGGCTGTCGTGGGACTGCAGGTGGGCCGTGAGAGGTCATTAAAATTAAACAATGTTTTAAATCCTTGATCTTTTCAAAATGTTTTTAATTACTGTAAAGTATTAACGACATGATTTAAAAACATTAAGAAGTAACAAAACAAACCAGTTAAGTGTTATTCTACTGTCATCTTAACTTAATATGACAAGTGTCACCTTATTTGTTGACCCCTCACATTAATATCAGAACATGGTTCCTTGTCCTGAATGTTGATCACAGTTGTGATTAAAGGTTTTGGTGGGCCGCGGAGATTTTTCACCTTTCAAATTGGGCCTTGGTGTTCTGAAGTTTGGGAATGGCTGCTCTAGAGTCAATGTTTTCTTTGCTTTAGTCACATTTGGTTTCATTAATGGAAACCTGATCAATTCTGAACACTGGAATATCATCATTGATTAATTAGGGTTAATTTCAAATGGGAGTCAATCTTATGTTCAAATATCCAGTTGTAAAACAAGCAAAAGAAACATCTGGTTTCCTCCTTGGAGGGTTTCTCCAAACTTGGGTGAGCCACCCAGGTTTAAAGGGGTTTCAGGGCTGCCTAAATGTTTCTGTCACCTGACTCACGTATTTCTGTTTTTTAATCTCCACAATACTGAAATGTGACAATCAAAAAATGTTCAGAACATCTTTGTAGTCAACAAAGGTCACTAGTCCATCAGAAGAATCAGAATCAGAATCTCATTGTAAGTGCATTACGAGATTTGCGTGCATCTTCAAAGGGTACTTGTGAGGTAGATAGGAATATTAATAATATTAAATATATTTACAACAAAAGGAAGGCAACGTAGTAAATATTAAAAAGAATATAAAAATACAAACCAAGTTATTTACAGTCTATAAAGTGTTGCAGAGTATTGCACTGGAAGTATTTCAGTACATTCACAGGGTCGTGTATAAGGTGTGCAGTGCTGTGATGGTTCTGGGGAAAAAGCTGTCCCTGAGCCTGTTTGTACGAGTTCTGTGGGACCGATACCGTCGCCCCGAGGGTAGTAGGTCGAACAGGTGGTTATCATAGGTCTGATCCAATCAATCCATGATTTATGTTTTATTACAGAACAGTTTAGTCAGAGCATTACTTTTAAATCGTAACAAGGATGACACAGATATAGCAAACCATTGGAAAAAATATGTTAATACTGTTACAGTCACATTCATGATTAAATGTCAGGCCTCATTACCTCCAACTACAAACACTCCTGCCAAAAACACTAAAACACCAAAACACTATTTGAAAACTTTTCCTGTTTTAGGTCAGTTAGGATGACTAAAATTATTTCTACTTGATAGAATAACGAGAGAGAACCTGTTTAATATTTTTTATTTTTATTTTTTTTTTTATCTGTTGGCAAAGCTGAAAAGGCTTGTGTGACCAAGGAGGACTCCAAAGTTTACTCATTTCCACCAGTTCTGTCGAGAAGAATGGACCACAGTTTGGAGAAGTTTATGGAAGAGTTCAAGGACATTTGACTCAAGTCATGCAGTTTAAAGGTCACGCTGTCAAATACTGAGGAAATGTATGTAAACTGCTGACTTTGAAGAAAGTAATAAAACAATTCTCTAAAAACATCTCTCTCTCTCTCATTATTGAAGCCATTTTGGTTTTTGCCATTTTGTTTCACCAATAAACTTGTTTTTTTGTGTTGGCATTCTGTGATATTCTATTCTACTATCTCTGATTCAAACTGCACGATCTTTTAATTCAATAAATTTTTAAAAGTTGGAAATTTTCCTTGATTTGGGTCGTGGCTTGTCATTGAGGGTGATGGTGGGTCCTGAAGCCAGACCAGTTGAGAACCACTGCTCTACATCCTCTTCTCTCACACCAACTAACTTCATGTCCTCTTTCATTACATCCATAAATCTCCTCTTAGGCCTCCAACCTCATCATCCCTCTACCGATAAATTCACTGTCCCTCCTTTGTCCATGTGTCAAATTTATACGCTTATACGGTGTGAGATGTAGCTTCTGGGGTTTTGGAGTTTGTCTGAGCATCACATGGTCGAATGTTTGGGCGAACTTAAAAGAACATCAGTTTTTCTGGAAGACAAGCAACCATTTTGAATATTTTTCACCTGGATAATCTTTCTCACTGCAGATTTATGACCTTATAACCTCTCCCACATTGCTGGGTAGCATCATTTGCTTCTTTGAGGTCATTGCTGATGTCGTTCTTCATTGGCATTGTGTTACCACGAACCTGAATGCTCTAGACTATCCAGCTCTGCAGCCATACCGTTGATCAGACAAGGTGCTTTGATGAGCTTTCTTAATTGCTGTGGAGGCGTTAAAGGTGCATTTAGTTGTTTATGCACTATTCTGCATCAAGATATTTTTACTTACTTTTTTGCTCTTCGTGCATCTTTGGCAGCGCTGATTTTCCTTTCCAACGGGCCACCTATGCAGCGCTCTCTGCCACGGCAAATCTGAGCCATCCTAAACCTCAGCTCATGTTATGAAATCAAAAACAGAACATTTGGAACGCCTTTGAGTCGCTGTCAGGCTTTTGGTTTTTTTGTTGTTGTTTTTTTTTTCTTTTGAAAAAAAAAAAAAAGTCATCGCACCAGAAAGGAAAATGTTTAAGCCTGTAATTTAGGCTTTCAACCCACATATGTCAGGCAGAAATAAAAAGAACTGCCAAATCACGCAGATGGTTTAATCTCAGTCTCATAACACGGGATTTATTCTCCGCTGAATTTAAGCCCTCGCTGCATTTGAAGATAAAACAGTCATTTGTCCAATGCCGCCAAAACAAATTCTCCTCAAAACGGTTGTTGCATGCTGTTTGTCTTTTTATGTGAAGCAGATTTATTGGCTGTTAATGTTTGATGGAAAACAACGCCGGTGACCTTAAATGACCAGGTTCCAACTGCAGTTTAGCCTTTAATAGAACATTTAACTGATTTGTAGTATTAATGGGAGCATATGGCTGCAGCAGGAGTAGAATATTCTGGTTTTTTTTGTGTGTTTATTTTGTTCCATTAAAAAGGAACAAACAGAAAAGTGTCTTGACAGTGCAGCATACCATTTGGACTTTCATGTTGCTTTTGAGGGTTAGCTTCGCAGCCGACCCCTCCCCACAGACGACACGGCCTCAACGGTTAATTTGTGGGTGGCACATAAATCCTGTTCTTGATAATTAACCAGCTCCATCTGAGCAGACGCAGCGTTTTCACCAAAGTATTGCCTTCTAATTTTAGCGTGGAAGACAATGGGGAAATTCAGCAGGAGCACGTCAGTGAAAACTCAACCATCTGGACATACTTGCATTACTGGTGGGAGGGTGATGATTTATTTTCAGCAGCCTCGCCGACTGAATAAGTGACGCCCACTGCTTGAAAATCCGCAGAGAAGAGAGACGAGAGCAGCCTTTGTGAGCAACAAATCCCAGAATTAAGAGCAATCTGAAAGGAAAACGCCATCGCATCTCCTAATTACAAGGGAAAGAACAGGGACATATTGTATGTGGGTCCCACACGCAAATGCCATATTAATAATAATAATTAGGACTGTTTCACCAGCTGAGGCAGATCAAAAATTAACTTAAAAAAGATGATTTGAAAATATTTTCTCACTCAATCATGGGCCTTTTTGATGTCACCCAGCTGCCTCAGGAATTATTTGCAGCTGCAGGGACATACACACATAAACAAATATAAAAGAAGACAAATAAATCTTTCAAGCAAAATCTCAGGCAATATGTGTGCAAGGAAAAGTCCATCTGATGCTCCTGGTGGCCGCTTTAATGTCTGACATCCACTAGATGGCAGTATTACCTTTGGCCCTTAAAGCCAGCTGGGAAAGATCAACAGAACATTCAGCATCATTTGGAGGAATTAAAAAAAAAAAAAAAAAAAAAAAAAAAAAAGCCAACAAGATGCAGTATTGAATAACCTTGGAGGAAAAAGGATGCAGGGATCCGAGGTGCCATCTCTGCACACTTTTGTCACCCTCAATCACAACAATCGCGCACACGTCAGCTCCCCAGTGCTGCAAAAACTTTGGACCCGATCCATCCAATTAACAGATCCAGATAGCTGTGGAACGGCAGGGGGTCAGAGACATCTCTGGTAGCTTCGCGGCGCTTGGTAATTTCATCCGTGGAGTCGATCAAAGGGCTGTCGCAGAGCAGAATGTGGCGCACTTACGCTCACGCGAGCCTTAATGCAAATGATGCCCAGGAAATTGTGCAGGAAAGTGGCATAATTATAAGCTATTGAAAGTCCATTGTCATTGCAGTCTGAGAGGTCTCTCTTGAAAAATCAGGAGCTGATGGAAACCCCTCTAAGTACCTGAGGTAGAGCCGGAGGGAGAAAATGACTGGGCCTGGGCTGCTATTATACCATGCAAGTGCAATTACATCCAGTGACTGGCAGGACTATAAATTAGCTCCTGTCTTCATGGTGTCGTTTACTTTTTGAGTCCAGGCGCTACTAAGGTATGTTTTCACAAGGTAACAAAAAGAAAAAGGAAAAAAAAAAAGTTTTACGATTCCATTTAGCCAGGTTTTCCCAATACGAAAATGTCACAGTTTTACTTTCTAATTATTCCGTTTACTACCCCAGTTTCATCTCTGCGAGTGCTTCCTCTCGTGGCCTAAACACCAGAGATACATGTCTGTGGTGGGAACCTCAAAGCACCAGCTGTCCTTTAAAAGGAGACAGATTTAAAAAAAAAAAAAAAAAAAAAAAAAAGAAAACACACACACACATGCAGTTGATGTGAAATGTCCTCCTTCCTACTCGTCCCCAATCATCAATAATTCACCGGCTTCGACATTTGAACTAATTATGGAGCACCAATGGCCTATTTGAGCGGGGGTCCTGTCAGATGAAAGCCGCGTCCTTCCTGACAGCAAAATGAAGCAGCGGCGGTGGAGGGGCCGCTGGAGCCATTAAAGTGAACGGAGAGCCTTTCTAACAATCATAGACCTCTGGAACACACACACACACACCGACACACACACTCAGCATAGTCCTCTATTGCCTCACACACACCCACAAATAATAACAATAAAAACAGAACATGAATTGCTTCCTCACACACACTCACACCCACTCTTCTACAGACATGCATAAACATGATGCTGCAGTACCTCACACACACACACACACACAGCGATGTGCTCGCCACCTGTGTGGGTTGTTTGGCCTCCTCATCCAGACCTCTCTGGTTTTAATTAGCCTGCTGCTGAAGTGTTTTCCTTTTTATATTCTCTGAAGGGTGATGATAACGGCTACAGCCGAGATGGAGGCTCTCTGCTGGTTTGTTTCATTAGGGAGAGCATAATGACCCTGCAATCACAGCACCAAGAAAATACTTCCCCTAATAATTATTTTCCTCCTAATGGCTCGGCTTATACTCCGCTACGGCTTTTTTTTTTTTTTTTTTTTTTTTTTTTTTGTCATCAGTGCCTCTGCAACTTAAAGAATTGGTAATAACGTTAATGAAAATAATTACATGCATTTCCTTGTTTCGACGCAGAATTAAAGAGTAAAAAAAAAGCAGTATTAAAAAGCAAAGGCTAAATGTCTCGAGCTCTTTCGGTGGATTGTGATGTTGATCGATGGATGACAAACAAACCCGATCTGACGACTTCACCGGGCCACAGATTTTCTCTGTGCAGGAGAGGTAAGGCATGAGCCACGTATTGGGTTATGCTTCACTCTTTAATAAACGCCTTTTGGAAGTGAGAAGTCAGAATTTAAAATCCCATTTTCATCCTTCCAATGTTCAGTGAGCAATGTTGAAGGATAAAATATAAATCCATATTTCAACCATAACCAGTCAGCAAGCTGTTCTCTTGAATTTTAAAGATACCGGATACCTAGTGGCACTGTAACATCTGTAACAGCTGCCAAACTACGGTTGCTGCAGGGAAAAGGAGGAAAATGCCGCAGTGGAGCTAGTGATGGTTCTGACCCTCCTGGATTTCTGTCGTAACATGTTGTCTTTGGGCATTAAAAAAATAATCATTTTAAAGGTAGGGTAAGCGATTCTACACAACCTAAACCTAGCACACTTTTTTGCTCCAAACCATTACAAACGATGCTCCAGATGATCACGTTTTCTCGGGGGTACTGGGGGGGGGGGGGGGGGGGGCTAGCTCGCTGTGTTTGTGATGTCATCCAGAAATCCCTTACCATACCTTTAACATAATGAATATACAAGTATTCTTCAGAGTATAATACGTCTCCCATAGAGTCACCTTAAATGTCACACACCGATTTAATCTTTAATGTACAAAGCAGCTGATAAAACGACTCTGGACAGTCTGGACTGCAGGGAGGCCGGGTCAGTACCTGAACTATTCTATTATGAATCATGCTGTCATGTTGGATGCAGTGTGAGGTTTTAGCATGATTGAGGCATAGATAACGGCATTTTACAATAAACAGAAGGCATTTTAGGTTGACCTCTGTGATGCCGCTTGTTTGAGTCTGTTCCTAGTTCCTCGTCAACATGACTTTTTTTTCATATGAAAGAATGAAAAAAATTAGAAAAAAAAGAAATCATGTTTGTGGTCTCAACCTTTAATGCTTCATGTAGCAATAGCAATACAGATCGTAAGGGCGTAGCGTTTCACAAGAAAGTCAAAGCGTCAGCTTCTGGTGCAGAACACAACAAAGAGCACCTCTAGTGGGACTAAGTGGTATTACAAGACGTGCCGGACCGTCCCCACTCAGGGAACTTTAAAAACTTTACTTTTTTTAATTACCTAATTCACTTGTCTCACTCTTTCTTTAAAAGGGCAGGTTTCCATGCCAACAAATTACTCATCACTGAAACACAAAGCCAATGTGGCTCATAATAGGTTGTTAAAACAAAAAGGCTCATCGAGGCTACAGTAACTTCACAAAAACCTGACTGACTTTGTTTGATTGACCAGTTTGCTCTGGAAGAAGCTTTTCAGTGTTTTAAATTATCCATAATATACGACACATCCTGAAGGACTACGCGATTTTGTGCAGCTAAACAAGTTTTGACATCCTGGAGACTGGTTATATCATGAAGTCAGTGTTGTGAAACCAGCCCCCGTGAAGGAATAATAATCTGAGTGGAAAAGTGTTGAGGTCAGAGCTTTCAGATATCTAAAAATGGTCAGTGGTCAAATGTTAAAAATCACTTCCAGAGAAGCTCTTGGTGTCTCTTGTAGTGGGCAAGGACAAACTGTAGACTGAAAAAGGTTATATAAAGGCAGCAGTGAACTTCTGGAAACTTAGAAGACGGGCGGTAGATCAGTGATGTGGAGAGATGGTCAGATTCTTTAAAAAAAAAAAAAAAATAAAAATCTGTCAGTGGGCTGGTAGACATCCTAGAACTTCCTGTACTTGACGGTGGTGTCATCAGCGTTACAGTGAGAAAAAAAAAAAAAAAAAACGTTATGGATTATGAGGCTGAGTGGGAGTATGAGGAGGAGGATGAGTTTGTTATTGAGAAAGCTGAACTGGAATGTGGGAGTTGAGGCTTTCCAAAGCTGGATTTGGGTCGACAGAGCATAGAAATCTGTTTGCAGCGGTATGGCGAAGCAGTGGGGGTGTCGAGGCTTTATTTACGTATATTTTAAGGTGCAGAAGCACAGATGAAAATGGTGACTCCGGTTCCGAGATGCGATAACAGTACAGTATCTCGGTTCTATAACTGCAGCTTAAATATAACTTTATGCTTTGCCGTGCCTGACAAGCATTTCTTTCTTCACCTATCATGCCGTAATGCTGAGTCAAACATAATAGCACTGACACTGACATAATGAAAAAGAGTGTTGCTGCTGAAGCATCCATAATTTTCTATCAACATGTCTTTAACAACAAAGCGATGTGTGTGAGTGGCAGTGATTCATGCTTCTGTGTGCGCGTTTGTGGGTGTAATATAGTTAATCCTCCGTGTGTGTCTGAAAGAAATATCCAGAAGATGCACCTGCTGCAGGATCATTCCTCCAGCGTGTCCCCTTATTATCTTATTTTTTCTTTGAACCAGCTGCTCATTAATTTCACTAGTCACTCATTTTGGCACACGTTCAGTCTGTATATATAATACTATAAAGAATTTATAATGTATACCTGCTTTTCTGGAGTTATTACACACAAAAACCCAACACAGAATAATTAAGAGACAGTTTTTTTTGGTTTGTTTTTGCTCTCCCTCTGAACGTGTTTGTTGGTATCGCCATCAATATGTCTCTTTTTCATCTTAAATGAAAAAAAAACATCTTAAACTTGATTGTTTAACTGTTACAGTCCTGACAGATACGCTAAAATCAAATCTTAATGGATGCCATGAAGATAACTGACACGGCTCAATGTCAGTACTTGTACTTATTAGTAAAAAGTAACAAGAGAGTGACGTTAATGTTTCCATATTTGAAGGGCTGAAACTGACTGAGAACAAAAAAAAAAAAGGAGAATCAATCATAAAACTTCTGGATGTCTGTCAGGAGGAGCTTAGGGGCCTTTGGCACGCATGCATCAGTAACCTCCTCCTAGAAGGAAACTGGTACATCTGAGGAAAACTGAAACTGGAAATACAGTGGAGAAACTTGACAGATGTGTCAGATATCAGACTGTTGTAAGTGTAATAAAACCTTCCCAGTGAGTGCTAATCCATCTTAAACCTGAGATGGACAAGACGTTGACCCAAATGCATGAATCTGGCGATGTCTTTAAAGGTAGGGTGTGTCTCCTCAGCATCTGCTAGCTGGCCCATCCTGGTTCAGGGAACTGGAAACCAACAGAGTGGGCGTGGCCAAGCCATGATAAATATGGCGCCGAACAATCACTGACAGGGGGTAGGGTTTGTTTGTGTGCAGGTAAAGGATGAAATACAAAGGAAAAGGCCTGGAGAGTTCATGACGGGGCGTGTTCATATAAAAGATGAGGAACCTAGTTTCTGCTCTGATCTGGGTCTGCGTACCCTACAAGTCTAGAAGGCTCACTGAATGTGTTATTTTTATAGTTGGGAGACTAAACCTGGGTCAGCTGCAATGAGGACGGAGGTCTCTGTACACGGGGAACCTGGTCCACCATTAATGACAGGAAAACAAAAAATAAAAAAACAAATCAGGAATGAATCAACGCTATTGTTTTTGGAAGTAATGGGTTTGGACTGCGTTCATTTGTTACAGCATCATCTCTGCGTTCATGCAGGAATACTCGTGCCTGTAGCAACAAGACAAGCTACAATTATTTTTCCCTCCTCACATATAGATATTTGTTATCGCCCTGATTACAATTTGTTAGATGACAGAAGCGATCATCCACCGTCAGCTGCTGTTAGATGGGAAACACCAGATTTCCTGAGTTATTTGCTGCAAGGACAGCTGCCTCCCAGCCACTAATACAGCAGATACAAATCTAGGACATCATGTGCTTGAAAGTTGCTGGTATCTGTTGGTGTGGACTTAAATAAACACTGGCACAGTCCTGACTGGTCCTTCCAGTCCCGATGGTCCTCCCATCCAGGTATTCCTGACCACCCCGCTCCTTTCATGGCGGCTGGCAAACCTGCCCGCTATCACATAATTAAGTAAGATTTATATCATCACATGGAATAATTCTATGTGGGCTGATCGTGAATGTTGTTATGACCAACTTTCCCCCTTTTCTGCTCAAGCCCACTCACACAGTAGCTGGCATTACTGGATATACAACAGGAAAAAAAAAAAAAAATGTGGTGTGGGTGTGAAGATGTCCATGGTTGAGTGGCCAAAAGCAACCCACTCCAACAGCTAAATGTGGAAGTACTTGTCAATACATTTCCGTGGACATTTGTGACACAGGTATAATTGGTTTTACGTGAGGATGAAGTCAGATTTGCATATGTGAGCCACGGCTGATGACAGACCGGTTGCATGCTTCTCATTCAACCGTTGTGCGGCATTCGTGTGATGCAAATGTGAGTTGAGTGTTTTTCCAGTTAATCTTGGAATTTATTTTCAAGTGCCGTTTCCTGAGGATTTCACAAAGACAGGGGAGAAATTGAACAATGTTTGCGTTTCAGCGCATAAGCTTCTCTTTGTTGCATTTGCGAGGCTAGCTTTCTGCTAATGATTGAGGGAAGGTCTCACAGTATATTACATCACATCTCTGGCTGCTGGTCGAAATTTAAATGCCAATATTGCTTTGCAGCATGTGAGTAATTGCATTTGCTGTTAAGAAAAAACCTCCCCTTCCCTTGCTGATTTGATTGGACAGACTTGCTAACTATGAAGGGCTCGAGAATTTACGCCAACGCTGAACAGCCCTCCAACTTATAGTCAAAATAATCACACCTAACACCCTCAGACTTAAGTCAAACTTGCTACTTGTCCTTGTTAAACCTATTCCAAATATTCGAAACAGAGTTTTTATTTATATTTTTGCTACTTTTATAATTATGGATACAAGGTGTTAATCATTTAGTGGCAGGGATCCCAGGTTTGGATCACTAACAAAACAAATCTACCCAGCAATATCCACTGAAAAAAGTCATACTTTTTAGAAACACACCTCTGTCAAAGTGGACATGCGACCTATTTTTGCAACTGAGATCCAGAGAGATTTTCAAAGCTCCAAACATGGAGGAAATGTTGCCACTTTGGAGCAATAGGTGAACAAAACAGGCGTGGTAAACTGAGTTACCTACGAACACCTGAACAGACACTTTAAAGCCACCCTATGTAGCAACTACCACTTCTGACCACGAGGGCACTTAGGTCTTCTTTTGACAAAAGAACCAATGATAATCCTCTGCTCATAAGCGAGGGGATGATCTGGCATGTCCTAAAATACGATAAGATTTAAACAAGCAGCATCATAGAGGAAAACCTGCTGATAACAACCAACTGAAAAATGCCACTTTTTCTCAATGCTGAACCTCAGACCGCATCCAGTACAAAATAATTTTGCAGTGGAAGAGTTGAGGTGCTGAACTGGCCTGCCTGCAAGTCCAGACACTCACCAACTGAAAACATCTGGTGTAGGGATGCACATGGTTAACCGTTTAACCGTTAACCGATAACAGTAACTCTAACCGATTAATACTAACGGTCAATTTTGATTTTAAGCTACGTAATTCAATCAACTCATGGGGGCGTGTCGACAGGTGCAACAGGCCTCTGATTGGTCAATTCTACATCCGCGTAGAAAAGAGCACATCATCGAAAAAATGAGGAAGTACCCACATCTGTACGATTCTCGTTCTCCACACTACAAAGACAGCACATATTCTAGTAATTCATGGAGGGGGAGATAGTGCGATGAATGTGGGTCTGGATACGGCCGAGACAGTGAGGAAGTGGAAAAACGCAAGAGATAAGTTTAGTAAGTTTAGCTAGTTCGTGGTTGTCGCTCTTGCATTGTGGCGTGGAATAACATAGCGGAGACCGCACTAGTATAAATCAAAAGTGACGGCGGCATCTCTGCGACAAGCTGACGGCAACACATTGCCGCAAGAGTATACACGGGGAAGTGTCCGCATGCGTCCACGACAACACGTGCAACATCGCGGCAGCCAACCCTCCCGGACTTATCGGTTAACAGTTATTAATCGTTAAAGGGCGTCGCTTTAACGGTAATAAAAAAAAAAATCCAAAATGTGCATCCCTAATCTGGTGTATTATGAAACATAAAAAAAAGCACCAAGATAAAAGGCTTTTAAGCAGCTCAAATCCTTTGAATCAGACCAGACTAAGACGACGTTCCTTTCCAAAACTCCCAGCCATCCATTAATTATTGTTAAAGGAAGAGGGATCCAATACAGTTCTAAACTAGGCAAATGTCCCGAACTTTTCTGAGACATGTCACTGCTGCAAGATTCAAAATTATTTCAATACTTTTTCCTTAAGATGATTTCTGTTCTTATTTCAATTTTTACACAACTACCCAACTTTTACTCCGATTTGGGCTGGAAATATGCACTCATGCGGACCCATCCACAATGCCTTCAGCTGCGGTCCTGCGACAGGGACATGCTGGCAGATCCCCTCTCCGAGTCCGTCGCTGCCGCATTGATGTGTGACAAGACATCCACCGCTGTTCAGCTGCTCATACTACGTGCTCGCGGTATTATGGGATGTTGTACTGATGGAGCAGAGGGCTGATGGAAGACAGTTGCGACGCCCTCTCCTCATTAGACTCGAGGCTGACTGTGCTCGTTAGGCCGGCGGCAACGCGATGGGGATCTTTCCTCCTGAGGTGACCAAAGGTGCTTACACAGACCTTCCAAGTCCCAGTAATGATGCCCAAGACCTGTCAGTCTTGTCAGAAAACTGACATGACCTTTTTCTGGCTCATGTGCTGAAAAGAAAAAGTCCTAATATTACAAGATGAGGCGAGACAACTGCCGTTTCCTCCCCAAATTTGAAAACCTGCCCAGTTGTGGACCACTGTGCTCTGTGTAACTTTTTCAGAGGTCGATCCACTTTTCGTTAATATCAACAAAGACCGTTTCCTGGGAATTTACTGGGGAGATTTAAGTGATTGCAATTCAGGTTTTAATCTAAGCACAACAGGAAGACCTTGCCATTAAGACCAATGAAATGGAGGCATGCTGAGTGGCGATGGAGCGGCTGAATAGATGTCTGGAGGCCATCCGCAAAAGATGGCTGATCAATGGTCGCCAAATGAAATGAGAGATGAAAAGATGTCTTTTAAAGCTCATGAAAAGGGAACTTGTTGGAGGGCGTTTTTTCTTTTTTTTTTTTCAGCTTTCCATTTTTAACCCCAATCACCTGAAACACGGCTCACATGAAAAGAGGAAACGGTAATTCGGTGGCCTCCTGTCAAGCGTCTGATGTCAAGTGTCCACTGGACTCTTACGTGATTGCATGTTGCATTTAAAAGCTGCACAAATATATGGTTTCTCTGTATCTGTATTACCCTTTACCATTAAGAATTCAACAGTTTTTTTTTGTTTAAGCACAAGCCCACACAAAACCTGCTGCAAAGCAAGATGATAGAGCGTCTAAATGATGATAAAACATGGATGGGGTTACATCACCCCTAAATTGCATTTACTTCAAATGCTTTGAAGAACAATGTGGTCCAGGCCTCTCAGGGGCTCTTCGAAACAAAAGTAGATAGTAATAGGCCACATGAAGCGTCAATTTAACCCCACACCAGCTCCCACGTAAGAAAACGAAGAGGCTACAGCCAAGACAAACATTAATCCTAGCCAGATTGGGAAGTGTATGAATTATGCTGAGAATCTTATCTGTTTCCCCTCATCTCCTGCTGGGTGAATTGATTGCGTTTTTGGTCTTAATCCGCAGCATGCCATGCATCTTGGGAGGCAAACAGGGAGCCATCTTGTATAAATAGAATTTGGACTTGACAAAAGCCATCTCCAGCTGAGCAATGAGAAAGCATCCTTTTACCGCCGCACGTCCCCTACCAGGACCAGCGACATTTGAAAATAACCAGCAGAGGTTTTCAAGCGATTGTTGCATCGATTTCTCTGCTACGCGCTTCCAGCTGCAGCCTCTTTTGGGATATCATCTGCGTGTATGACACTCATCAGGATGGATAAGTCCATTTCGGAAAATGCCTTCTGCTGCGGCGGTCCGCGAGAAATGTCTCAGTGCAGCCAGAGAGGGTGTTTTAATGAGATTAATTAAATTGCTTATGAGTGATGGTCCTCTACCAATTACCTGGGCCATAATACTGTTTTCCTCCACCCAGGGTGTCGTGCTCTGGCGAGCTCTCCCAGCCTTCTGCGAGCGTGAGGCTGCAGCAGGAAATGATTAATCATCTCATCACCATCCCAGGAGATAATATGACAATAAAGACAAAAGCCTCTCACGGGCTGTGGCTGTTTAATGCCAAGAGTTGCATCCTAAGCGGAGGCTCTAGAGGGCTATTAGACGGCGCGGGGTGCAGCGAGCGCTTCTCTTTGTTGCGGCACAAACCTGCAGGTCTGACTGGAGCTCGAGTTGTTCAGATTCCACCGAGCGAAAAAGAATATCGGGGCCGTTCTGGCCGCTTTTCGCTCCTGACGGAGAGCAAGCGGGGCGAGGCCTCCCTTGTGTCTGTTTCCTTTTCCTCGCTGAAGGGCAGGGAGGGTCACAGACGCAGAGGGATCACAGCAGAGACCGTGGCAGCCAGGAATCAAGCCACAGCAGGATTCAGCCACGAATTGGAGAGCTGGCGGCGGCACGCAGCGCGCTGTGCAGGCTTTTATTGGCCCTTTTCCATCACACCTGTCACACTAGATTGGGTTTGTAGAAGCGTTTCCTTCAGCTGAAAAGGCCAAAGTAGATTATGGGGGCAGGCAAGGTTGAAATGGGATACGAGTGGAACGGGGCCAGATATAAGGCCTGGCTGCCGGGATGCAAATCATGATTAAAATATGAGAGATTTGTCTGGTTTTCTGTGAAGCCTTCGCTCGATCTAACAAGAGTCTCAAAACCATTCTTATTTTGCAGAACCATAAAAAGACTTCACGAAGAGGAGATGTGAGCATGAAATCTAAAAACTACAACAACTGTTTTTAGTGTGCTATCTGTAATTGATGATGTTCTTATGGAATGAAGTCACAACATTAATCTATTTCTCAATTTGCCGTGGACCCCCCCAGGAGCCCTGCTAAGAGCCTTGGAGGTCCTCTGACCTACATTGAGAAACTGCTGCAACCCTGATGCTCCAACGCAGAGGAAATTGTTGTTCCTTTTTATTTTTTTTTTCTCATTGATGGTTTTTGATTGAATCTAATAATGAGTAAGTTTTGACTTAATTAAAAAAAGAAGAAGTAAACATCAGGTAGGGGTGCACGATAACTATCGGGCCAATAACAGGAAATTATGACCATCATTCCCGAAAAGTCTGATATCATGACGAATAGCCCCGATAACATATATATATTTGTCAACACAGCAGTGCCTCGCTCCCGCTGAGTCTTAAATGACCGGCAGTGAATGTTATGTTCAAGTAACGTCGGCATTATCAGAAAAAACGATTTCTCAATAAGGAAAATCAAGAATACCCCCTCATGCCAGAAAACAACTTGTTAAGTCGGTCATAATTTTAGTAGTTGCTAACTTTGAATCGATAGTCGCAGTATTTCCCCTTATGTTACACATAAAAAAGAAAAAAAGTAGAAAAAGCTGAAAGAACGACTAGCAAACGAGGGAACGTCAGAATTTACGTTACACCTTGAATGCAGCATGCATTGTGCTGATCACAACAAAGATGGCGGCGGATGGCATGGAACTTCATTAAAGTTTCAGAAGAAGATAGTTTGGTGGTTATTTGTGACGAATGCTCCAAGCGAATTCTACAAGGAGGGAAGCACAAGCATAAGCTTTAATACATCAAACCTGATCAGCCACCTACAACATAACAATCTCTTCCATGGAGTTTTGAAATCGCGCTAACGCGAGCTAATGCTAACGTGCGCAAGCCAGCGGCAGTCTCCCCTCCCCTCTCCTTCATCTCTCTCATCTAAAGCTTCCATGAGATAAAAAAAAAAAACAAAAAAAATCACTTAACCTCATTTGCTTTAATTAAAGGTATTAATTTAAATGGAACCACAAGTCAAAATCCTTTAAATGTTAATCCATTTCAGTTTGTAATTTTGATGCATGTGTTTCCATCAGTTCAAGTAGCCTTTATTTTTTTTATATATCAGTCAAGTAATGCACCTATTTAAGTTGATGTGAGATATCAAATAGGTTTGTTTGATAGCTTTATGAAAATGTTTGAGAGGCTTGCCAGTAGTTTTTCAATGGAAAACTATTTTTGATTTTGTTCATAGTATTGATGTAATGATCTTGAGGCAGTGATTCCCAAAGTGTGGGCCGCGGCCCCCTGGTGGGCCATGTAGAGGTACTGCAGGTGGGCCGTGAGAGGTCATTAAAAACAAACAAATATGTTAAATCCTCAATTTAAAAAAAAAAAAAATGTTTTTAAATTACTGTAAAAATTTATTGCATGAATTAAACATTATTTAGGAATAATAAAACAAACCAATTGAGTGTTATTCTACTGTAATCTTAATTTAACATGACAAGTGTCACCTTATTTGTTGACCCCTTACATTAATATTGGAATGTAGCTTCTAGTCTTGTAAGTTGATCAAAGTGGTGTTTAAAGGTTTGGGTTGGGCTGCAGAGATTTTTCACATTTCAAATTGGGCCTTTGTTCTGGGGACCATTTTCACCAGTAAAAACCATGTGGTTGAAAGTGTTGAGTGAAACTGGTTTCTTCCTCTTCTTTCTGATCATAAAACAGAGATGTGATGTTACATAAGTCCCAGGTGGGACTGTCCACTGGTTCCATATAGGAAACTGTGTGCGTCACCCAGGTACCAGAACATAACCATCCATCACCTACATCAGCTGCTCCCTATTCAGGGTCTGCCGGAGTCCATCCTATCCCAGCTGTCTGTGGGAGTAAAGCGGAGCTCCAACCCCAGCCAGGTCTCCAGGTCCATCACAGGATCTAAACAAACAAGCAAGCATGCTGATGTGACCAAGTTTTGTGTTTAATGATTTACACAGGAGCGCTTCTGGAACAGCTGGGGTGATGCTTCACTAACAAAACCTTCCTCTGAAGGAAATGAAACTACTTCAAGGTCAAATTAGGTTTGTGTTCTCCTAAAGGCTTAAATCAAGGCCTTTTATCTGAGTCGACACCAGCGTTGTGTTATACATTCTTTAACTAGTAATCAATGCAAATGCCTGCAACACTGGAGCTATGTGAAAAAAAAAAATGTAACAATTTCAGGGTTTCAGGTTTCATCTGGTTCTTATGAGCTCTTAAAATGAGATAAATATAATCTCAGATATGAGACACTACTACTGCGTCATTATTTACTGAACATAAACTAATATTCTGTTATAAAGTTTTTGGTATGAAAACAAGTGAGCAGCTCTGTGACCAGAGAGGAACCAGGGCCTCTGATAGACACAACACTTGGACCTACGCCATGTTTGTTTGGGTGGACTCCTTTAGCTTCAGGTCTCACCTGAACTGACTCTTTAAAGCCAGATGAGGCGGCGGCTCACCGCTGTTCTTCTTCATTTTAGCTCCAGTCGCCTCCGCCGATGAATTTTTCCACCGTCTTATCTTTGCCACTTTCTAATTACATATAGTTATTTCCGCCAGATATTGGCGCGGCTAATTTTAGCTACGTGACATTCACCGTGCACTGTATGTGCTGTTGCTATGGAACCCGAGGGGGAAAAAGTCTCGGCGGCGGCGGTTGTGGAGCAGAGGTGTTGATTTTATGTGATGGAGGAGTTTGGTTTGGGAAGGATTGGTGTGCGAGACGGCAAACAGACGAATCTCGGCGGCCGCCCGTCTGTGTTTGTGTCCGTCTTTATTACAGTCGTCACCTGCGGGTCTAATGTTTCTCCTTTGGGCTGTTTTTCAGCGCAAACAGCGTCACGTGGACGAGGCGCTGGTCTTTACCCAGCATGCCATGGGGCCGCTGCCTCATTATGGCTTCCTCTGACAAAACACACTTACATAAAACTTCCTCTCTCCTACAATATATACTTTTTTCCCCCTGCAAGACACACAGCAAGCTTCACTTTCTCACTACTCACACACATATGCACACACACCTTTTGGGTGTAATAAAACAGCAGATCAGAGTCATTGGCTGCTGACAGGGACTGACACTGAAACCTGCTGTTGTTGGGAGGGTTGCATGGGAGATGTTCATTACTCACCACGCTTGTCGGTTTGGACAGGAGAGGAACAACGGTCTTATTAAGTGGAGACCTGGAGCAGCCGTAGGGAAAATACACACACACACCGACACACACGCCTACGTGTGAGTTTTATTTTTTAACGGTGAGGCGATCGCGCTGATAGGCCGAGAGAAGTTGGGGCTGTCAGAAGAATCTTAAACTTTCCAACGATGGGAGAAATCGCTGAGTTAGGAGTTTGACACGGCTGACAGACAAACTGTGACACGGCGACATCTGCAGAGTCAATGATGGAGCCTCGGCGCGAAGACAGGAAGTGAAATTGTGCTGCGGAGGAATGCGAGGGCCTCGTTTTCTCAGGAGCCTGCTGATATTGATTGGAGTTTCTGATGTCTGGCTCATTGTGTAACTCTCTCTCTCTCACAAAAAAAAAAAAAAAGAAAAACCAGATTCAATATTCCCGACGTGGCTGAACCTGAAGCCTTGTTTCCATAGTAACTCTGCTCTCTGTCTCTCTAAACATAGCCCATACACATTCCCTCTGCTCAGATCATCAAGCACAGCTGAAGAGGATGCAATACATGGACGATAATGTTCCTGACTTGAGGCAATGAAATGATACGCCAGCTTGTCGGAGCGTCCAACTTTGTGGTGTATTTAGATTCCAAACTGTGCTTAAAGCGCCACAGGAACACAATATGACAACAACAACAACAACAACAAAAAAAAAAAAGATGAAATACGGTTTTATTTCGCTCAGGAGCACTCATCCATCCATCAAAAAAGATTTACAAGGCGCCACGTGTTGAGGTGCACCATTGAGGACACCTGGCTTTCTCCCCCCCACCCTCCTTTTCATCTCACCTTCTTCTTTCCAAGTCTTTCTACCAAGTTTGCAAAATCTTAAAATAGCAGCATCTCTCCAAGCAACCTGCTCCACTTCAGCCTTGAGCACAAACGGGCCGTCATAAATCAAACCGACTGCACCCGTGACTGTTTGGGGACGACTGGGGAGTTGGCTGAATTTGCATTTGATGTAGTCGTCACCGTTTATTTATTAAAAAAAAAAAATTCGCAGGCAAGTCTTTTCAACTGGTATCTTCTGCTGTAATGGGGACCAGCAGGACGCCAGTGACATCATCAGAAAGTCCAGGCAGGAATATTTCCCCGGAGCCTGACGGGTCAGACAATCTGATTCATACGTGTCGACACCACTAAACTGTTACGTCTTTTCATTTCCTGATGAAGAACTTGCTGATGTCTGTTGCAACCTTGGAGGCGGCGGCGCTCTTCCTCATCCGGCTCCGTTCTTTAGCTTGCTGAGCCGTCCGCTGTGGAGGAAAAAAAAAAAAGAAACATGACATGAGAGGGGTTAAATCTGCAAGAAAAAAGTGAGATCCGTGTGTTTAGCATCTCTATATTTAAATGTCTGAGCGGTGGCATCAACGGCGAGAGGATCTCCTTATCAGACGGCCCAGCGCTACACGCCAGTTCACGTTCGTCTCCATACGGAGCGTTTCCTTCCAAACTGACACCCACTCTGAATAAAATGCTCTCTGGTGGGAAAGCAAAGCAGGTTTTCGGTTACAATGAAAGCTGTGCTGTATTTTTAACCCCCCCGCCCCCTCCCCCAGATTTTCTGTCTTCACGAAATATCAAGTGAAGAAGTTCAAGACAGAAAGATGCTCTCAGGACACACAGCCTTTTCTAACAAATGCTATCTATCAATATGTCATGCGGCCAAATCTTGTGATTTTATTACAGAGAATATATAGCTTTGATATGACTTTTGATCAATGCGTTTGATCGTGTATCGCATTACTGCCACCACACGTGATTCTCAACAAGACTGATGAGATTTTCTTTTCTGCGCCGGGATGAAGAAGAGGCCCGTCCACCGCTGTAACTTAAATGTCAGACAAATTGCTTCCCCCCCCCCTCAAGCCTCTGTTGTGGTCGTCGCAGGTGCGGCGATGCGGAGCGCGTACGTACGGCTTTGTGGCAGACGGTGCAGAGCGTCTGCAGGTTGTCCAGGGAGCACTGTCCTCCTCCGCTGTAGACCGGCCGGATGTGGTCGACCTGCCAGAAGTCTCCTTCCACCGGAGCTCGGATCATCTCATTCAGCTGAAAGGAAAATGAAAAAAAAAAAAAAAAAAACAGCCAGGAGATGAGTCTCTCAGGACACCGAACGCTCTCAGATGTTATCTGCTGCTACTCCAAATTGCTAAAAACAACCTGTGATTGCACTGCTTCCCCCAAACCATCCATCTATGTTAAATGTAATTTTTCTGAACTGATTTTATGTCTTAAGTAAAGCTCTGTATTTCCCCGTGTACGAGAGTGACCTAAATTATTACTTTGCAGCACAAACACAGAGACACACAGTCACAGACACGCAGACACAATTCATATTAAAGTAATCTCTGCATGGCAGGGACTCTTCTGCCGTGCACTTCACAATAAAAGAAAATAAAGGACTCGCTGCAAAGCACACAGAAGGTAAAAGTCGAGGAAATAATGAAAGCAGGCTGCAGGAAAACAGCCTCTTTCTGAGGCTTAAAAATGCTGAGATGGATGTAAGACCCTGCGACTGGGAGGAGCTGAAGAGAGCAGGTGCTGAAAACGATATCTGCGTCCAATCAATGACGGTGAACTCTGACCCTCCGTGATCCATCACCGCCCCACGTTTTCAGGTGCGGCCGTATAAATCAACTAAATGACCTACATAATGGACAGATGTAGGGGGGCTTAATCAGGGAGCGCATGCTAGCCTGCCTCACGGAGAACATAGAAATTAGGTTAAAAATGCCCCGGGGAATAATGGGAGATACACGCTCTTAAATTACTTAACTTTTTGTGACAACTTTGGGAGGGGGGCTGAGAGTAGGTGGTTTATTACACTTTTCAAGCAGTTGGCAAAAGAGTTTCCTCAATGCGAGTGAAAAACTTCCTCTATCGGTTAGTTTAGCTGAAATGCAGCAGCCTTGGAGATGTGCTAATTTCTAAGGACAGCAACGTGCTCATCAATCTATTAGCTTTCCACGCTCCACCATCATAGAGGCAGGTGACCATATGTGCACGCACATCTAAGGCAAATTAGGAGGTACTAAATTAATTAATTATATAATAATATAATAATATAATAATTAATAATAATAAATTAATTAATTAAACGTGCATTTCTGTGAGGAAGTCAGAACAAGAGGAGAAAACTACAGGAGAGGTGCATCCAGCCAAAGATGAATCTGAAACTGGTCTCTTCTTTTCTGGTAAATTAATAACTCAAATTCTGAGGTGGAGTGAATCTGTAATCATAACTCTAAAGCCGGGGTGTTATACTCATTTTCACTGAGGGCCATATCAGCATCATGGTTGCCCTCGAAGGGCACATGAATGTAACAAAATGCAATGAAAATCAAAACAAATTAAACTACACCTTATATTGTTAAATAACGGTTTCTGTATTATTCAAGTTTCAAATATTTAAGTTATTATTATATTAAATTCAGGGTTTATGGTAAACATCACTGAGAGTATCCATTACCTTGGTTTCAGAAGCGGAAGCGGCTAAATTTAGCATACTTAGCTCCGTGTTTGCTGTCAAAATGCCTACGTAGATTAAACTCTTTCACAACTGACACCCCCCTCATAACACAAAAGACACTTTTCTTGGACATGTTGGGGTTAGTTTGTAAAGGTTTTTCTTAAGTTCATCAGTTCTGAAAAATTGTCTTGCTCACAGCAACCGTTATTGTTGTGGTTAACGACGAAATGCATGATGGGAGATGTAGTTTATTGTCAATATGCACTTTAAAGCGGTGTAAGCTTATTTTAAGTCTTAAAATTTAAGCCAATAATGTCCAAGCTCTCGAGGGCCACATACAATGACGTGACGGGCCACATTTGGCCCACGGGCCTCGTGTTGACACATGTGCCCTAAAGGAATTATAGAAAAAAAAAATCCAATGTGGAGTTGGTTATTTTTATACTGTCATTATCATCAGTTATTTTACAACCTGAATCACAAGTAACTCACGTTACCAGCAAGACGGTGGCTTGTATTAAGAGGATGGAGCTCTACACCACATCACACCACAATTATTCAAATATTCTTATAACAGATAATAAGCTCAATTCAGTTCAAGCTGTCTTTATCAGTTCTTTTTCCCAGTCGCTGGCTCTGAAGCTGCTCTCCCCAGCAGATGAGATTGCACTCTCCACGACAGACTTATAGAAGATATACAACATCCTTCTGCAAACACTGAAGGGCCTAATCTTCCCCAGGAAGTAAAGTCTGCTCTGTCCCTTCTTATAAACAGCATCGGTCTGCTGTCCAGATAAATACCGAGGTATTTATACTCCTTCACCACCTCCACTTGTCCTCCCACAATGGAAATATTGTGTGATTTCTTCCCTGGTCCTCCTAAAAATCCACAGTCATCTCTGTTTTGTTCACATTTAAGATGACGTGACTGTTCCCGAAGCCACGCCACAAAGCGCTCCACCAGTTCCCTCTTTTGTCCATCACTGATGCAGCCCACAACCCCAGAGTCCTCTGAGTACTTTTGCAGACGACCCTCACAGACGAGGCGTATAGAGTGAGGAGAAATGGTGAGAGTACAGGCCCCTGTGGTGCTCCTGTGCCGCCGACCAGAGACAGACGGAGAGAATCCCACATAGCTGGTCCCACACAGGCATTTCAGGACTCTTGCCTATATTATAATAGATAATAAGATGACAGATAAAATTGATCAAAGTGAAAGTATTCAGAAAAACATATTTTTCTCCAGCAGGTTCAAGTCTGCACACAGACGGAGTTTTCAGCATCTTTAAAAGGTTGTTTATTACAAGCAAAACACTTCCAGGACACAAATGAGAATGTTTGCCTACATCATTATAAAATTCTCAACTGCTTTAGATATATTGTGTTCAAGAACTTAGCAGCAGCCTTAACGCTTGAACATATATGAGTACTTTACAGTTTGTCTCATTAAATTAAGAGTTTTAGAAACGTCACACCTGGTGGTTGGAGGGTCAGAGGATTTGGTTGTCACCGTCCCCAGATCAACAGATAGTAGACTTATATGGACCACACAAGTCCACCCTCTAGACACATCCAGTGGCATTAAAACCTCAGGAGCCATCATTGGTTCAAGCATTAGCAACACCGCTGCAAATTCTTCACTGCACAGACAACAGTTTCCACACAAAATCACTATCTTGGCAGAACTTCAACAGGATCATAAAGCTCAATCAAAATGAGTCTGCCTCTGAACTTTCTTCTAGGAACTTAATTAGGCAGCCGCTTTAAAAGTGAAACCCACTCCGGTATAAATTTTAAGTTAATGATCGATCGCCGCAGCTTAGTGCAGCCAGATTAAACTCAATTCAGGTCGATGGTAAAAAGGTAAATTGAGGTTTGACGGCAGGTTTAGGTTCTTTTTAGTTAAATATAGTCTTAAAGTTTGACATCAACATATCGTGAAAGCTCCACTTTGATTTAATGTTTAATCCTACGTCTAATTATTATTCTACTGCAAAATTGTTTTGGAATAAAAGATAGCAAAGTATCCAGATTCGAGGCGGCAATTAGGTAATAAAAGATTAAGCGAGGAGATGCTGAAGGTCTGAGAAGGAAAGCAAGAATCGAGTGAAAGCAGGGGGAGAAGTCAAACATGATCGAAAGAATTAGAAACAGAGAAAGAGAAGCCTGGTGGGAAGAGTTTAAGGCCAAAAATCTATTCTCCTGCTTTGAGAAGGACTCTGCCGACATTAAGGCGACGACTCTGAATTGATCCCAACAGATTTCAGGAGCAGGCCTGCTCACGGGGGCAGAGTTCGTATCTCTTTCACACACACTCTCACACATCTCAGTCAATTAAACCCGTCTTTGTGCCTAAACCGTACACCTCCCTGCACCTGACCCTCCCACTGCCACACACACACACACGCAACCAAACACACTCCCAGACACCCGAAGGCTGAAAAACACACAAACGCCAGAACGCTGTTACACATACCCACACACACACACACACACCAAGAGACCCTAAAGACCTGCATCCACATGTACACACACCTGGGAGCGCAAGCGCACACACCAGAACCCCCAGCATGAACCGAAGAATGCGGCTATAATCTCGAAGCTTCTCCACCACTACAGCGTCTTATCATGTGGTTCAGTTTGTTTCCTCTAAAGCTCAGCGCATCGATCTGCGCTGATGCTGCTGCCGGCGGCACTGAGGAAGAGGTGCACAATGTGTGTGTTTGAGAAGTGGGGGTGGGCGGGTGGGGTGGCTTTGCAGGATAACAGCCAACCAAATCAAACAGGCTTACTGGTCGAGGCCTGGCACTGGGAGGGGAAAAAAAAAAAAAAAGAAAATCAATGTGCCCAGCAATCTATTTACTTGGAGCTGGCCCCTTGGAGTGCAGATCAACCTGCGCTGGTGCTGTTTGTACGGGTGTGTGTGTGAGCGTAGGAGGACCGAAGAAGAAACAGCCTTTCTTTTTTTTTAACATCTACTTCGCTCACATATCAAGAATTCTGGTTGCTAATTTTGTGTGTATTTTCACGACAACTTCTTCTCTGAGCTTTTCCCTTCAGATCGTCCTGCTACACCGACCTGCCGCGTATCCTCTTCACCACCTCCAGAGAAGCATCCATTTCTCCTGGCTGACACCTTCATCTCCAGCATCCTTCGACTGTTACATTTACTAAGATTTCTCTTCATGTGTCCAAACCATCTCAATCTCCAAGACGTCTAACCCTGGCTTTTAATCTCACCCATCCTCATCACTCCTGAAGAGAATCTAAACATCTTAAACTCTACTTCCTGTATCTTGGTCTTGTTACTGTCTCCAAGCCACAGTCTCACTACTGTCTTGTAAATCTGTCCTTTACATTTACAGTTAACATGATCAGAAATCTAACTTTCTCCAAGTCTGAAAAAGACCGAAAAGGAATCGTTATTTACAAAAAGTTGGATTCTCAATCGACAGAAGATCCACATGTGATTCTTAAGATAGGAGCTCAAGCATATATCAATACTTATGTGCATGTTTATAGCTGCAGTTAATCTGTGAACTCAACATAAAACTTTAATTCCCAGTCTTTAACTACACTGTAAATTTTGCTTCTCAACAGGTTTATTAATTAACGGATCACCGATTTCAAAGCAGAAAGTGTTACACTTGAAAGTAAAAATTGTACGATAACAACCGCAGTGACTTAAAGCTGGTCTAAAGCTGGTCACCAAATGATCACGCACGCCGACCGAGCAAACAGCAGGCGTTTGATGAATTCCTCTTTCAGAGAGAAGACGCTAAATTAGAGCTGAGGCGGTCGATCTGAATGCATTTGAAAATAAAAAACTACATAAACATCATGACATCAGTGGTAATCGTTGCTGAAGCAGCAGTGGGAGAGGGAGCTGGATATATCTTGATGTGTGCAGGTCCATATGGAGCAACAGCTGGCTGGAAAATCCTGTGGCTCGTGTGGAGTTGGAGTTGCATGAGATGGGTGACAGCTGAGGAGGATGAAGAGGCCAAGGGTCCCGTTTAGTAGAAATGAACCTGAACCTTGGCTCACATTACTTTAATGGTATCTGAAGGTCTGTGTGAACGGTCACGTTTGCGTGTTTTTAGCTTTTAGGAGTTTTTAGGATTATGATGACTTAGAATCATCACGCCGTTAAAAGAAAAATCACGGCAGCGGATCGTTTGGTGGACCATTAGCGGAAAAAATCACGACTGATATAAAAGAAAAGTTAAATTAGCAAGATTACAGTGCAGAGTTTCAGTGATACCTCAGTGGTACCTGCGGTCTTATATGAGGTTTCTGGCACTCTGATGCCAGTAGAGTGGTTCTTAACCTGGGTTCGATCGAACCCCAGGGGTTCGGCGAAGGTCAAGACACGCACCTGACTCATATGATTCATGATGACACACCCCGCTCTGCCATTACTGGCTACAGGTGATCACGTTACATCGCTTGGCCAATCTGTGCTGCAGGGAGTTTGGTGCGCTCAGTAGTCGACTTATGACTGTCATTAAGATACATCATGTGGTTTCTTTGATATTTTAATCCATACCAACTATGTCGAGCAAAAAAAAAAGAAAGTGGTCAGATGACTACGTACAATATGGAGTAATCAGTAAGGTATGTAATTCATGCAGTTTTTCAGTAAAGAAGGGTTTCGGTTGAATGTGCATATGAAGCTGGTGGGGTTCAGGACCTCCAACAAGGTTAAGGACCACTGCAGTAGAGACAGAAGCAACTGCTTAGAGTGAACAGCCAGCTGCTGTCAATCTGTCACGACTCTGGCTTTCACTGCTCATCTAGAGCTCCACTAGATCACCGGGTACATCATCGTTTATCGCTACAGGAGCATCAGTGAAATCCCGTCTCTCCACATGAACCAAACGCACTCAGACGGGAAAAGCTAGCTCTGGAAGGAAGGAAGACTGAACACTGTCGGGCTGGAAGGACTACTTACATCACAACTCCACGATCTGACTGTATTGTACGCGGTGTCCGACCTGCTTGACTGACAGCTGGGCCAGCCAGGTGTTCTCCAGCATCTCCTTTCGCTGGGAGGGCAGGGCGTCGCGGACCCTCAGGAACAGGTCGTGGGCGTGGAGGCCACAGTGCTGACAGACGCCTCTCTCCACCTCCAGGACTCTGGAGCGCATGTACGTCTGGCTGGAGCGCAGCTGGAACTCCTCCTGGCATCTGTGAGTGAGAGAGCCTGGTAACATCTGGACTGGAACCTAACAGGTTATGTCCCCCCCCACCCCCCCCCCCCCCCCCCCCCCCCCCCCCTTTTCTATTTGCTTCATGAGCAAAAAATGTTGTCACCATAATGATGTGAGTCTGTACGAATGAGCAATAGCAAAAAAAAAAAAAACACAGAAAATAGAAGTTTTAGGGACTTTTTGAGACAGAATTGCATAATATGTGTCCTTTATTCTTTTATTTGAAATCAATATGTGCTTTCGGTCCAACGCTTTAAAAAAGCTGGCAATTAAATCCCTTAGATTTTCCCCAAACTGTACGTACAGACGTTTTGCTGTACCTGTGGCTGCAGAATCGAGTATCCCACGCCCCGCCTGTGGTAGGGCAGGCTTGCTGGCAGGAGAGGCACAGCGGGACGCCCTCGCTGTCCAGAGCCTGCAGATAGCCAGGCTCTGATGATGGCTGCTCATCTGCCATCTGACAGGACTGGCCGACCTGCCTGAAGAGAGAACGAGAGAGAGGAGGAGCCCTGTTACCTGTACGTACAAGTGCACCGGCCACCGATTGTTATTATCATTCTCCAAGACAGGAAGCTCAGACCAAAGCATGTCTTAAAATGCAAGTTATCTGGAATAATAACAGTAACAGTCACACACACATACGATGAGCTAAAACGCCGTGAAACAAGACCAATTCAGTCTTTTGCTGAGACCATTTTCATTTTGGGCCAAAATCAAGACTGATTCCTCGTTGCTAAACACAACTGCCAAGTATAATTTTATCAGGTCACTGGCCTTCGTTCATGAAACGTGACCGGGACAGATTTATGCGTGAACTGTGCTTCCGAACTCTTCATGGGTAAGAAGAAAGCAGGTATGCAGGATATGCCAGGAGCAGCCACCTGCCTCCCAGCACCCGTGTAGAAGCACATCAACGCTAAAGTAATCCTCAGACTTTTGGAAATTCATGCCTTATATGCAGTGATAATTTTCACAAAAATGCAGCAATCTTTAAAACATATTTAAAACATGATAAGATGTTAAAAATACATAATTTCTCTTAATTGATGGATGTTTCACAAACACTGAAGCTTCAGATGGCGTTTCTTAAAATGTCAGTTGGTTGATTCAAATCTGGTCCCGGCTGCTGCTGCATCAAACTGGTCCCGGACAGCACCCCTCCTCGTCCCGCCGACGAGGACTCGTCGATGAGGTTTCAGTAGCCGGTCCAGGCGGGGCCCCTCACCTTCTGAGGAGGCCCTGGACTCACCGTCGGTTCCAGCCTCATCGCTTCCTCCTCCCTCGGCTTCAGCCTCCACGGTTCCTGATCCCTCAGCCGACGCTGGACTCTGCCGGGCCGTCCGCCTGGCGCCGCCTGAACCGTCCCGCCCATCTGACCGGCCTCTTGACCTCATTTATCTTTTGCTCCCCTTGTTTTGGTTCTGTCTTTGTAGTGTCTCATCTTTTCTCTCCTGGTTGCTGGTTCATCTGCTCTCCATCCTGTTCATCTTCCCTCTTGCTTGGGCGGCCATGAAACAAGACAACGTTCCTTTTTTGGAACTTTTTTTTTTTTTTTTTTTTGTTTTGAAAAGGTAGCGTTTCAAAAGCTGAGCACTGGTTTGTCTGGATTCGTCAGGTTGCGAGTTTACCCAAAAGCTATGAGATCAAATGAGAATAAACGCGGTAGTCTGCACATGCACACCTCACTACATGGTGGTTACTGGGCAGACATTTATGCAGATTAACGGGCTTTGTGAGCTTTGCCACCACCCTGCGATGACATGCTCTCACAGATGAATCAGACTTTTACGTGGCGTTCGTGAACCCGGAGCAGGTTTTTTTTTTAGTAAGGACGTGACGCATCTCATCTCTTTCCAGTTGCAACTCCATTTTTTTTCTCTCTCAGGTTTTTTTCCTCTCTATTTTCTGGGAGTGTCTCGTCAAAAAGCCATGACTGTGGTGTGGAGCTGAAGTTCACATCCTTCAAAACTGCTTAAAAAAAAAAAAAAAAAAAAAAAATCATGGCAAGGAGGCAACTGATGAGCTGGCAGAAGAAAAAAAAACACCCAGAGAAAATAAAATGAAATATATGACAGTAACCGCTCTGTGCAGGGTGCACGGTAACAATTTAGAATAAGCAATGCACAGCACTGCAAGACAATCAGCATGACTTCATATCACTGTGCGTGCCGGTGCCAATCTAAAACATGAAACAGAAACTGACAGCTTTCTTCTGTCATAAAATAGGACACATAAAAAATCTGTTAATGCCACAAAAAAAAAAAAAACCCAGCTGAGTGTGATTGCAATCTAGTTTGTAATTCTCCTTCTCCGAGATGGTGCGTCTGCTGCAGTATTTTATTTCCTTTTTTCCCAGTAAATGCGAAGAGAAATTACCTTGACCCGTGTGAAAGGCGTCGCTCTGTGAGCTCCATCTAAATAAAACCGAGTTTCTGTTCTTTCAGCATCAGTTAAACAGCAAACGCCGTTCAATAATCAGTGCTCATCTGAGAAAGAAAAAAAAATCTATATGTGCTTCTGTGAGAGCAGAGTGGAAAAGCGTATCTTTAGTATCTGAAATACCATCAGGGTGCGTTTGTATTCGTGATGTTCACGCATCTCCGGGACATTTCAAGTATGCTTGTGTGCGTGCGCGTCATTTTGGCAGAGGACGTCGAGTCTGGGCGTTCGCCATGTTATCCCAGCAGGACGCTCGAGCCATGTTGGAGGGGACAGATGGACTCGATTTCTTTTTCTCCTTGGTTTACAATTCAGACAGGCAGAAAGAGACACGGAGAGCCAGAGAGAAAGAGTTCTACAGAAAGAGAGAGGGGAGGAGGGAAAAAAAAGTCTAAAAAAAGGAACCATACTACTTCAAAGTTGAGAAGATACCAAAAATTGGAAGTACAAAGATACAACTGCGCTGCCAGCACAGTCAAGTGGATGAAAGAGAGACAGAAATAGACGATTAACTGGTGCGCCCAAACTGAGAACAGTGAAAACAGAGCACTTTGTAAAAAAAAAAAAAACTTTACCCAGAAATAAACTGTTTTCCAGCGACTGCAAATGTTGAAGGAATTTACCAGAAAAATGCAGCGCAATCAAAATGCGTTTTAAAGCTTGTATCTAAAACTGAGCGATTTTATCGATTCTGCGATATATATCGATATTTTATTTCCCCAGAGAGTATCAATTTTTCATCCGTGGGTATCGATATTCTAAGCTTCTTTCAAAACCCCCGTGTCCCACCTTTAAAAGCTTGCAAGCAACAATTTGCACTGTTTAAATAAATTAAACTATTTTTCTCAACAAATCTTTTATTCATTTTGTCCAGCATTAGCAAGCTGCCTGTCAGCCATATAATGTGTAATTGATGCTTTCAGTTCAATTAATTCAAACAAAGTCATTGGAACACTCATAAGATGTCACCAAAATCACTTTGTCCCTTTAAAATCTTTCGGAAAACGATGTAAATGTATTGTAAGATGAATATAGATATATATCGTATCGTGAGTCGAATATCGTTCATCGTATCGTATCGGGAGATTAGTGTATCGCTACAGCCCTAGTTGTATCGCCATAAAAATTCACGTCGGCGTAACGAGCACACAGCGGCCGAGCAAAACACACACACAAAACACAAAAAAAAAATCATCTTCTACAGTTTTAAGCTTGTCGCACAGTACGTTCTTCCTCTCCGGTCGGCATCTAATTCGTGACGATTTAATCGTACGACAATCCAGCTGAAGAGAACGTGGCCTTAAATATCACTGCAGATAACGTAAAACCGGCGAGTCCTCGGAGTTTCAGAAAACTACTGAACCGTTCTGCTGTCACAATTAAACTCAAGCGGACAAGAACGTTGAATGTCTCTGAACGTAACTGGATGGGAAACGGCTGAAAACACTGATCTACAGAGGGGAAGCTCGTCGACACCTTTCTCTCGTTTATTTGAGTTTTTAAGGAATAAACGTACAGTGAAACTAAAAAGCAGGAAGGTTCTGTTGCTGCTCTCGACGCTCAGCTAAACCACTACAAACCATTTCTGGAAAAACAACAAAACACCTTTTATCTTTCTCGCCTTTAACTCCTACTACGCTCCACAGCTTTTACTCGAGCAAGAAAATTATAGTATTTTCAAGCCTTTTTCCTGCCGACTGTCAAATTTTCTTTTTTGTTTCCATGAAAGCTGTCGTGCGTTAACTGACATCGGGGGGATGTTGGCTCTTGCCAAACATTTCTCCATATTTACAAAAGACACTTAAACGTTATTTCAGCCCGTATAAAGCTGCACGTCGAGCGAAAGCACAAATCCTGAATAGCATCCTTCGGGCGCGGATTGTTTGCATGTAATACCAGAGGTTGTGTATTTTGTGCGGTTGTGTGAGTGTTTGCTTTAGGTTTCCATAGCGATGCTGCCTCCTGGGGTGAATTGGCTGCTGCATCTAAACGGGTAGATTGTATTATGGTCTATATTTACAGTACTAACACACTCAGCAGGCCTTTGTGCCTCAACCACCAGGCACATACAGATCTCCATGGAGACAGTGGAAGGAAAGGAAATAAAAAAAAACAAAAAACAAAAAAAAACAGTTTGAATCCCAAACTGGAAACCAGAACATGAGACAAACCACCTTCATACGCAGACCTTAAAACCTCATCTTTGACCACAAACAAGGCTGAGTTATGAGTTATCGAAACATCAAAACGTACAGCGGACTGCGAATGTCAGCGAGCGCCGAGTGAGAATTTCGAGACTCCATATGTGAGAGTTGCATAAAGCTTCGAGTGAGAAAGATGTTATTTAAGACTTAAAAGACCCGAGGGCAGCGCGACCCTTCCTGCCCCCGACAACCACCCACATTCCTCCCTCTTCACCAACCTCTCTGCGGCGGCCGGCGTCAGCGGAGAGGCGGAGCTCCTCCTCGCGGGGAGCTTCTCCTTGGTGACGTGTCGGACCTTGCCTCCCTCCTGCCGGGCCTTGTCCATGGACGCCAGGGCCACCTCGTCTCTGCTGAGGTACCTGGGAAACGGGACAAAGCGGGCCGTGAGGGAACGGCGGAGTCGCAGATGTTTCGTAACCAGAGAGATGGATGATGAGAGCTGATTCACTTCTGGAGCGCGGGGGCGGAGCGGAGAGGAAATGGAGTCGTGGAGCGTCTCTAGATAGGTAAACGTGTTAGATAATTCAAGGACCACGTCAGTAATCTTAGTCATTCTCTTCTGGTGTGTGATAATCCCAGGACTTCACCATGTAGCTGTGCATGATTACGAACAGAGCTGGAAAACCTGTGAATTGCCTCAGTGCAATGTCAGATGTCCTTTCATTTTTTATTTATTTTTTTGTGACATGAAGAAATGCTCCAAATGTTCCTCCTCGTCTTTTTTTTCCTCCTGTTTGTCTTCCTCCCCTACTGAATCCCACGACTATTGCTGCTGCAATCTAATTTCCTCACAGGCCTCGTCAATCATGTGATCTAATCCATCTGCCCGCGACCGGTTTTTATGGCCCTTGTAATACAGATACAGATGCCGGGCGTGCAAATAGAAAACCGTGCGGAATTATTCATGCCAATCTGGCCAGGAGTTAAAAGAAAAGAAAAAAAAAATCACAGATGTTTGCTCTGGATGAGAAAAAGGATTTTAGCGGTCTCGAGGAAAGTGACCAATCACCAGATGTTTCCTCGGAGAGATGATGTAAAGGTCTCCACCGAGCAATTATCGTTCCTCGGTTCTTCACAGGTAAGTCGGGAGTCAAACTCTTCCTGCTCCAACAGGCGAGAACAAATCCAAGTGACAAAATACCACTTTTTCCAGCACTAACATCCTGTTACTGTTACAGCTGATGGCTTTTTCCATCACGTTTTGTTAAGATCTTTCAGTCCACTTGGATCTTCATTTTGCTTTTAGTTCGTATTTGTTTTTTTTTTCTGTTTTATTTGCGAGACTGTTTCTTTCTTGTGTGATCTGCTGGATTTTGTGTCCTGCTCGAGATGGGGGGAATGCTGGGAAGTGAGATAGGTTTGTTGAGTCTTTTAATCTGGATAGCTCACGATGGTAACGAGTGCTGAGCTCATAACATGCTGCAGAGAGGTTTATGTTCAAATTTTAGATTAAATTATAAGTAAAATGCTTCACCTCTTCTTTTTGTGATCGTTTTTGCTAGATCATGTCATGGTGACATGGCATTTAAATGTCAGCCGGCAGAAGTAATGAACATCTGAACGTCTTAAACTGAGCGCTTGATGGATGTTGAATATGTGTCAGATGTTTGAATGGCTGCAAGAAACTGAAAAGAAAAGAAAAGAAATGTAATAATTCGACCTTCGTTTTTATAGTCAGTCAGCGTATTTAGGTTGATGTTACTTGCCGAATCTACCCACAATGCACTGCTGACGCTTCGGGAGTGAATCTTTGGAAAATCCTGCACAGGTTTGAACCTGAACCAGAACTCGATCTTTTGACAGAAGTGTGATATAAACTCCCAGCTGAGGGTGAAAACATCAGATACCCGTACCCGCCGATCTGCAAGTTTGCAGTTACAGTCCAACAAACTGGCGACGTGCTGCGTTGCCATGGGAACCGCGACGGCAGAACATGTTTCACGTCTGGAGAACCACGTCGGGTGTTTCAGAGCTGCACCACATGAATGACAGGCACTGACGGCGCACCGCTTCACAGCAGACAGACCAGAGAAACTTACAGTTTTGTACAAGCAGCAATTTTCTGCCAGAGTTCCTCTGTTATTGGAACATTGTTATTCATACATTTTTCATGATTTTCATTTCTTCATCCTCTGCTGTTCACACAACCTGATGTTTTTATGACTAAAAGGTTTCAGATCAGTGAGTTTTGAGGAGAAAAACGGGCAAATATTGTATAAACCGCCCTTTTCTATGTGAGCAGAGAGGTACGGTTAACTTATCCAATTGATCACAGTTCGTCGTTCCAACTATCTCTTGATTCTGGCTTTAGAAAGCCCGGCTATGATGAACCAGATTCAGAGTAAACCCCTCTGTTGTTCATCTATTTGCTCTTCTTTGGTCTCTGTCAGGTTCTCCGTTTACATTCCCGTCACAAAGCCCAGCCTTTCCTTCTTCTTTTTATCATCCAGTTTGGACTCTTAAATGTCTCGATTTTCATTTAAGGTTAAAATTATAATACCTCTTTATGATATCAAACAACTACTGTTCCAGGGGAAGCCCCATAACTGTGAGTGTTTATGGTTCATTTGGTTCTAAATGGACAAATACAATGTAGCTCAGTGGAGATTTGTGTTTTACTGATGTGCTCAAACTGAAAGAAGAAAAAAAACAAACATGCTGAAAACTATGAGCCTTAAGATAATTAATTAATAAAGAGAACGTTTGTGACTGACATCCATTTCTTATGGCAGTTCCTAAGTGAGTTAGCACATGACTCGCTCTCTCCTCCACAGATAACTGCTCAGATATTGAGCATGAACATTAACCTTGAGCAACCTTTAATAGGACTGAAGTCTGGGCTCAGAGATGGCAACTCCAGAACCTTCACTTTAGTGTCCTTCAAGAAGCTTTTAATGACCTAAGTTACATATTTATCATAGTGGGGGAGGGGTGCTGTTGACCTCAACTGGAGATGTCATCAGGCGGTGGAAGGAATACTCGGAGTTCCTGAAGGCTCTGGATGATGTTGGACTGTCTTGGTTGACACGTCTCTGCAACATCTCGTGGACATCGGGGGGCAGTAGCTCTGGATTGGCAGATTGGGGTGGTGATTCCCCTTTTTTTAAGAAGGGGGATCAGGGGTGTGTTCCAATTAGAAGGGATTCAAACTCCTCAGCCTCTGGTAAGGTCTATGCAGGGCTGCTGGAGAAGAGAGTTGATAGTTGAACAATCTGTGTTCTGTCCTGGTTGTGGAACACTGGACCAGATCTATACCCTCACTAGTGTCATGGAGGGAACATGGGTATTTGCCCAACCAGTCCACATATGTTTCGTGGATTTGGAGAAGGCATTTGACTGTGTCCCTCGGGGGTCACCCCATACTCCAGGAGTATGGGGTGCTGGGCCCGTTGTTACGGGCTGTCCAGTCCCTGTACAAACGGAGTGGGAGTTTTGTCCGCATTGATGGTTGTAACGTTGGATTTGTTTCAGTGAGAGTTGGACTCCGTCAGGGCTGCCCTTTGTCACCGATTATGTTCATTACATTTACGGACAGAATTTCTTGGAGCGGACAAGAAGGCGAAGGGGTTCCAGTTCAGTGCTCTTGGGACTTTACTTCGAAATGACGTGGTCCTGTTGGTGCCATTGGGTGAGGATCTTTAGCTCTCACTGGAGCAGTTCACAGCCGAGTTTCTGGCGGGATGAGAATCAGCACCTCCAAATCTGAGACCATGGTTCTCAGTTAGAAAAGGTGTAGGATGCCTTCTCCGGGTCGGGAGTGAGGTTCTTCCTCAAGTGGAGGAGTTTAAGTATCTCAAGGTCTTGTTCACGAGTGGTGGAAGAATGGAGCGGGAGATCAGGCAGGCAAAATTATGCAAAGACACAAATTTATGTATAACTAAGGACGTGTCCTTCTGAATGATAGTGGTCATAGCCAATGGCTAGCTGTCATCATTAAGCACTGTCTTTACTTTACTTCTGAACTGTGAATAAAAACTGAACAGAGCATAGTCTTATATCTTTGAGATAATATGGCTCGTTATGCTGTTAACTGCTCTAATGGCCCTTTTCCACTAGTACCTACTTGGTGCGGCTCGACTCGACTCGGCTCCGCTTTGGAGGTTTTCAACTAGGTCATAGTACCGGCTCGGCCCTCCTTTTTTCGTACCTACTGGCGGGGTATCCGGGCTTCGGGCCGAGAAACAACGTCACCACGCCGCGGGCCATTGATTGGCCAGAGAGCAACTTCACGGATGAGCCTTAAGCGACTCCTCCAACCCGCCATATTTAAAACTCGGCAACAACAAACTCAACAGCGATTTTACTTTACCTGCAATTGTCTACTTCACAAAACGAAGAATGGCCGGCAAGTCTACTCCATGGTCGAATGATGAACGACGTCCTCCATTGTTATGGTTGCAAACGTCACTGCGTTTCAGGCCACCTTACCATGAAGGCCCCACCCACATCGAGGTGGTACTGAACTACAGTGGAAAACCACTGACACCGAGTCGAGTCGAGCCGCGCCGAGTAGGTACTAATGGAAAAGGGGCATATGAGACCGCTGTGTCAGATTTGGATCGGCCTGGAAGGGTTCAGAAGTGAAGCAAAGCAGCCAAAGGGCAGCCAACTTCAGCCCCGTTTGAACACTGTCTCTAGCTCATTGGCTTCTACCTCCTGCAGCAGCTGGGTCCTTCAGTGATGCCGCTTTCACCTCAGATCAAATCAGGAGTCTTCCAAGTTGACTAACTGAACCACTAGCCAATGACGTATGAAACAATTGCGGCCAGAGCTGAAAAGGGAAGTAACAGAGGTCAGGTGGGACCTGTAGTTTCTTAGCTCACAACTCATGAGCCTATGCCAGTAGGCTTGCCCAACCTGTAGGCGACTGGAACCAGCCAAGCCCCGGGAGCACCAGCCTGAATGATGGCTAGTCCCAGTGAGAGCTCCTTGTCTCAGATCTGGCATCCCTCCTTTCGGATGTTAATTTGGTTGTGAGCAGTTGGAATGAGGACCTTTGGACAGATTTGACCAGAATGAATATAAAGAAACATTAATTAGCATCATAGGTTAGCATAAGCTAAGCCAGTCAAGCTAAAGCAGCTCCTGGTAACTGAACTAACGGCCGACACGCTCTGACTGGCTTCCAGACCTGCTTGTGCCCGTTTGCAGCATGACGCCATGCAGTTAAGATGAAGACGAGGTTGCAAAAGCCCGCTTCAGAAAACCTATGGTTGACGTCACATAGGTTTGTCCAGTTCTTCTTATAAAGTACATGATTCGCATCGTAACAACCGTATTAGTAGTGATTTTGATAACTACTGCTCTATTAGCATGATTTGGAAGTTTTGGACTGATATTTGGGGAATGATTCAATCAAGTCAAACACAACAAACTCTCCTTTAGAAAAATATCTAGGCAACCAGAGACATCGGCATCTTTACAAAGAGAATATGATGTAAATGTACAACACAGGGAGTTTATTTTATGCTTACTTTAAATTTTGAGATGCAGTTTTTGATTATTGTCCCATTGTGCCATTTTACCTGAGCTAGTGAAAAAAAAAGTGCAGCATATGTAACGTTTATGCAACTACCAAGGAGGAAATAAAAGGGACTACTCAAGCACTACTGGTAAAGATAAAAAAAAACAGACGTTTTCAAAGAAATGAAAAGCAAAAATCCTCACGAAAACGGTGAGACTGTGAGAGCATTTTACAGACAATCAACTCCGGGGACGAAGCTCGCCACTAAATGCCATGCAGATCAATTATTAACACATCTTCCAAGCATTTAATCTGACACTTATGTCAATTCTTGAACTTAGTTTGATGAAACTTTACTTTTGGCTCACTAACAGTGGGCTTAGCACCTTTGAAATAAAATCAATAAATAGAACACCTCCTAAAAGACAGACATGAAAATTTATTCAGCCCTGCTTAACCATGAACAAACCTCTTCTACACTGTAAAGGATATTGATTCTGCATGGACTACTTGAACGATTACATGATTTGTACCCGTTTTATTGAATTCTGATGAAACGCGAGCCTCCGTGAAACACCGAGCGACGTGAACGTGACGGCGTTGTCACCGTTGAGCTCTGCAGTGACATTTTTATGTGCGTTCCCGCCGCTCCCATCTGGCCAGAGCGCTTTCTTCTGGAGAGAAATGGAAGGAAGGTAGAAAGAAATAAACAGAGGAAAAATGGACGGCAGGAGGCAGAAAGTGGGAGAGACATCAAAGATGAGGAGTTTCTCTGGAAGCTGCGGGGAGATGAGGAAGAAGGTAAGTCTCCATCAAACACATGAGCTTCCTTTGCTTCAAACGGTCCCAGCACAGAGGCTGGATGAAACGAGATACCCAACACTAAACTGGAGTCCAAGTGTGCCTCTGGGAGAGTGTGGATATGGAATATATTTGCATTTTTTTTTTTTTCAAAAAGCCTGGACAGTAATTCTGTACGCTAAAGACGTCTGCTGCTCCTTTTTTAAATGATATTTCTGTCATTATCCAAACCTCTTCTGCCAGTATAAAGAGCACAGCCAAACCTACTGGTTCGCTCGACATTTTTGTCAAACTGACATCTGTAAAGTAAAAAACAGCTATGATTTAAAACAAGAGGAATAATTTCTTGGTTTGACCCTTTGACAATACCCAGTATTTTTTATTTCTTCTTCTCGTGGAGTGTTGGGGTCATACTTCCCTGCAGTTTTCTATACTCACAAACGTTAATGAGCATTTGTGTTAGGTTTATGATCTGCCGTCTGATGGCGAAGAAACAAGGCAAGACCCCGTGCAAAAGAAAATATCTCAAGTGAAAATAACAGACGATCCATTGTTTATTTAACCTTTGCGAAAATGCGCATTTTTGCAGCAGCTGCAGACAACAGATTTAAACGCCGTAAAAACATGAGTTGTGCTAGTCTTCTCAGCTAACGCTCAAGCTAGCACGTGAGCACGTTTCTCAAAATGTCAAATGATGCCTTTCATATAATTTTCTATAGTTTTGACAGCTGGATTAAACAGTGCTACACAGAAGTGACCTGAGGTTGCAACGGCAACAGCAGCAAACAAGCTCTATAAGCCGGTACGCATTCGCTACGCCGCTGCAGGAGCCGCGCCGCTGCAGGAGCGCCGCCGCTGCAGGTGGGCTTCCACCCAGGCTTCCAGCCGGGCTTTCCCGCCGGCTTTCAGCGCTCAGGTCTGGCCCGGCTGGGCAGATTTGGTTGCTCCTCACCTGCAGCAGCCTCTATGTGAGTAAACCAAGAGCCTTTTTCTGAGGCTGGTGTAGGAGATTCAGATTTACAAAAGGAAGTGTCTGTTTCAAACTTGGGGAGGGGGTGGAGTCTGAGAGATGTGAGTCTTTATGTGGGTGGAAGATGTTATCAAATTGCATAATGGGAGTTGTGGGATTTAGTGAATTCCACTTGGGGTGTTACTCATTATAGACCAAAATATATAAATAAATACATGTGGATATCTGCTTTCACTGAAGATCCCACAGGTTTTACAGAATTTCTATCTTGTGAAGTTCTTTTTTTTTTTTTTAAATCTACGTTCTATGATATATTTCATTAAAAGTATTCTGCTTCATCATAACTGCATGGATGAGGTACAAATCTGTGCACGTCTGATGGTACATATTAGTTTTTATAATTTCTAAAATGTTAACTGCACCTACATAGCAGATGCTACTTATAATTAGTGCTGGGCAGTATGACCAAAGATTTATATCACGGTATTTTTCAAAATTATATCGGTTTTACAGTATTTTTTTTTTTTGAAGACACAACTGGGTGTTAACCACATTTTCTAATCATTTAGAGAGGAATTGCTGCAGTAAATTGGCTTAGAATGACCTATTTTACCATCACGAGGAGTGAATATTGTAGAAAAACATTCATATCTACACTAGTATTAATACAGGTTAGCATGGCCTCACAAAATTATACTATTTACAAACAGGTGGCACTCGTGATTCTAATTAAGTGAAGGAATCAGAATGCACGATAGTTGCAGTTAAAATACAGAACTCTTTTATTTTTCAAATTCTGCAAACAACTTGAAAAAACATATTTTGTAAAAAACCAACATTAACTACACAATGTAAACAACGTTCTAAAGTTGTAGCCGCGGGAGGACACCAGCCTGGTGTAGCCTCTCGCGGCTACAACTTTAGCTCGGCAACATTTGCAGATTATTGTAGTTTGTTGGACGTCGTCTTTTTTAAATCCAAAGAGCTTCCACACGACAGACACGGCTCCTCGTTTAGGAAGAAGTTCCTCAGTCTCATGTTGCCGTTCTGGAGCTTCCACTTTGGGACTTTCGCTGTCCTGAACTAGTAGCGTGTTGTGCCTCCAGTGCAACTGCAAAACAGTCCCCTGTCAAACAATGTTCCGCCGCGCGGCGTTCCCAACGTTATGTACGCTAAAGTACATACTCACTGGTATTAGGGTATATGAAAAATTCATATCATAAGAAAAATAAACACCAGGTATTCGGTATGAACCGATATAGCGCCCAGCACTACTTATAATTATTAGGAATTGATGTCATTAATTTGCACATATAACTGAAAACCACCAAGTTTCTAATACAGTGACTGTGATAGAATATTACAGGATGCCATCAAGCCTCTTCACTGCCAGTGTTGTGGTAATTTTAACAAAGACAGCAGCTTAAAGTAGGCAGGAAGCAAACTAGATTAAAATCCTCTTGACTGATCTACAATCGGTGTAAATCACCACGAGCGGCTCATGACAAACGCATCCGCCACGTCGGAGACCCAGGCAAACTGCATTAAGTTTGAGGTATTTGAAAACTGAGCGTCTCAGTGCAGGAAAGGTGAGCTGTGATCGCCCCACCGAGCCCAAGCCGGGGCTTGATTGGTTCTGATTAGTGGATAAATCAAACAGGTATCAAATCAAGCCAGACCAACTGCCTCCTACTCGCACCCTGATTAGGTTCACGCACCCAAACGTGCTCCCCAGTTGGAGAAGCGCTCTCCCTCACTTACACATGCATGCACTCATGAGTCTACCCTGTAATTGGCAAACTCTCCCTGCCTCTATTCAAACCAGCTGTAATTAGCGTGCCAGCAACAATGCTAGTTTGTCAAAAAAAAAAGAGAAGGAAAAAAGACACACACACACACACAAGCAGTGCTCATCCCGTCTTCTATTTCGCCTCAGCTAACACCCTTTGAAGCACCCACGCATGTTCACACAGATACTAACCAGCCTTACACAACGCCTGGGGCAGTAAGCATTTACAAATCTGCTTCCATCTCAGCGAAATCTTACACGGAGCCTGTTTCTAACACAATGTTGGGAACTGATTCATCTCCCGCTTTCCACCGATTCAAAATGTACACCATCTGGCCCAAAGGAGGAATCAGATACACTCAAGGGAAGGACCGCAGTGTTTCTGGCTCTGCCGTAAGTACTGACGGTGGTGGTACTTCAACCTAAGGGTGCCAGAAAGTGGGACCCCCTTCTGACATCTGGCTGGGGATATGCAGATAGATGCATGCCGTACAAATCCAAACTTTTGCGTAGAACGTGCCTCCAGTTAGTGGACATATACACATGACAAAAGCCAGTTTTCCACTGAGCAGCACAAAGAGTTTGCAGCAGTAAGCCTAGAGCGTCTGCCATCAATAAAGTCAAGGAAGAAGAATGGGACTCAGTTAAGAAAAGGTCAACAAAGACATCCAACACATTGTGTTCTTCTCCTTTTTTCCTTTACAAGATGAAGTCAGAGTTTGAGAAGGCTTGAAAATGGCACTTGGAAACAAGCAGAAGGGGTGCCTAAAAGTGGGTCAGTATGGATCGGTTATTTTGAAATCCCTTTCCCAACTTTAGACAATGGAAACACAAAAAAGAAATGTCCTGAACCCTGCCGTACCGCTCTATCACAGTCAGAACGGTTTGAGTATTTTTGGATTTGCCGCCCACATGAAGCGGTGTAAAACTCTTTCGGGCTGATGGCTGCGTAGAGTTTCGTTCAACGACAGAAACACAAACGTAAAAACGCTGCTGTCTTTCAATGGCCAAGATCGAAAAATAACTGAACTGAGTGGAAATTCATGTGAAAGTCAAAGTCATTTTTATTTTTTTTTTTAACTTCAAGAGCATATTTCCAGCTCGTGCCTGACCTCTTGGTGCTGGAGTGAGGCCGCTGGGCGGCGGCCAGCTGCTGCAGACCCAGCGTGGGGCTGTGGAAGAGCAGGTCGCTACGTCGAAGGAGCTTCTGCTTCATGGCTGCCAGGCTGCTCCACTCCTGAACGAACTTCAGCACCTGCCAGAAGAAAGAAAGAGAGAGAGAGAGAGAGGACGACGGGGGAGAGACAACCTCTCACTTTCAGTGTTCATTTTCAATTCATAACTGAGCTGCTGGAGCCTTCATCTTCGTCACAAATTGATAGTTTGGACACTGGACAATACACACACATATATATATATTTTCTTTAAACTTCTCAATTTTAAAAATACACTTTGAGCTGAAACAAAACAATTTAAAAGGAGATAGTTTTCCAGACAGCTGAACGAAATAACCATCACAGCAAAAGAGAGTCGTATTTCCTTTTGGTCCGAGTCAAGTATTGAGAGAAAATCCAGCGGCAATATAGCGAATAGCACGCGAGATACTGGGGCCTAATGGGCAATTTACGGACGAATATTACACTTGAGAAGTGTTTATATTTGTGGATGATGCCTACTGTTGCAAAAAGATGACTTGTGTGAAACTGAATAGCCTGAGTTTTATTCAGTCAGCTTTTTGAGTTTCAGGCTTCTTCTGCTGGTGCTTTGGCAGCTGATCGAGTACATTATGAAAAAAATGTTTCTCGCTGCGCATTAGAAACAAATGTTGTACAGATGAATGTAATCAGTCAGGGCTGCGGATGAAAAGAAGGTTTGTAAAAGGTCAAAAGATGGATTGGTTATTATGTGTATAATAAAGGTGTTTTCAAACACTGATGTGCGATAAATAACTGGTTGGAGCCATGTTCAACCTGGACTCTTACAATTTCTACAGAATTGTTTTTCTGCTATTATGAATGAACTGGATATTCATTATTCATTTATTTTTACATTTTTTGTTTCACAGCTGGTGTTTTGAGTCCTCTCTGACAAAATCAGGATTTAAGATGTTAATAAAGATGTTAGAATTTACTGCCAGAGAGGACTGGTGAAGGACACATTCACCCTTCACATTCTCACAAAAAAGTCTGCTACAAGATTAAATTGCATATACATACTAGATGGTTTTGTTAGATGAATGTAAATGCAGACAAAAAATTAATAATAATTTTTTTTACATTTTTCTATTTTTTTTTGACGGTCCCAAAAATTCACGTGTAAAACAGGATACATCTGGCTTTACAAGGTGAACATTTTTTGGCCACTGAATGAAAAATTTATTCTTTTTAAACTGACAAATTTGAATAAAAGGGTTTGCCCAACCCTAACATCAAGCATTCAGCATTTCAGTGAAAATATTGTGCTTTGCTGTTTTCTTAGAAAACTCTAAATATAGAACCCCATTTTACTGCTATTATTATTACTGCAGAAATGTGAAAAAAACATACAATTAGAAAATATCAAAATATCATTGCTGGTCATGTAGAAGATGACAGCATTATAAGATGGAATCTTAATAATGATAAACCCCTGAGAGATTATAGATAATTCAAATTATTGCTGGAGCGATAAGCTGTCACTCTCTGGAGCGACTGGGAGCAAAGCTGAGCTTTGACTTCAGATCAGGAGTCAAAGAACAGCAGTGAAGCTCCAGACGGTGCGTGCTGGTAGATCATAAGAGTCCTGTTCTGCGCATCCGGGAGCACAGATGATTGACAGGAGACTGTCAGGCGTCTGTGGCACCGTGAAGTCGTAACTTCAAAGTTTAGCTGAAAGTCACAGGTTCAAGCACGGTGTCAAAAATCATAACTTAGGAGGAATGAGGCATCCTTCCAGGGCCATATGGGTTGAGAGGTGAGATACCGAGTGGGTGGAAACTGGGAGCTCTTCGACCTACTGCTGCGCGTCTCAACAGAGGTGATCGATGCTTTGATCCTGCTGAGCATTTTGATTTGACTTATTGAAACAAATCGCATGGAAGGGGATCTATAAATACGTATTAGCCTCGGGTATTCAGTGAAACGATCAGTTCACCAGCTCTGCTTTGTCTCCACATGGCCACTCCTCCCCCCCAAAAAAAACCCAAAACCCAGAAGACCAACATCCTGATAGCAGCTGACCAGTGGGTGACATCATGGCAACAAAAGAGAAGAAGAAGAAAGGAACAAAGGTTATTATCGTTAACGAAAACGAAGGAAATAACGAAAACTAGTATTGAAAAAACATTTTCGTTAACTGAAATAAAATAAAAACGAGTTTTTTAAAAAAAACGATAACTAACTGAAAATCTATTGTGTTTATAAAACAAACTAAAATTAACTATAATAATGTCAAGAACGTCCTTCATTTTCGTGTTTGTAATTTTTTTTCCTCATAAACGTTTGAAATCTATTAACTTTGCTCCGCCGTACAACAACAACCGCAAAAAAAAAAAAAAAAAAAAAAAAAGTGATTAGCAGTGATGGCTGCGGCAAAAGTTAGGAGAAAGTCCTATTTGGGATTTCTTTGACTATGACTGTGTTAACGATAAAATAAGTGTCTTGTTGTAGAAGCAGGTGATACAATGTGTGGAATACTTCTCAAGGGGAAAAAAACCCCACGAATCTGAAAGTCCATTTGGAAAGCTCGCACAAGAAGGCTAACCAAGACTAGCTGGATAAGCTAGCCTAAGCTAGCCCCCTGGAAAGAAGGCCAACCAAGACTACCTGGATAAGCTAGCCTAAGCTAGCCCCCCTGGAAAGAGAAGCTACAGCTGCAGGCCAGTCAGCGTTGGGAAGGAACGGGAGAAAACAGCAACTATAATGGACTGTTTCCACCGGAGACCAGATAGCAGCTGGTCAGTAAATACACCACAAGTGGGAAGACGCTTTGATAAATATGTTTATTGAGACCGGAATGTATACACGACTATGTGATTCGATAGCCTTCAAAAAAGTTCAGTGCTTCACTTGAACCAAAACTACAACCCTAATTTACAAAATAATACTAAAACTAACACTGAAACTAATAAAAACTAAACTAAAACTAAGCAAAACAAACTAGCAAAGCTGCTCTAAAAACGAATTAAAACTAACTGAATTTGGAAAAACTAAACTAAAAACTAAATAAAAACTAAGTCTAATGGAAAATCACAAACTATTATAACCCTGTAAAGGAATCACAACTCCTGGAGGATGTTCATTTCTCATGTCGTACCTCACATGTGCAGTATTAGGTACCTTTTCTGGCTTTGCAGGACAGAGCCTCGTCGTGGACTATTTTTCACTTTGCTCTGCAGCAAGACTTGATAAAAGCCTACTTTTGGATGGTGGGAGGAGAAAAATGTCCAAAAGGTTCAGACCTGGTGTGAATCCTTTTCATCGTTTCTACTGACCTATCTCTTGCGGAGGCCGGGTTGCAGCCCAGTATACGTAGATCTTACCTTTCCAAGACGTCGGATAATTCTAAATCTGTCTTTATGATGATCTACCAATCACGTCAAGGCTGCTGCTTGTTTGTTTCTTCCGAGACCGTGGGTGAAGAGGAGCTTGCACATCACTACTTCCTGTCCGAGCCATGTCGCAGTCCAGATTAAACTGCTTGCTTCGTATCGATTGTGATGGACAATTGGAGGGTAACGGGGCGTAAATGATGGGTCAGGGGATGGATGCAACTCACGCCTTGCTTTTACAAACCAACATAAACAACGTGACAGGTGGGGCGTCTGTCAGTGGCTGTGATACAGCGGCGGCAGATTGCAGGATTTAATACGTGCGGGTCGTTTGAGGCGATGATCCGTCTCCTTTAACGACCCTCATAAAATGGCACTTTCTCTTCTGCTGGTCTCCTTAGCTGTGCAGAACCCCTAAACTGCCACCCGCCCCTCTCTATCATCTCCTGCCCCGCCTCTCCCTCGCTCTCCCCTCCTCGGGCCCTGCAGGGGGGGCAAGTGGGCGTCAGCGCTCCACCTATCCGTCAGGTTCTCAATACCGCGGCTCGCCGCTCTTCCTGCTCATGATCGGTGGCGTCATTAGTTTCGCGTGGCGCTGACGTGCACGTATCTGGTGGGGTTTAATAACCCCCGCGCTGCCATATGCTTCATCTTCAATGGGTCACCTGAAATGGGGAGATATCTCCACCGGCTCAGACATCCAGCTAAATGGTCTTATTTAAAATTAGGCAATCTTCACGCCGCGCCGGAGTACACGCAGAATTCTGCTCTGCTATCTGGTTGCACTTTATTCTCTTTCTAATCAATCAAAATGAGAAAAGAAATAAAAAAAAAATTGCACAACGCCTCATCAAAAAGTCAACTCCAGTTTAATTTCCCTTTAAAGCGTTTTGAAAGTGATGAGGAATTAAGGAGGTACCGCTCCCTGGTGTAAACACTCCGGTCCAAATGCACACCCACGCACAGTCATAAATATCAAAGAACATACGAGGCACACGCACACACACGGACACACACGCACGCTCTCTCTGAGCCTGGCGGGAAGGGCAGACCTGTATTCGATTTTCCTGGCGCCGGCTGAAGGCCTCCGGCAGGTCGTCCCAGTTGGTTAGCTTGATGTCCAAAGGGATGAAGCTCAAGTTCAGCGGACCTCCATCCTAAAAGACGAGGAGACAGAGACGAAGAGGGCAGCCTGAAGCAAAGTCATCACCACGCAGCGGTTGCTAATATTAATCACGGACATCTTACGCTTGGCTAATAGAGCCGACACAAAAACATATTAAAGCTGCTGTTCTTTATTTGACAGCAGCCAAAAAAAAAAAAAAAAAGGGTTATTGGAAAAACTCCAATCATTCTTGAATTTGAAGCAAACAGCCAGGAACATTGGTATAATCAGAAATAACATCGAGCTTTTTCTAAAACTTTTCCTCATGAAGGCATTGAGATGCAGCCGAATAAACACAGACACAGACTAACCATTTATAATTCATGCAGGTAGCTACAGTTTGTGTGTTGTGGGCCGTTTAATACCACCTTTCATCGTCTGACCCGCTTCTCATAACACAAAAAATTTTGGGGGTTTTTTTCTGCCTCCACATGACCCCGGCGATCATACCGAGAATTTTTAATGCGCAATGACACTAGAAAAAAGCAAATAAAATCTCCAGAAATATCTGCTTCCACTCAACGAGGCATATTTGATGTGTACACGGTAAACAGCGGATACTTTTGGCTGGAACTCCCACTCACAAACCAGAGAGAGACCCAGACCCCTGAGGCCTGCTGGGTGGGTGTGTGCAGGAGGGAACGGGACGTTCAGCTTGTCTGGAGCCCTCGGACCCTCCTGGGTCCGAACCGAGCAGAAACACAGAAACACTCAGAGTCCCCCCTGAGTGAGCGACAGCGAAGCTGACTTATTGTTTCCGCTCACACGCTGAGGAGGCATGTCAGAGTAAAATTGTGGTCATATAACTTACAACACAAACACAGGAGGCGGGAAGGACTGCAAATAAACCTCCAGGTGCTGTCAAATAAAGGTGCGCATTGTGTGGGGAGCTGCCTGCTTTTTTTTTTTTTTATTTTCATTTTCCTTAGCAGCCACAACTGAAGTATTTCTTTAAATGGTAACATAACCTTTTCAGAGAGCAAATGTCCATGTGTTTAAAAATAAAAAAAAAAACACATTTGAACTGAAAGTATATATTACCGTCAGCTCCTAGTTTTTTTTTTTTTAAAGGGAGTAAAAGATTTACTGGTGGATGTCTGTCTGAGGAGCAAGTCTGAGCTGCAGACGAGGACGTACTCAAGGATGTTCTCCTGCAGTTACCACAACCATCAACCTTCCTGTAAGGCCGCTCAGGTGTTTCAGCTGCTGCAACTCTAAAACAGAAAAAAAATCACATTTTCTTACTCCAGCTCCTTGATTTGTCGCCATCTCTGCTACTTCCCCGTTTTTCCAGCAACTTTATCGACACAGAGAAGACATGTAGATTTGCTATGGTGGAGATGATCTATAAAATGACAGAGAGGTGGACAACATAACCTGGCCAATTCTTTTAATTCTTAAGTTTAAGATATTTACATCTGTGGAGTTGTTTTGTGCTCTGTGTTGATCTGTCATTGCTCAAAGTAAGGCAAGGCAAGTTTATTTGTAGAGCACAATTCGTACTCAAGGCAATTCAAAATGCTTTACAGATATATAAAATTACAAGAAGGCAAACAGAATCATTCCATAAATCTGAAATGCAGCTTCACCTTGTTTAGTCCTGACTCTGGGCACCAGCAGGAGGCCACTACCTGAGGTTCTCAGAGTCCGGGTTGGTTCATATGGCTCTAACATGTCAGAGATGGACTTTGGGGCTAGACCATGAAGAGACTTGTACACCAGTAGAGCTGTTTTAAAGTCTATTCTCTGAGTGACAGGAAGCCAGAGACCTCAGGACTGGACTAATATGGTCGTATTTCCTGGTTCTAGTCAGGACTGGTGCAGCAGCGTTCTGGATGTCTCACAGCTGGTTTAGAGCCCAGTGAGCAGGCCGTTACAGTAGTCTAACCTGGTGGAGACTAACGCATGGATTAGTCTTTCTAAATCTGGTTTAGACACTATTCCTTTGATTCTGGCGATGTTTTTTAGATGGGAAAAAGCTGCTTTAAATGTGGCTGTTAAAGTTCAAATCTGAATCCAATATTACCCCTAAATTTCTGACCTGATTTTTAGGTTCTAGAGAGAGTCTCAAGGTGACTGAAAACACTTTCTCTTTGTTTCTGTGGGCCACAGACAATGATTTCAGTTTTGAGTTTAGTGTGTACTGCTACACCATGAAAGAGAATTACAACTTTTTTTTTTAACAGTTGACAACATTTTCTGACATTTTCATGAAACGTCTGACACGGTTTGGGTCAAAATACGACAGAAAGACAGTTCCGTTTCCCAGCATGCCTCTGTAAGTAACACGTCGTCTTTAGGAGGCGGAGTCAGCCACTCGACTCCACCCTTGTCCCCCTCTTCCATGGGGGTCTCTGTCTGGTTTGATATCGCCGTTTGAAGCTCTGCAATGTCACCTTTGAGGTACAAACGCAGGATGACATAGACAGAGATCGGGTGGCTGCATGGCTCTGATCTGGCTCTGTGATGTCACAGTAACCTTTAAATCTCAACGCCTCATTGAAAAACAACAAATACTCTAACGAGCATTGCTACAAATGCAAGGGAGTAGAAATAAATGATTACGTAATTAATACAAGAGGTCTGTATGACATTTAACTGTGGCCTTTTCTGTTCGCTACTCCCCCCCCCCCCCAAAAAAAAAGATGTGTCTGTGCACATTCCTGGTATCCACACAACAAGTAAAGGGCCGTAACAATAGACAATTATTTGGTCTGTGCAGCATCCGAGTTGCTGCTCTGTAATTATAAACCCCACAATCCAATCTCGCACAGCTCGCCCGCAATTAGTTATGTTGTGTACTGTATTTCAGCTCGCACCAAAACTTTATGTATCTTCAGCTCGGCAATCAGATTTCTGATTACTAACTTGAAATACTTGAATCCAATTATGTTCAAGTTCTCTAATCTGGCCACACTTTATTCCTTATTGGTTGCCATGGCGATTTCTGCGGTAACCAAGGAGCTCATTAGCGATCCGTCTTGTTTTCTCCCTTTTTTTTTTCCCCTAATACGCATTGGATACTGCTCCTCCTGTGACACTTTGCATGCATTAGCAACAGTAATGAGGAATATGAAGAAAAACACGCATATAGTCATAAGACTGCACTTTACTGCAATTACAGGTGATCATACTTCAGTGGTTCGGAGGAAACGCTGAAATAACCACAATAAAGGACATTTTCTCCAGTAATCACAGCTGCACTGGTGCTAACTACGGACAATCTGTAGCCCGGGAAACCACTTATAACTGGCATCAACTGCTATCTGACAAAACTGACCATGTAAAACAAGGGACAGACTGGACTGCCACATACTGGACGACGCCAGTCAAAGCCACGACACACCTGGACACGGTGGACAGAGAAGACATGCAGGGGACAGGAGGAAGTATAAAGTCTCGAAGTTAATACCTAAAAAACAGCTGACACATGAATGTGGAGATCCATATAAACATTAGGAAGTTTTTTTTCCTACCTTGCTTTCCCCCAGTGCCGAGAGGCCCCGGTGTTTATTTGGATTACGGTAAAATAAATATCACGGAGAGTCGGGGGGGAGGGGAAAGGTGCAGCCGTTTGTGCTGTGGCAGCATGAGGCGGGATTAGAGTACCGCCAGACGAGGCACAGGAGGCTCTCTATCTGCACCAGTGGCGAGCTCACGAGTCACAAACAAGTACAAACCTGATCACCATCTGAGAGGAACGAAAGAAAGATCCTGTTTATTTTCAATTTGAAATAAACGGAGCGCGTGTGCACAAGTACGAAAATACATACGAATGCAAGTTTTACCTCTGATGGTGCCTGAACAGCAAGGCAGGTGGGGAAAAAACACAGCCATGATGTTATAAATATAGCTTACATGATTTCTAATTTTAATAGACGCATTTGCATGAAATCTCAAGCATCGAACTAACCAGCTAACATGAGACAGAGAACAAAGAGTCCCGCAGGATAGAAGTACTGGGGGATACTCAGTTTTCTTCTCTTTCTATTAATCTTGTATTTTTGGCAGCAGTTAATGACACAGCTGGTTGTTTCAGTAGAAGGTCGATGTTTTCACTGAAACTGTTTCTGAGTCAGAGGAGTACGTTCATAACATTAGCCGTGGCGGTTTTAATCATATGGCTAACTGTTAGATGCTAAACATCCAGGATGTTCTACTGCACATGTATCAAACACAAGGCCCATGGGCCAAATGTGGCCCGCCACGTCATTTTATGTGGCCATCGAGAGCTTGTGCATTGTTGGCTTAAAATTTAAATCAATATTTTAAGACTTAAAATAAGCTCACGCCGCTTTAGAGTGCATATTGACAATAAACTACATCTCCCACAATGCATTTCGTCGTTACCCACAACGATAACAGTATATCACCATTAACGAGACATCAAGATGATTTTCAGAACTGATGGACTTAAGAAAAACCTCAAAAACTCACCCCAACATGTCCAAGAAAAGAAAAATTGATGCACAAGGAAGGCAGTTTAATGAATGATGAGAAAACGAATACAAGTTTGTATCTCAAGGAAAAAAAACTGTATGTCTTTTGTGTTGTGATTAGGTGTCAGTTGGCATTTTGACAGGAAACATGGAGCTAAGTATGGTAAATTTAGCCCAAAAAAAAAAAAGAACCACTTTAAACATCACCTGTCCGAGAGCTGGTTTAGAACCACAAACCCTGAGTTTAATATAATAATGAGTTAAATATTTGAAACTTGAACACATAATAAAAACAGAAACCGGTATTTAACAATATATTCAAGTGTAGTTTAATTTATTTTGATTTATATTGCATTTTGTTACATTCATGATGTCAATCTGGCCCTTTGAGGGAAACCATGATGCTGATGTGGCCCTCAGTGAAAATGAGTCTGACACCCCTGTTCTAATGTTTGTACTGTTATTCAGCCAGAATGATGGAACTAAACTATGATCACCGATTTGCAAATATTCATGGCTACATGGGGATTTTCTATCCGAAGTCGTCAGTCTGCGTCAGCATGTCATCAAACCCCCTCATGCTTAGTTTTAAGGGACTATTAGGGTCTCGTCACATGGGAACTCACAACAATATAAGAGAGTCAAAGCATGAGAAAGTCATCCGGGCAAAAGACTCGTCCGTCTGAATCATGCAGATGTGTTGACGGGAAAAGCAAAAGTGCCGCCCGCCCAAGAGCGCGGCACAACGGATCCTTGAATAAAACAGTTTGATGTGCAAAAATAGACATAAAAATTTCTAATACTCTCAATATTTCTCATTGGAGCCCCGGTGACAAATCTTCATCTGATTGTGCGCCGAGCGGCCCCCTGGGTGAATTTTCAGCCCGGCCCAGGATTATCCCAACGTGACAGCTTTCCAGCCAGAATTCCTCCAGTTTATCATTTAAACGACAACGGGGGACATTTATCTCCATGGCTTATCATCTCAGCCACGCGTACATGACACTTCTCTATTGCCGTCGGGGAAATGTTCCACCGGTGATTCATTTCAGCGCTTTGTTCTTTTCGGTGTAAAAGCCCCTCGCGTCTTAAATGTTGTCGCGGGGAAGGAATTTGATCCCTCATGAATGAAACAAAAGGGTGTTAAGTGTCACATTGTGATCAATAAAGAGGTCTGTTGGCAAGTGCCACTCAACGAAAGTGCCAAGAATGCTCAAGAGTGCAATCAGAGCCACAGTGAGATTAAGCTTTAGCTTGTATTAATCTGATGGGTGCAGGAAGCACCAGAACGTTCAGTTTGGAAAGCAGCTAAAAGATTATTTGATTTGATTGCAAAATGAAAGTACAAGTCTTCACCTAATTGAAACCTAGAGGTGCCTTAACGTTCCACTGCAGCAGTTGTTAATCTCCTAAAAACTCTGCGTTCCTCAAAACTGTACGGTTTTAAAGTTTTTGTCACGGCAAAGAACAACAAAAAAAAAAAAAAAAAAGAAAGAAAAAAAACTGTTGCACCTCTTTACTCATTCAGCGAACGGGGATCTATAAATATATTACTACGGCCCTGTCCTAATCTCTGCCCACCAGCGTTATACATTATTACACAAGGCCGTGTGCAAGTGGACGAATTACTTAAAGGCAATAGAGCTCTTGCTTTTAACAATACTGGAAACTTTAATAGATAATATGAGCCTCAGACTTAAAGGGGAAGTATTATGAAGAAACAAAGAAAATAAACCTTTTCTGTGCTTTTGAGCATTTATTTAGGTAGCATCAACATCAACTTTTACTAAGTGACACAACCACTCTGCTTTGGTGCAGCCCAGGCCTGAAACTCTCTCTTGCTCAGTGAAGCTTTCAGTTTTGCAAGTTACTGTGACATCACAGACCCAAATGAGGGTCTGTGATGCCCACCCTCATGTCGTGGTTTCATTTGTCGTACTTTGGAAGTGGGTAGCACAAATGTTTAACGCTAATTTCAAAAGAAGGGGAGCGTGGGATTTTATGGGGCTGACTCCGCCCCATAAAATAAGCTGCTATGAACAGAAGGAAATGAATGTTGAAAAGGAGCTTTTTTTAAATCTTTTTAAGAAGTCTAGGCAAATCCAGTCTTCGGTGCCGCCCAGAACATTGTCAGGATGGGCTCTTCCAATATTTCTCTTAATAACATGATCTGTCTGACCCCGCCTTCATGAGTCTGTAGGCGGTGCTCCGCAGATTTAAATCAATATTCCCCATCCACAACACTGACGGCTGATTAAGCTTATAATGTGTCTTGAAAAGTATAAACTAATAAGGACATCATTGAGGTGGTGATAACTGGAAATGAGTCAACAACTCAAGTCAAGAGGTGCTGCACACTCCGCCTTCGTATGCAGTCAGGTTTATTGATCTGATCAACACTTCCACCCTCTGGCTTTTCACAGAGCACTTAACTTAAAGGTAGGGTAAGTGATTTCTGCATGATGACAAAACACAGAAGACTACCTCCTCCAGGGCTCCCTGATAATACACTCCCCATCATGAACTCTCCAAAGCCTCCTCCACCCTCCCCACTTCACGTGCATGAGCACAAACTGCCCCCCCATCAGTGACTGACTGGAACGGTTTGGTATATTTTGGGGGGCGGGCTGCCCTCATTTTGCTTCCAGTTCACATAGGCAGAGCTGCATATGAATACCAGGATGGACAGCTTGTGGATGGTGAGGAGATCTTCACTGAATGTGACAAAAATAAAAGGAATTCTGGGTTGGAAATTGCACAGAATGACTTACTACCTTTAAGAAATGCCTGTAAACCCAGAGTTGAACCTGAAATGACTATGCTAATCGACTTTGTGCAACAACGTAGCATCCATCATCATTTTCAAGCCTTTCTTACTTTTTAAAACTGTAGAAAATAAGAACTGAGAAAATAATCTACAATAAAAGCCAGAGGTTTTTAGGCCTCGTGAGACATCAATCATCTGTTTTCAGCCTGAGCAGCACATATTAGATAAACTGAGCCACCCTTGCGTTTTAAATGACTTTTAAAAAGCCAGTTGTTCACCAGCCACATTAAACAATATCCTTACATGACCACATTCCTCAGTACCCACAAATAAAGGATTGTCAGCAAGAAGAAAAGTCAGTGGGAGGCTTGGAAATTGGCGGCTCTTGGTTAATCTTACGGGTAATCCTCTGGCAGTTCTTAAATCTGCATTAGGAACAAAAACATGAATGGATAGCTTTTCCTTTATCTTTTACTACACAGCCTGAGTCAGTCTCAGGCAAAAGAAAATGTAAAGTGACAGATTCTGGTCTGCGTGAGTGAATCAGTCATTAAGATAAATCCATTTATTTTTTCAATATACTGCACTAAACTTGTAATGACACATTACAGTATTTATAGCTGCAGCTCTACCAATTAGCTCAGACAAATCATCTAAAACTATGAATTTGTTAATGCTGCCTGAAGGTCTTTTCTCACCTTGTTTATTTAATTGGCAGTATGTGAAAAAGCTCTTGATCTTTTTCTTTTATTACTTCATTGTGGCTCATGACCATGGGAAATCAAAGTTAATCTTGTACGTTAAATAAAAATGAGAATACGAATTAAATAAATCTAACTTTTTATCGACTGCTGATTTGAATTTGACAGGGATTACAGGAGCATCTACGCTCTTTCAGTCACTCTTATTCTTACCCTCTCGAACCCTGGCACACGTAGGACAACGTTTATTTATAAACAGGGCTGCACGATATATCGAAAATCGACATCCCAATATCAACATTGGAAAAACAGAAAATATTGCGACAAAACATAAACCTTATGGCCCGAAATGCATATCTATATGAAATTAGCTTCTAAATTAGCATCATGAGCGTTGTTGTACACATCTATTCATTTATCCATCTTTAATTAATCCATGTAGCTGGAACAGTAATACATTTATTTATTTATGTGTCAGGGGTCAATTTCAGCTGATATTACAAATTGCATGTTTTTCTACTACTGTACAACACTATTTTTAAGCTTTACTCACCATAAAAAAATGTCCATTATTGTAAGTTTTGGAGCGTGAACGATCTCCTTTAATCTTCGTGCCCAGTCAAAGTGACTCTTACGCCGTGGCAAGCCAGATCTGCTTCCCTGATAAAATATTGAGTCATCTTGCAACAATTCCTAACGCAGTCACCCCTACAGTAAGACAATGTGACGGGAACGTCATGGGGAGGTGATGGTTTTCTCTGACAGAAGCTGGAGAATCGAGGCTTACGGTAAGATGCACACGTAGAGAGATGCTGAGTGAAAACCACGGCTGGAGCAGTGGTTTACGTTTTAACAAAAGAGACCCAAAGCAAATGAGCGGCTGAGGGAAACTCTGGGAAAGTTCCCGGAGTAAACTTTCAGTATGAACTGCAGGCTTGTAAAAATATCCTGTAACGGCATCAACAAACCACAACAGTGAGGCAAAAATAATAGTTGGGGTAAGTGATTTGCAAAACATCACTGGCCCCATCATGAGCTGAAAAGATCCAACACACACACATACACATGTGCACACACAAGCGGCAGTACCTTAGAGTACAGATATATTCGGTCTGTGTACTGGCTGGCGCGGAACTGCAGGCCTGGGTAGACAGGCTGGCAGGTGCTGGCGTCATCTCCACCATTACCCTCATCATCGCCATTAGCATCAGAAGCTGAAAACAAACACGCCACAGCTCCGCAGTCTGCGGGGAGAGAAGAAGAGGCTGACTAATATCTCACTGAGAATATATTATTGGTTTATTATTGACTTTCCTGGCTTTATTGGTGCTCTGTTTGCTCCCCTGAATAGCAGAAACATGAAACTCCAGCAACTTTAAAAATTTATTACGCAGAGCACGATATTGAGAAAATATGACATCTGTGTCCAGATGCGTGGAAAATATACAATATATTAATTCTTATTGAACAACTGAATGATTATAGAAACTGAAATGAAAATCTTTAATTACTTAGGATATTTATATGTGAATAAACATCAACATGTTGATATGAACAGCAAATGTAGACCAACATGTAGACATCTAAACACTCGACTCCCACGTATTCTGTTACTAAAAGCAGAATCAGAGATTAAATGATCAAAATCAAGTTCACAGTTTTTCAAAAACTAATCATTTTGAATAAGTAACTAAAAACAAAGGTGTAATCCTCCTTCAGTTGATCAATTCATCAAATGATAAATGTCGCTGACTAGTCACGTATTGTGAACACCACTGATGGCTTCAAGACTCAGTTATGAGACAGCAGGTCATTTTGTTTCTAAATATCTCCGTTAATTATTGCCCAAAACTCATGAAATTTGATTCAGGGATTGACAATGGGAACTTCCAACAAATTTCAAAGGCTGATCCAGATCTGATCCAGAAGGCAGATTTCATTGCAATCTATAAATCGCTATATATCTGCGCTCTCTGAGTGCTTTTCTAGTATTGTGAATAAAATTGGACTTATGAGATTAGCAAATCATTTCATTCTCTTTTTATTTACATTTTTACAGTGTGCTAGTGTCAGAGTTTTTGTAATTGGGGTTGTATTTTTCAATTCAGTTTATAACAAGAGCGTAAAATATATCAGACATACAACAGGCTGTATGCTAAGCACAGCATCCCGTCTTCAGACACAGTTTGATCTGTCCTATCATCTCATTAAAGTGGACCTCATCCTTTAATGTTGTGTAATACTCTGCCGCTGCATTGAAGAAATTAGCCAATTTATTTCTCAAAAGTTCACCAAAGAACTTCCTAAACAAAAGGATGAAAACATAGCTAGATGTGAAAAATGAGTGATAAAGTGACAGTCTCAGATGGAGAGAAACCGGGAAAGAGAAGAAAGAGAGCAGGTCATTAATGTCAGCCATGTAGCTCGCTCATCCTGCCAGCATCTAGCAAGAAAAGGTCAGGCGGTGGAAATGAGACCGCCGCGGTTCGACCACGCTTCATTTAGACAATGACCTATAACACTCTGATAATACTTGGCTTAAATCATTTCGCGTGGCCAGTTGTCTGCCTTGTCGTGTGTTCATGGGAATGTGTGTGTGGTCATCTGGGTTACTAATGGGAGAAAATACTGACACGGGCTGATGTGTGTGACAAGACTCTCCTCTGAACGAGTACCTGCACCAGATCTCTAGTATTTCTCAGATAATATCAGCTGTGGATTGAAAGACTAAAGGGGTTAAGTGACAGGAGAGCTTGGTGGAACGTGTAAGAAAGCCATATTATAATGTTCTAAACTGATAAGCGTCTGTATGAACATATAATTTAGTGTTAAAGGTGTGAGACCTTAGTCTGATCAGTCATACCCATTCAGTTCAGAAAAACCTCACAGGAATAAGCATATAAGTCAGACCTGTACTGGGAGTCTGAGGGGTACAGAGTGAAGAGGGACAGTGAGAGTGCAGCACAGATGCAGCACTATTTAAAAAGGGATATAAAGAGGCTTTTCAATCAAGATTTACTGCCAAGAAGCACTGCTATAACAGTGTAATTATGTACCAAACACAGATTTCCTTTAGTTCTGTGCTTAGTTTAGATTGCAGCTGGTCTTCCCACAGCAGGTTTTCATGTTGCAGGTCTTCCTGCAGCAGGTCTTCATGCAGCAGGTCTTCATGTTGCAGGTCTTCTTGCAGCAGGTCTTCATGCAGCAGGTCTTCCCTCAGCAGGTCTTCCCGCAGTAGGTCTTCCCGCAGCAGGTCTTCCTGCAGCAGATCTTCCTGCAGCAGATCTTCATGCAGCAGGTCTTTCTGCAGTAGGTCTTCCCTCAGCAGGTCTTCCCGCAGCAGGTCTTCATTCAGCAGGTCTTCCCTCAGCAGGTCTTCCTGCAGCAGGTCTTCCTGCAGCAGGTCTTCCTGCAGCAGGTCTTCCCGCAGAAGGTCTTCATTCAGCAGGTCTTCCCGCAGCAGGTCTTCATGCAGCAGCTCATCCCGCAGCAAATCTTCCCGCAGTAGGTCTTCCTGCAGCAGGTCGTCCCGCAGCAGGTCTTCCTACAGCAGGTCTTCCTACAGCAGGTCTTCCCACAGCAGGTCTTCCTACAGCAGGTTGTCCCGCAGCAGGTCGTCTCGCACCAGGTCTTCCTACAGCAGGTCTTCCCACAGCAGATCTTCCCGCAGCAGGTCTCCCTGCAGCAGGTCTTCCCGCAGCAGGTCTTCATGCAGCAGGTCTTCCTGCAGCAGGTCTTCATTCAGCAGGTCTTCCCGCAGCAGGTCTTTATGCAGCAGGTCTTCCTGCAGCAGGTCTTCCCGCAGCAGGTCTTCATTCAGCAGGTCTTCCCGCAGCAGGTCTTCATGCAGCAGGTCATCCCGCAGCAAATCTTCCCGCAGTAGGTCTTCCTACAGCAGGTCTTCCCACAGCAGGTCTTCCTACAGCAGGTCTTCCCACAGCAGGTCTTCCTACAGCAGGTTGTCCCGCAGCAGGTCGTCTCGCACCAGGTCTTCCTACAGCAGGTCTTCCCGCAGCAGGTCTTCCCGCAGCAGGTCTTCATGCAGCAGGTCTTCCCGCAGCAGGTCTTCATGCAGCAGGTCTTCCTGCAGCAGGTCTTCCCGCAGCAGGTCTTCATGCAGCGGGTCTTCATTCCGCAGGTCTTCATGCAGCAGGTCTTTCTGCAGCAGGTCTTTCTGCAGCAGGTCTTTCTGCAGCAGGTCTCCGTGCAGCAGGTCTTCATTCAGCAGGTTTTCCTGCAGCGGGTCTTCCTGCAGCAGGTCTTCCCACAGCAGGTCTTCCCGCAGCAGGTCTTCCCGCAGTAGGTCTTCTGCAGCAGGTCTTCCTGCAGCAGGTCTTCCAGCAGCAGGTCTTCCTGCAGCAGGTCTTCCTGCAGCAAGTCTTCCGCAGCAGGTCTTCCTGCAGCAGGTCTTCCTGCAGCAGGTCTTCCCTCAGCAGGTCTTCCTGCAGTCTTCCGCAGCAGGTCTTCCTGCAGCAGGTCTTCCTGCAGCAGGTCTTCCTGCAGCAGGTCTTTCTGCAGCAGGTCTTCCCGCAGCAGGTCTTCCCGCAGCAGGTCTTCCCGCAGTAGGTCTTCTGCAGCAGGTCTTCCTGCAGCAGGTCTTCCTGCAGCAAGTCTTCCGCAGCAGGTCTTCCTGCAGCAGGTCTTCCAGCAGCAGGTCTTCCCGCAGCAGGTCTTCCCGCAGCAGGTCTTCCCGCAGTAGGTCTTCTGCAGCAGGTCTTCCTGCAGCAGGTCTTCCTGCAGCAAGTCTTCCGCAGCAGGTCTTCCTGCAGCAGGTCTTCCAGCAGCAGGTCTTCCTGCAGCAGGTCTTCCTGCAGCAAGTCTTCCGCAGCAGGTCTTCCTGCAGCAGGTCTTCCCGCAGCAGGTCTTCCTGCAGCAGGTCTTCCGCAGCAGGTCTTCCTGCAGCAGGTCTTCCCGCAGCAGGTCTTCCTGCAGCAGGTCTTCCCGCAGCAGGTCTTCCTGCAGTCTTCCGCAGCAGGTCTTCCTGCAGTCTTCCGCAGCAGGTCTTCCTGCAGCAGGTCTTCCTGCAGCAGGTCTTCCCGCAGCAGGTCTTCCCGCAGCAGGTCTTCCTGCAGCAGGTCTTCCTGCAGACTCCGTTGTCATTGAGTTGGGTCACATGAGAAACTGCATTCACTGACCTACAAACCTACTTTAGCACAAACCACAATCTTTTCCTAAACCTGACCGAGTTGTCAGGAAAAACGTCAGGAAAAAGCTGAACATAATGTACTAATAAATAACAACAACTAATCAAAATATTCAAACAAAATCAACTAAGTCTAATAAAATGGTTTCAAACTCTGCAGGTCCAGTAGATTATCCCTTCAGTTATTGGTCTGCTCAGTTTACTGACCAACACGTCACACTCCTGGACTTCATGAACTCTTCTTCAGGAAGGCCATCATGGGCAGCATCTTCCAACAGCGGAGGGACACTGCTGTATTTCTTTGTACTTAATGACAGCTCGTTTTATGTTGCTACTACAACACTAATTCCATCAGTATACTCTCAGTAATATGATTTACACCATATGTAACGCGTATTTCTGACACAATTATTTTTATCCACTAATTACTTTTAAGCGATCGCTGTTAATTAACTGCCGCTGACAGATATAGCGGAGATCCTGATTATTTATCGGCTTTTATTTGAGAATTTACAACCGCGGCATCCGTTACTGCTCTGACTCATATTTGTGCTAAAGTTTGATGTTAAAGCTGTTTTGTTCCAAGGTGAGATCACCCTAACAAAGTCATTTGTTCTCCTTGACCTCTCCTGCACAAAGTCCACATCTTTCATTTTTATGTTTTACGTCCTCGCAGGTGCAATTTTCCCAGGTCTGGAACACATTGTTCTAATCTCACTCAGCCTTTCGCTGGAATGGGCCACTTTGTGTCTGAAAATACCAAGATAATAAGACGGAGACATTTTGCAGAGCTGCGAACGTGGAACCAAAACATTTTTAGGACACAGGCGTCTCACAGCATCCCATCTATCCTTCTGCCCTGCTACATCTGTAATGAAACCTAGCAACTCTGCAATGTACACCCTATAGTTGTTGTAAGCAGTTTTTTTTTTTTAACCCCCCCTTCCCCTGTTTGCAGTAGGGGAATGCGCCAGCTGCATTAAGTGGGCCATTTATACGATTGGGGCAATTCATCTTACAAAGTCATCTTATTAGACTGTCACTTACACAGTATGAACAGTGCCTTCAAAACACCCCGAGGGATTTATCTGTTATTTTACTGCGAGAGAAAGAAAACAACGCCTAATTGGACTGAGTCATCTCATCTTCTGCAGCATTGGAACAAAAGATGGAAAAAAAAAAAAAAAAAAGAAAAATTTTTTTTACTCCGCTCTTCAAGGATGAAGACATATGGTACGGCTATCGCCGCTTCTATGTTTGAACCAACATCACAAGAAAAAAAAAAAAAAAGCAAACAAACAAACAAGAAAACAAAAATCCAGCATTGATGTTTGAGCGGTCGCCCCATGCAGATAGACGGAGCGACAGACGGCGAGCAGAGAGGGAGACAGAGGTGGAGGAGGGATGATTGCCTGTCTGTGCTGTGTGGAAAGTAATCTCAGAGCAATCAAGGGGCGGGGGTGGCCGACAGCTCTGCGGTTTGCCTTCTGAAAACAACAGGCAGGTGGAGGAAAATCATTAGGCACCGCTCCTGACCCCATAGGTCACTTTTATTGGACAACCACTGTGTTTCATTTTAAGGTTCACGCCGGCGGAGCTGCTGACAGAAGCATGTGACTAACAACTTGACTAACCAGTAACGGGATTAATATTTTTCTTTCTTTTCTTAATATTGCCGTGTTGCCGGGGTGCACTTCCATATTTTTTTTTTTCTTTTAAGGGTACTTACAGGGAAGCATTTTATGGATTTGAACCTATGTTGGTGTCCTCGTGTAATCCTTGACCCGCTCAATGAAACGGAGATGGGAGCTCTGTGGGAACCATAATGGCCCATGTTGTCCCTGTCACCCAAGATGGTTCTTAATGACTCAGCCGACAACTTTTGCCCAGGACTATAGATAAATATCAGTTGTCTCCAAGGAGAAGTACATCTCCAAAGGGCACGCGGGGGGCCGAGTTAATATCCTGCAGCGCCTCTTTAGTGCTGCCATTTCTGATCAACAATGAAGCTTTTATCCCTCTCATAGTCAGTCTGAATGGATGCTTTTTGTTTTGTGCTTTTTTTTTTTTTTTAAAGAAAGCAGGTCTTTCACTCACCTTGAGGTTTTTTTTCTGCCTGATAGTAGGAGGCGAGTGTTGAAAAAAAACTGTTGGGTAAGCTGTGGTATCATGGGGGGAAGGGGTGGGGGGGCACAGGTAGCTCCAGAGAAGGGAAATTAACCACTTGATGATCTGAGTGCTAATAGATGTCAAAGAGCGTGTGCGTGCGTTTCTCAGGACCAGGAAACTGGCGAGGTGCTCCACACTGAAGGCTAAAAGGGGTCGATAGCTCGCTTGTTAAACCCAAAATTACTTACGCAGTACTTTCCTTTTTTCATATTAGCTAGACAAAAAACAAAACAAAACAAACAAACCTAAAAACACCTCAGTTTTGGACCCAAAAACTCAGCGTGCTTTTGCTGGCAGCATCCAGGTCACGAGCTTTTCCTAGACTCTGCTAGTCTGGCAATTTTCTTTTTAAAGGTCTTCATATTGCAGACGCTGTAATTAGTTCTTTGCAATTAGCACAATTTATTGCTTTGTGTATCCCTCTGAGATGCAACTACTCAAACACAGAGGTCTTAATTTGCAATATTACACACTGTGTAATTGGGAATTTGTTTCTCCGCGTCCCTCAGAGAGTCGCGGGATACGTACGCACATAACCGGGGTGGACAGGGAAAGCGGGCTGTATTTTAAGGATGAGCAGGTGCGCCGAGGGCGCCGGTGTGCTTTTCATGCCATTAGAACCTCAGTCCACTTTATTAAAAAAAAACTTCTAATCAGACCTCATCGGCCCGCTGGACAGTGATGGAGGCTGAAACCTTGTGTGCACTGTAATTTACTCCTTCATGCAGGTCAGGTGAGATTAGTGAGGCTTTACTCAATACCTCACCGTGGCCGCCTGGTGCAGAATGAAGGAGTGGGTAATATCTCCATCTGGATACTAAGGAGAAATAAAAATAATAATGCCAAGCCCCATATGGAAAGAGATATAGTTCCTTATTGGCTGAAGTGATGATATTAAACAGCATTATACGAGCAGGTGACAGTGCAGCACAAGCCAATTTCCCTAGATATGAAAAGGAAAAGATTGCAGGTGGGATTACCCAGTGTGTGGCGAGGGGGGACGTTGTCCTCTTTCTCTCCTGCTGATTGTTTGCCTTTGAGCCGCTGCTTGTCCTCTTCCTCCTCTCCTCCGAGTTTCTGTTTGTCTTCCGGAGACTCATCCTCCCCCCGCTCCTCGCGCTCCTCGCGCTCCTCGCCCTCCCCGCCACGTTTGCCTACGCTCGGCCCCGGAGGCCCGGCGTTTCCTCGGCTGAGCTCCGGCTCGCCGTCGGAGCAGGAGAGGGCCGGGCGCTCGGGTTCAGGAGGCCTGGGCGGCTCTGAGCCAGAAGAGGGGAAGAGGGGGGGGGGGGGGGGGAGAGATGAAGATAACTCTGTTGGCTGAACTTCACAGTGTAATCAGAATTTGAAGAGTTTCTTTCCCCGGCGAGATATCCATCATCTGAAGAGTGTGACAAAATGACTGCTGACATGAAAGTAAAACTCAATATGGCTCATTAATGATGTTATTACAGGAGCCATCGTAAGTCTTTTACTGACAAGTTCAGAGGATTAAATTGCAGAAAGAAATACCGAGAAATGCTTACCTTTTGCTTTTACAAGGGCGCATTTACAGAGCACGCGAATGAAAGGGCTGCACTACTGATGACATTTTAGTCTTAAGATGTTTCCTCAGCAGCACATCTCCTGTGATGCAGAGAGTGACAGACAGAACAAACACCTGCCGTCCTCTTTTTTCTTTCTTTTTTTTTTCACCAGCTCGCGGATAAACAGTCAATTTAATCTGCTGAAAGAGCGGATTACGCTTGCGTCCTGTTGTTTTGTTAATTGCCCGCCTGCGTTATGTGCCATCAAACCTAAACAAAATAACTGCCGGCGGTTGTTGTGTCTGCTGGGCTCCAGCCAGGTGCAGCAGCCGTAAACCGTCAGTTTACAGCAACTTGACTTATCAAACTTGCTCCACTATTTCACCTTTGGTGGAGCAGAAATCAAACCCACAGGAAAAAAATAAGTAAATGAATGCAGCGGGGATTACGCAACCACCATTCATGCTTTCTTTTTTTATTAAGTTTAATATCAAGGTAGAATTAAGAGAATGATCAACTGCTTAAGAAAGGAGAGCTGCCGGTTATAACCGACTGCAAATGTCACAATCTTTCATCTTTTATCAAAAGATATAAAAAGGCTCTGTGATTTCTTTCTGGCCGTTCTCAAATCACACACTTCCACGATATTTGTCGAACTTGAGCTGCCAAATCTAACAAGACAGTAAGTTGTGAGACTCAAAAGATGCAGAGGGCTAATTAGTGATCCTGCCTCTCTGTGGCTTGTTCCTTCAAAAGGCCAGCTCCAGTCGGCTTCCTCAAATGTCACGCGAGTCTCCGGGCTCCTGGCCCGCTGCTGCCCCCCTCCTCTAACAAGCTGAGCGAGGCCACAGAGAGACGGCTCAATTTGTGTTAAGTGGTCCCCGCCGAGGAAGATGTTAACGCGAAAAATCCTACAGGGCCGTGCCTCGACTTTACCAGTCAACCCCCTTGTTTTCCCGCCCATCAGAGCCCCGTTACGTCTGTGGTGGCTTGATAAGGTTTCAGGATCGACTGCCGGATCTGGACGCAGGAACACGCAGTCCGCACCGGCGCAGTCAGGAAGCATGGCTCAAACTAATGAGAATGAACGTACAAAAATAGAGCACCAGGAGATTTAAGAAGGAAAAAAGGAATCCTTTTCTGCAGTTAGCGAAGCGGCTGCCTGTAATTTAGATGTAAAACAGAAAAAGGAAAGGTGATGCTACTGCGTACCACGAAACTGTTAAAGTCTTTAATGGATTTTGTTGTTTAGCGTTGAAAGTCAGCATAAAAAAAAAAAAAGTCAGGACAGAGACAGAGTGCTAGCTGAGAGGTGTAAAGAGCCAGGAGATAACCAAATTACCCTCTTCCTCTATCCATCTCTCACAGTAGGTGCTGAGAGACTAATTGCTGGTGAAAGCTGAAGGACTGAAACATGCCCACGCTTGTGGCCTAAAAAAAGCTGCAAGCGCAGGAGCTCGGCTGGTTTAAAAGGAGAGTGGTTCTGCTGGAGCTGTCTGGTGAAATCGACTACAGTAGTGGTTCTGGTCCGCCTGACGGGGACACCAAACCCTGCCACATGAGGTGCACTAATACTCCATGACAGTTTGATTAAAAACAGTCCCACATTAGCGACGGTATATCCCTGCAGTAATTCAATTTCTATCTAGTTGCCATATGATGTTATTGTTCAACATCTGGAAGCCGGTGGGTTCCCTGTTGCACGGGAGAACAATCTGAGTGTTGAGTTCCCCTCCAGCAGTTATTATATCTGCTAAAAAGTCATCTGTGTTTGTGAAAACTGTCCATGACAAAACCTCTCATGGTCTTGGGTAACTATACACCTTCCTGTGAATGGAGCTCCACGAATAGGTGATCATGTGACACTCGCCTGCCTTGGCCTTATCTGACTCAATGGTAGGTTCTCAATCTTGGACATTTGAGCCAGAGACTGATGGAGAAACCAGCAGGAGATGTGCTCCCTTCCAACAATATCAGCAATATTATCGAAACGCAACAATATCGGTTGGAACAGCATTCATCTCGAAAGTTTAGCTGCAAAACCAAACTCTTTCTTTGGATCCGATTTACAGTCATGGAAAAAATTATTAGACCACCATTTTTTCTTCACTTTCTTGTTCATTTTAATACCTGGTACCACTAAACATCCTCATGTGACTAAAACAGACAGAAAAGAAAACACTAAATGCATAAAAGCAGTGTTTTTGTCAGTACAACGCCATAGCTATTGATGTAAAAACTTAAGTGATTTAGGTTATAATCAAGAAAACCATGGAAAATGGTAAGATATCAGCTCTTAAATAAAACTCTTATGAGCAATCATTGTGGTTATCGTTATGTTTGTCCAAACAAATGTACCTTTAGTTGTACCAGGCATTAAAATGAACAAGAAACTGAGGAAAACAAGCGTGGTCTAATAATTTTATCCATGACTGTATGAAGCGGGAGTCTGAACGTGAAAGAATGCAGACCTGTGACAAACCTTGGTATTTTGAAGGAACATCACAATGTGGCCAAATGCACTGAATAGATTTCTTTCATATTTTAAGGCTCTTTGGGAAAGAAATGAAGGCTGTAAACAGAACATATCAGGTCTGCCACGTTGACTATCGCCCGGATCACACGGGACTAATACGACCTGCAGGGAATTCAAAAATGGGTGGCTGTACCTCAGTTGGTAGAGCGGGTCGTCCAGTCACTGAAATGTTGGCTGTTCAATCCTGGCTCCAACTGTCCACATGCCAAAGTGTCCTTGGGCAAGACACTGAACCCTAACTTGCCCTAACTTGGTGTGTGAATGTGAGTGTGAATGGGTGAATGAGAGGCCATTGTAAACCGCTTTAAGGGCACCTTGATGGTGTGGATAATGCGGTATATAAGTGCAGTCCATTTTACCATTTACAGGTATTCAATCCACCACGTATAATCAAGGCCTTGTGTTATGTGTAACAATTAACATTTAAGTACTAAAACTTTTAATTGTGATATCAATCCTTTTGTGCACAATTATGGGGAGACATTGAACTGGGATGTTACGCTACAGTTGGACTGAAGACTACAAGTTGATGACCTTGATGAGCGATAATTTTTTTTTTTTTTATCACCTAGCTGCTTCACGTGTCATCTCATCATCAGTCTTCTCCTGGTTCGCTCTCCTCCATGTGAAGCCTAATGCTGACTAATTTCTTGATTTTTTTTTTCTCCCGCATAAAGTATCATGCTATCATGTGAGGTGCATTTGATATAATTGTATAATGTCATTATACCAGCGGCAGCTGCCATAATTACGCCAGGAACGAGGCTCGAGGATGTTTTTCAAATGAGACTCCCCCCCTGCAAACCACCCCATTGCGACTGATATGTGGCGTTTACGCAGGATTAAAATTATCTCATGAATTCTGCGTTTGCTGAAACAGGTCATTTATGGAAAAAAAAAACAAGTTCTTCTCGCTTCTACCATTGTCACAACCTAGCTTCTGCTAACTTCCCCTTGTATTTCGCTCGCTTCTCATTTGACTGGTTTGTCACAGGAAACCATTTGGTTTCTCCGGATCTTCTGTGTGGAATCAGGCAGTAACGCAGGAACTTTGTGTTGCAAAGGTCCATGAAAAATGCCCTACATATCGAGTTTTATTAACTGATTGACCATCACGGTCGCATGTGCCTCTCAATCAGCTGGGATTTTTTGATGGAAGGTGGATCAAAGTGGAAAAAAAAGGCTCAAATCTAAGAGAATCAGTTTTGAGGATTCACCCAAACAGGGTTCAAACAGTCGTGCAGGAGCTTAGCGTGTTTAGCATGTAGATGTAGTCATGTTTATAGAAATATGATAATGTTTATGAACTGGAACAACAGAACAATTTTAATAAAAGACCAATTAGCTATGGATCAGGAAAACAGCGAGTCTAACTAACTATGAAGCTTTTCTTCTTTTTTTGGCAAACATACAACAGTGTTTCTTAATTCTGGTCTGCACATTTGAGGTGTTTTTCTGCTCCAACACGCCAGGTAACGTAATGGGCCTTTAATAGATTTCTGCAGACCTTTGATGACAAGTTGATGAGATGATCTAGTGGGGTAATTTGTAAAACAGGCAGGTGATGTACAGTGTACTGGACAGCCATTGTTTTATGTGTTAAAATGACTTTGAGTGGCACCTAAAGGAAATGGTGCCAAACTCATAAAAAGCTCATATATCAGTTGTTTTTTCCCATGAAGCATCAGTACCGTCCACTGTCTTTGTGTTACACATTTCTGACTTCTAATTCTGTTACTTTTAGGATGTTAACCCACACCAAATCTTTTCTGAATGCTGGTCTTTTGCTCTGCCACAAAACACAGATGTTAGGAATGTGATGAGTAGGATTTTTTTCAATCCTTACACTTTAAACATAAAGCCATAATACCCTCATATCGTGTGGTGGTATTCAGAGACAGCGTCGCATATTTCTGTGCAGTCATTCTGAAAGATTCTTGCCTTTGAAAGGGAAACATTTTTTCATGTCGTACCAGAGCCTTCCACCTAACGGTTTTCTTAGATTTCTATGAGCTGAAGATAGCAGCGCCAAGCTGTGAGGTATCTATATAAATACAGTTGTTATTTTTCAGCACAGTCTTGTCATTTACAAATTTAGGAGGTTGTTAAATTCCCTGTCTAGCAAGCTGACACGGCCCGCTGCTGTGAATGCAGAGTGGCGTCTGTGACGAAGACAGTGTGATTGCTGAACAGTTATCAAGTCACTGCTGCAGCTGACAATGAAGGAAGGGGGATTCTTTTTTTCTTTCTAAAAGCGTGCGTGGGTGTGTGTTCTTGTGCTGCTTAAAAGCCTTTGTACAAGTTGCTTTTATTGTGCGTGTCTTAAAGTGCATCAGCTTCACCTGCAATGGAAAGAGCTGCAAACAGACTTTTACCACATCTAATATTTGCTGCATACCTTCACTCAATATAGATCCTGTCAGAGAATAAAGACGTTTCAGAGTCATTAATGAAGTTTTAACAGACGAGTGAAAAACTGGATTTGTTTTGAAGGCAAATTTAGTGATTAATAAGGAAACATGGTGCATGTGTTACACAACAGTTGTTTAATGATGCACTGAACTGTGGAGTTATATTGTAAAAAAGTTTTTCCTCTGTTTTTGTGATAAGACCCTGTACCTAATAATCCCAACCATGACATCCAGCTGTGTGTCTGACAAGTGTTCTGCTTTTACCATGCAAATGCTTCTTCCCTGGATGCCAGAATCAGCAGAACCAGATCAAACCACTGTAACTGCTGAGGAATACTGAACCAACGAAGAATAAGACTGCATTTGTGAAGGAGCTAAAACAGGAAGTTAAAACGGAGCACCACAGATATTGGAGGACTACACACCAGCTCAGATGATCAGATTTATGCTCACACAAGACACCTTGCAAAATAACACACAAAACAGGAGTTTAGTTGGAAATGGACCGAAGAAATGAGTGACTCAAGCTGTCGACGTAATTATTTGTTCAGAACACAAACAAAAGCAAAACGCCAAAGAATATGGGCTGTTTGGAGTGCATTAGCAGGGACTGTCGGTGCTGCACAGGAAAGCTGGGTGAAGAATCTTTGTAAATGAAAAGTAGCTACCTCCTCCTGAGAAAGTTGCAAATAAGCTAAATGGCTATCTTTGTAAGAACAATATAAATGATGAGCTTCAGTCAGGATTCAGATCTTATCATAGTCCATCCAGATACACTGCTGACTTTGGTCAAAGTAACCAAAGACCTTCTCATGTCTTTTGACAGTGGATCTTTGTCTGTTTTTGTTTTCTCGGATCTCAGCGCAGCCTTCCAACGCTATTTACAAGAAAATTCTTATTGATACATGGGAAACAGATTGTTGGAAATAGAGTAATGGCATTAACATTGGTTCAAGTCATATTAACTGGATCAATTTCAGGTCGTCCATGTAAATAATGATTGTTCCAGTCAGACTAGGGTCAGTTGTGGAGTACCACAGGGTTCTATTCTTGGACCGATACTTTTCTCCTCTTATATGCTGCCTTTAGGACACACCATTAGGAAGCATAAAATAAACTTTCATTCTCATGCAGACAACCACATGAGGCCAATCAAATATCCTCATTGGATCCATGCACCAAAGATGTGAAGACCTGGTTTTTTTTCCTGCTTCTTAATTAAGATAAAACTGAATTTATTGTAACTGGTCCCAAGAACCTCTCAGATGCACTCTTGAGCTGTACAGTTAATTTAGATCACAGAGCTAGCCTCTAGCTCAACTGCTAAGAATCTTGGTGTTATTTTCGATCAAGACTTGTCTTTTAACTCCCATATAAAACAGGTCGCAAAGTTGGCTCTCTTTCATTTGCGTAATATCAGGAAAATTAGAAACATCTGACTCAAGAGGATGCAGAAAAATGAATCCATGCCTTCGTTACCTCCAGGCTGGATTATTGTAATGCATTGCTTTCTTGCTGTACAAACAGTCGTGTTCAAAATCCTTCATGCACCAAGCATCTTCACCCTGTCTCTCTCATCTCAGTTCAAGATTGGCCTGGATCATTTCATAGCATTTACATTATCCATCTTCTGCAGTCTCTCTCCCTTCTCCTTTTGCAGGTCCCACCGTGGTGTTGATGGTTTCTACTGTAGCTGCTGGCTCCTTCTCCTCCTCCTTTACTCTTTATGCAGAATAGTTATAGGGATAAGGTTCAGTTGGATCTTAGCTGGATCTTTCTGTGTGGAGTTTGCATTTTCTCCATGTCTGGGTTTACTCCAGGTACTCTGGTTTCATCCCACCACAAAAATATGCTATTTAGGCTTAGTGGTAACAATAAATCCCACCTAGGTTTCATATACATTAAACCATAGTGTAATTTGATTACAGGAATAATTATATGAACAACAGGAGTAATTATAGGGATAATTTGCTCTATTAAATACATCAATCTAATTAATGTGTGTATGGCAGAGAGAAAAAGCTGCTTGCATTGTAAAAGCTCCTTGAGTGGTCCCTGGACTAGAAAGGCATTATATAAGCACGTTGTTGTTTGTATTATGGTTTGCAATGTTATGTGTTTCTGAATGTCTCCCTTCTCGCCTTTGTGGGTTTTCCTTCAGTAATGCCATCTAGTCAAAAAAAAAAACTCTCTCATTGGCTGTAGCTCAAACAAGGAGTCACCTGATGTCTCCAGACACTGGGCAAGCTCGATATTTAATGCACCAAAACATACAACCTCCATTGAGGCTGGAGCACTGTTGGAACACTGAATAAAACATCAATAAAAACTAGAATACAAGGATTCTAGCTGCTCAACAGTCCTGGGCCTTCGTTGCCAGATTTTACACTTCGGTTTTGCAGGATGCAACTTGAACTTGCATTTGTGGATTGAACGGTGAACTGTGCTCACAGACGGTGGTTTAATGCAGTGGTGTCCAGTAGAGAACCATGTTTTTAATGCAGTTCCACCTGCAGGCCAAAAGATCACCAACATTCATCTTCAATGTATTTACAATTTTACGTTGAGGATAATTTCTCTGAAATTGTTCCACAATTTCTAGAGTTTGCCACAGATTGGTGAACCTCCGCCCATCTTTTCATCCAAGACACTCTGCCTCTCTGAGAAGCTTTTTTTTAACTACACAGTCATGTTACTGACCTGTTGCCAATTAACCTAATTAGTTGTCAAATGCTCCTCCATTTCTTTTTGATTTGTGCCAATTACGTTCCCAACCTTTTGTTGCCCCTGTTCATACTTTTTGGAGATGCTTCGCTGCCATCAAAGTCAAGATGAGCTAATATTTTCCATGAAATGGGGAAAATGTCAGTTTCAGCATCTGATATATTTTTTTTAATGTTCTACTGAGAATAAAATGGGTTTATGAGATTTCTGCCTTTATTTACATTTTACATAGTGTCCCAACTTTTTTTTGGTACTGGGGTTGTAATTGATCTTGTTCACACATAACAATGCAATGCCTATGTCCTACAAAGCCCTTTATAAAGTGTTTCTCATTAACATAAATACACTCATACAGAACAAAGCTTCTCAATATATACGAACTCTAGACAGAATAGTGCTTTTGTTTCTACAATCATACCCCAATGAGGATATTAAGGCTATTATAGGACACTTTGACACATTTGCGGGGCTACAGGATCAATCTGTTAACTTTTTGGCTTTAGGACGACCGACTGTAACCACTGAGGCACCAACATCCTCTGTGACAACCTCAGCGAATGGCTTAAAACTGTGGAGTCTGAAAGTGGCTTCAGTGGATGAGTTTCGTGCCATGGATGGACTCTGTTAAAAGGTGTCTAGCTGTTTATCTCTAGTCTTAAAAGGGTATTCTCAGTAAAAAAAATTTTTTTTTTTGCTCATGTTGGTAATCTTTTGTATTTCATTTGTATCTTTCAGTTTGGTTGCTTCTAGGGTTGTCAGTCGATTAAATTTTTTAATCCCGATTAATCGCAAGATTTTCATAGTTAACTCGCGATTAATCGCACATTAATCGCATTTTTTAAATGTTCTGTTTATCCATCCATCCATCATCTATACCCATTTTGTCCTATACAGGGTCACAGGGATCTGCTTAATTTTTTTTAAGCCTTTAATTTGAAAAGCGGAAGTCCACCAATGCTGCCGTACTTTTTGTGGCTTAATTTATCAGCTTCTTAGTGTATTTTGTCAGAGCTGCTGCTTGACTGCAGTAATTTGCTGACGGTCCCTAAGCTTCACGGCAGCAGCGAGGTACTCAGAAGGACATTCATCGCTGTTCCTTAGAGTTTTAGCCACACTCACTGAGCTTGGAGGGTTGATGACACTTGTGAAATGTCGGGCATACTTATATCCACAAAATGATACCAACCAGGATGAAATCCGTGCCGTTTTCATGACGCTATTAAAATTTAAAGAGAAAAAAAACAAAAAAACTAACTTTATCGAGCCCTGCGGTGGTAACTCAATTCACAGCTACAGTTAATACAAATAACCTTTTTCTTCTCAACAGACCCATCTGACAGCACCTTGAAGCTAAACTTGCTGTTCATAAGACCCTTTTCTGGCGCCATGTCTGTTCCACACGCTGACTGTAAATACATTTATTGGCCGAGCGTCATATTTACAGAAACGTGTGTGCGTTAATCTCATACTAAAAAAAAATAGTGCCGTTAAACATAATTTGCGTTAACGCGTTATTAACGCGTTAACTTTGACAGCCCTAGTTGCTTCATTATATGAGGAAGAACCAACGCAGCAGAATGTCAATGTGACTACAGATGAGCTTAAGCTGCTTTACTCTTTACTTTACTCAACACTTCTAGTTAATCCAACAAGAACACTGATCAGCTAGTAGAATGAGTAAGATATAAGCTTCCCTTACACTCCTGCCTGCTTATTAATTCTTATTAATTAATAATGCTGCATCTTAAAATTACTAAATGACTGATCCTTCCTGCCTGTTAGTGCAACGCCCCCCCCACCCCGATTTCTGCTTTTAGGCTTTGTCATACAAGAAAAACAGCAAAAATAAAGTACATATCATAACCTGCATTTAAAAATAGCACTAAACTTGTTTTGAGCTCTGGGATTTTCTTTCTTTTAAAGTCATCTCTCAACCGATTTGATGCATCTCAGACGTTTAAAGAGCACGGGTCTGCACTCTGCCAGGTCATAACGACTTCCCTCCCCTACTCTTTTTGCGAGATGTAATCACGAGTTGTCAGAAATATCACCCAAAGCCAGCTCCAACTTTTCCCAACTTTGTGTGAGACATTTGCAGCAACAGTAGGTGCCTGCTCTCTCTCTCTCTCTCTCTCTCTCTCGGCTTGACAGGTGAGAATTACACTGTGTCCTTGTCATCTGCAGAGAAAGAGAGAGCCAGACAGACAATATTCTCCGAGCAGTGCTATTTCAGACTCTGGCGAGCCTGCCTCCGTCTCTCTCTATCTCATGACTTCATCTGGTGAAATCTGTAATGCTGTTCAAAAGTATTATGTCAGCACAGTGCTCCGACTGATATTGACAGGAAGGAAAATAAAGCAATGAATGGATTTTAGCTTCAGGTGCTTCATTTCAAACATGACAAGGTGGTAGTATTGCTCTTTTTTTCTATTTTTTAAATGAAATCCTGTTTGATTTGTAGAGAAATAATGTTTGGGAATCTCAAAAAATAGGAACCCAAAGGCAGACAGGAACAGCTGGGGAAAAAGGATCAGAGCTGTAGCTATTATTTGTTCCTTTATCTCACCTGGCCTGGCAGCAGAGGAAGAGCGGGGAAACTCGCACATCTCGCAGTAAGGCAACAGGCTGCTGTTGGAGTAGGTGCAGGCCCCGCAGCTCCACGTGGATGCAGGATCCGGCTCAGACGGCTTTAGAGCAGCCGTGAGGGAGGCTGCGGGGCTGAGGTTGTAGGAACTGCTCCCCCCTGCCATCGACCTCCGCTTCCCCCGCATCGAGGCCGGGTAACTGGGCTGGACTGAGGCGTCCGCAGCCGTTTCATCTGCAGGGAGAAGTCCTGGTCGGGTGCGTCAGGAACCTGGGAGCAGGACTTCTCTTTTCCCTCCTCGCTGCTTTCAAAGTTCACGTTCGTCCCAGAGGAATTGGAGGGAGATGCTTCTTCTTCTCCTGTTCTCTTCCTCTTCTTCTCCCTGCTGCTGCTCGGGGAGAAGAAGGAACGGATGTCGTGCTGCTTCTCTTTCTCAAACTGCGGGAAAAACAAAAAAAAACAGTGCAACTTCCAGTTAGTTTTTGGCTCCAAAGCACACAGCTGTGAACCTGCGTGTAAAGTGGCAGGACATCCATGACACAAATCTCTCTTTTGTTGTCACGTTTTCTGATGAGGCTGTATACGGGTAATGCAGAAAATAATAGGGATGCACAATAACTGTTTTTTAAAACCGATACTGATAACTTTCAGCTCCTAAAGGCCGATACCGATAACCGATAACACACACATATACCTAAGATCATTACATCAATACTATGAACAAAATCAAAAATAGTTTTGACTTTTTAAATGATATTTATTTTTATTTTTTTAAGATATTTATTTTTTCAAATGAAAAACTATTGGCAAGCCTCTCAAACATTTTTGTAAAGCCACCAAACAAACCTATTTGATATCTCACATTAACTTAAATAAAGTGCATTACTGACTGATATAAAAAATAAAGGCTCCTTGAATTGATGGAAATACATGCATCAGAATTACAAACTGAAAAAGATTAACATTTAAAGGATTTTGGCTTGTGGTTCCATTTAAATTAATACCTTTTATTAAAGTAAATGAGGTTCAGTAGTTTTTGTTTTTTATTTTTTAATCTCATGGAAGCTTTAGATTAGAAGAATGAGGGAGAGGGGAGACTGCTGCTGGCTTGCGCACGTTAGCATTAGCTTCCGTAAGCTCACATTAGCGCGATTTCAAAACTCCATGGAAGCGATTGTTATGTTGTAGGTGGCCGATCGGGTTTTACATATTAAAGCTTATGCTTGTGTTTCCCCCCTCGTAGAATTCGCTCGGAGGATTCGTCACAAATAACCATCAAACTATCTTCTTCTAAAACTTTAACGAAGTTCCACGCCGCCATGTTTGTTATAATCAGCGCTGTGCTGCAGGCTGGATACCAAAATTATGACCGAGTTAACGAGTTGTTTTCTGGCATGAGGGGGTATTCTTGATTTTCCTTATTGAGTAATCGTTTTTCTGATTATGCCGATGTCACTTGAACATAGCATTCACTGCCAGTCATTCATGGCTCAGAGGGAGCGAGGCACTGCCGTGTTGACAAAAAAATACATATATGTTATCGGGGCTATTCGTCATGATATCGGACTTATCGACTTATTATTTCCTGTTATTGGCCTGATAGTTATCGGTCTCTAGAAAATAATAATGAAATCTGCCTAATGGAGGGAAGCAAAATAGATGAAAACAAAAATCTTTCTTTCCTTCAAAACTCTGGCAGTAACATTTTCAGGAAGACTACAGAGATAAATAAATATGCTGTTGGTACCCAAATGGTGCTGCCACATCCGTTCAAAGTAAACACTATTCATTTACAGCTCCTGTAAATGTAACAAATTCAACCTGAAAATCTGAACGCACACTCTCATATTCCTGTTAACAGTACGTTCACAGATCCAGCGACTATTTCTGACTCTCGCACTAAAATTCTCCCCCTTTAGAAAAAGAAAAAAAAAAACTGTTGCTGCAGCGTTAAAGTCGTTAACCTCCTCTCAAACAACAGCAAAATAATGAGATCGCACGTCATGAGTGGCATCACATGCAGCTTTTCCTTGCTTGTAAAATGGCAAATTAAAAAACAAAAGAAAATAATATGAACCTTTCAAATCAGGAGCTCAGCAGAAACGACAAAAGTGCTAAACAAATTACTCTGGAAGAAACCAAACCATCCATGTGTTTGCATGACGTCAGATTTTTCATTAAATGCTTGTATCATGTTGTAATTTTTTTTATAATTGCGTGCTGTAATTTATAAAGGGAACGAGGGTCGGATCCACCAGTTAACTGCCCTGAGATAACCAGCTGGCGCCATAAAACCACAGAAGAAGAAGAAGAAAGGAAAATCACAGGGAAACGGTGATAAATTGATAAACGATTCATCTCGCTGTTTTCAAAGACTTTAATAGAAAAGATTATTATGAAAAAAAAAATGACCACATTAACCTCAAGATAATTGCAATCAGGTGATGATGTGTTCAATCTGAGAGGCCAGCGCTTCTGTTTCTGCCAACTCACGTGAGTGAAGAACACGCCGTCTTTCACTTCTCCAGAGACTCCCTCCAGGGGTAACACCTTCCCGCTGGGTGTCCACGCACTGGCGAAGTTGAGGAACTCCCACCTGTCCTTGTCACCTTCATCAGCCTTCAGGTATTCCTTCCTGCCATTCAGGGTGCTGCCAGTAACGCTTTCCTGAAGGACACAGGACATTTAGTTCAACCCGACAAGTACACATGTCCCTCTGCAAACAGTACAAGAGCGACATAAACAGACGCCGCATGTCCGACATTTTTTGGTATATCTTTTTCTAATTAAAAATGAATGTGATATCAATATGTGTCTAAGCTGCTTTGCATAAATTACTCCCAGCATGCCGCTGTAATGTCACTTGGAGCACCTTCCTATTGAGCATGGACCACATGACGGTGTCAAAGGTGCCCTTGGCGATGAGGTAGTGGACGTTGACAGAGGACGTCTGCCCGATGCGGTGGGCGCGATCCTCCGCCTGCTTGATGTGTCCGGGGTTCCAGTAGAGCTCGGCGAAAACCACATGACTGGCAGCGGTGAAGGTCAAACCCTGGACAGGAGACACACACACAGACACACTTTAACAGCGAGATCTCAGCAAAAACACGTCCTGTACTTCAGGCACGTCCAATTCGACACTCCAGCCCACATTCAATAAAATCTAATTTAGTGAAATCCTTTTTAATAACTGACTATTATTACCTAATTGCCATGTAGGCGCTTCGAGCACCCACCTCTTTTGACGGAAACACATTACATTTCTGAACCTGCAAGACAACTCGGAATAATTCGTATCAATGAGCTTGTAAGTTTATCATGTTTTCGACATTTCTACCCGTAATTGGCTTTTTGCAGCCAATAAAAGCCATCATTTTTACGAATATCCCCCCAGTGTCTCAATTTAGCCTATTGTGTTTCAACGGTAGATTATTTTATTTCTCTCAAGTCCAGACAGTCCACTCACGACCTAAATAAGGAGTGCAGGAAAGACAAAATACAGACTATATACAGGCAGGAATGAAATAAAGGGTAAAACCTGAGTCCCTGACCTCTGAAGTGAAAAGTTGTCAAATCAAAGCACGAGTGGTCATACAGGGCGGCAAGGGTGTGATACACCGCTAACTGGTCTGATGAGTGTGAATGTAATGTGAAGCATATGCTCCGGCCGTCACGGTCAACAGATCTCAGACCAGCAGACCTTGTTCTGGTTCATGTTGGCCCAGCGTCTGACTGAGAACTCGTCTATATGTTTCTGTGTTAGGTACCTGGCCAGCGGCTTGGATGCTGAGCACGGCCACTCTGGTTTCTGGGTCACTCTGGAACTTGTGGACCAGCTGGATGCGCTCTGACGATGGCACGCTGCCGTCGATTCGAATGTAGCCGGCCTGTCAGAGCAGAGGGGGAAACGTCAACTTCGGTTTATCTGCACGGCGCTAATTCACCACAGAAGTCATCTCTAAGAAACGACTGAAAGTGGAGTATAGGTCTAATTAAAATCAGCCGAATTATAATCCAGTTACATTTCAATTAAATCCAGTCTTTTTAAAATCCATTTGAGATCCAACTAATTCCAATGCAATTCATTATAAATGATTACAATTCAAAGCAAAGTAAGACAGCTGAGTTTCTTGAATCAGTGGTGTGGATACGGCACAGGATTCAGCGGTTAAGACGACTTGCTAAAGTTCACTCTGAGCATCAAAATGAGGAAGAAAAAAGGGGATTTCGGAGCATCTTAGTTTTAGTGACATAAAAAGTGACGAGCTGCTTTTCACGCAAGGTTTTAATTACCAAGACCAAACCGTTACAAATAAAAAAAGAGATGTCCTGATACACTAATCCTTAAAACTGAAAAGCGAGTGTAGCTTCTTTTCGTGTTACTGATGCTGAATGAGCTGGTTAGTACGGCTGCCTCCTGAAAAGAAATCAAGTTCACGTTATAAAAGGGACAGTTTTGTCTGCCTCCCAAATAGCTTTTACAGGCCTGTTGTGGGATTAAAAGAGAGTAGCTTTTTCATTAAGCTCCATTTCTACACTTTTAGAGATGTCAGGAGGAAATAATTGAAGGACTGCACAATAGGAAACCCGAGCTGCGGTGAATTAGGCGCTGTGAATAAAATGACAAAACTACCAACAGCTCAATATTTTGGGACATTGTCATCCCAGACAAAGGCGGCGTGCTCACTAAAACTGAACTTGAACATGACATTCACTGGGCTGCTAATGCACATCAGACGGTGCGTTCTTTTGATCTGGATCCATCGGTCCCGCGGAGCAGCGCGGTCACCGACAGTAGGACGGCGTGTTCACACTGAGCTACTCGCACATGTGAATGCCACTGTGACTGTGAAGGACTTTCTTTTTTGCCTTTTTCTCCCCTGCAAGAATAAAAGGTCAACATCAACGTGTTCGCCGAGCTCCGGTTGGGTTCGACAAAAAACATCTCGAGGAACCGTGACCTTTGCTGTACAAATCGGCCTGATGCTTTAACATAAATTGCTCATCTCGCTTCACCGCAGCGAATGTTTTCGTTTAGCGCGCCGGCAGTCTCGCGACGGTAAATAAGTCCTTCAGCCAAGATCCGACACCAGGTGAGATATCTGGGCGCGTGATGCGCGGAGACGGCGATGCTGCTGTGATTGGAGCGCGCTAATTTGTCTCCGCCAAAGCCTCTCATCACGGAGCGCTGCCTGCCGCTCCTTTTTTTAGCTCCTCTCTGTTAATTGGTAACAAAGACTGAGCGTCTCAAGGAGGAATGTGTTATCACACGTTGCACCGTCACATCGCGTTCAAATGACAACTTCTCGACTGCTGCAAAACACACACACACACACACACAAATGCACACTTGAAGTGTTGCGCAGGTTGCTGTCGCCCAAGCTTAGAAAAATCATTTTCTTGTAATGAGTTGGAGAGGAAAAAAAAAAAAAAAAAAACTTGGGAGATTGACTGTGGGTGTAAAGTTTACTTTCTGAGTGAGAAAAAGAGTTTTTGATGAACTCTGAGATCACTGACGCAAGGACATTAAAAAATATATATATAATGAAAGCATGTAGTTTGTTAATCGTTTTGATATTGCACCTGCGGTCGACTATAGATCTGAGTTTTACTCTCCGAAGAAAAAGATTCTAATAAATTCATGACTATTAACATCTGCTGTAAGTCCAACTAGTGAGCTTAGAGATAATCACTCTGTCAAAGCTAATCACACACGGGACTGTGATCTGACTTAAAATTGAAACCAGACAGGATGAAGGAATAAAACTAAAACATGGGGCCAATTACCAGAAAAAAAAGGAATGAAATATGAATACGTTCACGTTTAGTCTTTCCTCCTTACTTCTGAAAAGAGGTAGAAAATGTTTTTTTCTTTTAATGTTAAATGGAAATGTGAGGAAATGAAACATGAGTCATGAAATTTAAAAAAAAAAGTCCTAAATCATGTTGGAAAGTGTTCAATTAGTGTCAGAATAACAGAAATTCTTCATTTTAAGGAGCCTTCCTGTGATTGCTCTCTTGCTGATCAGTGATGACAAAAGCTTTAAAATGATAGACGCGTTTGAAAACAAATAAATAAGTGAATTACGGTGCAAGGGTCATCATTAGTTTGGGTCAGTTAAATCCAATAATGCACAAACTACATAGTCCTGAACTGAAATGAACTTTTCTGATAATGCAGATAAAAAGACAGATTCAATGACTTTAGGGAATAGTCTTTTTTTTTTACTTAGTTTTTTTATTGTTCTGACGCTATGACATTATGGATCGAAGTTAAGTATCTTGACACCTGGATGGATCACTGCAAAGTTTGGAACAGAAATACCAACCTCAGGATAAACTGTAATAAATCTGATCCCTTACAGTTTTTCCTCTTTTTCACTTTTTTTTTTGGCCATCATCACTTTAAGTCTCGTCTTTGATGAGCCTGATGAACACATGCAAAGACTAAGGGTACACTCACACAATACTGAAGCACGGTATGACTCCTGGGCCCCGATCGTACACTTCCTGCTAGCCGCTACCCACTAACCGCTATCCGCAAATTGCGGGTTTAGGAACCTACGCTAACCGCTAATCCAATCTTCCGCTCCCTAAAGCTGCTACCCATTATGCCGACTCCCTTACTCACATTGTAGGTGTGGCAATGGGCGTGTCTTTTGCCCTTTCCGCAAACTCGGTATCTTGCGATCGCGGGATCGCACCAACTATCTGGGACTTTCACGTAGCCGATAGGAATGGTCTGTGTAAAATATTTTTATGTATATATCAGTGCAGAGGAGGAGGAAGGAAAGAAGAGGAGGAAGCTCTACAGCAGAGTCCCAGACAAGTTGCGCACAAGAGCTGCTGGATGAAAAGACGCTCCATAGCGGTTTGCGGGTAGCGCAACCTGCTCTTAAAGGCAATGGCTACTGACGCACTGATTGGTTTAACAGGTGGAACGCCCTAACCACTCCTATTCATAATATAGCAGGTAGCACAGGTGGGATAGCGGGTTTAGAAAGGTGGAAGATTGCGTTCTTTGCGGGGGAACGCCCCTCCTGCTACCCGCTATCCCTAAATAGCAGCTTTAGGAGATCTGGCGGAAGATCGGGCCCCTGGTCTCTGGCATGGTTGGAAGAGATGAGCTTGGCATAAGGCGGCTGCTTATGTACTTGGATGAGGACGGGTGTGATGTTTGCATGACATACAGATGTGACAGTCCCTGGCAACAATCATTCTGTTGCCAGAAAAAAGAAAAAAATGTTAGTGCTGTTTCCTCTATGTTGCCCTATATACAGTCATGGAAAAAATTATAAGACCACCATTTTTTCTTCACTTTCTTGTTCATTTTAATACCTGGTACCACTAAACGTCATCATGTGACTAAAACAGACAGAAAAGAAAACACTGAATGCATAAAAGCAGTGTTTTTGGCAGTACAACGCCATAGCTATTGATGTAAAAACTTAAGTGATTTAGGTTATAATCAAGAAAACCATGGAAAATGGTAAGATATCAGCTCTTAAATAAAACTCTTATGAGCAATCTTTGTGGTTATCATTATGTTTGTCCAAACAAATGTACCTTTAGTTGTACCAGGCATTAAAATGAACAAGAAACTGAAGAAAACAAGGGTGGTCTAATAATTTTTCCATGACTGTACATACATATATATATATATATATACATTATGCGGATCATGCACGCTTCGAGTGAACTGATGATGCGTGCACAAGTGGGTATTGTGCTCAAGCACGACTGAGACTGGGGTAATGTAAGTCAGGCCAGTGGGGGGATCAGGAGGGTCGTTCATGATGCCTGGGCAGGGCACACTCGGTCTCAGCTGGTGGGAGTGCGCCCTAAGCAACGTTAATCCTAAAAGGATTTAATTTAAAAAAAAAAAAAAAAGAAAAAAGAAAAAAAATCTGTGACTGTCACTAAATGCAGCCTCGATGTCATTTGACTTTCTCCAGCTTTTATTCACATTTCTGCTCTGGATTGTTAAGTCAGGGAAAATGGACAGTTTCACTGTTGTGTTTGTAAACAGAAAAAATAAATGCATAAAAAAATAACAGCATGCCAGATGTTGTGCCGGCCTGATCCTGAGTTACCAGATCACCATATGATTCTGTGGCAAGGCTCACAGCAAGGCTGCAGCTGCTGTACTGGGCAGGGAGTGGTGTTACGGGAGCGGTCTGGTAACACTCTGCTATAGTATTTAGTTACATTTTTTCCATAAAGTTGGCACATTTGACACAAGTTTCTTTTTTTTGGGAAGACATCCAGATGAAGTTTCTGACTATCTACAATGAGGTGAACACGTGAACCAGGCTGCAGCTCCTGATCATGTGAACCAGGTATGTCTTGCCTGAAAGTGACAGTTCGGGTCTTTTTCCAGACTTTGGCAAAGTGGCTACAGTTCCTCAAAAATTATACTGACCGCAGCAATGAATTATTTACTCTGTCTAGTTTTTTAAGCATTAATCTGACTTTATGAGGTTGAAAAAAAATTTATTTTGTACAATCAACCCCCAAAAAAGAAATGTTCCAATATATGGTTTACTGCTCCTTATTAGATTCTCATGGCCTTCCACGTGCATGATGAGATTTCCATATAGAAGCGTCAGTGTAAAGTGGTTGAGGGAGGACATCAGGTTCTGCTCTTTAGGCCTGAATAGAGCAAAGCGTATGGATGCAGTTTGTGAGAAATCACGCCTCTGTTGCCATACAGTCATGGAAAAAATTATTAGACCACCCTTGTTTTCTTCAGTTTCTTGTTCATTTTAATGCCTGGTACAACTAAAGGTATATTTGTTTGGACAAACATAACGATAACCACAAAGATTGCTCATAAGAGTTTTATTTAAGAGCTAATATCTTACCATTTTCCATGGTTTTCTTGATTATAACCTAAATCCCTTAAGTTTTTACATCAATAGCTATGGCGTTGTACTGCCAAAAACACTGCTTTTATGCATTCAGTGTTTTCTTTTTGTCTGTTTTAGTCACATGATGACGTTTAGTGGTACCAGGTATTAAAATGAACAAGAAAGTGAAGAAAAAATGGTGGTCTAATAATTTTTTCCATGACTGTATTTCCTACATTTTCCATGAATGCCTTGTTTAACCACATTTTAAGCCTGCAGTTGCCTGCGGTACGCCTGACCTTACCTTGGCCTCAATGACGGCCTCAGTGCAGGCTTGCAGCATGGTGAGGTGGTGGGCAAACACCAGGAACTTCAGCTGCTCTGCCTCCAGCATCATCTTAATGTAGTCCTTCACAGCTCCTGCCTGGCCACACACAAACACACATGCACGCACACATACGAAAATAGACACAGATGAAAGGGAGCCACCGAATCCATCACTTCACCGGTCGACCTCACGCAGAGGAACCAGCGAGATCGGTGCAGAAGTCAATTAATCACCACGGCATCCTTTCAGCGCGATTGATCGCTATTGAATGCTGGGGATCCAGACTCTAAAAGGATAGAGCGCACACAGCGACTGGGGGGCATTTGTCAGCTCGCAGATAGTGAGAACAAATCAATAACTCACAGCCTGGCAAGATGATTGGTGTGTGTGCTCATTTGATTTTGGGGACACAACATACAAGAAAATACACCTTTGACACCTGAACTATATTATATAGTGTTCACGTGTAATAATACAATATTATATTGTTACACTGGAACAATAGGGCACTGCTCATTTATTTATTTATTTATTCAATTAATTAATCTTTTTTTTTTCCACCGCCAGGGATTGAAAACACTTCATAAAAAGAAAGACCGGGACCTGTCAAAGTGACAGTTGGAGTCTAAGATAAATGCATCCCGCTTCTCAACTACTCTAGAGTCAGTTTTCCAGCTAACTAATCTAATTCTGGAAGTTTTTGGTCTTTTTTTGTTTTTGTTTTGTTTTTACATAAATGCGCTTCTTTTGTTCCCCCCCCTTTTGTGGTTTATAAAGTCAAGTGGTAACAGTGTGTTAAAAAACATCAGAGCCAAACTTTAACAGACGTTTGCTTTGCTGAGGCCTCTGACCTTGACTGACAGTGTGAAGATAAACTTAAAAAATAATAATAATAATAAAAAGAGCAGCACCAAAGCCCCCTTACTGTGGCTTACAGATATCTGTCGTACTATTTCCCCTGTGCGTGGTCTCTCCTGCTACCTTTGGCAAAGCTAGAGAGGATGTGCCATGCGAGCGTGTCATTGAACATCCGGATTTGGTTCATTCATGAGCCCCGAGCCACAAGAGCAGCCAGAAATAGCACCAGCTAGTGAGAAATATGAAGGTTTGACTCCAGTCAAACAGAGCCCTTACAAGGCGGTTTAGGAGACGGGCCTTTCTCTGTAGTGGGAATTCAACCTCTAATATCTTCAAACCCCCCTACAACCTGACAACCTCTGCAGCCGTCACACCTGCTCTGGTGGGAGAACCTCTGCTTTGCCGTGCTGATAATTAGCCGCTGTGCCTGATAATGAATCTGTCCGCCAGGCCTGCCGACCCCGTTCTGATCTGAGGGGTCCTCATTACTGACGGCTTGGCTGCGCCAGCTTCCTTCCGCTGAGTTTAATTAGTGCACAAACTTCCTCGCCTGTCTGAAGCGGCCCGTTATCTTGCTTTAAAGTCCGGCATCAGAGCTGTCCTCTCTGGGTAATTGGGAGCAGATGCTTGGCGGGCAAAGCAACAGAAATACCCCAAAGGCGTTTGGCAGCTCTGTCACCAGGCGGACAGTCGGGGCAGGCAGGACCCGTGATGCTCTTCAGAGTGACATAGATGTGAGAATCTATCACACCATACCACCCCTCCTGATGATCCAAATAGAAAGAAGAAAGTCAGACCCCCTTTTTTTTTTTTTTTTTTTTTTTTTTTTTTTTCCGAAAGAGTGTCTGACTCGAAGAACCGATAGGAGAGGAAATGAGACTGGGCCGGCATTATCGGCTTTGAGGTGGGCGAGGGGGCTGGCGGGGGGGGCTTTGTAATGAAAGGAGGTCCAGTGTTAGGCTAAACTGAGCAGAAATCCAATCAGCAGCAACACCAAGTGCAAAAAGATCCACGCGTGGAGGCAGGCTGAGCAAGTAGCATGTCAATGAATGCGTTCGCTGCTTATCTCCGGTCTTTGTTAACCTCGGGGCCGCGCTCCTCACGGCTGAGGGCGTTTGGCTAATTGAGAGGAAGACTAGCCCTTGAACATGGCAGATGATGGGAGAGGGACTCTTTAACTGGAGGAACTGTTTACTCACTTCCCAACACGAGAGACCGGAGAACCGCCTGCTCCGAACGCATCGAGACAAGCGAGGGTGAAGGGAGATCGGATGCCGAAAACTTTATTCATGTAAAAAAAAAAAATGAAAATGTTTCCTCTGAAGAACTGGAAATGTAAATGCGTGTTAGAGTCTTGTGGCTCTGACCCCAGCCTCTTTTTTATACCGTGTGCCTCCAGCCTCCTTCCCACACTGCTTATTTCTCCCTCATTAAATATAACATCTCTTCAAACTGAGACAGCGTTTCCATAGCAACACCATCACAGAGGTACTATTTTAGTTCGGCGTGTAACTTTGATATAAAGGTGTAATCATGCCGTGCTGGACGCAACTAAATAATACCTCAGTTATAACCATCTACTTTGTCTAAGTGCTTTCACTGGTGACCATTAAGCTCTGTTACCATGGCGATGCTTCCCCACAGGGTCTCAGTGAGTGGTCAGCGAGGCAGCCGGAGAAATGATACTTTACCATCAATTGGCCATTTCCCGAAACATTAAAATGACTAAAAACGACAATATTTAACCAATTTCCAAGCTATTAAAAGCGTTGCTGGTTGATTTGATTTGATGATCTGTTTGATGTTTAATCCTCCGTAGCTCAGAGATTAAAATAAAGTCAGGATTTGCACATTGCATTAGAGTTCTTTCAGACCAACATCAACCCTGCATGGTGCCCGAGTCCACGGACTGATGAGGACCCTGCTGGTGCGCATGTGGTTCTGTCACGCTGCCTTCGGGTTCAGCAAAGCAGTACGTTGTAAAGGTGTGGAAGAAAAAAGGCTGATTCTCCTGCAAAGTCTTTCCTTTAAACAAGTGTAGTCTTTCTGCTCCTTGTGCTCCTTGTCTGGCACCGTTTGTTTCTGAACGGGATGTTGATCTGGGAGCATGATGGGTGGGCATGTTCGGACTGGGCCTATAAGGGCAGACCTCTGTCTTTAATCGGTTTTCAGGCTCATTTACTTCACACTGTCTTATTTACTTGTGTTCAGATCTGCACTGCTTCAGATTTTGAGCCAATAAAATGCCAGATAAGATCATGATGATGATGTCACTGCTTTCTGACAGGTGAGCTCATCACATCATCCATCACATCATCTCCTCTAAACATATTCTGCTTAAAATCAATGTATTACTCTGACAAATATATTCAGTGGGGTTAATGTAAAAGTCACCACAAACCATGAAAATGCACATTAAAATGACACACAAATAATTGGTCCTAATATTCAATCTAATGTCCAATCATTGTGTAGCATTAACAAGAATAATATCTGAGTTATAAAAGGTTTTTCTTCACTCCAGACTGTCAATGCAATAATGTTTTCATCCTATTTGCTCGTCTGAAACATTGAAGTAACAGCTTCATTAAGGGGATTTGGTTGAAATATTATTATAGTCACACTTGATCTCTGAAGCCAGTGGACCATCAAGAATGAGATGCTGTGGAGGAAAATGAGAGCATCGAGCAGTAACCTGTGACATTAACATCGTATTTGGCATTATATTTTTTGGGAATTTTGACAGGGCTGTTTGGCAAAGATTTCCAACTATTCTCATTATCTCCAGTTTAAGTCAAAATTATTGAGCCCAGAGGAACTTCAGAATGTCTCCCCAAGATACTGATCAATATTATAATGAATCAAAGCATACATAATAAGATATTCCTCAGTGCTGAGGCCTCTATTTGGTTCCCTTTATTTCCCTTTTAAATGGTGCCACATTTGTAAAGAACATGCATTTGTGGGACGAGCAGCAGAGCTGAATATGAGGGATGCGCCAATGAAAGATTTGCCAAATCTGCTCTGCCAATGCCAAACAGATTTTTTCTCCCTGTGGATCAGATTATTGAAGCCTGAAGAAACAAGACATATTGGCAATTTAACAATCTAAGGCCCCGATCGTACATTTCCAGCTAGCCACTGCCCACTAGCCGCTAACTGCAAATAGCAGGTTTAGGAACCTCCGCTAACCGCTAATGCAATCTTCCGCACCCTAAAGCTGCTGCCCTTTATGCCGACTCCTCTTATTCACATTGTAGGTGTGGCAATGGGCGTGTCTTTTGCCCTTTCTGCAAACTCGGTATCTTGCGATCGTGGGTTGCGGGTAGCGGGTGGTTAGAACCAACCCGCATGTTGGCGCGTTCAAGAGCATGTCCAAATGGCATCAATGTTTGGTCTCTGATTGTGGAGATATGGAGTTGCTACTGGTTGCAGAATTTCATCTCGATATCTCTGCAGTGGGACTGCTGCCAATGATGATAATCCTCATTTCTACAGTGAGGGAAATGCAGAAACCCCACCATCACACTGCCTCCACCAAAAGATGTTACTCTGTTGGTGCAGCTCAAAACAAGTCAATGACAAAAAAAAAAAAAAAAAGTTGACATTGGTAGAGAGGATTTGGCAAATCCTTCATGGAGCTCATCGAAAAATAAATGCATGTTCTTTTACAAATGTGGCACCGTTTAAAAGGGAAATAAACCGGCTTTTTATAACCAAGAAGCATTGTTACATCAAAGAAAAATCTACAAAACAAATTTCCTTACTTTTTGTGCCTAGTTTATTTCAGCTTTCTTTATATGATAGGTGTTGAAAATTCGAGGAAGTGATAATTGGTTAGCCCCAGGGTGATTTTTGCTGAGATATGTTAAGAAGCGCAAGATTTCCAAAACAAAAAAGGAATGCAGTGAGAGACATGAAAAAGACTGTCCGAGTGTCTGCAAAGATGATTGTTACTGAGCCGGCTCCGTCTAAACTTGGTGACTGCAGTGAGGGTTCTCCATCGCGGTGGCCTTCCAAGGTCACCATCCAAGAGGGGCTCCGCCGCTCAAACAGCAGTATATCAGAGCCAAACTGAAGTCTGCCAGTTGAACATCTGAAACGTGAGGATGGACTCTTTCCGAAGTCCGTTTGAGGACTAATGAAAAGAAACCCGCTGCCGGCGCAGCTTTAGAGCGCAGCCGGGTTTCACTACAAGACAATAACCCAAAAACATAAAACTTTTTTTTGAAGGATACCAGAATCAAGGTCCTGCAGCTCAGTGCCCAGATCTCAATCCTACTGAGAATCTGGCGAGGGAGCTCAAGGTTAATGTCCAGCCGACGGAAGCTACAGGATATGATGAGCTGGAACAATTTGCCATGGAATAATGGGGTAAGATCCCTTAAGAGACATGTGCCAACGTAGTTAACAAAGACGAATAAAGATAAAAGAGATTGTTGTTGGCTGTCACCTTGCCATGGTAGCATGGCATATTCATTTTGTTTAATAAAGATTTGTCTTTGCTCTTTTGGAGCCAAATAAACTAAACACTTTTTGGTTGCGGGACACTTCCATGAATGTTTGATCTTTACTGTAGAAATGTTCAACTTACTGATATCACACTTTTTAATCATAAACAAAACCAACCCAGGGCCAACTGAAAAGCTTTTAAAAAACGAGTGTGGAGGACATTTTTATTTGGTTTACCCATCTTGTAGAACCCTAACCCTAAACATTCCTAAATTCAATTAACATCAAGTAACTAACCTTCTTGATCAAGGAACTGTATAACGTCTCTAAATTCAATTACCAGTCTATTTTAAGACAAATGTCCCTTTGCCTTCCCCACTACCTGCTGTGATCCACTCTGTATGCAAAAACCTGTAGAGGAATCAAGCATCTCTGTCGTGGTATAAAAGGAAACCCTCCTCTATGTAAAGACAGAGTACTCATTCAGAATTCTCTGTAATGCTGACTGACTGCTCTCCTTATGCTGCATAAATTTGTTTCTTTTCTCTAATAAATTCTATTTTGATTTTCTCATCGAGATCGGATCTTATTTTTTCCACAACAGGAGTGATTGAACATATACTCAATTTTCAAACGTTCAACATAATTGAGGGTAACAGCAGAGTTGCAGCACATGTTATTGCACTATTTTGCATTTGTAGGTTAATATCCATTAGTGAGACAAGATGAGCAACTTGGTATGTGTGGGGGGGGGGCGGAGTCATGACTGACCTCAGATGTTCACGGTGCTCTGACATATCAGCTGCTTCAACAGGGTGGCACATTAAGACACATCATACCACACTGTATTAGGCATACTGGGTAAAATAAAAATTCCCCTTTACCTTAGCGATAGCTGTTTGTTTGTACATCTGAGTAACCAGGCCCATGACCTCAGTGAAGGGGTTGTCTGTGGTGGCGACCCCTGACCCCAGTCCCTTCATCAGCCTCTCCCACTCTGCGAAGCTGGCCGAGGCCTCCTGCAAGCAAGAAGAGCACGGAGACAGTGATGCTAGCCCCTGTAATTCCTCATCCACCCTCCTCTGTCTTCTGTTATTGAGATATAAAGGGCAAAACAATTAATAGTGCTGCTGGGTGTCCTACTTCTCCTGGAAGCAAAAGAAAGAAAGAGGATGACTAGAAAAAAAGCACCAGAGAGCGAAGAGACGGAGAATTCCCAAGGATGCTTCCCCCTCCGACTGGGCTGCTGTGTGTTAGGTGGGTCATGAGCGACTCCCAATTATAGCCGCCTGGTGACAAGCTGGGGTCGAAGATGGAGAAGCGGCCCAGCCGGCACAATAAATCAAAGGCGCCTGGTGCGCTCTCAAGGTGATTGGCGAGAAGTATTTAAGGCAGGAGCGGAGAACGCGATGGGGAAGGCTGCCGGTGAAGAGCAGCAGATGCTTCCTCATGCTCATAAACAAGACATGCAGAGAAACAGAGCTCGTTTCCATGCTATGTAGGTTAGCCCGGTCTGCTGTGAAAGCACAACTTAAAAAAAAAAAAAAAAAAACCCTCAAATAACGGCACAATTTTGCACGTTTTCTTTCCGTCGTTACTTTGTCTTTCACTCAACTTTGAGGCATTAAATCAGGATGAGAGCCTCCAACCCCTCCGTCTCTGGAGGTTATTTTGCGCCTTTTAATTCTGAAGTGAAGCTGTAACACCTGGCAACACAAAATGTGTACTTTTTTTTTTTCTTTTTCTTATCAAATGATGCAATACTGTGAACCATATGGTTGGCTGAGGGAAGGTGGAGGTGGGCCACGCCTGATTAAGCACATACATATGTGGAGGTGGGGGGGAGGGGGGGGGGGCAGGAGGGAGAAGAAATAAAGAGAAAGGGTGATGAAATTGGTGATAAAACTGGAATCAGTAATTATATGAGCAGACACGCGCAGACAACAGAATATAATGGCGGCGTCCACCTGCATCCTCGCGCCGTGTTTACTCAACTTGTACAATGACAAAGAGTTTGGTGAGACATGAAAGCTTTTGCAACATTTAGTGGAAGAATTACCATTTCAGCGGCTTCAAACGTCGTCAAAGTCAAGGACAGGCAAACGAAAAAAATAAAAAAAAAAAAAAAAAAAACAGCATCACGCTGAAGAGCACTAAGCTGCTCTTCCTTCATGTTTTTTCCTCTGATGCTTCACCGAGCAGCTCGGGCGTAAACACCGTTACCGCGCTGAGGGTGGCTCTCAACGGAAATGTTGGTTGTTTTTTTTCTTTTTGTTTCCTAATTAAAAAACTTTACATTTCAAATCATTAAAATGTACTTTATGATGTGGTGGTTAAAAAAAAAAAAGCAAAACAAACAAAAGCATCTCGGTGATTGGCTGAGCCCTCCTCGATGATATTCACCAGACTAACGCCGACAAAAGGCGTTAGCCTGAAAACGTAAAGGGCAGGAGGGGCATAAAAAGTGTCTGCTGGTGGAAGATAAAAGCCATCATTAGGGAGTAAAATGAGATAGGAGCAATGAATGTGGTGAGTGGTCCTGGCGTTGGCTGTATATTGTCAGCGAGCTAAACTGTTCTCCGCAGGAGAGTTTGTGTAGAGGAAAAATAATGCCCACCCAGCCTTTTATGCTCAATATTGTTCATATTTTTCCGCTTGTGGGAAGCACAATAGCAGTGGATTTGGGTAACTGGCCTCTTCAACACCCCCCCAACCCTCTAAAACTCAGTTCATTAAGCTGCAAGGATGTATCACCTGTCTATTCCTCTCAGAGGACAAATACCTCATAGATTCATTTCGTGAACATAATAAAAGCAAAATCTATAAAGCGGAACAACTGCAGCCGCTTTTCGTTTTTTGATAGCGCCGTTTCAGCCGACATCTAAGCAGAGAGCAAGACATGACGTGAACTTTTCCAACATGTAAGCTCTGTTGCCTAATTGCCGCTGCTATGTAGAAATGCAAAATCGTACTTAGCTCTCAATTACAGAGTCCCTTAACATTTAAGGAGAAAGGCCTGAAACTCTGCATCATCGCTTTTGCGGGCAACTTCCTTATTGTTGTGTCATTCCCGGCTCGGTGGCTCAGCGTGTAATTAACGCTGAAAAAGCACTGCTGCTGGTTTTTTTTTTTTTTTTTCTCCACACCTGCTGATATGACACAAAGTCTAACAAAAGCTTTCTGAGTGTGCTTTGCTGTGTTGGTCGCTCCCACTGGGAGCAAAGCCCTGATAATTACGGCTGCAAAAATTTCTGGAAATTTCAGAGTCGAAAACTTTCCGACGGAATTGACAGCGTCGCGCAGGGGCGTGTGTGGGAATTAATGGGGAATAAAACTGGAAATTTGCAAATTTGCTCATAACTGGGAACCTTGAATGCGGTTGGGGGGGAGAGATCTGTCAGTGTAATTTTGGCTACTTTTGGTAATTTTGGCTAATTTTGCCTACCTTGAATGTCCGTACAGTACGGACCACAAATATTAATCCTTTTGAAAATAAAAATGAAAAGAAGGCATAACACTGAGCTTACTATTACAAAACTATTAACCATTCACTATCATGAATTTTTTTTATATATAAATTCCTCCAGTTGGACTATGCTAACTTCATAAAACCTGTCTCGTGAAACTTTTTATTCTGATTTGTTTGTTGGTGAGTTTCGTTGCAGAATAAAAGAATAAAATCAGACTAAACAAAGAACGGGAGCACAGCTTCACGTTAAACTAGAAGCAGCGTTGCCAGGTGGGAAATGTAGGATTATCATACCAGAGACTCAAAATTATCGTATTTTGAGGGAAATTATCGTACATCTGTCGTAACCAAAATAACAAGCCCAATGATGCGCTATAGTCAAATTTAATCACTTTGGTGTTAAATAAGCGGGCGAAGCTGAACCATTCAGCCCATCATGCTCGTTGTTCTGAGACAAACATTCGTATCTCACGCTCAGCAAAGCACGATTGGCTGAAAACATGTCACATGGGAACAATGTCTTCAGCGTTCACAAAAACCTCTCCGTCAGACAGTTGCGGCAGGCAATACTTTGAAATAGTCAAATTTTCATACATTTGGCCTTTTTTTGGATTATTGATCGTACACCGTACAGAGGGCCAAATTATCGTACAAATACGATAATTATCGTACACCTGGCAACGCTGACTGGAAGACTTCAATTCAGCATGTGTGTGTTGTCACACAAATTTAGTTTAATCGCAGTTCTTTATGTCCATTTAATACTTTTGAAGTTCTCTTGTCTCTGATGCCTGAAAACTTCCATGTCATGGTCTTGCTAATTTTAAATTATGAGAGTCCAATTTATTTAATTTATGCAATGAGGATCACATGGCAGTGGTGTAAGTTTCATACTGTTAAACTGAAATTATATTGGATATTATAATGTTTACTTCTACATTTATCAGGACTGTTCTATTAAGCAGTCATTCAAATAAAAATAAAGATACGGGTTCAAGTGAAAAGCGTATACCTTTGCAGCGTCTTTGGGCAGGTCAAAGGGGATGCGCTGGCGGATTTTAGGGGGCAGCTGACTGAGAACGTCCGCTTTGAGACGACGGATCATGATCTGACTCAGCCGCTGGTGCAGCTCCTCCAGGTTGGACGCCCCGCGACAGTCCCACTGCCTCCGAGACCCAAAGTACCTGGAGAGAAATGAATGAGAGCTGAAGCTTCGTTAAGATTTTCAGTTCGTTGACTCATTTTCAATGCATGCTGCTCACTTATGTTGACTTGCCGCGATGCCTTTCGAAAGAACAGTGAAGGATATTTAAATGCTGTCATGACCAGCACAACGGCAGCTTTCCAGTTTGCTGTTAAGCAGCTCTGCGTGACCATTCGTTGGATCTAGTTTTTTTGTTGAAAGGCTCAGTGGAAAACTATTTTGTTTAAAAGACCAAGGCGGCAGATCCGTCCCAATACTCCCCGGCAACTTTTAATACTCACCAGCCAAATGGATTATTATAATAGAACCGGGCCTCGACACAAAGGCTGGTCATCTGCCATGTTGGCTGAAGGTGTGGACAAACTTTGCACGCCACCGCCAAAAATCTGCTGTTTCACACTTTGGCGTTTCAAGGTTTTATCACATCAAAGATCCAACTGCTTTTAAAAGTGTACTTTGAAGCAGCGTCCCTCCTTAAGTCGTGCTGCTCCTCAGCCTCCCAGACCGGCCCACAACAGCTACACTTCTATGACAGGGACTGTGCTCAGATGGCACCGCCTGGCGTCCCTCGAAGGTGTCTTTTGTACGTGGCTCAGAGCGGCATTCCCCAGCCACGATAACATTCAAAGCCTCGTCAGCTGATGGCACCGATCCCATCCCCGACTGAGCTGCCAACTTTGATGGACATCCAAAACAATGCATCTGATGTGTAGCTGATCGTCACCGGCGACTGGCGGCCAGCTGGCATTTAACTCCTGGCTTAAGTTGTGATCTGGCTCCGTGAACAAAACCCTGAACTGCAACAACGCTCCGGTCTCAGGTACAGCCCAGCCGATCCCAACAGACACAATTAAATATTAGTTGAGATATGCTGAAACTACTTTGATTCCAGCACTGATGGAGCGGATAAGGAGAGTATTTCACTCAAAGAAAAGACTGTTCATGGGAAATATGCTTGATAATAATGACAAATAAATAAAAAGAATTTAAAAAAAATGGAAAGTTTATTTCGCCTTCACATACAGAAAACACTCTGGCTCTTTGTTATGACACACAAAACACGCTACTTGAGCTCTGGTGCGTCAGCGGCGGTCCTTGAGACGCTTCGATGTGAAGGAGGTGGGCCATCTGATTCACTGGACACAATAGGGGAGGACACACACGTGCGCGCCGTGCAGGGTTTCACAAACGAACGTGCATTAAGGACTAAAAACCAAGCCACGAGGACAAGAGGAAGAGCCTTGATAGGGTCAGGGCACATCTCTGAGGGGGGATCAAGAACATTTCTGTGGAATAAAGTCGCCGCAATTCCCACAATTAACATAAAAGAGCAGAAGCTTGGAACGAGGGCTGGGCGATATGACCTCAAATCAATAAAAGGTTCTGAAGGCCCTCCTCGGACCACAGACTTCAGAGTTATTCAGTGATTATTCCTAAAAGGATTTAGTTGTTCAGGTAACCAACAAGCCAGTGGTCACTGTAAACGACCACTTAGACTGTTCATCATCCAGGTCACGGCAATCCCAGAAGCTTAAACAGCAGCTGGACTTCCTCTCTTGGTTGGTCACGACATTTCACACGTCGAAGGTCTTCTTCAGTCAAGAAGAATGAACGGACCGAAGAATGAGCCGACATTGTGAGAAAGAGGTGAAGGTATTGGAAGACCGCTAATACCTGGACGTTCACCTGGACGAAACACTGAAACGCAACGCCGAGGCTGTGTGCAAGGAGATACGGAGAAGACGAGTAGAAGAAGGAAAGTTTGCAGCAAACTATGGCAGAACTCTCTGGTTGAGAGCACCATTTTTTTATTTTTTTTATTTTGCAGCCATCTGTTAAGGCAGCGGCATCGACGCCAGTAACTTTAAGAATCTGAACAAACTAATCTAGGAGGCTGGAGACGACACTGCACATCCTCAAAATAGTGATTAAATAGAGGACTGTGTTCATCCAGAAGCTTCTGCAGGTTTGTTGCATGAAGGACCAGAACAGGAGGTCTTTCCTGTCCTTCACAATCAGTGTTTTATTCACTATTTGTTCCTTTTGTGTCTATTGTTTACACCACAAAGGCATAATCTATGTCAAGGTCCTAATAAAGTCGAATCTGAGCGAATCTGATTAAATTTAAACGCTTTCCCATCTCAGTCATTTTAAGGCATGAATGGTTTATTTTCCATGGGAAAATGATTTCTAATATATAATTGTGATGAGCAAAGATCAGGTTTTAAGGGTTTCAAATGCCTGGAGGGATTAATAAATATTAAATGTAAAGTGCAACAGTTAGAAAATAAGAAGACATTTGGAAAATGTCACCTGTAATGGGCATTGCAGTATTTCTTGGCGTAGTCTGTCCAGGTTCCAAACCTCCTGGGATACAGAGCATCAATCTGCATAAAAAGCTGTAAAAAACACAGAGGGGTAATGAAATTTAGGAAAATGAACTTTGTACAAAGCTACTAATTCATTTGACATTGGTACAGTTCGTGTGTAAGGTCTTAACTGATTCTCTTTAAGATCCTAACGTCCTTATTAATATCTGCCAATAAAAAAAAAACCTCAAACAGATTCTTTCAACTAGAATGACTACCTGTTTAAATAAACTATAATTTAAAAAAAAAAAAAAACGAAACTAAGGAGTAATAACATGATAAACAATGAGCAGAAATTTCTGTAATGCCAGTTCATAAAAAATAGCCTCGCTAAGGAACCCAACAGTTTACACCAAATCTTTCCTTCGATATAATCTGTTGAGAGGAAAACACCGGGTTAATGGGGCTAAAACAGAATCTCCAGCAGAACCAGAATCAGGGAGGGCGTCCATCTGCCCTGACCAACTGGGAGCATGAGATGACCGGAACAGAGACCTAATGGTGACGTATACACCTGAGGATCCACGGCATGGTCATTTCCAGAACTGCATACTACACTACTACTGATTTTACAAAACTGTAGTGTCCTACATAGTACCGGTTGTCCCGATCCGATATTTTTTTTCGGAATATCGGTCCGATATTGATATCGGTTATCGGTCCGATATCAGCCAAAAAAAGAACGTTGGATGTCATGTAAAGTCTCCGATATTAACACAGATAAAAAGCGGTCCATTCTGCTCCGGCGCTTCCACCCTGTGCAAATAGGTGACTGCGGTTCATACTCCAACACAGCGGTAGGTGGCAGTGATACACCTGGTGCGCTCGAGAAGAAGAAGAAGAGTGCTCGGCTCCAGCATGTAGAGCTCAGTTGACCACAACAGTGACAGCGTATGTGCCCTAGGAAGAAATAATGTCGGCTGTGTGGTGGTACTTTTCCCTAAAGACGAGCAATGATTCTGTCGCTGAGTGCAAAGTTTTCCATGCACAAGTTTCCCGTGGTGGCGCAGAACCAGGGAAGTTTAATACGACCAACCTCATCGCGCATTTGAAAGGAACCATAAACAACAGCATGACGATTTTTCCTAACCGTAACCACAGAGACGAAGAAAAATCTAATCTCCACCTCCCTTAAACAACCGACGCTGGCTGAAACATTGTCAAAGCGTGAAAAACTCCCTCGCGATGGCAAAAAGGCATCGGCAATAACAGAAAAGGTTGTTGCTCAATGACCAGCCCCTGTCGGTGCTGAGTAATGTTGGGTTTAATTGCTTAAATGAGCACCTCGAGCCACGCTATGTTATCCCTAGAGTTATCCCTACATTGTCTGTTGACAAAAACTATACCTCAGATGCACGTTGACCTCCATTGACCTCCATTGACGTCTATAGGCATCAATCACGTCTAATATGTGTCACTGGGGTTGCTAGGCAGAGCGTCAAAATAAATATCAGAGTTCTGAACATTGTAGTTAGTGTTCCGATCCTCCAGATGGCAGTATCGCCACTCTCTATAAAGTCAAGCTTTTCAGTATCGGCCGATATTCGAGGCTGATATATTGGTATCGTATCGGAAGTGGAGATATAGTACGGGGACATCCCTACAACATAGTACGCAGAATGTAAACAATTGGACAACATGCAGTACGTGAATACCCAAATGTAGTGCGTTACTTCTGAGAAAACTTTTAGTGTGTGACTGAGCAGCCTAGCTAGATACCGATGAGCCACTTGGTCATGTTGGTCATGTGACCAGCCAGTATGCAGTATGCACACTATGTAGTATGAGGCTTCGAATCTGGAAAACTTTTTTTTCCCATAATGAGAACAGACTTCCTTTCATGCTCAGATATTCCACTTTTTTTTCTCCCTTTAAAATATCCAACCCCACGCTCAAAAACTTCACTTTTATTTGCAAATATACTCCGCTTTTACCACAAAATTGTGTTTCTACGCTCAGACTATAGTCTGGCCAGCCATCCCTGTTCTTTTTCCTCTTTATTGTAAGGAATGTATTTCTTCGTTAATTATCACAAACACATGCAGAAGAAACAGGCTCCTCAGATTCACAGCTGTGCTTACAAATTTATAGTTTCAGCTCTTCTGCTAGCACTCAGGTTTCTTCTGCACACTCCTGAAACGTATGCTCTTGGATTTTTTGGAGTTTTTTTTTTGGATTTCTGTGAAACTATAAAAAAAAAAAAAAAGCTCAGCTGACCTGATATTTTATGCCTGTAGCGAATGGTAAGTGGTCTGTCCAACTGAGTTAACTGTTCACCGGCCGGAACCGGACGGTGTGAAGTCAAACGAGCAAACCTAACGAGGAAGCGGTGACATCAGGGTCAGAGAAACGGCTCGACATTTGTCTCCGCAACAGTGAGCCCGAGTGCAAAAAACGCAGTTTTGATGGGAAGCAGAGCACATCTGCCTGAAAGCCTGGACTTGACCATGACATGAGCACGGTGCATTTATGAGACCTAGTTAAAGGTCCGGCACATTGCGTGATGCTCTACGACTTACACGCAAACTTGGAACTGACTCACTGTTCGCAAAATGTGCCTCACCTGTGCTATTTTCTGCTGTGACAAGTGAATACGTCAGCTGCAAAAAAGCTCAGCTGAGACCGCATCATGTTTGAGTTCCCACGCCTCTCACTTCTTTTTTTGTTTTTGTATTTGACAGCTGCATGAAACAAAACAAAGCAGTTTTCTCTATAGTGCTACACAGAGAGCTCACCAGAGCCTGTGATTACCCCGCTGTCTTTAAGTGAACAAGGTCTGCAGTTTAATCAAGGTCCTGTCGTCCTTCGCCTAGTTTAACTCATTTTTGTCATCAACAATTATCCAGGTCAAAGCTCCCAACAAGGAGAAAAACAAATTGATTCGAAACATCTCCGTGACACAGATATAATAAGTGCACTACGAGCAACTGAACCTGCGTCGTCTTAACAGGTGAGCGTGCATCGCAGGCCGGACCACGGCAAGTGCTGGAGTGAGCGCACTTCATCTTTTTCGATATCGAGTCAATGCTCGCAGATGTGAAGTAATGACAGGTAATCATTAGCTTGGGGCATCTGAATAAGCAACCACGGCGAAGAGCAGCGCTCCACGCTCGGCGCCTGTTCGCCAGCAGCTTTGGCGTTTTCTCCCCATCGCGCGGCTGATATAATAGGTGGGAGGAATGAGGGCACATCATGAGCGGTGCAGCATGCCCTGAGCGGTGTGCGAGCTCCGTGTCAAAGCCGCGGTGAGTAATGATGGCGGGGAGGAGACTGGCACCGAGGCAGGGACAGTGCTTATTATTAGGTTTATAGCTGCAGAAGATAAAATGATATTCTTTCAGTTTCAGGTTCTGGTGGCGCAGAGAGCAATATCTTAAAACTAACCTCAACATTGCAGGCAGAACCTCGAGACTCTCACTAAGCACGACCTTTGCTTCGTTTTCGAATGAATTGGCAGCCTGGATTCCTTCTGCTAATTGTTAGAATCGGTGCAGTGGATGAGCTTTGCTCAAAATGACGCCGTTGAAATCTTTTCCCGCAGAAATAGTTTGACAACTGCCACGAAACGTATAATCTGGTTAACTATCAGCCAGCTGCACTGACTAAGGATGCACATGATTAACGGTTTAACCGTTAACCGATAACAGTAACTCTAACCGATTAATACTAACAGTCAATTTTGTTTTTGAGCCTCGTAATTCAATCAACTCATGGGGGCATGTCGACAGGTGCAACAGGCCTCTGATTGGTCAATTCTACATCCACGAGAAAAGAGCGCGTCGTCGAAAAAAATGAGGAAGTACCCACATCTGTACGATTCTGGTTCTCCACACTACAAAGACAACACATATTCTAGTAATTCATGGAGGGAGATAGCGATGAATGTGGGTCTGGATACGGCAGAGACGGTGAGGAAGTGGAAAAACGCAAGAGATAAGTTTAGTAAGTTTAGCTAGTTCGTGATTGTCGCTCTTGCGTTGTGGCATGGAATAACATAGCGGAGACTGCGCGAGTATAAATCAAAAGTGACGGCGACACATTGCCGCGAGAGTATACACGGGGAAGTGTCCGCATGCGTCCACGACAACGCGGGCAACATCGCGGCAGCCAACCCCCCCGGACTTATCGGTTAACGGTTATTAACCGTTAAAGGGCGTTGGTTAACAATCATAAAAAAAATCTAAAATCTGCATCCCAAGCACTGACCCAACTGGCATCTTGATCCATGGGAGCTGTCTGTCATGGTACTGATGCAAACGGATGGAGCTTGAGAGTGTGACTGGAAATCAACGGGGGGCAACCCAAGTACCGCGACAACGCTATGGCTAACAACGACGAGTTTGTTGACTCTGTCAGAAGATTGTGCTCCTGGTCAGGAATGATCATTAAAGCTCAAGTCCCATCAGCGATAATATGTATTTTTCTTTCTCTTTTCTCTCTCGGGGGTTGTTGTGGAACGGGGGGGGCTGACGATCCAAACTTCTGGACTTTTGCCAACCTGCCCTGCCCTCACACTCACTATTACTTTAGAGATTGCTGTCTTATTCTCAATATGCAGAACCGACATTTACAAAATAACAGAGATGCACTGGCGGCAATCTTCTTTGCAGAAAGAAAATTTGAAAAAAAAAAAAAAAAAAGAATAAATAAAGGGAAAGAAAGGTAGCTGAGGCTTTGGGCTGTGTGCTCCACTGGTTTGACTTTCAGACTGTTACATCCAGGACATTGAGCATCTTCAGCAGGATGATGTCGTTCTGAAGTGTTGCTGTAACACACACATTTTGGCTGTTGTTCCTCCGTCTCTTATTTATTTTACCTCACAGCTTGTAGAAATTGCTTTTCTTTGCTATGCAGTGCTGAGGTGAGAAATATCCAGGACATGCCTCCCAGCGACAGCATCGTCGTGACTTACCCACAAACACAGATATCGTATTATTCCACGTTTCCAAAGACAATGGATTTACTCCCATTATCCCACAACCGATTCCATCGGCCAGAGCCAACTGGACGAGAGTTGACAAATCAGTGAAACATCCAATCAATTAGTCCTCTGACACTAAATAAGATGCAAATGAAGGGTGTGAATAATTACGGGGGCAAATATCTGGTGACCCCAGAATTCTTCCGCCTTGCTGCTGAACAGCTGCTCACAGCTGCTTTTACTGAAGGTTCAGGGAATTATTTTATGTATTTATTCATTTATTCAGTGACAATAATCATCCACGAAGCCATCATAGGCATACTTGAACCACGTGCAAAAAAGGTAAAGAAAAAAAGTCATATTATTCTCCACACCGGAGAGGAAATGAGGATATTTTAAACGTCCGAAGCTGCATCGGTGCCTCTGTGTGGGATTAAGCGCGAATGCAGTGTTTGTCGTCGTTAGTGAATTGTGTTTTCACGCTGGATCTGAGGAAAAATTTCCAATTCATAAGAGTCTCCTTCAATTTCCTCAGCAGCAGTGATGGCATGTGGCTGTAATCTACAGAAATCCTGCAATATAACATATATAACAACGCTATAATAAATCATTATGGAGTGGGAAATGCTTCAGCCACCCTCCAAACACTGTTGTCCTGTGAATAGCTCGTCTTATTGTTTCTAAATTCAATAGTTCACCCCCCTCCCGCGCTCCTTTATATTACTTGTCTCATTTATTGCAGCGCCGCGTCTGTTCATATCGGGCTTTGTAAATGAAGTTTTTTTTTTCCCCGCAACAAAGGTTATTGAAATAAGACCGCGGGATCCGGGAGGAAAAGTGACGCCAGAGAGAGTTAATTGGCTTTTTGAATGTTGGATCTGAGCGTACCTCACCGTGGAGCACGTTTCCATGGTGATCTACCTGCGCTGCAGAGTGGAGCACCTTTGTGAGGGGTGAGCCCGGCGCTGGCCGTCTGATCTCTTCTCGCAACTGTGGCTTCGGAATCGCTTTTTTAAATATATGCATTTTATAATCCACTGAACGCAGCTTGCTCTCTCCACCCCGAGCCCTGTAATCAATCTTTTATTAAAAATCTGAAGCAGGATTTTGAGGGAAAAGTGGAATCTCCAAGGTCCTCCTCATCTGCTGAGAAAATCAAACCGCCTACTGTAACCCGTGCTGAGTCATGACAGGTTTTTAACCTCTTCGGGTCGTCCCAGCGCCGGCGTGCCGGTGAGCAGGATGGCCCGCTTCGCACTCTGGATGACGGGAACGAGAATCTTGGTGCGCGCCGCGTTCCTGGATTTGAGGTAGTGCGACTCGTCCACCACCACGACGGCAAACTGCTGCCTGGTCAGAGTCTCCACTAGGTGGCGTGCGTCTGAGGTGAGCAGGCCGTAGCCCAGCACCGTCACCTTGCTGCTGCCGACACCCCTGGAAGGACAAGAACATACACGGAAACCGATCAGGAGGTCAGTCACGGTCCGGATCAGGAAGTAGCAGAGGAATGAAATTCACATGTTCTTTCAAATGTCAGCTTTTTGAACTACTGTATATTGAAGACATTTCAGTCGTGCAGCCATTCCCAAACTTCAGAATACCAAGGCCCAATTTGAAATGTGAAAAATCTCTGCGGCCCGCCCAAACCTATAATTACAACTGTGATCAAAATACAAGACAAGAAGCTACGTTCCAATATTAATGTGAGGGTGTCAACAAATAAGGTGACGCTTGTCAGATTAGGTTAAAGTGACAGTCCTTCTCAAATAGTGGGGTGCAACGTGATGGCAGGGGGAATGTGTGACCCCAGGGAGCAAGCCTTTTTGCCTTTTTTTTTTTTTCTTTTTTTGCCGTACTGGAATAAAGTGTAATTGCACATATACTCAAATAGGGGGCAGTGGCGCTCTCTTTATCGCAGTGTGCAGGGAGCATTAGCTATATTGTGTTGGGGTTTTTTTTTTTACATGCGTGCACAGCACAGAGCAGGAGATATGAAGTGAACAAACCCTCAAGAGACACCACGGAAAAATATTTAACAGGGATGAAAAGAAAGGAGGAGAGAGACGGAGATAATGAGACAAACACAAGTCACCAGAAAGTTAAGACGAGGAAATATGACGATGTTGATGTAGCGCTTGACTTCACTGTGACTACGGTGGGATTGATGCACACCTTTACAGACTAAAAAAAACAATGTTAATAAAGTTATTCTTTGTTATAAGTTGATCTATATTTCTTTCTATTTTATTTATCTTAATGTTAATAAGAATACAGAGTTATGCAGAGGGTGTACCTATAACAAAGTTTTAGACAAATTATACTATTTATAGTCACGGTGGAGGGTGTTGGGGGGGCGAAATGTTTTATTCTTCCTAGCGGGGGGCGCAGCACAAAATAACTGAGAAGCACTGCAGTAGAATAACACTCAATTGGTTCGTTTTATTAGTTCTAAATATTTTTTTAAATCATGTCATAAATATTTTACAGTAATTAAGAATATATTAGAAAAAAAATCAAGGATTTAAAACATATTTGTTTATTTTTATTGACCTCTCACGGCCCACCTGCAGTACCACGACGCCCCACCAGGGGGCCACGAGAATCATAAAAATCATCTGGGTAACCTGTGTAGCTATAAACAAAAATGAAAAAAACAAACAAGTATTCAGACTTCGTTTACATGTCCTTTGCTGTTGAAGACAGTTCTGACTCGATGGATAGCACGAGAAGAACCTCGCAACACGAGAACCACGAACCTAAAACCGAAGTGCTATGTGCCAGCGCAACACGAGCGCAGCTGAAATGAAGAAACAGAAGACACCATTGCATTCTACAAAAGCATAACCAAGCGTGAGCACCGGGAGGAGGAGCAGCATAATTTTACTTTCTAGCGCGTTCGGTCATTAACACATCCAGTTCAAGGACACGTTTTTTTCCCCTGAAGGTGTTCACAACCTCTTTGCACCTCATCTGTGATGTGGGGTGGAGAGCCCCCTCCCTCCTCTTCAAGTAGCAAATATAGAAGTTTGTACCATTCAGGAATGAAAAAAAAAGGAAAGAAAGAGAACTAAGGAAAGTTTAGATGATAAAACAGAGGAACTACTTTTAAGGCTTCATCCCACTAACGAAGAAATGCAGAGAAACCCGTAAACGGACGTGGAAACGTGGCACATTTCTCAAGGACAGCCTCCCACCCTCTTCCTGAGAAACCTCAGGTCCTGTTCAATATTGCAGACGTCGCCATGACACGATACGTCTGTCAGTGCTGTCAAACATCGGCCCCTGCTGGCTCCTGACACACAGGGACACTCTGGAATTAATCTACAGGCCCCACCTTTGCTGTCCATCACGCCGGCTCACTTTCACGCCGAGGAGCTAACGGCGCTCCGGTTTTTATTGCATCTCTTTAGGGGGAATTTTCTCCACTTACACAAACCCGAAGCAGGAGATATCAGGCGCTGCCACACACCTTGTTACGAGGTCAATTTCCCCTTTAGCTCGGATAATGGCAGGGACCTTTCACCCGCATGATCATTATGACTACGTGGACATGTGGACCGTGGACGCTTCTGCACTAAAAACACCATTCATCTGGCCTTGAGTTAAAAATAAAGAAAAAATGCAACTTGTTTTCCATTAATGTCCAGCGATTCTGGAGAGAGTTCTGCATATTTCCCCTCAAACGACACCTTTAATAACCTGTCAAGCTTCTGTCGTCTCACTGTGGGGCCTCTATCAGTTTGTCAATATTAGCTTTTCATTACGAAAACAGATATTTAGCCGGTCCCTGCCAATCACGACCGATGCGAAGGCGGTTTGAACAGATGAGGGAGGAGGGGGGGGGTTATGTTGGGATGACCTACATGGTGTGGCTCTTGTTCTCCACCAAATTGATGTCTCCGGGCTGCAGCTCGGGGATCCACCTCTCCAGCTCCTCGATCCAGGGGTATTTCAGCGACGACGGCACCACCACCAGGAGAGGCCACTCCTGCCTGTAAGCATATGCCGCCGCGATGGCCTGCACCGTCTTCCCGAGACCCATCTGGGCCGACCGGAATCAACACATGGCAGCGGGAGGAGGGGGGGAAAAAAACAAGTCAATTGCACCGCGACTCGGCGGCAAATTGCACATGACGGCCGAGCTGACGCGGGGCCCAAGAGTAATAAGGTCTCCGAATGATTCGAGTGTCAAAACCAATTAGGCACAGGGGAGTGCGGCGCAGGGCTGACAAATTAATTTGGAAGGCATGCAGCATGTCTCATGAAGTCTCATGTTCGTGTTTTTGGGAAATAGATTTCCAGAGCAAGTGTCGCGTGCGCTTACCTCATCGGCAATCATGCACCTGTAAGACAAAGAAAAATAGAGAAGCCGCATTAGGTCCTCTTTAGGGATCAGAACGGCCAGCTGTTGCCGTGCAAATAAATACTTTTTTTAATTTACCGGTACAGATAACACCTCTCTGCTACAAGGAGTTTGTTTTTTTTTCTGTGGACCGGCTTCTGTTCAACAAGCGGCTGTTAAATCTCAGACTCTTTCTTTGCTTGAGCACAAAGCAGAAGGTCGTGGACAGACTACGGATCTGTCACGGATCGTTTTGGTACGCTGCGCATCAGTCTGAGTCATGAGTATTTCCAGGATTCATCCAACACTCAAAAAGAAATAATAATCAAGTGGAAATACTGACCGATGAAAACAACACTTGAGTTGAGTGATGCAGATTCTATTAGATTTTAATAATAAGGACTTTTGTCAGGGGAAAAAAAATCATCAGATGTTCTGTTTTAATTAGGACTATTCATGTATCTGAAAAAGATGATTTAACCCAAATTTGGCATCCATGTAACAAATTACACAAGTCAATGTTCCACTCACTGCCTTTGAGGCAGTGCTGCTTTTCATTCAGATCAGCGCTTTGAGACTGCAGGCAAGCATCCATGTCATCATAAATAAGGTCAATAAACAATCATTATTAATCAGATGATATTTACAAATTAAAAGCATAAATTTTACAAAGCCATGTGTATTCAGAACATCATAGGCTGCATACCAAATAAAACATGCTAACTATTTTCATTTTCACCAACAGGATCTCGCCCAAGTCAGATGTTTCTTTTTTCCTCTTCAGTTCTATTATTAGTTTCCCCATTGTGTGTGTGTTCATGTGTGGATCACATGACTTCGCCTCATCAAGTCCGAGAGTGGCTGGGTCCTAAATCACCCCCAAATTACCATAAACAGTTTATATGAGTGTTTCCCGTCACTTATTTTAAAATCATAAAAGACGTGGACTCTTTCATTAGAAAGTATAACTCAGTTTTAATAGTTCAACATATTTACAGAAAAAAGCCTGGTCAGTGACAGAGCGAAATTAAAATCATGCTGATATCGATTTGAGGTCAAAACACCATTTCTAACCAAATGATCACCCACTAAACGCAATCAACGGATTCTTGTCCAGCAGTACTGACTGTTATCATCTAGTAATGGGGGGAGGGGGGGGGGGGGGGGGGGGGTCATTGCACACATCACATTGAGTTTTTCCTTTTTTTTCCCCCCCCTTTTTTCAAAAAAAAAAATCTATTTCTGGCTAAATATAGCTAGTAAAGCACTATTAACTTTGCTCCGCCGTATAACAACAACCGCAAAAAAATCAGCAGTGATGGCTGCGGTGACTGTGTTAATGATAAAAGTAAGTGCATTGTTGTAGAAGCAGGTGATATAATGTGTGGAATACTTCTCAAGGGGGCAAAAAAAAGCCACAAATGAAAGTCCATTTGAAAAGCTCGCACAAGAAGGCTAACCAAGACTACCTGGCTAAGCTAGCCTAAGCTAGCCCCCTGGAAAGAAGCTACAGCTGCAGGCCAGTCAGCGTTGGGAAGGAACGAGAGAAAACAGCAACTATAATGGACTGTTTCCACCGGCGACCAAATAGCTGCTGGTCAGTAAATACGCAGGAACACCACACGCGGGAAGACGCATTGATTTATTGAGACCGCAATGGAAACACGACTATGTGATTCGATAGCCTTGCAAAAAACTTAAGTGCTTCGCTCGAACCAAACTTACAACCCTAATTTACAAAATAAAACTAAAACTAACACTGAAACTAATAAAAACTAAACTAAAACACTAAGTATTTCATAACAAAAATGAATAAAAAACTAGCAAAACTGCTCTAAAAATGAATTAAAACTAACTGAATTTGGAAAAACTAAACTAAAAACTAAATAAAAACTAAAACTAATGGAAAATCCAAAACTATTATAACCACTGCACAGCGGTGACGCCGTCTTTCATTCTGCGAATTCTCCTCTTTTAAAAGAATACGATTAAGCCTGAAACCGTCCCTAATACCGATGTAAATACCTCAAACACAATTGCTTTAGCAGCCATATAAAAGCCAACTTGTCCCCTTTTACACTCTAAGGAACAATGAAAGTGCGCCACAGTCCTCATCTGAAGTTTTCCCCGTGGAATATAACCAGCGAGCTCAACCTCCGCTTCTCTCTGTCCAGCGGGCATGGGCCTATTGTCATGACCTTGCTTATTCATAAAAACTTCCAACATCGTGTCAAAGCGAACAGTGCAACCGAGCAGCTCTGAATACCTCAGACGCGGTCTCTCATTATTCTTTCTCCTCCTCCTCCCCTTCCTCCCCCCATCTCCGCCCCATTTCTCTCTTTCAGCTGAGGAACATGATTAATGTGCACCTTGCCACTGGTGGTTTTTTTTTTAATTGCCAGCACACCGGCCCAGTCAGCGCGATGCACAAACGCGCACACGCAGACACACGCTCGCATCTGACCAGCATGTGTGGAGGGATGCACACAAAAGGCATGCAAAAAATACAAAGTAAAGCCCCCCCCCCACCACTCCCCATCCCGCACACAAACGAAAGGAAGGGCGCACATAAATGCAAACACATGCAAAACCTACATAGGTGCCTATATGTGCAGCAACCCACGCACACACGCCCACGCACACCCCCGGAGGGGAGTGCGGCAGGGGCAGGTGCTTGCCATTTCTCAACACATTAATCATCCTCCTTTAAATAACCTGAGTGTCGTCTTGACGGTTTGAGACTGCGAGCGCGCTGCAGTGCTGTTGCCTGACGACGGCACGCTCCCCGTTGCCGCATCTTCCTAATGTTATCTCCGAAACCCACGAGCCCCAAAGTGTCAGGAAATGGGCTCCTGCTTCCTCCCGAGCCGGCTGCGGCGATATGATGGCTTTGACCTCTGTGCGGTGATGTGTTGTGAAGACCCGAGTCTAACCCCAATCTTCCAGCCAACCTAAAGGCTTTCTTCCAAGGACCAGACCTGTGGTTCCCTGTGCTCGGTGTGGGATGCTGGACCAAAAGGCTGACTCTAAGGCTGCTCCAGCGTGGACCCGTACGAGCATCACACACCGATGGGTTCAGAGTACAGCCGGTGTCTTGAATGCGATGCTTTGAATTCCCTTAAAAGCCAAATAATAATAAAAAAAAGTGTAAACGACCTCAATCTGTAGAAGAAGAATGCTTCAATAAGGTATATGACTTTAAAAATCAAATGAAACCATTTTCTACTTTTGCTTATAGATCCCCCCCCAATGGGACTCAAAATGAAATAAAAAAAAAAAAAACCTTTTGCACTTGCTCAGCACTTCATTTCTCTTTTGGTTCTTCAGTGGTGAAATTTCTTTCTGCTTTCCTCCCGACTTTTAAAGCAGTATTTGCTCAAGTAATTTATTGCCTTTTCGGGGGGTATTTTTTTTAATAATGTTTCACCTCTGCTTGACATTTACATTGACTACATTTTTAAATGAGATTTTCAAGCAAAAAAAAAAAGGAATAGGCATAGTTATCACATTAATAGGCTGTTAAATATGGAGGTATGCGGTACTTAAGATGAGAGTTGTCGTGGGAAGATGGAGAGGATTAAAAGAATACTGTGGAACTTTTGCAATAATGTCATTGTCCTTGAAATTAAAAGTTAATCTGCTGAAAGAAAAACAACAAATGTTTGCTGATTTTTCACTTTATTACAGATGTAGGCAGCTCTATTGTTACTCTCTCAGCTCAAAAATCGTAATTTTTCAAACTAATTCTTTAACTTTAATTACTATCACACGTGTCGTCGATGCTTCTCTGAGCCATTCGAGGAAAACTGGAATCTAAGCGTTTGGCTTCATTGAACGCACCACCGCTGAACCACTTCTCTCTTAACTGAGGAGTTAAGAAAGAAAAATAGAGATGAGCATGTTAAAGGCATGGCGTAACCAACCTCCCAGGACACGGCTGCAGAAGAAAACGCACGCCGGGTTTATCAGGAGGTCGGCGGCTCGTCGGTTAGAGCCAAGGAAAGCGCCCAAAGGAGAGTCACACTTAACTCCAAGGTCAAGGTACGTCAATGTCTGTTCACACCATCTGTCACCTTTTAAAGAACGACGGTCTCCGTGGAGGAAGACTCAAGAGGACTCCACTATTAAAAGAAACATAAAAGAACCAAACTCCAATTTGCTAAAAATGCATGTTGAGAGCCCACAAAGTTTCTGGCTAAACATCCTTTGGAGAGATGAGATAAAAAATTTGAGCTTTCTGGCAAAGTTGCATCAGTTCCATGTTCACAGATGGAAAAGGAAAAAAAATAATGAAGCTTTCAAAGAAAAGAACACTACACTAACTGTGAGACGTGGAGGGGGATCGGTTATGTTTTGGGGCGGCTTTGCCTCATCTGTTACGAGCGGCCTTACATCTCTGCAGGACACAATGAAGTCAAGACTGTCAAAGTGTCCTGGGGTGAAACGTACTGTCCAGTGTCAGGAAGCTCAGCCTCGGTTACAGTCATGGGTCCTCCAACAGCATAATTACCCAAAGCGCACAAGAATGGCCGACAAAAACACACTTGACTCATCTTAAATGGGCCTCCGAGTCCTGACCTTATTCTGAAGGAACATCCATGAAAAGACGTGAAAACTGCGGCGTGGAGAAGGCACCCTTCAAACATGAGACAGCCGGGGCGGCGCGCTCTGCTTCAGTGGAACAGAAACAGCTGCTGGCAGATGCAGACGTCTCGCTGAGAGCTACAAAGATCACGAGCTGGCAGCGACTGCTACTGAAGGTTGCGCAACAAAACGTTGAGTTGAAGCTACCGTCATATTTTTCTGTTCCACGGCATCATCCGTGCAAGTCTGATTTATGATGACAAGGAGGGAAGGAATAATGATGGATTCCGTTGACTTTCGTCAGATTCAAGTTGTTTCGCTGAATGTGTAGATTACAGATGTGTTCCAGGAAGTAAGTGAACCCACTGGAATTTACTGATTTTCTGCTTTAATTTGCACTAAAATATGATCTGATCCTTATCAAAAAAAACATTATACTAAAAGAGTCAGTGCTGGAGGAAAAAGTAAGATCTTTTACCTCAACAGCAGTGAAGCATGGTGGAGGGAGCATCATCATTTTGGTTTGCTTGGTTGCCTCAGGTGTCTGGATCATCTGGACCAGGGCAATATGGATCCCCAGATTTTGGCTAAACATACTTCAGGATAGTGTCAGAGTGGTTTTCCATCAGCAGAAGCTCAGAAAGGAGAAGGACGGGGACTAGGGATGCACATTTTGGATTATTTTTTGACCGTTATCCGACTGATCAATAACTGTTAACCGATAAGTCCGGGAGGGTTGGCCGCCGCAATGTTGCGTGCGTTGTCGTGGACGCATGCGGACTCTTCCTTGTGTATACTCTCGCGGCAATGTGTCGCCGTCAGCTTGTCGCAGAGATGCCGCCGTCACTTTTGATTTATACTAGCGTGGTCTCCGCTATGTTATTCCACGCCCCAACGCAAGAGCGACAATCACGAACTAGCTAAACTTACTAAACTTATTTTTTTTGTGTTTTTCCACTTCCTCACCGTCTCGGCCGTATCCAGACCCACATTCATCGCAATCTCCTTCCATGAATTACTAGAATATGTGCTGTCTTTGTGGTGTGGAGAACCAGAATCGTACAGATGTGGGTACTTCCTCATTTTTTCGATGACATGCTCTTTTCTATGCGGATGTAGAATTGACCAATCAGAGGCCTGTTGCACCTGTCGACACGCCCCCATGAGTTGATTGAATTACGTAGCTTAAAAACAAAATTGACTGTTAGTATTAATCGGTTAAAGTTACTGTTATCGGTTGGTTAACGGTTAAACAGTTAACCATGTGCATCCGCGTCCTAATGGGGACGCGGCAATGACCCTAAGCATCAAAGTAAAATCAAAGCTGCTCACGGCAGATGTCCTAGAAATGACGCAGAGCAAAAGCGCTGCCATGAAGTCACTGTGAATAATAAAAACAGCCATTGAACAAAGACATGAGCCATTATAATATATGCTATCACCTTAAACACATGGTGTTTCTCCATTAGATCTAGAAGGAGATCAGTTCATTTTATGCCATATTAATGCAGTTAATCCCACAGGCTCCCCATGCTTTGTCCTGTTTCTGTATCCGGCATGCAGCTACACTCTTATTAAGGGGTTTCATCACTCGCTAAGTTTAATCAAACATCTCGAACATCCGTTTCTGGGTGACATCTTTGTCTTATAAACGACATAAATTTGTTGAAATACACAGCAACGGCGACTTTAAAAATGCATCTACAGAGAAAAGTCGTGCGTGTTCAAATGATGAAGTGAACATATTTTTGTGTTGCAATGTGCATTAAGTGTTCTCAAGGAAACAATTATCCCCTCCGACACAAAAAAAATAGAGCCAACGGGCTATAACAATCATTTATGATGCGTCGCCCCCGAATTGTTCCTCTATGAAGCTCTTCTTTATGTCCCGGGTGGGATACTGTCCAAACCACGCAAAGTTGCCTATTAAAGCTGGTAAATAATGGTGAGTGTAACTCTTCATGCTGTTTAATAGAATGCCTCGCCTGCCATCTACACTATACGAAAAAAAAAAAACTCATTACAAGTTTCATACCTTTCTCTGAGGAAATGGAATTCAAGTGCCCTGTAGGAGGAAAACATGTACATGAGTCACCTTTAAAACACCGGACCAATATGTGCAGGATCCAACATATTCATCTGCTTTACAATTACTGCTAAGATGCACGTCAGGGAGGGTCCTGCTAACACAAAGTCCAACACAGTTTTTTTTTCCTTCAGATATCTATTCCAATAACCAGTGTTTCTGAAACTTGATTCCCTCAGAGGACTCGATGAACGTACGTCTCAGTTCTTGATTTTAACTCCTCTCTAGAAAAGACGTCATGCAAAAAACTCAGATGATGCACCCAGAGACTTGTGAAGAGCTGAGCTGCATGCTAGGTTAATGCTTGGTTTTTAGACCATTAGATTGCTGGTTGGTGTGTAGAGGATCATTGGGTTCCCTCATAGAGTTGCTAACCAATATGGAGTCCCATCTATGCACTCTGGATTATTCAGTGTTCCAGGGAAGTAGAAATGCTCCAGGATATGTGAGACTATCAGGAGAGATGCAGCTAAACCATCTGTCCTCAGTGTTCTGACTATTACAAAGCTATTACAATTCAACCACTCAATGTCACACTTTCCAAAAGACTTTTGTGTTTTTTTCTTTGTTTGTTTTTTTTATCCGCTGAATGCGCTGAATATTCCACAATGAGCTACTTAAACCTGTCAAGGTTGTCAAGTGCTCTTCCCGTCCAATGAACAATCTGTGACCGGAGTAACAAAATCCTTAAAAAAAGGCTTAAAAGAACTATTGACTATTTGTACCAGTCATGTCCAACGACAGCTGTGAACATCCAAACAATCCAATCCCCCTCTCTCGCTTTCTCTTTCTGTTACAAACCTTTAAATATGCTCCTTCTGGGTCATTTACAATATCATAATTCTATTATAACACTATTATATATTAGATTTTTACTATTTATGAGTTCAAAACCATGATCATGATCATCATGCTCCTGTGACAACTACCTTAATTCAAGGGGTCATGGCCTATTATTGCTCGTCATTATTCAGGCTTTCCCACGCTGTCAAACTAATCTCATTTTCACTACAGTCCAGTGAACGCCTGATCGCGCTTCTTTAAATGCAATATCATTCTGTCATTGTGTCATTTTGCCTTTCAGCCCGTCCGTTTCCCCACCTCATCCTTGTTTTCTCGGGTCTCCATCAGCCATCTGTTAGCCCTGCCCCACCAGAGACACCAGCGTCCAGACAGCAGGAGGGTCCGGAGCCATCCAGCCCTTCACTTTCAACTTCTCCAACAGCCACATTTCTCTTCACTAAGCTGGGTCCATGTCAAAAACAATTGTGTTTTTCTTGCAAGTGATGAAGTCAGTTTAAAAAAGGAGCCAAAAGGCTTTCTCTCACCTCTCATGACAGCATTTGAAGTTGTTCACAATCCAGTTCTAAAGTCTGTATCCTTCTAACAATCTTCGTCTGTGCCTCAGAACCATTTTCAAACCAACAAGCGAAGCAAAACATCAGGACACTTTCAATTAAAAAAAACACAGAGAAAAACATGTGGAACATTATGGAGTTCATGTTAAAAGATAAAAGTCTCTTTGAAACATTCACTCTTTGCTGTGGCCTGGTCCAGTCTGTGGTCCAGCAGGACCCCGAGGTCACAGTCACAGCCCGGACCTCCATTAATAAAGTGGCTTGAAATGATTTTTTTCTCTCCCCTAAAATCAACAGACATCTTCTGAGTGTTGAGGAAAAGGTTTGCTCCCTCGCACCACTGAAGTGGGCAGCTCTGATCAAGAGCTGTGTAGAACAGTCGGCAGTATTGTCTGCATAGTTCATATAATACCTGTTGGGGTAAACACAACTGCCGAAGTTGATGCACAAGATAAATAATAACAGAGATATAGCACAACTCTGAGGGGAGTCAGTTAGCCTGAAGGTGATCTTCTTACTGGGACCTGGTTTGTTTTGCAGCTAAGAAAATCAACAAGGTTTTTCCAAGATGAGTATCTAATACATGTCATTATTACTTAGGCTACATGCTAAGATGATCAGTTTTTCCTATCTTGAATAACAGTCTGCATTGTTTTTCTCCAAATAATTTAAAGGTAGGGTAAGGGTTTTGTGATGCTGATATAAAACAAAATAACAGAGAACTAACTCCTCTCTCTACGACCCTCTATGTAACTCCTGAGCACAAGCATGAACCCCCTCCCTGTCGGTGACTGACTGGCACAGTTTTTCTTTTGCTTCGCAGAATCGCTTACCCTACCTTTAAAGTGAAAGAGCTGCACAAAAGTGCCCAACCGAGCAGACAGATTGAAACTGTCTTTCAACAAAAAAAGTTTGAATTTAAAGTACATTTTATTACTTTAGATGAGGATGCTTATTAGATGTAATAACAAAGAACAACAGCTGTTTTTGGACAATAAGATCTATTTTTTCAATTCCTAATGAGGACAAATAATTCTTTTGCAACTGCGGTAATAACGCCGTTTCTTGCTTAACTAGCAAGGTTTAAAAATCACTGGACACCAAGATGTTTTGTGCACCACACAAATGACGAACCCAAATGAAAAACTACAATAAAATACAAACATCTAGTTCAGACTGAAAACAGTGATCTGGATGCTTTTGCATGAGCTTTGACGCAGATTCCTGATTAGCCCAAAAGGAATAGATAAGTGTACGTGGCAAACTTCAGTCCAACTTTCCAAACAATTCAATCAACCACATCTCACGGCTTTTATTGTCCCTCTGTGCCATCAGTCTCACACAACATTCCCCATTTAACTCCATAAAATTCACTCCCACTCCCACACAGGCCGATACAGCAGGCTGCATAAGTATTTGAATTGCAACAACGTTTGATGTTTGGGTTTGGTACTCTTCATGCTCTGGATGTGGAAAGACACAATGACTGCAGAAAAATCCACCCACGGGTCCTCCTACGTTAGGAGATATCCTGACATCGGCCTATCGTGTTCGGTGCATATCAGGAGTTATTTTATAATGACAGACTGCCATTTACCTTTAGCTGTCAGCCTGTCATTTCTACTGTAGCTCTATTTTAGGTACTGATATTCCTAGAGATGTTATACCTCTTCCTAAAAATCCAGCAACTTTACAGTTTCACAAAAGGCAGAAATATTACCATTTCTGCCTATTTCACAATGGGTTTCTGCTGATGGCCACTTTTTATTATAATAGACCATCAGGCTGTCAGATAAAATAAGGGTTTGAGTCACTAAAACTGTCATGCCAGCTTGAAACCAACCTAAAAATATGTTTAAAACATAGACTGTATAATTACTGGCCAAACCCGTAACTCGACAAGTTTAAGATGGACCTTGGTCATGAAGTGAAGCGTGACATCACTGCAGAGTGATTTTCTTCCATGGCCGCCTGTTGTGGTGCACACTTTGGTCGCTAAATCAATTCCTTTCAATTAATTCCTTGCCTGTATACTGGGACAAAGGGAAAAGTCCAATTAAAATGGCTTGACTAAGCTGTCCATGTGAACACACTGACAGTGACATCACCAACTGTCATGGGAACTTCAGCTTTGAAAATTTGTGTCTGCTGCCATTCTGGGCATTTGAAACCCAAAGTCACAATATTAGAGGATGAGACCAGAGCTGAGGAGGAGAACGGACCCACCAGTCTTCAGGCAATCACCTATCAATGACAAAGAATTAAAGATGCACAAACTGATCTGCTGCTGATCCTATCTGCTCATTTTCTGAACCACACACACAAACTGAAGTGAGCTAAAGCGTGACCTGTCAGTAGTTCTTGCACTAAAAATGTAAATCAGAACCTGTCACTCGCCTAGTGAATCTGCAGATTGATGCGCAGAAATCAGTTCAGAGAGATCATTTTCTCAAACGTTTCACAGAGACAGAGCAACATTTATTTCTACGCACACCAAAAAGGGGAAAAAAAAATCTTAGCGTTCTTCATGAACTTTAACATCACAGAAGGGCACTACTTTTCATTTGATACTTGCTGAAAATTGAGTTTTAACCTATTAATGTTCACATGATGTTTTTGATATACAAAAACCGTCTGTTCTCTGTTCTATGATTTTTTTTTTTGTTGTTGCCATATTCACATGGAAAACGCTCACTCAAACTGAAAACTGAAAGCAACATGTCTCTTACGCGGTCTTCCTGTACAGCACGAGAATAACTCTGCACAAGGGAGGCAGCTCCAATGCACTGCTGTGCTATTTACTACCAGTGATTGAAAAAAATGTGGAAGCTGAGAGAAATGTTCCCTTTATGAGGTACGGAGCAGTACTGGGGATTATTTCCATCCCTGAATAAAACGCTGAATTTTGACTGTAGTTAGCAGCTCGACACTGATCTTTATTGAACTTGGGTGAGTTCCCACTGGACTCCTCCATAACATTTGGAAAAACCATTAGTTAAAAAAAAAGAACATTAGATAACTCTCATCTCATCGAACTTTACAAGGCAAAAGACAACATAAATATGTATATAAGCCAAGCAGAATGAAAAGTCAGATTAAATATCCCGTTGCAGGATCCCCAATTCCCCAAACCGTCAATTCCAAGAAAACGTTGGGACACGGAGTAAAACATAAATAAAAACAGAATGCAATGATTTGCAAATCTCATAAACCCATATTTTATTCCTAATAGAACATGATGAACATATCAGATGTTGAGACTGAGACATTTTACCATTTTCATGGAAAATATTAGGTCATTTCGACTTTGATGGCAGCAACAGTATGATGTTTATCATTGTGTAGCATCTGGAAACATCTAGGTAGTGAGGAGACCGGTTGCTGGGGTTTTAGGAGATGAATGTTTCCCCATTCTTGTCTTATGCAGGATTTTGGCTCCTCAACAGTCTTGGACCTTTGTTGCTGGATTTTTCGTTTTATGACGTGTCAAATGTTTTCTACTGGTCAAAGGTCTGGACTGCTGGCAGGTCAGTTCAGCACCTAGACTCTTCTCCTGTGAAGCCATACTGCTGAGATGGATGCAGTACGTGGTTTTCCATCATCTTGCTGAAATATATAAAGTCTTACCTGATTTGCAAATCATTGCACTGTATTCATTTTACACTTACCCTGTCCCAACGGTTTTTGGAATAGGGCTTATCTAAGACAACAAAAACAACACTCTAAGCCACTCATTAAGACAGTTTTATAAGCTAGCTTCAGAATTGAAGGTTACTGGCTGGAAATAATGAGTTTGTATTTGTCAACTTTCCATTAAAATAAAATTGATATGGAGCTTATAAATAACTGAAATGTTGTGGTGTGATTTTAAAGGTAGAGTAAGCAATTTTCTGGATGACGTCAGATCTGCTAATATTTCAACAAAAACAATGAGAGATAGACTCTCCCTTCCCTCCCTCCAAAATGTAGAATCATAGAACTGAAGGTGTATTCTTTTTTTTACATGTCTTTATATGTATATAAACATATTTTGTAATGACACATCAGCCTTCTTTCTACAACCACACCTCCCTCTATCTATATCCTCTGCTAATACAATATCTACTTATTCCAAAGAAAACACATTTCCAAAGCAAAACCAACAACACAAGCAAGAACTCTCCCCCTAGATCAGGGGTTCCCGGCCCGGTACCGGTCTGTGGGTCATTTGGTACCAGCCCGCAGAGAAAAAATAAATCACTTCCATCATTACCATTTGATTTATTACCCGCGTCTAAATGATGTTTTATTTTGAAAAATGACTGGATTCTCTCCATTACATCCGTCTATGACTTACTCTAGACACATGACAAGACTTCAAGACCCGTGTCTCGGTCATGTGACAAAATAAGTAACAAGCAAACATTTTTCGGAAAATGTCTTTCTGAATAATATTACCAATGTTCTGTTGTTGGTGCGATGTTACGAGGACGCTACTAATAAAGCTGCACGTGAATACACAGCAGATTTACATTTATTGTAATATATAGAAAATACCACCACTTGCATGCTGGTCCTGTCATTTTATTTTGTTGTACTTATATGCGGCACATTAAACCGGTCCGTGGCGCAAAAAAGGTATTCAGAGATATACATGGTGCACACAGGGAACCAGCTGACTTCTGATCCACCCTTGCAAGACACCACTACCTCCCGGTGTTCCTGAATCAGTATGGCTGCGCTGGATCACAGCGGCACCCCTTGGGTTGACCCCTCTGCTGACCTTCCTGAGAACCTGAGGGTGCATCGACGAGTCGTGGAGGAGGACATGGCCAACTCCTGATCCGTTGTTGCAGGTAACGTGGAACAAAGCCAGCATTCTCCCACCAGATTATATTTAATGTCTTGAAAACAACCTGGATCCTTTCTAATGTAGATTTAGAAGACTGTATACTGGCATAAAATGTTCACTTCTCGCTTGCTCCCTCATCCACCGTTGTGTATTGCAAACGGTGGGAAATGGCACTTTTCATTTCACTGTTCGAAGTGAACGCAAACTGCCATACTTTAAAGCTCCATTAAGCAAATTATCTTTGTAGAAATGCCATCATATTAGACAAAATAACACACTGAGGATACAGTGTTAGAATACAGATTCGCTCTGTAAGGCCAAATCAAGTTTTGTTGCAAGGCTGAGCATAACCATCATGAATTGAAAATTCAAAGCGTCAACTTCCAACACGTTTGACTTTTACTTTTCCTCTCTTTGATATCTATGAGCTCAGCATCACACAACGAATTGATTGCGACAAATGTATACATTATGCGTATACTTCATTAATGCTGCCTTACAGAATGAATGGATATTTGGTGTTTTTCTTCTCAAAGTCATGTTGCATTTCTGTTGAATTTGCAGAGAAGCTTTCAGAAGCATTACTGCACAAGAACATCAGGAAAAAAAGGGACTGAAACAGTAAAACTGAAAACTCTTAGTCAACTACTCTGTTTTAAGTGTTGTCTCTGTAATGAAAGGTAATTCAACGAGGCTGAGTGGCAGCATTGCTCACCGTCCGTTTCTAGACAAGGCGAACTCCACTCCCTCTCGTTGGAAAGGCATGAGGCGCTGGAGGAGCTTGTTGGGAAGTCCTGACAGTTGCTGGGACCATTTTTTATCACTGCAAGAGGTCTGTAGACAACTGTCCTCCATTTTCACTAGAAGGTTCTCATCAGGTTTCCCAGGCGGACAGATCTGATTTCAAGATGAAAGATCACAAAAAATGTTATAAGTAATTGCACATGGAGATGAGGCTTTGTCTGAAATAGCATTTACTCCACATTAGATAGCTCTTTTGTTTTGCTCAATGGGATGAACAAACACAGACCAGGTCTTCAGTACTGTATATTACAGACACTTTGCATAGTTTTGTGATGTTAACGAATGACGGTAAAAACAATTTGGTACAAAAGCACTATCCACGAAAGACCAGTCGTCAATAGAAAATATGGAAGGAATTATCATGCAAAAAACGTTTCATTACAACCCTGTACTGCTGCAACATATTAAGATATATAACAGGACAAAATAACAACAGAAAGGCTTCACTGGTTGGTATCCTTAATGCCAGAACGTCTTCTGTTGTGACAAGGATCTGGCAACGTTACAAGGTGGGAAGATTTGACGCTCCCAGCTTTGTTTGGAATGTGTCCCAAGCCAGAGAGGCAAAAGAATTGACGTATAGTAATAAATGAAATGTTGCCAAGAAAAAATATTAAATATTTCAAGTTCATACTGTCTGCAACTGAAATAAAAGTCACAGCAGATTATAAGCTGGCTGCATCATTTTTATTTCTGTTTTTCTGGCTTTGGCCATTGTAGCTGAAGACATTTTATGTCACATTTGGGACATATGTTGCCTCACTTTAAACCGGTTTCCATTTCTCAAATAGAATCTTTGTATCTTTATAGTTATTTTACTTTTATTTGGCTATGTTTTGTGTCACATTTTGGTTGTTATGTATCTTCTTTGTTGTTAATATTTTATAGTACATCTCTTCATGTTATCATATTATCTCTCCTTTACACGTCTTCAGAGTTTTGCTTTTATGCATGTTATGTATGCTTATACTTATGAAACCGGTAGCTATCTTATGACAGGAATGAGATAAGATCCAAAATGGCAAGAGATATGTGACTGACTGCTCACATGATGCAGATAGAACATATTTATAAATATATGATCGAGCCATATACTCACTGTAATAACCACAGATAATAGACAAGTTTTACATATGCCTAAAGTAAGCACAAAAAGTAAGGAAATTTATGATTGGTAGATTATTTCTTTAGTGTAACAAAGCTTCTTGGTGATAATTCTTAGACTGTTGGAAAACCTGATTATTTCCTTTTAAAGGGTTCAACATTTGAGGGAGCAGCAAACTCAATCCACATACTCAACTCTGATTGGATGACTCTTTTTTAGTGTTGTTTTGTGCATTGGATGATTCAAGTCAGAAGAGACGAGACGTATTAGCAATTTAACAATCAAAAATTTATTGATTTTACAAAACGGGCACCTCAGCAACGTGTGAAAGAACATACACGGCCTCCTCATGCTGGTCACATGCTGTTGTGGAGGGTACCAGAAGCTCTAAACAAGAGTCAATAGCAACAGTGATAAGAAAAAAAAGAACCAGCAGCTGTCTGGCATTGGTAGAAAAGATTTGGCAAATCTTTCATGGGCACAACCCACATACTGAGCATTGCTGCTCATCCCATAAAATGCATGTTCCTTACAAATGTGGCATCATTTGAAAGGGAAATAAACAGGCTTTCCAGCAGTATAAGATTTACTGCCAAGTAGCTTTTTTACTAGAAAGAAATAACAGATTTCCTAATTTTTGTCTTTAGTGTTCATATCCCATTTCCAACAACAGGTAACTTTATTAACTGTATAACGAACAAAATTGCAGATGAAAAGCACGTAAAAGCTGATTAAAAAAGTAAACACGTGTGACACAGAATCAGCATAGATGTCGCTACTTTCTATATCGAAAGGAAACCGGAAGGTACTAATTATACTTACAAAAATAAAAGCCCTTTCTTTATTTAATTAGTTGTCTTATTTTGAAAGTCTATATAGGAAATACAAATGCCATGTGTTTCTTCAGTAGCACTTAAGTGATAAAAACTACCAAATGAACATAAATACCCATCTACTAGTAATAAAATTCGCTTTTCGAGACAATCCGAGACAATCTCGCACAGTTTGCTGTGTTCTTTTTACTGACGACCGATTCCATCACATAACATAAACCCTGATAGCCAAGCTAAATAAAAAAAGACCAACTACTTATTTTTGTATATGCAAGGTTTGCCTACCCTCTGAAACAGGTGAACGAAGAGTTGCAGTCAAATGTGTTCAACAGCACACTGCTGCTGCTGCTGCTGCTGCTATGGGACACTAATACAGTTTCGCGGCAACTTCTAGGTACACTCGGTTTATAACCCAAGGCAGCCGCTCCCGTGCTTACTTAGAGCACTTCTATGGCACTTTGTGAGCGACTTAAATAGCAACACACCGAAAAGTTAAAAGAATTTACATCACTGTTGAAGAGACGTGAAACAACTGACGTTATTGTCAAATGACGCGCCTGCGTGCTGCCGTACCGCGACAAAAAAAAAAAAAAAAAAAAGAAATCTGTTACGACAAGACGTGACATATTTTCAACACCCTGCGTGTCGAGCGTAAGGAGCTGACGCACAAGCAGGCTGCTGGCCGCTGCCTCCCCTCCGCTCTGACTGCCACAAACAGTAGCTCCTTCACTCTGAGAAAGAACAACGGCTGTCCAACGATTGTAAAGCAAAAGCGGTAAGGCAACATTAGATATCTGCAGTGTGCTGCACAAAAAACGTACCGGTTTGCGACAAATTATGTTAACCGGATAGTTGGAAGCATGTAACACGGGCTGGTGGGCAGGAAAGCGCCGTCTTTCGGTGTGTGTGACAGCTCAGGGCGCCGGTGTTCGGCCGTTTTCAGTCGTTAGCCAGCCACGGCGCCAGGTAAGAACTGTTAGCTTAGCCCCGACACGACCCAACGTGAAAATGCAAGTCTTTATGTTCCCTTGAATTTCGGCAAAAGCAGGTATCCCCCAACAAAAATAGTAAGTGATTTCTAACCAGTTAGTATAGAAATAATCTAGCAGCATGATTCAGTAATTCTTAGGCCCGATTCGACTATGTCTTTCCCCAGTTATCAGCCGCAACGGTCGGTGTGCTAATGTAACTGTTTCCCAGTTAAATAAACGGAGCCTGACTTAAAATTCTGCGCTGGTTGGATATATGTTTTGGCCGCCGAATTCATGTCAAATGCGTGTATTTATCGATTAAAATGTTACTTTCGCTGTCTGGCGTTTGTAAGATTTGTCGACACAATGGAAAACATTTAATTGTCAAGTTTGCGATGGAGACTGGCGAGACGGATTCGCCGTTGAATGGCGAGCGAGAGCTATCGAAGACTTAACATTAAAGCTTTGAAAAATACATTTAGATTTACGCCTCCAACTTTTTTTGTGTGACACGGTAGTAGTAATGCTTATTTGTTTGTTTTGGTCATATGACTATTTAATTTCGTAGGAGGGAAAAAAGCAAAAGCAAGCCACTCGTATTAATTAATGAGTTGTCTAGGTGCGCAGTTCATCTACTGTTAATGTACCATGGAGCCTACACAGGCGATTCTGCTGGCAAGGTCAGAGAGGGTTAATGTTGCATTAGGACTTAAGTCACTGGTAGACTAGCACTATCTCTATGAATATCACTAGAGGTGTAGCTCATATGTTATTTTCAATTGAATATGAAAACAAAATGTTGCGTGAAACCATTCAAAGTATTTTTTTTTTCATTGACATACCTTTGCAACACCATTCCTGACATCATTTTTAAAGTAGGCAGTAAAAGCTGACTTGAACTAGATTTGTCCCATCAAAGGTTCATTTCCCCAAATTCATACTTGCTTAAAAAGTTAACCATAACCACAGATATTAATGCGCCACCCCAGACAGTTATTGCCTTGTCGAATTTGTAGAAATTGACAATAGCAGTGAGAGCCACTAGTGAGATTAAGCATCATGATGGTATCATTTTCATTTCAGTAGGAGGAGAGTGGGTCCTGGTTAGGTCCCCGTGGCTGGTGCTGCAGATCATATGATCATCTCTACAGTTGGTGCTGTACAGTAACATATTCCACATTGTATCCTGTTTAAGTACATGCTTTTCTGCAGCATCCGTATAAGTATAATTGTACCCATATTTAACATGTTCACTGCTGGGTGAGGTATAGTGCTATAGGAAGAGCTTGTCACATTAAACTATAATAAATCATAGCTCAAATGCTCTCCTGTGTTTGTCTGTTTTTCATGCCCTCCCAGAGCTTAAAATAAATGCTAATAATTGTTTGCCCTAACAGTTTCACCCAGCGGCTGCACAGCCCACTGCAGCCGCCGCTCTGTTGACCGTTCATTATCCAGGTTAGGGCGTATTTACAGCTGATGACATTATCACATATGGAGGTTGAGGTTGCTGTGTAATAGCTTTCACCAAGGATGTGGCCCGATGACTAAATTATTCATCGCCTTCCTGGGGGGGGGGGGGGGGGGTGGAAATCTCTCATTCCTATAATATTTGGTCGGGGCCATTAAATAATTCATCCACCCATCCATAAATTGTTTGTTCAATTGGTGACCTTTTCATTGGATTAAAAAAAAAAAAAGCACAAAAATAAATTCTTCAGAGACCTGGCATAACGAATGGTACAATTATGAGGCAGGATTGGATCGGATCATTTGTCGCAGCCTGGTGTTGGTTGCTAAGTGACAGCAGGAACTTTTCCGCCCACTGTGTTTGCGGTTAAGTCTGAGTGACTGAAAGGACGAAAACAATCACATTATGGCTGTCTAGACTCGGGCTGCATGCAGGACCTGTTTGTGACTTGCTTTGTCTTTGACGGCTCGTCACTAATTTAAATGATGAAAGTGCGGCATGAAGAAGATCACTTGACGAGCGCGCTTATCCCTGCATGTGCAGAAGAGGCGCACTTTGCCTTGAAAAATAAAAATAAAAATTGAGCCAAATGAAAACTGGACGAGGTTTTTAATTCTGTATTGATTTAACATTTATTAAAATCGTGAAATGCAGATTTAGTTGACAGGAAGTTACTTAGAGGTGTGATGTCATCATTTACAAGCCCTCGTCGTCTGCGTTATTTTCTAGTTCATCCACCATTAAGTCTTTCAAAGATTTCCTTTAAAAACAGGGTGTGATATTGCAGTATTTCACTTTGTTTGGGTAGCGGTTGATATTTTAGGCGGTGGCTCTCTCTGTCACAGGGATTTGCTGTAGCTTTGTCGTCTTGTGTGAAAAGCGGGGTGCCAGATTTAATGGGAAGGTAGCCCAGTGAACAGCCTGGCCGCGCAGCGTCCAGCGCCTCCCCATCGACTCTCCACCTGGTCTTTGAGTACCTAGCTGGCCGCCGACATGTCGCTGCTGTCCTCCTCCTCCTCCCTGTTTGTAGCCACTCGCTCTTTCCGCCGTCTTTTCCACCTCCTCTGTGCTCCTTTTCTTAGCGTGTCATTCTAGCTGCTTTGCCTCCCACCCTCCTCATTTTTCTCCTCTTCCTCTCAGTCTCCTTCAGTATATTGCATGTCCCTGACTGCCCCTTCCCCCCCCACCACCCCACCTCCATCCTAAAGCAGAGTAACTAATGAAGAGCCCCATTTAGCCGGTGACTTTGGTTCAGTCAGTGCTCCGTACTGCCAGCCGTCCTCCACTGCAGCGACTGGCTGTTGAGGCTCTGACATCACACGGGGGCCAGCTGTTGATTTGGCGCTGTCTCCAAGGCTGGCTGGCTTGATGGGTTGTGGCAGGTAGACTTGTGTTCGCAGAGCGCTTTCACTCCCTCCATCCTGCTCTCTCTCTCTCTCTCCCTCCCTCTCTCTCTGTGACACCCACTCCCCTCGCCCTCTCCTTTTACACTCTCCTCTTCCCGTCCTCCACTCTCACTCAGTCGAGCAGGAGTACAGGAGGCAGCATGCAGCTGCCGAGGAGCGAGCTGTGAGGCGACTCCAGCCTCCTCTCCAGCAGATTGTGCCTCCTGTACAATGGAAACTAAATGGTGGCAAAGCAGAAGGGATGGAGGGCAGAGCTGCCGGGCGCACAGGTATGTCCTGCAGCTCTGATGCGGAGCAGATTCTCTCATTTGAGATTTTACTCGTAATATTTCTTGTGGTTCTATCTGTTCTTTTTTCTTTGTCAGGTTATGACACTGTTAATAGATTTTTCTCACTATATAATTAAGGTGTGCTCCACTTAGTCCTGCTTGAGAATACAATATGATGGGAAAAATGTTTACTTTTGCTTTTTCTGTCTGTTTTCAGTGCATTGTATCGAGTCGGTACGGAAGTTTGGTGCCGTGCTCTTTGGCTTGTCAACTCAGATTTCAGTGTTCTGTCTGTGCTGTGTTAGACGCTGAGCCAGAGCCAGAGCTTTCAAAATCTCCTGGCGAGTTTGTCAGCGCTGCTTCTGCTTTTCATTACGAGGATAATTAACCAAGATCAGCCAATAAGCAGCTCCAGTGTACAGTGTTGTTCAGCCAAGCTCATCCACTGTCTCTTGTGATCCCCCCCGTTTGTTCTGCAGGTGTTGTCTGCAAATGGTCTTTTAATGACTCTCCCAGACTTTTTATTTCTTTTTTCTTTTTTTTCTTGTTTTTTTTCCCCCCCTCAATTTCTCAAAACAGGCTATAAATTAAAATCACCTTGCTTGGATTTCCAGTTTTTTTGTGTTTATTCTTTTTAGCCTAATTGATATTCCCCAGAAGCTCTCTTATGGGATAGGTAATGGATTACCTACATGATCTGCTGTGGATTTAATTTATTAAGGCTGGCTGCACCTCTGCTGCACCGCATTGCCTTATGCAACCTGAAGGCAGAGCAAGCAGCGCAATTAGGGGCTCATTTGTGCCTGTTTGTTTTTTGTTTTTTTTTTCCTTCCAATTCAGTCTGGGCTTTTACAAGCAGTTCCTTACACCGACACTACCTCGGCTTGCCCTGAAATTGAGGCAAGCAGTGTCTGAAAGTGATATAATTTCATAGGCTTCACCCTAATCGTTCTCTGGTCCAATTATGCAGCTCCCCAGTCAGTGCTTTCCTGGCTTTGCAATTAGCAGAAATGGTTAGAAAATGGGATATTAGTTACTCAGTTAAGCAAAACACCGAAATCACTTTTATTGCAGTGCCATCATTGTGAACCAACATTAGAAACCTAATTAACTGTTTATTTGACGCCTGATTTTATTAGTCAGGGTGCATGTCACGCAATCTGTGGAGCCGACTTATTCTGAACCTTTTTTTTTCTTTGTGGCTTTGTTTGTAAGTCGGCAATTAATTGCACTGCTGGGGAATTTTTAGCTGCGTTTCCTTTGCTTCTAAATGTACAATTTGAAAAATCAGCTGAACATAAGAGGTAATTATTGTCTAGAAATGGGGAGCAGGTGACACAGAGCAGAAATGGCATTACCTTTGTAACTGTGTCTCGGCTTTTGTCTCTCAGTGATTCACTGAATGGAGCTCTGTTTAGTATTCTATGTCTCTCCACACAATATCCCATCTGTTTGGCACCGCTCCTGCCGCTGTCCTTTTTACGTGACACTTACAGGAGCTCATCAGCAGTAAAAACGCTTTAATTATTTACCAGTGCGTAAGCTGCATGCAGAGAAATCTTGTTTTTTTTTTTTTTCTCCTCATGTCAATCATTGCGGATTTTTCTGAGATCACACAGGAGCTTACAAAGGTAATGGCTTGTTCTCTTTCCGCGCCTTCTTTTACTTATCGCGCCATGCTCCGCGGAGAACAGAAGTGAGTGTGGAGCAGCAGATAGAGGAGGAGGATTGAGGATCCTTTAGCTGCAGTTGAGCCGGTTATTGCCCAGACAAGAGCTCTGATCCACGCATAGCTGAGCAGAGGTGTCGGAGGGAAAGGTCAGCCCGTGGAAGGAAGAGGCAGGTGAGCGCGTGTTTGCGCTTGTGTGTCGGGGAAAAGCAAATTGAAAGAAAATGTGATTGCCTGCCTGTTCCTCTGGGTGTGTGGTTGTTATCGTTGCCAGACTCTTACATGCTTCACGGTGATTGAAAAATTTGTCATTAGTTTCCCATTGAGCCTGTGAGAGCAGTCTGTTGAGAGACCCCGTGTTTGATCAACTGATGGCTACACTTATGACCCTTTAGTAGGTGTTTCAAGAGTTAATTTCCATCAAGAATACATGTGCTGAAGAGAACACTCGCGCTCTCCTTCCTGTGTGGTTTTTTTCATTTGTGGTGTTGATCTTTTAAAATAATGAGATTTTACAGTTCAGGTTTTTCCTCTTGCATGGCTTCACTTAATTTGTACACTGATCCCTCTGATAAAAAACACATCTGCATTTTCATCCATTCATGAATTTGTATTTAGTGTGGTTTGCTGCTCTGATATCCCGTCGGCTTCGGTGATAGCAGTGGCGTGACACCGAATGATGCCTGAGGGAGCCTCTTTAAGGTTGCTGCACTCTGCAGTGATTTTTTTTAATCGCAACGAACCACTCCCTGTCAGCCACAGCACAATACGAGACGGTGCGCCGGCAGGCGGAGCATCCTCACAAGTTCACTGTTGTGTGCGAGCGCGTGCGTGCATCTTTTGCAGCGCTAAGGCTTGTTAGAAGATGTTGAGCTCCTATCAGATGGGGATGCTTCCCTGTCTGTGTGTCAAAACATTTTATTTTTTTTCAAGAGGGTGTGTTATTTACTACACGTACAAGTTCACAAAGGCACGGTGTGAAGTCCGGCAGGCAGGACTGGCTGCGATGCCCGCTCAGCGGCTTTGGAGCGCCCACAGCCAGAGTCAGCCGTTGTCTGAGCAACTTTCACACTCAGCATTTCTGCGCGTGTACGTGGTAGCCCTGGGACTGAAACCCAACAATGAAATACAGAGCAGGTTCCACCATTTTTAGATTTTCGTTCGAATTTTAGATATAACTATGGGGCAAAATCCAGAGCTACAGTACCACAATGATCCTCCTGTCACGCATAAACTACCATTTTAAAAAGTGCGGGATGCGCTCAGGAAGGGATAGAGAATGCAGTTTTGACCAAAGCAGTATAAATGATGACACGTCAGGCTGCGGCTCGGGCTTCAGGCAGTGATTTCGTGAGAGGGAATCTTCTGTATTATTAAAGAAATTTGGGTGCGGGGCTTCACCGAGATCAAATCCGGCGCACTCTGAGACGGTGATTAGTGGAGACGAGGCTGAAAAATGCGGTAATTTAGTGTGGAAGCCTGGACAAAGGCCAGGTGTAAAGTGGACAGCTGGACTGATCAATTATTTCTGTGGGTCTCTTACATCAATTTTCAGCTACACTACATTTTAGTTGTAGACTGCTGGTCAGACAGAATAATTCATTTAACTGTGGGCTTTAAGAAAAGTAATATGACCCCTTTTTTTACCATTAACATCTTGTAAGTCAAAAGATCAGTGCAGTGATAGCAGAACTGCAAAATTCATTTTCCTTTCTGCCATAATGTGATATAAAATAGCCTAAACTCAAAGATACGTCAACTCCAGCTAGTAGAAATGATCAATAATATCCCATTTTTACTATATAAAGGAGAAACGGAGCTCATTAAACCAGTAGATACTCTCTTCTGCTCTGCCAATATCACATCACACTATGGTTCAGCTAAAAATGAATCTTCCAGAAAACTGAGTATATCTATGAAATGATATGAAATTTATGTGCCACCAAACGGCAGAGAGTTTTGAGCTGAGAAATGCTGTCTTCCCCCGCTGTTCTCTGAATGCCTAATGCTTGGTTTTTACGAGGTTGGCAGGGGTGCCTTCTCCTGTTGCCTCAGCCACACTCCCAGTCTCTGCGCTCATCCATTATTTATGGTGCAAAGGCACGCATAAGCCCAGAAATAAATACTCGCCACACTTCTACTTTTTTGCTCTGCCAAAGACACAGAAATATGTCAAGAGTTGCTGACACCCTGTCAGTCCAGGCGAACTCTGTGACAGCGCTGCTCCTGACCTCTAACCCTACACCGCAGCACTAACCCCCTGTGCCCTTGGTTGCAGGTCGGCAGGGGTCATGAGGGTGTCGGAGGCCCCGCTCGCTGTGCAGAGCAGCTGAAGCAGACATGGGCAAAGAAGTCTTGGATGGCATCGGTTGGCTCAGCCTCTTTGACGTCACCAGCCACAACCACCACTGGCTACGCAGCAAGTACGTCTCCGGCTTATTCCTGTCGTCCAAGACTAGTCAGTCAGAGAGGGCCCAGCAGGAAGATTAACTTTAAACAATGTTTTCAGGAAATTACCAAAAGAAAATGTGAGTTCAATTTATTGCTCCTACTGTGACAGTTGGAGCCATTAAACGCTCGATTAAAGGACCTCAAAGCAATGAGATGAGAGTAACGTTATCACTGAGAGTATATTTAGCTGTCAATTTATTAATTTACATTTACAGTACATAGACAACCTAAAGTGTCAATTTCTGTTAAGGCATGTTTGGGTCCCTACACACAAGCTGGGAAAATAACATAGGAGTTGTAGTAAAAGTTGCATTGTCACTGATTATTCTGGTTTCATCTCTGATATTATATGTCTTAAATCAAATGGTGACATACAGTCATGGAAAAAATTATTAGACCACCATTTTTTCTTCACTTTCTTGTTCATTTTAATACCTGGTACCACTAAATGTCATCATGTGACTAAAACAGACAGAAAAGAAAACACTGAATGCATAAAAGCAGTGTTTTTGGCAGTACAACGCCATAGCTATTGATGTAAAAACTTAAGTGATTTAGGTTATAATCAAGAAAACCATGGAAAATGGTAAGATATCAGCTCTTAAATAAAACTCTTATGAGCAATCTTTGTGGTTATCGTTATGTTTGTCCAAACAAATGTACCTTTAGTTGTACCAGGCATTAAAATGAACAAGAAACTGAAGAAAACAAGGGTGGTCTGATAATTTTTTCCATGACTGCATATCGTTTGAATGTATCTTTTTCTGTCATTTATACATGAGAACAATAACATCTTATTGTCCTTTTAAATAAATAAAAAAAAAATTCTGGCATTGAAATTTGAATTTTGAAGGAATCGCATGAAAATTGGCAAGATCACATCATAAAAATAAGAAATGACTGTTTGTTTTTTATTCTTTCCAGAGTCTTGATTTGAACCTTATTCTGCCAAAAGCACTTTAATTTTCCTCCGCTAATGGAAAAATGCCATCAACTAAGCACTAATTCAAGAGCCTGACAGTTGTTGTTGCACTTGAGGTGCTCTCTGGACACACTGTCGTTTTCCCACATGAGTGATTAAATTAATTAATTAATTAATCACCCCCCCCCCCCTCCCATCTATATTCAGTTTTCACACAGAAATCTTCAATTTCAGATTCAATCAACTGTTGTGTTTCATTCAAATACGCAGTTATTGTCAGGTTTAATGATGCACTAAAGCGTAGTGTTGGACCTGAAATGAGTCGAGACATTTTTAGCAATAGGTTATTTGACAATACGCGATTAGCTGAAGTTAGAAATGTAAGTAGGATGTAAGTCTTCCATAATGCATAATTACAAAGTTACATGAACCGTAGATGAGTACACTGATATGAGAAAACTATTGTGATACGATGTAAGAAGCCAGTTTGCTACCCCCTAAACTTCTTAATGTAACACCAAGGACCAAATGATGATCCATATTACTTATACAGTCAGAACATTAGGGATTCTAAACAAGCTCATGCTGCAATTACCTCAGCCATGAGAGATGAGACGGGGAAATACGAATTCATCAAAGTCTCGGAGCCAAATTTGGTGCAATCCTCTGGTCCCATGATAAAATGTGTTTGAAAGAGTGAATGATTCGGTGAGAGACAAAATTGTTATCCATCACAAGCCCGGCTCTTGAAAATATCTGTCCGATTGCAAGTCTTCAGCAGAGAGAGACTCGAGAGACTTCACTCATCAAAATGTCAACAACAGACACTAAATATTCAAAGACATGCACAGCACTCTGGAGTATTAAGCTGTTTTTCCTTCAGAATGAAAATGATGTTAAGCAGCAGCTGGTGTTGCTTTTGTCAAACCTCTGACAGGTTATTGAAATTCAGCATCTGACTTACAAGTGCCCTGGTCAACTTTGACTAACCTCCTAGCTTTACCCCCAGACTGGGTTCGTAGTACATTCGCCTGGCAGGGACGCTCCGGAGAGCCGTGGCGCTCGCTATAAGTCACCCACACTGACGCGGAGAAACGAGCTTCCAGCTTTTTGAAGACGGCAGCTAGCGCTCGCTGCCTCAGCTCTTTTGGGACAGAGATAAACAATCAAATCTTTGCCAGCCGCTTTGCTGCTCAGCGATCAGATAGGAAAATGGCTCTGATCACTGACAGCCAAATGGGTTGCGGCCCTGCTGATTGGTCAAAGGCAGGAACACACACACAGCCAGTCACGTACGCTCACATTAACAGAGGCAAGCGCTGTCATGTGTGGATTCAGTTCTGATGTGCAAAGTGAATTTGAAGAGCCCATTTCTAATTAACCTATTAATCATAGCTCTCATGTAGCAGATGTCTGCCCTCCCTTCTTGTGCATCTGTGTGTGTATGTTACCCTGCGTGGGGCCTGCATAATAAGAGCATATCAGCAGGATGAACTCGCACCATGACTTCAACAAAGGGAGGTCATGGCATTACACAGATACGTCCTGCAGCGGACTGGAGGTGCAAGGCACTTCCTGCTGCACAGTCAGAGACAATCGCATGTTATTTAAAAAAAAAACACTGTTGAATTGGTTTCAGAGTCATCTTTTCACAAACATGCATACATACATACATGCATACATGTAACAGTGATATGACATTTATCCCCCCCCCACCCCAAGGAGTGAATTTGCATGCTGTTCTGACAGCTGTGCTGTAATTCTTGGATTACTACTAGGGATGTACATGGTTAACCGTTTAACCGTTAACCGATAACAGTAACTCTAACCGATTAATACTAACAGTCAATTTTGTTTTTAAGCTACGTAATTCAATCAACTCATGGGGGCGTGTCGACAGGTGCAAACAGGCCTCTGATTGGTCAATTCTACATCCGCGTAGAAAAGAGCGCGTGCCATCGAAAAAAAATGAGGAAGTACCCACATCTGTACGATTCTGGTTCTCCACACTACAAAGACAGCACATATTCTAGTAATTCATGGAGGGAGATTGTGATGAATGTGGGTCTGGATACGGCCGAGACGGTGAAGAAGTGGAAAAACGCAAGAGATAAGTTTAGTAAGTTTAGCTAGTTCGTGATTGTTTTTATTTGTTTATTTATTTATTAGTTCGGCACAACAAGGCAAAATAAACAGAAGATTATGGCGGCAATTGTCGCTTTGCGGCTGTGACATTGCCGAATAGTAACATAGCGGAGACCGTCCGCTGCAGTATAAATTTATAGGTGACGGCGGCATCTCTGCGACCCTCCCGGACTTATTTATCGGTTAACGGTTATTAATCGTTAAAGGGCGTCGGTTAACTATCATTAAAAAAAAAATCCAAAATGTGCATCCTCTAATTACTACACATGAAAAGAACAAAGTTGTTTGCTGTAGAATAAATATAAATGTTTTTTTTTTATCCATCCCATTATTTGGCTGATAATGAATTAAACACCGATCATTAAACAAGTTTCATGTCAAATAATATGCTTTCCTTTGAGGAGTGTTTTCCCATTGACAGTGTTCCACAGTGACCTTCCTTCAAACACTTTGCAACCAAAAGGAACATGATAATCTAAGTCTATTTTCTCACAAACCGTGCCCCTGCTGCACATGCCCATTGTCTAAAGGTGAACAGCTGCAAAGCTGCGAGGCAGCGTAGAGCAAACCTAGTGACTGATGACCACAGACTGCGCTGGTGACACCAACTGCCTCCCCTCCTCTTTGTCCTGCTTGTGAATGCACAGACCTTTGTCACCAGAGACTTTCTTGGTTGTCAAACGCAGGCGTCACTAATTATGTCAGAATTCCATTCTGACAAAAAGCCATAAATAACGTTAGTAACACGTGTTTATCCTTCTATTTCGCCCCAAGCCTCCGGCAGTGAAGTAGGTTTGTTAGGGCTGTTATGTGGCAAAATCGTGCTTAACGTACACATAAGAAACCAAAGTGAGCAGTCATTACTACCATGGAAGGTAAGTACTTTTAGAACCAAGATCTAGAGCTCAGTAAGTATGGAGATCAACTGTTTTACTAATGTGAACAAGTAACTGTTGTTTATCACTTTATACGCTATATTTACTGCTTTCAAACTCATTTACGAAATCTATTGACATTGATTTTATCTTTATAGTTTATAGATTTTTAACATGTCATATATTTACTCCTTTTTGATTTTGTGTACAAATTTAGGATTGCACAGCTATAATGCATGTTTTAAAAAGATAAAACCTTTTTTTTACTCTTGCAACTCTATGCAAATTTTTAGAATAAAATCTTTCTTAAAATCAATACATCAGAAATGTTTGGTTAGAAAGTTACCTGTGTGCTTTAGTGGGCAAAAAGATAGATTTGATTATTGGCTCATGTATTTACATTTCAGTCCATAATAAACTGGAAGATAGTTTTTATTATTTTATTGACTTTTTGGCCACAGCAGTTGCTGTTTTTGAAAGAGCTACTATAATTACCCGACAAGCCGAAATGGTTAGTTTCAGAGAATTCTCTGGATTCAAGTGTTGTGATCAGGGTGAGCACTTTTAAAGGAGAGAGTGGATGACTCTTCTATCTGTTCATCAGGATGCACCCATTTGAAGAAATTAAGCCACATCAAGTATTCAGTGGCATTTTTCTCTTCAGTTTTTATATGCAACTTCTGCACTAACATTTGTCAACCTGTTCTTTTGGCTCAAGTGTTTCCTTCTGTTGCACTTACGAGCTACACATAGCTGCCATTATAGCACACTGCTTGGCCTGAATTACTGTGCTTCAGGCAGGAAGGCATAGTTTGGAGATGTTCAAGATGGATTACCTTATCATGACTACAGTCTCACAATAATTAAGTTAATTAAGTTCTTGTTTTTTTCCATTATTGGTACAGCAGGCCTTGGCACAGATAATAAACAGTTTTATTTTAGTGACTGTCATGGCAGTGCCACCTGATCGTCTCCTGACACATCATTTTGGCTCCATGAACAGTGAAACTCTGAAACCTGTGGAGGATTCCACTTTTCATTCTCACAATGGGTTGTCAAAGTTTCCCTGAAACAGTTGATGGCAGCTTTTTAACAAGACGTCCTTAGAACCAGCAAATGTCCACTAATAATGGTTCCATTTTCGAGGTCCTGGTGTGTGTCTTGTGACCAGTCCTTTCAGTCAGCTCGCTTAGTTTGGTGAAACCCATCTAAAATTCTCTCTTCAGACCAGTGGGAAGAAACCAGCTCTTAACGGGACACGTTCCTGTCTTTCAGGTTCTCCGTATTCGCCAACATCTCCCTGTAAGACTTTGCAATGAGAATGTCCGATATTGTGGACACTGAAACGATGAAAGTTTCCGAGGCCACCGACACCGTGTCATCTGCTAAAGACAACGCCAGCAAGTCTGAGGTCTCTGACCACCAAAGCCAGAGCAGCAGAGACGAGCACGGCAGCAACAACAGGAAGGACATACAGGTAAACGAGCTGCAACCAGACTGAATGAGATTCATGTTTCCTTTAATCGTTTTTCCAGTAGCGCCTCTCTTAATGAATCAAACGACCTGTTAAAGAAAGTGTCTCTTAGCATCTTCCTGAACCTCAAGTAAGCTGAAGACACCCGACAGCCTCACCAAACATTTCAACTCTTTCCTCTGCGCTCAGTTTTATAAAAAATTCCGAGGCTGTCAATGTCAAACACCCACCGCCTCAGGGATCTCCTGTCACCTGCAACATTTAAGGTGATTTTCCGTGCTGCTTCAGCAAGAAACAAAATGTTCTTTTAAAAAGTGTAATCTGCATAATCTTGAATGACGATGTGCTAGACTCGACTCCGAGGTCAGTCGCAATAACATTTACATCCCGAATACTTTGCAGAGAATTATAGATCCCCTCTCTGATCTTTTATACTTTTAATAAAAGATGGTAAAGAAATTATATATATGAATTGGATCAAGGACAGCTTTTCAGATAAACTGCTAATTAATTAGGTGTATGTCACTGGAACATTGTGCTTTGGGACTGCGGGAAATTTGCACTTGCTAATTTGGTTTCCAAAGAGAAACTGCCGCCACTGATTTTTGCTCACGGAAATGCACGATAGATATGTAGAAGAGCGACACAAGATGAAATCCCGTCAAATGTTCAAGAAAAATTCAGGAAAGGAAAAGGATTGTCTCTTTTGGCTGCAGCCTAAAAATAGGATTCAGGCCAATCTGGCCTTGTGATTGGAGGCAGGGATGGCGAGGGAGTCAGGCAGGCAGATAATCGGAGCTCAAATCCTGGCTTATCTACCGACTTCCGAATCCATGTTACCCTGAGGAACAGAATGACACCAGCATGGTGGGGAGCAGCGGGAGAGCGTGGAGAAGACGCAGGTGGAACAGGGAGGGAGGGATGGGAGGAACGGTGGCTTCAAAAAAAAAAGAGAGATAGAGAGAATAGAGGGGAGGAAGGAAATGAAATGAAGATGAAGCGGTGGTGTATGATGATAAAGAAACGAGGAAAGATGAACAGAAAGAATGTTGATTCATCCTTAGTTCATTATTATCAACAGAAGAAAAAAAAATCACTCTTGTTGTTCAAATGAACCGTTTAGTAGAAGTAAAATCTGCCAAAACTACATTTAAGATCCCAGTTGTAGGCTCACCTTCCAGTTGATTCTCACAAATTCCTAAATAGTCCAAGTAATTTTCATGGAGATTTTCCAGCTCTTTAACAAGCTTTAACAAGCATTTATTTTTTCCCTTAGAAAACTCAACAGGGGGTAGATGTTTGAAGAAAAGCGGGACTTCACTGGTTGCCAGGCAGTGACATGGAGACTGTGGGCTTCCTGTTTGATTTTTTTTTTTTTTTTTTTTTTTTTTTTTTTTTTAATCCGAGGTTCGATTCATCAGGTTTCTTTTTTTTTTAATGTGACAAAACTAACTTGTGTCTCAAACTGGGGATCGGGCCACAGAAACGGCTCTTCCACTGACGTGTTGATATTTTGCTAGCAGCAAAATGTTTCGAGTTAAAACCCGTGTTTGTGTTTGGGGACGCTTTCATGAAGACCCTCCCTTCTCACCTTCAGTTGACTTCACACGTTTAGCTTCCTCAGCCAGCGTGCTTTTGTGATATTTCTTTCTAGTTCTTCTTATTATTAAAAAAAAAAAAAAAGCTTATCCTGGCATCATTATTTTGTAGTCACTTGAAAGCCACGATATGCTGTCGGCAAGGACTCCTCCATCCTTTCAGCTTGTAGTTTTCTGTAGCAGAGGTGAATCTGTTCCTGTCACTGTGTGTCACTGCGCTGCTAAAATACCTCAAATGCACACGGTGGGACAAATAGAAATGGGAATAAGGCACTGAAAGGAGACAGAGGTAAGTCAAACAAAGGAAAGGGACGTTGGGAGGTGGAACAGCATTCCGATAGAGGGTAAGAAGAGGAGGAAGGACCGGATGACTTTGCCGCCATCTGCCTCCAGCTCTCCTGCTCTGTCCTCTGCAGCAGGACAGGTGGCTGGTGGCCGCCCTACTTCTGCTGACTTCAGCCCTTTCCCTCTCCCCCTTTCCCATTCCTTTATCTCCTGCCGGCATTGTTCATTCCCCTCCGGCCCCACACCGCTCAATTAGCTGGTGTAGTGGTGCGCTCACATTCCCAGCTCTCTCCTCCCCCCGTCCCCGTCCCTCCACCACATCTATATTACCTGATATAGAAAGGCTGGGCAGGTCACAGGCATCGGAGACGGGCAAACGGCGGCCCATTTCAATTTTTTTTTTATAGGTGTTTTTTGGCCCTCAAGCTCAGTGATGAAGAGAGAGGGTTGTCCTTTTGAATTTTAGAGGACAGGTAGGAAGGACAGAGCTCTGCGTGCACGTGTGCTTGCATGTTGGGATTAGGAAGCAGAGCACTGGGCTCAGTTACAATTTAGACTGAAATGATTCCTGCCAGATCTCCCCCTCCCTGCCTTCCCCCCTCCTCTGCTCCTTTATGCTGCTGAGAGACCTTCTGTTTACACACACACAAACACACACACATACACAGCCACTGATGCATAAAGCCCAGAGACGCAGCAGTCTCACACACTGCTGGGTGGCCGGCCTCTCCCTGTTTTCTGCATTTCACCTTCACTGCGTGCTTCATCTGACAGCTAAATGGACCTGGGAACAACACACAAAACTGACCTGAATCTCTCACAGTCAAATATCTTCTTTTTTTTTTTTTATTTTTATTTCTTCCCCCCTACACTGTGTGTGCTTTAGGCTGTGTTTATGAGTGGAAGGCGCCCTGCAGCGCAACGTCCTCAGTAGCATATGCTCTACAGAAATGAATTAATGCTCCCATGAAATGGTGAATGTTCACTTGAGGATTTTATATTACAAAAGCAATTTTCTTTGTTCTTGTTGTTGTTGTTTTTAGTTAGTTTTTTTCCCTTGCAGTTCAGAAGCACCAAATCTCATTTTGTGCTCTGAATATTTTCAGTTCAGACGATTGAATTGATTTGTGTCACTCCGGCTTTTTTTTGCAGAGCATGTAATGTAGCCTAGTCATATGTAAATTCAAAATTCTCCACTTTTAAAAAGCAAAATCCCTTTTTCCTTTCAAAAATCTATGGTCTGCTTTTTTTTTTTTTTCCTTTTCATATTTTTTTTTTCTTTTGCACTTTTTCCTCCGCACCTCCCTCCAACCTATGGACAGCCTGTGAAGTACTCCAAGGTATGGTTCGCTCGACTTGCATGTTGTACACAGATGCTCCAACCTGTCTCGTGTGCTCTTGGATGACGCCGTTTTCTTGACTCGGAAGCCGTGCCCGTGTTTATCGTCGAGCAACACATCATTGTACGCGCTGCTGCAGATGTCTGGATTAAATTGTCTGCAACACGTTCAGATGTCAGTGTAGGAAGTGACAGTGGAGACTGTGTGATGTCTGAAAATGTAATTAGAATATTCCTTTGAGTTTGCTGCATTTTTTTTTTTGATCCATTTGAAAACTTTGAAGCAGCTACAATTGTGTTTGCAGTGATAAGCTCATTCGCTCAAGAAAAAAAAAGTGCTGACTGATTAGAGAATTATTGAGACTGTATGGTTTGCTTGCAAGTATGGATCATGCTCGCCGGCCGTTTTCACTGTTTTTTTACTTTGGCTTGTCAGTGTAATGCGTGATATTGATGCATTTGTGTGTGTGCATGGTTTCTAACTGTGCCCACCTACCTGCATCCCCCCTCCCACCCATAGTCCAATACCAGGCTAAAGCTCGTACGGAGCCTGGCAGTGTGTGAAGAATCCTTTCCTTGTCCTATTCCTGAGCCTTCAGCAGCACCTCAGGTAAAAAAATCTCCCTGAACAGCCCGAGTATATGTGCGTTTGAGATGTGTCCTTTGTGATTCTGTGCTGTTCTGAACATTTTTTTTTTTGGTAGGCAGCTCCACCAGAATATTTCCATCTGTACAGTAAAGGTTATCATCAGACAGGGAGCATTAATTCAGTCTTAAATAGTATTTAGATTTTTTTTTTTTTATTACTTACAATAAAGCTTCTTTTTGCTGCCTCTGTCCAAATGTGACTCGGTCTGCTAACGTTAATCAGTCATTATACAGTCATCGGGTTCATGGACTTGCAGAATATAAAGACAGAGAGTATGAATTTTATATGAATGTGCACTTTCTGTCAAGATGGCAACATTTATGCTCACCGGTTAGTTTTATCTTTTTTATCGTGTGTAGTCTGTGTTGCCATCATGTTCTCTAACCTGCATAAAGTTCCTGCCACTCTTAAAAATTTGTGTTGGTACTAAACTCTAACCTGGCCAGCTGTACCAATTAGTTTTGCGACAATGGGTCTGGTATGTCTCCCATCTACAGTCATTTCCACCAGTACAGCGCGTGCCAAGACAATACGCAGGCTTTACGAGAACCAAGAGCCGAATTGCCAATAACGCCTTGGATCAACAAGTCTTTACTGCAAAAATGACAAGTCGTTCACTTTTGTTGACGGTGGTCTGGTTGCTTCTCTGCTTACACGACGTGTTTTTGTCTCTGATTGGTTGCACACCTGCCCAACGGCATCCAGAGCCAGTTTCTTTTGTGTCCATTGGTTCTGCCACCTGGAAATTAAAGTCAAATCTAGAGGAACAAGACTCATTTTTTTGTGTCAAGGACGAAAATAATTCAGACACTCTAACTGCTTATGGGTTCCATTGTGGATAGTGCTGGGCGATATGGAAAAAATCATATATCACGATATGGACTATTTTATATCACGATAACGATATATATCACGATATACCATAATAAAGTATGTTTTCAGTTATTCTCTGAAAAGTTTGACAAAAATTTCATTGCTTACTTTTCAACTTTATTTTGAAAGGACATTTAGCTGAACTGTCACAAACATACATTTTAGTGCAGCAAAAACAGGTAGGTACAGAGGTACAGTAGCTTTTACATTTTTTTAAAGTGCACAACAGTTTCTGAGAGGAAAAACACGTTTTTGCACTGAACTTCAGCTATAAAAAATAAACACAAATTATTTTTCAACTTTCTGAAATCTGTAACCTTGTAGTGCAAAGTTGCAAAACAATATAAAGTGTCTAAAGTAAACATCAGGTTTGAAGAGAACTCATTAACCATGAATAAAAGTGCAAACATAAAAGGTTACTTTGTAGAAGTAGATATGATTCTATCAAATTTATCATTGCAGGTTATTTAATTACATATTTGCTGTAATAATTGATAAAATTAGGTTAGAAACGATAGAAGAGAAATGGCACGATACACACTTTTCTATTGTCCCCATGATATGTATCGTCATATTGCCCAGCACTAATTGTGGATGAAATATATACGTGTGTTTTGTTCTTTTTCTTGTTGTTTTTTGACATTTGTACAAATTTTGTTCTAAAATCAAATTGAATCAATCTAAAATGAATGTAGCTCAATTTGAAATAAATGTTTTTTGGTTGTTTAGCCTAGGACAGCCATTCCCAAACTTCAGAACACCAAGGCCCAATCTGAAATGTGAAAAATCTCAGGGCCCACCCGAACCTTTAATTGCAACTGTGATCAACATACAAGACTAAAAGTTACGTTCCAATATTAACGCAAGAGGTCAACAAATTAGGTGACACTTGTCATATTGAGTTAAGATGACAGTAGAATAACACTCACTTGGTTTGTTTTATTATTTCTTAATATTTTTAAATTGTTCAATAAATATTTTACAGTAATTTCAAACATATTTTTAAAAAATCGAGGATTTACATTTTTTTTTTTTTTTTTAATTACCTCTCGCGCCCACCTGCAGTACCAAAACGGCCCACACTTTGGGAATCACTGGCCTAGGAGAATATTACAGTAATTTAGGAACTTGTATTAACTGTTTGTAGCGGACAAACCAAGGGGGGAAACAAAAATGATAATTATGTTTAAAAGCATATTTTTGGTTATCCCAAGTCTCTACCAAATTAAAAGCTCAGTTGTAAAACAACCTTGTCCCCTTGTTTGGAGCTGCCTGGGTCTGTGAATACGTCAGTCAGTGTGCGGTTCAGATTTAAAATATTACAGTGACCCGGGTCGAGCGTAGAATATCCAGCTTTTCCATTGATGTTACCCACTTCTACAGCACAGCAAATGTCGCTTTGCGGGAACCCTGGTGGAGACAAAAAGTTAGACCAGTTTCAAAAGAGGAGGGTGAAGTCAAGTGTCTGAACTCACCCGCCAAACTGGCTGAAATGAAAAGAGGCGTAAAGGCATGGTCAAGGAAAGATGCTTTTGTATTGTATCCCTGTGATACTTTGGTTAATGCATGTGACAGACGTTTCATTAATAGCTCAGGAAAGTGTGTCAGGTAGTGTCCTTGATTACCTTCTTGTACCCTTTAAACAACCACTGTGCTTTTGTTTTGCTTGTAGTTTGAAAAGCAGCCGAGCTGCAATTCAGCTCTCTTTGTTCGATCGTAATACAATCAGAGAGAGAGAGTGGAGAAACACTCACCATAGCTCTGCTTTGATGATTGTATATCTGGGCCATTTTCTGAAACGTGTGATGTTATGTTGTAGTATTTTACGCTCCAATTGCTCTTCAGCAATAGTTTTCTTTTTAAAGACTGTAATAATCAGCTCGGCAATGCCATCAAAACCCAGTATGATGGAGGTCGTTGTGTCATGCCCAGTTCCAATTTGTTAAGCATCAGGCGCTTCTGCATCCTGTTGAAAGTCCTGACCTTAAAGCACTTCAACTCATTACAATTGAGCAGATAAACCTCTGATGCTTGATTAGCGGCCGTCGTCTGACAGCTATGATTAAATACCTGGCCGTGGCCGCAAGATGAAAACATTGCATCATCAAAACAGAGAGCGCAGAGCCCCAGCAGCCGGCCACTTCCTTGCTAAATCGACGCTTCTTGCACTCCCATGTCTCCGGGCGAAGCCCCCTTTCGATCAAACTTTCTCCATTACATGCCGCTCTGCACAACTCTTGGCATGCTTTCACACACAAGTAAGCACACACACAGGTGAGTCTGTTCCAGGCATTTCAGCCAGTCAGCACCAAGCTCCATAACCAGAGGGCAGTGTTATTCCCAAAACGGTCTCCCGTCGTCGGCACTCACACGACGTCCTGTATTACTCCCATCAATCATTGCGAGGAAATTACAATTTCCACACGTCAGCTACAGAGAGCTGTGGAGCGCTCTAATTGAATACTCCTGATATTTCCCCTGCTCCTTTTATTGGCCCCGGAGTCGAAACTCCTTCTGTAGCAAACTAACCTAGAGGGGAGGGGTAACACAATAAAAGAAGGGGGGTGGGGGGAGCACATTAGTGGAGTACACAGTCAGCTGCATACACAATGATTCTCAGTCAGCCCTTTATGATCATCAAATCTACACATGTCCTATTGTTCACCATTTCACATTTCTGTCTCCACTGTCAAATATTAGGGATTAACAAAGGGCCGCATGGATCTATAGGCCGTCTCTCTGAGAAACTACATCTGCCATCGCGTCGTGGGCTCGCCTGTCAATTCCGATCCACGGTCCGCAGTCAGGAGCTCTGAATGCTTGCCCTACCTTTTTTGTTTTAGACTGACAGCCTGTTCATTACGTATTCACAAGGCCATCATTTTCACGCTGTTTTTCCTTTATCTTGAGGTAAATGGATGTCAGGAAACAAATGAGGCAGCTCGCAACAGCTGCACATCAACCAGGCGGCTTCCATGCGATGCCGAGGGTGGCATTAAGTAGCAAACATCAGCGCTTCTCGCCTGAAGGAGAAAGGAAAAAAATCTTTTGCTTTGACGATCACACACACGAACTCGCTGTCACTCGCGCGGCGCAGTCCTCGACTCATTTTCGCTCACTCCCAGTCTCGCTAAGGCAATTAGTCAGTCACGTTTGTCATTTGCATATGACATTTTTTCACATACGTTCTGAGCGTCTTAAAATGAAGGAAAGTGCAGCATATCGTTATCCTTCTCCGCAGCTTTTACACAGATCAAACTCGTGACCTTTTTTGGGTTTAAGCTGCTCTCCCACTTCTAGGTCACTCTTTTTCATCTCTGATTCGCTCTCTTTCTCTGCGACACACACACACACACACTTTTACAGACTCTCTGATGTTAGCTTTCCAGACTTCTGTTTAATCCACTTACAGGGCAGTGGCAACCCCTCACCACTATTCTGCTTTCTTTTCAGCCTGAAAAGCAAAACAGACGCAGCTCTTAGTTCGGTGTGCACGTTTATTGGCATGTGCGTGTGTTGAGGAAGCTCAACTGATGCCATCTCAAATAGATTTTACCCAAAGATTCTCACTCTTCCCTGGCAGACTGCGACACGGTGGAGTTTCTGCAGTTGGAGGGGGGATTACAGCTAACCCCTCATTCTGTTGAGTTTCATGGAATGAAATGTGCTGTGTTGTTTAATTTTAGGCTTGGATTCATGTTTTATTCAGATGGTTTAATAAAAACAAGCTAATCTGGAAGATTAATTGCTATAGTGATTTGGAATTCATGGACGCAGGCGCATTATCAGTGGAAAGGAAACGGGTCTTAGTGATAAACCAGGAGAGTTTATTAAGTGTCTTGCTGTGGCCTCCATTGCACACACACATTGTCTAATTAACCCAGGACCTGAGGCAAGATTGTGGACTTGAATGTCTCATATTTAATGCCCCTTTTTATAAATTAGTCTTGTCTGTCGTACAGAAGTCAAGTAACAGTTCACCTTTCGCATTTGACACTCGTCAAATGTTGTTACTGAGCTTCTCAGTGGGGCTCGTTTTTGGTTAAATTAAAATTTTGTCAACACGCCCAATCCATGTTGCGACACGGACATCAGCAAGAATGATATCAAATGCATAAATCCTAAAAAACATCAAATTTTCAAAGAATTTTTTTATTTATTTATTTTTCCTCCGGAACAGGATGGATTTCTTCCCCCACCACGGTGAAAATGAAGAACGTGGAGCAAAGGACCAAGCCGAGAAAGAGAGCAGCTGTGACAAGGTGGACAAACCCGAGAAAGCACCGAGAAAAATGCTGTCAAGAGGTGAGAAATGATGAAATGTAACCGAAGCAAAGTGCAGTGTTAGAAGGCTTTGGTTTCAAGTTTTGGAGGAGGAAATGAGGAAAATTTGTGATTACTCTTGATCATATTTTTCTTATCTTATGTAATTTATTTCTCTTATGTCTTATCACCTTATGTATTTCAACAGCTTGATCCCTATGTTTGCTTATGGACAGCCCTGTAGAGTAGGGCTGTAGCGATACACTAATCTCGCGATACGATACACGATATTCGGCTCATGATACGATATATATCAATATTCATCTTACAATACATTTACATCATTTTCTGGAAGATTTTAAAGGGACAAAGTGATTTTGTGATCGCAGAATCGATAATCACTTTGCTCTACTGTAGAGTTAGAGTTCCTCTGCCAAGGTGAGAACTAATACAGTGGTAAACCTTTTACTGCTGCTTGTTTATCAGGAGAACTGCACAGGGAAAAAGTCCAAATTTCATGAAATGAGATGGGAGAGAAAAGCATGAGCAATGGGGGGAAAAAAAAAAACAAAATAATATTGCAATATCGGACCTGGTTTTGGTAGAGGACTGCACACTGCGAGTGCTAAACCTACATGAAGACGTGATGAGATGGATGTCGGAGAAATGGCTTTCCATCGCAGTCACAGGAGCTGAGATATTTCTGTTAGCACCGTAGCTTTCTCTACATCATGAGCACCTGAGGCCTCATTTATAAACATTGCTTACTTCCAGAAAGAAGCTTGAAATATGCATGTGCTTTCCCAATCCAAAATTGAAATTTATTTATGGAAACTAACTAAAAATATAGGTAGGTGTGTGGAAGGAGGGGGAGAGAGAGTCTGATGTCATTTAGATGATGGCATGTCAGTGATAACACTGAAAGCTAAGCACTGAAATAAAGCCGAATCCTTGGATGATGCTTATCACACAATCCATGTCATTGAGTCAAATTGAAGCCGTCTAATAATTATATCCTTTACCATGCAACAAGGGACATCCGGGCCCAAACATTTCTTTCCAGCTCCCAGTCCCCTCGTTTGTCCAAAAGCACTTCTCCATTTTAAATGATATCTCATTATGGGCTGATAATTGGCGTGATTCAGTTAATTGCCAAAAGCTCAAGGTGCGAAGCAATTACATGGATTCCCTCAGGCGTATAAAGGTGTCTGCTTTACTCTGAGGAGCAACACCACTGATGAAGTGGCCTCCAATTATAGAAACCAGACACCCACAGAGGGGAACAAGCTCTGGTGTCCCCTGACTCTCACTGCTATCATTCTGCTGCTGCAGATAAACGTGTTTCTTCTTTGTAAACTTCTTTACAAACTATTTGTGTCCCACTGCTCATATCCACTGGTAGAAGCTCCCAGACCCTTTCCTCATCTCCAATATTTGGACACTCTTTATATCCCAACACAGTTCAACCATTAGTGAAGTGTTGAGCATAAATGAAATCTGTAATGTTGTCATTTTTGCTGATTATTTAACAAAGATCTTTGTTTTGTTGCTTAGATTCCAGTCAAGACTACACAGACTCAACTGGTATAGACCTCCATGAATTCCTGGTCAACACATTGAAGAGCAATCCCAGGTGGGCTTCACATAAGCTTTTAAATGTGACCTGTGCAGTGAAATGTTGACCAGCTGGAGTTTAGTAGTTTTGTCTGATGGTTCAGTCACAGCTGCATTTACAGTGATCAGTTATTCTATTGAAATAAGCGATCGATCAGGGCAAAGTTATTCCAGGCAAAGTAGACAGGACGATCTCGGCACTTGTCTCACAGTTGTTGTTGATCTGTTCCTTGCTGAATTGACGAGAACATAACCTGGAATTTCTTTGAGATTCAGCACGTTGATATTCTTCCCCATTTTGTCCTCGCCCCCATGCTAAATCAGCACCTTCTGAATCAGTGGGAGTTTGCGTAGTCGTTACGTATCTCACAAAAGCCCCAATTTCAGTCGTAACAACCGGTTTCAACCAGTGTTGCCACCTAGAGGGATACCATTTTCACGGTGTTTCCTCTATGGTTGTAAGTACATTAAATTGACTCCTTGGGCTTTAGACAAGAGTGTTGAGTGCATAAATGTAAAGACACGAAGGGAGGCATGGGTAAAATTATATAATCATTTATTTATTTAAATTTTTTGGTGCTTAAAAACATGCACACCATGGCCTGAAATGTCCTTAACACAACACAATGAGAATAAAGTATGAAAATGTCATCAGAGGACAGTGCATGAACAGAAACACACCACTGCACTCTTTGACTGGGTCATCTGATATGACCAGGAGGGATTACATTGGCATGAGTTGTGATATTTGTTGTTCACAGACCCAGTTTATTCAGATTCGGTGGTAAAAGTCTTGTGCCAAGATCACTAACTGGAAGATAAACTTTATTGCACTACCTGCTTGCAATCCTCAAATCAAATAATCAAATGTTCTCCTTTTTTTTTTTTTCCTCCTCCAGGGATCGAATCATGCTGCTCAAGTTAGAACAAGACATCTTGGATTTTATCAGCAATAATGAGTAAGACATTCATTAAGATACTATTTAGCATTTAAATACCGCGTTTCACTGACTTAAACACATTTGATCAGAGATGGAAGACTTGGTTCATTCATAAGTTCTACATATGCTCAAATATTCTTACATAGTTTTTTGTCAAGAAAATATGAGCTTCCCAGTTGAGGTGAATTTAATGGAATGCAGTTAAGATAAACCATCTGTTCATCTGCTGTCTCTGTTGTCAGAAGGAGTCTTTGAGATTACCATTCACTGCAGTCATTTAACTCCTGCTGCAGTCCGTCAGACTGAAAACGTAGCTTCACTCATAGCAGGAATCATGCCAACAGTTAAACTGTTATCCATGCTTTCTGTACTGTCCTGTGTCTCCCTGTAGAAGCCAAAAGAGAAAGTTCCCCCCCATGACATCCTACCATAGGATGCTGCTGCACCGAGTGGCAGCCTACTTTCGGCATGGACCACAATGTGGACCCCAGTGGGAAGTCAGTGGTGATCAATAAAACCACCAACACTAGAATGTACGTCTGATTTTTTTTTTTTTTTTTTTTTTTTTTCCAGATATATGATTGAATGATTGCCATGACTCCCTGCTGTTCAATATGTATACAGAGCTTTTCCTTATTAATTTGATGGGAATTTTCTGCAGGAGTAAGCTTATTTCAATCAGTTGACAGAGAAATTTGTTTATAAAACTGCATTTTGGTTAACATTGATTCTGTCTGCATTAAATTAAGCGACCACTAAAAGTCTTGTGATTTTTTTTTTTTTTTTTTTCCCCCTCCCACCAACAGACCTGATCAGAAATTCTCAGAGCACATCAAGGATGACAGGGCGGACGATTTTCAGAAACGTTACATTCTCAAACGTGACAACTCCAGCTTTGATCGTGAGGACAGCACGGTAGGTTCCTTTTCTGCCCCCCCCCCAAAAAAAACGAAAAAAAACATATATATATATATATATATATATATATATATATATATATATATATATATTATATATATATATATATATATATATATATATATATGTATATATATAGTTGGCTGTTGTTTTTTGTTTTTTTTTCTTTCACCAATCTGTCGCTTTCATTTCTGACGTGTTTGTAAGAGTGGGACAATCTGGCGTCCCTGACATAGCTGCTGAACAAGTGTGTGTGTGTGTGGTGTCCTTGCCAGATTCGAATGCGTTTGAAAGCTGACAAGAGGAGCAAATCGATGGAGGAGAGGGAGGAGGAGTACCAACGAGCCAGAGAAAGGATTTTTGCACATGATGTGAGAGCTGTTTGTGTAGGCGTAGTGGGGAGAGGAGGAGCGGGGGGGGCAGCGTTTCACAAATCTTTGTGTCATGTCTATTCATGTGCAAATTCTGTAGATTTCTTGCTTCCAATTAGTAATGTTGGCTTTATGAATCTATAGACAGGGATGCTCTGATGGAGAGCCCCATCAATGTGGGGAATTTAGATTTGTAGCAAAGTTATTTCACTAATTTACTAAAATAGTAGGTTTATTTGTTGTTGTTGTTGTTGTTGGTTTTTTTTTTAATAACATTGAGGATTCTTATAAGATGTTTGTTAGCGGTCTTGAGTCCTATAATAAGCTGGAGTTTCTCCTTTCACCCACAGGGAGATCACTTCATCCTGGACAGAAGGTGAGAAGTAGCATTGCATCGATCACATGGTCGCTAATCTTTCAGTCATCTCTTTGTTTCAAAAATCTTTATAGTGCTATTATTTATGGTGGATGAATTGTTAGCTCGTTGACCAAAGTAAAGCTGATTTCATCTTGTAATCTGTTACTAAAGCTCCCCAGAAAGTATTTACTTCAAATGAATCTAATTTGTATGGCTTTTCTGTCATTAGAGTCAGATCTGCCATGTTCGAAATCGTAGATGTCTCACTTTCCGTGTGCCTGTTCTCTAATCTCTCCCTTCCTTTCAGTGCACAGGATGAAAACGCATGCATGAGCACCCAACAGAGGCGGCAAATGTTCAGGTGGGCCCACACCCGTCGCATTTTATTTAGCTGCTTTGGGAGCCTGAACCATAGAGAAAACCATTTGAATTGCAGTCTCTCCAAATTGGCTCAGCCAGGAGCAGGAGTGCTTATCAGAGGATGTGTTATTGCTGCTCCAGAAAGCCACTGTTAAATAGGATTTTCTGCTGAGGTTTACTCGTGGGATGCTCATTTCAGACCCAAGTTAGCCAATTAAACCATGGAATAGCCCCCCCCTTCACCAAAAAGAGACAAATTTAGTATTATTGATTGACTTTCCAACTACTCAAATAACTGAAGATCCATTTAGCCTTTTAAAGTCAAAATATGCAAATATTCCAGCTTGAATCAATATTCTCTTGGCACGCAGGTTCCGGGCCGGCCAATCCGGCGCCAGCCGACAGAGCAGCTCGGAGACAGAAACGCTGCCGCGACACGGCGAGCCCCGGCCGTGGAGCAGCACCGACAGCTCGGACAGCTCCAACCGGCTCGCCCCGCGGCCCGCCATCACCAAGGCCAGCAGCTTCAGCGGCATCTCCCCGGGCCTCATCCGAGGGGACAGCACGGGCAGCAGCAAGAGCACCGGGAGACTCTCCAAGACAGGCAAGGGAGACGGAATTAAAACAAGCTGCGTGGGTGATGCAGACACTTTCCTCAGAGTGTTCTCATATGGAACAGGACCATGCAGAAAATACCAAACACTTAAAATATTTAAAAAAAAAGACTACATCTACTTCCTCTTCATAGCATGGTTAAATGAAATTTTGATAAAAGTATGTCCAAACATCTCATTAGCAAATAAGCAGCTAATTTATTATTCAGTTATTATTCAGTCAAAGTGCAAGAAGGAAAAACTCTGAAGTTACATCGTAAATAAGTGTCAGAAATAAGAACTGAACAAACTGAGCTTTTAAAAAAGTCCTGTGGCATCTGAGTCAGATTAATCTCAGAGCAAATGTCTGTTATTTTGCAGCTGGTTATTTTTGTGTGTGCGTGTGTGTGTGTATTTGGGAGCTGGACAACTGTCAAAACTAATTGACATACACCAACCTGGTAATGGAAGAAGCTCTAAAAAAGTGTTGTAGCAGCAGAAGAATAAAAGCTAACAGTGAGGAGTTAGTGAATAATGCATAAGTTTGAGCAGAGAGAAGTGCCACGTACATCACTACGATGAAGTTAGGGCCACTCCTCCACTGCAAATGCTTACTCTACAAAACATTTGTGACTCGATTGACTTATATTAAATGTGCTGCATTTAGGTCTTCTTTGTCGTTGTGGAATGCAAGGTCTCTCTACCATTTCTGTTGAATATTTCTTTTTCCTTTTGGCAATAGCCTATTATATCCAGGAATGTTGCAGAAATGGCAAGCTTTCTTAAAAGTTGCCTAGAAGCAAGCTGGCCACTGGTTCTCATGTAATATTTCAAGTGTAGAAGTAAAGGGGACTTCCTCCACATCAATTTTCTTCTGCTTTTGCGACTCTCGTCAGCCGCCAGACAAGCTTCCTCTGCCTGAAAATAGGAGCTTGTTTATTCCTTCCTTTCTTTGGAAATGGAAGTCTTGTCATTGAGCTTTTTTGGTGTAATTATTACGAGACGGCCCCGGCCTTCAGTTGTCAGTAATCCATTTGTCTGAAAACAGTGGTGGAACGTAACAAAACAGACTCAGGTGTTTAACTTCAGTCTTCCGTTTCTCACTCATAAAGCCCCTTCGGAAATATTTCAAACACATACAAATACTTAGTGTAATATCTCCTTATTATTTCATCTTCTTCTTTACCTTACTTAAAAATACAAGATTTGAATATTTCAGTAATGATGCAGAGTACATCAGATTGTCTACTTCTTCCTGAGAAAGTCGGGATGTAGGTGATATTCTTCATGATACTGGTATATAAGGTTGTATTTTTCGTTTCTGTCCCTCCTCAGGTTCAGAATCATGCAGTAGCGTCGGCTCCTCGTCCAGCTCGCTATCGCGCCCTCAGCTTCCTCTTCCACTTTCAGCCTCCTCTCGCTCCAACATCCACGGCGCGCCCTTAATCCACCCCGCCTCAGACGCCAGAGGGCCCGGACACCCCGAGATGACCAAGAGCGTTCCTCCACAGCCGCCAGCTTCAGCTACCGATGCGACAAACTATTATGTGTTGCCGCTAGAAGCCTCAGGGATTCCACCTGGCAGCGTTCTGATCAATCCACACACAGGTGGGTGCTGCCACACCCCTATGTCACCTCCACTGGCTGCGGAATATAACATGGTGATGCTGGTGTCAATGTTCTGCATATATTGCATATAGGCATAAATTACTACCTTTTGAATTTCTGTTTTCGCTCATGAAAATTCATGACTTGGGGACAGAATTACGCTCTGGCCTGGGGCTGCACTCGGTTTCTGTCATATTATAGTTAGGCTAAAGCAGGCTGATCAAGATTCAGTGAGCAGATGGGAGATATCTGTAAATATGCATCATGAGCCCAGCACACAGTTGTGCACTTTTGGGCTTGCAAACTGATCATCAAAAGCTGCCAAGGTGGTTAGTTCATGTTGACTCTCCTCACATGGACTAGAGCAATTGTCAGGATAAGCATCATTCACGTGTTTTTTATATATATATATATACGAAGCTACATTATTAGCATATGAATGATTAAGATCACAGCACTTTTTTTTTTTTAAATCCCTTTGTGAATTGAATTGACAGGAAAGCCTTTCATCCATCCCGACGGCAGCACAGTAGTTTATAACCCGAGCAGCATCGGACCGGCTGTTGGCAGGATCCAACAGCAGGGGAAAACCCCACCACAGCCAATCCCTGCTGCGTCACAGCAACAGCCATCCAGTCACCTTCACTCCCAGGTCAGTACATGGCATTTCTTTTCATTTTTTTTCGTCTTTCAACTGAAGTCTAACTTTAACCGCCATTAAAACTGAATTCATGCATCAACTACAGTACTTGTCCTAACCTTTTCTTGAACAGTTTTGTAATGGGAGCTGTTAAGATTGACTGTCAACACTAAACCCCTCTCATGAACAGTGATTGTCTAATCTTTATCTCGGATTAGGCTGCATTTTCTTTTCTCATTTTCTGCCTTTGTAAAAACTAAACCTCAAGAGCAAAGGGGAAAGAATTGGAAAAAGCAATGATTTTCTCCTGTAGTTGAAGGAATAGATGTGTGTAGAAATAACAAGAGCATTGTCATTGACAAAGGATTGTATTGAAAAAGCTCAATATGCAGCGTTTCCCTGCTGAGTGGAGCTGAAAATAAAGAGGGAGGGGCTTAGTGAACAGCCAATGAAAGCTCCCATTTAGCTCCTGTCCTTTGTCCAGTCTCATCTCCTGTCCCTCTGTCCATCTCTTCTTCCTTTTCCTTCCTTCTCAGCCGATCTGCCCTCCTCTCCAGCCGTCCTCTGAGCCTGTCCACAACCAAACGGTTTCCTATCCTCTTCCTCCTCCTCCTCTCCCTCCTTCTCAGTTCCTGCCCGTCTGTCCTAACCAACAATACGCAGTGGTACAGAACTTCTTTCTTCCACTTTAAGTATTCAACCCTCTTTCTCCATCTCCTGTCAGACCTGGATCATATGGAGTTTATTCTTAGTACCTTTTCTTAGTTAGATGAACAAATTTGCACACAAATTCCTAGAATAGACAGCTCTACTTTGACCCAGGTCTTGATACTTTATCTATGTACTTTATAACTGAGCCCTATAATAAGTGTATTTGTTAATGAACCATATGTGGATGTCACATTCTTTGCTACTGGAGGAATGATTTGTTCTTGTCAATGGCGCTGTAACATCAAGCATACCATCAACTCACCTTTGAAAGCTTGAAAATAGACCTCATATTCCCCCAATAACTGTTCTGGTTTTTTGGGTGGAAAAGGTGTATCCAAATCCATCAGGAGCCCTTACCCACATATGTAGATCATGCATTCGCTTAACCTCATTTTTGACCTGGTTTTAGTGAAAGACATGCCTCTGTGACTAATTATGCTTGTGGAAAGTTCCATTAATATTTAATTCATCACCAGATGTTAGCACTGAATAATCTATGACTAAAAACACAACTTTTCCAGCAACATGTCAAAAATGACCTGGACTGGTGAGCACGAGTGATACAGATGAATAATTTACTTTCAGCCAGGCAGATATGGGCTCTCTAGTCGAAGTGACATCTTTTGATTTCGTACTTAGTTTCGAAAATTGTCTCTGGTGGTTTACTTGAGCGATCAAAATTGAGCAGATCTTAGAGATTTGAATGATGTGACCCAGGCTCTGATCGTTGATGTCCTTGTGCTAGATGCTTGTCTGTCTGGTGTCGTGTTGCATTATATTTAAGAGTCCAATACGATTGTCTCTGCAGCCTGAAGCCCTCAACGCCCAGTTCAGTCACATGACTCTGGCGCAGCAGCCACCCAATGACAGCGGAGCTCCAGATGGCCGCCACTATACCTCTGTATACAACCACCACCCCTCCCCTGTGGTCCTGCAGGGGGCTCCCCCGCAGCAGGTCGCTAGCTATGTGCTAGCAGGACCATCAGGAGGACCCCAAGGGGTGCTGCAGGGTCAGCATGTCCCGCTCCCGACACCAGGCCCGAGCCACACATACGCCAACTCCAACACAGGCGCCGCTGCTTTCCCTGGACCCACACTGAACCAGCCACTGCTCCAGCAACATACATACATCCAGCAGCCTGTCCAGCAGGTAGGCTCATCAATGTTGCATGTAAGAATCACGCTCGCAGACTAGGGATGTAACGATATGGAAAATTTGATATCTCGATTATAGTGACCAAATTATCACGGTTTACGATATTATCGCGATATTCTTAATTGCTGTACAAATGTCTAAAATAAACATACATTTTAATAATTTCACAAAATCTTGTGATTTTCTTGTCATATTGAAATATCAGAAGCCAAATCTTATCAAAATGACACTTTCACATTAAACGGAGGAACAACTGGCACAGAAAGAGGTTTTATTTTAAATGAACAAAATAAGTAACAGGAACAAAGCTGATTTGTCTGGTGTAAACTTAAATAAACACTTGAACAACCAAAGTAGGTCAGAATATGCAAACAATTATCAGGAACAAAAATTATAGTGCAAGTTCAAATGAAATAAACTTTTGACTTTAAGCTGAACTTTAAATAAGTATAAATGTGCAAATAAAGAAACAGTTGTATAGGAGCCAAATATGTTGTTCTGAATTGTAGTTCACTCTGTGTGTCTGTGGGTGTCGCTGTGTTGTTACCTGAGGGTCAGGTATAAAGGTAGCTGCCTGTTATTGGTTAGGTGTTTGACCCGGAAGGGCAAAAGGTTTTCACCGCTGTGGCGCTAACTGCCGGCGTTATGGTTTTAGAAGTTAATGGAATAAATTGATATTTTAACTGCATCAGGACATCGTTCTGGTCCTTTTTCGATCGACACGCAACAGCATCGTTTACGAAATTTGAGTTAGCGAAGCGCGTCGACCAGGTTATTCTTTGTGAAACATCTCAGTAGCTTGAAGCATTAGGCTTAGCTCCTTCAAGTTGCTTGTACAAATTACAATAAAACGTAAACAAGTGCTCTGCAGACAGGATCATTGTCCTCCACCAGTTGTCCCTCTGCATTCTTTAAAAAAAAAAAAAAAAACAAAATATGCCCAGACCTCGGATTTCGTCCTTTTAGTGGGTTGATAAATGTCCTGCGTGCTATCACCACTTTCCGCCATGCTAACGTTACGATGCCGATGTTACAAGCTACATATTCACACGAGACCCAGTCGTGAGTCGCTCGCAGACTTGAATGAGGCTGATATCACATATCCTGGTAATCGACCGCGATAATGAGATTAAGTCAAACTTAAACGGTAATTGCGTAAATTTTTACCGCGCTTTTCCGTAATACCGAGAACTGTTACATCCCTATCGCAGATTAGGTGGAAACGAGTCACGGCTGCAGATTTGCGACTAATCTCTCTTTTGTTCGTCACGCTGTGGAGTAAAATCAAATGATATCATGTTTGTGTCGTCTCTCCCAGATGTCCGCATGTTACTGTTCTTCATCCCACCATCCACACTGCTCCAACCAGCAGCAGCACTACCGACCGCCTGTCAACCCACTGCCATATAACTGCCCGCAGAGCCAAAACCTGCCCCAGCAACAAGGTACGAACGCACTGCTTTTAAAGAGATTTTTGGTTCTTTGGTTGTTTTTTGTTGTGTGTGATAAAAATAAAAGGATTATCTTTTTCTTCCCAGCAGTTAGAACATTTTTCTGCTCATAAACTGAGTTTTTAACACTCTAAACACAGTCCCAACAGCTACATGGGATTTTATTTGGTGTCTTTGATTGGTATGACACACAGTTTAAAGTCGCACAGTTGGATACCAGACAGCAGCAGGTTCCTCTTCTCTCCCCCAGTTTTCTGCCCTAAACCAAAGTGACAAATTATTCAAGTCGAGCTTTGAAACGGTTTCAGAGATCTAAAGACAAATCAAAGGAGGTTTTTAATGAGTAAGATGCGCCGTCTTCCTTGCTTCATGATGCTAAGAGACGAGCTCAGCCTTGCTGCTCGGTCGTGACTCATAGAAGACCGTCACTTTCCACTTTGAGCTCTTGGAAAACATTTGGTTACTGGTATCGTCTTTGTTTCTTTGCCAGCTGCTGTCCGACGTCTCTCACAAAGGACAAAGATTCCTCCCCATCTTCCTTTAGCATTTGTTTGTTTTTACGGGTTCAGATGCCTCCCCTGGAGTTTTCTACCCGATTATTCTGTTTCGGGGCTTCTTACATTTTCCTCCATCACCGCGGGAGCTGAGATTGTTAGCTACCGAGCGCCGACTCAAACTCTGTTGCTTAACTGGATGGAATGTTGCCAGTTGTGACTTGTAGCGGAGCACGAACACACACTGCTGCACATATGTCTCTGTAAGTGGCTGCGGCACTATTCTGTCATCTGAAGGCTGCAAATGCGGCTTCCCCGCTGGGGAATGGGGGAATACGCAGCGGACAAATGAAGCTGACCTACAAAGGCACAGAACAGCAATTATTTCTAACGGAAACTGCAGAAAAGAGAAAAAAAAAAAGACTGCAGTTTTGTTTCCTCTGTTCTTGCATTAACTAAAGAAACATGGATTTACAACCCTCTAAAGGTGAAGATGGTTCATGATAAATAAGTTATCAGTGGAAATTCTCCAGTTGCATTGTCGGAGCCCACAGAGGAACCTGTGTCAAGGTTTCCACTCAGTTGCATCAGTCGCCTCCTCCACAGGACTGTGGTTTCAATCACAGCCTTTCTGAGAAGCATCATGTTATACGTTTGTCTTTTTAGCTTCACTGTAAGACAACAGCTGTTTCCAAAAGCACATCAAAACTAAGCTATTGCCAGACAAACTTTATATTTCTTTGAGCGAATCAAGTTATCATGTAGTCCTCATTTTAAACCAGATCCATTTTGGTTGAGTATTTGCCACCTCTGATTGGAAAAGAAAAGTCTCTTCTGCAGAGAAATATCCCTCAAGCAAAGTGACATGGAAAAATGCTCCAGAGCCTTTGATATATCTACAGTTCTTGTATTATACATGCAAATCAGAAACATTACAGTGGAAGCTAATATGTTTCAAGCTTTTGTTCTACATATATCTGATTTAATTTTTTTCGCACCGTGAAAGAAGCGTATGGAGCCTGAGAGGCGGGATGCGGGGCCGGGACGCTGTCTGAGAGGCCTCTATGAATCTCACAGTGAACCGGTCTCTTTTTCAGCCCCTTACTTCTCACCTACGGGGGGGGGGGACCATAGCAACGTTGTCTCGGCTCTACGCAATCAGCACAATCGAGCAGTGAAGGACAATCACCGTGACAAGGAACCGGCTGTAAAATTGGTCTCTGATGGATGGCGGAGTTGATGGCACCGGGGTGGTCCGTCATACTTACCGAGGCAGTTGGTCATCATTTGGGTCTGATGGATGTAAAGAAGTCAAACCTTCTCTCACCCGCTGCCTGCTGAAATGGAATAATACAGAGTGCATTCGATACGACGGTCATTTCATGGTTGGTTTGGGAGTGGAGGTGGGAGGCGAAGGTGGATAAAAATAGTTCTGCCTGCCTGGTTCCTTGTGGAGCTCTTTCATTGTCTGGTTGTACTTTTCTCCCTGAGCGGCAGACTGCGGAGACACCTTCACAAAAGGACGTCCTCTCCTTTTGTCATTTGGAATTGCTGCGTGTGTGTGTGTCTCTGTGTGTCTGTCACCAGGGAAAGTATTTTTCAAATGTCTCTTTTTGTCACCTTGACATTTAAGTGTCTGAGTTACCCACCAGCCTCCAGTTAGGAATAGGCACCACCATTTTAGGTAATTTGGAAAATATGTGCGACTTTTGTGTCTTGGCCTACTCTAAATGGGTTTTTAATAAGTACTATTGAAATGAGATGTCTCGTGGAAGCGAGGCTTCTTTTTTTTTTCTTTCTTTCTTTCTTCCTTTCTTCTTTTTGCTTTTTTTTTTTTGAAGATTCGCTTGACTGCTCAGATTGCAGGTTCAGGCCACCACTGGCTAAATTAAATATACTGAATTATCTCGGCTCTTAGCAGCTCAACTTTCCAAGCTGAGCCCCAGCTCTCCTGTGTTTTCTCTGTGTGATGTATCCTCACGATTCTGTGTCATGCTTTAATGAAGAAAAATCCTTTTTAAAATCAACAAACAATGAACAGCTTTGAGTGCTTTTTTTTATTTTTCCATCATAACCTTATTTTATTGTTTTTTCTCCCTTTGCAGCACAAGAGTTGAAAGTGTTTTGGGGTCATGTTTCTATCTGGATTCGCTTTTCGTTCAGTCACAGTGTCTTTCTCATTTCGCCTCAGTGCACCAAGCCGTGATGCCAAACCCTGCGTCCAGCTACCAGACTGTAGTGGGCATGCAGCCAGCACCCAGCCTCGCCCTCTCTGGCAACCAGCAAAGCAATATGGCCAACCAGATGCAAGGCATGATGGTCCAGTACCCTCCAATGCAGTCTTATCAGGTACTTTGATGATGGGACGCTTCTGTGAGCTTCTCCCCACGAGCGTCGGATTAATATTAGCAGTGCCAAAATGAAAAAAGGGCCTTTCAGTTCTAGTTATGAATGAAGTGCGCCATGTGCTCGAGACCGTTGTTCTCATAGGACGCTGCTGCTGGCTTTTTATTCATGCAGCGGTGCAGGAATAAAAAGTGTATTCTCTACAGTAATTAAATATAGCAGTGTCAACTTATGACATGTGAAAAATGCAAAAATTCATATAATCTCAAAATGTCCGATGTGTGTGTTGTTTCTGCAGCAGGTTTCTGTTCCGCAGCAGACGTACCAGCAGCCAGTGTTTGTGTCCTGCCAGCCAGGACAGGGGGCGGTGGCTGTCGCTGGCATGCAGCCCTGCTACAGCCTGCTCCCCCCTAACCAGCACACAACCATGAGGTACAGCTCCACCCTCCCTGTTCACATGTTCTTGCATTACAATTTATTTCATCTATTCAGTGATCTTTTTTTTTTTTTTTTTTTTTTTTTTTCTTGCTTGAATTGTAGATATTTGCATTTCAAGCCACTCTGGGGAAATTGCTCTATTGAGATTAGAGGTGGAGGAGAGGAGGCGGTTGGGCAGAAGTCTCGGGGGGCGGGTTGATGCCGAAAACGCAACTGAATAATGGCCTCCGGTCTGACAGAGCAGAAACCGTTTGTATCTGCGCAGAAATTCAATTCTGACCTTTAATTTATGAGTCGTGTCCAATATGTGTGTAAAAAGTGAGACTATTATCCAGGCGGTTTCCTCCATAATGATGACAATTATAGCCCAGCCCATGCTGGATTTATGAGGCTCACTAGAAGTCTGTTGTTGAAGTTCTTACTTGGGCTGCATTCACTTTAACTTTGACGGTGGGAAATCTAGTGAAGTTTGGGGGTTGCTGATATTTTGTAAAACCAAAGATTTTTTTTTTTTAATTTATAATCTAATTAACTCTCAGCACAGCACATACAGACTCATCAGTGCTCATCTGTTGAATTCAAAAACAATCAAACTGAAAGTGAGGCAATAATACTTGAATATTGGAGCTAATTTTTTGAAGTAAAATGTCTTGTTTTATGTCGGGATTATTATTCGCATTGATATAACAATTAAGAATTGTAGGGGGGGGCAGCTAATTCCGTTTCATGATGCAGCATTTTGTGCCAGAATGAGTTTTAGTGAGGCCGCCACTGATAAACTCAATCTCATTTGTGTTCATCCTGTTCTAATGATGTTTTCCGATAGCTAATGTAGCTTCTATTAGGCATCGATGAAATAATTAGCTGAGCTAAAGATGTAAAAATCCGATTTGCCAGTACTCAATGTATTTTCTCGCTAACTAAAGTGCCTCTTATTCATAGAGAAAATGGGTCCAATGCGTAAATCCCTCAGTGAGCCTCGGAGCTAAGGTCAACTTTGTTCATTGATGGTGGTGGAGGGGGGGTGAAGTTATTACTCCGATGCTTCTGGAGAACTGGGTCCGCATGATAAACGTGAACTCTAAAGGCCTCCTCAAAGAGCTTCAGCCATTTCCTGTCATTACTCCGCTGGCGCTCATTATAGCTGATTGATAGAACGAGTTCACAGAAAGAAAAACGCATAATTAGTTTCTACCTGCTCAGACCCAATCAGTCCGGATGCTGGTGAGAGGAGCGCTATCGGGACTGTTGTGCGTGCTCATGACAAACACCTCAACGCAGCGTTCACCTGCAGAAGAACAATGCAAAGATTCCCACCTGAGAGGAGAGGTCACTTTCTCATCGTCCCAGCTGGAAAATGAGAGCGCTTCAGTCGCGTAGCCGGCGCAGAGATGATTTATGCAGCAGCATTCGAACGGCTCAGTGTTTTCCCACAAGGGCCAGCAGTCCACCTGCAGCCTGCTTTTTCACCAGCTGGAAATCAGTCCCTGCAGGCAGGTTGCTTACAGAGCAGAGCGTCTTCTTTCCAGATGGACTTAACGTTGAATTTCAGAATTAATACCCAGCTGCAGCTCTACGTTCTCGCAGCTCCTGGAGGGGGTACCTTATGTCTGTGTCATTTTTTTTCACCTTTTCTTCAATAAGAAGTGTCGCTTTGCAGTCAAACATCTGAAATTTAGTTGAAATCCAGTGAAACTAAAGTGTTACTCGTTGTGTGTCTTCAAAGTTCAACAGTAAGTTTCCTGCCCGCCCCGATGATGGAGCCGCTCCAGTTTCCTCAGACTTCACCCTCCTGCGTCTCCCAGCAACACCCCGGCCAGCAGTACACAGGTACACTCCCCCCCGAAGCAGCCCCGCCAGCCCACCAGTCATAGCCTTCAAACTCACGCCGGTCTGCAGACGAATCAGGCAGTGAAGTGAGAATTTTCTTTTCCTGACATTAGGTGCCCTTGAGATCCCCCATCACTGCCAACGCTCTTGACATTCTTTATTTTTCCCATCTGTCAGTGTCAATAACTGAAGGGTGCCTTCCTCCCTAACCACATAACTTCTCTGGGTTTACTTTTCCGATCTGCATGAGCTCGTCCTCAGATTGATACTTCTTAATTAAAAATGTGGTCAATGAGGCAGGCTGGTGATGGTGGTTCCTGGAGGCTGACTAAGATGGACCTCTACCTCATTATTCCAGTAACTCTATTTATAGATATAATCACACACTTTATCTAATATTATAGGCTAAGAATATATCTTGCATCCAAGTTGCCCATCTTTTAGATTATTTATTCACTATTAACTATCCAAAATAATGAGATGTACTGCTGCAGCATACCACTTTGATTACACATCAGATTAGCGACCGCTTATGTGCACATGCTCGCTGGATCGCTTCTGTTGCTGCAGATCTGACAAATTTTGGCAACAGTAATTGGCCTGAGTTTTATTTTTACTTTTTCCTAACGGAACCATGTAACCAAAACGCATCTCAGCGAAGGTCATTTCATACTTTTTGGAATTTGCAACTTTTTTTGCTAGCCATTCTATGTAGCAATACCACTTCTGACCACGTGGGGGCAGCACATCCCACAGTTCACATCTCTATTGAACTGTATGTACTGCAGCAGAATTTAACTTTTTTGTTGTTGTTGTTTTTTCTTTTTGGTCAAGGCTGGGCAGTTGATTAAAAAGCAAAAAATTAACCTCATCTTAAAAATTGCATCTTTTCTCGAATTTTTTTTGTGTTTTTGCCGTTAAGGCTCGGACGCGCCAGCCTCCCTACTAATTACCTTTATTATTCATGTCTTATTATGAGAGTGCAGTGGAGGGAGGCATCATTCTCAGCCCGTCAGTAATGAGGGCAGACGAAGGTCTCGCCACGTCCTCACCTGCAGCGTGACCCCGCGTAAACATTTTTAATTGGCTAAACGAGGGTTGAAAATAATCTGCAGATTAAGTCCAGATGTCCTTGTTACTGTTGTAAATGATTATTTTATAAATCAACAGAGGTGTCAGCTGAGCAAAGTTTACCCAATGACTTCCACTTTGTTTAAGCTGAAAGTAAACCGATATTAACTGAATGGAAATATCTTCTATGAGCCACATTCATGAGTAATTAAGTAATTGGATCTCCTGGGTTGTTGTCGAGGATTCTGCAGGAAAACATATTATTGTTACCAATGTGGCCTCTTGCTCAGTAGCTAACTGTTTGGTAGCACTGTTTTCACTGATGAGGTGTGTAGTCGAACAAGTGCAGAAGAGAAGCTTCAGGGCCAAACACATTTACTGCAGTACATGAGTAATGAGCCGATGTAATGATTTAAATAAATAAGTGCCCCGCGTTCGGTACCGAGACAATCTTCCCTCTTGTCAACAACAGCGTCACGCGAAGCAATTTGTGTGCGCGCAGGGTTCTTACCCCCGGCACCCAGCAGCGGCATGGTGATGCTTCAAATGACGGCGACCCCCTGCCAGCAGCCCCGGGCCCCCTCCCCCTGCCAGAGGAAACCACCCAGCCACAAACAGTCGGGCCCTGAGCACCAGCGCGGTCGCAGGCCCGCCGAGCTCCCCGCGCCTCCAGACAACACCCAGGTACAAACACTGCCATCACCTGTTATCTGACAGGTGACAGGAGCATATTTATCACCTTTAAAAACCTTTTTTAATGATTGTTTGGACGACATTTAATTGGCTCAGTTGGTGTTTCAATTCGACGGAAGCAGCTTCCAAACAATTTTCATATGTAATTTAGTGAAGCCGATGTCTGCCTCTTAGGACAATGAGCTACACGTGTGAAAGTTAAGATGGTCACAAGAAAGCAATTTAAAAGCTAATTTAGTCGGGCTGCGTGAGCCTGACAGTGATTGGAGAATTGTTGCCTTGAGCCAGACTCAGCCTCAGCGCCGTTCAGGCAGGTTAAATGTCGCCGCAAATAGGCTCTGCAAATGAAGCCGGCGCTGGCGAAACCTGAAAATGAGAAGAAAATAGTCCTTGGCGTTAGGGTGTAATGGTACATTAGTGGGACTAATGTGGATGGGATGGTACATTAAAGCAACGACTTGAACAGCAGAATGGTTCTGTGAAAGTAGTCAGGGGTTTTTTTATTTATTTATTTTTATTTTTTATTGAATGAAAGTGTTTGTGTTCCTCTGTTTCTTCTCCCTGCACTGTTGGCGTGTTGTGTGTAGAGCAGCCTGCCCTCGTCTCCTGCGCTCACCCCCTCGCCGTGCCAGCCGCCCAGCTTCAAAGGCCTCCCATCAGGCCTCTCGCCCATCCCTGTCTTGTCCCACCACCCACAGCTCCCTACAGCCTTCTGCCACAGTGGACAAGGTCAGAGACACACGGCATTAGAGTGATTTTAGGTTTTCAGATCAGAGTTATACTGATATAATTTTTGTCAGTTTTTGACTTCCTAATGTTCTATTGTGGCTGTGGATGTTCAGGTGAATCACACTACTCTCTACTAGGCCAGCCTCTTCAGTACAAACCCTCCATCAGACCTCCGCTGATCCAGACTGTGGGCCTAACCAAACACCAGGTAAAGGCCCACAAACATCTTTCATGTCGTATCACTCATAAATAACATTTTTGGAGCATCATCATCACTCTTTATCCTGAATCCATCCCTACCTTTTAGCCTAACTATCCTCCTCTCCTCAGGGTCCACTGGGAGTTTGGCGAAGCAGTCACGGGAAGAAGGCCAGCAGAAAGCCTTTGTCTTCAGATCTCAGTGTAGGTGAAGCAGATAATCATATAAATCAGATAATCAGCATGTTCTGACCACAATTAGACCTCTACATCGCACATCTGGCATGTGATGGGTTAGCAAGCAGTTTCTGAACGCGCGCACTTAAAACTCCAGGTGTTAGATGTCAGTCAGAAATGTGAAATCACGCCGAGATTCATCACATGATGAATCCAGCTGCTTGGTAGAAAAATGAGCAGATTAAGTGAAGCAGAATCACCTCTCGACTGTCAGATATTCCTCCCAGCGCTCCGTTGTTGTGCGAAAAGCGTCTGTTTGTGAAAGTAAGCAGAATAAATAACAGACGAAGCAGAATTAACACCTGGCGGTGGAACCTGCAGCCCCGGCAGTAATGTTTCGACAGAAATGTGCTGATTATTTCATATAATGTGCTTTTTTTATTTTTTTTTTCTTACTTGCTGAGATTTCTGCATTATTCAGGTTGCTCGTGTCAACAATTTCACCAGAACAATCAACTGGGAGTGGGCTCATATGCTCACTTTTAAAATGTAGCAAGAACAAAGTCCAAGTAAGCCTTTTTTTTTTTTTTATCTGAAATGGGTTTGACCGTCCTTTCAACTCAGAGCTTTAAAGCTGACAGCAGACGTTTATCTCAGCCTCCCAACAGCGCAGGTCTGATTTTTCTCCTCACCCGTGACAATTGTTTTATTTACCGGCTCCAGTGCTGACAGTGTTGTCCGTGTGTTTTGTGTGTGTGTGTGCGCAGTGAGCAGTCAAATTCTGGAAATGACTAATCCTCCGGAGGGGATCAGCTGCTCAGACTCCCACCAGCTCCGACCAGAGATCCACAAAACGGGGCGAATTGATCCAGCGGCCGTCGGACCATCATCCCCGGTGGTGCAGCGCGGCCGGAATCCCTCCCGGCGGACCCCTGGCTTCACGACGCCCCATCTTTTCCACGCTCCCCTCCAGACACACCACCCGCAGCAGGTCCCGGTCCACCTTTTAAAACTCAGAACCTGCACCAGACACAAAGGAGAGCTGCGCGACTCGGACAAGACCAGCTCACAGCTGCTACGATTGCGGTGCATCCAAGGACACGAACACCCAACCCACCTGCCTCTGCTGCCTCACTCTGGATTGTCTCCCAGATTCTGTCCAAATTAAAGTATCAAATCTTTGAAGAATGAATGTTTACTTTTATTTCATTTTAGTTTATTTTATCTTTTTTTTTTTTTCTGGCCAACAGGTTTGTGCAGGGAGAAAACTGAGCACGAACTAGTAGTTTGTAAAGTGCAGGCCTCTGAGATCAACTCAACACCCTGCTCAGTTCTACAGATCTACCTTTTTTTTTTTTTTTTCTAAAGTGAGCTTTTGAAGGCTTTGGAGTTTATTTGCCAACTGAGATGTTTGCGTCTCCACTGTGGTTATTGTGATAGCAGGTTTGTAGGATTGTGACTGCACCACATCCAGCAAAATGTACACATAATGTACTCGTTCCTGGTTCTGTAATGTTTTTTGCCCACTCTTGAAAAGTTAAACTTTAAGTTGAGCATTCATATAAAGCAAGTGTTTTAGTTTCTTTAACTTGGATCAAGACGAGTATCAGCTGGGTCACAGGCTCATGAAACCGGGTAGCATTTATATCGTGTTGGGTAAAACCAGTGTGTTCTTGTCTCATACGACTCCCGATAACACACCACAGCTGCACTTGTACAATATGAGCCTGTAAAATAAGAAACACTGAATAATGGATATACTACCTGAATTATTTAAGTCACCGTTAAACACAGTGAATGTTGCATTTGCACTGAAATGATGATCAAGATGGAGTTTTGACTGGTATCAGACAGGGCCTGGATTTTCTTTTATTAACCCCTCATACCTGTTTGTTGCACTCGGCCAGGCCACTTTGTTTTATATATTAAATTAAAATGTTTATATGCACAAGAAAAATGCAATCGAGTTTATCACTTTTGGCTTCACTTGTTTGGATTTCTGTGTGGATTATGAGAGGTGTTCTGTGTATGGTGTGGCATTTCCTCATTTATTTTAATTTTTTTTTTTTTTCTTTTTTGGTTGGTTGGTTGTTTGACTAATAAACGTTTGCACCACACGTGTTGACAACTTTTTCCCAAGCTGGAACATAAGCAGTTATCGCTCACTGATGTCGGCGGTCAGTTGGGTAAATGGAGACACCTAGTGGACAAACGTTGCTACTGCAACAGGAGAACCAACATGCGGTTCAGGGGAAAAGCGAAAGTGAAACGAAACGCGGTTAACTGACCGGGACATCTGTGTTTATAGCGACCATAAGAGTCTTCGCGCGGCTGCAGAAGTAGTATAACGGTAAACTGCGGTGTCCGACCCGCGTTATGACGGACACCGCCTCCCTGGACAGCCGGAGGACGGTGGTGGTGTCGGGTGTGCCCAGCGTCCTGCCCGGCAGGATGGCCGACAAGTTGACTATTCACTTCCAAACACGCAGGAGGAGTGGCGGGGGAGACGTGGAGGGGGTGACATATCCCACCTACATGGACGGAGTGGCCTTTGTGACCTTCGACAAAGCTGAAGGTAAACTTAATTTAACGACCAACGGCTTTTCAAATCATTTATCAGTTGGTCAGTTCCCGCCTTTTTTGTGTAACAGTGATACGTGATTGGGGGGGGGATTGGGGAAAAAAAATAAACCCTTGAGCTATTTAAATGTTTTGCAAAGATGCTCTATTACCAAAAGTTTAAGAAAAGATTGTGACACCTCTTTGGTATATTTGTACAGAGTAGGAACAACTGAAATGACTACCTTCAATGCCTATGGGTGCTGCCCCCACCCCCAGGTGGCTTTATTCATTAAAGGCACCCTATGTAGAAATTCCATTTTGTCGCCATATGGTACAGCCTACCACAAGAACACAATTTTTCCACACAATTTCCTTTTGTTATAATCATAGCCTGAAATTACTGGACCAGCCATTCCCAAACATCAGAATACGAAAAACATCAAAATACGAAAAATCTCCGCGGCCCATTGAAACCTTTAATCACAACTGTGATCAACATTCAGGACTAGAAGCTATGTTCTGACATTAATGTAAGGGGTCAACAAATAAGGTGACACTTGTCATATTAAGTTAAGATGACGGTAGAATAACACTTAACTGGTTTTTTTGTTACTTCTTAATGTTTTTAAATCATGTCGTTAATATTTTACAGTAATTAAAAACATATTTAAAAAAGATCGAGTATTTAAAACATATTTGTTTAATTTTAATGACCTCTCACGGACCCACCTGCAGTACCGCGACGGCCCCACCAGGGGGCCGCGGCCCACACTTTGGGAATCACTGTACTGGATGATCAATCTGGCACCACCCACTGGCTTTCTACAGAGTGCTTTTGAAGCCTCTTTTCCCTCACGCTGCATGGTACCATGTTGCAAATAGGTGGAACCAGCAGTTGCTAAGTAGCTAGTCAGAATACACCCACCGGTTAGCTTTTTTATCCTGGCTTATTTTATGTTACCCCAGGATGGTAATTACTTTATATTCATCTTGATCAAATCTGTCCAGACATTCTCATTTCAAGCATTGCTACTGAAACAAGGACTAGAAGGGACTCAGCTGGGACCCGCTGGTTAATCAACTAACCCTCATTGAGATGGAAACATTGAAGTTGGGCAACCCTGCTGCCATCAGTCCACGAGTAACGAGATGATTGACCTTAAGGCCCAGTATAGTTTCCCTTGGAGGGGTCCTGAGATGATCCGCCGTGGCTCCTAGCTCTTTCAGCTAAGCCACGCTAGCGGAGCTATGGAGCTGCCAGCAGGCGTCCACATCGGGGCACTCCTAGTCAAATTTTGCATTGGCGGCGACATCAAAAATGACTTCTCCATTTAGCTGGCACTCAGTTAGCATGGCTGAGCTAGGCTAAAGTTCATTCCCTTTCAATTCCACAGCTAAAATGTAGCTAAAATGATTAGGGGCTGGTCTTGTACTAGAGACTTGCCAATGGCTAGCTGTCAATCAAATAGAATTGGCTATTTGATTGACCAGCTGCTTAAATTTTATAGGTTTAAATACATTTCTCTGATCTGTTTTGGAGCCTACACCTAGTGGTCAGTCAAGGAACTGCAATGAAACCTACTTCCTGATTGACTTCAACCTAAAAGTGGGTGTATTTCTGCTTGGTTGTAACTAAATGTCTGCAACATGCATTGGTCAAAATACCTCCATGATTCAGTGCAAAAGTCTCCTTTCCAGCCATGTTTTTGCTGTTTGTTTGCAGCTAGGTTTAGGGGGTGGAGTCAGACGCTCGACTCCACTTCACCTCCTTCTGCTGCTCAGTGTGACTGTTTTGAGATTGGTATCAAAGCTTTGTCATGTCCCCTTTTTTTCCTTTTTCTTTTTTTTTTTTAAGAAAAGAAAATGCAGGGGGCTAGTACAAAATTAGTGGAGATAAAGATGGGGAGACTTGATCATTCTGCTCTGATCTTTGTCTCTGATGTCGCAGTACCCTGCAAATCTGAACAGCTCAATAAATGTGAAATTTTCTGATCTAGGTTACCCCAAGCAAGATGATAGGTGACAGGAGAACACTTGTTTTGTTTTTTTTCCATTGTATGTACCCGTTAAGCTTTGTTTGTGTCTAACACATGGAAAGAGAACATTTGGAAACATAAAAATGCTCATAACATTACATTGTATCTGTTGAGCACATATGGAAATCTAACCAAATTGTTAAATAGTTCCTCAACTGCATAATTAAAATAATTTAAACTGACTGATTCACAAGGACCCTCTGTGTTTAACTAATATGCACACACTGTGTATAAAATACAGACAATTTCTTCCTGTTAGATTTCCAATACAGAAGTGCCCTAAAGTGTAATACCATAAATGACCACTAGGCGCTGGTTCCAACATTTCCCAGGTTAAATGGGCTCCCATTCAAAATGCAAAAACATATCCCATGAAATGTGTGTAGGTAGTTATCATTAAGGTATATCCAGAGATAAATGATAGGGTTCAAAGGCACTGATTTTGGTCCGTTCATGTTTCAAGGATGACCAATAGCTTTACCTTCTTGTCTAGTTATGGTCACCTTTGACTTAAAAGCAGAAAGATGGTAAATGCCAAACATCTACTGGCAAAATGGAAATTCACAATCATGAAGGCTCTGTTACAGTGCATGCTCACATGTCAACAGAATTTTAACAGATTTCTCCTCTGGGTGTGTCTACAAATGAACACAGGTGCTCATATAATGTATCCGCACAAGTAATGTAAAAATCCTGAAGCGTAGCATCTGGTTGAACTACTTTAGGACCGATTGCGGCTCCATTCTGAGCCCACCATAAATCATTCATGATCCTCCAAACGGAATATCCCTTTAATTTTCTGTGAATGCACCAATAAGACATGCGGTACAAACTGAGGCCACCTCACACGGATGGAAATGAAATGACTTAAAGGCCTAACACAGCATGTTCTGTCACTGTCACCCATATTTCCTGTTTTACTCTGTAATTGGTCCCCATGGGAACCACTTACACACCGTCATCCATCATGTGTTGTCATGTAAAGGCCAGGAGCAGGCTGGTAGATGATCAGTAGAGTTCTGCTTTGTCAGATTGGCTTTGTGGTTTCATGAGGTATGCTAATGGTGGCACGGGTAGAGAACAGTCCGAACTCTTGGCAGATGCAGAGAGCGTGGTGAAACAGGAACAACAGATCATGATGGACGCCGAGTTTTCTCAAGAGTACAGTCTCACGGTGTTTCCCTTCAGCAGAGATGTAAGTATGGTTTGGTTTCAAAGCACCACGTTATCGTTACTGACTAGATAATGAAGCAGGAATAGCTACTTTGCTTTTGTTTTTTTTCTTTGTGTGTTTGTAGGTGTTCTTGTATGTCCCTCGCGCTACGGTGGACCTCTCTGTTTTTGGCAGCGATCAAGCGTCACTGATGAGGAGTCTACAGTCAGCCTACAGATCGATACGCTTCCAGTCTTTGGCGGAGCAGAGGAAGGCCATCATCGAGGGCCCTTTTTCTGCCATCCAGGCTTTGAGAGACGACCTCATCCGCAGGGCCAGCCCTTTTAAACCCTCAGCAATAACCACTTCCGTTCAGCGGGGAGAAACCTCTCATCACCCGAGGGTAACAAGCTCATCACGAGTACGATGGTTCTGTAAGCTCCACGCGGTCCTAAAGCCGATCAGGAACTAGCAAGCTCAAGCAGCATATCTCCAACACGGCAGAGGACGAATGAAGCCCAAAGCTCGTTCTCAAAAGCAAAAAATCAAAACACTTCCTTGAGGCAAGAAGTCTCTGATGAGGGTTTAGGTGGGGCGGGCTGTTGCGACACTGACAACCATGAAGAAGCTCCAGGCAGTCTTCAAATGTCCACTAAATATCGAAGAGAGCGGCCCAATACCAGTCTCAGAGAGGTGGAAGGGGAAGAAACCAAGCCAGTGTTTGTATCCTTATCAGGCCTGGACCCCCGCCCTCCAAAGGAGACATCAGCAAAACAGAAAAGAGGGGAACGTTTCTCAGACAAACACAGCAGGTCAGAAAGAACATCAGCAGGGAACTCATTTGATCTCAGACCACAGCAGCATGGATTATTTAAAGGAGCCGAGCAGCTCCTTAGCGAACACCAGAGTCCCTCCGTCTGGGCAGAGACTTGGATCAACTGTCAGGAAGAGTGATATCGGCGGTAGTGAAGCGCTGCCTACAGAGGATTCTCAGGATATTTGGGTGGACTTGTACAAATTCAGATACATTGAAAAATTTTACATGAAGGACTTAAGCATATGCTCGGAGTCTGCGGTCATCATCTTCAAATGTGATGAAGAAGCCGGCCTCATGCAGATATCACTAACTGACAAACATCCTGCCAAGGCAGCATCAAGCAACCTTGCATGCACCTTGAAGTACCTCAAGACTCTGATGGAGGCTTGGCAGTTTTGGCTAAGAGTCCATGAGATCTTTTACAGCAAAGCCGAGTGGCCGAATAAACAGAAGCTTATTCAGATCTGTGACGGAGCCAGCTCGGTGTATGACGACGTCCTCTACATTATTGAGGATGCTTGCATCAAAGTCGTCGGCCCGTCTGAATCCAGTCACCTGTTCTGTAGGACGGTGGAGGACAAAATGACGAGGCACTAAAGCTTTCTTGTGAGCTCCTGAGAAAGTAAAAGTAGCCTCCCCCTCCTTGGAGGAGGTGTTTTAGGAGAGAGTCCATCTCTCTGCTGGCTACCTGCATGGATTGTAACAGTAGGCTTTAGACAAAAAAAGTGTTTTTTTTTTCAGTGACCACATGGGGGCGCACTTTTGCCTGAAAAAAAAGCATTGCTGTACTGACTGACATTTATGCTGCTATTGTCACAGACAAGAGTGTTTAATTACAATCCCAGCCTGTAGTACAGATATTATCTGATTAAACTATAGCAGCATATAATACTGCATCTGTCTCATATGTTCCTCAGACAAGTAAAAAAAAAAAGCATGTTTAATGGTTTAATTCAATTAAACTAAGCTCCTCGTGTTCGTTTGCTTTTGTTTCTGTGTTGATCTCTCTTTTTGCATGGATTATCTAATGACAGACCAGCGGTTAGGATAAATCTCAATGAACCTGCCGACACCTTCAAGCACAGAAGACTTTTAATTAAAACTAAAAAAAAAAAAAAAGAGAGAGAGAGAGAGATTCACAGTTCACATGTGATTATATTGCGTGTGATGCATTTAATTTCACCACGTAAACTGAGGTTGCAGGCCAGAAATGTGAGAAGAAAAAAATCTTACCTTCAAGAAATGTGCTTATGTAAATACCTGAATCAAATATGAATAAATATCCGAGACCAACGTTGGAAAGCAGGGGGCACCATAACCCTTTCCGCCACATGGTGAACTCTTAAGAGATGGAGATGCTGTGGCTGCCATGGCTCAGCCCAGTGAAGCAATTATGGAGGCTGGGTTTGGCAAGCGGGGTGCAGATTGGAAGACAAATGATCTCAGATGGATGTCCCATTATACACCCCCTCTGAGTCACACACACACACATATACACACATACAGACCCGCAAAGAGTTGCCCCTGATGCATACAAGTGATGCGCGAGGATGTTCGGTAAAGTCCTGTTGTGCTGTGAATGGTTTTAATATATAGGGTGAGATTATTCAGATGAGCCGGCTCACTGTCCGCTGTAATTGACTCATTATGTAAAAGAGAAGGGCCACGCCACCATAATGAACACACACACACAAACACAACTGCGTATCTCCCACATGCACTTGCTCTGACTTGTTACCATAGGAACGTAACAGAGGAGGCAGGCAAAGCTGCAGCAATGGGCATCGTGAGGGGGAAGCTCTCAAGCACAATAAAAACATCTAGGAGGACGGCGGAATTGCATTTGCAGCAGAAGAACCCTTCATCAAAGACGAGCGGAGGAGAGGCGCCGCCTCATAACAGCCAGTCCTCCCTGCTGTCCCTTTGATGGCACGTCCTGAGCCATCATCATCATCAGGGTGGGAGCCGGAGTTGCCGCGGCAGCGCAGAAGCGAGGGTCAAAACGCACAAAGTGTGAATTCTTTTTCCTGAGATGTCCTGACACTGACTCTCCATCACAGCCGCTCAGCTCTCGCTCTCCCCTCATTATGCAGGAGGTATAATTAGCTAACAGCATCTCTGAATATATTGAGGATGTGCGTCTTTTATGATGGAGGTCAGAAACGGCAGCAGGCCGTGAGTGTCTTTTTCAAGGATGATCATCGGGGACGAGGTCGACCGAGGATCAAACCTGTAATTGGACCATGAATGGATTCCTGAACCCTCAGGTCCCTGTGTCTCTGTCTCCGTTTGATGTGTTAGCGTTTCTTGTTCGTGAGTGCAGCTGCAATCAGGCAACTGCAAATAAATGCAAGATGACAACAGGGACACAGAATTCTCATAAATAACCCAAAAGAAGCAACAGAAACATGCAAAAAAAACTTAAAAATACTCCGGCATGCAAAATAACTGGAGACATTACTACAGGGAAACAAAATGACCAGAATAGGATACAAGATGACAAACACTGAACATTACTGTTGAGCTTCAAGACGACTACAAGATGCAAAATCACTATAAAGGACATTTAATCAATACAAAATTGCATAAAAGGAATGGCAAAAATGTACATAAATGGACATGAAACATATATCACCATAAAACCAGAAGCGTGTGTGTCTGTGTGTGTATGTGGTACACTCGGGCCCACACATGTTGGAGGTTGGAGGTCAGAGGTCAGAGGTCAGGCGGAGACGCGTCGAGCCCCTGCATCATTCCGTCTCCACAGTGATGAATGGGGAGTGCTGGTGATGGATAACCTTCTCCAGGCGATGTGTGCATGCGTGGAGCAGTCACAAATTAAGTCTTAATGATTCTCTTTACAGATCATCACCCTGCCAGAAGGAGGAAAGTGGAAAGGGATATGACTCGTACCCCCTGCACGTCGCTGCACGGAGCTGTGCTGCGCTGCTCTGTGTAGATGTTGCACGCGTGTTAGGTGGCTTTGATGTAAAAAAAAATCTACTTGTAGGAAATGGAGGCGACGGACTAAGAAAATGGTTTGTGTATTGACGCTGTGTAAAACTGGTCACAGTAGACTGATGTTACTGGTTATTACTGGTTATAATCCACCACTCACGGTGTCATTATTTGTTATTCATTAGTTAGCATAGTTCGCCTTTTTTTTTAAAAAAATAAGGAATGTCTGTTTTTGCGTAAAAATTCTGTCGCCTTTCTCACAAAGCTGCGTCGATAAACTTAGCTGGAAAACCAAGGATGGCTAGCTACGACAGCAAACTTCTCAGTCTGTAAAAAGCATGCTAGAATCAATGTAAAAACATTAATGGTGAAAATACTGTAATTACTAGCCTGTGCTGTGTTATAATGGAATATTTGATCATTTTTCGGATTATTATGGAGCTCTCAGACCCATCCGGGCCTGCCGTTAGCATAAACCAGCAAAGTCACTTCTGAATCCTGTTTCTTTCGCCAGGGCTGCATTTCACTTTACACCACTACGTCACTTATCGAGAATAAATCGAGGCTAACTCGCTGAGCTAGTTCAGTGTTGCATGTTTTGCACAGCAAACAACATGGCAGAGGTGACTAATAAACCAGAGAAAGTAATAACAGAGGATTGAAAGAAACCAAGAGAGTGATCGAGCAAGAGACCGAACAATCTTGGGCAGAGATTCACTCAGTAGAGAGAGCTAAGAGCTAAATGCTAAAAGCGAAGAGAGGATGAAGCGGGATGGATCTAAGTGTGCCACATGGAAATGCCTGTAAATGCACCTTTGTTTACGTCTTCACAGAACCTTGTATAGGTTGGAATATTGGTTCACAGTAGACAAGAATGCTGTAGAAATCCAGGGATGAATCACCGACTGTCATTGCAAAAACATTTCTATTTATGTTCATATGTGTGTGACACTGTCACAAAATTATATATTGAGATTTGTGAAAAGTCTTATTATTTGTACCTGGTCACTTGACATCTAAAGTTTTTCTCAGGTTGCCTTTTCTCTCTGGTTCTATTGACTGACTTCAAGCCATGTCATAAAAACTACTTCCCTCAGACACCAGTAGGGGGTGCTGAAAATCTCTAAATTGAAGAGTTGCTCTGGATAGCTTTCACAGCTATGTTTTCAAACATGCTAGCTAAAGATCCACATGTTGCAGGTGAAAAATCCAAAACAAGACTCAGTGAGACTTCGAATTTGAGTGATAATTCTGTGGCTTTAATCGTGACCATCAAGACTTGGATAAAGCTTCCTGGACCTTTCATCATGTCGCCTTTAAAGGCAGGTTCTGTGAAACTGGAACTTCTGAATTCTTTAAGACTGAGCACTTTTCATTCTGCAAGTTTTTGCTCGTTTTCATCTTCTTTCCTTCTGTTTCTAATTGTTCCCTCATGTGCTTAAATGATTGTTTTAAGTCTTTTAAATGCACCTTGAAGGGTACGATGAGAGAGGAAGCTTTGGAGGGGCTCAATTGTAGGGAGACATTACTGTGGTTATCCAGCGCAGAAATCTTTTATTAAGAGTTGTTTTGGTTCAATCCCTCACACATGCTGCACACATTTCACTATCCTCACCGCGTTATTTTCACGCCTCATTTCTCCCAGCGGGTTTCTCGTCTTTGATAGTCAACTGATACTGCTCCTTCCTGCACACCTGTCCCTTATTACGCTGCTCGTCTCACGGCCAGACTCTCAGCTGGCGTTTTGTGTGCACATTTAAAACGTAAAAGCTACATTACTAAGTTAATCGCTTTGATTTAGGAATGTCAAATGCACTAAAGTAAATTGTCCTTCAGCTACTGCACGTCATCTCCTCTGCCCTCCTGCCCCGCATCTCAACTCCCCAACTGCTCCGTCTCACTAATGAACCCATGCAGGACGCGTCTGTATAATTATCAGCCTCTTTCCCTGACCATTTTCAAAGCCTCGCAGTTAGCGGGGTGTGAAGAAGATACTCGATTGCCTGTTTAAACTTGTCACCACAGGCTGCAATGCTCAACGTACAGATTCCCCCCCATGAGAACCGGTCTCAATTCAGAACTATAATTTTACACTCATTTAAATGCAGGATTGCTGAGGCTTACCGGATGGCCTTTGGCAGATTCACATGGAGAAAGACACTGAAAACAACTGGGCTCAAATGGATGAAACACCAGAAATCACTGAGGTCAGCTTTGTGTTATTTACACTTTTTTTGTTAACTCTCCAGTTGGATTAAAGGAGACATAATATGTCATTTTTAACAAGATGAACACAATTTCCTGAAGTCATAATGAATTGGTTTTGACATGCTTGGTCACAGTACCACAGAGATACAGTACAACAGCTCCCTTTTCAACACACCTTTAGGAGCTTTGATCGCAGCAGCTGGTTTTAGAGTCTCTGCTCAATCTCTAAGCCTCTATCAAGGTTAAAAAAATATCATAACACTTAAGTGATCATGTAGATAAACCCAGGCAATTTTAACTTTCTGAGTGTACAGAAAGTCTATAAAAACTAGGACTGTTTGTAAAGGTACGTCCTTCCACTTGATTTTGAGTCAAAATGAGGGGAAGAGTTAATGGCCAATGCTTCCTTCGGACTGGATTGGAATTGGAACAGTGTGACAATTCCAGGGAAGTACTGGCCCAAACTCTTACCCTCACTTTGTGACTATTTATAGTAGTATGTCCAACATCGGGCAGTCGATTGGTATGAAGTTAAGATGGCAGTGAACTGAAATTGATATCCAGTAAATAACAAAGTGCTGTGTTTACTTTTTGTACACTACCAGGTTAAAATTTGTCTCGTTCATCTTTGGGGACACTATACACGCTATGACTTCAGTGGAATTACATTTTTAAGCCTCGTGAGAGGCTTAAAGAAGCAGTTTATTCTGATGTTGTTTGAACTTTGGACTAACGTTAAATGCATTATGCTGCAAGCATATATTTTAACTCAAAACCACCTTGATTCATGTTGTTTTGGTCCCTAATGGAAGTTTATAGGCATAATAGCCGTAGAACTATTAGTAATACCCGTAGAGCTGATTTAACTCTGGAATATGAGATTGCGCATTGAGAAACCACATTTGGAGGTGGTCTGGGGCACATGTGAACATTTTCTTTAAGTGATGTAAATATCTTCTAAGTAGAAGGACATCCATGACAAACAACACAACCACAACATAATGAAATTGTCTGTGTTTTGATTTCCCAAACCTTAGTTCTTCTTTTTATAACCTGAAAGTTGGGGCATTTTTTAAATTTGAATTAAATGTAAACTAGAAGACTTTCAAATGACATGAGCCAATATTTTATTTATAACAGAACAGAGATAACATAACAAATGTTTAAACTGGGAGCTTTTACACTTTTACCCACTAAAGGAGCTCATTTCAAATGTGATGCCGGTCTCTAAATAGTTGGACAGGTTCATGTTCACCATGGTGGAGCATCTCCTCTTCTTTTTAAAAAGAAGAGGAGAGAGGCATCAAGGTTATGAGTTTCTGCAGTTTTGGTCTTGGAATTTGATCCCATTCTTGCCTGATGTAGGTTTCCAGCTGCTGAAGAATTACGTATTTTTGACTTGATGATGCACCAACTGTTCTCTCGGTGAAAGGTCTGGACTCCAGGCAGGCCAGTTCAGCACCTGGACTCTTCTCTGATGAAGTCATGCTGTTCTAATAGCTGCAGTATGTGGTTTTCATTGTCCTGCTGATATACACAAAGCCTTCCCTGAAATAGACGTCATCTGGAGGGAGCATATGTTGCTCTAATACCTTTATATCCCTTTCAGTAGTCATAGTTCCTTCCAAAACATTCCAGCTGCCCGAACCGTATGCACTTATACACCCTCATACCATCAGAGATGCTGGCTTTAAACTGAACACTGATTACACACTGGAAGGTCTCCCTCCTCTTTTGCCCGGAGGACGCTAATTTCATTAGTAGCTAGATGGTCTCTGAAATTAATCTTTTTAAAATGTCTTGCTTTTTTAGCCATTTTTTCCAACTTTTCTGAGACCTGTAGCAGACATCAAATTTGCTCCGGTTGTATTTTTACTCCAGATATCACATTACTGTTTCAGCGGATACATGGATGGATATCTTCCTTTTTCTTTTAATGTTTTCTCTCTGCCTTTATTGTTGAAGACAACAATCAAGCAGATCATTATGACCTCTGCCAGGTAACATGAGTACACACTAGTCATCTTGTTACAGTGCAACGGTCTCCTGGGAAAATCAACATCCTGGCGTTCTCATGAATCCTATTTTGGCACTTGGCACCTACCAAAAAATATTTTGCAGACCAGTTACAACCTCAACATGGAAACATCTTTCCCTTACAAGAGTCGCCTCCCCCAGCAAGTCAGCAGTGGGTCGCTAAAGCTCTTTAGGAGCAAAGAATTTGAGGTGTCCATTTGGTCTTCAAACCTCAAATACAGCAATCTGACGGGACCTGATGACACCTGTGGGAAGCAATCCCACTTCAATTCCCTTTATTCCACTAGATGGCAGCACCTGTCGAAACTGGCCGTTGCAACTGCATTTGATGTTTTTGGAAGATACAAAAACTTCTAGTTAAAAAAACAAAACAAAACCAAAACCAAAAATCAATACGAAACTTATTTTGAAGGCACTGATTTAGCACGAGGGTAACAACGAAACAGAGAAGACTGTCGATGTGTGTAACAGAGTTTATGTTGCAGCTAATTCCACTTGTCACTTTTATGTAATGTGGCAGTCATATTTAAGGTTATAAATGCTTCTCCCCTCTGTAAAGCACGGACAGTCACTGAATGCAGCACTGTGTGCTTTACAAGGTTTAATGTTCACATAATGAATGTAAGTGTTTTGTGATAAGTTGACACAGAAATGAAAACAGTTACGAGACATGAAGTTGTAATTTCTTCTGGTAATTATGCAGATACCAGTGCAATGCACATGTTAAGTTAGCCAACTGGCTTCTCTGCTTAGATATGTAGCGCGCTGCGTTTGAGCTGCCTGTGGAGCCAAATTATACTGACCAGTACACATTGTTTTTATTCAGAATAAACGGCGCTGTGGAAACGATAAATAAGCTTTTCTCCATCATTCACTACACAACGCAGAGTCGAAGGGTTGCTTGAACTAGCCAGTCACCCTCCAATGAGCGAAACAGCTACTTCGCAACAAAATTCCAGGTTATTTTCCGGTCATGTTGGCAAGGAAGGATCATCACTGACGGCGAGACGAGTGGCGATCCTGTCTACTTTGCTTAGAGTAACTGGAGGAAACCATTAGCCCAGAAAGACACATGTCTGCAAAGCAGAACGTGAGATCTGCCTCTTAACGCACCATAATCCATGGTGCTCAGGTAGCCCCTGTTTAAGTCACAAAACATAGCTGATTACTAAATGTGGCTCGCAAGTTAGCTTCCAATAAGTAGTCGCTATATCACCAAACTGACTTCAGTCAGGGTCGATGGCTAACCGGTTCATTATCTGCTACGATCGTCTATGGCTAGTCCAAAATATCATGATTGCTTATGGCAGAGCTTCTCAGAGTCTTTCCTAATCTTTCAGCTCCGCTAACCAACAAAAGGTACCAAACAAATCAGACAGGCACATTTCTCAGGTTGGCATTAAATAATTGTAAGTCCTTAGATTGTTGTGTTGTTTTAAACTGCTAATGGATGTATCAGAAAGTGAAAGCTGTCCCAAAACAGGTCTGAGAAAGATTTAATAGCCTGGACGCTTTTAAAACTGAAGCCCCTACAAGAATGGCATCAGTAGCTCCATCTCTTGTTACATGTGCCATTACTCATGCTGCACTAACTGTGATAGGCCCCGGGGATGATGATAAACATTTATGACCTTGTGAAGGGCCGTGGAACGTGATCATTAGTTAAATCAGGCTGCTTTTAAGAGCCGCGATGAACCGAATCCCCCCGAAAAGAGAACTTTTTGCTGTTAGTGACAGCGAGAATGAAAATCCAAGAAATCCCCTTTTATAATTGAGAGATTTACATAACTATCCATAGAGGCGATTATATAAAATGAAACCCTGTATAATTAATTATGTGAATTCCCCTGCTTCTTCTATCCACCTCAGTGTTATCTAACTGTTTCAGGTTTGTAAAAGGAGACGGGACAGATGAAAGGATGAAGTTGACAACATATCAATAATCAGTCTTATCATTGCTTATTAATAAATGGCTAACTTATAGGACATATCAGCCTGTCTGTACATGCAGGTGATTGTCAAAATTGACAAGAGAGCTAAATATACATATCCTTTTTGTTGTAGCCTAATTGCATAAACAGTTTTTTTTTTTAAAGACTATTAGTTTGAAGGATCTTTGCTCAGTTTAGTTTCTTTGTGAGATCTTCTAATATTCCATTTAGGAGCTCAAAGCCAGCAAACCAAGTTTCCTCTCCTCTTTGATGCAAATAATTAGTCTGTTTCTTCTGGATTCGTCTTTGACTTCCCAGAAACGCGACCAAGGGGGCTACATCTGCCTGATGCGTGCCAGAAAGGGATTTTAATTGCAGTTCCTTGACTGACCACTTGGAGCTGGCTCCAAACAACAACTTTGAACTAAACTAACTGACCAAGAAGCGTGTGCTATTTCTATCAACAACAGAAAATGTCATATTTGTGGGACAATTAAACTGAATATATGAGTGTTTGAAGGCCTGCAGAACTGGCCACAACATCTGTGCAGGACAAACACTATTCTAACTAACGTCGGTTCTGGGATGACTCTGAAATTTGGAATAGATGATCTGATTTTTGTGCCCAGACAGCCCTGAATGATATCATGTATGAGTCACTTTTTTATATAAATATATTTATATACGGGTCACTTCAAGCAGTTAGTGCGAACGTAGGCTTAGTGGCGAAGTTCCAGGTGGCCAGGAAAAACATGAAACCTTATTAAAGACGTTTTATCACATTTGTGCAATGGAATAGTTTTATTGAAAAAAAATAAATGAAGAAAGTTTTGGCAAAGGCTCCATGAAGGAAGCTGGAGCAGCTTCTGGCAGAGCTCTGTGCCCGCTGACGCCTGAGCCTGATCCTCTGAGCGGCGCTCACCCTTCTGGTACTAGGAACAGGGACAATGAGGGAGCTGCTGAATGGGAAGAGATGTAAAGGAAGGGTTGGACGCTCCCAACAGCGAGCTGTGTCAACAACTGAGAGGAGCTGATGCAGACTTCGAGGTGTTTACAAGGTAGACCAAACCATGTATCTTCCTAAAGCACCAGTGCACCCATCCTGCAGCATTATGCTGTGTTTTTATATGCAAGTGACGGAAACAGTCAGTCCCTCAACCTGACATGGTAAGGTTCAGACGTGTTTGATGGGAGAACGCAATTTATTTATTTACATAAAGGTCCAATGTGCAGAATTTAGTGAAATCCATCTAAATAAATTGCTAATTGCAAGCAATACATACACCCTACCTATTCCCAAAGTAGCAAACTCCTTTTTGTGCATATGCAACAGTTTTAAATGAGTTCCCTGGTGCATCTGCAGAGGAATATCTGGGATGGCTGCAGGGGAGCCATGAAGAGGCTGAGGCGGGGCGAGCATGCATATTCACAGATCTCAAAATGTTAAAGAGGGAAAGGTAGATTTGCATCTAAGAACTTTTAAGGCATAAAAGGGGTTATTTTCATGAAAAAAAAACTGCTAAATAGGTAATAGGGGTTTAATAAATGCCTGCAGAAAGGTTTTAAGCAAATTAATTAGAAAAAGTGATGTAATCTCATGATGCACTGCATTTTTAACTGTATAGTCAAATATAGAAGAGCATTTATTGAAGTGGATCTGAATGGATAAACAAAGCATTTTTGCCTTCATTCAGAAAATACTTCGGACGCATTATCTCCTCATCTCAAAACCATAAAAAAAAAACAAAAGCAAGGAGGCGGATCACATCTATGCTACCTAACCTTGAGCAGGGAGAAGGCACACTGATTTGATTAGCCCCAATCGAGTCTTTAAAGTCTCCTGGAAATGTCAGCAGAATCATCAAAGGCATCGTCTGCGTTATAAAGCTGAGATCAAAGGCATTCCCTGCATACTGTGCCTTCTACATTATTGGCTCACGGGCAAAACGTCTACATCTGCACAACATTATTGGTTTTATGGGAGTGTTATAAGTGGAGACAGACTGAAAACAGGGGAGACAAGTGACATTTCCCCCTCTTAGCTACAACCTCAGCCCACCAAGTCTCTGCTGCAGTTTACAAATATGTCACATGTGCTCTGTGTGATATCGTCGGTGTTATGAGGAATTTCTTTGTTTTCTGACGGCCTCCCACATTTCAGGTGTATTTAAAAAATTGTTTTGCCATGTGGAGGACAAAAATAAAAACAAAGTACAGTATTTCTGTGGGGGTGAGGAAGTGTTCAGATGATAAATCATGACTTTGCAGGTACCCCACTTTAAACCTGGGCCTGTTTTCATTCTTAGGCTCAAGGAAACCATAAAATCTGACTCTCTTTATGCCATCAGTCATCCTGGACCCAAGAAATGGGTCACAGATCACAACAATGACCTGAGGCATTTGCGCAAAACGACAAAAATATGGCGGAGGAAAAAGTGGCTTCTCATCCCTCATTGGCCGAGTCGAAGAGCGGACCTGAACATGGCACTGAAGTTTATGCCAAATGCTTTTCCATCCCTGCTCAGCTGGCTGAGATCTGGAAACAGGAGTGGGCCAAAATCCCCTGAAGCAGATGCAAAAGACAAATTAGTTGGCTCAGAAGCAGTTTGATTCAAGTAATTGCTGCTACGGAAGGTGGGACAACATGGTCCTGCTCACATGAAATCTGAATAATTGTGTCATTACGTTTTTACTTTATTCAAGAAGACGACAGTTGTCTATTTGTATCACTGTCTCCAATTACCAATTGGAGTTTTAAATTTACAATTAATACGATTCTTTACCTTTTCAGCAGAAATAATCACGGTAGTTGACAGACCATAAACCAGAACCAAGCCATATTCCCCCATTTCAATTTGGCCCTGTCATTCACAACTCTCAGTGGTTCTGCCGTGTTCGGGCCTTCCCTGGAGGTCTAATTTAAACCAGTTGCAGGTGCATTTTTTTTATGACAGACCACAGACTTCCACAAACATCAGATTCTGCGTCAAAGTGAATCACTCTTCGTGTGCAGGCTCAGCAGATGCATTTTATGTGAGAATTTTTGTGAAGTGAATGGATATGGCTGGCCAGGCGATGAGGACCCAAAACAGGAACAGAGGCTACCCGAATACCGAGGAAACGGTGCTATTTTTATCCGCTAAGGTGTTGCATTTGGGGCTTTTTGCAGAAACCACCACTTCTGGTAAACTAGAAAAGCACTTGGAGAGCGCAGACCTCCACCAAGCGCAACAATTCCCCCATATAGCAATTTACAGATTGCGATAAAATCCGCCTTCTGGATCAGATCCGGATCAGCCTTTGAAATTCCCATTGTCAATTCCCTGAGTGAAATTTCATGATTTTTGGACAATAATTAACGGAGATATTGAGAAACAAATTTTTTGGCCCTATTTACCGCAATGTTATCAGGGATGTCAACAGGAAATTGGGAGAAACTCTGAAGTGGTTCGTGAGCCCCCTGTAAGCTTTAGGAGGCATTCTGAGCACAGCATTGTGTATTTGGGAAGCATCAAGTAGAGAACATCAAGTTGTCCATATTGTTACTTTGAATGCCACATAATCAGATTCAACATCATATTTAATAGCCAAAACAACAATAAAAGCACACTCATATATTCATCAAATAGAGCCAAACAGAAGTGACTGTGATGTCGGCCATGACGGATTTTGAGGGGAAATGTCCCAAATATCTCTTTGGTTTCCTCCACAGCAAACATCTGAATGAGATCATGCCACAGCTGTACAGACTGACGTGTCTGACTATTCCAACATCGACCACAACTGCTGACCAGACATCCTCTGACCTCAAGAGAATAAAAATGTATGACAGTAATACTGTGATGCGTAATCGAGAGGTAGAGCCGTTTGTGCACGTCCACATGTGACCAGGTGGACGCACATTTATGCCATTTGGACCCGCTCTTTTACGCGCCGATATGCGGTTTGCGCTTTCCGCAAACTCGGTATCTACCCTGACGCTATGTCAACAAGACAGATAGTGACATCAGCCGGACCAAAGGCTCAGTGCGCATGCCCTGGTCTCAATCTCAATCAACCAATTCGCAATCGAGGATTCACGTCACGCCAACCACAGTCTCTGCTGGATCCGATCATCGGATCATCTCTTGCTCGGCCAAGTTGGAGGTTCGTGGAGAGTACCCCCCCTCCCGAAAATATTAAACCGGATTTACACGCATCTCAAAAATTACCTCCAGGATGGAAAAAAAAGTCAATTTCAGCTTTCAAACGCTTTCAAACAAACATGGTGTACTACTGCCATTCACAGCAAAGAAGCTACACATTCATCCCTTCACGACTGACGTGATGCTAGTAAAGTGGCACCGGTTCGGCGTGAGGGGAACAACAAAACGGGGATGAGTGTTGACGTGCTGAACCTCACAAGAGATTCCAGGCTACGTTCCCGTCATTTCAACGAGGAAAAGATCAGCGCTGGAGGCTGCATGGCTGCTGATCCTTGTCTGAAAAAACTGGATGAAGCCCCTTGTCGGAAAGGCGCAGGTCTGCAATCGGTGCCACCTTACACGTCATGTTACACGGCACTTGGGTAGCGAATGAACCCATCGATGATCTCATCAGTTATAATTAAATAACTAATGATTAGTTACGGATCAGTTAAGTGTGAAATTATCAATCAGTTATCTCCTTCTCAGTTCACCATCATCGGTTATTTGATAACATTTTTGATCATTAATTTTCAATTAATCCCAATTCTTCAAACAAAAAAAGCAATTAAAGAACTTGAAGTGCTCATCAATTCAGTATTAAAATGGTCTCTGCAGCCATGGAACAATTTATTAAAGCAACATATTAGGTCAAACGTACACGTGCACAAACCATTATTGCTCCTTTTCCACTCCTGCTGCGTCACGTCATCAAACACACACTATAAATTTTTCTTATAACTCTCTGTCGCCCGTGTTATTATGTCTGAGCCCGACTGAGAATGAGACAAAGGTGTGTGTTAGCATGATTTATGAACTGAAGCGCTCCACATAGTAATGTGGTGAAGTCTCGTTAAAACAGCCTGATGCCATGCGCTGCTGTCTCTCCGTGTGTGTAACCTCGAGGATAATGTCTTGAATTAAACACACCCCGCCCCACAAACCCACCCACCCCAGTAACAGCAGGCCGCGCAGACCTGAGGGTTCTCCGGCACATCAAAGAGATGCTGGCCCGAACCCCTGCCTCCTGAAAACCTTCAAAATCCCACCGTCCCAGTGCCTCGAAGTAACCCCGCAATGCACTCCTTTCAACTCTGGCTCCCAAAGGGGCTCCCCTTCGACCGGTTGCACATCGGCTCACAGTTAATGCCTCATTGCTATCTGGGATGTCCAGACATCGGCCTGTCTGTAGGGAAAACTTCCATGCTCAGACAGACAAAGGCAGATGCACAGCTCCTGATGCAATCCCGCCTCCCCCTTTCGCGCCCAGAGCGCCCGTCCCATCGGTTCGGGCAGCCTTTAGCGTTTGGCTCTCTTAGCAACATCCTCAGCAGGTCTGTCGCCGAGTTCTGAGCGACAGTGGGAGACTGAGCCGTGGACGACTTCCAGGGATGACGAAAGAGGGAGGAGTTGTGAGCTGTGAGGACGCTCGGTGTCACATGCCACAGTGAGATGATCAGACAACAGCAATCCTGAAATCTGTTGGTGGAGTTGTTGCTCACTGGGAGTGGTGGGAGATCTGTTCAGTTAAAGGGAATGCTTAGATCACATGTGTCAAACACAAGGCCCGCGGGCCAAATGTGGCCCACCACGTCATTTTATGTGGCCCTCGAGAGCTTGTGCATTATTGGCTTAAATTTTTAAACCAATATTTTAAGTCTTAAAATAAGCTTACACCTCTTTAAAGCGCACATTGACAATAAACTGCATCTCCCATAATGCATTTTGTCATTACCCACAATGATAAAAGTATATCACCATGAGCAAAGACATCAAGACGATTTTCAGAACTGATGGACTTGAGAGAGACCTTTACAAACTAGCCCCAACATGCCTTTTTTATTATGAGGCAGTGTCAGTCATGAAAGAGTACAATCTATGTCGTTGACATCAAACACGGAGCATGCTAAATTTAGCTAAATTAGCCCACAAGAAAAACCAAGAATCGCTCCCACTTCTGAAACCAAGGTAATGGATACTCTCAATCACCTGTGCGAAAGCAAGGCTACAACCACAAACCTCGACTTTATTAATAATAATAATAATAATAATAATAATAATAAATTTTATTTGTATTGCACTTTATATTTAAAATCTCAAAGTGCTAACAAAAAATGTTTAAAACAATATATAAAAAATAATAATAACTTTGATATAATAATGATTTAAATATTTGAAACTTGAATACATAATAAATACATAAACAGTTATTTACAATATAATAAGGAGTAGTTTAATTTATTTGGGTTTACATTCCATTTTGTTACATTCATGCTGTCAATCTGGCCCTTCCAGGGCAACCATGATGCTGATGTGGCCCTCAGTGGAAATGAGTCTGACACCCCTGGCTTAGATGATATCAGTTTTTATAGGTTTATGTGATTAGATGAACATGAGGCCATAAAAACTGAATCGTGTCAAAGGGATCTATCTGCAGGTTACACCCTCTCACTGTTTGCACCATGTGGCTCATGTGGGAGTCGAGGCTCTGAAGGTGCAGCCAGCGAGCTTCCATGAAGCCACCCAGCTATTTAGAAGTTATATGACACTGGAAAACTTGCACCGCCGTCGCATAGTAATCAGCGGAGGGCTCGGTCTTCCGCCACGCGCGCGCTCGCATGCACGTGTTACATTGGTTGAAAAGAATTTTTAATTGGGAAAAATGATGCACACAGCTGCTCTCAGTACCATCCTGCCCTGGAAGCCCTGGCACCACATGGTCTCTATCGATCCACATTTGGGACATTTTATGAAGGAATAAACGTAATGTTGTCACATCTTTGTGTAGCTTTAATTCAGTACAAAAAGACTTCTTTCCAGCTAAAAGTCAACTGATTTTTTTTTTGTTTTTATCATTTTATTTTTAAAAATGGTTTTATTTGAAGCTATGGTGTTCTAAATTTATTTTAGCTTTTCAAAAAGATGGAAAAATCTCCCCAAAGTCCATGATGAGCTGCCAGTTAAAGCCACAGGGAAGCATGGAGGGAACTGGATAAACCCTTCAGTCATGACTCTGAACAGAGGTTTGAAGCTTGATGAGGTGATATACTTGGTTTCCCTCCAACCCTGTTCCTTCCTTCTGTTTTTTCAGTTTTTCTAAATTACCTGTTTCTCTTTTTCTTCTCTTTTTTGTGTGGTCCTTTTTGTTTATACATGCATGTTGTATGTCCAAATTCTTCCACACGTCAGCCTGCATCTGGGTCACAGCGTATAAAACCAGGAGCCTCGAGCAACCAGGTAGACCTGGACACAGCAGACCTCCTGACAGGCGAGGCAGCAGGTGAGGTAGATTTAGTTAATGGCCGATCAGATGCAGTAGGTTTTCCGCTAAAGCAAGACATGCTCAATACAAGGAGCCGTCAACTCGCACAGCTAAATCGAAAAGATGATGGAAAAAATTTGTCTTTTTTTTTTGTTTGTTTTGTAGGATAATATACAAAGCATACACATTCTCAAAGGTAAAGCCTGTCTGCAGTCGGTGCTTAAACATTAATATGGTATTGCATTTCAGCAACACTTTCCCCTGTGTGGCCCTGCAGCCGCCACGTCTGGCACGTTCATATAGGTCCGCTGAAAAGTTAACACTTATGGGCCAAAGAGACGCCCTGGTTGCTCGCTACATTTAAACAGATGTAATATTTAAATTGATGTTGAGCCGTTTTTTGGAGAACTAGATTCAGATATTTATCTTAATCTCTCACCACTATTTTATTTCAACCGTTTAATATAAATGTGTTGGAAAGAAGTGGCTTTGATTTGAACCAAACGCTGGACGAACACAGTCAGGTTAGATACTGTAGCATGAAGGAGCTCCATCTGCCAGATCTACTCTATATTAATGTCCTAGTTTGCATGATGAATTAATTGACTGTCTGCATAATGAGATTTGAAATAACCCCCCTCAAAATACATTAGATGCACTTTACCCTCGTTATGCATTTAGTGTTAAAGTGAAGAGATGTCTGTAATTAACAGCTGAGGACCTTCAATATACCAGCCTGAGGGCACATAAAGCTCCTTTATAATCCCATCAGAACTTTGGTGTCAACATGGAAATGATTAATATTAATGCCTTTTGATTAGACCGACATTGATGTTGCATTATCTTTCTTTTGTCTATTGTATATTTGAGATCTGAGGGCAAATTTCCGTCCTGTCATTTAAATCCCCGCCACACATATGGAGCCTCTCATTCATCTTCGCTGTGATAAAGAGCTTGACAACACCAGCGGCTGCTTCCTCGCCGTCACGCTCATCTGCGCCTCACACACAGATCCAAAGCACAGCACCTCAGCCCTGGATGGCTCCGTCACGTCATTTGAGTCATTGAAAGGCCTGTGGTGGGTCTTAGACAATAAAAAGGAGCCACATCCGAGCGCAGAAGCCGCAGATTTCCGAGGATCAAGAAGAAGTACGGCGGCTGCTGGTTCAGATCCCAGTCTAAATGGCTGCCAGATACAGTCAGAACATAGGTTCATTTTGTCAGGGAAGATTATCTGTCACCAAGCCTTTCCTCTGACATTAAAATCAAATGGAAAGTGACATGAACTGGACAAAAATACTCATGAAGGAAAAAAATTGTTTTCATTGCATGCTGCTTTGTTGTTAGCTAACTCTGATAGCTAACTAGAAGAAAGTAACCTTTGCACATAAAATACGTTTATAATCACGGTGACAGACTAATGGCACAAAAAGACAAAACATGTCCATGTACCAACATTTGTTAAAGGGGAAGCTAATAACTTTAGCCGGCAGTGAGCTTGCTTACCGTGATTAGGCAGACGTACGTACGGTTAAAGTGTCTAATGTAAATTCATGATGAGTCTTAAAATTTAAATAATCAATATGCATCTATGAAAAAAAGGATATTTAAAACATGACTTCTGTCACAATAATAATAGTAATAATAATAATAATAAAATTGGATTCCTGTGGCTACTTTGACCCAGGACCACTTCCAGTAGAGAAACAGGCCTCAACAAGCGATACATCATTTTCTTTCTTCAAACAGTCCTCGTAAACTACTGTGATGCTGCCAAGTGTAAATCACATAGATCCAGAGCAAAGAGGCTGCACATCCTTTCAGGGGCGTAGCACCAGATTCTGGGCCCCCTACATAAGACTCCTGAAGGACCCCCCCCTTTTTTTTTTTTCTTTTAAAAGAAAAAAAAATTGCGTTGGCCACTGTACAATAACACACATGTAATATACAACCACACAAGACTTGACTCGCCAGTCAGTCAGATTTTAGTTTCAAAAGTGCTGCGTAGCTTATTCATTTAGGGCGCGATTCTCCCACCTGTGTAAGAGTTACGTACGGCCACTTGCGTGCATTTTGAGCTGCGCACAGTCTGCGGTTGACTTAAGTCTCCCCTCTACGCGCCTTCACTCGAGATACGTGCGGTCAGTGGAGCGACCTCAAAATGTAGCCGTTCCCTGTCGATTTCACCTCTATAGGAATTGTCTGTGTAAGCTCTACAGCAGAGTCCCAGACGAGCTGCGCACGAGAGCTGCTCCGATCTGGATGAAAAGACGCTCCATAACGGGTTTGGGAAAGCGGAATTGCGCATAGCGCAACCTGCTCTTAAAGGCAATGGCGACTGACGCACTGATTGGTTTAACAGGTGGAACGTCCTAACCACTCCTATGCATAATGTAGCGGGTAGCGCAGGGGGGATAGCGGGTTTAGGAAGGTGAAGATTGTGTTCTTTGTGGGGGAACGCCTCTCTCGCTACACGTTATCCCTTAATACTGGCTATAGCAGATCTGGCCGGAAGATCGGGCCCTTGGGTGGCCCAAAATAAAGCGATAAAGAGATTCGAGTTGGTATTTACTTGAAACGCCTAAACATATGCTTTCAAGCCCCAAAAAAATGATTTTTCCCTCCACAATACGCCAACTTTAAATTATTTAGTCACTGCTATCATTTAACAAACTTAAACATCCTTTGTTCTAGTCATGTATCTGACATATATGATTATTTACCCATCATGAGGTTTATGCTAATGAAGACATAACATCATGCACCATTAACCCCCCCAACACGCACACACAAACACAATACTCAAACTTCCCTGAAGAATCAGGTCATCCCTCAAATGATTCATGCTACAAACTGTAAAGCACATACACAGACTGAGCACATTCACTGGCTCATTACACCAGTGTGTGTATCCATGCCTGAACAGACCTAATGACTGAGGGGAGACACTCGACAGGCTTACTGTACTGCACTGTGTCTGCGTGTGCGCCCATCTGTTTGAAAGCTTGTCACAGTGTGTGTGGCGTGCCCCCCCTCTGTCCTACACTTCATTCAGCAGAGGATATTAAGATAATTGTTTATTAAAAGAAGATGTCATGTGTTACTAAGCCGAAAGGGGAGAGGATATCGGCAGCCAACACATGCTCGGGTTGTGTAGAACCCCCAGATTCATTTAGTCTTTCTGTGGATTTCATATGTAATGTGGGACAGCTACATTGGTTTTTTTACCTGTTGAAAGAGGAGTCAGTTTGGCTCTGGTACTCCACGCTTGTACAGTGTGATGTAATTAGTGATAACGGATTACGCCTAGTACTGAAAAATCCCCTGAAAGGATTCAGACACAAGTTACACATTACAGTTGGGAAAACCGAAGGATCCTCCTTTACACAGCACACCAAACACGCCAGACACGGCAGAGTTTATGTAAGGTAATTACCAAATAATCAATATGTAATGGTGAGTGATGCTGGATGTTCCACGGGGGTGGCTGAAAGAACGAAATTAAAGCTGAGGGAGGCGGAAAGCAATTCCATCATTAAATCATTAAAATAAAAGACATTTTTGGAAATGTTCCCAACTGTGTTCAGCGCTCAGTCCAAGATATAACCTGATATATGACGCAGTAATTTCATTCTACAGTGTTTTGTATTATAAAGACAGCAGCGTCTCAACTGTGATGTCACAGAATAAGTTAATAAAAGTCATTTGAAAAGAGTCAGGGTCAGAAGTTAATACATGGCTGGGACAGTGAAGTGTATGTAGCTTAGAAACACAGAGTGGTGTCTACTTACCTTTTAAAGCGTCCAGCAGGTGCAATTTTTTTAACATATTTGGCTGACTTAGGAAATAGCTAAAGTGTTATTTTCTGTCTGAAAAAACTTGTGAAACTGTCTTTGTTTCTGCTGTATTGTTTAAACAGTGTGTGTGTGTTTCAAGTCTGCATCCATCTTGCTGATCTGACCATAGATATATATATAAACACTAGATGGCTCACGCACGCTGTTAGCCAATGGAGACCGACGTCCTCGCATGGCGGCCATCTTGCCACAGGTAGCTCACCCACTCGTAACATCAAAGTCTATGGTGCATGAAGCATTTCAATAACCACAGATTGCTTAATTTTAAACCGATTTTCAAACGGTTTGGTTTGTTATAAACCTCAGAGTTGTAGTTATGTTCCTGCATACTCAAGAATAATTTTAACCATGGATAAATAAACATTAAGCAGCTAGGTAGAGCAATAGCTATAGGACTACACACACAAGGTAGTTTTATTAAATCATTTATATATAAAACATTTAATCATTCCATGTATGTTATATTAGTAATATTTCTATTATAATGATAACTATAACAACACATAACATTAACATATATGTATTTATTTTGTTATGCTCCTGGTCCCCTGGTCCTGGCCCCTGAGAAGGGGGCGCCCTTTGAGCACATCTTTATGCTTTATGCTTTCTATATGATGGCCTAAATATCCAAGATGAAGACACGTGAGTTAATTTAACAAAGTTCACAGTAGTTGAAACAAAATGAGGTGCTAACATGAAATTATATTTTGTAAATCTTTGACAAATAAAAATATTTAATCTCTGTGTTCCTCTACCTGACCTTTAAAATGTATCTTCCTTCATAATAGGCAACATACTATGCACTGACATTTATATTGATGAACTGATGATGCCATGTACAGGTCTGTTATGCCCCGGCCAAGGGACTACCAGAACATAGCATAAGGATCCCTCTCTCCTCCCCACTTTCCGAAACGAATCACAAGACAACGAATGCAGTCCAAAATAACAAGGGTTTTTTATTTACCCACACGAAATTAAATAGCTCAGGGGTGAGCATCGCCTAAAACAATAAACAAAACAAGCTGATGAACAAGGTGATCCCCCTTTTCCTGGTTTCCAGACACCGTTTGTTGGAGCATCCATAGGCTGCACAAAAATTCAGGCATTTTGAAGTATTCCTGTAAACACAAAGTCAGAGGTTTTCTGTATTATAATGTATTAACATTTAAGATGTTTTTAACAAACCAAACAGCTTGGAAATCACGTGCAACTTAAGTTATGTTGAAACTAAAGAGCATTTCTGCCTCTCACACTGATGTAAAATTGCTGGGTCAACTTTGTAATACGTACTTAGTCTCACTCACAGCCAGTCTGTTAGCCAAGTTAGACAGCTAATAAACACAAGCACATCCACAAAGACAAAAAAAATAGGCTGTCATACAAGAAATTAAAATCTCGATTGTGGTCTCAGCCTTGAGAACTCGCACCAAGCGACTCAAAGTTAGCGCAAATAGCCGCGAAACAACTGTGCTGAACGATTAAGTCTTTTTTCTCAAACAAAAGTAGAAATTTCAACATGTCCAAGCATCCCGACTCATAGCCACGCTATTAAGGTTTGTAATAAACAAAACCGCTTGGAAATCAGTCAAGATTTCAGCGAGTTAAGAGTATTTTTGATTATGCAGATAACTCACCTTCCAACAGCTACCATAGGGCGTACCAGACTGCTATACTGTGGTAAGATGGCCGCCGTGTAGGGACGCTGGTGACTCCGCCTCGAGCCATCTAGCCTTTCTTATAGATATCTATGGATCTGACACCAGACCAGGAAGTGCTGAAACATGCAGTTCATCAGAATGACCACTAGGAGGCTCAAAAAAATGAATCAATATCTCTTGATCCCCAAAGTAAAATTCCTAATGTCAGAAATAAACCCTTGTACAAAAACGATAATTTCACACGTAGCCTGGAAAAGTAGCATCTCTCCGAATGTGACTGCCACCGACCAACAGCTCGCGAAGGCTCAGTGGAAAATAAATACTCCTGTGGGTGACAAAAGGGCAAGACACAGATTTGGGTGGTTTCCCCAATTTAAAGATAATTTGTATTGTTGTGCAGTTAATTGTGCGCACAGACTGCCGTGAATGGCTCTGGGTTGGCCTGGATGGGTCCTGAAATCAACACTTTGCTCTGGCTGCTTAGCTAAACCACACTGCCAGCAGCTATTCTCACCTCCTGGAGGACGGACAGCTGGACAGCTGCTCGTTCTCTGGCAGCAGCTGCTCAGCCACCTTCATCCAGGTTAGCTTGGATTCTAATCATTGTTTGCTAATCAACCGCTAGTCAAACGCAGTTAGCCATGAATTCTGGGAGTCTTTGTTAAGCTACAGCAGTCCTTGGTGTAGATGTTGCCTACCAAAATGGCACCTGAAACCAGGATGGATGGACAAAATGCAGTGTGACTTAGCATCACAGGTTAGCATGAGCTAAGCTATTCTAAAACAGCTAGCTTGTTGTGTTGGATATAAGGTTGTTACAGGCCAGCTGCCGGGCACGTCTGTTCCACTCATTTACCCATTTTGGATTAACCAGAGTGGTCAGAGTCAGTTTCTGCCAATATGGCATCAATGACAGCTCTGAAAGACTCACTTCAAAACTACTGTCAGGTTATGGTATAAATTCCAATTATTTAATCTTTGGTTTACGTCTTCTTCAAACCTATTTTGGGCATTTTGCCTAGAGATGGCTGGGATAGGCCCCAGCAGACCTCTGTGACCCTAAAATAGGAACAAGTAGATACAGTTGGTGGATGGGTGGACAAAGACAACAAGTTAAATCTCTGAATTTTTATTTAGCTCCCCCATTTTGTTTTCCAACAGCAGCCGTGATAAACGTACAGCACGAGCCACACAGGAAAGAAAAACTGGTGCATTAATAACCACTTTAAGTACCAACGCTTGGGCCTAATGAGGACTTATGCTATAATCGTCAAGTCTCTGCATGGGTTCACGTACGGTGGATCACATTAACCTTTGTGAATACCTTTGCCCTGACCATTTGTTCTTGGCACAGGAAAATTAATCTTAGGCAAGAATCACAATTATTCACATGAGCTCATCGACACCGACACACACATGTCATCAAGGGTCAGTCGCAGCTCAGCTGGTGTGAAATAACATCTCCTTGTTCTGAAACTGGAACACTTACAGACTCCCTGCTGCCGTCAGCAGACAGGATCGGGGCAACTGCCTGTCCCCTCGGTCTGAGGAACCCAATTTTCATAAGCCACGACGGCAGCACATGCCCTTGTTTTTGAACAATCACTACATCTCCCTGAAATCTTTTGAATATGGCCCTGATCTCCCAGTCACGGTGACTAACCGTCGAGGAAATCCCTCTTAAGGTAAAACGAGTGCATGTGTGCTATGTGTACCCCTGCAGTAAATGTCAATGCTCTGCTGACTGAATGCGCACAGACAGAGATCACTGTGGGGCAGCGCGCTGTCGGGACGGAGGGAGTTAAAACCACTGACCCACAATCGTCACACACCTCCGGCACTGCCGACCTGCTGGCAAAAAAACCAAACCACCTCTCTCCTGGGTCAAATCCTATCATTTGTGACTCACTCTTCCTCATTTTTTTAATCATAATTTCCAGACTGTTGCAGATATTGGCAAAGTTTTTCTGGATATCATTGCAGTAAGATGGTAAATCCGCCTCAGTCAGAGCTAATAAAGTTTTCAAAAACAGGAAGAATGATGTGCAGAAGTGTTTGGGCCAACTCTGAAATGTTCCAGGCATCAAAGGACAATGGTATGTGCGTGCTTGATAACCGTTTTATCAGAGGAAAGTACAGTATTGCTTCTCTGGGTTTTTTTGCAGTATGAATAATTCAGGTGATTAATGGGAGTAAAAAAACAAATATCTGCTGATTTAATGTTAGCAGATATAGAGATACACTTCAACCTACATTTGTGTCGACCTATTTGTGCACTGAAACGCTGAGCGATTCAGAACAGCGTTTTACAGTGAATTCAAAACCTTTTCTTTGCTTAAAAATGCACTTTCTGTGAATATTTATACAATATAACTGTAATAACTCATGCATTCAAACTCTCACATTTACATGCTTTTACAACTAATAGGAATCTGTCACTTTTCAGGCGAGTCTCTGCATTACAGTTTTATTATTATATGTGAATGCAGTGAAGATTATGGGAGCCTATATACCAGCAGCAGAGTCCCAAAGGTAAAGACACAAGATTTGATTTTACTGGAGTTTCATTCACGGCTTCCTCAAGACTGTCCCGGAGGCAGTGAATGTCATGTTTGTCCATGTTAGTAGTCTTGCCTCCCCTGGTCAAAAACCTCAGAAGACATAGTGGCAAGAAATAATGCGCAAGCCCTTTGGAAACTACTTGTTTTCTGCATTAATTTGCCATAAAATGTAATTTCATGTTTTTCTAAGTCACAGTAATAAACAGACACAGCATGCTTAAGCTGATAACACACATGAGAAATTATAATTTCTCTTGTCTTTATTGTAAACATCCATTAAAACGTTCACTGTTTTGCATGGAAAAGTAGCTGGACCCACAGACTAATGACTTTAATAAAAGCTAAATGGAGTCAGTAGTTTGTGTACCTGGAGTCCAATTAATGAAATGGGTTTGGATGTGGGGGGGTTAAAGCTATTTTAGACTGATAAAAGACACTCAAACATTTTAAGATAGCGGTTTATAAAAAACAGCTGGTGGCTTTAAAGTTTTATTGTCATATACATGTTAAGGGAGGGTTTCCCTGTACTATTACATTCTTTCTTTGCTGTCCACAGAATGCCAAAGTAAAATTAAATTTAAAATACATACATAATCCAACATAGAGTAGGTGGTGTGACCCGTGCCTTGCTAAAAGAGGATCTCTTAGGACAGACCACCAAGAGTAGTTGATGTGCATGAGGCTAGAAAGGCATCTATCAGCTAGATCAGCCGCGGCCCCCTGGTGGGCCGTCACGGTACTGCAGGTGAGCTGTGAGAGGTCATTAAAATTAAACAAATATGTTTTAAATCCTCGATCTTTTTTAAATATGTTTTTAATTACTGTAAAATATTAACGACATGATTTAAAAACATTAAGAAGTAACAAAACAAACCAGTTAAGTGTTATTCTACCGTCATCTTAACTTAATATGACAAGTGTCACCTTATTAATGTCAGAACATAGCTTCCAGTGCTGCATGTTGATCACAGTTGTGATTAAAGGTTTCGGTGGGTTGTGGAGATTTTTCACATTTTTAAATTGGGCCTTGGTATTTGAAGTTTGGGAATGGCTGAGCTAGATAAACTATATATGAAGGTGAGCTGCAAGAATACCCAATACTGTGTATGTTCATGAAAAGAGCACAGCTTACCTGTGGCATGACCTCATTCCAGCGGTGAAGTCTGGTGGAGGGAGCATCATGGTTCGGGCTTGCTTTGCTATCTCAGGGCCTGGACGGAGGAGAAAACAAATTTCCAAGTTTATCAGAATACCCTCAACATAACGTCAGTGGTGTTAAAATAATAACTGTGTGTGTTATCATCTTAAGCATCTTGAGTATGAGGTCACAGAAACCCAATTAACCCGATGGGATTCACATTGTTTTTCATGCAACTGTACTTGATGAAAATCAAAACAGAAACGTGCATGAAGAATGGAAGAGTGGAAATTTACCAGATCTGCAGGATGTTGACAGCACCGTGTGACCACAAACAGGTGGTACCCTCGTTTCTATTCTGGGAGTACAGTGTTCAGAGAGCCACACATGTCGTCCAGCTCCTTTAACAGAGAGACCCAGTTAATTGCGCTTCGTGTGCTTTTGTTCGTGTTTCGCAGTAGATTTCTTCTTGCAAGTGTCACTTCTGGTGGCATTCACATAAAATGAAAGAAACAGACTTAAAAGTATGTTCAAACGAGGGCTGAGTGCCTTTTTCTTTACATGGCCCAGAGATGTAGTATGTTGATCTTCATGACCAGAATATAACTGAACACTAATTGCACTGCTCAAGCACATTTATACTCCTCTTCTGGGGTTTGCTTGTGACATAACTAATTTAATAAGCTGCAAAGAAATCTTTAAGTAGGCGAAAAAGCTCCTCAATACAACCATCATTAGAGAGTGACAGCTCTTGTTTCTTTAGATTTCAGTTTCACAGTCTCACTTTGGATCAAATGCATGGCTGCAGCCAAGGTGAAACTGGCAGAGTGCTTCACATACAGTCATTTTGACTGAATAATACAATAGATGATGCCGGAGCGCAGGGTAAACTGCTCATTCAAGGCTGTTTTGGTAAGCAAAGAAGGCACGCAAGCACTGGTTTGCGATCCATGCAGGTAAAATCTCTGTGATCTTTTGGTTCTGACAGAATTTTAATGGGGTCAAATGCATATGGTACGGAGATAGCAGCCAAGTAGTGGAGTTCCAGCGTGTAAAATCTCCCCCACCCCTCGTCCCCTCTCCCCCGGCAGCGCTGTGGCCCGGAGGCAAAGCTCCCACACAACAGACGGGACTCCCACTATACAGCCTGCAGGGTGGAGCTGTCTCACTGTAAAAAACGCTGCCAGCAACTCTGAAAGTCCAATCCCTGTCGCAGAAGCGAGAGCTGATGCAGACCACTGCTGTTTTTCCCACTTTTGTGAAAATTAGTGATTTGCATATAGGAGAAAATAGCTTGAAGGCAGCGAGACGAGGCCTTGAGACCAGAAGGGTTCCTATTCACACTCTGGGAAAGACAGTAAAATGCAAATGTGGTGAATTATCAATTCCATTTGGAAACTTCTGGCCGTTTCGCACTGTCTTCTTGAAAGGAACTATGTGATGTCTATAGCTGTGCAGGGTGCAGCTAATGAGGGAAATCCTAACTGGAAACTATGATGCACACAGGAAATTATCATCACTTCCGTTTACAGAGTTTATTGTCTTTTGTGGCCGAGGAAACGAGCTATAAATTAATTGTGAAGGGTAAGGCATATATGATTTATTTGAGCAATCCTCTCAGTGGTAATCAGTTGCAATTTTTCAATGCTGAAACAAATGGGTAAGATATATGATTTATTCATTTATTTTTAAAGGGAAGGTTGGCATTTCAGCTCGATTATTTTTTATTTGTTTTCATGGTCGACAAAAGACTAGCTAGAAGAAAGACATACTGTACTTCTATCCCATTCAAGACTCACCAGAGGACCCTGTAGTCGCCCCGTCGCATTAAGAGAAGCACACAAGCACGCCAACATTCAGTTTTACAGGACAACTGTGAATCACCAGTCAGCCTAACGCGCATGTTTTTGAACGGCAGAAGGAAGACGGAGAGCTCGCAGACAATGCAGCATCCAAACTCTTCGCAGCAAGGCCCCAGCTGGGATTTGAAACCGAGAACCTCCCAGCTGCCTTGTGCACCATGGTAAGTTAAATCATATACGCAATTCTATAACACAGTCTATTACTTTGGAGAATAAGTTTGGAGAGTTGTTTTAGAAACATGGATTCCCAGTGCAGAGAGAGAGAGAGGGAGTGCAGAGATTCACAGTTTTCTTCAGCAATTTTTTTTGCAGGTCACACTGAATCACACCACTTCTTCTCTCTTCTGACGACTTGAAATGGGTGTGTAGATGTTACAGTGAGTTCAACGAAGTGCAAAGATAAATCAACACCTTTTTCCCAAAAGGAATAGAGGGAACACGTAAATAGAGATCTCTGCTCCACCTCTTTGCACTGATCGACTGTTAAAAGTCATTTTTGCAAGTAATCAGTAATGTTACTTTTAAAGACATCTGTTAGAGGAAAAAAATGTTGTAGTATTTGAATTATACTGTTCACAAAGCAACAAATTAAAGCCAGACTGCCATTTGACTGTGAACATTTGATACATGGAGTTGAGTTCTGGAAGTCTGACGTTTGAGACCGAACCTGAGCTGACTGGGCCCATGGATGCTGCTTTTGTTTGGCAGAGGAAGAAAGAGGTCTTCAATCCCATAAATGTAGTTCCCACAGTGAAACATGAAGGCGGGGGTGCAAGCCTGTGGAGCTGTACCTTGTTCAGATGCATGAGATAATGAAAAAAAGAGGATAATGTAAAGAAATCCCCTCCCAGTGTGGCGTCAGAGTGCTGTTCAGTCCTCCAGCAGGACAGTGGCTTCAAACAAGCATCGAAATTAGTCCAAAACGTTTTGAAGGACAGCAAAATCAAGGTTCTGGAGTTGCCTTCCTTGAGCCAAGAGCTCAGACTAAATCTGTAGAGGGAGCTTGGGGTTATTATCCATGCCCTGAAACCACGAAATCTGAATGAGCTGGGACAATTTGCCATGGATGAATGGGCTAAGAGACCTCTAGAGCAATGGTTCTCAACTGGTGGGTCGCGACCCAAAAGTGGGTCGCAGACCTGTTTTCAGTGGGTCGTGGGCCTTTTTTAGCCCAGGTGCTAAAAAAAAATAAAAATTAATGTCATTCAAACTCCTCAACAGTAGATGGCGATAATGCCCTGTAATGCGAGTTGACACCCGCCAGTTTACACCATAGAAAAAGACCTGCAACGTTTGTTTACATATGTTGAGCAGGTGAAACACAGATACAACGAGATGAGATATGGATTTTCTTATCTTGAAGACAAAGGTCAGTGAGTGGTTATTCAGCTAAAACTATATATTTTGAGTTCTTTTTGAAACTACTGCTCAGTGTGTTGCACAGTTTTATTTCATGTTTGTGCATAAAAGCACTGTTGAGTCTTAAAAATGGCTGTTAATGAAATATTCTGATTGTTATGTCAGCGTTTTAATTAATGCTTAAATAAGTGACTAGATAGTTTAAATATGAAATTGTTATATATTCAGGAAGTGGGTACTCAGCAAATGCTACATATTTGAGTTATTTTTGAAACTACTACTCAGTGGTTGCACAGTTTTATTTCATGTTTGTGCATGTTGAGTCTGTTAAAGAAGGCTGAAGTTACTGAAGTGACGTGTTTTGGATTTAATTAAAATGCAGCTAATTGAGCATCAAAGGGAATATTTACCACTTGAAGTCATTTTGGTTTTTGCCATTTTGTTTCATCAATAAATTTATTTTTTTGTGTTGGCATTCTGTGATATTCTATTCTACTATCTCTGATTCAAACTGCACAATCTTTTATTTCAATAAATTTGAGAAGTTGGAAATTTTCCTTGATTTGGGTCGTGGCTTGTCATTAAGGGTGATGGTGGGTCCTGAAGCCAGACCAGTTGAGAACCACTACTCTAGAGACATGTGCCAACTTAATTTAGAACTATCATCAGAGACTAAAGAACTATTGATTAATAATAGTCAGACGACTTATAAATTTGGCCTTGGGAGATTTATGTTTTTCTTGTTTAAACTGAATACAACAGTAAAATATCTCAAATTAACTTAATAGACATTTGTTTTTGTACTGCTGGAACCAAATGGTTTTGTCTGATTTTATTAAAGAGGTTAGTAGTTTGGACCTACTGTATTGAAAAGCAAACATTATTTGACTTTCTACATTAATATGTCAAGATTAACTCAAGCCAAATCAGATCCAACATTTAATTGCTGCTAAAACATTGAATTTGAGATTTCAAATATCAACAGCCGCTTGCAGATTATTTAAAAATCTTGGAAAATAGTAAGAACTTCTCTTCTTGGAAGACATGGGAAATGAACATCTCTTAGGATAAGAGGGTCCTAGGCTCTTAAGAGCTTTATACACTGATGAAGGATAACATTCTGACTCTATGAGCCACCTCCCTCGGCAGGTCAGCAGTGGGGCCCTCAACAGGTCTTTTAGGAGGTCCAATTGGTCTTCAAACTGCACAGACAACAATCTCATGGGACCTGATGGCATCTGTGGGAAGCGATCCCCTTCCACAGAGACCCCGCCATAGAAGATCTAGTGATAAGCATCCCCAGCATTTTTGCATTACTGAGATACCACCTATTTAATAGGAAGCTATTAAAAGAAGCTAAGATTGAGGAAATATGATCTTCATCATCAATACTCTAACTGCAGCCTCATTAAAAAATTAAAAATGTATAAATATATATATAAAAAAATTAAAAATATATATTCTGAACTCATACCAAATGATCTTTTACTCAGTTTTTATGCTAAATTCAAGCTATAGCCAGCAGTTGTGAACCTTTAAGAGAATTTAGATGCTTTAACTGTCCGACCAGAGGCTGTTTTGTCCAGTTATTAATTGCCATTGCTAATATATTACAACTTAAAAAATAAGACAACAACATTGCTTCAGTTTTCTGACTCAAGACTGACAAGGCTAATTTAGCATTAATTAGCTGTGAGTCACAGCTAATTAATGCTAAAGTAGCCTTGTCAGTCTGAACTACAAGTCACAGGCTGTGACTTGTAGTTCAGACTGACAAGGCTACTTTAGCATTAATTAGCAGTGACTTGTAGTTGCTATTTAACAACTGTAGATAGCTAATGTTGTTGTGTGTGGTTTATTTCTTTTATTCCAATAATAACTATCTGAAAAGGCTTTAACTTCCTCAGTTTCACGCTTACTTTTTAAAAGTTGTGGCCTGGTTGCGGTTGTAGATTGTCCTCCAAACGGGGGCGCCGTCCCCGGGGAACGACCCCAGTGGGACGCTGGGAGGGCGGTTCACGCGAGGAGGGCAACTGCCATTGGCTCGTGCGACGTTATAAATAGAGGCTGAATGGCAGTCGCCGGCTCAGAGCAGGCGGAGACGACGAAGGGCCGACAGCGGGACTACGCAGCAGGCTGGGAGGCGGAACCGTTACAGCATCAGTCGCTTTTACACCTCGGCGGTTTACACCACACCGAAGATTGGACTCGTCTTTAAAAAAAAAAAAGAGAGAGAAAAAGAATTCAATCCGCGCTGAAATCAATGAAGGAAAGACGCCCGTGTCAGAAGTCCTCTCTGAAATCCGGAATGGATCCCAGTCAGAGTGTGAAGTGTAAGATCGTGGTGGTGGGGGACAGCCAGTGCGGGAAGACTGCCCTGCTTCACGTGTTCGCCAAGGACTGTTTCCCAGAGGTGAGACTGATGGACACCAGGTGTGTCAACACCTGTGTCCCTTAATAACACGCGTGCAGATGTGTTGGCTGTAATGATTAGTTTAAGTGCATCTTAACCGCTTAAGTTTCTTTTGTAAAAGTGTAAAACGTCGACTTTGCCTTCTTTCCTTCAGAGCTACGTCCCCACAGTGTTTGAAAACTACACGGCCAGTTTTGAAATCGACACCCAGAGGATTGAGCTCAGCCTGTGGGACACCTCAGGTAATCATGCTATTGACCTATTGTTTCCTGTGTGTGTGTGTGGACATGTCTCGACATGCACACAAGCTGGTGATTGGATTAATGTGAAACTGTTCAGCTGTTACTTTTAGACAAGTGAAAGTCACTCATGTTTGGGAAAATTCCTGCTCCAAGGAGGAGCTGGAATTTATTCTGAAGGAATTTTCCTTCCTGGAGCAGGAATTTTTGTCAAAAAAAAAAAAAGAAACCATCAAATCTACAGAATGCCAGTCCTGCATTTTTATGAATTATGAATTTAATCTGTGGCCCATTTCAATCAATAAAGCTGGGTTAATCCTTGCTCATGGTCCGGGGTTGCTTTCCCTACAAGCTGGACACATTCCCCTTCAGATTAAAACATTTGTAAATGGCTCAACTTCTACCTACAGGGGAACATTTTAAATGATTAATGCAGCACTGTTTGGTGGGGGTGGGGGTTTCATTTTTTTTTTTTAATATTTCTTTTTTTGAATGACTGAAACCGGAAACGAATGAAAACTGATGAGGACTGTAGTCATGTGCATGTGGTGAACACATTTGGCAATTCCTCCCGCTGCTTGCTTTTCAGGAAGGTTGTGCAACAGTGGCTCTTGTCCCCCTTTTTTTTTTTTTTTTTTTTTTTTATCATTTGTAGGTTGGACTTTGTGTTCAGCGTCCAAACCAGCTGCAGCATCTCCGGGTTTTTGTAAAGTGTGTAAACAAACCAGCGCTCAAACGGTGGGTCAGCACAATTTCTACGGCGGGCGTAGGCGGGCCCTGCACACTATTTAAGCTGCGCGTCGGCCGCTGCTCGTGCCCACCGGGACCATATGGTTAATACGAACTCAACGGGGCTGTTTCGGTGCCAGGCAACAAAGCAGTCTTCATCCCCTCTTCATCTCCTTTAGCTGGCCCGTGCATGGGCGATGGCAAAAGAAGTGGACCCAGTGAATAGCAGAGCAGTGAGGTGTGATTGAGGCGTATGTTGCAAGCCTGCAAGCATGCGGTGTGTGTGTGTGTGTGTGTGTGTGTGTGTGTGTGTGTGGGAGTGGTGGGCGGGGATAAGCCGGCTGCCAGCTGTTGCGGGTCCCTCGCCTGGAATTCCTAAGTGATGTCTGAATAACTTTCTCAAACATTAAGTCCAGCTTGAAACGTTTATATAGGACAAGGGCGAAAACAAAAGTTGATTTTTCTTGACCCCTTTTAGCCGTTGCATTCTTGAGAGGGAGTGACGATAAAACAGCAGCAGCAGAGTAATCGTCGCTTTGATGCCGACGGACCCCACGAGCGGGCAAAACTAAGGGGCTCAAATTTAACATTCCTTCACTTTTTCTAGTTTATGGGTATTGTTGAACTCCAAAGGCGAAGAAATGAAAACCGGCCAGAGTGAGAATTTTTTTTGTTTTATTGCGCTGTTGGCTGCGTGCCTGAACCGTTTTTCTTTTTCTTTTCTGCTTCATAAAACGGGATGAGGAGGAGGAGGAGGGGAGCATGTTTCCTATTAGATCAGTGGATTTTCAGATGGAGCCACCCTACCCCCCACCTTCAGTCCTAACCCCCCACCCAGCAGTCTCTCTCACACACACACACACACACCCAGTGACTGATTGATACGGCTTTCAGCTCGACTGGTCCCTTTGTGGAGACGCCCATTGGCCACAGCCAATCCAATCGATCCTTGATCTCCAGAGGTGTGCTGGGGAGGGGGGGGGGGGTTTCTCCACGAGAGCCAAGCAAGCCCTCAGACAAAGACCAGCGCGCTGTGGACTGCTCACAAACACACACACACCTACACATGCGGAGGTGGTCTTTTGTTCTTCGGTGATGAGAGGCTTAATGAGCAGCCTGGGGTGTGCTGGTGCGACGGTTTAAAAGGGAGGGTGATGGTGTAATTTGGGTCATTAAGGTAAACGCCTGCCAGTTTGTACAGCTTTCCATTTGCCCCCCCCCTCCCCGCTTGTCTAGCTGCAGTCTCAGGGTGAGGCCTGCCGGGGCCCAGGCGCAGCCTTTGATGCCTCCCGTTTTCTTTCGCCGGCAGAGGAAGCGGTTTTACGTCGTCCGTCCGCCCGCATGGCTGGATGAGCAGCGGAGGTGTTTGTTTGAGCGTCAGACAGGATGAGAACATGGTGAATGTAAACAGAGCACCTCCTGTGGCAGAGCACCTGCGCGCCCGAGGCCTTTCTTTCATTATTTAGCTTAAAACGGTAAGATTATATCCCCAGACCTTTTCAAGTCTTTGATGTCAGAAAATAGGAACACCCCCGAACACGCTTGCACAAGACCTTAGGTTACAGAAGCTGGAACGTAATGCTTTGTTTAGCTACCTGAGGCCAGAACTGTAATCTTTTGACATCGTTTGGAGTGTAGGATATTGTGATCATAAACCCAGATCAGAGGAGAATTATCCGGTCTAACCGTCTTTGTCTCCACCCAGCTTTGCATCTGACTGCATAGTTCGCACAAAGCTGCGAGGCCAATTTCCCACAAGGCACACCCTAAAGAGGGACGAGGGTGGGCTCATAGAGAATTTACCACCTTTATTTTTTTGTTTTTTAAGAGCTGCTATGAACAGCTTTGTAAGTTCGTGGTTGAAACGGGAGCTGTTGTACTGTGTATCTGTGGCATTTTTATCAGATCTTAGGAAATTGTCAAATTTTGGGGGAAACAAATGGCATCAGTCATCTGTTATTTGATATGGTAATGTTGGCATTCATATTATTCCCATACAGCTCCTTCATTGTTTGGTTTGGCCTTTTACTACCCCCCCCATCCCCCAGTTTATCAGCTAGTTGCTAATTTGGCCTGCTGTGCCATTTGGTCTTATCGTGACACCTGAACTGAAGCTGCAGGCTGTTAAACCAAAACAAGGAGCTAAAAGGCATTTAAATGGTCTGAGCTAACTGACGAGTCGGGTCGTGATCCTGTGTGGGTTTTTTTTTTCACAACATATGGCCACTTTTGATTTACAGCCATTCACGCGAGCCAACGTTTATCTTAAAGCGCTGATGAAAGTTAGCTCCTGAAACATCCGTTTTATTATCCTGTCAATCAACATTTGGTTTCAGCGCTAATCTTGGGCTCTGGTGTTTTGAGCAAAACAGCTTTTGGCCTTTTTCACAGTGAAGTAGTCATAATATACTTGTTAGGAGTGAACTGTTGTCAACATTTTGGTGTTTTTCTTCTGTCTGTTCCAACTCTTCCAGCCAGTTTCCCAAACCCACGATGAATAATTGCTCCAATAAAATCTTATCAGAAGAACATGACAGCCACAGGAACTTGGGCATTTTTCTCTCAAGGACTCAGACGTGTGTTAGACACCATGGATCTCATTTGGCAATATTTGTGGAAACCTTTTACTGGCAAACGAGTTGTTCAGCTGCTCCTTTAGGAGACCCAATTTTCTCAGTTGAAGGAGTCGTAATAGAAGATGTAATGACAGTTTGGTCAGAGCGGCCCAGGTTATTTTCTTCTAAAGTTTCTGGAATATTGCATCTGCTGTGTCTCACTTGATATTGGCCTAGCTTAGCTGTGGCACTCTTTCATGCCTAAGCTCCTCAACTGCTCACACACTCTTTTCCTACACACACACACACACACACACTCTCAGCTCCCTTCATTCCTCTTTCGGCAGCCATTGTTGCATGGGATCACATTTCTGGGCTCAGCGAATTGGAGCCGCATGTCTGGCATTCCTCAGACTAAAGGTTTCTACTTCCTCCTCTACAAAGACCCCTATTGTACCCAGCGGGCCCGTGATCCTCGGCCACTGAAAGAAGTGGCACGGATCACGAAGGCCTTACCTCGTTTCCAAGGGGGGAAATTAAATCACAGTGGAATTTTGCCGGCCGGTAGCAGGGCGGGGATGCAGTGCATCCACTGAAGGACAGGGGGTGGAGAGGGGGGGTTATCCTGGGAGAGATTACTGGACTTCCTGTCTGCTAATGTCATGGAAAGACTCTGTAATGTTACACCTAACATCAAAATATGTGCCTGGCGCTCCCACTGAGCGCTTTGCTTTCTCGGCTTTCCGCGTAAATCCTGCCAGTCGGCCAATCAGACGCACGTGACTGTGCTGCGAGGCTTCCACGTGCCTTCCTTTAGGACGCACATGTCGCGCTTTAACAATGATGTGTGAACGACTGAATGTGGTCAGAGGGTCGTCGTGAGCACCTCCCAGTGTTGCCGAAGTGAAATCCGCCGCGTTGCTCTCCTCATAAAGGATATTTGTCTTTGCAGATTAGATCTTTAAGATGAATCTATGCCTTGTTGAGAACAAATGCACTGAGCAGCTGCAGTTCAGCAAATGAACCATTAGATTGAAAAGGAAGTGGTTGACAAAACAGATGACAATCTCAGTTCCAATTAAATGTTACATTTGCACATAAAAGGCATATTTAGTATCCTTTAATGCATCTTAAAGGAGACGTAATCCAGTGCTTTTGCATAGATTCTTAAAGTCTTGAACTTTTACTTGGTATGTTTTGGACAACTTATTGCAAAGATGATGTACAAAAGCACCCTTTTCAGCCATGTCTTAGCAGCTTTGCTCAAATAGCTGCTGGTTCCTCCCCAGCCCCCTTCTTCTGCAGAAGATGGAGTCCCATTTCAAAACGACCCCCTCCAGGGATTCAGTAAATGCTGTGACATCAACAATTATTTGTTTTGATGTGTTAATTTTAACATGCTGTGCTCTTGATTATAAGCTTAAACTCATTCACCTCACGCATTAAGCATCATACCTGTTGTTACCTGGCACAATGGAGCTACAGATGTCTTGGTAACCGCGGCAACAGCTGCAGATATTGGGTTTACTTTAGTCGAAATTGCTTCTCGGCCTTGGCTGTGTGTTTTTGAATGAGGGAAGTTATGTTTGCACTGACGCCACGCACGCCTCTTACCGTCCGTTGTTTCCACAGCTGCCCCTCGAGGCTTTACTGCCTCCCCGTACGTCCACCCCCCCCCCATCAGCTCGGTTCATGCGTTAGAACGGCGGGCCTGCAGACCTGCTGCCATCCCTTCAAACATGCCAGTTGCTGCTTGCTGCTGGGATTGTTCCAGCTGTGCACGTCAGTTGTTCACGCATAAGATGAGGCGGATATTCCCATCTGTAAATATTAAAAAAGACATCCTGGAAGTTTTTAGGAACAGTTCTCCAACGTCAGATTCTTGGCAGCTGGGGAACATCTGGAAATTCAACCGGTGAGTCACGTTACGTGAATAGATCGGTGTATTTTCCAACTCGTTTCATGTAAATTGGCTGCGTTAAGTGGCGATTCTTATCCCGGCCGTTACGCAACGCAGCCTAGCCAGGACCACGGTGGATGTTTGGGTTCATTGCATCAAGTTCTCACCGCTTCGAGGATATTGTAATGCAAGACAGCAGGAACTGGGGGGGGGGGGTTAAAGGACGGAGAGCAGGGTTTTGTCTTGTTTCCAGATTTAGAGATCCTGTGGGAGAACAATGACAGGAGCTAATTAGATGACAGCCACCAGGTCTTTGTGTGTTTTAGCACTGGGATTTCCTCTTATCTTTCCGCTTGGCAGGAAGATGACCTCGAAGCAGACTGCAGCAGACACAGCTGTTATGCAGTAACCAGCTCTGCTGTAAACTGCAGACAAAGAAAAGGTTTCCCATTTAAAAAGCCCCTGAAAATGGTTCACAGAGCCGCGCGCACCCTTCTCCAGACCACATGCAGGTTCTAAGACCTCTGAGCTTCTTCCTTCCTGTTTGTGTCGTGCATCTTGGAGTGGTTTGCAAGCGTGCACTTGGCGTCTCATCCTGGAGTGATGTCGGAATAATACGTTCGCACGTACCAGCGTGACCTCGCAGTCGGCTCTCAGCAGCCTTGATGTGTGTGCGTTTCCTCTCCGTGGATTGATTTCAGCTCCTTCTATTCATTGTAAAATGTCACGTTCCACAGCCTACCTTTTCTGTCGCAGGGTATTTATTTCAGCCAGTAAAAGCTTAAAAAAAAAAAATCCTTTCTTTTAAACAATGCAGTGTGGTTATGATTTATTGTGAGACAGCCATGAAAAATGGGACATTTGTTGTGGAAGACCACCATTCGTCTTTGCCCGGTTTTTCCTGTAATGTCAGTGATGGTGTGAATCATCACCTACCTGGAAACTGGATAAAGGCTTTCTGAGGGAGAAAAGTGGTCAAATTGAAAAGCCCCATTTGAAAAAAAATGGAAACAACCACTTAGACGTGCAAATATTCACCGCCCTGAATAAATAAATGAATGACTCTCTGGTTGTTCCTGTACAGTATGTCCAGAATTAGAGCTGGGGTTCGAGCCAAGCCTGCTTTTGATGCTTAAAATGTTCTGGAAGTGCCACCTTTATCCAGGGAGACCAGGTATAAATCGAGGGGCATAACCAATTATTTGTATTTGTTGAGTTTTAAAAGCTCTCTTTTAGGGATGCACATTTTGAATTTATTTTTATGACCGTTAACCAACGCCCTTTAACAATTAATAACCGTTAACCGATAAGTCCGGGAGGGTTGGCTACGGCGATGTTCCGCGCGTTGTCGTGGACGTATGCGGACACTTCCCCGTGTATTCTCTCGCGGCAATGTGTTGCCGTCACTTTTGATTTATACTAGCGCGGTCTCCGCTATGTTATTCCACGCCACAACGCAAGAGCGACAATCACGAACTAGCTAAACTTACTAAACTTATCTCTTGCGTTTTTCCACTTCCTCACCGTCTCGGCCGTATCCAGACCCACATTCATCGCTATCTCCCTCCATGAATTACTAGAATATGTGCTGTCTTTGTAGTGTGGAGAATCGTACAGATGTGGGTACTTCCTCATTTTTTCGATGACGCGCTCTTTTCTACGCGGATGTAGAATTGACCAATCAGAGGCCTGTTGCACCTGTCGACACGCCCCCATGAGTTGATTGAATTACGTAGCTTATAAACAAAATTGACCGTTAGTATTAATCGGTTAGAGTTACTGTTATCGGTTAACAGTTAAACGGTTAACTATGTGCATCCCTACTCTCTTTACATTTCCATTAAGATTTTTTGTCGGGAACAATGCATCTTAAACCAACTAGCCAGGTCCTCAGCCCGGCCTGGCATGTGGATCCATGTTGGTGTCTTGATCATTTTTATTTAATTTATTTTTGATGACGTAGATGGAGGCATCAAGTTGATGCACATTAGTCAAATAATAAAATTCTACAGAATATAAATGATGATGCTGGAGTCTTGACATAGCTAAGATTTTTTCCCCTCCCTGTGCAGCCTAACAGTTGAAGCTTTTTTTTTTTTAATGCTTTCTAGGCAAAGAGAACATTTATTAAAAGGAAAAAAAACATTGAATTGGATGCAAACTGGTAAAAACCAGAGCGGCCTGATAATGCAGGCATCCTGCAGCACATCCCGTCTTTGTGCGTCCTGTCCCCGTCCTGTGTTGAAACTCGCAGAGCCACCGATTTTATCTGTAATGTAAATTTTTATACGTCGTTATCACGGAAATTGGATCTCCGGTCTGAAGCGCGTTTGAGCCAGGACCCCGTGCTGCTCTTCATTGTGAGGTCCAGGCCTGCAGAGCTTTGTTTGAAACGGTGTCATCTCCCGTCCAGACTGTTTAGATAAGGAAGCGCGACGGTGTTTGTCTGCGTGAGACGCTGCATTCCTGGGTTTTCTTTGCAGCGGCGTTTAGAGGAGACCTCCCAAGGGGACCTTCAGATACCAGGAACCAAATTCTCCACATTTTTTGGCAGCTGGTTGTGTGTGGTCAGCCCTCGCTTGTCATGTGATCTCGACCCACCTTGCTATGCCACCTCCCTCCCCCTCTTTCCTTCCCTGTCCCCCCCGCCTCCTCGCCCTTCCTCTCTGGAGATGTTTCAGTCTGGCTGAGAGAAGGGCGTCTCCCCTCGCACATGGTTTCAATTTGAGGAGGGAGGCATTTCCTCACTCTGAAGTTCTGTTTATTGAGATTTTTTTCCCCTGCAAATTATCTTGTTGTAGTCAGCACATTTTTTTTCTTTTTTTTTTTTTTTTTTTTCCTACTGATGCTGTTTGTTTTTTTTAGTCTAGTTGCCATGGATTATGGCCTGAACTGCAATTGTGTCACATGGGAATAACTGTCAGAAATACTTGTGAGTTTAAGCAATGATTTTATGCACTCCTTTATTTTTGAGACTTTTCTGTAGATTTGAAGGTTACTGAAGACTACAGCAGTGAAAGTCCCTTTTCTGGCATGTCAGTATAAATATTTGATCAATTCTAGTTCATCTAGTAGAAAAAAATCCCTCCATCACTGATGTCTTGTATTTATTTTTTTATTTTTCATATGAGGCTGGTTTTCCTGTTTAGAAGATCCAAAAAACAGAACTTGAAACTGAATTAAAAAAAAAAAAAAAGATGGGGTGAGTAGTTTGCTTCCTTGCAATAACAGCTTGTACGTTTGTCTCCTCTCGTTCCAGGATCTCCGTACTACGACAACGTGAGGCCCCTCTCCTACCCGGACTCCGATGCCGTCCTCATCTGTTTTGACATCAGCCGCCCCGAAACTCTTGATAGCGTATTGAAAAAGGTTTGTTGCTTCACACTAACTGCAGTTTTTTTGTGTTTAAACAGCATTCTGAGGCTGCATATCTCAGCCAAGGCTTAAAAGGACAAACAAACAAACAAGCAAAAAGAAAAAAAGGGGGAAGACCGACATTCCTAAACGCTCTTCTACTTTAAAGCCTGTTTGCTGTTTCTGACTGGCTGATGTGTTTATCAAGGCTAAGAGTCTGTAGTTGGACGTTTTTGTGGTCTTGGTCACCTCAGACCATGTGATGTAAAGCTTAAAAGCTGCACGGTTACTGGAAGGTAGCTGGAACCGTTAGAAGTGGAAGTGGAGAAATGTTGCTGAATCACCAGAAGCTCACATGGAGCTGCTCGGTGGTTAACATGGGATGACTGTGGCGGTGCTGGCTGACGCCCACATGTCCACACATGTACACGAGCAGTCTGAGCGGCGAGGTTCCTTTGACTCGGAGGAAATGGGCACAGTCAGGTGAAATTCATTGTTCTCCATGTAATGTGACACACCCAGTGTGAGCTCTTCTAAAAAGTGCTTTATATTCGGGTCTGTTACAAAACCTGTAACGTTTTTACAAAACTCGATTGCATTTTTTTTTTGTAAAAAAAATCCAGTCTCAAATGAGCTCTTGATAAACTTGAGTTTAGACCCAGCCAACTGTGGGGTCCAGGGATGGGACACATGAAGACCCAGAGGGGATGTCAACAGTCCCTTTTATTATGCAGTTTTGGATCCCTATTGATCGTGACTCAAATTTTGGGTCTGGTTTATGCTTCAACAGCTAACCGATGACGTATGCATACTGTACCTGTCCCCCTGCTCCCCACTCACTCTGCTGTTATTGGCTACCTTCTTGAAACACTCAGACAGAGGATGTTTGGTTTTGAACTGAATTAATGTTTAAAGGTGGCCTGACCAGTCTGTATATGCAAATTCTGCTTGCTTAAGCTATTTGTCATCCTGGTATATCTGCTCTTTAAAAACTATTCTTTCAGAAATTTACCGCTTAATCGTGCACCTCCCTTTTATTACAGTTTAAGTCAATTCTGAACTTTTGAAAGTCAGGAGAAGCATAACATGGGACCTTTTTTAAAATCAAAGGCAGATTTTTTCCATTCAGTTTGGCTCCGCACTGCAGCGAAGCCCCATTTGTTCAGGGGTAACATTGCAGAAGCTATCAGGCACAACTTGATACTTCCTTGAGAGTCTGACAAGCAGGTATGGAGGATACGGTTCAGCTCTCCTGGCAGCAGACTCATTTTAGATAATTGAGGTCACACGTCAAGGTCCACCAGAGCTTCACTATTTATTTGGCTTAAAATAAGAAGAATTCAGAGTGGGAAGTCCCTCCTTCCCCCGGGGGCCATGAGAGATATTAAACCTGAGTTCTCAGTAATGGCTTGGACTGTACCTCGTCTCGGAGCCATAATTGAGGTCTGCATGTACAGAATTGAATGTGAAGCTGGATAACCAAGATGTAATTTTTTTTTTTTTTTCTACACAGTAGGGATGATGCGAGTGTGTCAGCTCTTAGAATTCCACCTTACAAATGAATCGGTTGTCAAAAAGATTAACCCAGACAAGGGGTTACAAAGTAAGCTGTGCCACGTCGTGAAGATCTGGGGATCGAGACGTGTTTATACTCATCAGTGGCGCAGTGAGCCTAAAGATCACAGACCATAAGTCTACTTTTTTTTAGTCAAGTGATGTTTTTACAGACACGCTGAGCAAAACAACTTCCTCCTTCCATGTGAATGAACTTGATCCCCTGACCAGTCGGCCAGCCTGCCACCCAGCCAACCCCGAGGCACATTAGCCTGAGTTTAAAGCCCCCAGAGAAATGCCATTGATCACAGAGCATTTATTGTTGTCAGGGAGGAAACACGGGGATTATTTGTCGTTCCTTTCCAGGGTTCAAAGCATTTGGGGCTCCAGGAAGTGCCAGCTTTAACCTTTGTGCTAAAGGGTCAGGTGACTGTGAGCCTGGAACTCATGGGACTTCTTCTCTGGCTGCTCTGGCCTCCATCACTTCGTGCATTTCATCACTTATTCGACCACAAGAAAAACAACCAGTTTTGACCACAGAGGAATTTGTGGTTTGTTTTTTAGCCGTACTAACTGAGGCAGCAGAAGTCTGCTAGTTCACATTATTGAACATTTTTGCCTTTTTTTCCACAGTGGAAAGGGGAGATTCAGGAGTTTTGTCCCAACACCAAGATGCTGCTCGTTGGCTGCAAGTCAGATCTGCGCACTGATCTCAGCACACTCGTGGAGCTTTCCAACCATCGACAGACACCCGTCTCTTATGACCAGGTATTCAGTTTTAAAATACATTAATTATAATTGATCTAGAACGTGAAACTGCTTTAATCCATTAACTGATCCGTAAGAGTGAAAGTCCCGACGCCTTTGTTGACGCCAATGAGCTTTTCTCGTCCGGCGGTGACCATATCGGACCTTCTCTTCCTTCCCCAGGGCTCCAGCATGGCGAAGCAGATCTCGGCGCCCTACATCGAGTGCTCGGCCCAGCAGTCGGAGAACAGCGTCAGAGACATTTTCCACGTAGCCACGCTGGCCTGCATCAACAAGAACAGCAAAAATGTGAAACGCAGCAAGACCACGCGCGCCAACAAGAGGATTTCACACATGCCCGGCAGGCCCGACCTGGCGGCCGTTGCCTCAGATCTCCGGAAGGACAAAGCCAAGAGTTGCTCAGTCATGTGACTGGTCAGACCAAGGGGGATCAGACTGAGGAAAATGAGGACGGAGCACAGTGCAAGCAGGAAGCTGTGGGGCAAAGCCTGCATGCAAAAGACCCCTTATTTGTCTGGAAAGGGGTTTTATAAGCTTCACTTCATGTATGTGTTACTGGAATATTCTGCACCAATGAAAACTCAATGCATTGTAGCGTCCCCTTCGATGTGCCCCCCCCTCAACCCCCGCCTCCAACCCAAAATCTCACCGGACAAGGAAGCTATCAGTCGGCGGGGTACCTACCCTGGGAAGCTGCGCGCTTCCTCTGGGAAGACGAGGCGGATGCCGTCAAGACTTTCCTCTCTAACAGGAAATAAGCATGAGTGATGTCATGATGAGACACGTATTTGTAAAGGGTTTTGGTACATGTGATCCTTGTTGAATGAGAGCCAAAACCAGCGATGGATGTTTGTTGCCTAAGGAAAAAAAAAAAAGAGAAGGTGCTGTTTGTGCTGGATCAAAGACTTTTTGCTCAGAGGGCTTATATAACAACTCATCACTGTGGCTTGGAACTGATTCACTGTCACCCCTGCTCCTGTAATTGTCAGTCTGTGTGCAGAGGAGAATGGAAGAGGAATTTGAGTCCCCCGTCTGATGCGTTGTTGGTAAAATGTGAGCTCATTAGTGTGTAACTGAGTCATTGTTTCATTTTAGCATCATTCAGATCGGAGCCGAGTGTCGGAGAGGCTGAACAATGCCACCAATAACAATCACCATTACAACTGTGTCTGAAGTTTATAGTAGCCGTTTTCTGTTCTGATTTATGAATGCAAAGAAGCCTCAAAACTGTATTCTGCTTCTAGGATTTTGCAAGAACCTCGACTAATGAGACTTGCAGGCCTTAATATGCTCCTTTAATATCCTCTCAACTGAAATGCATCCTGATAAATCACAGCAACATTGTTTGGGGAAAAACCCATTATTTCCACAGCCTCTCATTACCTTACAAATGCAGAGCATCCTGAGCTGGTCTCATCTGGCCTCTCAACAGATAACTTATAAGCTGATGAAAAAGATGCCTTCCTAAAGACTCATGGCCATTTTCTCAATCCGTTAGATACTGTCGTTGGCTGGAAAGGGGAAAGTGCTCACAATTGTCTTGTCACAGCTATTATGTCCCACTCCATTTTTAACTGTGTGGTCTTTTGACAAGCATTCCTGCAGTTGCATTAGAAATGGACAATTTGGGCTTGAATTTATTAGTTCCATGAGTCTTTGAAGTAACAAGCTTGAAACCTCTGCTCGCTACAGTTGATGGTGGAAGATGTTAGCACAGTTGCGCGACAATTGTAGACTTTGTCCCTCGCCACTCACCTGGCCATCTCTCTGGTCTTCATCTTGGTGTACATTTTACAGTACTGTCTTCAGTTTTATTTAGACCTCTTCTCACTTTCTAACCAACCTACATCACCATTACACAGCAATTCTCACACATAAGTGGTAGCATTTTCTCTTGATATAAACATAAACATCTCAACTCTTCGACTTTTCACATCCACATAGCCAACATTAATACGAGCCTCCAAGTCATGTCGGTCGGGTTCTTTAATTTCACATGTTCAGCAAAGGAATTTTGCAAATGAGCTAAAGAGCTTAAGTTTCCACTTCTCAGGAAGTGGAAATGTGTGTGAAATTGGGACATCCTGAACACAAGTTTTGGCTGTTGGCTGTGAATTACCTTCGTAGTCCTGGCTTTGCATTTCCATCCAAGAAAAAAAAACAAAAAAAAAAAACACTGACTTTGCTGTTGGGTGAAAATCCTCATTAAGATGCGGTCGCACCAGGATTTAATGCGGTAGGATCTCAAAAAATCAGGTCATTCAAATGGAGTTGCTGCACTTTGTGGATCTGGCTCGAGGAGGAAATTCAGAGTTGAGCAACAGGGAGCGGTTAGCGTAGCACTGAAGACAGAGTCCTGTACGGAGCAACCATTATGCTGCCCAAGTTAACTTTACCTGAGTATAAACTGCCCTCCGACTTCAAAATGGAAACAATGTGGAGTTTTCTGACCCAGAGATAACGGTAGCTTGTTAGCCACAGAGCTAACTAGCTTGTTAGCTGAGGCTAGCTTGGAGGCGCTTTCAGCAGCTCTTTCGTGAAGGAGAAAGTGCACATTTGGCAGGGGTATCACTGTAAATGTAGTGTTAGGGTAGTAGCTTTTGTGTCTAAAAGCCAAATTGACTAGGGTGTTGGCAGTCTGCCAACCAGCTGCAGTTGTTCGTAGTCAGCTCTCACGTCACCGCTTGATTCATACGCGCAGTTGAACGTCGCTGTGCTACTTTCTGCCTTGACTAGCCCTGGACTGAAAAAGGATGATTGTATTTTTATTTTATTTTTTTTTTCTGTACATGGGTTAAAAAAAAAAGTGTGTTGGGTTATTTCAGTGTTGAAGTTCTGGGGCTTAAAACACGGTCTGGCCTGACTTTGTGTCATTACGTTAACATGAAATGAGTGTTGATTTAAAAAAGAAAAAAAAAAAAAAAGAGCCTTTTTATAAAAAGTCCCCCCAAAAAAATCAGTGTTTATTTTTGGATTTGCTTCCAACAGTGGTGCAATTAAGCTGTTCGGATATCAAAGGCAATGATGCACTTTTAATGTAACGCTCAGCTTACCAGTTAGCTCGTTCACATGTCAGAGGTGTCACATTTGGCAACACGGTGCCCCAACTCCTCTAAATCTTCTAATCTTTTGGTCCTTTTGTGTGTACACTAATGTCTTTTTGAATGTTGTCATCTTCAAAATGTCTTTGCCAATGGTGTTCCCAAAATATTTATTGAATTATATATTTTCCCTTTAGAATAAAAGCAAATGGAAATGAGGTGGCTTGGTTTCTTTTTTTTCTTTTCTCTCCTGCTCGGTTGTCTGAAAATCAACGAGGTGTGGACGAAGTTCAAAATGACTTCAATAGAAAACTCACTTGTAATGCTCATGTCGGGTCATGAAAAACGGCATCCTTGCAGAATAGAAGTCCAGTCAAATAGTCTTCTTTGCCCAGAAAAATGAGTGAAATGACCTGGAAGTATTTAAGTGGCAGTGGTGATGAGAGGTGGTTGAATTCTCTAAATGTTGAGGGGAAAAAAAAAAACCATGGATCATCCTTTTGTGAGAGGAAAGGAGAGAATTCTGTGCTGCAATTTCTTACTGCAGCAACACTCAAAGTGACACTTGATTACTTTCTCCCAGTCATGCTAGCTGGGGTTTATATAAATGCTAAGGCAGACTTGGGCGTTGGCAGCCTGCGATAACAACACAGCTTACACTATTGTAGGTTTTTCTCTCCTTTTTTTCCTCATTTAATTAGGAAATGCACATCTGTTTTAAGCAAACCGACTTGTCACTTTTGAGAGGCAGCATTTAATTTGCTGTATATCCGGAAAGGAAAGGAAGATAAAGTAGTTGTACCTTCAAAGGGATTTTTTTTGGGGGGGGGTTTCTTTTCATCACAACCCCCTCCCCTCCCCGTGATGAAGTAAACCAGAAAAAGTATGAAGAGTGAGGATTTCTTTTACTATGTTATACTAAAGGAGCGCTGGACACCCTAAGAAGGTTGGGAAATCATTGTTTTAGTATCACATGTCTTCAAAAAAAAAAAAAAAAAAAAAAAAAAAAAATATATATATATATATATATATATATATATAATTCCCCCCCCCCAGCCCTCTTAAAGGAAGGCAACCTGATACTGTTTAGTTTGGTAACACTGATCAGAGTAAGCCGAGACCGAGTTGTCTCAGAAGTTAAATAAAATGAGGGATAAGCATGTTAAAAGTGAAGGCTATAAGACCATCTCCGACCAGCTTCATGTTCCCGTGACAACAGTTGCAAGTATTAAGAAGTATAAAATCCATGGGACAATATCCAACCTCCCAGGATGTGGCTGCAAGAGAAAACACAAACCCAGGTTGATCTGAGGGATTGTATGGATGGTCGACAAAGAGCCAAGGAAAATATCCAGAGTCAAATTATATTACTATTTTGTTGCACTATCTGCTGGCTTTTGAACAACATCAGGCCACCTTGAAGTCCCAGGAGGACTTTACTATTAAAGAAAACCTTAAAAAAGTAAAACTTCCAATTTTCTAAACAATAAAAAAGACAAAACTCTTATTGTCTAAACTGTTTAGACAAGCCAAAATGTTTCAAGGAGGATGTACTTTAGACTGATATGAAAAATTGAGCTTTTTGGCAAATTTACGTAAAAATTAAGCTTTCAAAGAAAAAAACACCATATCTGCATTCAAAAAGAGAAAATTTGATTGTGTTTTGGGGCTGCGTTGCTGCATTTGGCACGGGGACCTCGAATCTGTCCAGAACACAGTCAAGTGGTGACGGAGCTTTCAACAGGATAATGATCACACACAACTAAAGTCAACCAAGACTGACCATTATGAACATTGGACTTTTCTTTGCCCTGAACGCATCACTACTGAACATCTGGAATGATCTGAAAAAAAAAGCATCCTGGAGAAGGCATCCTCTAAACCTGAGAGAGCTAGACGGGCTCATAGAGGAAAAGTGAACCAAAATACCTCCTGGCAGATGGAAAAGTCTCGTCGAGAGAAGTGATCGCTCATAAAGGTTGTGCAAACATATAATCTTAAAGGTACCATTTTTTTTCCATGTTCATTATGTAAAATATTCAGCTGAATATGGAATAAATAATGATGGATACCATTTTTTTCCATTTGAAACGAATTCTGCTTCAGAAATCAAAGACATATCATGGAAATATAATTATTTGATTTAGTTTGCCCTGACACAACTTTGGCAGGCTGGTTTGACATTAAAATACACCATCCAGTCACACCACTAAAATCGCCTGGCGAGCTTTGTGAGGTCCCCTTCTTGCTGCCAAAAACAGAGCTGTAGGGGTATGGACTTGGGGTCCGTGGGGGTGTCTGGCTATGGCATGTTGAAAGTTGTCGTGTCCTGTGGGTCACGGTGCGGGGTCTCCATGGATTGAGCTTGTTTGTTCAGTATAATGCATGGTATTCAATATATATAAACTGACTTCAAAGAATCTATCTATAATAGTGATAGGAATTTCAGCTTGGTCAAGGAATTTTAACCACAAGTATTTATTAAAAAAAAAAAAAAAAAAAAAAGCAAGACAAGAAATTAGATCTTTGTACATGCATCTACAGATGAAAATAACTAAAAATACTTAAATTGGTTAGAGAAGCTCAGTATTTACTCATCACTGTCAACAGGAATGTCTCCAGCTCTTCAATATGACAACCGTTTCCTTTCAGAGAAACAAATTGGACATGAGTCCTTGACTGTCTTGACATCTCAGTGAAAAGTAGGGTTTGCAGCAGCAAAATGTAACAAAAAGCTCTTTGTGAGTCAGACTGCATGGTCTCGTGTGCTTATAAAGCTACAGTATCACTCGAAGCAGACAGCGTCGTGGAGGCCGTGGTGAATTCCCCGGGGCCGCTGAGCATGGAAACTGGTTTTCCTCACACAGCGAGCTTATAAATCACCCGGTGACTTCATCACATGCATGAGGACTGAGATGTATTGGGCTGTCAGTGGCAGGAAAACAGGCTTGTCAGGTGAAAAATAAATGCTGGCGATGAAAGATGCCCAAATGTTCTCCTTATGGCTCTATATGTGACTTTCTTCCCCCATGCTATATGTATTGAAATTGGATTCAAATCGCATTTGCAAAGTTTTAAGAGTGGATTGCTTGTCTCTCTCTCTCTTTTTTTTTTTACATGATAAATTGAAGGAGTAGTTTGACATTTTGAAGAGCAGCACTTGTTTTTTTTTTTTTTGCTCTCACAACAAAACTACACTCTTGTCTCTGGCGTACAAATAAAACTACCAGCCAGCAGCTAGTTAGCTTAGCTTAGCTTAGCTCTGTCCAAAGATTAAAAAGAAGAGAGTTATGACCTGTTTGGATTTGGCAGTTGTCCAGAAGGATTAAATATGAAATATTGCTTTAAAATTACTACAGGCTTTATAAACAGAAGTGGACAAGCCCTCTGTTACATCACCCATAGATGTTCTGAAGGCTGCTTTTGAAGCCCATCTGTCGGAGCTCTGGCTGACACCGTTTTAGTAGGAACCGACCCCATGCAATGCTTGTTAACCCAAAATGAACAAGCGCAGCAACTGTTTTGGCTTGTCAAAGCCAAGCTATGATGCTAACAAGTTGCTACTTAACATTCACTCTGATCAAATCTGTCCCCATTTCCATTTATGATGTCTAACAAATAAAAAAAAGTGGTGCTGAAGTTGAAATGAGGGTTGGGCCAACTAGCTGAGGCTCGCCTAACTGACTAAGGAAGGGGGGGGTCTCCAGCGTTTGATTGAAACTTAGTCCTTGGTTTCAGCCAAACTGTAGCTAGCATGGCAGTTAGCCGTTTGTTTCTGTTTGTTATTAAGGTTGTTTTCACGCTGGCACTATTTAGGTCAGCCGAAAGGTCATGAGTGCGGTTCACTTTGATCAGCGCTACCGGTGATTTCTGATGCAGTTTGTTTCAGGTGTGAAAGCTCGACGGCCTCGGGCCAACTCAGCTACAGGGTGTACAACGCATAATTGCATGTTTGAGCTGAAGAGGCATGTTTAAGTTAACGTAAAGCCAGTAGTCGAAGACAAACAACTTCCCAGGACTCCTCCAGGCCAACCCAGAGCTGGTTGTTGCTGTACAACAAGTTAGGTCTTTATTTACAGCTCAGAAGTCAATGTGCCAAATGTGCACCGTAGACTAAAAATAAACATTTTTATAAGATACACTTATTTATGATTGTCTTATAGTTCTTAGTAAGATTGCTCACCAACTTTCACGTTTTTGACTCCAATCTAACATTCAGTTTGTCTCTCACTGTACAAAATTGTATGAAATGCAGACAATTTAAGTAGAGGGTTACAATTTAAGTACGATAAAAGAATTTCACAAATTGAACTTCAAGACTTTAACAAGTAATCCCATAGTTTACTACAGACTGTAGTAAGAGGTGTGTTTTCCTGCACATTCAGAGTTTCTGTCCTCGGAGGCAGAGCAGGTCACAAATTACCATGTCCAGCTGTTCATCTATAAATATTTACAAGCTGCAACACCTTACTGTTGACTTTATGTCACCCTAAGAGTAAGCTGACCTTACACGGTACATGACATCTATAATGAAGCGTTTAGCTGAGTCCGTATTTTCGCGGTGCTTGACCTGACCCAGATAGTGTAATGAGAAAGGAATCCTACTAAAGCGTAATGCCTGAGCACAGCTCTGGTCCTGCACACTCCCCGTGGGTGGACCGAGGACTGAGCTGGCAGAAATTCAGTGTTTAGCAAATCTGGAGTCCACCCAGTCCTGTACTGTACGTGTCCCACGACGCCTCCGTGAGTGCATGTTGACATGTAGAACTGAGCTAATCTGCTGCGCTGCTCGTAATTCTCGCTCTTCTCCACCGGTCGTCCTCTTTATGATTCGCAGCTGCTCCGCATATTTTTGAGCCATGCGGCGGGAAGGCTTTTTGGTGGGTCTGCCACTTTGATCGTGAGTTATTTATTTAGTTAGAATTGCTGCCTCGCCGTTGTCGACCTCCACTCACCACTCAGTTTACACACGTCTCTCATCCATCTCCCCCTCTGCTCCCACTTAATAGTTCTGGCTTTGGGTTCACGGCCAGAAATGTGGTTTTTGTGATGACTTAATTATTTTATGGTATTAGAAGCTACTATGTCATTCATTTTAAATCAATTCGCCTCCATTCCTTGTCTTATGTGTAACAGAATTGATGAAATTCCCTTGATGCTCTCCTGATAGCTTTCGCAACAATGGGACAACTCACATCGACCTTTGAACACCCAGATATACTTCATTCTTGGGCTGAAGTGACTTTTCAACGTGTAATATTAGACTGGTCTGCCAAAAAACGTCATTCACTGTAAGCTTAGACGGTGTAGCTGTTTTAAACGTTTTAATGAAACACTACATATTGACAGTAGCCAATACTGACTGCTTTCTCAGCAGTTTATGCTTCAAGGTTAAATCTAAGCCACAGCTGCAGTGTAGGTACGCTGAAGCTGGGAAGCCTCTGCTGTAGCCAAAACTATTTGCATCACCCCAGAAATGTAACTACGTGTTGGGTCGACACAGACTGTAAACACCTGTGATTGGTCCACACTTACGTGAGTCAACGCTGGTGAATGTTGAGCGAGGACATTTCAGCAGACTGTCGTCCCACCCGACAGTTTAAAACAATGAAGAAGAGGTTGCAGCGGGAAATATGAAGATGAAGAAGAACAAGTCTACCAAGCGGACCAACCACGGTCCACATCGATGCAACGTGCCGTTACATTTGAAGTCCACGTCAGGGTCCATGTCAGGGTCCAGGGTAGCTAACAGAGGGTTCACACCTACAGTGAAGGTTGGCCGTGACTCAGAAGTATATGCAGAAGTATAAATCAGCCTTTACTGGAACGCTGATGATAAATGCTCATAGTTAGTTCAGGGCTTAACACTGACACCGGCCAACCGGCCAAATGCTGGTAAAAATTTGGCTGTGGCTAGTAACAATTTCTGCAACTTTGGCTGGTAACTTATTCTTTGATATGACACATCACAATAGTTGTACCAATTGTTTGTATTTAAAATGTAAATGCAAGAATATTGTGAAGAAGAAAAAAACTGACAGCAAAACTGTGGCTAGCATAAAGACTAAATGGCTAATTACTGAGGAAAAACACTAGCCACAGTGGCTGGTGAGCAAAAAAAGTTAGCGTCAAGCCCTAGTTAGTTCATAGTTCCTTTTGTATGTAAACTGCCACATTTATCACTACAATGAGGCTTTGTATCTTAATTGCATTATATTTGTAAAACTAGATACCATTAATATTGTTGTGGTGTCTGGTATATGTTTAATATGAATAACCTGAAACGCAAATTTATCAGCCATCACAGCTGTCATATTAACACAGAAAAATGACAATATTTAGAACATTTTAGGGCATTTCCTGCCACCAAAGTCTGATCAAACTCATCCAGAACCAGTGTCATTTAAATAATAGTGGTTCAAAACAGCATCCTTCATACTTCTGTAGTACATCAGTTTTCAGAAAGAATTGTTTTTTTTAACGAGGTCTAGACTATGTCAGTTCAACCCCAGCCTCCGTCATTATGTGGGAACTGCAGCTGTAATTTTGGTAAAAGTAAGAGTTGTAGTATTTGTAATAGCAGGATGATAAACATCGTCAACTTGTGAACTTTGTCGCGGCCTTCTAGCTAAAAGCGCCACTTATTACAACCTCTCAGAGCTGCTCGCACGGCTGTAGACGTTTGGTGTTTAATTTGAACTCCCGGAGACAAATAGACCGGCACAGTCGTGACTCAGGCGCATACACGGCGGTGGCATTTATGTGTGACAAATTTAACTGGAAGGCACTCCCGTGTGGCACTTGTGAAAAGGCTGAGTCGCATTGCACTGTAACATTTTGCAGCTCGACACCAAGAGCCAGATATTGTTTGGAGAAACAAGATAAGCAAACTAAATGTCATTTGCTTTTGTTTCCACCTGCCACCCGCTCCTTTAATCCGACAGGTGACAACGTGGAGGCTTTGGACGGTCCCTCATTGGACATTTTCCCCCACATTCACAGCACAAAAAGCTCGACTTTCTGTCATTTTTGTTGGCCTATTTGATTTTGAAGAGGATTTTAAACTATCACTCACATGTACGGGTTTGATAAATTGTTTTAATATTAAGCCAAAGATCCTTTTCCTGCTCTCCTGTGCTAAACAGAATGAATTTCTTAATCTGTCAGAGGTAACAGCCTTAGAAAGAGAGCAGACTATCCATCACCATGTTTTTTAGACAGAGGAAGCATCCCTTTTTTCCCTTTTTTTCATCTTTATTAGGAAATAAAAGTGTTTAGATGAACTGCGATGGCAAACAACAAGATTGAGTGGGAATGGTAATCTATCACCTTTGTATTGCTTTTATATATATATATATATATATGTGCAATCCACTATGTGATATTCAGCCGGGTGAAGTTGAGGCTAAGGTGGAAGTGAGCTGTTAACGTTTCATGCAATGGCTCAATGAATCAGAGCGTTCTCACGCGCTATTTTAAAGTGCTGAATTTAAATCTGTTGTCGGTGGGTGTGTGATGATGCCCCCCCCCCGGTTTCCCCGTTTTCCTGCGGTACCAGCTGGGACGGACACAGGCAGAGGGTGTAGATCAATAGGTCTAAACTGGTGGTTCATTGTTTCCTCCTCTATCCTCCTGCCTAAAACAATCAGTCATGCACAGCTGTAATATAGAGAGAGGCTTAATGTGAAACAATGGCTGCTTTTTTTTTCTTTTTTAAGAAAAAGCCAGTATCAGGCTCAGGCTGAAGGTCTTGAGAAAAGAGGATAAAGAGGGGGGACGTGCTCCCTGTGGCTCTGAGACGTACAGACCAAACAGGACCGTTTGGGCTCCATAACAAGCTTTCAGCTCATTATGAATGAACCGGTGCATCTTGGGACTTCATCTAAAATGCCGACACAACTAGCCATTTTACAGTTGAGGCTACGAAAGAAAACCATTCTGAGAGCAGAAGAGTTAAAAACCGTGGATTATACTGAATCAAATAATTGCCGTAATTTATGAAAGCATCTCCCTCTCATTTAGGCCTTAATGTATTTTTTTTTTTTTGTGTGTTCTGAAATGCTTTAATTATCGTGCCAAAAAATCCTATAATGCGCCAAATGTTCATTCAAGTTGCCATATGCTAATTTCCAGCCGTTTTATTTTAATCTTTGATACCCCCAGTAGCTCTGCACCCAGCCTTGCTCCAAAAGGCTGTAATTATTTTAGACCGACAAAAACCAATAATTATAAGGAGAGACATCTTCGAAAAACAGGATTCTGCCACAGCCGGAGCTCAGTTGGAGTTAGCTCATTTAAAGTGTCTTCGTAAGCCTTCTGATTGGTCTAATTCCTGTAGGAACGTGCACTGCCTGAAAACCAGGACCTTACAAAGAAATTCCTCTCTATCTTCCCTGATACAAAGCCAGCAGCTTGTTCTGCTTCTTCCTACAGTTGCAAAACAAATATACTTGGCTGCTTAGTGATTCAAAGTTGTCTGAAGGTGTGAGTATGAGAATATTTTGCCTCGATTCTTTCTTCGATGGCCCCGTGATGGTCTGGTGACCTGCTAAGGGTGTCCTCTCACCTGATGACAGCTGGATAACCCTGAATGGGGCGAAAATGAATGGATACATTGTGAGGAGAATCATCAGTTACCGATGTCTGGTGGCACTGATGTCTTTTATTTAGGGCTGGGCAACGATTAAAATTTTAATCGCGATTAATCGCATTATTTCCCTGATTAATCACGATTAATCGCATTGTACACATGAAATCATTAATGAATTCAAAAGTAGTGTAAAATGCACTTTTATTAAAAATGTTCTGCTGCCATATGAACTAAAGTGTCATAACATTTGTTGTTCAAACACTTTTAACATCAGTAATATTGTCAGTAACATATTTAGTGTAAATCTCATCTTAAAAAATGTAAAATAAAATAAAGGTTATGGCCACTGCCAGGGCATTAATGTCATCCTGTTTTTATGAAAAATAAAAAAAAACAAAATCCAACAAAATGATTGTGGCTCAGCACAATCAGAACATTAAAACAGGTAATTTCTGAGGTAACAGCAGAAACTTTTAACGGGGAGTTCAACTTGTCAGTTGTTATAAATAACCTTGTTTCTGTCAAATCCTCCGTCTGGGAGAACTTTAAAATGAAAATGTCCATGTTAAAGTTCAGTAACTTTACCAATCCGTGTATCATTCATAATTTCCATTTTCAATTGTCAATTTTAAAAAAAAGTGACATTTTATTAAGTTTTTTGTTTTTTAATCTAACACAAAAAAAGGGAAAAAAATGCCTGGTTTTTTTATATTTCAATTTTAGACTTGGATCAAAAATACGAAGTTAAATAACGAGCCTACAGGACTGAATTTATTTTATAATCGAGGACTGATGTCGCACATCTACACATCTGTACCACTAGATGGAGCCGCACTGCAGTAACCAGCTAGAGAACAGCACGACAGTGAACACATGGAGCAGATCTGATGTAACATGGAGGAATGACGTAAAAGTTTTGTTGCAGTCCAGAATTTTTTTTTAGACAGAATTGTTAATATTGCTACCTGAGTTGCTACCCAAACTGTAAAGTTCACTGATTTTTACCGTTCTCCATGTCTGTTTTAGCTTTTCCTTATGTTTACTGTTTTCCAGTTCCGCAGCAGCCAGAAACAGATTTTTCAAAACAAAAGCATGTGAGCAACAAGCGTTAACGTGCGATAAAAAAATTTTGGCATTAATAAATTAATGCGTTAACGCGATAATAACATGTTAACTTGCCCAGCCCTATTTTTATTACATTAAAGCTGCTCTATGTGGCAATGCCACTTCTGACCACACGGAGGCAGTACATAGCAAGACTGCCTGTTTATCAGCCCATTGAATACGGCAGGAGAAAGTGCACCTCTAGTGGGACAAAGTGGTATTAGTTGACACTGAATACTCGGCTATCTGGATATTCATGTGTTAGGTGGACATCTGGTTTCAAATCTGGGAATCTTTTTTTTTTCGCTTTAGCAAACACTGAAGGTGACGTTCACAGCAGCCGTGAACATCACCTGCAAGAGGCTTCAGTTCATCATAGCTGTTAAGGGGATGACAGCACACCAGCGAACTTAAATTGATTGCTGTCAAGTTGACAAGAACTCCTTCCACATTTTTTCCTTTTTTTTTTTTTGTCCTCCACCGACATAGAAGTTACTTTCCTCCTAGTGCTGATCACTCCTCTGTCACACATTAACGCCTTCACTCTCACATTCCTCCCAGTCTCAGGCACATGTGCTGCACTTATCCAGTGTCTCTCTGGCCACATGCCGGACCTCATTCGTTTAGTGTGGAGCCCATAAAAACTGTATCCGGGCCAGTTCTCGCCAGTGCAGTCTTTTGCATGCCACCATGTGGTCATAAGCAGTGTTGCTACATAGAGTGGCTATAAGGTAATCAGTAACTTTTCAAACATGGATTTCAACAAAATATTATGCATCTGTTATGTGAATAGCACAACATGTAAGTTGTATTTCATATTAAATCTCCATCAGAGGTGTTTGATGGAACTATTGAAGTCTTAGGTCATATGTGTCAAACACAAGGCCCGCAGGCCAAATGTGGCCCGCTACGTCATTGTATGTGGCCCTCAAGAACTTGTGCATTATTGGCTTAAATTTTAAACCAATATTTTTAAATAAGCTTACGCCACTTTAAAATGCATATTGACAATAAACTCCATCTCCCACAATGCATTTCGTCGTTACCCACAACGATAACTGTAACTCACCATGAGCAAGATATCAAGACGATTTTCAGAACTGATGGACTTGAGAAAAACCTCTACAAACTAGTCCCAACATGTCCAAGAAAAGAAAAAATGATGCACAAGGAAGGCAGTTTCATCAACGATGGGAAAACGAATACAAGTTTGTATCTCAAGGTGAATAAAAAGTATGTCTTTTGTGTTATGAGTCGGTGTCAGTCGTGAAAGAGTCAGCATTTTGACAGCAAACACGGAGCTAAGTATGCTAAATTTAGCCTACAACAAAAACAAAGAAACGTTTCCGCTTCTGAAACCAGGCTAATGGATTACTCTCAGTGATGTAAACATCACCTGTGCGAGAGCAGGTTTACAACCACAAACCCTGAGTTTAATATAATGATTTAGATCAATGGTGCGCAAACTGTGGTACACGTACCACTGGTGGTACGCGAGCGCTCTCTGGTGGTACGCGGGGGAACGTAATGACTTGTCAATGCATGACAATGCATTATAAATACAGTGTTTCAAATGAAATTCAGGTAACAATAAATAACCAGAATAAGGAATAAACATCTCTCCTGTGTGTTTAAAGCTAATTGAGAAGGCATATATGGCTATATTTTAAAACAGGTCATCATGGTGGTACTCGGAGAGCTCAATAGTTTCTCAGCATTACGCAGCATTAAAAGTTTGAGAACCACTGATTTGGATATTTGAAACTTGAATACTACATAATAAATACAGAAATACATATTTAACAATATAATAAGATGTAGTTTAATTTATTTTGATTTTCATTGCATTTTGTTACATTCATGCCGTCAATCTGGCCCTTCGAGGGCCACCATGATGCTGATGTGGCCCTCAGTGAAAATGAGTCTGACACCCCTGTCTTAGGTGAACATGGATAGCACGAGCTGACATAAAATAACCACACTGTAAGCTACAACTTTCTCCACTGTGCACTTTCATATCAGCAGCCACCAGTTTGTATTCCTGTTACGCCCCTCTGCATCTTTCCTGGCATTGCCACAGCCGTGTATGGGTGTGGTTCTAGCGGCGTCATTGATCGCACCTGTGAAGGCCGCTGTAGCAGTGGGTTTGGTGTAAAGCCACCACAAGGCAATTGTGATTTGTTTGTAAGAATGTAAATGTTTGGGCGGTGTGGCCAGACAACTCCCCAGCTCTAACTGAGTGATGTGGGTATGTGGGTATTATCGGCTGAAGCCCTGAACATTTTATCCACAGTGTGTGACCGTTCAACGTATTTTATAACATCTACAAATTAAATTGCTCTTTCCACCTCAGCATTCATGCAATCAGCCAATCAGATCATATATCAACCAAACAGAAAAAAAAAACCCTCGGTGGGGTTTTTTGTGTTTGGAGCAGGACCGTGGGAACAAAAGAAAAAAACCTTTTAATGCTCCTGGGTGGAATTTTTCTGAGGAGAAAGTTCTGTCTCATGTTTTATTGGGTTCAGAGTTTGCCCACAAGATTGGCAGAGCCACATTCATCTGTGGATTTTGGCGAGAGGTGAGCTGAGACCACAAAACTAAACGTCTTTAAAAAAAAAAAAAAAAATCAATTTTCTCTTCAACTGATTTTTATGATTATTTTCTGACAAATAAGATTGTTTAAGCTGTTTTGAGCATTTGTATCCAGTCTTTTCCTCTCCAATCTGGTTTGCCATATGTCCCATCCTCACCGTGGGCAACATCCAGACCACTGACCTCCTCCTCCATCTCTCCTCGCCTTGCCATCTGCTCCTTGCCCTGGCCTTTTTAGTCAGGGGGCCTAATGTTGAATGATTCAACACATGTCATAACATGTCAGGAAAGTCCCATTGCCTGTTTACTCCATAAGTATATCTACTTCATAGCAGGGAAATTGTCTAATGTTTCCATTTTTGTGGACCGTTTTATGGACCTGTGATCATGGTTTTAGGTTATAATGTCTTAGAAAGCTCAGCTTTTTTAAGGAGTTTTTCATCAAACATTCATTCTACAAATATTATAAATCTGTTGTCATGTGGCCCAATGTTCGGTCCTGACCTTAACGTTAAGACACAATGGCATCTCATCATTGTGATCAAGCTCAAAGATTACATATACCTGAATGTGTATGAAGCCACACTGGTTTTCTGAAGGTGGGAATGTCCATATTCTGAGACATTTATGGGGCTTTAGAAGCGCATGGAGTGACTTTACATGGACATAATGTATATTATGACATGCTAGCAATGGGTCAGCCACAACATGCTGTAGTCCAGTCTATCCAACATTTAACATTTTTTGCATTTTTCAGTCATGTTTCAGGAAAATAAGAAGCTCTAATGGTGTGTCTCCATTAGCAGGGGTCCGTGGTAGCTTTATGGGACCTCAAGTGTTGATGTGTGTCTCCATGTCTCTAGGGAGGTGATTACATTGTTCTGCTGTCTCAAACCCCTTGAAGTGAGTTGTCTTTTCTCATTCATTGCCACCAGTCCAGTATATGCAGCTAGCAAATATAGAGTCAGCAACCATCGTAGCGCTGATCTCATTGATTCCTTTTTTTTCTTCTTCTTTGCCACCTTCTTTTTCTTTTAATTGATGGTGGTTAAGCAATGCATTACCACCACCAGGTGGTATGAAGTTTTCTAAGTCAGTGGATCCTACCAGGTCCATCACTGTAACCAGACTTGATGTGTCTGAAAGGTCAGAGGAGGAGGTAGCGACAATTCCAGCCTCCTAAATTTTACCCAGAACCACCATCTAATGCCATCTAAGCCTGCCATAAAAAATTTAGACTAAAATACTCAATCACTGCCAAGGAACAAAATAAATATCATAGATCCATATGCTGGACATCATTACTGACTGAGCCACCTCTTCTCAAATTAATTCACATTAGAAATTGCCTTTTTTTACACACTCACTTTAAAAATTTGCAGTGACTGTGTGCAAGATCTGCCAATTAACAAGCTGGTGTTGTGCTAAAATCTAATTCCCTAAACAATCTGTTCCCGTTTATTGAAGCAAACCCGTTATAGGGCTTGTAAATGCTTTCTGCTGTTTACTCTTTTTTTTTTTTTTGAAGTTGTCGCCAATTGATGTAATAAGTTGTAATAAAGATTTACTTTCACCTTAAAAACCTGGTTAAAAAATGGTTTGTGACATGAATTTAAATGCTCGGCTTGGAGTATTTATGTAGAACCAAGATGGTTCCTAGTGCTTTGGTACTAACAGCGTCCTTACAATATGGAACAAAAAGAAACTCAGTTGCCTCAAAATTCAAGAGCAACTGAATTTTAGCGTCACATTATCTGTGGGTTTTATGTACTGTGAGATATGTCTTAATAAAAAATCGTGAAAAGATTTATTGGCATTTGGACTTGTATGTATTCAGTGCAAATATTGGCAGGCTAAACCTAAAGATGCTGAATACAATACATATTTTCTGCCTTTTATTTTCCAAAATTCGCACAGCTTCCTGAGGTTTTTATTCAGTTTCTGACATCATTTGGTCAATTTACCTCAAAGCCCCTTTGTTCATCCATCTCTTTAAAGCAGCTTCCATAGCAACTGTTTCTAGGGATGGAGTCAGAAATTGAATTTGCTCCACCCCTCCTCTATTTGATGTACTCCTTCTGAAGTAGGTGTTGCATCTTTGTCCATCCCACTTCAGAGGTTCAGCGAATGCATCAAAACGTGAAACTGGGTGGATTCTGGATGATTCTACTCACATCTGGGCCTGTGATGTCACAGCTTTTGTGAGTGTGCAGTTTATTCTGGTGATCCCACAGCCATTCTGCTTCTTGTTGCTACATGGTACTTTTATTGAGTTCACAGAAAAAAACGAAGAAAGTTTGAATAAAAAAAAAACTATGTAAAAATGTTGAAATGTTGAAATGTTCAGTGTATCAAATGTTCTGATCCCTGTATGTTTGGTGGTGGTCTCCTGTGATTGTTTAAGGGGTCAAATGGGAGAAAAAGTAAACACATCCATTTTGCCAACAGATCGCTTGGACTGTTGTTTATTTTTGTTAGCCAGGCAAATTTGCTTTTTTTTTTTCAAACATATCACCTCTTTCCTCTCATCTGACCGTCTCTTAACAGCAGCCTCTCCTCCAGGCTGTAACCCCATTAACCTCGGCCATCACCGCTTCCTGTCAGACTGACCCAGACTTGGCACTCTGGGTCACGGCTAATCCAAATTCCAGTCGTTCTCAAAGAACTCCAGAGGTGGGGGGTGGGGGGGGGGTGGGGGTTCTGTTTATTTGTGAGTTAACTTACACAGTTTACAGCTCCATGAATGGAGGACCACCCGAAGATCAGAGTAACTGGAAGAAACTCGATGCCGGCACCACAAAAATCATTTATCCGTGTGCGTTGGATGGTGGTGCGAGAGAGCCCCCCCCCCCCCCCCCCTACCCCCACGACTCTGTTTACTCCACCAACAGTTTAAAAGAGCACACAAGACTCCCACCTGCTCTGATTAGCATGAATCAGCTCTAGCTGAGTCCTTTGCATGCCTAGCACCCCTCAACACCCCCCCCCCCCCCCCCCCCCCCCCCCACCAGCCCACCCATACCCCCCTACTGAGCCATTGAAGCTACACTGAGCCAGATCAGCTTATCAGTTGCCAACCATCCCTGGTGCTCTGCTGAAACCCCACGGTGCCTTTGTTTTGCAGAGCTATAACTCAATTTGCCTATAAATGTTTTTTATTTTTTCGCCCCCTTCTTGGACACTGTTTTCTTTCTGATGAGTTAGGAATGTCTTAAAATTGCATTTTCCTGATGAAAAGGAAACTACGGCCAAATTTCTTCGTCAGAGGATAACACAATGTTTCTTCCAAGCTACCGATTCCATTGTGCAAGCTTGAATGCAGCATGTGTTATTCCACAGGAATAAATACGCGAAGATAAGGAAACCCTGTTCTGGGGATTGAACATTTGTTCGGTCGGTTTATCCAACAGAAAGTGGGGTTGTTTATGCACACTTTAAAAGGAGTTCACACTTCATCATTACCTTCTTAATCAAAATTCCATTCAGGGTGCCTTCTGTCTGAGGGTCTGAAGCTATTCAATCACACTTACATCCCTGCTGGGGCTGTTTGTTAATGGACAGCGGTGTTTTCAGTAACACTAGCTAAGTAGAACGCCTCTGAAGCAGTTTTAGGAGAGGAGACGCTATCAAAGCCAAGAAAAACAAAAATAACTCGAGTGGCTTAGAGCAGATAAAAACTTTACACTGCTAATTAGTTCTCGGCAAGCAGGTCAACGTGCAGCATCATTAGAGTTTATCAATTAGTGGATAAAGATGCTGTTATACTAAAATACACTGTATATATATGTGTGTGTGTGTGTGTAATATACTGTGGAAAGAGTTGCATTAAATGAACCATAAACTAATGAATAAGATTCATGATTCTGACAGTGAATGCTACTGAATTTGGTAATTCTTCATCATGTCTAGCATCGTTATCATCACATCAAAATGTGTGATGGCAGCTTCTGGAAGAGCCAAACCAAGACGGCAGAGGAGAGGTTTTCAGTTTTTACCACCAGTTGGAAATTCAGACGGATGACATAATCAGCTCCTCAGAGGTCACGATCCCCCCCCCCGGTGACTGGTTGTGGTTACGGGGGGATAATTCTCTCCATGTTCAGCCATGTTTTTTATTTTACATTAATAAACATAATTTTGTCAAACTGAAATGAGTAAAAAAAGAGACAACTCAGGGAAGATCATAGACTGTATAAGGGGGACTATATAAACTCCCTGTAATGTCCCACAGGTTTTCTGGGGTGCTTTTAAAGCCTGTTTTTCACTTTACTGTGCAGCACCATGTTGCAAATGGGTGGAAGAAGCAGGTCTGGAAGCTGGAAACACAGCCACCTTAGTACAGTCATCACGAGTTAGCTTATTTTAGTTTGGCTGGCTTAGCTTATGCTAACCTAATATTACTTGACATTCATGCTGATCAAAACTGGACTGAACTGAACTAAACTGAGACACACTGTCGCTCTGCCTGCCACTCACGAGGCTAGGCTGGCTGTTGGGCAAACCTAACAGCGTACACCTGCAAGTTCCAAGCCGAGTGACTGCGGGTCCCAGTGGACGTCTGCTACTTCTCACTTCAGCTTCACTTGTTTCAGATGTTGTCGGTTGTGTTCCGTTTAGTCCGTTTAGACCCTGGTCCTCGAGAGTCACAACCCTGCATGTCTTAGATGTTTCCCTGCTTCAGTGCACCTGATTCACATGAATGGATGATCATCAGCTTGTCATCCAGGTTTGCACAAGTCTGTTATCGACCCAAGAGACCCCAAGTCTCTTGACCAAGAGGCAGAATGAGCTTCAGATGGTCCAGCTGCTGTCCTCTGCTTAGCGGACTTCAACCAGGGGTGAAGATAGCTGCTTTGCTTCTCCTCCAAACCCTTCCAGGCCAACCCAAAACCAGTCACAGCAGTCTCTTAGTACAGTGATCGGCACCATAAGCCATAATAAAGTAGCTATGCTGTGTTAGGCTGGGTTCACACTGTACGATTCCAGCTGCCTGCAGATGAAAGATGCACAACTGTGGGAAAAATTGGCCATTCGTTGTTCAAAAACGGCAGTCATAGATCTTACAGTGAACAGAGCTACTCCTTGGGGTGGGGAAGCGTGCTCTGTTGCTGTAATCTAGATAAGCTTGTCATATGTACCACAAAAAGTGGGGTGCAACAAAAAGTGGGGAGTGTTATAGAAAGGTGGCCTTAGGGCACTGTGACCTGTTTGTTTGAATAATGTTAAGTCTATGCGTCCGTGACTTCTCTTCTGGAATGTGAAATATCGTCACTCAGACGTTAGTCGTATGATTTTGAGACACGTAGCTGTCTGGCAAAGTTAGTTCAAGGATTCATTGTTATTGAGTCAATGTGTCAAAAGGAAGGCTTGTCCTGTGTATGTGAGTAACTGACCATCTCTGCTGTATAAGATGGGAATTAAATCCCCTTTGCACTCTCATCCGTGGTCAAGTGTCTTGTTTAACTGTTGTATAACTGCCTTACTAGAAACTCACCTAATTACTGGTAAAATAAGATAATCAATTATATAATTTACACTGTAAACTCAAAGAAGAAAGTTCTTCCTCTTCCTTTTATTCTATCTATTTTCACAGGTGCATTGGCAAAAACCTGGGATGGTGGCTACAGGCACATGTGGATGACGCTGCATTTAGAGCCTGAACTACTTGAGTTTATTTCTGCTGTAGCCACGAGTCAGTATTTATTCAGCTGCAGTTGTAGCGTGCAGTAAATTTAATGAGCTACCCATTGACTGACCCCAGTGGTCAGTTGAAGAACTGCAGCTAAACTCACTCCCTGGTTGGCATCAAACTAGTAAGAGCAATTTAACCCCTTGGTGAGGAGACCAGTTTCTGCACCTGTCACCTGTCTGACTAACAAATCAGAATAAAATTGCCACCATTCAGTGCTAAATATGTTCTTTTTCTACGCTCTTACATGATCTGGTAATAGAGGTATCTCTATCAAGACGAGATATTTGATTCAAGTTAATCTAGATACGTATTAATTTAAACAATCTCAACTCCCAAACCCACCAATCTCAAGTGATAACTTCATGCAACACACATTTTATTCTTATCCTTATTTTAACCAGTCATTTTTTTAGCCTACTTAGCAACTCTGCTAATGTGGTCATGTTTAGGAGCAAAACGTAAATACTTGAAATGATTTTTTTTCCCAGATTATGGTGTCTGTAAGTACTAACTACCTCTCTTTACATGCCAATATGTACAAACACTTTGAAAGTCCTATAATGCTCTTATTTAAGCCCCAACCTGCTTTATAGACCAGCTGCCCTCAAAGCCCAGTATTCACTGACTGGGGCAACAAACTAAGTTTTTTTTTTTGTTTTTTTTTTCCCCTGACCCAGTTCCTACATATATTGGCAGGGAGAGAAGCAAACTTTCTCCATCTCTTATTACATAACAATTTCCAAAACAGCCATTAACTTCACTTATTTTGTTAGTATTTTGATGCGGATCTCATGTTTTCTCCTCATGATTACATGAAAATGAATTTCATAAATGATGCTTCTCGTGGGGTTATTTGGGTCTCATTTGAATCTTGTTTAGTTTTATTGTCTATATTTGGAAAAAGATGGAGTGTTGCTGAAATGAGCTTCCTCTGCAGAGGTGATGGACTCTCTGTTAGAGATGGGGAAGAAGTTTGCTTCTGCTTCTCCACATCAAGAGGAACCGGCGGAAGTGGTTCGGGCACCTGGTTAGATGTTTTTCGGTGGTCTCCCTGAGGAGATGTTTCATGCATGCCCAACTGGAAGAAGGCCTTGAAGCTTACATGGGAGTCACTAGAGAGATTATACTTCTTGGCAGGTCTGGAAATGCCTGGTTGGGGAGACGGAGGTTTGGGCCCCCTGAGCCGAATTGAATAGTTGCATTGTTTTAAGCTTCAGACTGCTTGTGCTCTTTGACCTTATTTCAGTTCTTACTCTGAAAGTGATTTTACTTATAACGTGATTTCTATTTTGATTTCCTTCACAGGTCTGTTTTGTTCTAACTGTCAACACCTGTTTCTCACTGGGTCTCATGTGTAAATGTAGCTCTGCCCCCTTCTTCCCTTGCCAGTCCGTTTGTTGTTCGTGCTCCTGCTATTCTCTTTATTGTTCTTCAGTTTTCTCTCTGTTCACCTCAGCTCTGCCTCTAGGCTTTTCGGTTTCTTTGATATCCTGCCAATGTAGCACTTTTTTGTTAAAATTTCATTATTTAAAGTCTTCTGCATTATCAATTTAAATATTAAAAAAATTCATTAAAGAGAAGCCCCTTAACAGCAATAAAGCTAATGCACTTATACTTCAGCAAGACTGAAAACAATAGATGTTTGCATGTCACTGCGGCGTATTCATCACAGCTTAAACAGTTGAAGTGGAAACTCAGTATTGTTGATTTTTGCTCTTCCACTTTACTGTCGCACAAAATGAAAAGAAGTTAATGTTTGGTGAACCAAGACACACATACAAATAGACACGGAAATGTCTGGAGTCCAGCTGAGCGGAGCAATTAGAGGTCAGTCCATAAGGTTGCGCGTACGTGCCTTATCAGCTGCCTGCAGACTACTTGCTCTTCACCTATCAGTCATCTCTGAGCGCAGAACGCCGCAGATTGAGGTTGGATCACAGATGGAAGAAGTCGCTGCAACACTATTATTAGAAACCGTCTCAGAAACATTCACATCCAAGCCACCCCGCTGGAGGGAAGCCGGCAGCCTGCAGAGCTCAGAGTGCATCTCCCTCCTCAGCCTCCCCCCAGCCCCAGTTTAAACTCTCTTTCCAGCAAGTGCGCTCATTCAGTTCAAGGTGAAATAAAATAAGTTAAATAAACGAATAAAATCAAAATACAGCACTCCCTTTTTCTGTGCCAGAGGAGATACCTCTGGTGATGGTATCAGCGAGGGAGCAGGGGAGGAGTGTGAAAGCCTCGGGGGAGGGGTGGGAGGGCGTGGATCAAGGTTCTTCTTTTGACACGGCGACACAAAGGAGCGAAGGAGCTTCTTTTAAAAGCTGCAGTTCAATGGAAGTTTGCGAGAAGAAAGGGAAAAGTGAGTTTCTAAGAAAGCATTCATAGGCATATGCGCCGACAGACGCGAGCCATTCAAACGGCTTTTCTGCTTTGCCATAATGGGTGATGTGAATGGCAACTGTAACGCATTACTTTTGGTGATTAATTACTATGAAATCAACAGAGAATCTTTCAAGATATCAGTCGGATAAAAAAAACACATTTAGATTTGTATATGCAAGCACATTTTACTCAGACATCAACCTTTTCTCTGCATGAGTGAAATGAAGCCTCAGTCTTGTAAAAGTGTGTCTGAGCACATCCAAACTCATGAAACCAACACAGCTGCCAGTCTTCTCCCCAAAGTACTCCACAGGCAAATGCAATTAAATCTCTATGAGGTTACGCAAGACTCAAAGTCCCAACGAGGTGGGGGCCCAAAAATCAAAAACTCAATTTAAGGATAGGAAGACTGTCATCCTGCATATTTCAAGGCGAACTCATGGGATTACTCATCTGGAAATTTATGAAGTAGTTCAGCAAAGGCGAAACACCCCTGTTCGTTTAATCAGGTGTTGCAGTGTTGCGTCCAGATTCAAGGACAAATGACGGCGCCGCATTTGCTCCCTCTTGGTAGATAAGTAAAACCTGGACGTTTATTGTGAGATTCCTGACTTAATGTTTGACGATTTCAGGGTAACGAAGCCCTCGACGCTCAAATTGTGCTTTCTGGCAGGCAATTGAAGCGTGAGGTTGTCTCGTATGGCACAGGCAATTTCCAGAAAATGTAATCATCTTGAAATACCATCACACACGAGCATAGGAAGTGAAAGTCCTCCACCCTAAGATAACTGGACCAGCTTCGGACTCTTTGCATGGACTGTTTCTGTGGTGCCCTTCCATACATCATTGGTAAAGAGGATGCAAATTTTTTTTTTCTGAGTTCACATTTATGGTGACTAAACTCATTACTTTTTAAGCAGTTATCTGTCAGTACCATTTGCAGCTGCCAGCATGTGAAATTGGTTTGTGTTCCTTTAATGTAAGACTTTGAAAGAGGTCCCTGAGGAAATCCCTTAATAGTTCCATTAAATGAAAAATGCCATTTCTGTGCCGTTACCTCGTGTCCCTGAGTGAGTAGTTGAGCTATCATTTTACTGTATGCCAAAAGCTTGAGCAAAAATTTGTTTCCTGTGTTTCTATCCCTCAACTCCACCCTTATTCTGTATATTCTCTATACTGCTTGAAAGTTTTAGACCTAAATTTTATTGTTATTTTTTGAAAAATATATAAAAAAAAAATAGACACCTGGATAACAATAGACCTATAAAGTCAAAACCAGAAGTTTCACGTAAAAGCCCAGTAACAGCGGTATGGATCGGTTTTGACCGGTGTTGCCACCTAGTGGATACAATTTTCACCGCACTCAGATTTTCCCTATTGTGAATATGTTTTATGTACCGTCATTGATTTTCGAAACAGTCTCCTCCAAAAAAATAACCTGAACTAAAATTTTTTAAAGATTTTTTTTTAAAGCTACTGATACAAATGTTTTATGACTGTTACAAAAAGAGACGTTTAAATTCCCAATTTCGCTAAAACAATTTTGAGCCTCAAATTTGGAAATTATTACGTCACATTGGACAAACATTCAGCAGTGACGTAATAATTTGGAAATTATTATGTCACTGCTGAATGCTTGTCCAATGTGATGTACCAGCAATAACTGTTTATTCAGTTCTTTTTCTTTTTTTTTGTCTGCATTCACATTCATGGTTAGTGCCGTTATCTAGCAAAATCATCTAGTGTGTATATGCAGTTTAATCTTGTAGCAGATTTTTTTGTGCTAATGTGGCGGGTGAACGTGTCCTTTACCAGTCCTCTCTGGCAGTAAATTGTAATATCTTTATTTACATCTTAAATCCTGATTCCATCAGAGAGGACTAAAAAACACCAGCAGTGAGACATTTAAAGACAAGACAATTAAAGAGACACGGCAGTGAGGGTGTGGTGTGTGCTGGGTTGTGACATGTGAGGGGTGTTGTAGTAGTGGATTGTGTTGTGATACAGAACAAACTTAAAAGATAATATATAGAAAGTAGAGAAAACTACTTACAAAAAACCTGGATGAACACCATCTACCAACCAATAGGCCTGTGCGTATGTGTAGAACTCATGTAAACATTATGGATTGATTGTGTTGATAGAAGAGGGGAGGTGTTGGGATGTATTCAGTTCTATCATCTAGATTGATCTAGATCTATCATAAGAAATAAAATGTTGCTTTTGTCTACTGAAATTTTTTAAAAATTCCTTTTCCTACATGCCACAGTTCACTTGCACACAGAGATCAACCTTGGATGTTGTTTACTTCTTTTCTATGCTCTCTGTGTTTGCGAGCCGAGACTTGAAGCAGTGATTTGAGTGGGAGTTAACTCTCACATTTCTCTTAGGACGGCCTTTCTTTTTACTTGACGTGGAGATAAAGGCTTTTACTTCAGCGTTAAATAACACGGCTCACACTGGTTTTGGCAAGCTAATGGTAGATGATCAAAGATCACAGTGACACAGGAAGACAATTTCATTTTCCATGAAGATAAAGTTGATTACAATGATATCGGTGATGATTTCAGGGTGGCAACATTAATCATGGACTTCGTCTATAATGATAATGGGTCAAAATAAAAATCTTGCATCTCATGTGCACAAAAAAATACAAACAACAACAAAAAAGCAACATTATCATCAGCATTATTAAAAATGAGCCAAAGATGACAGGCTAATCAGGATTTTCAGACTAAAAAGTTGATAAGACAATTGGATATGTCTTACTAGCAGTTTAAAAATCATTGTATTGGAGGGAAATAACTATGGTTAAAAGAATAAAAGAAAACAAAACAAACAACAATAAAAAAAAAGAGCAACTGTGAATACAGAATGTAGACTCTGACATTTCTGGTATGCACTCTACGCTCACTATATTGAGAATGGTGAGATCAAAATACATTAAAGTGCTGCAAAGAAGAAAAAGACTTAGTCTATTCCTTCTAACCTCCATCAAAAACCACACTTCCAGAACACATGAACACTTTCATAACCAGAGAAAAGTGTCTGTTATTATGTAGCTAATGAGCACCGCTGGATCTGAGGGGTTAAGGCTGATTTATACGTCAAAGTGATGGAGTTCCTACTACACAGCTGTGACCCTTCCACTGTAGGCTGCACTGGACCCTGGTGTGCACCTCTCGCCAAATGTAACTACACCTTGTGTTGACGCAGACCACAAGAAATGTGACTGGTTGGCTTTGTAGCGTTGTTCTTCTTTGTCTACGTATTTCCTGCCGCTACTTCTTCTTCGTCGTCTTCAAGTCGGGTAGAACAATAGTTTGCTACAGTGTCTGTTGCTCAACATTTATCAGCGTTAATTCATGTAATATGCGCTTTATTTGCTCTGTTGCTAAGTTTGAGCTAGTTGAAAGAAGTAAACAAAATGAAGCACAGCACTGCAAACTACAGCGCTGCAGAAAAGAGCCTGCACTGCCATCTAGTGGTTGGTGGTGTAATTACTGCGTAACGCAAACAACAATGCAAGAGTACAAACATCAAAGTGCAGGGCCTGTGTAAAGTCTATGTGTGCATGTGCCATGCAGACGTGTTAAATCAGGTTTTAAGATGGTTGATACAATCCACAAGTCTTGCACACATGAGATATGGGGGAAAAAAAACTAATTTTTTAAGCATATTAAGGCGAGCCAGACAAACCCATTTACTTCACCAAAGTGTCCAAGAACCACTGTTCAAAAAAACTAAAATGGCTGTGCAGTTGCTAATTACACCTTGGATCAACAAGTTTTTACAGCAACATTGACAACAGTCTTTCACTGGTGTTCTTGCTGTTCCTGCTTTGTTGGTTGAAACTAGTCTAGTTGTCCCTCTGCCTGTGGCACATGCTGTCTTTCTCTGATTGGTTGTGTCCCTGTCCAATGTCGTCCAGAGGTTGTTTCTTTTGCACTAGTTAATAAGTCAAATTCAGAGCAACCAGACTAAGGGCGAACCCCAATTCCTCCCTTAACCCTCAATCTCAACCCTCAATCTCAAAAATGTCCGCTCCCGTGAAGTACAAGCGCTGTCCCGATTCTTAAAACGACAAGTTGAAGTACAAGTTTGAGGGTTGTATCACCCTCAATATTGAGATTCTCCGGCACCACCCTTGGAAGTAAGGGCTACCCAGAAGGCATTGCGTATTTTCGCCAAGACATCTTTGAAAAGGATTGTGCCGAAAAAAGCAAGCTACAAATGGAAGTATTTTCGTAGTTAATAAAGATATAAATGTTATGAAACCATCTTATTGTCTTCGTTACATATTTATATTATCTTATTCTTCTTCTACTTCTTCTTCTCCTTCTTGTTTGTCGTTTTCTTGACAGACTGGACGTAGCTTTTGCGTAAGGCTGTCCCTCACAGTCTGAAGATGTATCTGCACTCAAAGGGTGTCCCATTTCTAAGTCACAAGATAGCCCTTACACTTACTTTCGAGGGCCAAGACTGAGGGCCAAAGTATTTCATTGTATCAAAGAGGAACAGAGTCAGGATGTCTGTGCATTTCTATCAATACAAAACACAACAGTGGACATGTTAGTGAACATGTTGTAAAAAGATGAGAATGCAGCGTAGCACTTAAAGGTTGAAACTAGCGGCTAACCTCTACATGCTATCCAACACTAGCCGTTATACGCTAAGACTCCAGAGGGCCCAACAGGAAAGGGTCGACTAACTGAAAAATCAGGTGAAAAAGAGCAAAACTTTCTACATCGTAACTCTAAATTCATTCCCAGATTTGGTGTTTCACCTCCACAAATCATAAATTGCCATGCAAAACTCCACTCGATTCATGAAATCAGTAATCATTGTCGAGCTTTCTGATTGCACTGCAGTTTGTCAGAGTTCAAGACAACATAACCTAGAATCTTCCCCTTTCTTTCTCCTCCTTAACTATCTACAGTATTTGATGTTCCCAGGAGAAAAATATGCAAATGTACAAGCTGACTACCAACTACTGATGTCCCGTTGACCAGTGGTTCTCAACTGGTCAACTGGTCCCGTTGACCAGTGGTTCTCAACTGGTGGGTCGCGACCCAAAAGTGGATCGCAGACCCGTTTTCAGTGGGTAGTGGGCCCACTGAAAACGGGGAAGGAAATGCTAAAAAAAATAAATAAATAAATAAGTGTCATTCATACTCCTTAACAGTAGATGGCGGTAATGCCCTGTAATGCGAGTTGACACCTGCCAGTTCACACCATAGAAAAAGACCTGTAAAGTTTGTTTACATATGTTGAACATGGTGAAACACAGATACAACGCAGAATATATGAGATATGGATTTTCTTATCGTGAATATATATTTATATATATATATATATATATATATATATATATAGATATATATTAATATTATATATATATATATATATATATATACACACACACACATATATTTGTATATATATGTTAAATATGATTGCTAAAACTATATATTTTGAGTTCTTTTTGAAACTACTGCTCAGTGGTTGCACTGTTTTATTTACTTGTTTGTGCATAAAAGCACTGTTGAGTCTTAAAAATGGCTGTTAATGAAATGTTCTGATTGTTATGTCAGCCTTATGATTAATTCTTAAATAAGTGACTAGATAGTTTTAATAGGAAATTGTTATATATTCAGGAAGTGGGTATTCGGCAAATGCTACATATTTGAGTTCTTTTTGAAACTACTGCTCAGTGGTTGCACTTTTTTATTTCATGTTTGTGCATGTTGAGTCTGTTAAAAAAGGCTGAAGTTACTGAAGTGAAGTGTTTTGGATTTAATGAAAATGCAGCTAATTGAGCATCAAAGGGAATATTTCCCACTTGATGTAATTTTGGTTATGCCATTTTTGGTTTTGCCGATTCAAACTGCACGATATTTTTCATTCAATAAATTTGAGAAGTTGGAAATCTTCCTTGATTTGGGTCGTGGCCTGTCATTAAGGGTGATGGTGGGTTCTGAAGCCAGACCAGTTGAGAACCACTGCTGTAGACCATGGCTGTGATACAATCTGAGTTGTTGGAGCAGAGCGCAGTGTGCGGTTTCAAAAACAGCCTGTGGACTCCAGAGTCATTGAGGTGATGCCACTAGATGGTGGGGAAAAAAAGCTGCTACATTTATAGCTCCATCTACATTTCTAAATATGCCAATGACAAACTCCATTAACTGATGTCAGCAAAACACCGTTTGAACCCTTTCAGACTGTAAGCTTTTAACTTCACTCCATTTTGAAGTAAATCCAAGACTAAAGCACATGCCCTCTGCTGTCGCCAAGCTCTTGTATCATTTTATACCAGTGCCCAGACTGTCCCTGCCACCACCCAGTATGAAAGCCTACACCAGGCTTTTATCTTAATGGGTTTCAGAATTATCTGAAGTGTTTAATAGGGGATTGATTCCCTGTAAGGTTTTTCGCTGCTGTCTTCGAGGAAGATCCTTCAGAGACCTGATGAATTCCACTGAGTGAACACGTCTTACGGAAATCAGTATGGTTACTTCCTTCGATCAAATCCCTCTTTATCTCCCGTATTAGATGACAGCAGTTCCACCACATCCTGCAGAGCTTCGTGTCAAAGTCTGCTGAAGTATAAGATCAATATGTGCGTACAGAGAAGAACAAAGCACACCATTCATCTAATGACAAGAACAGTTTCTATGGCTCATAACAATAAAAATGTCGTTGTTCATCAATAAACTGCTGATTTAAATTGATGTGTTTTATTTCATTATAACTGTTCTGTGGTCCAAATCTTTTAAAAACAGACTTTGAAATGAAAACTGTTGAACTTGGTTGTAAAGGCTGATGAATTTCAGCACAGCACAGAGGCCCGTGTGTGTACGGACCTTAACAGCTGGATGTTTTGGAGGAAGTGCACCCCCTCTTCCCAAGCCGCTCTCCCTTTACTCCCCTTTCCTTACGTCTTTCCTCTCAGTCGCCTCCGACGCTTGCGGAGTTCAAACGAGAAGCGGAGGAAAAGGAAGAAGGAGGGAAATAGGAGAGATGCGGATGGCAGAGGGAGGGCCGAGCTCTCTAAATATCCGGGTAGCCGGCTTCCTTTAAAAATGCGGTTGATGACATCTGCCTCACAATCTCAGATTTCCTGATGTGAATGCAGCTGAGGATGTGCTTAAATACTTTCCATCACTGGGCCTTTATTTTCATTACTGTGGCCTCTCTAGCAAACATTTTACATCTATATTAATACTATAAACCACATCTGACCTCTACGAGGAACTGATGTTAAGACCACAGTTTATCAAACAGTAATTTAAATTATTATTTTGGATTTTATGCCTTGGGTTCACCTTAAAATACATGAACTCATCATAATTCATTTTCCTTATGTTATTTCTTACTTTCACATGTCTTGATTTTTTTATCCTGTTTTTCTAGTTTCTGCTTATTGATTACTAATGGACTTAGCTCATCAACGTCTTTATCTTTAAACTCTGCAGATGTGTTGCTTTTGAAATAAAGTGTAACATTATTATACTTGTTGAGGCTGCTCATGATCGAAGTGTTTTACATTCATCAAACATGACCACTGGAGTACTGAGTTTTTATTTCCTGTGGCTGGGCTCCTGCAGGGGACTGGCTGCAGATCAGTCTGAGGCAGCGGCTCCCAAACTTTTTTTGTGGGCCCACTTTTGTAATGAAAAACATTTTTTGCCCCCACCTCCTTATATACTGCCTGGCCAAAAAAAAAAGTCACCACCCAAAAAAAAGGTCAACTCTAATATTTAATTGAACCGCCTTTTAGCTTTGATTACAGCACACATTCACTGTGGCATTGTTTCAATAAGCTTCTGCAGTGTCACAAGATTTATTTCCATCCAGTGTTGCATTAATTTTTCACCAAGATCTTCCATTGATGATGAGTCTGACTGCTGCGCAAAGCCTTCTCCCAAAGATTCTCAGTGGGGTTCAGGTCTGGACTCTGTGGTGGCCAATACATGTGTGTAAATGATGTCTCATGCTCCCTGAACCAGTCTTTCACAATTTGAGCCCGATGAATCCTGGCATTGTCATCTTGTAATTTGCCCGTGCCATCAGGGAAGAATAAATCCATTGATGGAATAACCTGGTCATTCAGTATATTCAGGTAGTCAGCTGACCTCATTCTTTGAGCACATACTGTTGCTGAACCTGGACCTGACCAACTGCAGCAACCCCAGATCAGAACACTGCCCCCACAGGCTGGTACAGTAGGTGCTAGGCATGATGGGTGCATCAGTTCATCTGCCTCTCTTCTTACTCTGATGCTCCCATCACACTGGAACAGGGTCAATCTGGACTCATCAGACCACATGATCTTCTTCCATTGATCCAGAGAAGTCTTTATCTTTATGCTCCCTAGCAAATTGAAGCCTTTTTTTCTGGTTAGCCTCTCTGATTAGTGGTTTTCTTAAGGCTACACAGCTGTTCAGTCCCAATCCCTGGAGTTCCCTTTGCACTGTACCTGTGGAAATGCTCCTACTTTCACTATTAACATAGCCACGAGTTCAACTGTTGTTTTTCTTCAATCTCACCAAACGTTTAAGTGATCGCTGATCAAGATCATAGAGGAATTTTTTCCAGCCACATTTCCTCCTCGAAGATGACGGGTCCCCACTATCCTTTCAGTTTTTAATAATGCATTGGACAGTTCTTAACCCAATTTTGGTAGTTCTAAGGCAATATTCACTCTGCCAGCCAAAATCTGATTTTTAATTTAGTTCAATGCAAAAGTAAGAAAAGTTGCAGTTCCTTGATTGACCACAAGGGGCTCCAAAATTACTGTCTAATTTGACCTTTGCCCAATGTTGCAGCAGAAATAAACAGCCTGCTTAAAAAAAAATAAGATTTTTTTTTTCTGTTTTATTTTTTTATTTAACAATTTGAACAACCAAAAAAGCACATGAAATGCTTCTTTTGTTTGTTTGTTGGTTTTTTTTTTTCCTGAATCGGATTCAAACCAATTACAAATGTGATTTTGAATGCAGTTTCAACCAGATTTTCTTAGATGCATCTCAGTCTGGGTCCAGTTGCTCAAACAGGATTTCAAACAGTCAGTTGTGTCATTCGCAACGAACGTGACACAAATGTCACCAGAATGCCAGGACAGGCAGGGGTTAGCCTTAGATGTCCACCGGCTAACAGCTGACCTGTCTGGACCGTGCACCCTGCTGGACTGACAGAACGGCCGCCTGAAATAAAGCAGCACGCAGGAGGGCCGTCCATCTCTGAAGCTTTCTCGTAAATTGAAGAAAACCTGCAACGCAGCGCCACATGACCATTTGCAACATTAGCAAAGACAGTTCAGTTCGGTTTTCTTACATCTGTTGTGTACAGATCACCATATTTAATCCAAACTGTCATTTTTAAAACTGGATCGGATCTGATAAGGTGAAAATCAGTTTTAGACGGGCAGTTGGAAGAGGGCCTAAGCTCTAATAATGTTGCACATCCATAGGGACTGCACACTATAAATATGTGCATGAGACTCATTAGTGCACAACCTTGCCCTCTCTGACCAGCAGACCCTTTCAGTTTACTGCACTGAGAGTTTTGATTTGAAACCCTTTCTCTCCTTGGTACAACAAAAAAGGAGATTTATTTTTTGAGGCTGTCCTATAAAATACTGCTCTGGGCATAATTTTTGTGATGTGGGTGAAGTTAGACAAGTGACAAAACAGGACAGTCAGTTTCTTCTCTGCTGTTGGTGGTGCCCTTTTTTTTTTTTTTTTTTTTTTTTTTTTACCAATTAACTAAGCTCTAAAAATTAAAAAGAAAAAAACTGGCAAGTAATGAGTAGTGATTAGACTTTAATGAGGGAAAAGAAAAAAGCTGGCAGAAGTGTCAGAAAAGCGTGATTCATGCAGTCGGTGATTCTAAAACAGAAAGTGAAGGTCACACATGAGAGGAAGATGGGCTTAAACAAGATCCTGAACTATAAAAAAAAGATTTCTGTCTCAAATTGAAAGGAAGATGATGCATGTCTTCTTATAAAAACCAGGCTCCAGGACTATTGATGGGCCGACATGGAAACCCCAAGATAAAAGCTGAGTTTGACAGGTAGAAATCTGAAAGATGATTCTCTTCTTTTTCCTCAGTCTTTCCTTTGTTCTGTACTTCTGGAGTTTTATATTTCTCTTTCTTTATGCTTAGATTTTGACCTTTAGAAGTGTGTCACGTTAAAACACTAAAAAGAAAAAGAAAAAAAAATCCTCCATCAGCTGTTGATTCCAGATGTTCCTCTTTCCAGGAACATTGTGTGTGATGGCCGGTGTTAGCCATCCAGCTAACCGCTACTACATGGTGTAAAAAAACAGTTTCAGATGTCAAACTCAAATACGGCTCAAATTCAGGAGTTTTTTTTTCTAAATACCAAGTAAGGCAAGTTTGAAAGTACAGTGGTACCTCTACTTACGAATGTCTCTACATACGGAATTTCCAGGTTACGAAACGCCTCAACGGAAAATATTACCTCTTGTTACGAAAGAAATTTCAGGATACGAGAAGTAAAAATACAGTACGCACTGCTACTTGTAGCTCCCAGAGTTTACCGAACGTAAAGATACTTGTAGCTGCTCTGCCACTAGCTATCAGCTAGCATCTTCCTGGCATCGCTCTCTGAATTCTCTGAATCTCGGAATTCGTTGACAGGAATCACCCAGAAAAAGTGTTCACTAGTCGGGCTATCGCTCACTATGATGATGTTTGCCTTGCACATTTTCGAAGGATTGTTAAAAGCCAACAAAAGCAAACGTCCTTGGATCAATTCTTTACAAAACATCAGGCAAAAACCACTGTTGAGAGAAAAGGTGACGACGATAGCAGTCATTTTTATTCTTTACTTTATTCTTTGTTTTTTATTATGTACAACTCTCATTTTATGTTTAATGTGCAGTAATCTAATTGTAACATTTGTTACATGTTTTGATGCATTTTTATGATTTATAAAAAATTTTATGTCCGAATTTTGGGGGGTTTGGAACAGATTAGGGCATTTACATGGAAAACGCGTCTCTACTTTTGGAATTTTCAGGTTACGAAACTACTTCCTGAACCAACTAATTTCGTAAGTACAGGTAGAGAAAACTGTCAGATAGTCTTAATAACGAACTCCAGTCCATGAGCTCAACTCTCACATGGAAACATCTCAAAACTTCGTTGTTACGCAGCAACAAGGTTGGGACTTTCTCCTGACTCCATCTTGAAGCGTTTTCCTCCACCATTTACATTTTGGGATCCTTCGCCAGCTCAAGTCTGCATGAGTCTCCTCCATTAAATGGGTGACGCACATCTGATGGAAAGATGTGAACTCTGGATTGAAAAACTGCTTCAGCCGCAACTGTTGCAACTGAATCCCAGTCGTCTACTGACAAACGGGTTCTTCACGTCCTCACATCCTGAGCGTCGGTCCACGTGGAAGTTCAAAGGTAAACATCAAGACACTCATCTCACCACAGATTGGTGTCTTTAATTCCGCCTGCCTCAGAAATGTGGCTAATTAAAAAAGCCTGCAGGTACATCCCGTCATCGTCCTTCACCCTTGATGAAATACAATTGCTTTACACGTGCACAGGAACAAATTAAAAAGCCCTTAATTGCATTTAGAGGTCTCTCAGCACAGGCACATAATGAAGCCACAGCAGAACCGGCAGATGTTTTTTGTTGTTTTTTTCTTTTTAATTGCCACGCTCGGAAGGAATTGAAGGTTATCAGGTTCAATCGGAGGCTAACATTTCATTGAGAACTTTTGAGATGACTTGCACTATTAATAAGACAGCCATCACGTTACATAACCTTTTAATTCGGCCCCTCCCAATCCCCTGCTGCCTCTGCACTGGTGAGAAAGTGTTTTTTTTTTCTTTCTTAATTTTTCTCAGCACAGCTGCTTTGATCTGAGTCCAGGTTTGACGCGTTATTTATCATCTGTTCTGCGCTTTCCACCGGCTTCCTACACGCTTTGGAAGCCAAGGGGTGGCAGTGGGAGTCCATCCAGAGGCTTATGACAAGCAAAGTGACAGTCAGATGCTCCTTTCAAGTGAGTCCCAATGGATTGGCGATGGTTACGCCTGCTGACACGTCGGAAAAGCGTGCTTAAGCAGAGCTGAATAATCAAAAAGAAGTGGGGAACACGGAATATAATCTGGCTGGTGTTAATAGTGAAGCATGTCTCACTCGGGTTGGGAAAAAACAAACTTTTCAACATTAAGCCCATTAAATGGTGACGCTCTCTTATTCTATACTTCCCTCAGCCCGACGAAATACCATGAATAGATGAAACCCAACAGTTTCTCCTTTTTTTTCCTTTCATTTTCCTATTTTGCATGAACGTTTGGCAGTAACAGTTACGTAAGTATTAAGCTCTTCTGCACCTCATTATTATTGTCTGATGCCCAAGTTTAGCGGTAGCTGGAAACTGTTAGGTTTTTGTAGTGTGGTTTATTTTGGCAAACATGATGTTTTTGTTGGGGATTGTTTTAAGATGTGAGATTAAAAAAAAAAAACATTAGATTAATAGCAGTCCTTTAACAATGTATGGACACTTTATTACACATACTGAATGAATGAATGAATGATACTTTATTGTCATCGAGCCAGTGTCCCAGCACAATCAAATTACATTTCCAGTACATCGTCCAATAAAACATACAGAGACAAACAAACATATCGGACATGGGTCGACGGTGTCTGGGGGCTGCAGCCACGTAGCGGCGCCGCTGTCAGTCCAGTCTGAAGGAAGTGTCATCACAAAACAGTTGAAAATGCTCGTAGGGGTGGTCTGGTCTTCATGATCATACATGGTCAACCAGCGTTGAAATGCATTCGATCAATACTCAACGGATGGAGTCAGCGGTTTAAAATGAAACTGAATAAAACATATCAAAGGGATGTAATCTGCTGGGTCCAGTTTTTGACCACAGACCAGCAGAGTGCAGGATTCTGAGTCAGCACATTCCAATTGTATCTTCTGTTCTCGTTATCGTGAAAGAAAATCAATGACCCCATCACATATGGGTTGTGTTTACACAGCTGCTACTTTACGCTCCCGCTCAGAGAGCGCAGGAAAGGAACCGCCTGCCGCATGGACCGTTGAAGAAAGCGTTCATTCAGACAGGATACTGAGGTCATATCCTCAGCAGGTCTCCGTCAAAGGGACGCTGTAGCCACTGCAAAGATGCACGTGAAAATACGAACACATGTGTTAATCACTTTTAGCCTCTAGTTTCGTGCAACAGGTCCGTCTACACAAGAGGACGGCCGTGGTACCACCATGAGCTGGACCAGTTACCTCCTGGTCACACTGGACAGCAGCTGACACATTTATCTCCAACTTGACCAGGATAGGTGGTACTCAGATGACATCACAACTTCCGGGTTACGAGCCTTCAGTCACTGTGCGTGTCGAGCAACTCATCGGCGAGCATGAGGGGTGTTGCTTGAGCCTTGCATCCTGCATCTTTTTTGAGTGAAATCACTGTTAAAGGTCGCTGAAATGCCACATAGGCGAGTTGGTCAGATTCCACTAAAATTCGAGTACATGAAGGATCAAAGACCACAGAAGTCATGTGACCATGTAAGTAAAATGTAAAGACTTCATTCTCACAGATTATTCTAAAGTGTGTCCTGTTGAAGCTGAAGGAAATGGAGATTGGTCCCATACACAGATATCACTCATTTCCCCTGATACTGTGGATGATAGTGACTCTCGACTCAATGAACGTTGGGTTCAAAGTACCAAGACGTTTGATGTCAGTGAATAATATCTATGTGTCAAACATGTAGCACGCTGTTCCTTTGAAGTTGATGCCCAGAAATAGAAAGTTTTTCCAAACCTTGTGTATTTAGATTTACGTAATCTATAGTTGTGTGACTTGAGAAAATCATACACCTCTTAAAATAAAACCACTGGATGGAGAAATTCAGGGTTCTTTTCTCTTTTGGCTCAATAAAGGATAGAAAATTTGGATGTAATCACCTTCACAGCGTAGCCTGGTTTCTCGAAGAGAAGAAAACGCTGCCGTTGCACTCGCGTTTCTAACGAGAAAGCATTTCAATTATGTTCAATCATGATACAGCACTGTTAAAAGTCAGCAAAAATATAAAAAAAAAACCATGAAACCCTTCTATTTGTTTGAAAAACCAGTCAGTGACACGTCTAATTCCTTGATTCGGGCACACATCATGTCTTGTTTGCCGAACAAGGGGTAGAATTGGCCATTAAATCATGTCTCCGGCTTTGAGTTTAGGATCAAATAAAGACCAAATAAGCCAAACGTTTGACCGATTTTACGCCGGCTCCCCCCTTGTTAAACATTCGCTGCACAGATACATTGTGAAGTGCTGCACTGATGCTGCTAACATTCTGCAGGCAGATAAGTGTTTATTGCAGGGTGAGTTATGTTGTTTAGTTTGTTGCAGGGCGAATTACGCTGTTTGTTTAGTTTATTGCATGGTGAATTACGCTGTTTGTTTAGTTTATTGCATGGTGAATTGTGTTGTTTATTTAGTTTATTGCATGGTGAATTACGCTGCTAACGGCGCTGGGAGGGTCTACGTGCAGTCGAAGAGGCATGTGACACAACAGGAGCAGGTTTGCTAATTTTCCGACCTGAAACCTTGAAGCACGAGTGACTCACTGATGTGGCCGTAAAACACAGAAATAACAAACGAGCTGTTGTGACTTCAATTTTACGATTCTGAGACAATTTTTCCACACTGGTGAAGACCCAAAAATGTCATGTCTGTGATGCGTTTCGTAGACAACTTATCTTTTCCAATTCCGAGGCTGCAGACTTCAGCGGCTGGGCCCCCCCCCTCCTCTCCACTATAGATTTGCCTGTCAGATTGTGTAAACATGACATCCTCCTCTCCTTGTACAGAGACACAGTCATTTACACACTGTGCCTACGCGGATACACACATGCACACACTTTACCCTCTGGTTACTGCAGACAATGTCACTGGAAGGACTGGAGGCGTTTCTGTTTGCGTGCACGTTCACGTATGTGAGGAGATGAACAGTTTTCATATCGGTATGCAGTCGGTTTGGTTCATCTGTAGATATATTTGGCCCGGTTTTAAAGGTAGTGTCTTACTTGCAGTTGATCGTTTGTAGATCCAGGGAGGATATCTGATGGAGGACCTAGCGTAGCACCTGCTCAGATGAGGGACACGAAGGAGCCAGTTGTTACCATCTAAAACAACTGACACCTCGAACGGCCTCTGAAACCCAGGACGGCACGTCCTCTCGCAAGAGCGTTACATCACTTTAACGCTACAGCGTCACATAGTGCTGGGCGGTATACCGGTTTATACCAAATACTGGTGTTTATTTTTCTTATGATTTGAATTTTTCATATACCGTAATATCGGTGAGTATGTACTGTAGTGCACACAATGTTGGGAACGACGCATGGCGGAACGTAAGCGCAGCAGAACATTGTTTGACAGGGGACTGTTTTGCAGTTGCACTGGAGGCACAACACGCTACTAGTTCAGGACAGCGAAAGTCCCGAAGTGGAAGCTCCAGAACGGCAACATGAGACTGAGGAACTTCTTCCTAAACGAGGAGCCGTGTCTGTCGTGTGGAAGCTCTTTGGATTTAAAAAAGTCGACGTCCAACAAACTACAATAATCATGCAAATGTTGCCGAGCTAAAGTTGTAGCCGCGGGAGGCTACACCAGGCTGGTGTTGCCTCCCGCGGCTACAACTTTAGAACGTTGTTTACATTGTGTAATTAATGTTGATTTTTTTTTTTACAAAATATGTTTTTTCAAGTTTTTTGCAAAATTTGAAAAATAAAAGGGTTCTGTATTCTAACTGCAACTATCATGCATTCTGATTCCACCACTTAATTAGAATCATGAGTGCCACCTCTTTGTAAATAGTATCATTTTGTGAGGCCATGCAAACCTGTATTAATACTAGTGTAGATATGAATGTTTTTCTACAATATTCACTCCTCGTGACAGTAAAATAGGTCATTCTAAGCCAATTTAATAAAAAATACCGTGATATACCGTGAAACCGATATAGTTTTGAAAAATACCGTGATATAAATTTTTGGTCATACCGCCCAGCACTAGCGTCACATATCGAGAATAAATCGAGGCTAGCTCACAGAGCCAGTTCAGTTTTGCAGGTTCTGCACAAGCATCAGAGGATGCAAAAACAAGAGAGTGATCGAGCACGAGACCGAGCTGAAGGAGAAGTCAGGATGAAGCTGGATGGCTGTCTCCTAGATGTTGTTGGACGAGTAAGTTTGCCTACAAGCACAAAATATGAGCTTTAATTTTGTATTTTACGGTTTCTTTTTGGGGCAGCGCAGGTGGCTTGGTGGTTAGCACTGTTGCCTCACAGCAAGAAGGTTCCTGGTTCCCCTTTGGGTGGGGAACCGCTGTGCTCTACTGCTGTGATCTAGATAAGCTTGTCATATGTACAATGAAAAGTGGGGTGCAAAACAAAAAGTGAGGAGTGTAGTATTAAAATAGGGTCAGGTCACCATGGCCTGTTTCTCAGTGATATTTATATCTAATGTGGAATATCTAGTCGAATGTGGGATATTGCTCAGGCGCCATGGCATGATTGTTTTAGACACGTAGCTGTCGGAAGAAATTAGCTCAAGACTCAGTGTATTGATAAACAGTGTTTAAGAATGACTGCATTTGCTCTGCTCATTGTCTTGTGCTGACAACGGCTGTCTTGTGTGCTGTCTGTGAGTTACAATGACCATCTCTGCTTGTATACAAATGGAGATGAAATCCACTTGCACCATTTGTCCAACTGTCAAGTGCTTTTTTAAGCGTTGTACAACTGCCTCACTAGAACCTTAATTAATTATTAGTAAACTAATACGCACAATTAGGAATTTTTACACGACAGGAACCTCAGCAGGGGCCTTTCTGGACTAAACAGGGATGGATGGATTGTTTCTTTTGGTTGAGAAATCAAAGTTGGTGACTTTCTTACTTGTCTCAGCCTGGATGCTCGCCCACCTCCCCACCGGATTCTCCAGACCGAGAGCAACGTGACCCCTGTCCGCCTGTCTGGGGGTCTGTAAGACCACCAACCTACTCAGAGGTACTTCATAGAAGCCTACTTCAAAAATTATGATGGAAAAAAATAAAATGAAAAACCTAATATCCCTTTAAGGACGAGTGTCTGCTGTATTACATATATTCCCCACATGCAGCTCAGCCGTGTCCATTTAGTGTTTTTTTGATACGTGTGGAAAATGCAGGAAATTATATTGTCTGTCTCAAATCCATATGTGCATCACGCAATCCCTCCCATGGGCTTCTTTTAAACAAAATCTTTCAATGTCTTGTATGCCTTCTGTGTCTCTCCTTCTCATAAAAAAAACCTCTCCCTTTTCTTTTCAGCAGAATCTTTTTTTTAAGACTCCACAATAACACAGAGAAAAGCACAAAATGGCTGAGGATGATGCACCAGTGTGACGAGAGGGACCCATTGTTTCATAATCCATTAGCACTGGATGGTTTTTTTTTTACAAAATGCTACTTGTTGCTGTTTCAGTGTAACGCTCAGATAGCTTGAAGAGGAGATAGTTAAAACGTTCTCAAAGGGTAAATTGGTTTGCTATTTGGAATTTATTTTAATTTGACTTGAACAATTATCCTGACAGACGGACACAATAATGTGAAACAAGTGCATGCTCATTTTGTCAATAAGGAGAAAAACAATGCACTCCACTGTTAATGACAAGGAAAACCGAGGGCAAATGAAACATACACAAATGTACTTTATAAATACGGCCATTTACGGTATTTAAACAAACTCGTGTGTCTGGAGTTCGTCAGATTCCTGCTGCAGTCTTTTCACGAGTAAAAGCAACCAGACTGATGCTTCAGGCTCATTGTGGTTTTTCTTTTGTTTTGTATATTTTGCCTTGGAGTTTCAGGCGGTGAAAAGAAAATCTTGTTTTTTCTCTGTTCCCATCAGAGCACAGCGGTTCAACAAAAGCAAGCTGCATATCTCTGGTGAGCAGAGTTGTCACAATGGCCCCGTTTCCCCAAAGACAAATGAATGAAGATTAAGTCAGAGGGAGGGCCGGTCTCACTCTGTGCCTTGAATCTGTGCGTGTCAGACATAAGTACCTTAACAGCTCCTGCCGTCGACGATGTTCGCTGGTGAAACTGAGCCAGCGGATAGGCTGACTCAGTGACAGCAGGTGCTGTGGGGGAGTTAATCATCTTACAGATTTACATGTTTTGATGGCTTTCACCTCCGGAGTTTAGGCATCTGGAGGTCTTATTAATGACTCTGCTGCATGTGTGACGGGAGCGGTGAATTAAAAGCCTCTGCGGAAAAATGAAATGCCCTAAAAATTAGCACAGCAGTGTGCATCCACTGATAGGGGACTTTTAAACTGCTTTCTCCTAAAACGTGGTGACAGTTCAGCAGGCCGCGGTCCCGCCGAGCAGCGGGAGCGAAGCTGGCCTTTCAATAACAGATGCATTTCCCGCCCGCGGGACGGAAAAGACAAATTACAGAGCTGACTGGCAGAGATTGTCCCTGCTGTCATGGAGATCTACAGCAATAAGCCAGTTGTGGTTTGTACTCCAGAAATCCTTACTTGCATTGCAGAAGTTTGCATCGCATTATAGACATTCAATACGTAATGTTGTTTTTTTTTTTACTGATTTAAAAAGAAAAAGAAAAAAAAGATCAACTAAATCATCCAAGTACAGCTCATGTCTGCAGTTTGCACTGAACCACTTTTAGCTTCGACTGACATCATCGACTCGAGGCGGGTTTTTTGGGCCACATCTGCGTCACGCAGCGCATGCCGAAGCCCAAGTTTTGCCCAGTTCATGATCACATCTAACATTTTATTAGTTGAAAGTCATGGCAGTCCACATGCAATGTTTCATTGACAGGGCTGTTTGAAACGCACCAGCAGGACATTCAATACGGTAATTACAGATGTTGGGATATGACAGCTGCGGCCACATGGTGACATCGTTTGTTCGCTTTGCCAGAGGGAACAGACATTACACCAACACAGACGAAAATGAAAGATTCCCTTTGAAGTGCTGGAGATCGCGGCTTCCCCGAGGACATCATATTATTGTTTTCCAGACAGGCCTTGTGCTTTGAGCCCCAACTGTTCACCGCAAAACTCGTATCGACTGCTGGTCAAATTCAATGGGGTCGTTTTCACCCGAAAAAGGTATCTGGATGTGTGGTTCTCATTAATGGACGCATGCACTGTTCTGGATCAGAATCAGAGTCAGCAGAGCGGCAGTCTGGGGGAAGAAACTGTCTCTGTGACGGGTGGAAGTTTGAATAGTTGGTGTGCTGTTCCCTGCCTGTTTCCTGACCCTGGACGGGTACGGGTACGGATACGCGTACGGGTACGGGTACGGGTACGGTTATGGGTACGGGTACGGGTACGGGTACGGGTACGGGTACGGGTCCTGGACGGCGGGAACGCATTTTCTCTGCAGACTTTACTGTCCATTGCAGTCTGTACCCGTCCTGTTTGGTAGCCCGTCTAAACCAGAGAGTGATGTCCGGTTTGATGATGTCAGACGGCTCAGATTTCCTGAGCTGCCTCAGAAAGTACAACCTTCTCTGCGCCTTCTTATAAACTGTCATGGTGATCTCGACTAATGCATATGACACAATTTTGAAAGTAATACACGTCTGTCAGCCAGAAGATTCTGATGCAACACATTAAAGATTGTGTCTGTTTAAAAAAATCAACTATCAAAGATATTTTCCTAACCGTAACGAAGTGCTGCTGCACAACTGCTCAACAGTTGTGTGAGTACCACCAACCAGCCGTTCCAACCTCTAAATAGACTTTATCCCCTCTTATGTCTGCTGTAACCATCCTTCTGTGATTAATTTACAGTGCTGTAAAAATGAGTTAATTGCATTTACACAGACGATTACTCTGAAAAGGAAAACTAGCATGTGAACAGGAACCTTGATTTAATTAAGGTCATATTTGAAGTAAACAATCACATTATTGCATGTTGACTCTTCTGATCATAGTCGTATCGCTTAAGTAAGCTCTAGACACGTAAACACCTCAAGTGCAATATCCTGTTGGAGTTTCCACTGCATTTTACAACAGTGAAGTTACGTTTCCACTGAGCAGTACAGCTCAGTTTGGGTCAGCACAGTAGTTTTGAATAGTGTCTTCAGTTAATAAAATCATAAAGAAGAATGCAACTGAATCAAAAAAAAAGAGGACAACCAGCACATCGTATTTATTTTTTCTCGGCGGGAAGAAGCTGAGCTTTGTTTGTGTTTATCGCCATGTCACACCAAAGAGACGGAACCTCCGTTGACCAATAAACTAAACTGCGGTGTTTCTAACTGTACCGCCGGGTTGGATAACCCAACAGAAAGGTGCTAAAAACCAGAATGTTACAGTTATGGTAAGCCTTGCAAATTTGATAGTGAAAAGACAAATAATAGAGGCTAGCCAAGTATATCACATTCAGGGGCGGACTGGTAATCTGGATTCTGGAAAAGATTAAGAACAGCCATCTGGTCAACGGCTGTCGGCCATTTTTAATAACCAAAATTTTCAGTCTATCAACTAATTGCAGAGGGCGCTAAGATGATCAATTATCAGATATAGGCCTGAAAACCAACAAAGCAGACTAACGTTTGTGTCTGCCAACAGAGAGATGGCAAGCAGAAAATGCAAGGAGAAAGATAGATGGGAAAAATTAAAACTAAAGAAGTCCATGGCCGTTTTTCACTCCCAGTCCATCCCTGATCACATGTAAGGTAGCACCACTCACACTAATCCAGGGCTTTGCAGATCTGCGTCTTTCCAGTCTTCCCGGCGCTCGTGGATCCCCCGGGTATTCCAGGGAAAGTAGACAAGATCACCACCTGTGTAGCCGTCAGTGCTGATCTTTTTCAATGTCAAAATGACAGGAACATAGCCTGGAATTTCTCATGAGGTTCAGCACGTCGATGTTCTTCCCCTGTTTTGTCCTTCCCCTCACACTGAATCAGTGACCTTCCATCTCAGAGACATCTTTCTGCCACTTTACCCTTGATGCACCATGGAGGGATAGATGTGTAGCTCCTTTGCTTTTCATCTAGAATGATGCATTGCAGTAGTACACCATAGTTGTTTGAAGGCAGAAAATGACATAAAATCAATTATCTGTATTGCTTATTTGGAATAGGCTCCAGCAGATCCCCGTCACTCTGCATAGGATTAAACGGCCATAGATGATGGATGGATGGATGCAAGCACGTTACGACTGGTGCTGCCATCTAGCGGATAAAAATAGCAGCATTTGTACAACTTTCTGCTGGTGTCAGTTAGCATGTGACCTGAAGCTTTTGCAAAACGTCCAATTGCAATACATAATAACGTCGACCAATTCATCTTTGGCATTGTTCTGTTATGTTCTGGTGGGAATGCTGGGCATAAGTGTAAGGACATAAGGGATATGTCATTAACTATGATCTTTAACATGTAAAACAGGAATATTTATGTAAACTGCAAACCATAAAATACTATTAAAAAAATCTTGAGCTTCTGAAAGGATGCAATAACCTGGTTTAGATAATTCCTCCATCACAGAAAGCAGTGTGTCAGAATAAACTCTATTCAGTCATCTGCACAGAAATGCCAAATTGGAATTCCTCAAGGTTCAATTTTAGGCCTTTTGCTTTTTAGTTTATATAGAAACAATTTACCTGACAGTTGTAAAAGACTTAAATACCAAAAGTATACAGATGATACAATTATATATGTGTCTGACCAACCAAACAACAACTGACCCATCATATCATTATACAAACAAGCTCTGAAAATAATGGATCAGAAATCTTTTTTTTTTTTTTTTCCAGAAATCGGTCATATGGCACCATTGTCTCATTTTACAGAAATACAACCTGCTGAGTTTTGACAGTTTGCAAATTATCTTGAAACCTGAATGCATGACATCTACTTTGTATTTTACAAGCCAATGTATTATGTATTTGTCCCTAACAAATAAGCAACAAATAAACACCTTAATGAAATATTGCCTCACTGAGAATTCAGTTCAATTGAGCTTAATTCAATAAAACTTTATTAATGCCTGAATGAAAACTATTAATTATTGCTGTCCATGTGAAGTCACTGAAAGTCATTTCTGTGAACCCGAAATCAACAGAATCTTTGGAACTACTTCACCTTTTGTTGTGCAGTTTGTGCACATCGCTCCAAGCACTCGCTGCAGCTCATAAACTTTGAAAATCAACTTGTGGCACTCTACAGTCTGGAGGTTTCTGTCTCTTAACTCCCCCCTCTCTCCTGCCTCCAGAGCTCTTGCTCTGTTTGTATTACCATCCTTCAGATGGAAAAAAGTTTTAAATTAAATACACTGCGGCTGTGTTTGCCTGAGAGTTTTATGACTCTGAGACTTTTTGCAGTTTATTGAACTTTTCACAAAAGCAATGAAAAAAGCAGTCGCGGCTTTGTTTCTTTGTGTAATTGCAGAACTTTTGACATTTTGCAGCCAATTACACAGCCAAACTTTTTCTTGTTAGTATGAGCATCAGAAACTTTCAGATGTACGAGCATGTCAATCCAGGTCTTATTTCACTTCAAATGCTCTAAAAGCTCAATCTCCTTTGCATGATTAGATGAAAGCTGTAAACACGGACAGGATTTCATGTTTACTAATCATTTCTTTGACAGTTTGGGGACATTATTTTTACTCAGTATTCAATGAAGATGTAAGATAATTTATTTAGCTGTTAAATTTAATCAAATGGAACAAACAAAATTACAACTGCACTCATGTAAACTCAAAATCAAGAAAAATAAGGAAAAAAGCTACAGAACTGCACCTATCCTCCCCTTCTCCTACATTTAAAAATGTTTAAACTGTTTACAAAGACAATCTGCCTTGACAGACTCAATTCTCAACGTGTCCCAGTTCATTACGAAGTAAATCACTTAATTTAATGCTTTTTATCTGCCAGGCTCTCAGTCTGAGTTTGATCATTTTGTATCCTATTTCATTTAATCTTGTAACAAATTCAGGCCTCATCTGTGACGACGGTAAATATAACTACGGTGGATGTAATTTAATCACCATCACGCGGTTCAGTCCTCAGAAATAAACAAGATGTTTGTTGGGCGTGATCACTTCTGATGGAGGAAGATCTTCATCACACTTTGATATCATAATTGTGTGAAGCCACAAGACCGGATGCATCTTATAGCCTTTCATAATGGCATATGACTTTTCTCCCGCTTTCGTTTGGTTTGGTAAACAAGATATAACTGGGAGGTAACTGACCATCTCTTTCAAAATTATATTGACAGGTGCAAATAATATTTCTTTTTTTTACTGTCCCCCAAAGTCTCAACATTCTTATCAGCTGACCTGCAGCATTAAAAAAGCAAACTGTTCCTTCAGACCATCTGAAATCTACTGGTGGTTGGTTGGAGGCGTTTTATTAATTTTGTGTCAGTAGATTTTATAGAAAATGATTAAGCAGATAAACAGTCTTAACATTGTTGCCAGCTCACAAACAATGAACTGAAAAATGGGCTCTTTCCAATTTAACCCTTAAGCAAAAACAAAATAATTAAACCTGCTGACACACGCTTAGCTTAGCTTAGCTTAGCTCAGTTGTTGATCAAGGCGCTACAACTGATTTGCTGGTCTGACACAAACCAGAAAGCTAAGAGTATTGCGGTTTTTGGACAAACAACTGGGGGGTTTCTGTGTACATCATCTGGTAAAATAATGTGAAGCCAAAAATGTATTATAATAAAGGCTGAGGTCTTTTGATCGACAGCTGGTGACGGTCAATGGCTAGCTGTCACCTTAGCTTCCTCATGATTAAGGCTGTCTTGGCTTGACTTCTGAACTGTGAATGAAGAAATAACAATGCATAATCATTTAAAAGGTAATATGTTTTGTTGTGCTGCCAATTGTACTAATAGATCCCTGCATCCACAGATGAAGGCTGCTGCCTGGACTAACCGGGGAACATACTCTAGCTTGTTGCCTCAGCAGTAGCTGAAACAGTCAAGGTGAGCCACCTGCCAGGTCCCTTTCAGACTGACTGAGCCCAGTCCTCCACCAGGACGCAGCTCTGAAAAAGCCCTGAGCACCTAAAGGCTTTTTTTTTTAATTAAATGGGCTTATATATGAAGATATATGGACAGATTTGATCAGAATGAAAGTAACCAAACATTAGTTAGCATCATACATTAGCATGAGCTAAGCCAGTCAAGCTAAAATTGCTAACTTGTAACTGAACTAGGGTTTGAGCTAAATTTGGTGCCCGTTCCTGTCAATATGACAGAGACATAAAAACAGGCTTTAAATTAAGTCTTCAGAAAACCTGTGGATGATGTCACTGGGGGTTTGTTTGTGTTGAGTCACCTTATCTTAGCTGAGCTTCTTTGAACTTCCAGAAACAGACAAAAAGTGTGTGTTTTTGTGCTGTTTGAAGAACTCAAAGTAATGTGGGAACTTCTGCTGAGATTATAATTTGACTTTTGACAGTTTTTCTCTAAATAATTTTGTTTCATTGAGTCAAACACATAATAACGCATCAAAGCCCGCTGCAAAGAGTGCAGTTCTGTATATTTCATTAAAAAATATATATAATTGTTATGTTTCCCCAAGTGTTTCTTGATTTTATCTTAAAGTGAAACATGATCACTAGAAAGTAAAATGAGTTAATTTGTCTTCTGTCCTACTGGAGATGGAGAAAGCTATTCAAAAATGTGTCTATAACATTTTAACAAGATGTTTTTTTTTCTTTCTACAAATTGACACAATTTAATGGAGTAATAAGGAATAATTTCTTCTGAGTTTTGGTAATAAAATACCACAGGGATACAACAGAAAGCCTACTTTTCAGCTGTGTCTTCAACTCAACTCTATTTTTAGTTGCAGGTTTTGGGGAATGGAGAAGAGAGACCCCACCTTCCTCTTCCATAGAGGTGCCCCTTTTTTGAGATCTGTCCTACAGCTTTTGCCACTTCAGCTAAAGCAGTGTTTCTCAATTATTTTCTGCTGCGCTCCCCCAGGAAGAAGAAAACATTTCACGCGCCCCACCCTCCACCTCGACTATAAATAGTATTATTTGTCTATAAAATTGTTATAAGTACACCTCTGCATAACACTGTATCCTTATTAACATCAAGGAAAGCAAAAAAGAAAGAAATTTAGATATAGATAAAGAATAACTTTATTAACATTGTTTTTTATTCTGTAAAGATTAGCACCAATCCCACTGTAGCACAGTGGAGTCAAGCGCTACGTCAGCATCGTCATATTTCCCTCATCTTAACTTTCTGGTGACTTTCATTTGTCTCATTATCTCCATCTCCCTCCGCTTTCTTTTCATCCCCGTTAAATATTTTTCCGTGGTGTCTCTTGAGAGTTTCTTCTCTTTATATCGTGCGCCAGGGGCGATACTAGGGTCAGAGCTTTAGGGGTCCTGAGCACCCAATGAGCCCCACCACAACCCACAAGTAACATTAGTGAGAAGAGGACGATACCATTAGGCGGGGTCGTTTTCATTTTCATTCTTAAAATATAAACTTAAACTGCAAACTATGGATTAAGTTTTGGACATTATCTAAGCCTATCAAATGCAAACTAAAATTTTAGAATAACAAGATTTCTTACTCCAGGTTTTTGGGGGGCTGAATTTCAATTTAAGGGCTAGCCTCTCCCAGGTCGTGCGCCCATGTCCGTGCAAAAAAGAAAACCCGACACAATATCGTTAATACTCCCTGAACACACTGTGACGATGAGAGCGCCACTGCCCCCTACTGCAGTATATGTGTAATTACACTTTATTACAGGCAAAAAAAAAAAAAACAACAACAAAAAAAAAAGCATGTTCCCCGGGATCGCACCGCGCGCCCCCCAGGGGGTCCCGCCCCACTATTTGAGAAGGACTGGGCTAAAAATGAAGCACAATGTAATGTTCAAGATGAGAAAACTGGATAATGCTGCTCTGAGCTGGGTCTGTGATGTCACAGTATCTGAGCAGAGCATATTTTAAGACCCATGGGGTCTGTGCACAAATTGACTGGATTGTGTTAAATTGAACTTGTTGAGCTGGTAGTTACAACCCAGATAAATACTCTCAAGCACAGAAACAGAAAAAAAAGCCCCCTTAAATCTCCGCCCTACTAAGTGCTATCACTCATGCAGGACCTCCACCACCAGCATTCACGGTCCAACGCCTGTGAGCTCTGTGAACGCAACCATCAGAAAAATGAGCGGCCACCATCCTCTGACCTATAATACAGTGACTGCACAGTTGCAGAGGTGCCAGATGTGGTCAGGTGTCGCCATAGCTGTTTGATTTCCCCCTTGAGCAGCTGGTTGGACGGAGGATAATGGCAGGCCGCGATGGGGGATGGTGTCATTGATGCGAGTGGACAGAGTGTCACTGCGGCGCACGGTGGGCTCCACGGCCCGCTGTCACATCCTGTGACACTCAGTGGATGCCGCAAAGCAGAGATGTTTGAAATATTGTGAATATTACATGCACTGTAACCTTGCCGCACGATATAAAGCTCTGATGGAAGGTTTGATTGAATTCACTATTGCTGAGGTGTGCAGAATGATAATGCACGGAAAGCAGACAAACCAAAACACTGGGTCTTGTTTTTGATTCCACCCTGCCACAGACAAATGACTTAAACTTTATATTTATTTCAACTCATTTTAGAAAGATGCTGCTACTTTTGCTGCCTTTGGGAAAAGCTCTTTTGTTCCACAGTCTGATCATTTTCAGCTCCTTTCCAAAACTTAAAGGAGTTTCTGATAGAGCCGTTTCATCGCCAACACTGAGCTCTTCAAAAGACTGAATCTGTAGAAAATGATGCTAAATGTTCACAACTGCAACTGGATTCACACTTGCGTGTAAATCTGCATCATCTGTCACTCATACTTAATATAAAGGTTTCAGTTTATGACGCCTTCTTCGATTTCTGCGTCTATGAATGAGAAAACAGCCGACGCCTTGCGCATTGATTCCTTTCTGGTTTCCCACTGATTTAATGAAACATGAGTTGTGTTTTCCTCGCTCCCAGGCTCCTTTGTTTCCACTCCTCTGAGGGAAGTGTCGCAGGGAGCCACGGATTAAATGAACAGTGGCATATTCCCCCTGGAAGCTGAAAATGATATCTCACTGAGCTGTTCTGCAGATTATGAAAAATGTTGACAGGACAACTTTCTCTCTTTAAATTGATTTCATCAGTTTAGATTGAATTTGGGGTGCATGCTGCTTTAATTCACTGCAAGAGCTCAATGAAATCCCTCTTTTTTTAATTAAACATTAAGGGATATTGGTTCATTAATCACTTTGAATAACCTTTGGTAATTTTTCTGTTTGTTATTTTTTTTTAGAAATGTATATTTTGGATAAAAAAAGAAGCTATTCTATCATTGGCATCACTATCATAGATAGGAAGAGAGACACAGAGGCCTCAGGGTGTCAGTGTAGCGCTGCCAGCCAGACAGCTACTGTACCAAGAAGTATCTCAACAGTTTAGTCCAAAAATGACACATTAGCAGCTGGTGTTTTAAATATGGAGCCCCAACACTGCACTTCATTAGACAGTTCACAGCAAACGACTGTTGCTCCTCATAACGCCGCCCGTCCACGGTCACGTGCATGTGTTTGAATGGCAATCTCTGCTCGCTGTCACCACTAATCGTGGCATTATAGTTTAATGTCAGTGATGCCTGCAGCTATTTGGAGTGCAGTAATGTGAGCTGGAGGAGGAGGAGGAGGAGCATCTTACAGAGTTAATGTGTTCTGACTGACAAAGCTCATTTGGCAAGTGATTATGAACAAAACAGTAATAATCTTTTTTTATGTTTTATGAGCATCAATTTCATCACTTTGCTGTTTTGCAAGACACAGATGCATGGAAGAATTATCGTGATGACTTCAAGATGCCTTTTCTTCGAAAAAACACTCCAACCTCTTCGCTTTATGCACACTTTTGTTGGAAGTTTGATTTAAAAAATAAATAAATGCAAATAACAATATTTTTATCTTCACATTTGATTATAAATAACCTGAATATTTACACATTCTTTATAAAGCGAATACTGAAATTTCACATTCACAAAAGTATTCTGATGAAACTGCTTCCTTAAAATAGTTTTCTCCCGTTAATCCTTGCCACTACAAATTTGGAAATAAAATCTGAAGATTTAAAAAGCCATGTTGATTATGTCAGAGCATGCTGTAGATTAACGTAAAATCATTTATTACGTCTGACAAACAGCAGGCACTGCTCAGAGTCTGAAGTGATACAGCTATTGTGAAGCACGGCGGTGGCAGTATAATGTGTGTTAGGAAGCGGAAACATGAAGACTGATCAGAACTGAAGGAAGAAAGAAGGTACAGAGGTACTTAAAGAAAAAAAACATTCTTCAATACTTCATAAGATTTGGAGATGAAAATGTTAAAAAGTAAAAAAAATAAAATAATAATAATAAGAGACACTGTCTAATTAACATTCTAGCTTCCTGAGGAAATGCTAAATTCTTCACGAAAAGTCTCATTAAATTGGTCTGGTACCCCTCCCATTCACAGCTTTTTCCACCGGTACCGAATGCACCGAACAAATCGCAGTGGTGTGGGGACCTCACACAATGACTTCTGCAGGAGCGTCTAAGAGCCAAGGTTCAAAACAACCAAGGCGGCTGCAGAATTGCTAATAACGCCCTGAATCAACAAGTTTTTACTTCAAAACTGACAACAGTCGGTCACCGTTCCTACTCCGCCACACGCCATTTTGGATGGCTTTTGTTCATTTAAGCGAATTTGACCCTCTTCCTGTGGCACTTGGTTAATTTCTCTGATTGGTTGAATGCCTGTCTGATGGAGCCCAGAACCAGTTCCTCCTACATCTCCTGGTACTGACCCCTGGAAGTCGCATCCAGATGAACGAAACTAATCGAACAGGAAAAGTATTAGGATGGTTGGCAACGCAGTTCCAATTAGCTGTGAATAGACAGTTGAAAAAAGAACAAAAACATTAATAAAAGCTTGAACTGACAAAGAGAAGTCATTCAGACTTATTTAGATTTATTCAACTAGTCTTAACAGGCTGGGTAATATTCACCTTGATACTAGATGTGTGCAAAATCTCCAAAGTAGACTTCAAAGTTTTAATTACAATTAAGAATAGTCCTGTTTCTTTAAACTTCAAAAAGCCTTTAAAGAAAATTCACGTGGAATTCAACTTCCTTTTTGTCTTTTCTTTTTTTTTTTGTGTCAATTTTTCTTGACACAAATTTAAGTTGACACAATTTCCTGTGGTTTTAATGGGCTGTCTGTGGTCTTTGTGGTCAAAATACCACAGGGATATATACTGTTGTCCATGAAACTGGAATATTTCTATGTTCAGACAAACTATCAGCATCATTTCATGAGAAGAGGTAAATAAAATATTTTATTCCAACGTTCTGAGCAACAGTGTTAAAACGACAGCTCAACCATGTCTTCACACCTCAGTGCCACCAGATTTAGAGGGCGGAGTCAGGCTCTCTAACTCAGCTCCGCCCCTCTCATCCTCGAAGTGTGTCTCTTTTGAGATCGATGTCGCCACCCTACTTCGAGGTCAATCCGATGCAGAACGGGTTGACGTTAGGTTTGTGATGTCACAGTACCCCGCAAAGCTGGATGAGGACATCGGCTGTCTCAAAAACAATGTTAGGATTGTTTTATTCCACAGGTTTGGAGTTGGTAGCGACCCTAAACATTGAATATATGCTCACAATAATGCCCCCCTCCCCCAATACATGTCCCCTTTAATTTTATATATATATATATATATAATGCATCTACCCAGGACAGAATGACCTCCACATGAAGCAGGAGCAGGTGTCAGATTATCACCACATGTGTCCCAGATGACTTTGAATGCGTATGTTTTGGTGCTGTGTCCTCCCTCATTAATCAAAGTGATTTGGTTTTGTTGTTCAGGCAGGGTCCACACACCAAAGAAACAAGGTTTTTGTTCCCTCCTTTATCGTGTTATGCGTCCAGCAGCAGCAGACATAAAGCATGCATGGCCCTCACTTCATAGCGTCTTTGTAAATAAGGTTGTGTTGAATCCGTACAATTAGTTTGGAAGGATTCATTTCATTTGTTTTGCTCGGTTTAAAGTGAATATGTCTGCAATTCAAACTACTGTTTAATCACAACAAACTAAAGATTAAAGTAGGAAGTGTTGAAACTGAGTCTTAAGGATGGATTTTCTGTCATACTTGTGGTTTACATAAGGTCATCCCCTCCCAAAGGAATCAATCAAATCCTGCAGTGATGGAGGCTTGCTGTACCCTTTAAAATAAAGGAGAAAAAATAGGAAGAGCTCAGCAAGATGGCGAGGTCATTACCGTCTTGTGCAAGGTCACAAAAATGCCACCGGGTAATTGAGTGAAACACGGCTGGCGGCAGCAAATCGGAGAGGGAGCTTCACCTCCATCTGTCGAGGGGAAAGCAAATCAGAGCCGTTTTATAGCCGTGCTGCTTTTGTTCAGCTGGGAACAGAATTTTTTTTTTTTCCCTCTCCCATTTTGGATGATCAGCAAATACATGTAAAGCAGCAGCGTTAGACAAAAACTGAAGTTTATCTGCCGGGAAGAAGAGCGCGACCAGATGCATCTGCTTTTCCTGCTAAACCTCGTCGGCCTGCGGGGCAACAAAGGAGAGTGCTCTCGCATGAATCGCAGCGCCTCGGCGTTGCGCTGAGTGCCTCAGCCAGGAAATGCATTCATGTTATTTGCCCATTACCTGCAGGCACAGGAGTGCTGATGGCAGGGCTTTCTATATTGGTGGAGCCTTTCTATCCCATCAGTGGCTTGTCACAGCCAATCCAGCTGCTTTTTCTGATAGCTTTCTTTCACTCATGTCTCCGTGCATCAAAAGGCGCTGGGTTTGTTTTTGAAAGCCCATCAGCGCCCAACAAAGTCTCTCTTTGGTCCAACACGTCCTTGACCCTCATCTTCTGCCGCCGATGTGTGGCGCGTTTGCATGTCTTTACGTGCACATGTGAAGAAGCGATTAGAGGTGACATTGTGTGCTCGGAGTTAAAGGGTAGAGTGTGCTTTTTTTCTTCCTTTCACCCTTTACAGAGCACCTGAGGAAAGCGGCTGGATTCTGGTTGGTTCAGGACGAGTCTATAGAGGATGGAAGAGCATTAACGGCAACAGTCATTCAAGGTTTTGCAGATAATTACGCGGATTCCACACATCTGCACCTCCACCTCATTGACTTCACTTGCTCTTAACGGGGATGCTTTCTGTACCACGTTGATGAAGGAATAGTCTCCAGGAAAAAATAAATAAATCAAAGGCTGATTTCTGTCTCTGTTTTAGAAAATAAGCAGTCTTTATTAGTGTTGTGAGGAAACAATTGTTATTTTTCTCACTGGTGGATGCTAAATTTGAAGCTAGAAACAGAAAATGGTCATCCCGATTTAGCTCATAACCACAAAAACAGCATGTTCTGAAAAGAAGGTAAAAGGTAAAAGTACTCAACAAATAAGGTGAAATGCTTTAAGTCATGAATTTTCTACATAGTTTTAAAATCAATTTTAGTCGTGAGCACAGTTCCAGTTAGTGTCCAGTTACAACTCTGGCCAAGTCCAGATGTGCAGTCCCACACCAGGAAAAAGAGGATGGAAAATAAGATATTATTACTGAAACTTTTACCTAATTGCGGATGTGGTACAGGGAATAGTGTCTCCAGCTTTTATACCTGTGCGTTATTGTTTATCAGGGCATCAGGGCACGCGTCAGGTAGGGTTGGGAATCAAGAACCAGTTCCTGTAGAGAACCGGTTCCGTGTGTTTCAATTCCATGGAATCGTTTGGCAGTTTATCTAGTGATTCTCTTATCGATTCCAACCAGCACGAATCTCACGTAATATACGCAAGTTACGCACAGTCAATTCCGGAAAGCACTTACGTGATTAAGTTACGTCGGTTTAGCACGCGCACTGGAGTTGTAAACAACAAAAGCGCCCACCAGGTTCACACGCTCCAAAGTTTGGCTTCACTTCACCAAAGAAAGATGGCAACAAGGCAACTAGCAGTCATTGTAAAGTGGAGATAACAGCGTTGGGAGGGAACACGACTAACATGCAGAAACATTTGCGCACACAACATGAAGAGTGTCGTGTTTTTGACGCGCTTCAGACTGATGGATCTCAACCCAGCAGCAGCGGCAGTAGCCAAGCTAAGATCACCTCTGGTAAGTAGCTATCCCACTGCCTATGTGCTTCTTTGTAAAACACGCTATAACATTAATGCTGTGCTATTAAGCGAATGCCTTCTGCATTACACTTAGAAGATGACCGTGACGAGAGATGACCGTGGAATCGAAATCGGAAAAATCTTATCAATTCCCATCCCTAGCGTCCCTAGCGGAACTATGAAGGTGAAGAAGAACAAATCTACCAAGTGGACCGCATTGACGTGACGCGTCGTTACAGCTGGAGAGAGGTGCACTGCGGGGTCCGGCACCGCCTACGATGCAGAGTTATGGGTGTCAGGATGGTATCGCTACATCTGAAGCAATGACTTCCAGAACTGAAACAAGGACAAGAGCAATAGCATAAAAGACGCACTTGATTATACAAAAATGTATCGTTTCATGTCTTTTTACCTGATGAGGCACGTATAAAATTGCTCTAAAATCCTACTATGCTGTTTTACGTTCAATTCATCAACGAAGTAGAAATAAGCCACTGATGCAGCACAATATCCAGGACAGCATGGCTTTTGGACTTGTTGATTAAAGTCTGGATTGTCATTTCCATCTAGTTGGCAGTACCCGCGGTCCATTACTTCCAGAAAAAGATCCGGAACACTGACGTATCTGACCACAGCACACACTTTGACTGTTTGATGGTCCGTCCCGGATGCCTCTGAGTCCAGAGTCATCAGCAGTAGACATGGGGAACAAAAGGTCCCTTTGTTTTAACGTGGTTAGACTGGCATTTGTGACTAGCTCTGTTCTATGGTGCTTGACAAGGGTTTCATATCACCTACTGAAGAGGAACATTGAATTAAACGTTTCAGCGAATCTCTGACACACTTCTTGTCAAAGCAGAGATCATCCATCCACCTTGTTGCCACAGTCTCATTTTACACTTTCCATACTGTTTCAACTCTCTTGACTTTAGAGAAAGTGTTATATCGCCAACTACGTATTCCCAACTTGCAATGATGGTTTTATTGCAGAAAACCATTTTTATGTGGGTAATAAAAGTAAAGCTGAATGCCAAAGTGTTTGTGTCTCAGCGTTTTGTGTCCTTCACCCTCCTTCAGTACACATCACCACCACCCAGCCCGGCCTGGAGGCTTCGTAATGTGCTGTCAAAGCCGATTCATCTCCGTCATGAAGCCCCGCTGCTGCTCCGTGAGTGCGCAGAAGGGGTGGTGGGTTTATTACTATCTGTCACTGCCTCTGACTACGTGGTGCGCCACAAGTTCATCCTTTAAAAGGTGCTCTGTTTTCCACACTGTTCATAACATTTATTACCGTTCGATGCCAAGCACGGACCGAAATCAGTTGGATGCATTTTGACTTTCCGTGACTTCTTCCCTAAATGCTACGATGCTGCTCTGCTGCTTACTTCATAAGAATAGAGCTTTTCGTGATGTTGCCTGTCATTATTCCATCAGTGTTGGAGGGGAAACAAAACCTATTAAAGCTGCTGCAGAAAATATTTTTGTATTAGGTGTTATTTGAAAGACCGCTGCAAGAAGTCCACCGTGGATTCAGTAAATCTTTTAGCCAAACTCTTGTGACCTTGGGTCCAGTGTTTCCCACTTTAATATTCTTTCAAGCACATTCATCCTCTCCTTGTGATTGCATCAAATCACCAGTTTCTTGCTGAGATATTTCATAGATATATATATTTCCTTTCTTTATTTTGCTGTTGTTGTTGTGGGACAAGACTTCAAAACTGATTACTGTAATTATGGAGGTCTCGGAGAAAAGCCTGTGGTGAGTTCAGGCTGAGCTGACAGAAAATATGATCCGGCCTGGGAGCCCTGAAACAAACCATAAAATAGGTTTGGGTCCCCGGGAGCGAAGCAATGATGCCCTTGCTGAACATAGTGGGGCCATTTACCCGTTAAACACATTTTCCTCAGAAAATGGTGGAAAGAAATATCTCTAATCATCCATCCATCATCTTCACCCCCCTTCCTCCCCCGGCGTTATTGTTCAGGCTCGTGCAAAAGCCTGGGTGTCTTACCGTACTATCACAGAGACGAAACATAATATCAAATGGTCACGTTGGCCTCTGAAGGTTTGGTATCTCGCAAGAACACATTCTTAATGATTTGTAGAGGAAAGGGGTATTTGACCTCCCCCACCCTTCAAGGATTTGTGGAGACCTCGTGCTCCCGTACGAGCTTATCGCACCCTCAGGTTACCGTCTCTCGATAAACTGGCTACTGTCTTTATTCGTTTGCTCCCATCTGGTCTAGTCTTCATCACCTTTGGACTGCAAAGGTTTCTCGTAGCACTGAAAATAAAATCACAGTTTCTTTTGCCCCTTTTAAGAGATTTTTCTGTAGAAATATTCTTTTAGAATCGTTAGATCTGCAACAACAACGAGATTACGACTGCTTATCTCCCTTGCAGCGTATTGATCGTGAAGTCGCTCCTGAGGACGTTCTCTCCAGGTTGAACTCTGTTGTGAGTTTTCTGCAGCCAGAGAGGATGCGGTTCTGAAATTGTGTTTGGAAGGAGATGTGGAAGGCTGGTAGGAGTATTGATTGGCAGACAGACAGCAATAAGGTGGCTATTGATTAGGCAAACAGCCAATTTTTGACCTTGAAGTGCACTGGATAAATCAATGTCTTTAATCCAGTGGAAGATGTGAAGAATGAGAGGAGCTATCTAAAAATGTCTTTTATTTGAATATCTTTTTTTCCATGATTAATAATTGATTTTACAAACTATAACCATCTTTTTATGAACACAAACAATTCATTTGATCCGCGTATGTGTTAAAGCAGACATCTTATCAAGAAAATAAAAATGTAATTGCTCAAGAACAAATATTTGATGGTCTCAAGTACCAAATTAAAAACTCTGACACAACACAAGCCTGCTACTTTATGTGAGACTATGTGACTGAATGAGCTGTTCAGATTTGCAGCAGACTGTGACATCACAAACCCAGATCAGAGTAGATTTATCCACATTCACCTTATCACCACCTACCTTGACGTAATGCTGCTTTTCTGGACCCTAGAAATGTTGGAAATGTAAAGCTGTAGAACTGATTTTATAAAGAGACACATCCGACAAGAGAAGGGGGCGGAGTTGAGTTTCTGACTCCACCCACTAACACAAGCTGTTATGAATCTGTTATCTTTAAATTCATTTTCATTCACCCTGTAATTTCACCTCCATCAACTGTCTTTCCCTTCAGCGGTCCAAGTTGTCTTCCGTTTCTACAAAAAGCTGCGTAATTGCAACAAAAGCTCAAATTTAACAACTTCTGTTTACCTGCCGTTGCCATGCTGAATTCACAGTAAACGGAGCTCCATTGATGATGTCTTTTTATAGTCGCTGTAACTCAAGAGTTGGCAGAACCAACTCTAAAAGCCCCGATCTGAAACCAGAGACTCTGAGTTTCTTCACTAAGAATTTGGTAACTTTGAATTATATTTTGAACTCTATATGTTGAACCTCCTTTCTGAAACAGGACCCCGTTGTACTGTGTCTCTGTGGTATTTTGACTAAAACATGTCAAAGACATTACAATAAGATCTTAGAAAACTGTGTCGGCTATTGAGAGGAAAACCACAGTGTCTTAATACATCCTGTTTAACTTTTATTTATTATTCATGGTAAAACACTTTTTTCTGTGTAGTTATATTTTTTTCTTACTGTTACACAACCTAAGCACGCATTTGCTTCATTAAATCAGATACACTGAGTGCGGGTTATGGCTCAGATGGATCATTTTGACCTTGTGAAATGGCTGTCAGTCAATACAATTAAGGATACAGTGCATCTCTTTTCATTTTCTTGACCTGTGGCCCTGAACAGAACAACAGGATTGAGCCATGTCAGATTTTTTTTTAGCTTGTCACTTCAAAGTACATGCTCTCAATCACAGAAAGTTTTACTGTTTTTAGTAATGCCTCTAGGATTAACATGAAAAGTAATAGTGGCTACCTAAGTATGGCAAAAATTGTTTCCACTAGATGGCAGCACCAGTTGAAATCGGACATTAGCGCTGCATTTGGAGCTTTTGCAAGAAACGTAAACTTCCAGTTTTGTAATGACGATGCAAAACTCTGCACTGATTTGGAGGACACTGATTTAGCAAGAGAGTAAGAAAAAACGGGGAAGAATATCAGCGTACTGAACTTCTCGAGAAATTCCAGGGTAGGTTCTCGTCAATTTGGCAAAGAAATGATCAACACAGACAGAAAGACCAGTGGAGATCCTGTCTACTTTACCTGGAATAACTGAAGGGAGAAAAGTCTCATGTCTGTAAAGCCCCAGCAGAACATGAGTTATCCTTCTTTAAACGTCATATTCAGCAGTCGCCCTTATTGGGCAGCCAAGTAGCTCATTTGGTTTCAGGTTTGACTTCAGGCCTGTGACCCATTCCTGTGTCTTCCACCTCACTGTCTGCCCAACGTTTTTCCTCTGTCTGCTTTCTTTAAAGACCTCAAGAACCACAAAACCTTTAAAAAATAAAGTTAAAGCAATTAAAGGCAGGGTAAGCAATTTCTGGATGGCATCACATCTGTTCATATTTTAAACAAAACATGGAGACCTAAGTCCCATCTCTCCCAGAACATGCCCTCTGTTAAGGTGGATTCACATTTACACATTGCAAAGCGTCTGTCTCCGTTGTCATTGAATGGGGGGGGGGTCATCCATTGCCAAACTGAATTGTTGGTTCTGTGCATCATGTTGACAGCGTTGCCTCCATCAAAGTTAAGGAATTTTCCATTTTTCCCGCTTCAACGCATGCATCAGCCAGTCAAGTTGCAGCTACGCAGCTGGAGCTAGCTAACAAAATAGTACATGAAAGCAGGAATAATTCAAAGCAAGCCACTTATTTGTGCAGCCAGCAGGAAGAAATTTGTTTGGTTCTTTTTGGTATGACAAAGAAACTTCAGAAACACCACCCCGCGTGTTTTGCTGCAGTGCTGCTGAGTGAATCCACCAGTAGCGACTGGCTCGAGTAACGTTTGTTATGGTTGGCAAGGTCGGCTCCCTACACTGTGTTTCCAGTTTACGGAGCCAGGACTCACTATATTTACACTATATTATATATTCACTGAACGTAACAATAGTGTTCTGGCAGAAATTGCGTAGAATCACTTACCCTTCCTTTAAACTAGATAACTTTTATGTGACACTGAACCAGCTCACTAATTTAGAACCACAAATACTTCCTACATCCTTCCTGATATCTTTATGTAGCATAAAATTAACACAAATGCATCTGTGACTGACCCAAAAATGGGACCAATGAGTGGTGGAAAAACCACATGACAGACGTGGATCTAACAACCATTATCATTTCCCCACCTTTATGCCTAACAGCTGCAGGGATTTCAAACAGGGGCACAAACTGCTGACGGTAACACGAACGGATTAGAGATACCTCACCAAAATAGGTCAGCGTTGACCGGATCATTGCCCCTGTCTGATTGAAAGAGGGCAGCACTCTCACCTTTCTGGCATGAACACATTCCCGCACTGTACAACACAGAGCCAGAAGACAAAGACGGGAATTAGCAGAGTGAAGCAGTCACGCTTCAGCGCCTGCACTGCAGCTCTGCCTGCAGAGAGGAGAACAGGGAAGTCTGGGCGCATTTTAATTTATAGAGTGTAAGTGGTTTCTTTGATATGCTTATACATCTGCAGTCAAATGCTAATTAAGTGGTGAATTGATGTTAATGGTGCTATAATCAACATTTGTGCAGTGGTTCAGAGAGAGAGAAAAAAATGACCAAGTACGGAGCGAATTCAAAAGCATCTTCACCAGTTTGGCAACGTGTGTGCCACGAATGCATAAAACATATGAAAGTAGATAATGTTGCAAATAAAACCAATCTAAACTGAGAAATTAGTTGCAAATGATAATATGTTCACTGACTGTATATAAAGCTAGAGCTAAAGAGAGATCGTTTGGCTATAAAACATATTATCATAGTTACAGCTAGCTTAATGGCACTAACAATGCATTTTTTTTTAGCTAAAGGATATTAAAATATGAGTTGTAGTTCAGGAGGGTGTGTCTGCAGCTGAATGATGTAGGCGAGTCCTCAACTCCAGTTCCCAGCAGCTTCAGTAGTTCACATCGTTTCCTTTCACTTTCCTAAAATGTGTGCACGCTGTGGCACAAATGTTTCTCAGTTGGCACATTACCGTGAAACCACACGACCACAGAGGGTTTCACCCCCCTTGGTCCAGCGCTATGAGGCTGTTGACTTTGCAGAAGGAGGGAGGATGAGGATCAGTAAGTGTCACCATCCAGGATGAAATGACGGAGAACCAGAAATAAATCTGGAAGATGACCCCTGATGATAAACTAAATGTCTCGAGCACCATAAATCCAGTGAGGTAGACGAGGAGGAGGAACCGTCGTATCAGGAGAAGCCCCCCCCCCGCACAGCATGTACCGCTGGTAGAGTGAAAAAAAATTCCTGATGTTGAGTAGTCGTGCCAGAAGACTAGAAAAAGCTGGTCTGAAGGATAGCATGGAGGCCTGTGGATAGACTATGAGCTCTGCCACACCAGAGAAGACCACAGGTACAAGCTGTGCAAAGATGAGACATGTCCAGCAGATAAAAGTGAGGTTTAAGATGCGGGCAGGTACAGTAGTGGTAGAGGAACATCTGTGCTGAGTACGGATTGAAAGTTAAGACAAAACACAAGAACTAATGCATGAACTTGGAAAAATGCAGAGAATTGAATGAGGACACTGAAAAGGAGTGGAACCTGAAGGCAACACTGGTTACCTGTGGTAACTGGAGCACTCGGAGCTGTGACCCTCAAACTGGGAGGGTGGCCTCCACAGACTAGCGTCAGAGCCTACGTAGCTCCCAGGCCTCTGGTCGTGGACCTGAGCATGGATAAAAAGAAGACAACCGTCCTGTTTTCAGGCCAGGGATCAGCAAATATTTCTAATGAATTCATATGTTAGTTGCTACGGTAGCTTTGATGTCATGCAGGACTACCCAGATCATTCCTCAATCCAGTAAGCACCCAGTATGGATCAATGAGAGAGCGACGCTGAAGCACATCCATCCATCTATCGAACCATTTCCTATACCTGCATCATCCTGTTCGGGGTCATGGGGGTCTGCTGGAGCCATCCCAGAGAGGAGGAGGACGCCCAGGGGACGTCTAATCCATCACAGCACTTAAGTAGCTTACACCAAAGTTAAATGTTATTTACACAAGATATAGACGTCTGCGTGAATATGCAGAGTTTCCAGCGTTTCTTCTGAATGCTTTTGTCCTCATTTTGTTACGTTCATTTGTAACTGTTGGAATAATTGTATATAGTTATCACACATTTGCTATTAAATCTGTACACTGCCTAGTTAAGAACTACTGATATGTATAAGTGTGAGAGTTATCATACGAACAGAAGGAGAAAGCCTGGAACTGGAACTGCACGAAAGAACATTGGGCATTGTACAGTTATGTACTGATAAGTGTACTTAGATAGGTCAGATTAAGATATGCAGTTAGTCCCCCCCGCCAAACCCCTTAGAGCCGCATATCCTATGTAACCAGGGACGTCCTAAGAGAATAAAAAGAGAGTTCGGCAGGAGTAACTGAGCACTCTCTCACTCTCACATGGCTTATTTCACCTCTTAATATTTGGCAAACAGTGTAAAAAATGCTGCATAAATGAACGCAAAAAGAGTTTTTTACCTCTGCATCAGCTCCTATCTTTTGCCTTACTTCTATAATCTCCGGTTCACATTTGGAAGGTAAATGGTTGTAGCTAGTTTGTGTTCTTGTAAAATGACCACCTGCATGTGTGCTGCACCTGCATCCCCCCAAAAAAGACATGGACACTTTACTCTGTTACAATTCAGACTGTCTCTAGGCTGTTTTCAGAGACCCAGATCATGACCTCTGCACAAATATTATTAACTATAAGTAATAGTATTATATTTTAGGTAAAGAAACAATGACAGGGCTGCCCTGTGGCGCAACGGTTGAGGCAGGCAGTGCATATACAGAGGCTACACCCTTCAACTCAGCGGGCTGTGTGATCCTTTGCTGCATGGCTTCCCCATTCTCTGTCTGTCTTCACTGTCAATAAAGGCCACTAGTGCCACCAAATTAAAAAAAAAAAGAAACAATGGCAAGTAAAAAAAAAAACTCCCCTAGTGGGAGAAAACCTTTAAGGTCAGCATTGACAAGAAAAAACTCCCCTTTAAGGGGGAGGAAACCTTGAACTAGTCATGTTTTCCAATCAACAAACCTAAGAATAAAAATAAAAAAAAAAATCCAACTTACTCATGCTACAGTGAAGTTTGTTTGTTTTGACTTTTTTTTCCCAACATGATGAAGTTAAGACTTACGATAACCACTCTAGTCTCTGCAATCAGAATTTCAGACCTAATGATCTATTTATGTCCTGTTTATATTGTTTCTTGTTTTATAATCTGCAGGTATTGGCATGCTGGACTGTGACTGATGATGTCACTAATTTAACTTGTTCATTTTTCAGCTTTTTCATTGCGAGTTTGTTGGTTTTCTTGCGTTAGATTCTGACTGAAAGCACCATTCTGCCAATGTGACCTTAAAATAGCTGTGGAGCATGGATGCCTGTTGAGGAATTACCTGATACTGGACTGCAAGATAGTGCCCGCTTACTATAGATAAAGATTTTAGCTCCTGGGAGGACTTTACGGTGGATAAAAGCAATTTGTCATGTCTGTCCCTGTCAAAAGTTTATAAATGCCTTCTTTTTTGCATACTGAATGCTTAGTCACAGGTTTTTGGTTTTGTTATCTTTAACACAACGCTCTCAAAACAGACTCCTGAAATAAGAAAATCAGAATCCACAACCTGCACAGCAATTTCTGCACTTTGTAATTCCAAAATAAAAAAAAAAATGCAGTCCTTACAGCTGTAAGGGAAGGAACGCAATGATAATTCATGCAGACCAGCAGTCTTAAATGGCAAACATTATTCAAAAACTGTTTTGTCCCAGCAGCCTTGCCCTTTGAGAGATATTTCTTGCTAAGGTGCGTTGCCCTTTGGCGCAGTATCGTGTTGGTGTGTGTAACCCAAGCATGAAATCAGCCCTGGGCTGCCTGATGTGTGAGGAAGTCACCGGAACACCTCCACATGTCGGCTGATATTACCCGCCGCCCTGTTTAACGACGGTGGTCATTTTTCATGGAGGGTCATTCATCCTTTTAATTGTTTTAACAACACCCGGTTGGTGCAAGTGCACGTGTGTCACAGATGGTTTAGTGGAGGAGAAAGGCCTGAGAGATCTTTCCGTACTTGAAACCTCGCCGCAGCCTTCTGTCGGGCCACATCATGCACTTTTCCGCGGCACGCTCCCACCTGGTCTGTGCAGGTGACTCTCGCGCCAAATCACCGGAGTGTGACGAAGCTGAAGAGATCGTACGACATCAGCGTAAGTCAGGCTGCACGACTTCACTTTGTCGAGCTCCTCGCTTGAGTGTGTATCTAAAAGCTGAGTCGTTTTTAAAGTTCCAGACCTGGAAAAAAAAAACAGGTTATGTCACACAAATACATGTGATAATTATGCTTCATTCTACAGACAGTGATATTTTACACCACCACGTCACCTTTAGGCGCTGAGTGTGAGGAGAATTTAAAAAAAAAACAACAAAAAACTGCTTAATCAAACTGTGTTAGCTGCAGGATTGTCGCCTTCTGCCTCCCTCCGAGGTCTGACAAGTACAATGATCTTCTGTTGTCTCTGAATGCAAATTGAAAGCGCAGGTTAGCGGGTCATCGCCGAGCCCGGCCCTCCACCACAGCGCTGTCAGCCCGTGGGTGCTGAGAGGGTTCCTCACAGTCCCACCCGTTTCGAATGTTATCACGGGGGGTTTGCACCAGGGTGGACACAACAGCACACAGTTTTCAGTGGCCTCATAACAAAACCGAACAAACTCCCTCCAAATCCTAGTTATCATTATAAAATGGAGTCATTGTTGCCTGGATAAAACAGATAAATGCACGACTCTGATTTCAAATGATTTAGGAAAATGTAAATAAGAACAGAATGTAATTATTTGCAAATCTTTGTCCATATTTTTATTCGCAAAAGGACACAGGAAATGTATTAAATGTTTAAAACTGAAGAGATGTGCCATTTTAAAGAGAGATGCTATAATTTTGAAGGCAGTGACATATTTAGCATCCAGACTCTATCACAACCAAACCATGTTTTTGTAATGTATATAGCATGTGGTTTAACATAGTCTTATTGAAAGATGCAAGGCCTTCCCTGAAAAAAGATGTTGTCTCTAAGAATATGTTACCCTAAAACCTGCATGTACCGTCCAGCATTGATGTTTCCTGTCTGGATGCTCATGATTCCCATCCCACCGGCACTAATTCACTCAATACCATCAGGGATGCAGGCTTTTGATGTGACAGCTGATAACACGCCGGATGTTCCCCCCCGCTCTTTAGTCTGGAGCACGCGGCGTTCGTGGTTTCCTAAAAGAATTTCAGATATTGATTTTTGTGAACACAGGACAGTTCTCCATACTTCCTCCGTCCATTATAAATGAGCTGCGGCGCAGAGGAGACAGCAGTTCCTCAGTCATGTTCACATGTGGGTTTCTTCTTTGCATTTGTTTGTCAAATGTGATGTCCAGAAATGTTTCTGAGTCCATGCAGAACCATTTCTGTTTTTTTATTTTTGGGCACTGGCGGCCTTTATTCATAGTGAAGAGGAGGCAGGAAACTGGGGGAGACACACAGTAAAGGGTCACAGACCGGGAGTCGAACCTGTGACGACTGCAGGAGGACTGGAGCCTCTGTACATGGGCTACCTACTGAAACCAGTGAGCCACACAGTGGCCCCCACAGACCTGAGGGGTCAAACATTATGGGTATCCAAAATTGAAGTTACCCTGGTCCCAAGTGCACAGAGATTTCTTCACTTTCTGAATCTTTTCATATTATGTAGATGTTAGATATTCATAGTCTTCACTAGTTTACTTTATTATTCTGTAATAGTTTTCTCAAATGAGGGTGCAGTTTTTCCCAGATTTATGAACCCTGCACGTCTTTACTTATCTAAGATGCTGTTTTAATACCCAGTCATGTGACTAAGCTGTTGCCGGGGAGCATAATTAGTTGTATTCGAGCAAGAACAGGGAGCTCATTTAAATGCCACTGACATGTATATTTAGTCACTATATGTAATATAATAATATAACATAATAAAAACTTTGTTCCTATAATCACACAATAAAATCACAAATTTTACACAAAAGTAACAAAAAAATCCAGAAATTTACAAAACTGTAACTTTTTGACATAAAAATTTTAAACTCGCCACTTTTGAAGAACTGCACGTTTTTATTGTGAAAATTACAAACAAACATATAACTTATTATTATAACTTTTTGGCCATGAAATGTCAACTAATACAAAGTCACAACTAATTAACATAAAATTGCAACTTTATGTCCTTAAAATGGTGATGATGAATTTATGTTGTAAAATCACCAGTAACGTCACAATTTTGTCATAAACAGCAGCTTTTGTCGTTAAATCTCAAATTTAACAAAATTTCACAGCTTTTGACATCAAATCACAATTTCATTGAATGGAAATTTCACTTTTCGGCCTTTTTGTCGTTAAATGACGACTTTGTTAGAATTATAAAATTTTTTGTTGAAAAATTGTAATTTCATTTTTTTCTAAAATTCACAGCTCAGAAAATTGCATTTTTTTTAACGTAAGACCGTTATTTCTTTATTTCTGACATGAAACAAGCTAATATTTTTCATTAAGTGGTAAAATGCCTCTGTTTCGACATTTGATGTGTTTTCTGTGTTCTATTGTGAATAAAATTTGCTTGTACGAGATTTACAGTTGCATTCTTTTGTTATAAATATTGCATCTAAAGTTTTTTGAGAACTGGTAGGTGTGGTGTGTTTTCCAAACCAGAAAGTAGCTTAAAGGAGATGTTTTACCTCAACAACAGTTACCTGAGCAGAGAAAATAAATACTTTATATTTATAATTAAGGTGGACTGACCCTTTCACCTAAAAAAAAATAAAAAGTTAACTTTTCCCCCCTCATTAATAATCCAAACATATGTTTGTGCAGCTGAAGTTGCAGCCAGATATGCTCCAACTGTCAAACTGAGGATAATCATTTCATTAATATTCAAGCTGTTTTCTGCATCTTGAGAGCGTAAAATACATATCCAGTTTAACTTAAGCTGGGCCTTGGCAGCCGCTTTTAAAACTCGCTGTGTCTTGATGTCTGTTTTTCTTTCCTGTGCATCAGACATGACAGAAGTCGGATCTTTTTGAACAGTTTCAGAGAGCTTTCCCCGTCGACACTGCTCACGCTGCCGCTGTAATCCAAACAGACAGAGAGCGGAGACGACGGCAAGGTTTTACGTGCCTTCAGAAATGTCACCCTGACTCACCTCTGGTCCCTGAGAATGATGAGTGCTGACTCACACGCACACGCACATCCCCGGATGCCACGCAAATGCACAAGGGAATGGAAACTTCACTCGCATGAAACATTGTTTTTTCGGTCTGGAGGAATAATTTCGTGCGTTAAGGTTACGCAGGTTTTAAATGTTAGCCTGAAGCCCGACGAAGGCGAAAGATCAGTGGGGACGTGCTAATGGATTCAACTGCTGATGCTTTAAACTGCAAAAATGATATTAATGATCTTCCCTTTTCTTGCGGCTGACCTTCAAGGTTTCATCTGACTGAAGTACGGCCCACCATTAATAACAGGCTCACCAGGCAATAAAAGCCAACTCATTGCATTTGCATTTTGACCGATAGTTTGAGGAAAGCTTTTAAAACAATTCATCTTTACAAGCTCACAAACACTAATGTACTGCAGGCATGTAGGATACCAAGCGTTATTATTGATCTTTGAAATGTTGATTTGTGGTTAACGTATCGTTTTATGACAGTTCCTGTTAATAAAAGCCTTTGGAAATCAAAGGTTAACTGAAGACCTTGAGAGCTTCTGCTTAGTTTACTAACTTGGGCTGGAATTAGCAATCGTCATTTCAGAAAAAGCCTGTGATGTATGGAGCCCCGTTTGGGTCATAATTCAATGAATAAATTAGTCTATTATTATGAAATACAGACGTTTATTATTATGAAATATTTCCCATGATTATGAAAAAGGTTTCATTTTTCATAAGAATAAGCTTTTACATAATAATGGCTTTGTTTTTCATAAGAATGATTTGTGTGTCAATCACAGCAGAGAGGGCGGAGCCATTTATGTGATTGGCTGCTCTTTCATAAGCAACAGAACAGTGAATTATCAAATCGGGTCAAAATAGTATCGCCTGATAAATTATCATTTTCGATATTGTCTTCTAACCTGGTCAAGGTTTCCCGTAGCTCAGTCCAAGCTGCCATAGCTACAGTCGGACTAGGAGCGCACCTTGATGACGCCACGGCCCGCTGCTAACGGGACCTCACGGCCAAAACTAGTCGATGTCAGTTGAATGGAGAAGGATCAGCCGATGAGCGTGCAGGTCAACCACTGGTGGCAAACCCAGTGGCAAAATATCATTATTATGTAAAAACTCATTCTTATGAAAAAGGAAGCAATTGTGTAAAAACTCATTCTTAGATAAAAAAAAAAAAAGCTATTCTGAAATAAACTATTATGCATTAAACTAAGATAAAATAATACTAAAAATATATTTCATGATAATTACATTTTTTCATAATAATGGGAAACATTTCATTATAATAGATACGTATTTCATAATAATAAACGCCTGTAGTTCATAATAATAGACTCATTTATTCATTGAATTATGACCCAAACGGGGCTCCATAGTGATGCTGTGTAGAATAGAGATGAAAACAGGACACAGTGATCGCAAGTGAGACATTTGACTATTTCATTAAAAAAATATCAGCTCGTTTTAAGCAACATGGTGGCAGCAACATGTCTCCGAAGAAACATGTGGTACCAGGTATGAGGGACTAAAAGGAGCATCTTATGACTGATCAGATTAATTTGCAGCAGGTAAGTGACGTAGTTGGGTATAAAAAGAGCATCTTAAAGCGTGAAGATGGGCAGGGGTTCTTCCTCGCACGGTATTTCATCATCTACAGCACAAAATGGCATCAAAAATCAGGAGAAATCTCTGCGCAGGAGATGAGCGTTGGATGCTTGTGAACCTCAAGTCCTCTGGTGCTGCTAATTAAAAACGGGCTTGATTCTGTAATGAATATCACAGCATGAGCTGAGGGACACTAATGGAAATCACCGTCTACGGACACAGTTGGGCATGCCATCTGCAAACGCAGGTTAAAGCTCTACCGCGCTGTCGTCCCCTTTCACTTAAAGTGGACTGAGGCGAGGTGGAAAACTGTCCTGTGGTGAGACAAATTTAGATTGGAAATGATTTTTGGAAACCGTTACCAGCAGTGAGCTCAAAGGATTTCCTCTCTGATGTGATTTGAAGACGCATAAATGTCGATGGACTGGGCAGCTTCCACAACTGAAGTATACATCAGGGCTGAAAAATATATACTGGTATGCCCCCAGTTTGAGTCTTTTTCAAGGAAGACGATGCTAAGCTTCATGTCAGGTCCATTACAAAAGCAAAGCTTTATAAAAGAGTCAGAGTGCAGTCCAGACCTTTCACCAGGGTCACTTTCCATCTGCTAGAAGCCTTTCATTCATTTCCTCTCTCTTTTTATGAATAAAACTTTTTGGTTGTGCTACTATTTGCAGTTTCCTTGGTCAAGAAATGTGAAAAAGCACAGACTGAAAATATGCTGAAAAGCAGCTTCATGGTAATATTCCTCCTATTACATGCAAAAGCCCCAAATTTCCTCAGTTTGACCAAGGATGTGGTTTCAGGAGTTGCTATGTGCTCGAATTCGAGGCGAGAACAATCGCTGCTCTCCTGCTTCTACGTTTCTTTTTCTTCTTCTTTGTTTCCACAGGTTTCTCTGAGCTGCCAGTGTCCTTTTGAAGCAAGCAGACTTTTCAGAAGGGACCTGGCGTACAACGAGAGAGCTGCCGCTGCTCTCGGAGAGCAAACAGCGTCTCGTCTCTTACTTGCATGGTCAGAAATAGATGTGTAATCATATTTTTATTTATAGTTGCTACCCCAAGAGGAGCACTGTTGAGGATATTGTTCAAGCCAGACTGCAATTAGAGCACATTGTGAGTCTGGAAGGGTAAACAGGCTTGTTCTGGTGATATGTAAAAATATGTAAAAATGTCAAATTATCACGGCACCATGTGCCTGAAATTTCTTAATCTAACATGCAAATTTGGCATTAATAATGGCGCTCATTATTATTGCTCCCCTAAATCTTAATCAACCATTTTTCTGCATAAAGGAGCTGTGTTTCAACTATGGCATTAGTGTTACCGAAGAAATGGTGATCAGGTATTACACTTTGCCAGGAATCGCAAGCAGAGCACCAGTTGGTGCTGCAGCCGCACACCCGGGGCTCTTTCTGCAGAAACACACTCACACATGCATCAACTGCCGGCTCATTAGTGACTGCAGCCCCGAGGCCCACGACTGGGAAATGGCTTAATTGCACAGTTCAGCAGCGCTGACAGCGCCCCGAGCATTCTTGGAAAGGATGTCAACAAATGAGCATCAGGTGCTGTCGTTTCTGACCCGTCCTGCCGCTGCTGCATAACTCAGCTGACAAGCGAGTTTCGGCAACTTTGAGGCATCGTTTGAGAATGAATGAGTTAGACCAGCTGGATCGGCTCTCTGCCTTTAGCCCCAAAGAGAACTGGGATGGGCTGAAGGACGAAGAGGGTACTGGTGCTGGACCGGCATGTCCGCAGTCATGACTGGTCCCCAGTAGAGAATGTGTGAAGAGTTTCTAAATGGAACATTCAGTGATGATATACTCTATCAGTGTATCATTTAAAATTCAACCAATGTAGGGATAGAACGGTTACTGGTATTACGATAAAGCGCGGTAAAATTTTACGCAATAACGATTGCTGTTTATGTTTGACTTCATCTCATTATCGTGGTTGAGGATACCAGAATATGTTAATATCAGCTTCACTCAAGTCTTGCGAGCGACTCGCGACTGTGTCTCGCGTGAATATGTAGCTTGTAACATCGGCATCGTAACGTTAGCATGGCGGAAAGTGGTGATAGCACGCAGAACATTTACCAACCCACTAACAGGACGAAATCCGAGGTCTGGGCATATTTTGTATTGTTTTGTGTTTTTTATTTTTAAGAATGGAGAGAGACAAGGAGGACAATTATCCTGTCTGCAGAGCACTTGCTTACATTTTATTGTAATTTGTACTAGTAACTGTTTCTTTATTTGCACATTTATACTTATTAAAGGTTAAGCTTAAACTCCAAAGTTTATTTCATCTGATGTTGCACTATAATTTTTGTTTCTGGTAATTATTTGCATATTTTGATCTACTGTGGTTATTAAAGTGTTCATTTAAACACGCATCAGACAAATAAGCTTTGTTCCCTGTTATTTATTTTGTTCATTTAAAATAAAATCTCTTTATGTGCTAGTTGTTTGCCCTTTTAATGTGAAAGTTTCATTTTGATAAGATTTTGGCTTCTGATGTTTTAGTAAGACAAGAAAATCACAAGATTTTGTGAAATTATTCAAATGTATGTGTTTTTTGGACATTTGTACAGCAATTAAGAATACCGCGATAATATCGTAAACCATGATAATTTGGTCACTATAATCGAGATATCAGATTTTCCATATCGTTACATCCCTAATACAGTGTAATCCTGCGCTGGACTGGCAACGCTACAAAGTGGGAAAAACTTTACTGTCCCAACTATTTTTATGGAAAGTGTTGGGGCCTGAAAGTTGAAGTCTCTGTAGTTCATACTTCCTGCAAAGAAACAGAAGCTCTAGTGTTGATATTGTAACACGTGTAAGTTGCACATTCTGAATTAACCTCATCTCTCCAAGGGCCGCAGGATTTTTATGTTTGGCCTTATTAACAATAATTTCTTTTGCACCGTTTTTCATCATAAAACATGTGGTCCTGCATGTGCGCACCTGGTGCTTATTTGTTGACTCCAAAACGCTCTGAGCGCCTTCAGTGGCGCTGAACTGTTTATTTCCCAAGTGCGACCCTCGTGTTTACAGTCACTAATGAGGCAGCGGTGTGTATGCGTTCTGATTTTGTATTCATAAAATTATTTGTTTCAGGAGGGGCTCATGCATTTTGCATCAGTGCGCACTGTGACCGCCCTCATAAAATGAGGTCAATCGGGGAAGAAGTCACAAAATCAAGAAAATGGAAGATGACTTTGATACCTAAAAGATTAATCTCGTCACAGAAATTAATTGGGGTAAGACCTGATAAATTCCAGTCCTTTCAAAGATCCCACCCCGCGGAGATGCAGATGAGGCCTTGGTAGCGATAACACAGCAAAGCAGCCGCAACAGAGAGGCATGATGTAGTTAAATGTCCTTGAGAGAAAGCTACAGGCACAGCGCTCTGGTTGGGATGTGACTGAGAGCTGGAGACATGCAGAGATCAGAAAATCAGAATGGTAATTGTCCTGCTGCTTGAGCTAGAGCACATTTTTCCGAGGCTTTCATTCATTTGATCGTTAATGGGTTTATTATGAGTCATATATTTTCAGTTTGTGACATTATCATAAAATCAGAATGGAGTCTGAAAGTAGTTTGCTGTCACTGGAAAGACACTCATATGCCAAGTTTATGCTAAACTTTTAGTATTCAAGCTTTGATTTTTAATCTATGTAGAAACCTGACTGACCGCTTGCACCATTAGAAATGTTTTTGAAGATAAAAACCAGAACTAGCATATAAAGTTTTATTTCATGCTGTGATGTAGATAAGCGAGTTATGAAGGTTCACAGCTCCCATTTCTGTGGTGCCAGACGGTTAATGAATGAAGCAGCAGTGGATGTTTCCCACTTTTCTCCTGACTGGTCTGAGAACATTGCTGTTGCCTGTATGAATGGTATGGTCAAACACTTGAAAAGATACCATCCTACCTCTGGAACAGAAAGCCTTTAAAGAGGACTTCTAGAGAGGGCAAAAACATTTTTTTTTTCTGTGATTGAGACCATTTAATTGGATGTTTGCGGTCACTACCAAATCAAAGACTTCAGTACAGCTCTCACTTGGTCTGGAGAGCTCTGGAAATTTCTCATTCGGTGAGCCATTGAGATATGCAGAGAACTGTGAAATTACAGATCAAAGTAGCATTAAAAGAACTGGACAGTCCCTCTGTGACACCATCAGTAGGTTTTCTGAATAATTAACTTGAAGCACAAATGTTGGGGCTCTGGCCCCAGCTGCTCAGCTGTGGTAGAAGTCTGGAGGAAGGTAACTGGTCAACCACTGGCTTGTGGAATGGTTAGCCATTCTGAAAGGGTCTAGCTGGGGCTAGCAGCGGCCTCCAGCAGTTTGAAGCCTTCATACACATAGTGTGTATGAAGGCACGTGGCAAAGGTTGTTGCTGCCTGCTGCCGAGCTAAACTTCACTCCTGAACTCTTCCAGGTCAACCCAGAGCTAGTCGCGGAGGTCTGTCAAGCCACCGCGCAACATTTTGGACATTTTAACAGCAAGGTCAATGGAGAGCCCCAGCCCCAAGTGAACTGCAATGTTCCATACTTCAAGCATTGCATCATATCTTGCAAGCTGGATTTAGCCCTTTTGTAGTAGAACTATCCAGCTTCTTCAACCAACTTCTCATCATGCTGCATTTTCCGTAACTCAGAAGTGGATGGCAAGAAACCTTTACACCACTTTCAAAACAGGTATTCCCTTTAGAAAAAAGGGCTTGTTGAAATCAAGATAGTGACTCCTTACCCCCCAACCTCTCAAGAACATGCTGACAGCATCCTCAGCATCGGTCTCTGTAGACTTTGAATGGGGTGACATGTCATGAGTGTGAATGGGCGTGTCGTGTAATGTTAATGTTAAACTTGATCTCTGTGTATAACCGAGCATTTATAGCTTATAACCTAACAGCGCAGAACTAGATGTCTGCCTTTTTTGCACGCAGAGTTGTGAGGTAGTGGTGGTGGTCGTGTCCTGGAACAGAATTATTTCTTATTTCCTTTCAACAATGATGCTCCAGTATTTCCAACGCTCCAGGGGTTATTGGAAGAAGCAGTGCAGCTCCTATTCTCATTATAAGGGAAAATTCAACCAGCTCTTGTCCCCGTTGCCACTTAAATACTTTCAGGTCACTTCACTTTAGTTTTCCAGAGTAAAAAAAAGGCTATTTGTCCAGCTATTCACCATGAGAGCATCATAAAACTGTGATATGAATGTATCACCCACTCACTGCATAAAAGTTGAGATGTCTGTGGTATTTATCAATAAATTAGTTTAATGTTATATATACATATCAAGCCAGGTTGGCTTGATATGAACGTGTCACCCACTCAATGCAAACTAGCCAAGCTAGCTTGGCTCAAGATGAAGCTAAGCTACCTGTGCGGCTTTGTTTCTGGTCTTTATGTTAAACTGAGCTACTAATACCCTAGCTGTGGCTTTACAAAGACTGGAAATCTTCTCATTGAACTCACTGTAAGACATAAATTATCACAGGTCTTGCTTTAAATGCCTGCTAATTTATTGTCTAGCAATAATGCCTGTTGCATGTTATTGCTAATTCTGTTCACAGAACAGTTTTGGTTTGTTCACAGCTGCAAACTTGTAAGTAACCAGTGCGGGGGAGATGCACATGTCAGTTCAGTGGAAACGCAGCTTCAAAAGCAACAAAGGCTGACCTGAATCTCTGTGCTGTAGCCTGGATATACGGCAGAATCAAAGCCTTCAGAACCCTTCAATGGTTCTTACAGCCATAGCGAACAAGCACAGGTTAACAGTAAGACGGAGGTGGTAGTGTGCGCCACTAAAAAACTCCAAACATGGTAAATAGATGGGAAATAGACCCTTAATGGCCTTTATATTGTCACCGGTTGAAGAGTGAGTGCAGTTAACAGTGTGCTGACACAGGCTGGTGGTTCACAATGTGTGAGATGTGAGTGCGGTTTTTGACAGAGGATGAAATGGCAATAGAAAATTGCTGATTCCAGCCAAGATCCGGTACAGTCTGACAGCGCAGCAATAAAAAGACCTCAACTGACTCATGGCTTTGTCTGGAAGTCTCAAGGCTTTGCTGCAGTTAGAAATCCCCCTCACAAAGCCAGACAGCGCTGTCCAGGGAAAACGGTTTCGCAAAAACAATTAGAGCTTAATAGGCTTTTCTTTTACACTTGAACTTGGTTGAGTTTCTCATCCACCCCAGTCATAGACAGACTGAGAAATATACAGTAAATAACAATTAATTACAGTACATTCTTTGTTTGAAATAAGCCGTATGAAGGCCCTCCTTCACTGAAGCCTTCTAGTTTGTGACTGGCTGACCTCCGTAAGCACTGTAGGCATATTCACATGTTCATCTAGCTTATGCTCCCTCACAACTTTTGACCCTCACCTGGAAAGTATCACCCCCACCCCACAAAATGTTGTACAAAAAAAATTACTCCCCAGTCCAGTTGTCATCAATGTAAATTCAAACTATAGAGACTGAAATCTTCTTTTAAATAAGGCTGTATTTGTGTATTTCTGCTACAGATTTGGATATTTTATCATGGCACACAGTGGAGATTTACTTGCTAGTCGCTAGCCAATTTTTCTCATTTCGGGATTCAACTAGGATCTGCAGTTGTATAAATACTAGTGGCTCACATGGAAAACTCTTATGTTCCACTTAACTTAAAATATTACCCCTTTTATTTATTTTTTTGAATAAATGTGGACAGTTAGTCAAATGCAGTCTGTTTTAGTTAGCCAATTATAGGCACTAGGGACTTTTGATGGACATTCTTATTCAGCAGTTAATTAAAACAAACAGCAGGTTACTTGGTGGTAGATGTAGCTTTAATAACAATGAAGATGAATATCATCTCAACACAACAGTCAATAGACAGTTAACCAGTCTGGGCTGGTCTTCAGTCAGATTTTCCTTCAATAGTCTTCACCTCCAAATGAGAACACTGGAGGCCCCTGAGGTGAAGAACTAATTTGCTAGCTCCTTACGTTCGCCTGCACACATTTATCTGTGTCCGTGAGTACTGTAAGTGTGTCTGTGTGCATCCCACGGGGGCTCCAACTAGGGTGAACGCTTTCACCAAAGATCCTTTGGGAGATCCGCTGACACTCGAGCCCACACACACCCACAGCACATTGCTGCAGCTGCCTGCAGTCAGTGAGGCAAGCTGGTCCCGGGGTAAACTCCCAGTACATATCCTGTCAGCTCAGACAAAATGTCAATCACCTCACCCAAGTCAGCTAAAAGGGATGTGTCTACGTGAGCAAACATGAGCTGTCCTTGTCTTTTTATTATTCCTGACAGCAGAGAACATTGTTTTTGTTGGAACAATTCTTTCATTTTAGGGTGTTAAACTTTATGGATCAAGAGAATGGATGTTTTCAGAGCATGTGTCCCATTTCTTAAGCTTCCCTGACCGTGCAAGCGTTCACAGCCTTGCAGAGTTAAAGGAGCTCTATGCTGTTTAGAGAAAATGCAATTAAAATCACATTTGCTGCCATGTATTAACACTCTGCCTGACCATTTGCGGTATGATGTATACACAAATGGAACAAATGAAAATCAACACTGAATAAATATACGTATCATAAACATAAGACTGCTTCCTGCAGATCTAATAATATGTGAAGCCTCTTAGAGCAAGCAGATGATAAAACATCAACCCTGGATGGCAGTTCAAGATGACAAACACATCTTATAAAGGTAAAAAAAAAAAAAAAACCGGTTAATAGAGCATAATAACATTACTAAAGAACACATAACAAGGAAAAGCTTTACAGAGTTGTTCCAAACTTTTACCTCCTTGGCTCAGTTTTAATAGTTGAATGTTGATTTGCTGCCATCTTGTGGTGAAGGTTGGAAAAACATCATTAAAGGGGAAGAAGTTGGGGTCCCTATTTTTAATTTTTAGAGAATTGCAAAAGTTTAAGCTCTTAATACAGCCGGTATACATTACATCAGATACCTTACATTGCAAGTTCAGGTTACGTTTTCAATGGATAAAGTGCCCACTGTGCAACTGCATTACATTAGATGGATCATGTAACAGTAATAACCCATTTAAAAAATATATAATATTATTATTATCATGTACATGATACATAAGGACAACTGCACGAATTTAAAAAAACGTTTTAAAAGTACCGACGACTTTGGCAAAAGTACCGACTTTTGCGAAAACGTTACGCAAACGCAGCACATAGTTTGTCCCTCGTCACGTCCCGTCATCGTTGTGCAAATAAGACGTGCTGGTTGACAGGTAAGAACGTTTCGATCTTATGTAACCACTTCATCCTGTTTATATCTGCACTCTTTGTCCACACAAGTATTTATCTTGCGGTTTACGTCGTCCAGTGGTTTTTTTCTTAAGCGTTGTCAAATCTGTGAGCAGTTTATCGCAGTTAGAAAAAGCCAAAAAGTGTCAAAACAAGTCAGCTGACCTCAGCTACAGTAGTAGCTGCTAACGCTAACGCCATTTGTTCAGTTGTTTACATTGAACCTTCAGCATTTTTGTGACAGTTTATGCTTGTTCCGGGTCAACCTTTAAATCAAGGCCGAGACAGCAGTGGCATTTTCTGCTTCTCCTGCCTTATAAAAGATCCACGCCGTTCTTGCATCATGTCCGCTACGGTAACCAGTTAGCTTGATGCTAGAATAGTGCATTTAAGGTGAAGCTAAACAGCTGTTTGATGTGTCCGATACAGAGACAGTTGTTTTGTTCATTCATCCATCAGGTTAAAAGGCTAAAGGAGAAGGAGACGAAGCGCCATGTCCAGCAGTGTAAGTGATTTTCATACAGTTTTCCAAACATGCAAATACTTTGAGAAAACTGCACATTCTGATATCTTTGCTTCACATAGACGTCCTCTGATGGTTCCATTACTCACAGGTAACTTTAATTCTTCTTTGATCACCCTGGAGCTGATCATGGCTGAGTCTTTGCCATTTTGGCTGTTCTTCCATCCATTCAAATGGTACTTTTCTGTCTTCTTTCAAGTCTTTCTGGCTTTATTTGCTTTCATTTTGAATAGAATGTGCAGTGTCCTCATTGCATTTGTGTGTTTGTTTGGAAATGAATGCTTTTTATGAATATTTTGAGTTTTACTCACTTTTAGTTATTCATTTATTTAAACACACTGTTATTTTTGAACACAGCAGGCTCTAAAATACATTTTAAAAAAAAAAATAGGCAATTTCACAATGTTTTTCAATACAACTGATCCTCACAACAAACAATTTTAAAACTGTGACTTATAAGACAGCAATTATTACAAGTCCATAAGGCCACGACGATGCTTTTGGTAGTTTTACCGATTACCAGTTTGTAATTATCCTTCTGCAGGTTACTAAAAGCTGCGAAACCAACATCATCATGTTTGTTGGAATTGTGAAATTCTATCTTTCGATACTCAATAGAGCCAAAATAGGAGTGGTAAATTCCTGACTCAAAATCTGGCACGTTGATGTCCAAGTTGCGGTTAAATCTGTAACATGCCCTCAGCATATTAGATAAATCTCCTCTGTCAGTTCTGCAGTAATTACATGCGTCATCTGCAGCAGAGTATATTTCAGCTGATGTTATCTTGGTTTAATAAGTGCCATAAAGTGCTTAGTACAAAATGTATTCTGCACTTAACATGAATTAACATGCGTAGGATTCAGCTTCATAGATGTCCAAAGCTTTGTTTGATTTATTGATTCTCTCATTACTTTTTATTCATCTTCAGTCATAAACATCTCACTACTTGTCTTCAAAAAAATCATGAAAACATCTGTTCAGTAAGATAATTTTCTCAGTTGCGTCCACATTAGCTGTGTATGTTGAACAATTTTTCTTCTGTTAGTCAGAAATGTGGTCTTTTTATTTCTTTTTTTTTTTTTTAAAGCTCCCCAGTCAAAGATCATTTAAATCATTGAAGAAATGGGAGTATTTTCTTATAAGTAACAGAAACAAACAACAGGACTCAAAGCTGGTTTATTTAGATTTTTTTTTAATTATTGTTTTTTTTTCCAGGTGCTGTGCCGAAGCAGGTTCGTCCTGTCACAGGCTGCTGGCAGACAGGCATTGACCTCACTCAGGGTTGGCAGAACCTAGAACATTCTCCACTGCAAGCTCAGACGAGCCGTACATTGCAGTGTCACCTGCAGACTCAGGTGGGTCGTCCAGTGAGGAGTCGCTGTTGCAAACAGAGTGAACGTCAAGTAGAATATCCCACAAATGCTTCTCCTTTCCTTCCAGGCCCGAGGACGGTGTGGCCGGATGAGAGCATGGGACCGTTCGGACCTCAGGACCAGCGCTTCCAGTTGCCGGGTAACGCTGGGTTTGACTGCCACCTGGATGGGATGGAGGGCCAGAGGAAGAGCCCGGTCCACAGGACGGTGCCGGACGTGCTGACGACTCAGAGCAGCATGGAGAGACACCAGTTCATACTGGCCCAGTTTGTCAACGAGTTCCACGTATGTCTGTCCTCTGTAAACCCAAGCTACATCTGTGCTGCTTTAAAGGAGACATTATTAGACATTATTGATGTTTTTTTTTTTACTTTCTGGTGCTGATTCTGACACCTGACTTTGGATATCAGCTGATGTTCATACTAATGGTACTGATGCGAGACAGCTAGCTCTGTCCAACAACTCCCGCACCACCTCTTCTCCACCAGCTGACTCAAAGCAGGACGTAAATACTGGCAGATTTCTGACAGAATCAGGCGTCTGGTATCAGAATCAGTGCAACAATCAGGAAGCTGATCTGGGTCTGTGATGTCACAGAACCCTGCAAATATGAACAGATCACTGAGGGGCCTTTTTCCACACTTGGTTTTTTGAATTGGATATCTCCTTAAAAATAGTGCAACATTTTCAGAATTGATTTTAAATGAACCCTTGATGTCACAGGTTCAATTTCACCACTGATGATGCTTTTTTGTTTATTAGGGAAAACTGGGTCCCATATCTACCAGAGTCAACAAAGCTGAGCAGTACTTTAATCCGACAGACACAGACTGCTGCATCAGTTCCTGCCCCGAGCTCTTAAGGAAAGGTAAGAAAGGTTTCCCCACGTCTTCATAACATCAAAGCCAAAGAAAGCTTTGTCTTAACATGTTTTTAATAACAAGCATTTTTATGCATCAGAATTGGAGCTGATGTTTCCCTCGGCTCCCAGCCGTCTCCATCACAGTCGTGACGGTCACCCAGAGGAGCGGTCGGAGGGAGGACGAAGCAGCAGAGAAGGACGGAGACCAGCTGCTTCATAAAGTGAGTCTGCTGGGTAACCTAATTAAGATTTGTTTCAAAAGACGATGCAGCCGCTGACCTTCAGGTCTCCTCCCTGCAGTTCGTGAGCGGCGCTAAGGAGATGTGTTTCGCTCTGTGGACCGCAGGTTACTGGGCAGACTTCATTGACCCGACAACAGGAACGGCGGTGAGTTATTCTGGGATTTCTGGAGAAAGTCATACGACAATAATATCAGGGGATTTTGGTATTTCATCATATTTGTGATTAACAGATTTTGGCTAAATGTCAATTCTCAATACCTGCTGGGGATTTTTCACATCTGAAGTTGACAATTAAAGCTATGGCTCATCGCTACATTAGAAAGCTGACATGAGCATGGAGGAAGTGTTTTTTAAAGCATGTTATTATTTCTGTCAGTTTCTGAGAAGGCAGGATTATAATTCTTCTCTAATGTTCCCCAACAGTTCTTTGCATCTCCATCAAGTCAAGCCACGCTGCAGGCAGACGAGCAGCTCAGGCATCTGGGCTTTCACATCGAGGTGTCGGGCTCCTGCACCGTCATCCGCCACATCCTTAGAGGAACGCCTTTATTTGTGGGGACTGTTTTCACCAACGCACCCACAGACAGTGCTGCTATAGCAAGGCTACAAGGACTGTCAAACATACTTGATGATGAAGAATAGGCTTTATATTTTTTAATATTACACCACAGGAAAAATGGTTTGAAGATGGTCAATATGAGGGTAGATGTGTTTGTTTGTATCAGATGAAGAGAGTCTTACTGGAAAACAAGCACATCTAAGCGTTCTTTAGGACTTGACCTAAGACGCCACCGCAGACTTCAGTCTCAGAATTTGTTATCCTGCACAACATCCAGGGAGAAACGCACTCAATGAAGTCTCAATTTCACAATGTGATGAACCTTTAAATTTGTTAATATTTTAGATAAGTTGTTTATTTATAAAATGAAAGACCTTCACATTTTTTTTTTTTTTTTGTACCTGGTTATAACTCACAGAAAATTGACCAGGTTCAAGCAAAACTAGAATCTTTTAACTGTAATGACAGCAGGTCCGACTAACTTGTACAGCATTGGGGGCTTTTTCATCACTCTAATCAGCTGCACTGAGTGGAAAGAAAACGCCTTCTGTTTCCAATGATGCCGCAGTACAAATAAAGTGATTTGCTGTCAGGCTGCAGTGACGCTGTATTTCCTGAAGGTGTCAGTGTTTCCTCATCTGTAGAAGTGCTGCAATAATTCTGATCTCCATAATGAACATGAACTCATATTGAGTTTTATAATGTAAAAATATAACAATAACCACAATATCTAGACTTTTTTTTTTCAAAATTCAATGTATATTGAGACAAGTAAGCTGCTTTTCCGAGATATGAGTTAGATTTCCTTTTAAGTCAATTCGCAGAACCTGGTTTAAGACAGAAACGATACTATCTTCTCAGTGTTGTCATCCTCATCTTTGAAGCTTAAATGAGTGTGCCTGTCCTTTCGTAACCTGTGTTTCCAGAGGTTATGGTCCCTGAATAAAATGGTGCTCAACTTTGAAATATTTGGCCTAGCTGTACCTTATTACGGAGGCGTTGTAGACATTGACATCATCTGAGAAAACTCTGCGTCCTGGCAGGAACTTGATGTTCTGCAGCTTCCAGGACTTCAGCGCCGACCGCCCCTACGGTTTATTCAGAAAGAGTCCATGTGTTCTGCTGAGCATGTGAAGAATGACTGATAAAGAAAAACATTTTAAGTTGTGTTTTATTGTCTGAGTTCATGTGATTTATTAGATGATTGGAGCTTGTGTCTTAGCCAGCGGTCACAGCATTTACAAATACAATGACTATTGCTGTCAAATTTTTGGTGTTAATTGGGACAAGTCCATATCTACACATTCCTCTTAAGATATTTGATAAGCTTCAGCAAGTTTTTATTCTTAAGGCTTTAGCTGTGGACCATTGACTCTGTCTCCTAATGAGAACAATAATAATCCCGATGTGCCAGTCATGACTTCATAGCACTATAAACCCTCACACATATGCACTCTGTAAAAAGTATTTAATTGAACCACCACCTGCAGAAAGAGTGAAGAAACCCAAAACTTTAACAGCACTGATTGACCCTAGGAATTTGCATCCAGATGGATCCAGAAGTTTCATTGCTATGCTGATGATGCACAGCTGTATTTATCCATGAAGCCGAATGAAACAGAACTATTAGTCAGATTTCAGGAATGTCTTAAGGACGTGCTTTTAAATACTGATAAAACTGAGGTTATTGTTTTTGGACCCAAACCTTAGGAACGGATTAGCCGATTTTATGTTGACCTCCAGTCCAACTGTGAGAAACCTTATTTAAACAGAATATTCATTAGGGGTTTGCGAGACAGCCTTTTTTCACCTCCGTAATATCACCAAGATGAGGAGCATCCTCTCCCAGAGTGATGCTGAGAAACTAATCCAGGTGTTTGTTACTTCTCGACTGGATTATTATAATGCGTTATTAGCATATTAGCAGGATATCCCAGTAATTCTCTGAATAGCCTCAAGTTGATCCAAAATGCAGCAGTGAGTGCTTCTTGTTATTTTCGAGACCTGATGCTCCTAATAGAGCTCTCTGCTCAGAGTGCAGGTTTACTTGTAGTTCATTGAATATCAAAAAGTAGATTTGGAGGACGGACCTTCTGCTATCAGACACCTTAACTATGGAACCAGCTACCAGTTTAGGTTCAGGAGGCTGACACCACCTCCACCTTTGAAACTAAACTGAAAACATTTGTGTTTAGTAAAGTCTATAGTTAGTCTCAATAATAGTGTGTTAGAGCCAACAGGAATGGCTGAAGACAAGACTAGAGCAGGCTGGTCTGAAACACAGCCTCATAGCTATGCTGCTATAGGTCTACGCTGCAGGGAGACACCAACATGATCCACTGAGTGGTGTCCTCATCCCTCTTCTCTTCCCTCCTTTCCTCTTCTTCCTTCAGCTGTATTCATTGTTTCTAGTTTTTTTGTGCTGTCCTGCACCCCCCCCCCCCTTTTTTTTCTGTATGGTTGCAGGCCATACAGTTTCCAGAGCGACATACTAACCTGCTGTTCCAGCCTCTGACCATCCCAATGCTTACCTCCACCTGTCTATATAGATGTCTCTGGGATATCAACTAACATACTGACCTGCAGTCTGACCCTCTGACCACCTCAGTGTTGCTGCATACATCTGTTTATATAGTCATCTACTTATCATGGTGCATCAACAAACTATATGACAGTCATAAAAAGTACATAGAATTCTTAGTTCTCCTGCTAACGGATAATTACTGTTAATATATTTTTCCTATATAATATTGCCAAGATACCTGTGCCTTTCCTCTCTCTGTCCTCCCTCCCTCCTCATTTCTTCCTCTACCTGGCTGGTCTTCAGTAGGAAGGTACCGCTTATGATTCAGGTCCTGCACTAAGGTTTCTTTCTCTTAAAGGGGAGTTTTTTTTTTCTTGCTGCTGTTTCTTTAATTAATACTTAATAATATTAGCTATAGTTAATACTATTTGCTCAGGGATCATGCTCTGAGTCTCTGAAAAACAATATAGACAATTTGTATTGTAATTGACACTATACAAATAAAGTTGAACTGAACTGAATAGGAAGTATTAGAAGAGTATTAAGAGGTTTTGTGATTTTGCCTTCATACACAAACACAATGGACTTTAAATAAAATCAAGATTTGATCAAAGAGTTGTGGAGAAGATATCGGGTATTGAGTTGGCATTTGACAGCTGTTTGACTAGAGCCTCCAACTGTGAAGTCCAAGGAGATCTCAGGCCGTCATTAGGCTAAAAAAACAAACACATAATGTCACATGTAATGTCACATATAATGTCCTATATGTCACCAAGTCAACAGTTGGGTGGATTTTTAAAAAGAAAATCACTGATGAAAAGAACTAAAGTGGATTAGAGTACTTTTCTTGATAGGAAAGAAAAACCTAATCGCAACATCAACGAAAGACAAAAATATTCTGGAGAAGATAAGACATATGACCGTTCGACATCTACAATATAGAGACGCCTTCATGAATGTGAATACAGAGTTTACATCAAGACACAGCCCAGTGGTAGCATTCAAGAACAGGAAAGTCAGATTAGTCTTCTAAAAACATCTAAAAGGCATCTGTTCTGGAAATATATTCTTCAGAGAATATATAGAAACCAATACACCAATACAGAGAATACATGAAACCAAGATAAAACTAATAGAAAGATGGGGAATGAAAAATATGGAGAAGGAAAGGAACAGCTCATGATCCAAAGCAACCACATCAGGTGTTTCAAACATGGTGGAGGCAGTGTTGTGGTACGGGCAGGCATGGCTGCCAATGGAACAGGCTTACTCCTGATGACGCCACTCCTGACAGGAGTAGAAAGAAAGAGAGAAACTCAAGATATTTTGAAAGAGAAGAAATTCTATATAATTCTAATTCTGATTCTATTCTAATAGCCAAGTCAGGCTGATCTCAGTCCAGTTGAAGCCAGAAGTGTCCACAAAACAAGCAGCAACTGAAGGCGGCTGCAGTGAAGGTCTGCTAACCATCTCCAGGGAGGAAACTCAGAATTTGGTGTAGTCCATGGGCTCCAGACGTCAGTCAGTCATTTTCATCCAAATATTAAAAATCATACACAATCATGTCAATTTTTCCAAATACTTTTTGCTTCTGAAAAAGAAGGTACTTCACTTAAAACATTGAAACTGAAAGTCTGAATCTCCACGAAGACATGCAGCAGTTAAGAAGCAAACCTTGGAAATATGCGCGCTCAGCAAAAGTAATTCACTACACACTAAATTTATCGCAAACACATTCACAATTTAATGTACAAAATATCAGTGTAAAAAAAGCAAAAATGGCCTGTCTGATACAGTGGAGCTGTAACAATTAAAACACTTGGCATAAATATATAAACAAAACAGAGCTTTCAAATTGATAAGAGGGAGAAAATCTGATCTGAAGGGGACAGTAGAGTATAACGACAACAACGCAGTGACGTCAAAGTTTACTTCCATCCAGGTCTGGGCTGCTGGTTATGAACCTGAATGAAAGGGATTTTCTTTTTCCTTTTTTAAGTTGGGATGCGTGAAGGAGTTCAGAATAGTTGGCGTCTCCAGAGGATCAGAGAAGTATTCTGACGGGCAGCTCAGCTAACAGCTTCTCACACTAAGAGCCAGAAGGAAACCAATGTTCTCAGATTATTCATCTAAAACAGCTTAACCTCATACATCTCACTGTTGTCAGAGTGAATGCTGCTGCAGACGCTGTATAATTATAAAATGTCATGTTTGCAAAGAGACAGTTACACTGACCTCTATTTTTCATCCTGAGAAAAGAAAATTAAAAGTAAGAAAAGAAAAGTATCTGTTAGCCTGGCTCCCCATCCGAAATCCACTTTGATTCTCTAAATCAATATATCCCTTAAAAAATAAATAATCTGATCCGCTCTCAGGCATATCCGGCGGTGCTGCTGCTGCTGCTGCTGCTGCTGCTGCTGATGATGATGATGATGAAGAAGAGCATCGCTGCAGGATGAAGCCCTCTGCCTGAGCTGACCAGAGGAGACACGGAGGAGAAGACGGCGCTGCTGTCGTTCCTTGGCACCAGCACGTTACAGATGTTCCCTTCACAGCAGGATGTGCACACCTGACGGACGGGAAACAAATGTTGACAGGGATATGATCTATACGAGTTAATCGACGTGAAAGCAGCTGATCCGAGATGTTCTTTCTGGCCCGGTGACGGCTGGGATGGGATCCAGCCCTCCCACGACCCTGAGAAGGGTTGAGAGTGCAGAAACCCGGTGTGAATGAATGAATGAAGGGTGGCTGCGTCCTGTGTGTGGGAGTTGAGACGGAGCCAAGAGTCTCCGTAACCTACCGAACAAAAGGGCAGCAGCATCAGTGCTGCAGGTGGTTTGAGCTGTGAGAGCATTTGGCAAGAAAAAACAATATTTATTTTGCCTTTTTATTTTTAAATAAGCATGCTCTGGGTATGGTAAGAGCTAGACTATTAGGAAAAACTAAGCTGATTTTTCACAGAAAGGTTAAGAAACACAGCTTATATAAGTGAAGCATCAATGATAACTAACTTTAAAAGCTTAACTTTCAGTTGGTAATGTATATAGTTAGTATCTAATGGTCTCAATCTGAAGCTTTAAATGTGTAAAAGAAGTGTTTTTGTTCATGTTAAAATTTCATCTGAAGAACTATTTGCTTATTTTTAGGAAGTATAGTCGAGCTGTAGCGTCTTATCGTCTTCATGTCACACAAAACATCGATGAAGTGAGCTCACAGCGCTACAGAGGATGTTTTGACAGAAGAGAAAATGCCAGAAGAGAAACTCAAGAGAAGAAAAAAAAACAACTAGAAAATTTCAGAGAAATTTTGAGGCGTGGCCAATGAGGCTGCCCGTCTGTGATTGTGGCATCACCTCCATGGCCACATCCATCTGGTAATCTGATGGAAGAGTCTGGGTTTGGTGGTTCCCAGGAGAACAGAACTTGTCTGACTGCATTGATCCAAGTGTAAAGTTTGATGGAGGGGGGATTATGGTGTGGGGTTGTTTTTCAGGAGCTGGGCTTGACCCCTTAGTTCCAGTGAAAGGAACTCTGAATGCTTCAGCAGACCAAGACATTTTGGACAATTCCACGCTCCCAACTTTGAGGGAACAGTTTGGAGCTGGCCCCTTCCTCTTCCAACATGACTGTGCACCAGTGCACAAAGCAAGGTCCATAAAGACGTGGATGGAAGAGTCTGGTCTGGATGAACTTGACTGGCCTGGACAGAGTCCTGACCTCAACCAGATAGAAGACCTTAGGGCTGAATTAGAGCAGAGACTGAAAGCCAACTCCTAGAAGAGCTGAAGCTGTTCATGCTGCAAAGGGTGGACCAATGTCATATTGATTAGGAATGGGATGAACTAAAGCTCATACGTGAGTCAAGGCAGGTGAGTGAATACTTTTGGCAATATAGTGTATGTTTGTTTCTAAACTTCAAATGGGGTCTCTGTGATGAAATATGACCGTGCTACAGAGGTCCAAGCAGGGGTGGGTTCGGGGCTGATTTGACCGGAAATTCCCATTCATTTCTATTGGACGAAATTTTGTCGTTTTTCGCGATTTTCGTAAAAAAAAACGTTCGACGGAACGCTACCAAAAGTCATAGCACACAGATCTCGATCGAGCCAATCCTTTTGATGTGTTTTTTTTTTTTTTTTTTTTTTTTTTTTTTGGGGTGGGGGGGGGGGTGGGGTGGGGGGGGGTTGTTCTCAAAACTGCAGGCCGTAAAAACCATCAAAATTCTTGACGGAAACGGAAAAAAATAAGTAAGGATAATAAATATGTCGAATAGTAATAGGTGTCTTTCAATGCCTCCCATTGGTCACGCCTAACAAAAGTAAACAGTGTTGTGAAAGCTGGTTCATCTCCACGCCTACAGGAGGACCCACTGAGCTAAAAATTGGAAAAGGTCCTCCGTGCTGCTTTAATACTTGCTTGGCCAGACTTACCCAGTCACACTGTGAAAATTCTCTCTCCTAAAATGAGTCTGGTACCAGCCATGCCAAACCAATCATGATGCATTGGGGGCGGGCTTTATACAGGAGCATCCAAAAACCTTCAATCGACGAGTTTTTTACAGTAAAACTGACAGTCATTCCCCCTGCTCACTATTTTATGTCTTTGTTGAAACTAACCTGGTTGTCACTCCGTTTATGTCACGCGCTTCCCTTCTCTGATTGGTTTTATGTCTATACGATGGCGTCCAGAGACAGTTTCTTCTACCTTTTACCTATTATCACACTTCATGCTTGAGACAATATTCTTACAATTTGTTATTTATTAAGTAGATATTAGTGTTAAGAAATCACAGTCTGCTTTCAGTCCATTAGCGACAGGTGTGATTCAACAGTGCGTACTCTATAACAGCAGAAAACATGCAGGACTTCACAGGAATTTAAAAAAAAAAAACATTTAGGCAGCTGTTTAGCTCAGGTTTCTCTCTGATATATTTAACAACTGCAACATGGAAAGGCAGGTTAAAGGGAGAGTAGTCAGGAGTGGAGAATGGAGGCGACTAACAGTAGAAGGACAGAAAGTGGAAAAAAGAGAAGGAGTGAAATATGGAGTAAGATGGACAACAGAGGATTAGTTGGTGTACACCCACCTATCGGACTTCACTACTTTTTTTTCTACGGCAACCCTGCACAAACCTGGTGGCTCTTATCAGAGACATTGACGCAGCCAGTAAACCGACAGTTCTCCAAGGTGGCGCAGCGCTTGGTTACAGACACGCTGTCTCCATGGTTATCCATCAAGTGGAGTGTGTAGCAGTATCTGGTTTCTGGAAGAAATGTCAAAATCAGCCTTCTGATGACGAGAAACACATTCATAAAGGACACTTTTCTAGGCTGTGCTCCTGTCAGTCCAGCAAGGAAATGACCAGAGCTGATGGCGACGTGACGGGTGATCCTGTCTACTTTCGTTGGGAATAACTGGAGGAAGACACCAGCACAGAAAAGGCACAAAACTCCAGGAAGAGTGTGAGGTCTGCCACCTTACACGTCATATCTGCGGTATTCCAGTTCACCCCTAATACTTCTGTCTCACAGAATTCATTTCAGCTGTGGCCATCTGCTGTGTTTCTATGAGACCAGCGTCCCACGACATGGATGAGGAGAAGCAAACGTACCCTTTGGACAGTAGACATCTGGAGCCCAGCGGTTACAGTCGTAGTTATCTGCAGCGTCTTGGCATGTGAAGCACTTGAAGCCACCGGGGTGGGGCGTGGCTGTGGACACAAACGTAAAGTCTGGATTTTAAAGACAGCAGATGAGTGAGAAGCAGCAAATGCACTTGTTAAACAGATTTCTGGAGGTGCTCAACAAGCGTGAGCACCTCCAGAAAAGCAGAAAGACTGGATAACTCTCCCCTGAACTGACAGGGCTGCGGCATGTCGGAAATTTTGAGTTGGAGGTGACTTTGAACATCCAAATGAATTTTGTCAAGCCAAGAAAACTTTTGTTTTTTTTTTCATGATATATACCTGTTTAACAAAAAGTCCAGCTGAGACTGTGAATATAATGACATTACATGACACATTTCTGAACAAACTAATGGATCCTCAATGAAATTTAAAGCCAATCTGTGTAGCAATACCAATTCTGATCACTTAGGAGCCAACAGATCTGTTGTGTTGATAAGGAGCCTATTGACAATACTGTGCTAATAAGTGAGGACAGTCCAGTAAATCCTGTACTTTCTTGTGATATGCGCCCATGTGGTCGGAAGTGGTATCGCTGCATAAAGTGGGTTTAATTGACCCTTCGGTAAGCACCGCCCCCTCCCTTGTTACTGTTGCTAGGTCGGACAATCTTGCTGCTCCTGCGTTAAGGACTGCGTTATCTCGCTATATTTCCGATGCCTTTCATCAATATTTAAATTATACTAGAATAACTCCATGGTGAAATAATGCTGCTAGGGACCTGCAACAGTGATTCGAGGTGTCCAGAACGTTTGGAGGGGGACATTTTTATTCCCTTTCCCAAGCCAAATCAAACTTAGTTACAAAAGTTACAAAACACACTTACATTTGCTCCGAGGTAAGTTAGCTTTGTTTATTAGATGATTGATTAAACCACTGTTTAGTAAAAGTTAGGGATGTAACGATACAGAAAATTTGATATCTCGATTATAGTGGCCAAATCATCACAGTTTACGATATTATCGCAGTATTCTTCATTGCTGTTCAAAAAACACATACATTTAAATAATTTCACAAAATCTTGTGATTTTCTTGTGAGATGAAGTCAAACATAAACGGTAATCGTTATCGCATAAAATTTTACCGCTCTTTACCGTTACATCCCTAGTAAAAGTAATAATATGATTTAGCAGCAGGGAGGGTGATGAGTGAAAACGCCTCTCCGTTAGCATTAGCTCTGGTCCATAGGTCTATCCCACACCAGAGCTATGTTAACATAAGACAGTCGCAGCATTGTATTAAGATGATTAATACAGTACGTTAACATCACTAGACTCACCTTATACCTAACAAAATAAATATCTATGGCTATATATATTGGTAAACAATGAGACAGGCTTATAGCTGGCTAGCGATCTCTGGTCTAGCGAGCTCTGGCTAAATGTAAGTTTTTGATTTTTGATTTAAAGACTTTACAATAATATTGCCAAGACACCTGTGCCTCTCCTCTCTCTGTCCTCCATCTCTCTGTCCTCCTCCCTCTTTTCTTCCTTTACATGGCTGGTCTTCAGTAGGAAGGTACCCGTTTATGATTCAGGTCCTGTTCAAGGGTTCTTCCTCTTAAAGGGGAGTTTTTTTCTTGCTACTGTTTCTTTAATTAATATGGTGGACAGTGACACCATGGTCTTACTCGAAGGGTGCAGTTGAATGATGTCCTTCATGGTGAAGTCCCGTGACCGTACGGTTTTCAGCCGGTCAGAGATGGTGGTCAGCAGCAGGATCCAGGCCACTGTTGGCCAGGCCTCCATCATTTATCTTCATCCACCTACAGCTGCCAAACGCAGAGTCAGTGAGGTCTGAACATGGTAGATGACGCACCATTACTGTTTACCAAATTAATCAATTTTTAATGGGTCAGAACTAACAGTAACTATAAAACTTCCTGCTTGAGTGGAACTTTTCAATTTAAATGAATTTTCATAATTACAAGAAAGTGCTTTTCAGCCACAGATGCAGCGGCAACATATCTAAGCAAGAGGATTTGTGAGCTAATAATAGAAGGAAATAGTCTATAACAGTGATCAGCTGTGTTCACTGTTCATGCTGTGAACCAGCTTTCATCAGCTAAATGTCACAGGAACCCGGTGAATCCGCTCCAAGCTGCAGCTCTTCGGCAGCTGCTGCTTATATTTTCTTGCTTTACTCATGAATGGTTAAAGCGTACAAAAACTGGAACCAGTGTTACAGATAATTGCTTTCTCACATACAACACTCAACGTACAAAGACACGTGCGAAGTTCCCAGTGCTATATCGCGTGTGTGAAAACAACCTGTGGTTCTGTGATAATCCCTCAAGACATTCCTGAACTTGTTGTCATTATCTCCATTATGTCAAATTTGTTCAATTTCCTTTTCAGTAGAGTTTGATAAAAGTTTCATCATTTTCATAGATTTCCATCCACACTCTGACATGGTACAGTTATCTTATTTTATTTCATTTTTTTGCCACTTTACAAGTACACTTATTTTCCATGATGGCTTCTAACAGTATTTATCTGGGCTTTGGTTCGTAGTCCAGGCAGAGCACCCTTTAACAAATGCTCGACTTGGATTCCCTGAGATGTCAATCAACGAATTAAAGACCAGATGACCTGTTTTTCTCTTTCATTGAGATCAGCAGATTTGCGTGCGATCATCTCCGAGTTAAGATGCCTCTGACTCTACTTTATCTTTTAGCCCCAGGCAGTGTGCCAGCCCGTGTGGTTGTAAATTCTTGTTTTCTTTGCATTATTCATGCTCCAGTAAAACTGATCCATGCAGACTGAATACCCATAGAGCAAATGGAGGATCCATGTTTTCTTATAGTGTATCAAAATCACAGATTAATCTTAGAGCTAAAAAGATAAATTGCATTATTTGCTTTCAAAGAAAATATCCATTCAAAAATTTAATTTAATTCGAGAATAAAATTTGTTCAGTTAAATTGTTTTTTTTAATGTAATTCAAAATTATTCTAATTAATTTATTGCATTTTGTTAAATGTAATTATTTTTAAAACTTAATTCTATTTATTTTATTTTATTCTATTTAATTTAGTTTAATTTAATTTAAAAATAAAATAAAAAGTCAAGCATATTTTTTCTTTTGGTCTTTATCATTGTGAAGAAAACATTTGATCTTATACATTCTTGCTGAAGGCACTTCCTGAGGCACAGAGCAAATATTTAAAGTTGCCATAAAAAGGAAAACATTTTTCCAGAATTATTGTAAAAAATGGAAGTTAGGTTGTCTGTCGTTCATCTAATATAAAAACAGTTTGTTCTGATTGGTTAAAATCTTAACACAGCCAAGGAGCAGAACATGTCCAAAATACTATTACAAATCCCCACCTGTTGACTCTTGCGTCATTTTAGAGGCAGACGTTGGTGCATTTGTGACACATCACATCCCAATTTCCTTTCACCCGGCCCTTAAAGCCTCCTCTCCAGGTTCACACCTTTCCAGCGGTGAGAAACTGATGAGCAGGGACAAAAACATGTCTGAAACCCAAACTTGCAGTGTTACAGTAGTAGCCTACTGTTAGCCTCCACTACAAAAGTGGGGTTTATTTCTGGAAGCCAGGATTAATTAGCTGATTAGCTGAAGGGTTCTGAGGTCTCCCAGTCCAAGTGCTTCCGTTCATTCATCCTGCTCCTGAGTACTGTAGACCTCATAATGATGTGCTGCGTTGCTCAAAGGAAAACTTGATTAGGTCTCCAGCTTTGAGCTGTCTGATGGATGCCCGGTCTCGTCTGCAGCGAAATTTCGTTAGGGTCAAAGAGGACGGGGCAGAAGAGCAAGGATTAGATACAATGGGTCTCTGTTACAACTGGAGGACCCACAAACTACTTCAGGTTCCAGTTAAAAGACCACACATGGCTGAGAGAATCTGGAGAGAGTCTCCAAAGACAACAGGATACAACGTTTGCAGATTGTGTAGAGACAAAACTGTTGACGAGCGGGGCTGACCTTCAGAAGCATAATATTTATTGTTTATGTATGAATCCAAAAAAATGACTGTTAAAAGATCACCAAAAAGTTGCTTGTACAGTTAAATGTCCCTGAAACTCCTCACGTGCAGCCTCCTACTTACTGGGAAAGCATGAACTGGTTTTCTGAAACACGATTTCTGAAACATTTTCCTCCTCTGGTTTGGATGCTGCGCAGCTATAAGGAGCTCTGATACTAAAGATGCTGCTTGAGGAGTTGAGCTTTTTAAAGCAGCAGAAAGGGGCATTTTATGTTAAAATATACATTTCAAGCTTTATTTGAAGGAATATTTCATTACTTTTAGGAAGAATTGTCTAGCTCTCATGGTCTTCCGTCCCAACCATCGTCAAATACCAGGAATAACTCTGAACTCCTGATCAGGTTGTCTCAAGACAGTCACAAATGCTTTCACAACACTATTCTATATAATCAACAGTGATGAAAGTACCTCACGGAGCTACAGCGGACAACATGGCAGCGGCAACTAGCAGACTCAAGAAAGTAATATCAGAAGAGAGTGACCTCCACGTCTGCAGGGGGACTTTCTGAGCTAAAATCTGTAAAAGCTCCTTTGTAGCACTTTAAAGTCCAAGAAGTGCTCAGGGGAGATGTTCAGAAAAGTGAGCAAGAAGCAGAAAAATTGGAAAAGCCAGGAGTGCTGAAGACGTACTAGGACTGCTGGGAATTAAATACCACTTGTTTCATCAACACATGGCTCCAGGAGGGATATTATACTCCTGGAAACGTCTTAATGCTCAATTCAGATTTTTAATTTTTTTATTTTTTGTGTGGTTGTTCACGTTAGCATTTTAAATGTGACATATATTAAACTTCACCGGTGAACTGTAAACTGCTTTGAAGGGACCTGCATGCACAGAAAGACGAAATGACGTCAAAGGTCAAAGTATGTCCGGCGTAGACAGACGTAATTCAGCCGCAGGAAAGCCCGCAGGATATATTTATGAAGTTTATGCGCAGTGGAAGCTGACAAATTCATAAATGAATATAATGAGAAGGAAGACTGAGGAAAAGAAACAAAAGTTTGTTGTCAAAGCTTCCGCCAAAGCAGAATTGCAGCTTCAGTCGCATAACAGTGATGTCGAAGACGGATGAAATGCGACACTGACAGTCACATATGTGTCCAAGTTAGGACCACATATGAATGTAACCCCAGTCTATGAAAAAATTGGATTTCATGTCATTTGAGCTATTCAGACATCCAAAAAAAAAAAAAAAAAGATCAGACTGGGTCACTCTTGGCCTGCAGAATGAACGTAACCTTAGAGAGTTCAGTGGTGTTACTTGTTAACACTAGTGACATTATAGATTTTGTTGTTGCCAACAATATTTTCCTTTTGGGAATAGAGGCTACCAAAGAACTGCTAAATGGTGTTATTTTTCTGTCCTCTAGGTGGCACTAACATGCTGCATTTGTTTTTGTTTTTTTTGCAGATACGACCACTTGCAGAGAAAGCAGCAAGCCAAAACACGTGATCCAGATTGTTCACTTTATAATCATTTTCTACCATCAAACATTATTATTATTATTATTATTATTATTATTATTATTATTATTATTGCTGTCTGTTGTTTATAAAAAAAAAAAATAAAAAAAAAGAGAGCCCTTACTTCATTGAATTTCCCTTTATGGGATAAATAAAGTATTTTTCATTTCATTTCATTTCATTTCATTTCAACCATGCTGTGCTACCGCGACTCTGTGGAGTGTAAATGACATAGATCCAAAGCAAAGAAGCTACACATCTATCCCTTCATGTCTGACGTGACGTGGATAAGATGGATGGCACTGATTCAGCGTGAGCGGAAGGACGAGACTGAAAAGAATATCGACGTGCTGAATTCCAGGTTATGTTCCCATCATTTCCAACAAGGAAACCATCGTCACTGACAGTTACACGAGTCGTGATCCTGTCTACTTTTCCTGGAAAAACCAGAGGAATTCACTAGCACATCATGGTACACACATCATGTTCGGCGGTACTTGGGTAGCCTCTATTGAAGTTGAACTGAATTGAATTGAATATCACGTTTGTGCAGTTTTTTTGCCTTTGCTTTGCAAACAACTGCCTTTGTTTTCTGCTGTGATTGCTCTTCGTTTTTCAGCAGAAACCCAGCGCAGAGGTGAGTGTCTTTACAGCTTAAAGGACCATAAGCAGAGGAGAATCACCGAGCACATGATTACCGCTGGAGCATAAAGACTGCGATAGGGGTTTAAATACCCCGGGGCCCCTGCAAATACTCTCAGCTGTTACTTCTAACTGGAACGTGTCATCTGCATGCAGGATCTCGGTCATTTAATACTACATGCATCTATAGTTTGTGAAAATTATGTGAAAATATCCAGGATGTTTTTTTTATTGTTGTTTTATTTTGAAAGAATCAAAATGTATCCACATATTAAGAGTTAATCCTTTTTTTTCAATAAACACTCTACAAAGTATTATTAATTGTGATGTGGTAATTGATTACATTTAAAGTCAAAAGACCCAAATCCTTAACTCCCAACTCATTAATACACCCAAACCCACTAACACGCCAAGTGGTCAAAGCTGACATAGAATGATATGTGGATGAACAAATTGCTTAGATGAAGGCTAAATGCTTCACATTGGTCATGTGTGTCTTTAGTTTTAAAAAAAAATCTAAATTTAGACCACCACTACTGCCTTTGAAGTTCAGCAGCTCAGCTCTGGAGACCAGACACATATGGCAGCAGCTTAACCTCAGTCACGTTGCTGCTTTTGTTCTTCCTCTCTGTTCTCAGGTTAGAGATATGTGACTGAATCCAGAGAGCTGCAATAAAAGCCTGAGCTCTTGTGCCTCTTGATTACAGCACAAACCAGTACAAAATTTGCTGCCCAGGCATCTCCATGTGGGTTTTACTAAGTCATTTCATGACTCTTAGACTTTTATAAGGTGCTGGCTGAGCTGTGCACCTTGTAAAATGTTTCACATCTTAACAATGTTGTTTTAGTGCCTGAAAAAGGTCACGTAAACCTGCAGATGCATCACATCAACTGTTGTATTAGACTTGGACAAACCGGATCAACTGCAAGTGAACAGTGATGCATGTTGGGAAGTCTGTGTTAGTCTTGTTGATGTAAAAACTTAAAACATTCAATGAACTATAAACTCATTCATGACATAATTTAGAAGAACCCTCATTTTCTCTGGATTTTCACGATGTGAAAAACCCACTGTCCTTATTTTAATTGTAAATAATTAAAAAGTAATACACATATATTCAATAGTGTAAACGGAGTACACGCGGATGGAATAATTTCAAAATAAAGCACATATCTATAAGCTGAAAGATGGGGGTGCAAATATTAAAAACTAAAACTACAAAGCAAAAAAAACCCTTACACAATGACAGTTAGGCTGAAATATAATAAAATGTTTAGTATAAATGTCTCCAAATTGCACTTCAGTAAATGAACCACACAGAAACGTCACACAAAATCACTGTTAATTAGAATAATAAGTCAATACATATATTAAGAGAGTAATTATACTACTTTTACTAAATTCACATCATGCTTGCAGGATTCAGTACCGACTCCTTTGATTTCATGACTTCATCACCTTTTCATCTTAATTTAAATTTAACAGCACTGATACGGGACTTTTATCCTGCAAACATGACGTAAACATGACTGTCGGCTTATATAAAACACTTTGTAATGAAACTTACCTGCTTTAATTCCTCAGTGAACCCGCCGCAGACTCAACTCGAGGGAAGTGAAAATTTAAAAAAAAGAAAAAGAAAGAAAAACCCTGCAGCGATGCTGCTTGAAGACAGGAGGAGGGGAGGAGCTAAAGAGCAGCTACGTCTTACATCACAGTGCGTCATTAAAACGCCCCTCAGCCATAGAATTATTACTATAACGTAATAAATTAATAAATACATTTATTTAATAAGTAATAAAAACATTAACATGTAGATATATATATAAACATATGAATTAAAGTATAATACACTTCATTAATTACATGTTTATATTTAAATTATTTTAACATTTCTGAGGTTGCTATTTTTGTTATATTTATCTTTTTTAGTTTAGTTTGTTATTTAAAAAATAAAGAAGGCTTGATATTTATGGAAATACATATATTATTATTATGTCATGTATTCATGTTTGCCTTTCTTGTTTTCAATATTTATTCTATTTAAGGTATATAACTAATATACATTTCCATTTTATACAAAATTCAGCTAAAACATCCTGCTAATGGTCAAGTCTTTATCCATTTTCAGGGTTTTTTTTGTTAACCTATATCTACATTTATGTAAACATTTGTTCATTTAAATTTAGATTTTATTTATTAAAAAATAATATAACATTTAATTGCACTCAACTGAATGTTCTTTTATTTTGTTCCTTCTCACAGTTTGAAGGCGCAAATATATAATGTACTGATGAACACTATGTTTGAGAGAAAGATGTGACTTAAAAAAAAAAAAAAAACAAAAAAAAATAAAATAAATACAGTTTGAAATGTGATTGTTGAAATATTTTCTGTTCAGGTTTGGACGTTCTCTTGGACAGTTTGGCACTTTTCAACATCTACTATGATGAAAAAAAAATCATAATCATGGAAAAGTTAGTAGTGGGAGCTTTTTTAACACCCAAGTGATACTCACTGCTTTTTAATGAAAGCTGAAAAAAATGAATAAAAGCTTTGTTAATATACAAATTGCTTCTTCCTCTGCAAAATTAAAGCAATTTTAAAAAAAAAGACACACCCTAAATTACTTTCTTATTCACATTCCTTAAGTGAAAGACATGGTATGCTGGTGCCTTCCTGTTCAGTTACCATCAGATAAATGGTAACGAGTGCACGTCTGAAAGGGGCTATACAAGAACTCATCAGTGACAGGCAGCAACCCTCTGACCCGGCTCGACATGCGATCTCTCGCTGGGGAGGCAGAGAAGCAGATAGCAGCCCATCAGACCCTTGTCAAACAGAGAAATTTCAGCGGCATGTGCACACAGATGTGCTGTGATATCTGCACAGATGGCCCGTCCAACACAGAAAAACATTTCACATGACATGCTCGCTGATCAAATGACAAATGGTAGCAGTGGGGAATGTTTGAAATATTAGATCCTGTTGAGCAAACTGTGTTAAACAAGTGTGCAGTGTATTGTGCATGGAAAAGCAGCTGTGCACGCGGCTGAGCTTTTGAACGTGCCATCTCAAAGTGCACGGGCTGAGATTGTTACTTGATGAATCCATGAGTCAGGTAGGGCAACTTTTATGTGTATCAATCATTTGCTGCAGAAGAATATTGTGAGAATTGGCCACCAGATACATTTTTCAAAGTTCCACTGTGATCTTATAGAAAATTCTTCAATTTAAACACACTGTTTGCATACCCTTCCTCTATTAGCCCAGTGATTACCAGCCCGGGGTAAATACTCGCTTGTCATCACCTCAGATATTTTAAGCTCCAGGTTTTTCCCATACCATCTTCCAAACGCTTCTTAGCATGTGCGACAGGACGAGGTCATTGCATTTTTTATTTGCAAACTCGACATTCTCTATTGGGAACAGGTCACGACTGCAAGCAGGCCTGTCCGGCCTCGTCTTCTTCGTCGTTCATGGATTTGTAATGTGTGCAAAATGTGGTTTGTGTCTTATAGTAGAATGCATGGAAGTCCTTTGAAAAGACATCACAGAAGGGTAAACGACCTTTGCAAAGGGAAATGATACAATGGTATGCAGTTTGGACTTGTTGCTGATAACAATCCGAATGGTCCTTTTTGTCATTGGCTTGGTCCACAATGCACCCTTTTTGACATAAAAAAAAAAACAAAATAAAGGATTGTTGAGTCATATGGCCATAATACAAAAAATTTCAATACCAAAAAACTACAAGTCACAGAGGGGGCACTTGGGAAATACTCCTCAATAAATGGCAGTTAATTGGGCTAAACAGCAAAAACTACACCTGGATATAGGCAAAAATTCTTGATTTAATTTTTGTTTTAGGAAATACAGTATTGATTACAATTCAGAACTGAAGTGAAAATACAAAAATGTCAATTTGCTCTCCTTCTAGAAGGCGACTTTTCTGTCTGTAAATGAGAAGCATGTACGACATCATACGTACAACAGTATGTCCGGTCCTGCTGGCACTCAGGGTTCAAACTGATTTCCTGAAGGAGGGTCTTGATAAATCCTGATTAATTATAACAAATCAAATCAGAAACTGATCAAAGTTTGTTTCAGGACCAACTCAACTAACAAATACCATAAAGTGACTTGTGTTATGTGACGTTTGTGATGTCATTTACATTTAAAAATGTCTCCTTCAATAAATCAATCAACATAGAAAAGTATCAAATCTGAACCATTCTTTTTGATAGTAATTTAAAATGAAATAATTTTACACCTGTACACACTTTATTCATAGGGATACAGCTATGGGATACAGGGAAGTAGTAATTTGTTCCTATTGCACAGCAGCTAACAGAGCTTTATTTGTTATTGATTTGACAGAAGTTAAGTATTGATAGCGTACACATTTTTGTTGGTTTCCAGTTCCTATGGGAAATAGAGGCAAATTAAATGGCAGCTGAGCTTTCCTAAAAGTGTAATAATTGAACATTAAATTGCCATCTTTGAAATTCCTTTTTGTAAATCAGAAGCTGAAATAATTATTCTGCATCATTGGCAGGGAATATAGGGGAAAGATATAAAAGGGTGGAGAATAGTAGGCCTATATACAGGTCTAAATGAATGTATATAATTAAAAAGTCTTAAGTGTCTGCCCATTAAATTGCTTATCTGATTTTGGGTCCTTATATTTATCTATTTATAAACTTGTTGCATCTCATTTTGTATAGTTATCTCTACACAAGCTAAGGTAACAGCATGTACATAAGAACATTTTGGAGTAAAAGGGAAGCTTATTTTGTCACTAACGATTGGTGTAGCCTCAGTGTATCCAGCTGAAGTATGCTAGGCTAGGCTGTCATGATGGGATTTTTCAGACAGAAGACGTTTTGTTTTGTTAAGAAGCAAAAATGTGAATGCGACTTTTTTATATAATGACTCAAAAAAAATATCAATTCTCATACTACTTGACCTCAGTGCCGCTTTTGACACAGTTGACCATAACATTCTGCTGGAGCGGCTTGAACAATGGGTCGGCCTATCCGGAACCGTTCTCAAATGGTTTAAAACATACCTACAAGACAGGAAGTTTTTTGTAAATATTGGGGATTTCGCATCCGGCAGGAAGGACGCTACAATGCGGCGTCCCCCAGGGGTCATTCTTGGCCCACTGTTGTTCAATCTTTACATGCTCCCACTCTCACAAGTCTACGCAAACATAACATAAATTACCATAACTATGCAGATGACTCCAGCTTTACATTTCACTACATCTGATGATCTATCTCCCATACAGTCCCTCATTCAGTGCATCAACGACATTAACCAATGGATGACAGATAACTTTTTACAGCTTAACAAAGACAAAACAGAGATACTCATTTTTGGTTCACAAGCACACAGACATAAAATTGCAACACACCTCAATCCTTATCCCTGGACAGTAAAACTGAAGCAAGAAACCTAGGTATAATCATTGACAGTAATCTTAATAACTTCAAAAGTCACATCAACTACATCACAAGATCAGCATTCTACCATCTAAAAACATTTCCCAAATTAAAGGGCTTCCTGTCAATGTCAGACTCTGAGAAATTAATCCATGCATTCATAACAAGCAGATTAGATTATTGTAATGGTTTATTCACTGGACTTCCCAAAACAAGTATTCACAGGCTACAGTTAATTCAAAATGCAGCTGCACGCATTCTCACTGGTACAAAAAAAAATCTCAACACATCACGCCTGTTCTCAAATCACTGCACTGGTTACCCATTAAAGCAAGAATAGATTTCAAATTCTGCTCCTAGTTTACAAAGCTTTACATGGCTTTGCACCTCAGTACATAACCGACATGCTCATAAACTACACTCCTCCACGAACCCTTAGGTCTACAAGTAATCGCAAACTAGTCATCCCTCGTAGTAACACTAGGCATGGGGAGGCAGCCTTTTCCATCTATGCCCCACGCATCTGGAACAGCTGCCCGAGTTAGTGAAACAGGCAACATCAGTGCCTATTTAAACAGCTAAAAACTTTTCTCTTCACAACTGCATTTGATTAAATTGTGTGTGTGTGTGTGCATGTGTATGTGTGTGTGCACGTGCGTGTGTATATAAATGTGTCCCCTGAGCACCTATGTAGACGTGTATGTGATATTGTTTTGATGTTACTATGCATTGTTTTGTCTCTTAAATTTGCACTTTTTTAAATTGCTTGCACTACATTGTATACTATATTATACTATGTATACTTTTATAATTGTTTAATTATTGTAAGGCGCATTGAGTCTGCCCTGTGCATGAAATGCGCTTTATAAATAAATAAATTGAAATTGAAATTAATGAATTGCGTCGTTGGAAGTTGGACAATGCTGTGGAGCTCTACTTCTGGTTCTGTTTAACTTGACCCTTGACTGAAATTAGTTTAATCTTAAAAAGTGCACTGTGTACTGCTCTTGTGTAAAACATCATCACTTGCAGCAGACGAGAGTCCTGCTTTCCAAATTCCCCGTGAGAGTACGTATGTTTTTAGTATACATTTTAACCAGGGGGGATATCTATTCAACCCCAAAAAGCATAAGACTTGTCAAGAAAGGTGCTGCTCATCAAAGTTTCAGTGGAAAACTGGGAGAGATGCTGGACACAGCAGTCGGCTTATAAGATGACCAATCCACAACTTTTTGTGGGTGTGAGATGTCAGGAAGATGTCAAATACAGGGCAACTGATTATACCTCATGATGCAGCTGAAAGAATCAGGGAGCTTGAACTGAGAATGCAGATACAATAGCTGACCGTTTAACAACGTCAGCCTAAAAGTAACCCTTTAAAGCTATTGATGAAGACTTCTGCTTCTACACATGATGCTCATCAGAAGAGGTCTTCATGGTTTTGTGGAAGTCAATTTCTCCATCTGGTTCCAGGCTAGTCAACAGGTCAAAGGTTTAGAAGACAGGAGCAGCAGCGCCAGAGGCCAGTTGCCTCTCATTGATGGGGGCTTCTTGTTCTTCTCCAATGAAACATTAGGACTGAAAGACGAGGTACAGCCATCAATTTTTGATGTCAGGTATTGACGTTTGGTCCAAACATTCTGGCAAACTACACTGTAAGAAATTTTCCTGTAAAATAACGGTAAAGAGCTGGCAGCAGAGATGCCAGATCTTTACCGTTTTTTTTACGGTATTCATCCATAAATTGATTTTACAGTAGTGGACCGTAAAACAGAAATACTATAAATCAGGGGTATTCAACTAAAATTCAAAGAGGTCCGGTTGGAGAAAATTTCCTAAAGCAAAGGTCCAGAACACCATAATGTCATAACGTTATGATTTGTGTGATATATACTAAAGTAGCCTAGTAGTTGTATCAACATCTGCATGTAATCAACATCTGATCAAATAAAGAAAGTAGAATTCAAAAACATTTTGACAGTATTTATTGTCACTTAACATTAAACCAGACAGATTTGAATTTAATAATTAAAATAGAGAAAATGTTTTTGGAAAAATTGTGCATTATAAAAGAAAGTATTTAATTTTAGAAAAAGTAAAAGTGAAGCAACAGCTTGAATATTCCTTAACTTCTGAAAGTTAAACTTAACTGAAAGTTAAACTCCTTTAACTTTCACATCTTAACAGTCTCAACTAATTTGAAAATAACAGCTGAACAGTCATACAGTTTCTCTTTCTTTCCTTCTTTTCCCACTCTCCACACTTTTTGTTATTCAGTGAGAGAACTGAGCTCGAGCTTGTCCTGCCAGGATTTTAAACCTGGGCTGGAATGATGTTAAGGCCATTCTCATACACATGTGCAGGTGCTCATTGGTGAGCCTGGAACGATATTTATTTTTAATTATATTCATTGTGGAGAAAGCTGCCTCACAGCTGTATGTGGAGCCAAACATGGTCAAGATGTACAGGGCTACTTTCCTCAGACCTGGGAAAGCTGTCTCAGAGACCATTTGGAGCCAGAAAGTGGCAGGGTCAGTTCTTACAAACTGCTCTTTCAGGGCCACATCTGCTTGGAGATCAACCAGTTGCATCTGGAGAGCCCCAGCATTTGCCCACTTGAAGTGCTGTGTGACTTCCTTTGAGAACTCCCTGACATCTGTGATGAGAAATGGGTTCTGGATGAACATGGTGAGCTGCTGTCCAAAACTAAAGCTGTCAAAACGTTTGCTGAAGTTTACAATCAGCTTATCAACAAAGCCAACAAAAGAGGAGACATCTCTGTATCCCTGAACATGTTCCTGAACTGCTGGGAAGTGTGCACACTCTCCCTGCAGGTCATCCTTGAACACCTCAAGTTTCCTCTGAAAGGAGCGGACAGCTCACAAATTGAATTGTTCTTCCCCTGTAACTTCAAATTCAGTTCATTCAGGTGTGAAGTGATATCAACCAAAAAGGCCACGTTATCCATCTTTTTCTCATCTTTTAAAAATAGAGAAAATTGTGTTGCCTTCTGACTTGTCTGCTCCGCCAAGAAAGCTGCTACTTCACTTCTGATGGACCAAAAGCGCTCCAACATTGTGCCTTTGCTGAGCCATCTCACATTGTTGTGCAGCAAAAGATCATCATCAGCATCTTCATCAACTTCTCTGAGGAATTCTCTGAGCATGCGATCTGATAGGAAGAGGATGCCCTGAGAAAATTGATCATTTTCATCACTGTGTCCATCACCTCACATATTCATGACAGGGTGGAGCACAGGACAGACTGATGAATGATGCATGTTAAGAGATGAGCTCAGGATTGTCCTCTTTCATTCTTGCCACAGCTCCTTTTCTCTCTCCCTATCATGGCAGGGGCTCCATCGTTATGAAACCACTTGTTTTTTGGCTTTCCTCGGTTTATTAACATCTCCTTAATTGCCAGGTAGATGTCCTCTCCTTTTGTACTGGTCTTAAGTGGAGTAACACCTAACAGGTCTTCACAGAACACTTTCTTGTCTTTGTTGAAGAACCTTACGTAAACTAACAGCTGAGCATTGTCAGACACATCAGTGGACTCATCTACAGCTAAGCCTACACATGGTGCCTTATGAACTGTTTCATCCAGCTGGGCCAGCACATCCTGGTAGTGGACCGTAAAACAGAAATACGGTATATTTCTGCATTTCTATGATTTACAGTAAAGAGCTGGCAGCAGAGACACCAGCAATATACTGTTTTACAGTCCACTACTGTAAAACAGAAATACAGTAAAACAGAAATACCGTATTTCTGTTTTACGGTCCACTACCGTACGGTCCACTAACAGAAAGTGGACCGTAAAACAGAAATACGGACCGTATTTCTGTTTTACGGTATTTCTGTTTTACAGTAGTGGACCGTAAAACGGAAATACGATATTTCTGTAAAACAGAAATACGGTAGTGGACCGTAAAACAGAAATACGGTAGTGGACCGTAAAACAGAAATACCGTATTTCTGTTTTACGGTATTTCTGTTTTACAGTAGTGGACCGTAAAACAGAAATACGGTATTTCTGTAAAACAGAAATACGGTCCACTACTGTAAAACAGAAATACCGTATATATTTCTGCATTTCTATGATTAACAGTAAAGAGCTGGCAGCAGAGACACCAGCAATATACTGTTTTACAGTCCACTACTGTAAAACAGAAATACAGTAAAACAGAAATACCGTATTTCTGTTTTACGGTCCACTACCGTACGGTCCACTAACAGAAAGTGGACCGTAAAACAGAAATACGGACCGTATTTCTGTTTTACGGTATTTCTGTTTTACAGTAGTGGACCGTAAAACGGAAATACGATATTTCTGTAAAACAGAAATACGGTAGTGGACCGTAAAACAGAAATACGGTAGTGGACCGTAAAACAGAAATACCGTATTTCTGTTTTACGGTATTTCTGTTTTACAGTAGTGGACCGTAAAACAGAAATACGGTATTTCTGTAAAACAGAAATACGGTCCACTACTGTATAACAGAAATAACGTAAAACAGAAATACTGTATTTCTGTTTTCAGAAATACCGTATTTCTGTTTTTAATACGGTATTTCTGTTTTACCGTAAAACAGAAATACTGTATTACGGTATTTCTGTTTTACAGAAATACCGTATTTCTGTTTTACGGTCCACTACTGTAAAACAGAAATACCGTAAAACAGAAATACGGTAATACTGTATTACGGTATTTCTGTTTTACAGTAGTGGACCGTATTTCTGTTTTACGGTATTTCTGTTTTACAGTAGTGGACCGTAAAACGGAAATACCGTATTTCTGTTTTACGGTCCACTACTGTAAAACAGAAATATCGTATTTCTGTTTTACGGTCCACTGTTTTACGGTCCACTGTTTTACAGTAGTGGACCGTAAAACAGAAATACCGTATTTCTGTTTTACGGTCCACTACTGCTATCATCAGAAACAGAAATACGGTATTTCTGTTTTACAGTCCAGTACTGTAGTATTTCTGTTTTACAGTAGTGGACCGTAAAACAGAAATATGGTATTTCTGTAAAACAGAAATACGGTCCACCGAAATACCGTATTTCTGTTTTACGGTATTTCTGTTTTACAGTAGTGGACCGTAAAACAGAAATACCGTATTTCTGTTTTACGGTCCACTACTGTAAAACAGAAATATCGTATTTCTGTTTTACGGTCCACTGTTTTACGGTCCACTGTTTTACAGTAGTGGACCATAAAACAGAAATACAGTATTTCTGTTTTACGGTATTTCTGTTTTACAGTAGTGGACCGTAAAACAGAAATACCGTACTTCTGTTTTACGGTCCACTACCGTAAAACAGAAATACGGTATATTTCTGCATTTCTATGATTTACAGTAAAGAGCTGGCAGCAGAGACGCCAGCAATATACTGTTATTTTTACAGTATTCATCCGTAAACTGACTTTACAGTAGTAGTCTGTAAACCAGATATGCAGTATATTTCTGTATTCACACTGTTAAATGATTTTACAGTCTAATACACCAAAAATATATGCAACATTACATACAGCTATTATTTGGAAATTACAATAATATTCTGTTTAAGTTCACTTTAGAGAGGCATAGTAGATAATAAAACAATTTAGTTTAGCAGTTTCCCTGAAATATCAATCTTGAATGCATGCAATCAATATTAGAACTTCATTATTCTACAGACAGTTGCTTAAAGGTGGTGTAGGTGTTGTTTGAAAAACAGTTCCAGCAATCCAACTCAAGTGAGATTTTGAAAATATACACTCCCTCCCTCCTCCCAAAGGCTCCGCCTCCTCCTCTTCAGCTCACCCTCTCGAAACCACGCCTTCACACGATTCACCACTACATGAACCATAGGGAGGGAGGGAGGGAGGGGTGGGTGGGAGTGCATTGATATTTGATTGATGTATTATGCAGCCAATCAAAATAGTGATGATCTCTATTTTGATTTTGAGTTTTTCTCTGATTATACCCTCTAGACTGGACCAAAACGTTTAGTTTTTTTGCAAACATTTTATTTCAGTGTTTGCAATGGGAATGTGAAAAGGTTTTCAGGCAATATTGTAAAAAGTGCTGCAAAAAAACAACACCTACCCCACCTTTAAGCATTATTGTGAATATTGTGCAAAATAAGCAATAAAAACTTAGAGAGATTCAAAATGATCTATTTCAGAAGGAAATATAATACTGAATACTGCTAGATTCAAAAAATTGAGGAAAAAAAAAAAGACAAAATAAACCCTGTTGGTTGACATTGAGAAAAAAATTCAAGTAGCAAACAGAGACAGCCTAGTAGTGTTTGTTTCACACTATGGTGATAAACTTAAATTTTTAAATTGCTTGTCAGTGCATAACCTGCTTGTCAGGACATAACCTATAGCTGACTTTTTGAGCCAATGCCAATATTATTCAACATTGTCTTTAACACAAGTTTGAACGCTTGTTCAATGACACACTGGGTCTAAGAAAAAGACCAACGCAACAAATACAGAGGAAATAAGTGTTTAAACATTATTAAGACTATTTTCAAGGTAGGAACATTAAGACCTTTTTGATTACATGAGTAAAAACATTTAGCAAACCAGCATGTGTTTTTCCTCTTAAAATAGTCCTGTGAGATAGATTAAAATTTCCTCTAAACTCCACTTAAAAGATTTACATTATGTACTGTACTCTGCAATGTATTTTATGCTGTCTATGAAAATGCAGAACTGTATGCAAAATTGACAACATTTGGAAAACAGAGGTAAGAACATTTTTGAAAAAGTGCCTCAAGGCCATTTCAAAACTTTTACAGTACAGTTAGAACATTTTGACATTATGCATCATTACAGTAATGTGGAAAAAAGAGAACATTTAGGGCAGAAACTGTAATCGACTCCTCTGCCAGTGCAAGCTTGCCACTTGCAGTTTACTTATTAAAATAGTCCTGTGAGGTAGGTTTGGGTTTTTACATCTTACTGTAGTTCCAGGAGTCTGAACTGCCCTGATTCAAATCTTGTTGATCCAGGAGAGATGAACATCAGTTTGTTAGCCACTGTTCCACTGCAGCATTGTTCCTGTGCAGCCACTGTGAAACAATAAACAAATATTATACAATCTGGAATGAACAATATCATCTCCAAGTTAATGCTTATAAAGCTAATAATACCACTCTTGCGGCTTAATAGCAATGCCGTCACTGCACTGCAAACAACACATGGACAGACAGCAAGATTAAGGAGAACTCACTGATCTAAATGAAGTCCCATTCAAAGTCAAGGGGTTTCTTCAGGAGCATGGAGACGTGTATGTTGACTGTAGGAGACTTCTTCTGGACAATCACACCTTTCTTCTTTGAGACAACCTTGCCCCTTTTGGCCTTTGTCCCTCTCTCTGGATTTATGCCGATGAAGTTACGTATATGATCATTAACCAAGATTAAACAACAACTACAACAAGACAAAGAAATATCCCATAGTAGAATATTGTTCTGGCTACTCTATTCAAATAGATAGAAAGCACTGATAGCTTACATACAGCTAGACAAACTCCCGAGTGTTATATCAAACATTCTTGGCAGTATAAATAAGATACCCCCCCCCAGAGTCAAAGAAAAAAGATTTTGATTTACGTACCGTTTAATTTTGTAGATGCAAAATCAGAATCATTGTGATGAAGACAGATGATATGTAGCACGCTGTGCCTTCTGGAGTTCTCTTCTGGAAAATTTCCCCAAAATACTGTAGTGTACCGTTATTTAAAACCGCAGCATACCGTTTACAGCATCTTTCCTGTTGCTCCATGTTAAGAAGCCCACAATGCATTGTGTATTACAGTACTAAACTGTTAAACATGAAAACAGTATTTTACTGTTGAAAATTGGCTGTAAATTTACAGCAATTGCTTACAGTGTACCTTTACCAAGTCCTTGACTCACAGCTCACCTGGATGACTCGGGAGCAGGTACAGGCCACCATGCCTGAAGAGTTCCAGCAGTTTTAATTGACTCCACCAAGCTTTGCTGTGAAAAACCATCTACTTTGACTTTGCGGTCTGAAACCTTCTCCAGCTACAAGAACCACACAACTTTTAAAGGTTTAGTAAGCATTGCACCTTGTGGTGCAATTACTTTAACATCAAAGCTATACACAGGCTCCATCTCTGATGAAGAAATAACCGTAAGATCTGATCTAACATAGCCTTTGTTGCCTGGAGATGGAGTCGTGGCTGACAAAGGGTTTTTAAAGTAATAATATCCTGGCGGATGTAGGAGCAACACTGATTGCTCCCTCACTAAAAACCTCCCCTCAGTTCAGCACAACAGAGACAGAAAAAACTCAAGCTATTGCCCATCTAAGAGTGTTAGAATGTGATGGGAGTTGTTCCTCCACCTTTAACAGGCTCCACTAACCAAGTGTCGACAGTTTGCTATCTGTTGACAAGCTACTGGTCCTCTGGACATCAAAGGTGACAAGCCTGTCAAGCTTGTTAGGATGAAGTGGCGGCTGTGGCTCAATTGACTGCTGGTCAGAAAAGCAGTGATTCATTCCCTGGTCCTCGCAGTCCACATACCGAAGTGTCCGTTAATGATTCAAATCTTCGTACTGAATCGGGAATCGTGAGTCCAAGGTCTCCATTAACCCTGATCCTATGAGCCTCAGCCAAGAGGAGTAACTAAGTACACGAGCTGAGTTAGCGGACTCAAAGACTGCAGTGTTTCACCGTAAACACTCAGATGATTGGGATTAAACGAGTTGACTGACTGAAGATACCAGCAAAACAGCAGACTCAACATGATTCTGTTGAATCAGCTCACTGTCTTCAGTTACCGTACTTACTGGAAACACTGCAGACTCACATAATTCGGTTGAATCTGTTCAGTGATTTAAGTTATCAGACCCCCCAGAAAATGCGGACTCAGATGATTTGTTGAATTGGTTCACTGAAGAAAGTTAACGTACATACCACAAACAGTCAGACTCACATGATTCGGTTCACTGACTTCACTCCAGTTAGTGAATCTAAGTCATAAGTTAAGTGGTTGTGCATTTTTGCTTTCCATATTTTTGTTGTTTCACATTTAACATATTTTCATTTTGGTTATCTTCTAACTTCTAACAATTTGTTGTTATTTGTGTTTAAGTTGTGTGTGAGGAATTTTAAAATAAACTTCTGTAACGTTGTAAGGCAATATTGTGCATGTGGAAACTAATCCAGTAGGTGGCAGCAGGCACCTTTAACGTTGATTTGTAGCCTCCTGTTAACTGAAGAAGAGCTTCCGCCATCTTTGAAATCTGTATGAGGAGGTGTGAGGTATTAGTGGTGTAAAAATTAAAGCTTTTCTGCAGTTTTATTAATCTGACGTGGCGTTGCAAAGGTGAGATGGCAAACCGAAATACGCAACAAGCGAGGATGCTAGGTATGAACTCCCCTCCGCCCGCGAAGCGTGGGGCGGACTCCCCATCCGCGGAGCAGACGCCGGGAAACAAAGACAGCCCGAACCGTCCCCCTCTGCGGTCCCCGGCCGCCGAACAAACGGATGGAGCCGCTGAAGGAAGCGGGGAAGGCCCGTCAGAAATGACTCTTAACATTGCGAGCTTCCGTAAACCCGGTGAGAAGACGTTTACTCAGCGCTCTCGCCTCTTTGTCGGCAGCCTCCCCATCGACATTACAGAGGAGGAGTTCAGAAAGATGTTTGCTAAATATGGGAACATCAATGAGGTGTTCGTCAACAGAGACCGTGGGTTTGGCTTCGTTCGCCTTGGTGAGTTCTTAATTCCATTAAATATTGATGTAATGTGACTTTAAAGAAAATCAAAACAGGCACTGTGAGGGCGTTGACCGTAATTTCATGCTTAAGTGCTACGTTTGGATAAGAATGAAGGGATGATCCTGCTCTCATGATGAACACAGCTGCGCCATTATTATGCCGGCGCATGCGCACATACATTCTCTTCTCATGGCTTGTGAGATGCACCTGTCGTCTCCTGTTCGCCACCTGTTCAACCGGCAGCACATTCGTTTAAATTCTTCTGCAATCAATGATCGTGTATGGATGATAAGAAGGCAGTTTAGCTGCTCATTAACGTATTTAACGTTAAAACAATGCTAATTAAAATGCATACTGTTCACATCTAACATGCGCTGTCCCTCTGATATACTCGTTCCTGATCGTCATCACTCCCAAAGAGAACCTCAGTATTTTAACATCTACAATCTCTAACTCTGTTAGAGATTGTAGATGTTAAAATATTGAGGTTCTTCTTCAATCTTCTTCAATGATGTGATTTGTTATTTCATGTCTTTCAGGAAACTCGGACGCTGGCAGACATTGCCAAAGCCGAGTTAGACGGGACCCTTTTGAAAAACCGACAAATCACGATCCGCATTGCTACTCATGGTGCTGCGCTCACAGTCCGTAACCTGCTGCCAGCAGTGACGAACGAGCTGTTGGAGGAGGTAGAGTGAACAGTTTCTGCATGTTGACAAAACGTCAGAGGATGTCTCTCCATCCAGTACTGTTGCTGTCCTCGGCTGACGATTTCTGTGCAGTGATTCTAATGTTTGAAACCATTCCTCTCTCCTCAGGGATTTTCCCAGTTTGGTCCTGTGGAGCGGGCCCTTGTTGTGACAGATGACCGTGGTCGAGCCACTGGGAGAGGCATTGTGGAATTTGCAAACAAAGGAGCTGCTCGAAAAGCTCTGGAGCGATGCAGTGAGGGAGCGCTGCTGCTGACCGCGTAAGGACTGCTAGCACGGAGTTGTTTGATGGGTTGAACAGACTTTTGGTGATGAATCTAATTCTACCAGTAGGCCAGATTATTATTATTATTTATTTTTTACAACTGTTGCAAATACATTATGTTATGAACTAGGGGTGCACGATAACTATTGGGCCGATAACAGGAAATTATGACATCATCCCGATAACTCCGATATCACGACAAATAGCCCCGATAACATATATTTCTGTCAACACGGCAGTGCCTCGCTCCCTCTGAGCCTTGAATGACCGGCAGTGAATGTTATTTTCAAGTAACGTCGGCATAATCGTAAAAACGATTACTCAATAAGGAAAATCAAGAATACCCCCTCATGCCAGAAAACAACTTGTTAAGTCGGTCATAATTTTGGTAGTTGCTGACTTGAATTGATATTTCCAGTATTCTCCCACATGTTACACTTAAAAAAAAAGAAAAAATAGAAAAGGCTGAAAGAACGACTAGCAAACGAGGAAACGTCGGAATTTACATTACACCATGAATGCAGCATGCATTGTGCTGATCACAACAAACATAGCGGTGCGGAACTTCGTTAAAGTTTCAGAAGAAGATAGTTCAGTGGTTATTTGTGACGAATCCTCCGAGCAAATTCTACGAGGAGGGAAGCACAAGCACGAGCTTTAATATGTAAAACCCGATGGGCCACCTACAACATAACAATCGCTTCCATGGAGTTTTGAAATCGTGCTAACGTGTGTAAGCCAGCAGCAGTCTCCCCTCCCTCTCCCTCATTCCTCTCATCTAAAGCTTCCATGAGATTAAAAAATAAAAACTACCGAACCTCATTTACTTTAATTAAAGGTATTAATTTAAATGGAACCACAAGCCAAAATCCTTTAAATGTTAATCTTTTTCAGTTTGTAATTCTGATGCATGTATATTTCCATCAGTTCAAGGAGCCTTTTTTTTTTTTTTATATCAGTCAGTAATGCACCTTATTTAAGTTAATGTAAGACATCAAATAGGTTTGTTTGATAGCTTTAAGAAAATGTTTGAGAGGTTTGTCAATAGTTTTTCATTGGAAAAATTAAATATCTGTTCATTTAAAAAGTCAAAACAATTTTTGATTTTGTTCATAGTATTGATGTAATGATTTTAGGTATGTGTGTGTGTTATCGGTATCGGTATCTGCCTTTAGGAGCTGAAAGTAGAAAACAGTTATCGTGCATCCCTATTATGAACTTCCCAATTCTTGAAGTTATTGCCAATGTGTAACGATATCATGCTCCTTGAAACCCTTCATTGGCATAAAAGTAATAATGATAATAAACAACCAACATACTGGGAGCTGGGTCTGTTATCTGCTGCTGTTGCTCTGCTGTGTAGCATAGACTACACCACACATTTGTAACCTCTGGCAGAAAATGTGAATCAGTCACTCTCACGGGATGTTCAATTGTTTTTATTTTATGGGAAGGAAGCCAATACTTTACAAGGGTTTTTTAAAATTACTCAAGTTTAGGAAAAATCTATGGAATGACTGGAATAATTTGCTTTTTAAATGGTACCTGTGCAAGTCTAAATATCTAAATTAGTCTACATTTAAAATAGTGCATGCAGATTTTAATGAGAAGAGAGGATTGTAAAACTTCTTTTAATCCTGTCTAATGAGGTATTTTTTGAGTAACTGACTCTGAAGTAAAATTGGTCAGGTGTAGGTTTACTTCAGCATACTCTAAATTACTTTCCATCTGCTCCCCTTCATGAAGCAGAAACAGGTTCTGTTTTATCAGACAGTGGACCGTATAGAGCGTGTTTTGGAGATGTTTGAATGATGACATGTCGCATTTGCATCGGGAAATATTTTGAAGATCACAACAGACGGTTTGCTTTGGTCGAGCCAGCCGGCACTTGTGTTTGTGAGAGTCCAATTCATTATTGTGTTCGGTCTGCAGTTTTTCTGCAGTGTTGCATAACTTATATGGGCCTTCATGATCTTATCCTTCTGCAGAAAGCCACATGGTTGCAGTAAAAGTTCAAATTTTTCCATTAACCTGGCGTTGCCATGGTTTATCACAGTAACAGAGCTCCATTGATGATGTCCTTGTTTAGTCGCGGTAACCCAGGGTCAAATACTCATAGTTGATTGAATTAACTCTGAACTCCTGCTCTGAAATAAAAACAGTTTGTTGAACCTCCTTTCTGAAACAGGCCCCAGATGTTGTGTTGTTTGTGTTGACATGGGCCACCTAATGAAACTGCTCTCAGTTAGTTCCATTTAAATATATTTGATTCGTCTCTTTCTGATATGCCACTCTGGCACTGCCAAACGTTGTCGTTGGTCGTTTCATCACTCTCTTCTCTCCTCTTTTCTCAGTACACCTTGTCCGGTAATTGTGGAGCCGTTGGAGCAGCTGGATGATGAAGACGGCCTGCCTGAGAAAATACTACAGAAAACTCCAAAATACTACAAGTGAGGGAAAAGTTTTTGCCACAATTGTAAGACTCATGCATATGTTTGCGCCGTTGTTGAAATTCTCTGTTTTTTTTTTTTTTTTTTTTAAACCTCCAGGGAGCGAGAGCAGCCACCACGTTTTGCCCAGCCGGGGACATTTGAGTTTGAGTACGCGTCTCGATGGAAGGCTCTCGATGAGATGGAGAAACAGCAACGAGAGCAGGTGGACAGAAACATTAAAGAGGCGAAAGAAAAACTGGAGGCTGAGCTGGAATCAGCTAAACATGAACATCAGCTCATGTTAATGAGACAAGGTAAAGGGCTTTTCTCCGTTACGTTGTTGTTTTAATAATTTTTTTTCTTTTTTTAAGTTTATGTTCTGCCTGACGTACCATAGGATTACGCAGTGTTTTTGCCACTCCTCTATTATGTCGTCTTTGCTCTTCAGATCTAATGAGACGTCAGGAGGAGCTGAGGAGATTGGAGGAGCTTCGCAACCAGGAGCTGCAGAGAAGACAGCAGATCGAGATGAGGTGCGTCTCCTTTCTCTGAGTGAACCATTAACCTCGAGAATCCAAATATCTGTTCCATGGGACTAATCATGCTGTTTAATTTGGCATGAGGCATAAATGCAAAGAATCATACATTGTTGAACCGTCTTGTTGTCAGTCAGCTCTTTGTAGCCAATAAATGCTCTGGGGCTAAAGAAAAATTGACTAATTTTATTTCATTTTGTTTTTTTGCGATGTAATTGTTGTGTATATTTTGACTCTAAAGAATTATTATATTATTTGATAGGTACAGTTTCTCTCTCAACTCTCTCTATAGGCACGAGGAGGAGAGGAGGAGGAGAGAGGAAGAGATGATGAGACACAGAGAGCATGAGGACCTGAGACGACAACCAGAAGGCTTCAAACAAAACTATCTGGAAAACGTGAGTACACATGGAGTGTGTGAATACACACTTCTTACTTTTTTTTTTTTTTTTTAATAAATATTGCAGGAAAACGCGAAATTCATGTTATCATTCAAATATTTAATAAAAGAGCTGTTGTGAATGTTTAGGCACATAGATAATCTCTTGATTTGCTTTGTGCAACACGCTTGTGCATTCGTATTTAACGGATAGACATGAATGCACTAAGAGGATATTGTAGTGTATGTTTGTTGAGTTTCTTTGTACTTCAGCGTGATAGGGTTGCATCTTTTTTAGCTGACCGCTGCATTCTTAGTTGGTCTTGGTGTCATAATTTCTCTTTACTTCACCTCAGTGTTTCAAATTGCTTTTGCCATGTTAGTCATTTTAATATCATTTTACAGCAGAAACGGGGCCTAAATGCTTTATTTTGAATTTATGTTTTCACTGGATTCACAGTAAACACGCTCATATTTAGGGATATCGATATCGAATCTGTATATATTTTAATTTTATAACTAGGGCTGGGCAAGTTAACGGGTTATTATCGCATTAACTAATTGATTTATTAACACCATCATTTATTTTTTCATGCGTTAACGCATGTTGCTCACATGCTTTTGTTTTGAAAAGTTTGTTACTGGCTGCTACGAAACCGGAGCAGGATTGGTAGGTAAACATGTGGAAAAGCTAAAACAGACATGGAAAGCAGTAAAAATCCATTTACTTTACAGTCCGGGCAGCAACTCAGGTAGCAATATTAACAATTCTGTCTGGGAAAAAAAATTCTGGACTGAAAAAAAACTTTCAAACCCCTTTGATTAAGACGATCGCGTCATTCCTCCATTTTACATCAGATCTGCTCCATGTGTTCACTGTCGCGTTATTCTCTTACTGGTTTCTTCAGTGCGGCTCCATCTAGTGGCAAAGATATGTAATGACAACAGAAAGTCTAGTCCTTGATTATAAAACAACCTCATTTTTGAGAATATGACTTATAGATTAAAATATCGTCCTACAATCGGGCCAATATGGTAGTTTGATTAAGGACTTCTTCAACAGCAGATAGGTGTGCTGCAATGCTTGGAAACAAGCGTCAGAAGATTTTGTGCTCCTCATGATCTGAGGAGAAAAAGACTTATGTGAGACGCAGAACTGACATAAGTGCCACGCACAAAGCCATTTCTGAGTCATGTAAACTAGACAATTAAATATTAAAAACAAATTCAGTCCCATGGCCTGTTTTTTTTCATCTCATATTTTTGAACTAAGTCTAAAATTGAAATATAAAAAACAGGCATTTTTTGTGTTAGATTAAAACCGAAAAACAAAATGAAATGTCACTTTTTAATTTTTTTTAAATTTTTGATTGACAATTAAAAATGGTAAGAACAAATGATACACAGATTGATAAAGTTACAGAACTTTAACATGGACATTGTCATTTTAAAGTTCTCCCAGATGGAGGATTTGACAGAAAAAACTCTCCATTTGTAAACTCTCCATTAAAAGTTTCTGCTGTTACCTCCGAAATTACTTGTTTTAATGTTAAGATTGTGGCTCAGAATTTTGTTGATAGACTTTTTTTTATTTTTTGTAAAAACAGGATGACATTAATGCTCCGGCAGTGGCAATAAGCTTTTTGGACATTTTTTTAAGACAAGATTTACACTAAATATGTGTTACTGACAAGTGCTGATTTTAAGTGTTTGAACAACAAATGTGATCGCACTTTAGTTCATATGGCAGCAGAACATTTAAATAAAAGTGCACTTTACACTACTTTTGATTTCATTATTTGATTTTGCGTATACAATGCGATTAATCAGGGAAATCATGCGATTAATCGCGATTAAAATTTTAATCGTTGCCCAGCCCTATTTAAAACATAAAATCCCACATGTCAACGCCGTCAAGTTTTCTTGCACTACCACTGTAGCGGTGGGGAAAGTGAAAAATATAAACGTGAAAGTTTGCTTGCAAGATGTTGGTGATGATGCTGTCCAGAGGGAGATACAACATTTCATGCTTGCACTTAAACAGCCAATCAGAGATTCAGAAAACTTAAATGTTTTCAGTTGACAGCCTTCAGTGCCTCTGTTTTTTTACCGTCCCACTTTATGCTTGACATGGTAAAAAGAATTAACACAATATAAAATCCTGTAAGAAAAGCTTCAGTCTGTAATGGCTCTAGTTTTTCACTTCACTTAATGTACTATGCAAACTCCCAAAGTTGGCAACAATCACAGGTGCATTGTGGTTTATGTGAATGAAACACAAGGAGCTTGAATGCAAGTGTGAGACCGTTATCTGAATGACAGAAGCAACATTTGAACCCTAGTGAAGATCTGGAGAAGATTACTGACACTTCACTGTTCTGTAAGAATTTGTTTCAAAGTGCAGTAAATGGTCCTTTTAAAACCCTGGACCATACTGTATTTATTGGTTAAATTATTCCATGTACAGTAAAATAGGGCCTGGAAAAAAATTTAAAAAAAATATCAAGAAATTGCTTTTAGGAAATTCAAGATGGGATAAATGTCTCTTGGTTATTCATTCTTTTTCATCCCTAATTGTTTATTATTGAAATAAAATTTAGAATTTAGATTTGAAGAGCCTGAAAGGGTCATTTCCCTAATGCGGTATACATTTGGGGAAATTTAATTTACTTATTTTTTTCTTCTTTTTTTTTTTAACTCAAGGTACTATGGTCACATTCTTACTTCAGAGCTTCAATATGGAAAATTTTTCTGATTATTTCATATTAATCACATGTTAAGATTCAACAAACCTAGGCTTCGACAGCGACACATGAGACTTAAATTAGGTTCATTTCAATTCAAAGATACTTTATTCATCCCTTGAAGGGAAAAATTAATTAATAATGAATGAATTATTAGAACTATTTTCACATTTTAGGCTTGATTCACCTCCTCTTCTAAAAAATGTGACATAAACTAATTGGATATTTAATCCTTTGTGAGCACAGTGTACAGTCAGTCTCTAACTTGGGAGTAGGGCTGGACAATAATTACATAACAATATATGTTACAATTGAAAGTGTTTCAGTAACAATGACTTTTAAACACATTTTCAATATTTTGATATACATTATTTTTAAAACAATGCCAAGAAGTTTGTTGGTTTGATGGCCATCCAAGTTTCTTGGTTATACATTTTTTTAAAAAGGTGAACATTTTGTTTATCTTAAAATCTTAAATGTTTATATCTAAAACATTATAAAGTTTCATAGGATGAGGTTTTATGGATTTTTGCTATTTTGATTTTTGCAGAAGTTTGCAGGTTCAGTCATCATCCTTTCTGGACATTCCTGGACATTTTCTCTGGTTTTCATATTCATATTGACATTGGAATTATCCCGTATCAACCAAAGATGAGAAATACCTTGTGATATATATTTTGTCCATATCGTCCAGCCCTACTGAGGAGATAAGAGAAGAGCTACTGCTTGAGAAACATGGAGAGCATCTCATAGACGGTGTTCCAGTGGCTGCCGATATCAGTCCTGAGCTGTAGAAGCTGGTATCTCTTTAGTGCGCCGGCAGCTGTTGTGCTTCTGTGGAGGGGCGCTTTGACCACAGTATAGGCGGAAGATCCTCGCAAATAAATCCAGGAATAGAGTTTGCCATACAAAAAGCTCTTGCAGACAAGAAAGGAAGCTGTGCTTTGAGCATTGCAATCAGGGCTGCAAGTTTACTTGCATTTGACATGTTATCAACAAGCTGGAAGTGAATTGCATGGTCATGGTATTTCAAACATACTTTATTTTTGCTGGGCAGCTGTTGGACATCACATGATTTTTGTTTTATTTGTAAAATCAGACGTACAGATGCCAAAGTGGGTCCTGACCTTTTTACTGTCGTTCACTGCTGTCCTGCTTTTTCTCCCCTTTTATTGAAACGTTATCCCGCTATGACAGTCATCTTTCTCTTCTTTGGTTGGCTAGCTTCCAGTCAAGTTTCCTTCGTTTGTGTGTTGAGTGCCACCGCAAGGAGCCATGAAGAAGTGACGCTGAGAATAAGGGATTCTGTTTAGACGGTTTTATTTTAATATTAATTCAATACCAGCAGCTGACTCGTGTGTTGCATGAAGGAGGACAACAATATACTGCCATATCGGTATTTTTCTTCCCCACCCCTAATAGGTAGCACACAATTTATGCTTTGGATGGATGTTTGGATTTTCTGGGAGGAATTCTGATGGGAAGCTCGGCTAACAGCTGATCAGTGAGGGCCACGGAGGACCCAACCTTCAACTTCTAAAATGATTTGAACCCCATAAATTTCATAGAGGTTCGGACAAACACTTTATAGTGGCCTTTAAAAACCGATTCTTTTTTACACAAAACATTTAGTTTCTTTTACAAAATGTTCTTTCTACAAAATGACTGTATTGCAGTATGCTCCGCAAAACTTAGAAGAAAAAAAAGGAACATTTTACATCAGCGTAACTGATGGAAATGTCACATGGTATAAAATTTCATATAAAACATCAGGTTCATGTGAATTAATATGAAATTTGTCTGAATACTTTTAAACGATGAAATCTGGCTCCGTAGTTCTTTGAGTGACTGATTTATGCTTCTACATCAAAGCGATGCTGTGCCTACGACATGAACCCAGCATCGCAGCCTGACGTGCACCTCTGTCCAAATGTAACTGCGAGTTGCATCAGCGTGGACCACAGGGATGTGATTAGTCGATTTGTTCCTCTTTATCTTCGCATTTCCCGCCACTACTACTTCTTTGTCTTATTCATGTTGGGTAGTCTCTTAGTTTGCTGCACTGTCTGTAAAAATGACTGATGCTCAACATTTATTAGTGCCAGCTCATGCAAAACATACTTTTTTTGCTCTGTTGCTATGTCTGAGTTACATACAGGAAGTAAACAAAGAGAAACTTCAAACTGCAAGCTACAGCACTGCAGAAAAAGAACCCACACCGCCATCTAGCGGTTGGTGGAGTAATTACAGAATAACCTCAACAATAATGAACAAGTATAAATCCCAGAGACGGTGTCGGGCCGTGCATAGCTGTTGTGCAGAAGTATAAATCAGCTTTTAGTCTGGCCCCTTGTCAGAATTCCTCTCCAATCATCCAAAAGGAGAGTGCTGTGACCGCCATCAACTGCAGGTAAGACACTTTTAAAAAGTACTTCACACAACCACCTTTTTGAAAAAAACAAAACTGAAACACTGTTTTAAGATTTGAAGTGTGTGGTGGGTTTATCTGTGAAGACACTATTTTCTGTTGGTTTTGTCTCTTATTTTTCTCTGTTCTATACATTTCTTTGGACCATTACTTTTACTGGTAGTTTACTGTATGAGCCATTAATACCTTCTATGAAAACAGAGACCAGGCTGCTTCACACTCTTACCTGTGCATCATTGAGTTGCTGGTCTTTGTCTGTATGACCATTGGATTGTCTGAGCCCCACACACAGAATAGACAATTACTAATTAATATAAACATGCAGCACCTTCTTTTTATGTTGCGTCTTGTTGAGTTTGTGTTTATTTGAAGCTGTTTCTTTTATGTTCTCATCACTTTGCGTGTTATCTTTGACAACTAATGTGTAGTGCATTCTTCTGTGTCATTTCTGTTTTGGGTTTTAGTGTCCGTGGTTAAATAGGGCTGTAATTTTAAAAGCTTTAAACATCTGTCAGTCACTGGTCATTTATTCTGGTAATACATAAATGTTGCAACTTCTAGCAATGCTTCAGTTGTTCACATTGTGGACACTTCCACAACTACCATTTTATTTGATTTAAATCATCATTGTACATCATTATGGCACTTGGCAGCCATCATAGCACAACACAGTATGAGAAAACACAATGTTGTGACCACAAAACAAAGTTACAAAAGCCTGTGCTCCTGGCACTGTATAGAGTGAACACACTTCGCGGTTAATGTGGGCTGTGACCCCCCACGAATGGGGAAGAACTGCGATGTGGAGTATCCCCTCCACTTATCAAGAAGTTCCACTTTTTATGATATTTATTTTGATGCTCTGCCTAGCAACCCCAGTAACACATATTAGACCCAATTGATGTCTGTAGACATCAACGGCAGTGAATGAGTTATCTTTAAAACGGCACTAAATCACTGAAATAAGCAAGCGATATTCGGAACTGATGAATGGAAACACCAAGTGTATCAGCGTTAAACTTGGCTTTGTCTCACGAGAGCAAAAGATGGGAGATGCAGGGATGCGTGTCAGCCAATCAGCGTACAGACGTAGCAGCCAATCACAGGCCTCGATTTTCGTTCACGGGACATTCCGTGTAGGCTCTTGTTGCTTCCCGAGACTCGTTCTTGATGCGATGTGTTTCGCTTCAGCCTCGTGCACTTTATTAGAATTTTTTTAGATTTTATTATATTTTTTTAGATTTTATTTTTTTTTAATTTTTTGAATATTTTTTTGATAAATATTTTTGAAACCTCCACGATGTACTGAGACCGCGAACTGTGAGGGTTCTCTGTACGTTGTTCTCACCATCTTAAGTACATTTAGTACTGTGAATGGTTTATTCAGAGGCAAACTTCTACTGAAAGCAAAAAGGTTATGATAGAAGATTAAAAAAACCTGAATTTAATTTTATATCAACAGAGGAATAAACACAAGACCTACATAGATACCTTACTCCACCTACATTTGTTGATATTTTTCCCCATGTCGCATGTGTGTCCAAGTATCTAGGCATAATTTTCTAAATAGCCAAATATTTATTGCCATTGAAGGTACATTTAACTGTCATCTGCATATCTAGATCCTTTACTGTGATCTTGGGATGTGTTTGATCAGTGTCTCACACACAACCACAAAGCTCTGTCCTATGATCTTTTTGGCTTTGTCATCTACCCGGTCTCATGCTTACGTGAGCCCAGGTTAGGTGTTAGATAACTGTTTTTTTTTTTTGCGCTGACAATGACTAAAGTTGACCTATCAGCAAGTCCTGCCCCCTTGAGGCTGAATTGTACGTCAGGGTCAGCAATGGCGAACCTTCGCCATATGTGTAAAGCTTCTGCCATAAGCTACGCTAGACTGTTATGTGCTCGGTGGCTATGTCAGAGCTACGTAAAGGAAGGAAAGTACAAGCTGCTGCACTGCAGAAAATAACTCGCACTGCCCTCCATCAGTTGGTGGTGTAATTATAGAGCGATGCAAACAGCACCGCACAAGTATAAACCTATCTTACTGATGGGATAGTTGTTACGGTAATAAAACCTCAGAAACAGTGTCACAACCCGGCTCGAAGGCCGTGACAGGAGTGAGGGAGGCAGCACAAGACAGTCTGTACCAACAATTTATATTTATTGTAAAACGGTCGCATCACCACAACACAGACAAAAAAACCCCAGCCAAACGCTCTGCCAGCCACAGTCTGGTCAACTGGGCCCACAGCCTATCAGCAGAGCCTCAGATGCCAGCAGTTATCCCAGCATAGTAACAAAGACCAGATCCCCAGAGCAGCCCTCATCACAGCCCTTTTGCAACAGTCTGGAACTGTCCTTCTTAATGGAGAGAGAACCACTGAGCCCAGGTGTGTCTCCTCAGGCTGACGACTCTCCACCTGTAACAGAAGAAACCAAAAACAACCAACACCGCCACCTGGTGTACAGGTGGAGGAGTCGTCCCACCCCTGTAAAAAGAGGTTCCCATCAGGAAGCTCAACAAGAAAAGGACCTGGAACCCATACCTGATGTACGTGGACATACTTGACCATGCATCTGCCACCGCATCGTTGCGGCCCCTAATATGGCGCACAACTAAGCAGTATATCTGCAAAAATAAAAACCAGCGCAGCAACCTGCGATTAGGACAATGGAACCGCTTCGAGCCCCAACTTTAACTGGACATTCAGCCTTCCAGTTCCTTTTAGCACAACAGTGACACCCCTTACCAGTATCAAATGCTATGCAAGTAGGTCTATCCGACCCCAAATAGCGTGGACCGACCAACTATTTTCAGTTAGTACTTGGCCGCCACCTACCACTACCCAACCCGCGTCACCATGAGCCGCAGAGTCACGGTGGTCACACTCAGCCCACACAGCTGAAACAATAAGTAGTAAAATCCGAACCAGAAGGGAGTTCTCAAACTGCCCCAAAATGATCAAATCACATAACGACCTGAAATTGTCAACACCAACAGGTTCCCCTTAATTAGTCTTTATATTATCCTTCAGAAGCTTTTCACCAACTGATTGTGTGTACAGTGCTCCAATAACCCCGCCGAAGGAGTCTTCACAAAATCTTCCGCCAGATCCATTACCACTACAACTTAACCAAAAACCAGACAGCACAAACAGCCAGCGCACACAGATCCATCAACCAGAGCCCACGGCCAGAAACGTTACCTCCACTCCATCTCACTAACTGCCTAACCCAAAACTAACTAGTCTCCTCCCTAGTCTTCAGGCTGCGTATTGTGGCGGGTACTTACGCACTAGATACCGCAAGCCCGGAGAAGCAACCACGATTGTGGCGACTCACCTGCAGCCTTGGCCGTGCTACCGAGCCAAATGCTCCAACTACTAACGCCACCACTCTACCAAACCCCCTGGCGAATTCCTAGGGAACCCGCTCTTGAACTTAAGAGGGACAGAGAAGCAGCGACTCACCTCAGCTGTGTGACCCAAACCTACAAGGCTCAGCCATGCCCCAAACCACCGCCGCAGGCTCTCACAGACGCCCATCGTGTAGGTAGTCATGACCTGGTACCATTCACAAAACACGGCCGCCTCCACTCACTGAAAAAGCGAACGAAGATACCAACAAACCTGACCAGGTTCACCAGTATTTAACTGTTTCCCAGACGAGCCCCCAATTGTCACAACCCGGCTTGAAGGCCGTGACAAGAGTGAGGGAAGCCAGCTCCCCAGAGCAGCCCTCGTCACAGCCCTTTTGCAACAGTGTAGAACTGGCTTTCTTAATGGAGGAAGAACCACTGAGCCCAGGTGTGTCTCCTCAGGCTCATAACTCTCCACCTGTAACAGAAGAAACCAAAAACAACCAACACTGCCACCTGGTGTACAGGTGGAGGAGTCGTCACAACAGAAACCCAGACCAGAGAAGTCACGTACCACACAACGTTAAGCAAGTTTGTACAAAATATATATCTATATTTATTAACCATTTTTAATTATCAGAAACATGATTTTATATCAAGACCAACAAATGTTCTTCAGAGTAAAATTAAGTGTTGGGCCAAGAAATGCTGTATATGATAGGAAAACTGACATCATGCACCATGTCCACAGATGTACTGTCCAGTCTGTTTTGTGTGCATACAGTGGTACTTTTGGTCACTATCATGGTTATGTCTGAATGAAGTTGATAACTGCAGATGTGATGGCAACACATAATTCTACTAAATGTTCAGTAAGTTTTTAAATGTAATTTAGGAGGTGAACTGATCATAAGAGCAACTGAAACCATTTCACACTTTTGCTGTTGGACTTCTCCCTTTCCTGTTTCTTGTCAAGCTGTTGAAATTACTGCTTTTAAGTTTGTACTCTAACCACACACCACTTCACACTGAGCTGGAAGTCAATGCAACAAAACAACCTGCATGTAAGTAGTCATTCAAGGTTACAGTGGTAGACAAACAATAATAGGGGCGACTTGACTACCGCAGAAAATCACGTGTAAGGGGGCTGAACTCACATTTATCCAGGGCTTTGCAGACATGGGTCTCTGCTACAGCTTCCTCTAGTTATTTCAGTATAAGTAGACAGGATCACCGCTCGTCTCCCAGTCAGTGATGATTTTTCGTTGCCAAATTGATGCTAACATAGCCTGGGATTTTCTTATGAGGTTCAGCACATTTATATCTTTCCTTATTTTGTCCTTACCCTCACCTTCCTAGTCACTGGGAGTCGCCATAGTTGCTTCAAAACAGACGTTTACATGACACTCAAAAGCCCCAAATGTAGCGATAACAACTGGTTTCAACCGGTGCTGCCATCCAGTGGATGCTATTTTTGCGGTACTCGGGTTTCCCCTAATGTTGGACCATTGTATTAGTGTGGTTTTTACTGTTTAATTTTGGAAAACCTTTATATGCATTTCAAGATGGGAAGTATCTAATGTATATATTTTGTGTGTTTTACCCCCACAGCAGCAGTGGTTTAACAGCCTATAATACTTTTAGGAACAGACTGTCTGTAGTTATGTTTCTACACATTGGAATACATTATACTATGCTCTAATATGACATGGACTAGAATACTTTTTTTATTTCAAGTCAGATGAAAGTGCCAAATGTTCAAATTATCCTCGCAGAGCATTTTTAGTATGGAGTATTGTTACATTGACTTTATGGGCATAAATTATGACTTTGGTGCCATCTAGTTCTTGAATTTTCTGCCCTTCAATTATTAATTCTAGTTCCTAGTTTGACTAAAAGTTCTTTTAAAAGGCAGTGATGTTTAATCACATTTTAAGACCTTCACTCAGTAGCGCTCTTGTTTGTATTCTTGTAAAACATTTTTCACTACTTGAATGGTAAGTACAAAATGAATACAACTACTCCTGTAGTCTATATATGAGATACTACTTTCCAGTCGTATCTCACATGTAGACTGTATGAATGCAGTCTAATGTCATTTATTGTTGCATTATTTTCTGTGATATGTGGTACTGTTTGATTGTGTACATCCATTGATAAAGGTTTTACAGGATAGTGAAATTTATTAAGTCATGGATATCTAGCTTTTGTCAGAGGTTTGGATAAAGTTCGATTTTTGTTGATTGATTTGTTGATTTTGATTTTTAATTTTTTTTTTTTTAATTAACATTTTCAGGATTGTGTGTGAAAATTACAGGATTGTATGGTGGTGAAGGTATGAGAATGGGTTGAGCACTTGATGGGGCTAGAGTATGACTGACTGTTCTGCATGGGTCCCACTAAACACTTGTACCCACTGTCACCATTTATTGTTGTTTATTATCATCATCAGATGTTTTTAAACCTGTAGAATCAGTGGGGTGTACTCATTTTGTCCTTACTTTTTAAAGACTGCAAAGATTGTGAGTAAATTTCAGTCTTTATAAAAACTTTTATTTCTCAGCTCACAAATGCATTAGGAATATTATATTTCAAATCAAAACATGGAGAAAATTTTTGCAAATTTATTACTTACCAGACAGTGAAGATTAAAGGAATATTGGGCTGTTCAAAAATCAGTGTGTAGTTCAGTTAGTGAGGTCATTCATTCTGTGAAAAACCAGGTGTCAAACAGGTGACCATTATCTTAAGGATGAAGGTAGCAAATAAGCATGGCACAATTCACTCAACTCACGATACAATTCAACTCATGATTCAGGGTTCACAATACAATTTAAAACACGATTAGAATCGTACAACACAAAATTAATTAACAGGTAAATGACAGATTTTTTTTTTTTTTTATTATTTCTCTTACACAAATCCAGCCTTTTCCTTTTTAACAATACTGTAGTGTTTTCTCTCACGTTCCTCTTATTACAGTAGATTAGAACTAGCAGCAAATGGACAAAAAAACAACAAGTACATAACAAGTCAAGTACTTTAAGCCAGGCATAAACCTAAGGTATTATACAAACATAACAAAACTGGTCTTTTCTTACACTCTTTGTAAATCAATACTGCATCAGAGAATGCATTTTTTTTTCTTTTATTCCTGAAGTAGATAAGCCAGGTACAAACTGAGGCATATTTATTTTTGTCTGAACAAAAATTTGGAGTTCGACCCCACCATGACTCACCCTTTTTTTCTCTCGGTCGCTCTCTGCTCACTGGCTGCTACGCTGTTTGTAATCTGCATAGGCATGCTGTGCACCCTGCCTTCCTTAGCTGGAGCAGCACTAGCGCCACATATAATGATGTTGAGCAAGAATGTAGTTTGACTCAAGTGCGCCCTCTGTTGGCCTGGAGGCCACATAGCAATTCATGGCTTAATTAAATCAATTCCAATTTTTCAAAAATCGATTTAAATCGATTTTTTTTTTTTTTTTCAAAAATCACGGCATGCCTAGTAGCAAATGTTGAAAATGTTGTAGCTGCTTGGTTATAGTGAATTTCTCTAAAAATCTGAGGAGAATGGGTCGTTCCAGCTATTGTTCAGAAGAACGGTGTACTTTGATTAAGAGGTTGGTCAGAGGAGAGAGTACAGAAAGTGATCTCAAATGCTTTAAAATGACCACCAGAAATACTACAAATAATATTATATATAGTTAATAATAAATGCTCTGGGTCTCTGAAAAACACCTGGACAGTTTGCATTGTCATAGATGCTATACAAATAAAGTTGAATTGAAATATCTGGAAGAAAACAGAAAACTACCATTCAGATGATTCAAATACCAAAAATGGCAAAGACTCAGCCAATGATCAGCTCCAGGGTGATCAAAGAAGATCTAAATTTATCGGAGAGTACAGTAACAATGGGGGCTATCCGAGGACTGCGAAAATGGCATCCTCTAGGTGGCAGCACCACCCAAAATCCGGTTGTAACTGCTGCATTTCAGGCTTTGCGAGAGTAGTGAATTCCTGTTTTAAAAGAACTATGCAAAATTCCCACTGATTTGGAAGGCGGTGATTTAGCGTAAGGGTAGGGACAAAATGGGAAAAAACGTTGACGTGCCGAACCGGACAAGAAATTTCCCGTCAAGTCAGGCAAGGAAAAGATCAGCACTGACGGCAACACTACTGGTGATCCTGTCGGCTTTGCCTGGAATAACTGGAGGTCTGGAAGAGTCAGTTCTGCCCCCTTGCATGTCATAATCAGCAGTGCTCAGATAGCCCCTATTAGAAGATGCCTATGTGAAGGCAAGCTAACTGCAAGAAGCCCCCTTAAAGTACCGTTGTTGAAGGAACAACATTTACTGAAAAGGTTGCAGTTTTTCAAAGAACACAATGACTGGCATAAAGAGAAATAGCGCAGCATTTTATTGACTGATGAAAACAAGGCTGTTCTTTTTGGGTCTAGGGGCTGCAGACCGTTTGTCTGACGAGCCCTCAAACGCAGAATTCAAGCCACAATTCACTGTGAAGACGCGAAACAAGGTGGTGCAAGCATCCTGATGAGGGTGTTTTTCATACTATGGTGGCGGGCCTATTTATCACATACCAGGGGATCATGGATCAGTTTGAATACATCAAGTACATCATCCTTTGGTGCACAAGTGTATCTACATATGGCATTCCAAGGATTACAATATGAATGCAAGTGCATTGTGTATGTGTATTTTCCCATTTGTCCCCATCCTTATTGAAATATGAGCAAACCTTAAGATTTGACCCACTGAACACTTAGTGTGTCAAGTTTTTACATAACTACTCTTTTGGATTAAGCTTCCAAGAGGATTTGACCTCACAACTTTTTAGAAATAGATTGTCTACAGGTTGTGAATTTTTATAGTTTTTTTTTCTTTTAATTTATAGTTTTCTGTGGTCAAATTAGTCTGTACATTTTGTTGCAGAAACCTTGCCTGTGATAAGTGAATTGTAACCATTAGCAACATGTAATGCGTTTTTGTCTTTTCGTTAATACAGACTTCAGATAAAACATTTTTTAACTGAAGGATGTACACTGTATTAGGTAAATTACTTGGCTGTCCTCAGTTTTTATTTTTTATTTTATCAATACAGTAGGTCTTCCGCTGACAACTTGTATTTTAGGAGTTTTGTTCTGAAGGTTCTTCTTCACTTCTTCCAGAGGGAACAGGAAATGAGAGTCGGTGATTTGGGCCCTCGTGGAGCCATTAATATAGGAGGTATGGGCATAATTGTGTAGGCAAAATATTTTAATGTTATAATTTGATGTTGCTTCCCCATTTCCTCTTGTTGAGCATGTATCCACATTTTCAGAACTACAGAGCACGTTTCTTATTTTTATTGACGCACTTTTCGGGCTAAAGTAGTCACTAGAGATGAAATACAAAAAAACATAATCTACATGACAACACAAAGTCTGTGCCAACAAAATACAAGTATTTATTTGAGATTTCTTGTTTTGGGTTGGGAAGTTATAGTTGGAGAACTTGGTCCCTGACCTCTCATCTTCAGCTGTATGCAGATCTTGACATTATCAATCATATACTACTTTTTCGAAGTCTCAGCTGCCCTTTATAACCATAAAATTCAATATTAAGCTGCTATGAGCTCTACATTAGAATTTTGTCATCTAATTTAGCAGGGAATGATTGATAAGAGGGAAAGACAAGCTTCTGTTCACTTCTAACAAGAACTGGAAAGTGTATGTGGACAGTGTGATATCAGTCTAAGTGCTGGATGAGGAGCTGGGGGCTGAGTCTGTGATGGTAGAAATGGGACAGATCGTCAAAGATGTACATGATTGATGACACAAAGACTGTAGCTACCCCAGGATTGCACATCACCTTCATAAAGAAAATAATGTTTAAGTTGTATGGAGTTCTGTGGATAACCTCACTGGGTTTGTGTCTGTTTCAACATTATCACATAATGTAATGTTTCTTTTGTCTGTTATTTTCTCAGACATCTTTCATCTTAACCACTTTCTCAGTTTATGCATTTTGCTATGCTACAACTTTGTCATCTATCGTGGTGTATGTTAATGAAAAAACTTCAAAATGTAAAGAGCTTTTTCCCAGCCAGTGTTTTTAATGTTCAAATAAGTCATGGTTTTGTGATTAAAGCACTGGCTCTTGGCCAGCGAAACTGATGCCACGGTACCACAAATTGTTTGGTGTGAACAAAGAGCCACCTATTGCATGTCAGGGGCTTGGTATGAGATTATTTTGTCTCTGCAAGATCAACTAAAAGTTGGTAGGGGGTTTCTCACTAAACCCCCAGCCCCCCAGTCTAGTTTGTTGGTGTCTTATACATGTGTGTTAGTGCTTGTTAGAGCATTTTGCAATGTCACATGGCATTTATAGCCATAAACTGATGTTTCCAGCCAAATTTATAAGCATGATGACATGGCTGTGTGGTCTTTCTATGGCCTGTGGAAAACAAACTATTTCTGAAGTTGCACCATCTCCAACACTGCCTGACCAGCCATTAAAATTCTCTTTCTCTTGGATACAACAAATGAGTCTGGTTCCTTTTGGATTTGAGTTGGATTTCCAGGGGAGCAGAAACTGCCTCTGAACAACATGAGATACAACCAATCAGTGAAACAAAGCATGTGACAGAGTGACAACCAGGCTTATATTAAACAAAAGGCATCCAATGTGGCATGGAGTGGAGCAGGAACACCAGTGAATGATTTTAGTTAGCTTTGTAGCAAAAACCTGTTGATCAAAGGCAGGGATGCACGATAACTGTTTTTTAAAACAGTATATATATCTTATCTATAACCGATAACTTTCAGCCCCTAAAGGCAAATACCGATAACCGATAACACACACATATACCTAAGATCATTACATCAATACTATGAACAAAACCAAAAACAGTTTTGACTCTTTAAATGAACAGATATTCATTTTTTCTAATGAAAAACTATTGGCAAGTCTCTCAGACATTTTCATAAAGCTATCAAACAAATCTATTTGATATCTCACATTAATTTAAATAAGGTGCATTACTTACTGATATAAAAAATAAAGGCTCTTTGAACTGATGGAAATACATGCATCAGAATTACAATATGAAAAAATGCCTTCCTCAATGACAATAAAAAAAATCATGCACAGTGCATAATGTTCTGACACAAGTTAGACTTGTCTGTGTAAATAAACTGAAAAAGTGCACTCCATAGAAACAAAAAAAATTACGTTTAAGGGGTTCTTTTCAAATGAATGGCCTTTTAATTAAAGTAATATGAAGTTCAGTAGTTCTGGGTTTTTTTTTTAATCACGTGGAAGCTTTAAATGAGAGAGATGATGGCGAGGAGAGGAGAGGAGAGCGGAGGGGTTGACTTCCTGCTGGCTTGCTGATGTTAGCTCATGTTAGCTCACTTTAGCGCAATTTCAAAACTGAAAGCGATGGTTATGTTTCAGATGGTTGATCAGATTTGGCATATTAAAGCTTGTGCTATTTTTCCCTCCTTCGCTTGGGGCATTTGTCACAAATAACCAGCTAACTATCTTCTTCTGAAACTTTAACGAAATTTCATATAATAGCCGCCATGTTTTTGTTTTTATCAGCGCACTGAACTGCATGCTGCATTCAGGTGTAACGTAAATTCCTCTGTTCCCCTCGTTTGCTCGTCGTTCTTTCAGCCTTATTTTTTTTTTCTATTTTGTATGTGTAACATGTGGGAAAATACTTCGAATATCAATTCAAGTCAGCAACTACAAAAATGATGACCGAGTTAACAAGTTGTTTTCTGGCATGAGGGGGTATTCTTGATTTTCCTTACTGAGAAATTGTTTTTCTGATTATGCCGACGTCACTTGAACATAACATTTACTGCCGGTCATTCAAGCCTCAGAGGGAGGGAGGCACTGTCGTGTTGACAAAAATATATATGTTATCGGGGCTATTCGTCATGATATCTGACTTATCGGGATGACATCATAATTTCCTGTTATCGGGTCGATAATTATCGTACATCCCTAATCAAAGGCATTATTAGCAACTCTAGAGCTTTCTTGGTTGTTAGGAAATGTGACCCTCAGGTTGTCCTGTAGGAATCGGTGCATGAAGCCTGTTCTGTTGCCACTGGTTTGGTACATTCGTTACCAATGGAATATGGCTCATTTAGGACAAGATAGCTAGAGAAAGGCTAGCTCCAAGTTAGTTTGAAGTTGGTCATAACACGTAATGATTGTACTAGTACTTCTAAAGACCATTTAACAGTTTGTCTTAGTTTTTCATTTTTTATTCATCAACATTTAAAACATTATCTTTAGTTCCTTTCTCTGGATTGCTGGTCTTCCACTGCTGGTTACCAAACAACCACTACTCTGCTTTGTGAAGATATAGTCTGCCACATTACACCTCATCAGTCACATTAGATATTATTGTTTTACCTCAATAGTGATTTTGTCGACCAAAAACCTGGAGCCTAAGCTTGACTCATGGTCACATAGATTCTTGGTGTCTTTTGTTTTTTCTTTTCCACAATAAAAATGAAACACAGTGATGCAATAAAGCAAGTCCAGGCTAAGTTATGAAATATATTGTGTGTCCTCTTTCCGGATCTACATCGAAACTGAATCGCCTACATATTGGGTTGTGTCTCACTTCTGTCAGCTAACAAAATATAATTTGGACTCTTAGTGAATTAAAAAAATCAGTTGTGATCATTGTTGGGGCTTTTTGTATGTATTTGGATTCTGCTTATATTGGGATGGGATTTGACTTTGGCAGGGTATTTGGTCCTTAGTTTGGGGGGGATCTTTGAAAACTTCAACTTGAAACCTCAGAGCATTGAGGGGCAATCGACTTGATCGGTTTTTCTAATCTTTCAAAATATAGGTTTGTATTAGTACAACAGAGTTTCCATTTCTAGCAAAGTAGAACACTTGATTGTAGCTTTTCAATTCTCCTTTTGGGGGAAGAGGCAGTGGCCGTCTGTTCAAGGATTGCCTCCATGGGTATAGCCAAGTAGGATTATCCTTCAAATGTTGGAGATATTTTGCACTTAGCTATCTTCTGAATGTGTGGTATTGCGGTTTCTCTTTTCTTTTTAATCTTGTTGTAAACACCTCGTGGCATTTTATCCCAATTTTTTTCATGTTTTTTTTTTGTTTGTTTGTTTGTTTGTTTGTTTTTAACTTTTTTTTCCAGTAAAATATTTTGATATCAGATACGTGGTATCTAATTCATATGACCTGACTGTTTGTGTTGATTCCCCTCTTCTAATGGTTCAATATAACTTTCCTACATCTCCTACTCTGCATTTCCTACTTTCTCCAAGGTGATGTGCAATCCAGTGGTTGGTTATGACAGGGATTTAGCACAAGTTCTTCATTTATTAGATGTCAATTTGAGAATTCAGTTCTCCATATTCCTCATTTTATTGACTACCCGCAGTACTTCTGTAACATTGCAGCACCTGAGATAACTTTGTTTTGTGATTGTCAGTGTCATTCATACAAAAGTTGTTGAGTTTTTTTTCTTTTATCACTAAATCAAATTCAACCTAAAACTTAGGATAGGCTTGTAGTGTTGCTGCATGTAAAAGAAAGTGTTGTATAATAGCAGTAGCAACGGATAATAATGGTTGGGGCACTCATCACTTGACACCATTTTCAGGGATGCATAGATTGTTTTTAACTGATCCACAGTGACTTGCTATGGGGGTATAATGTCATCTTCAAATAAGACTTTTTAAACCTTTTATTTTTTTCTCACTCATGTTGAATTGCTCTCCTTCCAAACCTCTACAAGGCTGCTTTCTTAAAAATTGCTTTCTTTTTTTCCCATGCCTCAGTTGGGTTTTCTTGCACCTTTTTAAATCTGTTTATATCTCATTTGTCTATTATCATAAATGCACTCAGTTTCCTTAACTGAAGCCCCCGCCGACCATGGCATCCATGATGAATTGGAGGAAAGACAACAACTAACTGATATTGATGACCTAGAGAAGGGTGTGGAATTTAAAACCATTTCTTTCCTTGATCATCATGAAGAGTGTCAGGCCACTGGCAAACAAAATGGAGCTTGGAGTTCTGACAAAGCAACAGCAAGAATTTCAGGAATGCAGTACTGTGTGTATCACTGAGACATGGGTTTAGGAACATGCCTCTAGTCCTGACTCCAACTCCTCTCTGCTTGGCTTTTATACTGGACAGAGACCGCACGCAGAACAGCAAGAGTAAAGAAGGGATTGCAGCCCCTGTCAGCAATAAATGGTGTAATTCTGGGAATTGTTAAGTATGTTGGTAGTCAACTTACCTGCTGATGTCTTTTTGAACACTTGACTAGTCAAGTTATTTTTGTCGTGGCCTCCATGTGCACACAGACAGTGGGAGACATGGGCAGAAGACTGCAGATGTAGTCTGGTATTGCAAGCAAGAGTTCGCCTGTGTTACTATTGAGCAGGTGTATATGTCGCCATCAGACACTGTTGATGCTGCAACCGACATCCTCAGCTGAGTTGGTTCCCTGTTACTTGGGCAACACCTCATTGGAGTCAAGGTTGTCTTTGGAAACTTCAACCACATTTCTCCTTCGGCCACAGTTGCAGCACTCCAACAGTTCCTCAACTGTTTGAAAATAATTCACTTGATATAGTGTTTGAGTTGAATATAGCTCCTCTGCCTGTCCTCCACTAGGCAAAGCAGATCATGATCTGGCACCTGTCGTCACCAGCGCAGTTCAGGGGCAACCTGTGATCAAAAGATGTTGGAGGTGGTTACAAGAATCTGAAGAAAATGCAGGGGTGCTTTGAGACTAGAGACTAAGGTGCACTCTAAATGACATGGCGATGACATCAGTGAAGTGACAAAACTATCCCCACCAGGACAGTGAGGAACTTCAGCAGTAACAAGACCATGCATCACCAGTGACCTGAGAGACCTGCAAAACAAGAAGAGTGTTCCAGGAAGAGGACCAAGAGTTATTGAAAAGTATAGAGAAAGCACAAGGCCAAGTTAAGAGAGAGCAAGGAGATGCACTGGAATAAACTGGAAGCAAGTACTTGCAGAATAACATGCAGGATGTGTGGTCAGAGATTAAAATCATCACTGGCTTCAGGAAGAAGAGCACCAGAGTGATGGAAGCCTGGGCAGAGTTAATGAGGTTAACATGTTTCTCCATAGCTACACCAGTGTTGTCTACCGGCGGGTTGAGGAGCCAGGGAGTGTAACAGGGCCAACCAGCGCCTTTGGTCCCTTGAGCAGTTGTCTCTATAACAGTTGCTACCTCAGTGGGATCCCTAACCTAACAACTTACCACTCCATACCAATTGATAGTGGTAATACACCACTCTCACTGTTTCCCAACCACCAATACAGTAGAAGAAGATGACAACTATGAAGAAGAACAGGAAACAAAAATGACATGAAAAGAGCTGAGATGGTTACTGCATGTCTGTTTGCTGAGTTTGCAGATTATTGCCATTGGTGGCAATGGACAAGAAGACTCAAAGCAAAATTGAGAGGAACTGAACGATGTAATCTGCCAATCAGTTCAACTCTGTCAACACCACATCCAGCCCAGCAGTTTCTCAGGGTGGCACCAAAGTACCTAACTCAAGATGGGGACATGGCTTGAAGTTTCCCCACATTCTCCTTGTGGGCTCATGGCATACGTTACTTCTTGAGGAATCTTAGATCTGTCAGTGTTTGCAGCAAGATGTTGGATACTTTCAGTCTTTGGAGAGTGCAGTTTGGAGCAGCTGATAAACTGATCAAGAAAGTTGGTTCTGTGTGGAAACTGCTCAGGAACCTCTGGAGTTGATCGTGTAAAGTAGAATGTTGCAGAAGTTGAGTATAAATTGGACGACTCTACGGACTCCTCTTCACAACACTGCCCAAACAATGGAGTGTCTTCTGTTAGAGGCTTCTTAAGACATGCTGCTTTAAGGGGTGGTTCAGGAGATTGTTCCTTCCCACAACTAAAACCCAACTAAAACATTGAAAAATGTGCACTTGTTGTAAGATAGTCATTCACTTCCAAAAGATAAAAATGTAAGGTACAAGTACTCATCTAATAGCAACATTTTCTTTTTTTGTGGCGGGCAGATATAACTTATGTACCAGTGCTGCCAGCATTCTTCTTTTTTTTTTTTTTTCTTTTACAAGGCCTGCTACTACTTTGGTTGTACTATACATTTTATTTCATTATTGTCTGTCAAATTGCCCAACACTTAAGCAGTTGATCCTTTGGGCATTGTCATTTTGGCCATTTGGTTGGTCCACCTTGTACAGTTTAAAGCGAGATTTGCCAAAAACCATTGGATTTAATTTTTTTGAGACGTCATATTCAAGCCCCCCAGTCATTGTGGATCAGTCATATTTGTTAGTGCTTCAATCCAGTGCATCCCTGATCATTATCCCAGCTGAAGATAACTAGTTCCAAGTGAGTCCATGTTGAGTGCATTATTAACATTGAGCTACTTGAATGATCAACCGCTGCTCCGTTGTTTTGCGTATAGATGGCTATAACCAGGCCTCTGCAGGGCCCAGTGGTAACCAGGGTCAAATGATGGGCTTGAGTGCAAGGGGAGGAGCCGTTGGCCCAGAGGCAACAGCAAATATGGGGACACCATTGATGTCAGAGAATGGAGCCATGGTAATGTATCTGAAGAAGAAAAAGAAGAGTATGAAAATGAGCACTTTCAAAGTACCATCAACATCAAAAGTATATATTTTATAGCACGTAGAGGCAGAACTTTGCCTTTAAACTAAATCTGAAACTGTTAAACATTTGGCTTTTAACAAGTTTCTGAATTCATTTACTTTGTATGTAAGCATAGACCTAGACAAAAAAGCTTTTTATTAAAGAAATTCAACTATTAAGTTTTGAAATATGTTAAAATTGTAGTTGACTAACGGTCGTGTTCCCTTCTCTCCCTTTGTCTGCGTGGTTCACCCCCTCCCTTTTACTCTTGGATGGTGACACTTGGATTAAACTAAACCCTGCCTGAACCTCAAACTTTTGAAAATCCTGTGGTCCATCTTCTGGCAATTCTCTGGGAAAAACTATTCATGGCTGACCATCAAACATTTCTCCCACGACTACAAAACACTCAATTCGATCTCAATTCCATTTTCTGCCTTGCTGATCGTACGATACCACAGCGAAATGATAGGTACCCACAGGGTGGATCAATGGGGGGCCGACCAGAGGTTGAATCCCCAAAGCAACATCAGCAGCCAGTGGGCCCTCAGGCTGGACCACCACCAGGATTTGGCAGGGGCAGTCCAGTAGCGGGTGTCTTTGATGGGCCAAATAGCAAGCGCCGCAGATACTAATGATTCCCAAGAATAATTGTTACTGCCCCCAGCGCAATACTTTCTTCCTCTGGTTTTACATTGACCCACCTGCTGACACACGACCCCCTGAGACTTGGATATGCTGGATGATGATTCTCATGCTTTTGATATTTAGGGACATTTATTTTGTGATTGATAAAATGACAGGATACTTTGCATCTAATGTCTGCAGTGTTTTTACATATCTTTTTTTTTTCCAGAATTATGTCCCCCCTGTTATCTGAATGAAACGGTTATCTTTTCTTTGTGTGTGTGTGCACTGAATGTGAAATGTGCAGCGTTTTATAGTATGTCCGGGGAGACGACTGTGGGTAGACAACTTTCCAGTCACTGTGGCTGCTGTTGGCAGGGATGAACCTTATTATGTTGGCCTGAGGGAGCATTCACTTTAAAAAGGCAAAGATTATTAAGACAACCTTACCTCCAAACTGGGATGTCATTGCACCAAATATGTGATCATGGATAACTTGAATCATTGAATTTCCACAATTTTTTTGGCACCATATTCGATACCTACATAAACGAACACAAAGCAGAAAGAAACCCCACCTGTAAACACTAAACTACAAAGATGGTGGTTGTGTAATATGAGCAGTAACCAGCTCATGCTATTAGCTTACAAGCTTAGCTTGCTGTGTTGGCCTAAACCTGCTGACCCCTGCTGAAGTGTTGTGACTGGATCATTGGTTTCAGCCGTTACACAAGTTACTATATGCAAACGATAACCTTCAGCATTTAAACACTTGACATCGGACACACACAAATGGCTAAGTCTGATCTCATTAATAAGAGTTGAAGTGTTTCTTTGCAGGGTTATTCTTAAGAAATATTTTCACTCACAGTTCCATGCCTTTTGTTTTTATTTTATTTTTTCTCTCCATAAAAGACAATATAAATGTTGCACTTGCCTGGCATTTATGGCATCTTTTATCTGCAGCTTTATTGGATGAAGGCAACAACCACCAGCATGTTTTTTGAATGCTGGTATTAAATTATTCACTGTCGTGACACCCCTACTTCTTAATTGCAGGAAATATTCACATTTTTAGAAGGCCCTTAAATGTAAACTCCCTCTTTTTTTTCTTTTTTTTTTTTTTGTATTTGACTGTGATTGTTTTTTCCTTTTTCCACATTCTCTTAACTTTAGCTAGTTACATGTCCAGACTAATAGAAAATGAATGTTGATGTAACTTCAGTGCATGTTGTATTTGATGGTTAAGACAAATAAAATATTTGTAGGAAAGTGTGCTTTGTGGTTTGAAATAATTGTCTTGTCAAATCTGAACATATTCCATGTCTTTTGTTCTCCTCAGTTCATATTTAGAAGTTGAATATATGAAGAAAGCTTAGGCCCCAAGTGACTGTGGGAAGTCGCATTTAGTATTATCTGTAAATTACTTTGGATCGCACTGCCGAGCACCTGCCCTGTTGACTAGTTTACGGATGAGTCAATAGTTGCTATACGGTTTAAGACACTAGCCACTCTCTTAGCTGTTTGCCATGTTTTTCTGTAATCCTTAAATTCTCCCATCTTAAACGGGCAGTATTATATGGTTAATAATAATAACTAGAAAAGCACTCGGAAAGCGCAGACCTCTGCCAAGCGCAACAATTCCTCCATATAGCGATATACAGATTGCGATAAAGTCCACCTTCCGGATCAGATCCGGATCAGCCTTTGAAATTTGATAGAGGTTCCCATTGTCAATCCCTGAGTCAAATTTCATGGGTTTTGGGCAATAGTTACCGGAGATATTTAGAAACAATTTTTGGCTCCATTTACCTCAATGTTATCGAAAATTTAAAGGTGATCCAGAATTTCTTCCGGATCACACCCAAAATGAAATCCGTTCTTCCTTTTCACATTTCTGACTTTTTGAGTTATCTTGAACACGGACAAACAGATAAACGCCGGCAAAAACATAACCTCCTTGGCAGAGGGCATAATAATGAAACGGTGCAGAATAATCAGTTTTGAGGTCAATAACATTTCTATTTAAAAAGCAACTCGAATAACACAAAACTTTTCCATTTACAAGAATTCATGGCAGAGAAAACATAAGTAGTTGACCTCTATCTCTTTTTAAAATCATATTCTACATGCGTGATAGATACAAGTCGGAATTTCAGGTTAAGTACATACGCAGTATTATTAAAAATTTCATACATCCAACATGAAGTGGATAGACTCTCACTTTGTTTCCATTACAGTTTGACGCTTCAGTCAATATTTCGAAATACTAAACTGCAGATGACTGCAGTTCCATTAAGTTTTGTGACAGTCATGTTTTCTCCTTCAAAGAATAATGATGGACGTCCAGAACCCCTTAATTTCTGCTTCTACATCCTAGCCTTCACTATTTTTACTGCAAAAAGACAAACATCTGCAAACAGGACCATGTCTTAAGGTTTTAATAGTTTGTCACTGTTCAATTTCATGGAGGAACAGTGGAATCAAAACCGAATGAAGGCTAACATATAGATGGTTATACATAAGTTATGCAAGACAGTAACTTCTCTTCCTGTCCCTGTTAGGTCATACCAAAGAGAGCTAGTTCTTATAGAAGAAAGATTGGGACTCTATTTCATACAGATGCTTAAAGATGTTTCCATGAAAGATTTTGCAAAACATACCTTTTTGAGAGACCAGAAAAACAACCTCATGCAAGCTTGAATGTCTTTGTGATGTATGGATGTTTTTGTGAAATTGACATGTGTACACTCACCGGGTACTTTATTGGGTCCATCTCGCTAGTACCGGATTGAACCTGCTTTTGCCTTCATAACTGCCTTTAGTCTTTGTCATAGATTCAACATGGTACTGGAAACATTCCTCACAGAGTTTCATCCATATTGACATGACAGCATCACGCAGTTGCTGCAGATTTGTCGACTGCACATCCATGAAGTGAATCCTCCGTTCCACCACATGCCAGAGGTGCTCTATTGGATTGAGATCTGGGGACTGGAGACCACTGAAGTACAATGAACTCATAGTCATGTTCAAGAAAACAGTTTGAGATGATTTGAGCTTTTTCACATGGTGCGTTATCCTTCTGGAAGTAGCCATCAGAAGATGGGTACACTGTGGTCATAAAGGGATGGACATCAGCAATAATACTCAGGTAGGCTGTGGTGTTTAAATGATGCTCAGTTGGGACTAAGTGACCCAAAGTGTGCCAAGAAAATATCCCCCACACCATTACACCACCACCAGCCTGAACCTTTTATAAGATGGATCTATGCTCTCATGTTTATGCCAAATTCTGATCCCACCATTTTTTTTTCAGTCTTTCTTTTGTCGAATTTTGTTGAGCCTGTGCAAATTGTAGCCTCAGTTTCCTCTTCTGAGCTGACAGAGGAAGATGATATTCTGCATACCTCTGTTGTAACAAGTTATTAGATGAGTCATCATTGACTTTCTATAATCTTGAACAAGTGAGGCCATTCTCTGACAAGTTATTTTCATCCACACAACTGTCGCTCTCTGGATATTTTGTTCTTTTTCAGACCATTATCTGGAAAGCCTAGAGGTGGTTGGTTGGTTGTGAAAATCCCAGTAGATCGGCAGTTTCTGAAATACTCAGACCGCGCTGTCTGGCACCAACAACCATGCTACGTTCAAAGATAATAACCATCTTTTCCCTGTACTGATGCTCAGTTTGAACATAAGCAAGTTGTCTTGACCACGTCTACATGTGCATTCAGTTGCTGCCATGTGATTGGCTGATTAGCTGTTTATGTTAACAAGCAATTAAACAGGTGTACCTAATCAAGTGGCTGGTGAGTGTATGTACTTCATATTTGCAATTCCAGTGTGTTCAGTTTCAAAGGTAATGGGAATGCACATACAAACCACCTGTTGATCAACTTGGCTTTTAAAAAATATTTATGTTTTTTTTAATAAACAAATAAGGTACCATCGTATTCCCATTGGGTTTATAATTGTCCATACTTAATTAGATAAATAATCAAAAATCTGTCCTGCACTCTGTTTTTAACCATTCAGTGATCCTGGGATATGAATTATCTTAACCACCTAATTCAAATATATTGTTCTCTTCTTTTTCTGTCTTTCTGTGATAATAAACACAGGCTAGAACTTGTCATGTGTTCTTCCTGTATGTTTGTGAAAATTTATCAAGACAAGAGATAAAGAAATTGAACATTTCAACACCAACAATTTCTATTCTAGCTATTCACAAAAACACATTTAAGTAATGGTTGGATAATGAATACTGGCTTGCAGTACTGACTCCATTTAATTTTGGGGGTATTAAGGTCCACATTTGAGGTTTCCTTGATAATTAAAGCTCTTGACTATGTAGAACCTTGATTTCCTGAGATGCAAATAAAAGTGTAACATGATGGGTGGAGAACAGGTAATGGACTCATCTTTTGTCATCTTTCCTTCCACGTTTGGCTTCCTCACACAGCATGTGTTGGGTCACTGTACATCTGTGTAGTGCTGCATTTGTCTGAATCTGTGAAATCTATAAATGTTAGAACCCATGTAGTTGCGTGTCTGACACGTGATGAGCAAACACTGAAGGGTTGGTGATGCTGGAAGTATGAATACACATACCATGTTTTATCTGTACAGAGAATGCTAGGTTTTCTTTCCCACTTTCTTTTTTGTTTAATAAAAAAGTTTAAAAATAAGTAACCGCAACATACAATTCTAGCAAAAGGAAAGAGGATGTACATTTGGTACGATTAATACACCACGATGTCTTCTTTTAAAGCATAAAAATCCTTTTTTTTTTTAATTATTATTATTTATGAACAACTTGGTCACTTCAGATTCCAGATGGATAATGGTCTAAGTCCATATGGATCAGGATTTACCAAGATCTAGAGATTTATGAACCATTTGTTGGGATGAAGTAAGGTTTCATTTCAGGTTTTAAGGTTGTTTTGGACCACATGGGCTATTGTATATTTTTTTTCTCCTCTTACGTAGCAGTAACTTAAATGTTCTGGTAAACTGATATCAAATTGTTAATGCCCAAATAGAGACTTGATTTTGAATTGTTGCCTTGACTAAAACGTAACGGCTTCATTTCAGATAGTTGGCGTAGGACTAACGTCAAACCCAATGATGAAGGAGGGCTGATCTGAATATTGAAATATATTAAATATTGAAATGTATGGTTTGGAGTATCAAAAACCCCATCTATATGGTTGTGAGCCTGTTTTCCATGTCCTTGTGTTCTCGTCAACATATCTGGAGCTGCCAATAACATTTGATCCAACACAGGTACTGAAAATTCTCTACTCCTATCTACTCTGTCTCTGAATTATATGAAGTTTCATGAAGAAAAAATATACCATTCAGTGTTGTTTGTTTGCATTAAAAGACCAAAAAAAGAGAACGATTTGGTGGCCTTTTGAGTACTGATTTGGCTTCTGAAATGCATTTGAATTTTTGTTTGTGGATTTTAGTTTTACGGTTTCTATGTTTCAAGCAATGCGTACTGAATATGTATCATAAAATATCAGATTATATTTGGCAGAAAAATGTACACACAGACAACTGTGTTGATTTATGTCATCAACTTAGACAGCTGTGTTCAGCACATGTGCAGTCAAACCAGGAGGTCCACTACATACAGAGCCTCATGAAAGTATACGGCCCCCTTGAACTTTTCAACCTTTTGCCACATTTCAGGCTTCAAACATAACGATATAAAATTTAAATTTTTTTGTCAAGAATCAACAACAATTGTGAAGTGGAATGAAATTTATTCGATATTTAAACTTTTTTAACAAATAGCCTGAAAAGTGGGGCGTGCAATATCATTCGGCTCCCTTGGGTTAATACTTTGTTTCGCCACCTTTTGCTGCAATTACAGCTGCCAGTCTCTTGGGGTTTGTTTCTATCAGTTTTGCGCATCGAGAGACTAAATTCTTGTCCATTCTTCCTGTAAAACAGCTGGAGCTCAGTGAGGTTGGATGGAGAGCATTTGTGAACAGCAGTCTTCAGGTCTTTCCACTGATTCTGGATTGGTTTCAGGTCTGGACTTTGACTTGGCCGTTCTAACACCTGAATACGTTTATTTGTGAATCATTCCATTGCAGATTTGTCTTATGTTTTGGATCATTGTCCTGTTGGAAGATAAATCTCCGTTCCAGTCTCAGATCTTTTGCAGACTCCAACCGGTTTTCTTCCAGAATGCTCCTGTATTTGGCTCCATCCATCTTCCCATCAATTTTAACCATCTTCCCTGTCCCTGCTGAAGAAAAGCAGGCCCAAATCATGATGCTGCCACCACCATGTTTGACAGTGGGGATGGTGTGTTCAGGGTGATGAGCTGTGTTCCTTTTACACCAAACATATCGTTTTACATTGTGGCCAAAAAGTTTGATTTTGGTTTCATCTGACCAGAGCTCCTTCTTCCACATGTTTGGTGTCTCTCCCAGGTGGCTTGTGGCAAACTTTAAATGAGACATTTTATGGATATCTTTGAGAAATGGCTTTCTTCTTGCCACTCTTCCATAAAGGCCAGATTTGTGCAGCGTATGACTGATTGTTGTCCTCTGGACAGACTGTCCCACCTCAGCTGTAGATCAGTTCATCCAGAGTGATCATGGGCCTCTTGGCTGCATCTCTGATCAGTCTTCTCCTTATTCCAGATGAAAGTTTAGAGGGACGGCTTGGTCTTGGTAGATTTGCAGTGGTCTGATACTCCTTCAATTTCAATATGATTGCTTGCTCAGTGCTCCTTGAGATGTTTAAAGCTTGGGAAATCTTTTTGTATCCACATCTGGCTTTAAACTTCTCCACAACAGTATCTGGGACCTGCCTGGTGTGTCCCTTGGTCTTCATGATGCTCTCTGAGCTTTAAACAGAACCCTGAGACTATCACAGAGCAGGTGCATTTATACGGAGACTTGATTACACACAGGTGGATTCTGTTGATCATCATCAGTCATTCAGGACAACATTGGATCATTCAGAGATCCTCACTGAACTTCTTGAGTGAGTTTGCTGCACTGAAAGTAAAGGGGCCGAATAATATTGCACGCCCCACTTTTCAGTTTTTCATTTGTTAAAAAAGTTTAAAATATCCAATAAATTTCATTCCACTTTATGATTGTGTCCCACTTGTTGTTCCTTGACAATAAAATTGAATTTTAATATCTTTATGTTTGAACCCTGAAATGTGGCAAAAGATTGAAAAGTTCAAGGGGGCCGAATACTTTTGCAAGGCACTGTATGTACGCTCAAAATTTGTGCTGCTATGGCAATTATGCCTGTACCCAGTCTCTATTTCATTTACATTTTAAAAATGTGCACTTTAAAAAAAAACAAAGGGGAACCATTAAAGCCACTCTATGGAACAAAACCATTTATGACCCCATGGGGGCTGTATATCAAGTCCATTTGTCACCCCCTCGGGTAAAGCACTATAAAGTGCACCTTTAGTGGGACAAAGTGGTATTACAAGACATGTCCTCTTATTAGTAGAGTATTGGCAGTAAGTCTATGGTCAACACAGCAGATCTGTGTCTACCTATGGCCAGAACACTATGCACTGTTTTGACAAAAGTATTCACTCACCTGCCTTGACTCACATATGAGCTTTAGTTCATCCCATTCCTAATAAATATGGCGTGGCTCCACCCTTTCCAGCTAGAACAGCTTCAACTCTTCTAGGAGTTGGCTCTCAGTCTCCTGCTCTAATTCATCCCAAAGGTCTTCTATCAGGTTGAGGTCAGGACTCTGTGCAGGCCAGTCAAGTTCATCCACACCAGACTTTCTTCCATCCATGTCTTTATGGACCTTGCTTTGTGCACTGGTGCACAGTTATGTTGGAAGAGTTGTTGTCATTCCCAAACACTTCCATTTCCTTATAATACAGCTGACATGTGGAATATTTAGGAGCGAGGAAATTTCACGACGATTTGTTGCTCAGGTGGCATCTTATCACAGTTTCACGCTGGAATTCACTGAGCTCCTGAGAGCAACCCATTCTTTCACAAATGTTTGTAGAAACAGTCTGCATGTCTAGGTGGTGAATTTTATACATCTGTGGCCATGGAAATGATTGACTTCAATAATTTGGATGGGTAAGCAAATACTTATTTGCTCATTTGCAAATACTTAGGTTTCATGGATGGCAATATCTCAAAGCTCTTTCTTCTAAAACATATGTTTCTGAATCATCAGAAGAAATTTTAAGCACAAGATCCTCAGTTTGGATTTGCGCTGTTTAAGCAGTGACTGAGGCTTGTCCCCTCATCTAACCCTGCAGCTGTTCAGCGGTTATGTCTCAACGGCCCTGTGGCTCATCAAATCTTGCACCAAGAAAAAGGTAAATGCTCAAAAAGTGTTCTCTTTCTTCTAACTCCTTTTTTCTTTCAGTCAAATGCACTTATGTAAATGTTGCTAAGGATATGAATCAACACCAGTACTGACTTCATTATTCTGGTCCTCTTTAGATGTATTAACTTTGGTGCACAAATCCAGTACTGAGCAAGATGGACGTCAAAGACTAGAGATGAGTTTGAGGTGTGCATAATAAAGTTTGGGTGATACTTGAGTTCAGTGTAGAACCTCCATTGTTACTGCTTTCAGCTCTTGAGTGTGGGTTTCTGAGCAACTGCCATACAAAGCTGCTCCTTGGAGCCATTTGTGGACAGTTGATGTAGACAGCTGTCAACAAGGTAGATGAATGAGTCACTAAGTTGCACCACGGTCATTACATCATGGAGCGTCTTTTTATCCTGAGAATGTTTCACAAGCAAAGTAATGACCTATTATTGCCCTAAGTCATGCAAAAGTTAGTATCTCCACTTTAATTCTGTGTGTGTGTGTGCTTCCAGAATTTTGTTAAATTAAAGTGATTTTTGAGACTGGGATTTTTTTTTTTTAACCCTACCTGATTTTTTATACCATTGTAGAACCACTGTAAAGGGTGGACCCCATAAATGGGCAAAAAAAACGTCGGGCCCCCTGAGGGGCAAATACAAGAATGTGTGTGTGTGTGTGTGTGTAAACACATGTATATATGATATGACAGTGTTTCTCAGCGTTAGGCAAATCCTATCTCAGATTTTAATATCAAACTTTTTCCTCCCTATGCCATAACTTATGTGGACATTACAACATACAGCTTGAAGATCTACCTTTAGTTCTCATAAGGCCCCATTCTAGCATTTCAGTTGGGTTGGGTGCAAAAATCTTGATGCTTGTGGTTCAGATCACTGTCTTATTGAATGACCATTTCATCTGGGTTTTACCTGTCAGACAGATGGCCTCACATTTGTGTCTGCTACACAGAGAGCTTCATGGTTGACTCACTGACTGCAAGGTGCTCAAATGACGTGGCTAACCAACAACCCCAAACCATGACTCTTCCTCCACTGTGTTTTCACCACACATGGCCCAGGTTTTCAAGGCCTGTTTACGCCGCTTTGGTTTCATTTGTCCATAGGACATTGTTTCAGAAGACCGGTGGTTCACATGCAGTTTTGTGAAAATCAGTCATCCTTACATGTTCGTCTTTTTTTTTTTTTGTTGTTGTTGTTTTTTTTAAACAAAGGAGGCTTTCTCCTGACACCCCTCCAAACAATACAGACTTGCTCAGTCTTCTAATTGTGCTGTCATGGACGTCAAACGTAACCTGCTCAGTGAGGCTTATAGGGTCTGAGGGTCTTTGTGTGTTTTTATTTCTCTGAGCATTATTCAGTCTGAACTTGGGGAAAGGTTGCTGCGACATCCAAGCCTTAGAAAAGCTTCAACTGTTTTAAATTATTGCTCTTTGGGAAAAATTCTTCTCGCCCGTGTTCTCCAGATTGGTGTATTGATGGTTAGTTCAGCAAGGGCAGATGATTAGGCATCGCCTGGCTGCAACTTACCACTTTAAAATTTTACAGAAGTAGTCAGTGGCTGCTTAGTATAATGTTTGTCTGAGGTTGTTTTTGCTACATGTCCACTATGTTCAGGTGAATGCCATGTTTTTATACACACACAACAAGATAATACAAGCATTGACTCGGGTGACCAGTGATAACCTGGGTGTTGGGCAGGTCCAAGTGTACTGCAGGGAGGTGATGCAGATTTGGTATAAATTATGTTTTTCCTTTTTTTTTTTTTTTCTGCCCTAAAAATGACTGGGTAGCAAAAATGCAACATTTTACGGGACGACAAGCCTGGTGTATGGATTCATGACCCGAAAGATCTCCAACTGTGTTACTGTGGCTGGTCTCATCCTGGATTCATTCATAAGATCTGCATGAATTGGAGAAAAAGAGAAAGAAAGTTACTCTTTTTTTTTTAAATCTAATTTTACCCAAAGTCCTTTCAAGCACCTGAATCAAATCTACCAATTCCAGTGACTTTCAGTTATAAGATTTTCCCAACATTTTAAAAAAAAAGTTTAAAGTGAAAGCTGAGATAACTCGTCTGAGACGAGTGAGGCCATTTTAAAAAAAAATTGGGATACTTCAACTACTGACCATGCTGATAAAATAGAGAGTTTTGATTTCACAAGCTTGTTGGCGTGGCCCAAAGATGCTCTTTGACCTATATCTTATGATGTCATCCAAAATTATTGGGGAGGTGAGAGGTTAAGTTTTTTTGTAAGAAAAATTTAGGACTTTCTAAATTTCACAACAATTTGGAAATTTAGTCCTAAATTAAGACAATCCCTTTTCTCAAAAAGTCTCTGTTCTCAAAATCTCAAAAGTTTGGAGATTTTAAACTTTTCCCGCTTTAACGCCTGCGTCAGCCAATCGGGTTGTGGTTATACAGCTAGAACTAGCCAATGAAATCGCTCATAGAAGGCGTGACTAATTCAAAGCACGCAGGTTATTTGGTTAGCCAACAGGAACAAATTTGACTGGTTGTTTTTGGTAAAGCAATTAATGTAAATACACTCCAGAGTCACAGACACGGTGTCTATCATATTTAACCCGGTTAAGATTCTGCAGTGTTGAGAATTTGTGTTTCAACATTCTTTCGCAATGTTGGTCAATAAAACTCACTTTCAAATAAGCTGTGCTCTAAAGACTGGAACTTTTCAGGCTCATTCGTGCCTTTGAAGGCTGCTTGAGCCTGTATGAGCCTTCAGGGTTTTAGGAAACACTTAATTTTATTCAACAACTGGTCAGTATTTGACCACAGATTGAGATAAGCACCTTACAAATGCTGGGTCACAACATGATTTCTAGACTTTATTAAAGTATTTTTATTCACTGGATTTTGTGTGATTAATGGGTTGATTGGGTTGAGTTGAACACTTGATAGATTTAACTGAAGTGCTGTTGGGAGCATGTGGCACAGGTACGTCTTATTTAAGGCACGTGCTCAGTAGTATTCACTGGTCTTGTGGTTGGGAAAAAAAAAGTTGCTTTGGTTACTTTCACCAGGTGCATAACTAGTTCCCAAAAAGTTAGATTGGATATCAGATCCAGAGATTTCTGCATCTGATATTTGGAGGTTGAATGTGTGAAACATGTTTTCATGTAATTTTTGTTGTTGTTGTTGATATTTCACAACCTACATATAATGACACACAGTACAACTTCTTATATTTACTGTTTGGAGAGCATTTGCTGTAAACTGTCATCCTTCTCATCTGTTACAGGTCCTGTTTGTGCACTGAATCCAGTAAATGCAGGCCAGAAACAGGTAAACCTTTATACATATTCTATAAACAAATTAAAAATTCTACACAAATCAAGATTTACAACATTTCAGAGCTTCACCCTTGATTGACTTTGCTCTGCTTGGAAATGAATACTGTTAAAGGAAGAGGAGATGTTACTGACATCTAGTGGTCATATTGGAGACAGCAACCATCTGAAATCAAGCCAACTCACTGTTGTTTGATCTTGTGACAATAAAGCTGGTTTGAAAAAATAAATATTAAAACAGAGAGCTGAAAAAACCACTAAGAAAAAGTAAAAACACTCCAGTTTAGAAAATACTTTTCACATAAAATGTATGTTTGTCACACGTACTTTAAAAATGAATTGACTTGTGATCAAATCTAGTCGTTTGACCTAATTTGTTTTGCATTTCATCTTCATTTTAGTCACTAATTCCTAAACATTGTTGCTTGAATTTCCTACAGAAACCTTGTCAATCACTTTGATCCGTCTACCTGATTGTCCGCTGTATGAGGGGAAATGAAGAAAGGTAGAGCAATCAGAGCCACGAAACAACTAATTGTGCAATTTGTGGTTTAAATAAACAAAATCTTTATTTGGAAAAAGCCGAAATAATGACTTTTGCTCAACAATAAGAACCTGCAAAGAAAGACTGCCAGTGTTTTCTCGTGACGTTGTTGTTTTATGAGTTGCCCTCTTCTTAGTTCAGAAATGTATCACTTGTCCAATTTTAAGGTTTTAGTTTATACTTCTCTGTGTGTTGGTCAATGTCTGTAATTCTCTCAACTGAAACAGGATTCTGGCATCAAAGAGGACTTTCCGATGCAACATGTTCCCTTGAATTCCTGATGTAACAGGTAGGTTTTAAACAGTCGTTTATTCTCTGCTAAATAAAGATAACTTATGAAACCACAGTGTTGTCTCGCCTCTGATTGTGATTCCCCCCCCCCATCAGCTGTAGAAGCTTCCAGAAAATATTTAAGGTGCCTCCAAAGTCGCCTGTTTTAAATTGAGATGTTTTTTTTCCATCTGAACTGATTAATAGCAAGCTATTTCATGGTTTTGTTTTTTAAATTTACAATTTAAAATAAAATCTTACAGGGTTTGGGATCAAAATGTTTTTCTTCTACTTAATACAATTATTCACTTATGTTTCATGTCTTTAACTTGTAATTGGTGAACAGAACTACATTTTACCAGGGTTTAATGGGAACTCAGACTGGTCTGATGAGCCCACTTAATCACAGATAAAAAGGTTTTACAAACCAAGATATGTGTGAAATTTACATTTAACAAGTTGTTTCAATATTAGCACTTTGAAGTCAGTTTGTTTCAGTACCAGTGTCTGAAGCCAAATAAATCACTTTACTTTATACATCACTACATCACTAAAAGGTTCAAATCTTTTTAAAGCAGCACAGAGGAGCATTTGCCATTATTAGCTCGGCAGGTCCCCCTATGGGTTTGGAGGTCACGTCGTTGACTTTTTTCCTCTCAAGTCATTGCTTTCTTGCGTCTGAATCGCCTCTGCTGGGATGTCCAAGACGAAAAAAAGATATCCAGTTGTCACAGGAGACGGCTGGGATGGGAGTCTGAAGGTTTGCCTGGTTTTTGCTGGTCGTTGGGACGGGAGACCACGACAGCTAGACTTACTAAAAGGAATCAAAGGAGAATTCAAATGAGATTGAAACTGATGTTTTAACATGAAAGAAATATATCTCTCATTGGCTGTATGGCCCATGGCTATGAACTTATTTAAATAAAGTTGCCTATTGATCACTTATGTGTCTGCTTCTTTTTTCTTTTATTAACTATGTCAGAGAGATGGGTTGACCCAGGAAAGTGAATCATTTTGTGTCTTTATTGTATGAGGAAGGCCAAGTAAACTGACTAAAATTAGAGATGCACCTCCACATTTTGAGTTCTGATCTAATTTTGATGTATAAGTCTCCTGATAACTGATGCCGATTCTGATATATTTTAATAAAATTCAATAATTGATTATTAGCAACAACGGTGCTAAAAATGTAGAATAAATATCTGCATTATCCAACCTCTTCAAAGAAGTTAAAAAACAGCAATACCTTATGTGATCAGGATAAATCACGTAGAGCTATTTCAATAATAAAAACTTCAAGGTTTGAATTTGAATTAGATATTTTTGATCAGTGTTCTCATTCCAATAACCCACCGGTGAATTACATCAGTATCAGGTCCTGATGTTGGATCAGATCGGTCCCATTCGTGTCTTGAGATGTAAATATTTTGCCATTATATTTAGATTTTTCAAACCATTTTTTCACATTAACAACTAAGTTCAATCACAACCCATCTGATTTTGGTTTCATTCAACAAATAAACGTTTTGATCACAAGATGACTGAACAAAGTGGCTGAAGTTACAGTTTCTTTCCCCTCTGACCTCTCTAGTCACTGTTTGATGCAGTCACACCAAGCAGATACTTATAAGGAGGGAAAAGTGTGTGAGTGTGTTGGGAACCAGTGAGGGGGGGGGGCTGTTACTTTTCTTCGCCATGCCCAAGGCTGTTCATTATCAACAAGAGGGAAGGTAATCATTGAAGTGATCCAGTTTTAACAGGGCTGATTGTGGCCGATTTGGGGACTTTAAATCTTTGTTCTTCACTTCGTGGCCTCGTTCTTTAGCCCACTTTATGGCCCACTTTTGTTTATGAAGAACAATTGATTTTAGAGCTAACAATTAGTTTTCTTGCTAATTATGTGCAATTGCACAATACGGCATCCATAAGCTCTTTAACACCTTTGATGAGAGTTGAAGTGAAGGAGGATCGTGTTTAAAACTTAAATGTGTCCCACATTCCTACCTTGTGGCCCAGTTTGCAGCCGGGACTATTCACGACTGTTTCCCAGAGACTAAAGAATTTAATAATGATGTTTGAGACTGATGGAAAGCCTGGAGCCACTTTACCAACACTGAGCATCAGACTCGCACTATTAACCTATAATCTGATAACCCATGTCTATTAGATTTACATTACTTATTTTAGTTTGGAAAATGTCCCCGGGATGCCCTGAAGTTGACCAGCTGTGCTGGACATTGTTGCTGCATGTTTCAGTAGGACTGCAGGACTTTTTAACCTGAACGAGTCTCTTCAAACCCCTTCAGTCCGTTGATCATTCACATGGACTCTGTTTCTTGTACACAGTAGTTGCACTGTACGCAGCATGCTTAGTGGCTGCCATGGACACAGCGATGCATGGAAGGGATCGTAGCAGCGGCCTCTCGCTTCAGAGACGAAGACTTCACTTCGCAGGCTTTGAACAGTGCTAACCTTACAAATGACTGTGATGAGACCTCAAACAAGGTAAACAGAAACAGTGGACGAACAGTGCATTGCTGACTGAAAAGTGGTTAAAAAAATCAAAAAATTTATCTTGTTGATTTTGCTAAATGATTACCATGTGATGCACTTCTGCATGTAGCCACAAGGTGGCATCTGACAGCTCGTTTCCACTTGTCCTTTGTCAATCTGTATGAAATACAGATCATGCCCCTGGTGTTCAGTGCAAGGTAGTGCAGGTATTTACGAAAGCTATGGCTTAACGCCGATGCTAGTGTTGCTGCCTGGGGCGCCGAAAAGGGGGGGGTAAAGGATACGGATTATAGGGGCCCATGATTGAGGGGGGCCCAGAGAGGCCCCTAATGATGATCAAAAATAGCATCAACAAATTTCGCCGCTGTGTTGGGGGGCCCGGTAAAGATTCTTTTCATGGGGCCCAAAATCCCTAGCGGCGCCCCTGGTTGCTGCAGCCGACTTGTTGCTGCCACGGGTTAGCAACTCGACTTGTAGCCGGTACGATATCAGTACAGAGGTTTTTTTTTAAAGCCTGCTAGTTATTGGTGCTATTCTAGCTAGCATTGGATACTATCAGAATGTACGCATCATCTCCAAGATTTTTTTTCTTCAATTCATGCAAGGCAAAGAATGATCTGAAATATTACAGCAAGGAGGAGGAAGGTGGAGCTTCATCACACCGTTGGACATTGGGGTATATTCAGGTACAGCACTGAAGCAAGTGAAAACAAAGTAACTATAATTATATATCTGATTTATACAAACAAAATATAAATGGTTTCTACTTGACCTCCATCAGTCAGTGTGAAATAAAGGTCATGCCCCCTGGTGGTCAATTCAGGAAGTACAGTTCATGATGGAGGAGCTGGCTCAGTACTTCATGCTAACTTTGATCATGTTAATTTGTTGCTGCCGTGGAAGAGAAGCTTAATCTCTAGTTTGTAATGAAAACACCGTACTCTTGTAGCCTATACACTTTCACTACATAGTCAAACAAATGAGAGACGGTTTTCAAAGGCCTGATATTATATATCTGAAATCCAATGTACCAGATAAAAAATTTCAATGCATGCAAAGCAAATAACACCCCAGAAAACACTGGACAATGGGGTTTCACAACTATGTTCCCCTTGGAATAAATGAGAAGCAAGTGGAAACCACAATAACAACAACATATATATTCAACAAAATGCAAAAGCTAAAATGTAAAAAGAGATGAACAGAGCAATTTAAACCATTGCTACTTCTGATGTACAGAACCAAGCATGTAGCTACCAACATGGCGGATTTTACAAGAGTCCAACAGTTCCCAAACCATCCTAGAAAACTTAAAACTGTTTTCATCTCCTCTGCAACAAGAGATCTGCTCTTTAAGCTCACAATTTCTAACAACAAGTGGGTTTTTTCACAGTTGTATAAATGTATATAACTCAAAAGGTCTTGCTTCTGCTCCAGGATACAATGTTTATTGTCAACCAATGACATAATCATCCTTTTTTTTTTTCTTTTTTGTAGCATGAAAACTAAACCAGAGCCTCCACAGTCACTAGATGTATTATTATTATTAATTATTATTATTATTATTATTATTATTATTATTATTATTATTATATTATTATTAATATAATAATAATAATAATAATAATTGATAATAATAATAATAATAATAATAATAATAAACAGTGTGGTCCCGTTTTGACCAAATAATTCGACAGTTTTTATTGTTTATTTAAGGCTAAATCTATTTGCTGCTTAATGAATGGAAGAGTTGAGTTATAAATAGGAAGACCTATTTCTGCAGCAGCGAGGTGGCGCCGCCTCCGTCCTGTGCGTAAAGACGCATTAAGTGGCACAGCGGCTGATAATCCAAGCAGGAGGCGGCCGACTACAGTAGGTTACAGCTCACCCTTTCATTGATGGTGAGGGCAGGCGGAGAACTGAGCTTGTTTTGCTCCTATCTTTAGCTTGAAACTCATCTGAACTTTCGGCTCGCGGATCAGCTTTTGCGCTGAACGCGCTCGCCCCGCAGATCTGACGGTTTTAAGTTACTTTTTCTTTTCTTTTTTTTTTTTTTTTTTTTGACGGACTTGTGTTGAGATGTTTAGTGTCTTCCGCAGACTGAGGTTTTTAATGGGACTCCTGTGCGCCCTGCATCACCCGAGGACAGTTGGGCATTGATCCGGCGGGCGTCTTGAGGCTGGATGGACAGCATGTCTCCACAGCAGCAGCAGCAGCAGGACAGCCTCATCCGAGGCGGCGGGCAGCAGGAATACAAACGGGTTTGTGTGCACTCCGCTGATGCTGTCAGTCCTCTAGTTTTTACTTTTGAGAAGTCAAAGTTAGAACTTGAGGTTTTTTGTTTGTTTGTTTTAAATTTACGGACAAGTTTGTCAGATCCGGAGCGCGTAATGGAGGATCAGTTTGGCTGTAGACGCACATCTCACACATGAGCGTGAAGGCAAACTGCTTCATTCAGACATTAAAGGGAAAAACTGACAGGAAATATCTCCCTCAAGCTTTAGAAATATGCTTCTCATTATTCTCAAGGACCAAACGTTTCCATTCTGTCACATTTCTTTCATTGTTTTGTCACTAAATAAATTCACAAGACAAAGAACCACTTCACATAAAACCTGTGGGGCTTTAAACTTTAAATATCAACTTTTTAAGTTCTTAAGTGCATTTATGAAAAACATGAGCAATGAATTAATTCAGTTGCACTTTAGGTTTATAGGTTGTTGCAGATAAACTAAACTAAAAAATTATTCTTCAAGCATTTAATTTAAATTTAGTGTTTAGTAAACCAAGAAATGCCCAAGAAACTGGAAAACTTTAAGCGAATAGGAACTGCTTTCATCAATGATAAATAATTGAAGTTCATTTTAAAGGAAAAATCAAAAGTGTCAGTTTGATTCTGTCTTGATGTTCTGTGTTTTATTGTCGATAAACTGAAGAAAATAATCAACAGGTCAATAGTTGTCCATGTCCAACCTGATGTTTGTATCAGCACTCAGACACAGTTGTCTTCTGATCCTGAGTACCTTTTTCTGCCTGGATCGTCTTTTTTTTTTGAAAAATTATCCTTATTATACTACCTCTTTAGAGATTATTAGAAGTCACGGTGGTGTACAGGTGATGATGAAGTCACTCACAGATTCAGATAATCATTTGGATCAACTTTTCATGCATCTGTGATGAATTAAAAACACACACACACACACGCCTTCATTGTTGTTGAAAGTATGAAAACCTGTGAAAGTGTGAGCTGAAGCGTAAAAAGCACACAAACCTGAGCTCTGATACTTTTCAAGCGCTCTTTTTCTTGTTGACAAAGTGTCACAGTCTCAATTAACAGTGTTTTTTTAATTACAGTCACTAATATTGGAGCTGATGTGTTTCACGGCAGAGAACCCACATCTCTCTGAACGATTTCATTCGTTTATTTTTAGGTTTGAAAGGTAACACTGTCATGTTGCGGCTGGAGTCTAAGGAATTTTTCACCACCCTGTGACCAGGTTAAATCAACAATATCACACTGTGAAATGTCAAAAATGTGTGGATGTGCATGTTGGTTGAAGGACGGAGGGAGATTGATGTTTTCAACAGGTCGGCTTTTCTTTCAGGCCTGACAGTTTTAAAGTTAGCCTTTAAAAAATGGGAGACAGTCTGACTTAGACGGATTGGCAGAAGAATGTCCAGATTAGCATGGACTCCAGAGGAATGGTCTGGCCTGATGATCCTCAGAGGTTTCCTGTAATGTAGCCACAAAGTTAGTGTGTGATTCAGAGTGGTATGTGTCATTTACAGTTAGATGCATGTACATAAAACCATGACTGCATAAAGATTACTGGAAAACCTGTCTTAAAATAAATCTGGCTCAGGTGCCAGATTCATCAAAAATGCTACGAGCTGAGTAACTAAAACGATAACAATGAGCTATTAATACCGGAGACCGCCATACACCTGTCACTAAAAAAATGTGCATACATTTGTGGGTTTATTTAATTTTACCTTGTACATAAAAACATGGGGGATCTCCGTGTCAAAGGAGAATGACCTGCCCCCAGTGGTCATCCAAGGAACTGCAGTTTACATACTTACAGGAACACGTCAGTTTAGCATGCCGGATGTAGCCGGACACATAAAACATGCATCTCAGGATAAACTGCAGTAACATGAGTAAACAGACCTGCAGGGTTCAGTTACGTGACTACTGTTGGCAAATGAAGCTGTTTTCTAACTTTCTTTGATCAGTTTTCTGTTTTCTCATGTCAAGTGGACAAGCTAGCAAGGCTAGCCTACTGACGCCCATCAGTTATGTGTCTCTACATGGTTCTCTCAGTTTCTTTTAATGCTAACTAGCAGATATTACAATGTTTAAGCTTTCAGTGGCAAACATTGTAAACATTTATTGATGAAGATAATTTTATTAAAATTGACACACAATAGCACACTGCAGTCACCAGTACAATGTCTGTTAGCATGGCTGCAGAGTTAAAATTGACTTATTTCTCTTGAAAATCTTGCTAGCGTACTACTACTACTACTACTACTACTACTAAATAAAATATTAATTTAAAGCAGATAAAGATGTGAAGTGAAAAGACTGAAGTATGATATTAAGTCTAATATCCAACATGATAGATGTAACAGGGTTGTGTCGATGTTAGCAAAGGCCGCAGCCACTCTCCCTTTTCAGTCAAAGTGTGTGTTGCTATCCAAACCAGAAGAGCATAGTGAGGTTGGCAGTGTCTGAATGGGATTTCCTGCTGTAGTTACACCATTTTCTTGGTCTACAAACAAGAGGAAAAAACTCGAAGTGCTTTACAAATCTATTAAAATGAAAAGAATTGGAAAGTTCAAATTAATAAAATCAACATAAGAATGCAAATAAAATCACAAAAAAGTTGATTTAAACAAAGAAAGGAGTAAATCGAAGCTTAGAGCAGAGCAGCAGTAATATTGCTCTGGTTTCCCTGATGTGGAGATCAACCAGCTGTTTCAAAAGCTCCCAGTTTGGTTTCATTGTTGGTTTTGGCTACATTTATTTTGGACTGACAGTCTTTTGCTGAAGTGTGCACCCAGTAGTTGTCAAAGTTTGTATATGCTGCATCTTTGGAGATCCAGGGAATCTTAACTAATTTGTTTGATGCATATTTAAAACACACACACATAATAAACACAGAAACATTGGGGGGCCAATATCGAGTGGGTTAATCTGACATACAGTCCAAATAACAAAAAAAACTGTGGTTATGTAATGGTTGTTTGTCACCCTGATTCGTTCTCACAAATCCCTCTACGGTTAGATTCAGTTTAATGGTCCTGGTGGGGAAATCAGGATAAAATCCAGAAAAGAAAAAGAGGATATCATTATGGCTCCGAGCAGCAGCATGTGAGCTTTAGCAGCTGAGGATTATCGAAGGGCTGCTGAAGATGAATATTGTGTTTCATTCTTTTTCTTAATAGCTCATATTTCAAAAGGGTCACATGTGCAAAATGACACGTACTGAATTAAAACAAGAAAAATCTCCATCCTATTTTGTGCTCACTTGTGGTGTAACGCCGTCCCTGTCCTTCCTGAGGTCATAGTCAGACCCAGACCTGTGTTGAAGAGTAAGATGCTTGTGTAACACCTGAGGAGAGGGTAACCGTAGCATGGAGGTAATTTGTAGTCAAAGGTGATAGTTTTTTTTTTCTTTAAGATTATTTACAAAACTTTGACCTTCACCTAAAGTGACAGTGTTATGAGTCAGTTTGAAAAGTAGTCGTTAAATAACCATCCAACTGACTTTGAGACACTTGTGGTTTGAATGTTTGTCAATAGCAGTTCATCTTCTCTGCATCAGCGAGAAAGCATAGGTGCTTTTAAAAAGCGTGAATGATGCAGATGTCTGGCGGTATCTTTATTTAATTGATCTTTTCTTTTTTGTCTTTAATAGCGAATGAAGTTTCAGAGTTACCGGCGTCAGTCTGCCCCGTCGATGGTCATCTCCAAGGCCCTCACCAGGTCCAAGACTCTCTCCAGGTACTTCCATTGTGACTTTCACGCCCCTACTGGTACATTTGCTTCAGACTGACTGAATTATTATTATTATTATTCATATTTCTTACTTGAAAAGTTCTCAGAAGTGTCTCAACGGGGAAACACGTGCAGCCTCACCTCCGTATCTTGACGGTTGGGTGTTAGCAGAGTGCTTTTCCTGTTAGTCTGTCACTTTGACACTCTTGAGTCCGTGTCATGTTGGCCGTGTAGATCAGAGGGATGTTCGGCATAGTTTTTCGTGCTTTTTTTCCGGCAGAGGCGACCTCATCCAGGTGTGTTACGCAGCGGTCACACGGGTCACACACGTGCATAGCCTCACATGCCCGTGCAACAACACAGACCGAGCTGTTGGATCCACTCTAATATCTAATCCTCCTGATACAGGATTTATCAGAGGATAAGGCATCTATTAATAGTCTCTGTTTGAACATATGGACTGGGGAAGTGAGGAATAAGTAACCTCGTTAAAATGCTCCTCCACAGACCAACATCTGTCCACCAACCAGCACGACTGAAGTCGTCTTTTTTCCCCTCTGACATCATCAGTTGCTGTGCGGATGCTTGGATTTAGTTGATGTTGTTTGTGAGACCAACTCTGAGCTCAGCAGCCCTCTGACTCATTAACTGTTTGTCTTTGGATTGTACGACGGAGTATCAGGGCCACACAGAGAAAAAAAATTGTGGACAATGATTTTTTTTTTCATTCCTCACTTAGAGAATAAAGTCGAAATGTCGAGACTAAAGTTGAAACGTCGAGAATAAAGTTGACACGTCGAGAATAAAGTCAAGATGCAGTTTCCAGAATAAAGTCGAAATGTCGAGAATAAAGTCGTATTGTTGAGAATAAAGTCGAAATGTCGAGAAGAAACTCTAAATGTCGAGAATAAAGTCGAAATGTTGAGAAGAAACTCTAAATGTCGAGAATAAAGTCGAAATGTCGAGAATAAAGTCGTATTGTTGAGAATAAAGTCGAAATGTCGAGAAGAAACTCTAAATGTCGAGAATAAAGTCGAAATATCGAGAATACAGTCGAAATGTTGAGAAGAAACTCTAAATGTCGAGAATAAAGTCGAAATGTCAAGAATAAAGTCGAAATACAGTTTCTTTTATAGTTTCTTTTACTGAATAGGCGCAATTTCTGACACAATCTCTTCAAAGTACGAATACTTATTATCATACTGTGTCTAAGTGATAAAAGCACATAGACACAGACATTATGTTGGTAGAGTAAAGCTGGTTTGAATAAATCTTAAAGATAACTTTATTGTTGAAACTGCATTTCGACTTTATTCTGGAAACTGCATTTCGATTTTATTCTCGACGTTTCAACTTTATTCTCGACACTTTATCTTTATTCTCTAAGTGAGGAATGGAAAAAAAAAAATCATTGTCCACTTTTTTTTTCTTACTGTGGCCCTAATACTCCGTCGTAGGATTGTGTTTGTTGTTTGTGTGTGTGTGTTTTTTTTTGTTTTTTTTTTACCCCTCAGTGTATTTGCTAACATTTCACCAGCTTTTCTAAAAGGCAGCAGTTTTGTGAAAAGCAATTAATATCAAGAAGCAGATGAAAGCAGGCTATCGTTGCTGCTGCTCTGTTAGTGTTTGACCAGGAGCTAGTTAGCCTAGCTTAACGTAGCTTGAAGGCTGGAAATGGCAGGAAACAGCTCGCTGTGTTTCTTTCCAAAGGAAACAAAAGCGGCCCACATCACCTCATTAATTAACACATTATATATTGTTATTTAATCCGTCCAAAAACCGAGGAGGAATTGGGGGTTTATGGGGAGTTTTGTGCAGGACTACGTCTTGGCAGGGTGCTGCTGCCGCTGGACTCTCGTTGTGAGTGGAATGTGTTAATTGGTGATCTTTCGAGGTGTTGACATGGATGTATTATGAAAAATGGTTACGGCGCCACCGCTCAGCCTCGATGCCAGGTTGCTCCTGCAGCTCCATGAGAAGACAAAAATCCCTGGAAACATTTTCTTCCTGCACAAAGTAAACAGGAGACTTCAAACAAGCTCACATTGTTTCTTTGTTTAGATGCATAAAACCTTCCAAGCTTCTTTAAGAAAAAAATAAGTAAATTAAAAAAAAACAGTTTCGGTGTGTCTGGCCAGAATGAAAATGAGTTTCTGGAATGAAGGATTTTTTTGTGTGTGTGTCTGGTGTCCACTTTTTTATAATTTATCTCTGGGTTTTGGTCAACAGATTATAATGCGCAAACTCAGAAAAAAAACCAGCTGGGATGCTTTGTAAAATGTACATAAAAATTAAAATCTCATTAACCCATATTTTATTTGCAACAAAACACATCTAATGTTGAAAGTTATGGAGCCCCATTTGGGTCATAATTCAATGAATAAATGAGTCTATTATTATGAAATACAGGCGTTTATTATTATGAAATACATATCCATTATTATGAAATGTTTCCCATGATTATGAAATACATGTTTATTATTATAAAATATTTCCCATTATTATGAAATAAATGTGTATTATTATGAAATATTTCCCATGATTATGAAATACATGTTTATTATTATGAAATATTTCCCATTATTATGAAATAAATGTGTATTATTATGAAATATTTCCCATGATTATGAAATACATGTTTATTATTATGAAATATTTCCCATTATTATGGAAAAAATGTAATTATTATGAAATATATTTTTATTATTATTTAATCTGGCTTTTTTTTAAATCTAAGAATGAGTTTTTACATAATGACTTCGCTTTTCATAAAAATGAGCTTTTACATAATAATGACATTTTGCCACTGGGCGGGACCAGTGGTTGACCTGCATGCTTATTGGCTGATCCTTCTCCATTCTACGCTCTGACATGGACTAGTTTTGGCCAGTCAGAAAAGGATCTTTCTCCTGTCACCATGCCGTCAAAATCAAGTTTTCCCTACATTTCGCACTACGTTTCTTAGTCGATGTCAACTTTTAACCGTAAACTGAGGTGCATTCTGCCCCCTACTGGCCTGGAGTATATACATTGCACCTCTCGCCCACTATCGATATTCACTGTTCTGATGCTTATGCCTGAATGAAAGAGCAGCCAATCACATAAATGGCTCCGCCCTCTCTGCTGTGATTGACACACAAATCATTCTTATGAAAAACGAACCCATTATCATGATAATGGGAAATATTTCATAATAATAAACGCCTGTATTTTATAATAATAGAGTCATTTATTCATTGAATTATGACCCAAACGGGGCTCCATAGAAAGTGAGACGTCTTTTTTTTTTTTAAGGTGAAAAATATCAGCTCGTATTAAATTTTACCGTAGTAACGCATCTCAAAGAAGTTGGGAGATGGGCAACAAAAAGCTGTGAAACTGAGTGCAGGAACATCTCAGCAATTCAGTTCATTTGCAGCAGGTCAGGGGCATGTTGGGGCATGTTGGGGTGTAAGAGACCCTCGGATGTAAAGATGGACAGAGAGTGAAAAACTGTGTCTACAAATAGTGCATAAGCTTGCAAAAGACTTGAAATATCTCATCATCTTTGGTACATAATATGATAAAAGGTTTCAAAGAATCTGAAGAAATCTCTGTGCACATGAGGGCGAAGCTGAAACCAGTACGAGATGCTCGTGATTTTGGGGCCCTCAGGGAGCACTGCATTAAAGACAGACATGACTCTGTAACAGAAATCCCTGCGCGGGCTCAGCAACACTTCTGAAAGCCGCAGTTGGCCGTTTCACCTACAAATGCAGGTTAAATCTCTATTGACCAAAGAACCAGCCATATGTGAGCGTGAACCAGAAACAACACCGACTTGTGGTCCAACAAAGTTCACGTGCTTTCTGGAAACCATGGATGCTGCTTTAGCTAGTTAGCTAGTTCTAGTGCCAAATCTCATTTGTTCGACTTATTTGTTGGAAAGCACTCGTATCTGCGTTATGATCTAAAAGGCTTTCGTTCCCCTTCAGAATTACTTCAAAACAAACAATTCCGGCTTCAAATGAAAGATTATCAGAACGGAGCAGCTCTTCCACCAACTGCATCGGTAACTCATTCATGTTTATTAATATTTGTAATCTAATGTCAAAATCAGTGGCCCATCAATCATTTTTATGCATTGAGTAATTGAACTTTCAATTCCTGGAAATACAGTTTCCTCTCTGTGATTAACGTAATTAAAATTCAGTACAGGATGTTTCTTTGTAGCTGGAACCGGATCATCCGGAGGAAAGGTTACCTCCAGGGTTTCTAACTGAACTCGTGCTTCCAGCTGTTTTACGTGTTGCACCGACATCTGTCTCCACATCACGTTGTTTGAGACTGATCAAAGCATTGTTCATTTTAAAAACTTCATCACAGGTGCTGGCAATAGATTAAAGTTTTGAAATGATAGAATAGATAAATACTTAGCATTTGGTGAAGTTTATCCGTGTGATAGACAAAGATCTGAAGTGAATGATCTGATAACAGACTTTAACCAACTATTAAGTTCACATCTGTGTTGTCGACACTGTTGCTGAATACTTCCTGAGAGACACATGCTGTTTTAATTTTTTCTGTCTGTGATATCGTCAAGTCTTGACCCTGCCGTAACTGCTCTGAGAGCAGCTGTATAAAGTAAATCGAGTTATCCGCCCACCATAAGTAGCAGGAGCTGACTCTTTACATTTACATTCGGATAAAGCTGAAGAACTTCAAAACTAATGAAACACAGACTCGGACCAATGAGTTAGCTGCAGCCCAACATTAACAGCGAGTCACGTTGCTTCTAAAAGAAGTTTCTGTATCTCTGAGGAGATCAGAGGGCTTTTATACAGCTCTTATCAAAGAGCAGTGATTCTGTGTGACCTTATAAGTATTTGGAAGCTAAACACTTTCTGAACATTGGTGCGTTACGTAACGAAGAGCAGTGCTTCCCAACCTTTAAAGCATAATGTTCACTTATGTCCTTTCTGTCATCAGTTGCTTATGATTGACAGTTCTTGACTCAGAAGACACTGAAATGTTTCTTCAGACTTCTTCAGTGTGTCTGTGAGTGAGTTGTAGGGAGAAAGAAAAATCAGTAAAACCAAAACTGTTTTGAGGAAAGAAATGATGTTTCTGTTTCAGAGAAAGCTTCCTGGTTCCTGTGTGTCCAGAGACTTGTCCGTTGGTCCAGTCCTTCCTGACCGACTCCGACAGGTCGTTCCTTCTTCACGGTCAGGCTCAGTTAAAGGCGGGGATGCAGACCCAGGACAGACACCTTTTCCTGTTCAATGACATCCTGGTCATCGCCAAAGCCAAGTGAGCACAAGTGATTTCCTCTCCTCCGTGTGGCGTTTCTGGAACCTTTGGGCTTCCCCTGAAGCGCCTGGTAATCTGTTCCCAGGTCTGCCAACCACTTCAAGCAGAAGGCCCAGGTGTGCGTGTGTGAGATGTGGATGGCGGGTTGTATGGACGAGGTGTGTGAAGGAAGCACGAACCCGGACCGGAGCTTCGTCATGGGTTGGCCCACATGGAACTGTGTTGCTCTGTTTAGGTAACACACGGACTCATATTAGTATTTAAAACACTCATCTGGATTAAACATTTGTATGAACACACAGATTCACTTTATTTGTTTTGTTGGATGAGTATGATCATAGTAGCGTCTGCAAGTCCTTAACCTGAACTCATTTTAAATGTGTTCAGTAAGTAAAACATGGAAAACTAATTGCTGCTCACTGGGGTGCTGCCTTTCGTCAGAGGCTGCAAATGTGTTTAAGCTTCAAGAGAAATGATGCAGGTGATGCTTTAAGCTAGATTTTAAGCACAACCACCTGATGAAGTCGCACCAAACAATGAACAGCAGCAGGTGTGCATTTATCAAGCGCAAAGAGAAAACAAGACGCACTATAAAAGTTAATGAATTCACCTAGAGGTACAGTTAAAACATGTGTTGCAGAAGGAGGCAAAGTTTCTGGTGAATTTCTGAAAAACTTGCCCGAAACTTGCTGTGTGTAGTTAACTGGCAAATATTGGGAAAAAAAAAGAAAAGAAATCCAATTTCAAAAAGCTTGTATCTTGTAAAAAATATTAGCTAGCTAAATGTAGCTAAACAACTGAATTAGTCTGGAATGAAAAATAATTTAGAGTTGATGGTGGACAAATAAATATGAAAAGGCCTGAGCCCTTTTAAATCAGTGTGATAAATAAAATGATTTTACTTCTAGGATGATAACAGAAAACTGTAGCAGAAGGCTGAAGAGACAGCATCAGAGAAATGAGCTAAATTGTGTCTGAAACCACAACACTGATGTAGGGATCCATGGAGTGAACTCATCAGCAGAATGAACGTTTGAACACTAGCGTTATTGTTGTTTATTGTGTCGTTGTTGCCACACAGATAAAAACGCAACAAATCGCTGTGAGTAGATTTGCACATAGATCACCTCCTTATTAAAAATCTGATTCATGAACGCTGCATAAAGCTGAGATATTTTCCGAAGAGCGCCTGTATGTTAGTGAACTCCAAATGATCGCAAGGAGGGGAGTGGGCTCACAGAGCTAAATAATTAGCATAAACTCGCCAGAAAGCAGGTGCAGGCTACACATAATCTGGAAACTTTTGTGTAAAATCGTAATCTTGCAAATCCGGCTGAAGGAGGCGGCGCTGGCAAGCGCTCCACAGTTCTTCTGTTCCCTGTAATGCAGGTATTTATTGTAGTGTCTTCTGTCCGTTCAAGAGGTGAAGCAAAAATTGTTGATATGATATTGGATGCAAAATGAACCCATTTCACTATATCAACAAAACTCTCGGCTGCAAGCAGCTGCATGGTTTCTCTCAGATAACAGAAACCATGCAAGCAGCCTGCATGGTTTCTGTTATCTGAGAGGCCTCCCAGGACTCCAGCACGGCTTCATGGTATCGTTGATGTGCTCTGTAACGGCCTGAGTCCCTGTGCATGGCTGTCTGCCAGCAGGTAGTCCATTAAAGAACCCACTGACATCTTAATGGGCACAATCTGAAGCTCAAACATGCAAAATGCTCATCGGAGAAGATAAACATGTTATGTAGTCTAATGTCTAGAACACGCGTGTTTTAAAGTATCTCCATATTCTGAGAGTAAGAGTACAGATAAGACAGTAATGGTCTAAAGTCAGAGACTGACAGCAATATTTATGTGAGCTTCTCATTAACACGAGCTCTAAACATGCTCAAAGGCAGGAGTAGATTTTGTTCGTACCTACGAAAGGTTTGGAAAGTTGTAAAATTAAGTTAAGAAGTCGCAATTTTGCAAAATTCAGGATTTTACGATAATAAATGTTGTAATTATTGGACATAAAGTTGCAGTTATACAAAATTCTCAATTTTAAGACAAATAAATTGTAATTTAACATCAAAAAGTCACACATTTGCCAAATGTGTAATTTTATGACAAAACTTCGATATTTCAAAATTCACAGTTTCACAACAAAAATATCAATATGTCAAAAAGTTGCAATTTTGTGAAAGTCGATATTTTGCCATGAAAAGGTTGCAATAAAAAGTTTAAAAGATGTGATTTTTTTTGAGATTTGGAATTTTAGTGCAAAATGTTTTTAGTGCCAAAATTTTACAACAAATGTTACGACCTTGCAAAGTTTGCAGTTTTACAACAAAATGTTGTTTTCTCACAAAAAAGTTGTTTTTTTTTCATTAAATTCTAATGAGTGTCATTTGCGTATTATATCATATTAAATTAAATTACTGTAACTGAGGTGAAATTTTATAACATTAGTATTGTAAAAAAGTATAATTTGGGAGTTGGTATCGATCAGTTTGGCAAATAATTCCCAATTTTTCTCCTAGAAAATTCCCATCTTTGGGAAAAAAAAATATTTCTGAAAATGCAACCCTGATTCAAAGCAGATTGGGAGCCATGACACAGAACATTTCATGTTTATGTCATGGTAATGAAAGGAAACTTGCTGTGGGCTTTTGAACTCATCCTGTCTCACCTCAGGTTGATGACAAGTGTCTCCCTCCTGAATTGCAACAAAAAACGTTGCACAAACCTCCGAATGTTGAGGTAAAAGCTTTCAACTCCTGCCTGCAGCATTCTTGAAAAATCTACACACTTCACACTTGGTTTTTATTGTACCTTTAAATCTGCACTTGATCCTGTTCTGGCTGGAGCAGGAGTCCCATTAAAACTGTCACATTAACTAATTTAATGGGACAATTTGCTCATTGAATTAAAATTAATTAGATTGTGATTGGTGTGGGAGCTCTGCTGGAGCGTCACCAACCTTAGTTCTCCAGTCAGCAGCTTCCAGGCTGAGTGTCATGAATCAGCAGCCGTGAATAATTCACGCTCGAAGTCTGTGAAACTTACCTGAGTTTGGACCTGTCCTTGCTGTCAGAGGTCGACTTCCTAGAAAGAACATCATTGTACCTAAAGACCTGCCGTCGACACACTCTTTGCTCCAAATGAACACAGAGATTATGTGTAACAAATGTGATATTTGTGCTTCAGCTCAGCAGAACAGAAGGAGAGATGGATCTCCACCCTAAAGAGGTAAACTCCCTCCTTGTGTCGATATGAAGTTGATTTACTGTGAGCGCATGAATATTTTACGAATCCTTTGTCTCTGCTTTCGTATGCAGTCGCATAAAAGAAGAGAAAGAGAGGGAAGAGCCTAAAACCATCCCTCTGAGAGTGTACGGGAAAGGAATCAACACGTTTGCTGTCGTGAGTCTGCACCGGCGCAGTCATGTGATCAGTAGAAAAAGGTAGCAGCCGTATGTGATGTTGTATCTGCTCTCTCTCTCCTTTGATCAGACCAAGACGCTCCCTGTCAGCAACTCAGACTCAACCAATGAGGTGATCCGGCTGGCCCTGCAGCAGTTCGGCATCATCGTGAGTAATCAGCAAAATCGTACGTTTCAGTCGAGCAAACCCGTGTTTGTTCAGATTGTTTGTGTTTGTTCAGATTAGTCTGGTTCAGTTTGAGATTAAGGCATTAAAGTTTAACAAGGACAACAGCTTCTACTAAGAAAGCAAACAAACAAACAGAGAAATCAACAAAGGGCTTTGTTTTCTCAGATGCCCTGCAGCCTCATAAAGACACGCATGTAAAAACAACCCTTTGTTGCACCTCAACTCCGTTGATGATTTCTCTGCTCCGCCGGATGTGATGCTCTTATAACTGCTCGCTGTGCTTCTGCTCTGCTCAGGGAAACGTCAAAGAGTACCAGCTGTGGGTCATCTCTAAGAGGGACAACACGCCTTATCCTCTCATTGGTATGCCAGTTGTTTGTCTAAGATGACTTGAATTTATATCCTATCGATATAAACCCCCCCCCCCCCCCCAGGCCTTAACGGAGGGCTGAGGTGTTTATTTTCAGACACACTGGGGCCATTGAATAGCAGGGAAGAGTGTGACATAGCTCCAGGGAGGAGATGAGGGTGCACTTACTGCTGGCTCTTCTGTCTCAGGTCATGAGTTTCCCTTCAGTATCCAGATGAGCCACGTGAGGAATTCTGCGCTGCAGGGAGGCGGCAGAGACGCCGCGGCGCCACCTGTGGACTGGCAGAAGGCCGTGCAGGTGGAGCAGCTGCAGGGGTACAGGCAGTGCCAGTTTATCCTCAAGCCTCGACCCGTCGAACCGCTGCAGCAGCACGTACCTGCAGGTGAATCCCCCCCTACGTCCCGCAGGTGCGGCAAGTTTGGCGACTGAAGGTGGCGCGCTTACTGGTGTTCGTCCTCGCGCTCTGTTCCCTCTTCAGATTTCTCCCAGAAACCTTTCAAAAGGAGGCGCTCGCTCATCGCCTGGGCTTTCTGGCGAGGCTCCTCGTCTCACCTCAATGAGCTGTCGCTCGCCGGAGCCGCTCGAGGCTGCTTGTTCGGCCAGCCGCTCAGCTCCATATGCTGTGGAGGACGCGCTGCCAAAGCCCATCATGGTCAGTGTCGCATTTATTTGTTTCTATTAGGGCTGGGCAACGATTAAAATTTTTAATCGCGATTAATCGCATTATTTCCCTGATTAATCATGATTAATCGCATTGTTTACGGAAAATCAAATAATGAATTCAAAAGTAGTGTGAAATGCATTTTTATTGAAATGTTCTGCTGCCATGTGAACTAAAATGTCATAACATTTGTTGTTCAAACACTTTTAACATCAGCACTTGTCAGTAACACATATTTAGTGTAAATCTCATCTTAAAAAATGTAAAATAAAATAAAGCTTATTGCCACTGCCAGGGTATTAATGTCATCCTGTTTTTATAAAAAAAAAAAAAAAGTCTACAAACAAAATCCAACAAAATGATTGTGGCTCAGCACAATCAAAACATTAAAACAGTCAATTTCTGAGGTAACAGCAGAAACCTTGTCAAATCCTCCTTCTAGGAGAACTTTAAAATGAAAATGTCCATGTTAACGTTCGGTAACTTTACCAATCCATGTATCACTTATTCTTTCCATTTTCAATTGTCAATGAAAAAATTAAAAAAAAAAATTAAAAAGTGACATTTTATTAAATTTTTCATTTTTTAATCTATTACAAAAAATGCCTGTTTTTTTTTTATATTTCAATTTTAGACTTGGATTTAAAAAAAAAAAACGAAATTAAAAACGGGCCACAGAACTGAATTTGTTTTATAATCGAGGACTGGACTTTCTGTTGTCATTACACATCTGTGCCACTAGATGGAGCAGCACTGAAGTAACCAGCTAGAGAACAGCAGGACAGTGAACACATGGAGCAGATCTGATGTAACATGGAGGAATGACGTGAAAGTTTTGTTGCAGAGCAGATTTTTTTTCCAGACAGAATTGTTAATATTGCTACCTGAGTTGCTACCTGAACTGTAAAGTACACAGATTTTTACCGTTCTCCATGTCTGTTTTAGCTTTTCCTTGTTTTTACTGTTTTCCAGTTCCGCAGCAGCCAGTAACGGACTTTTCAAAACAAAAGCATGTGAGCAACATGTGTTAACAAGCGATAAAATAAATGTCAGCGTTAATAAATTAATGCGTTAACGAGATAATAACGAGATAATAACGTGATAACAACGCAATAATAACGCGTTAATAACGCGTTAACTTGCCCAGCCCTAGTTTCTATACAACCAATCAAATGGCTTCATTTTAAAGCAGTCACCACTCTGTTAATGAAAACCTTCCTCTTCTTCACCAGGACATGCTTGCGTTTCTGTACCACGAGGGTTCGTGGACGCGGGGGATCTTCCGTCGGCCGGCGGGGGCCCGCGCTGTCAGGGAGCTGCGGGACTCTCTGGACGCCGGAGGGTTTCAGCTTCCTCTCACGCGGGACCACGTCTTTATCATAGCCGGAGTATTTAAGGTAGGGTACGTGTGATGTGTGAGTCTCTGCTCACCGATCGTTAAACAGAGATAATTCCACGTATCATGTGCTCTGCTTGTGCAGTTTGTTGACCCACATCTGTAAACATTAATCAGCTTTTTTGCTCCTCAGCCTCAGTGTGACACGCTCTGCAGTTCAGTTATCAGGACAAGCTGTTCACATCAGAGGAGCCTACACAGGCTTGTTCATGTAATCCGGATTATCATCCTATTATCTGGAGAGATAACAGCTTCTGTGCACGAGCGCTTAAACTGTGTCATGTCTTTATACCACAACACAACAGACTTCTCAATTTGTATTGATTACTTATCTATATGACGATTGGTCCACCACCGTAAATATTGTTTACACTGTTGTTGGGCTTCGCCTGTTTTTGGATAGTGAACGTAGCCTCATGCAGCAGCAGATCCAGAGGTACTTGGCCAATGACGGAGCCTCTATGAGTTTGGATTTGGAAATGAAAGCTATCAAGATGCGATCGAAGTGTATACTTTCAGATTTAGGCTCCAATTGTACACTTCCCGCTAGCTGCTAGCCGCAAATTGCGGGTTTAGGAACCTCCACTAACCGTTAATGCAATCTTCTGCTCGCTAAAGCCGCTACCCGTTATGCCGACTCCCTTACTCACATTGTAGGTGTGGCAATGGGCGTGTCTTTTGCGATTTCCGCAAACTTGGTATCTTGCGATCGTGGGTTTAGGGTAGCAGGTAGCGGGTGGTCAGACAACCCGCAACCCGCATGTCAGCTCGTACAAGAGCGCGTCCAAATGACATCAATGTGCATCCACCTGGACGTGGACGTGCACAAACGGCTCTACCTCTGGAATTAACTATAAAAGTCATGATTTTGGGCCAATTCCAATTCCCCCCTTAACCCTCAATCTCAACCCTCGCCCTTAACCCTCAATTTTTGGCCCTCAATCTTAACCCTCGAAAGTAAGTGTAAAGGCTAGCTTGTGACTTAGAAATGGGACAACCCTTGAGTGGACCCACAAGGACCCGCCGGCAACCGGGACCCGCTGGGACCCGCTGGCCGCCAGCGACCAGGACCCGCCGGCGACCGGGACCCGTCGACGGCAAACATTGTAAAGTAAAAAAATAAATGTTACGCAACAACGATGTTAATCCATGAAAAAAGTCTCAAACAAAGACAATAAGATGGTCTCGTAACATTTATATCTTTAAGATATACGAAGATACTTACGTTTGTAGCTAGCTTTTTTGTCACCATCCTTTTCGAAGATGTCTTGGCTAAATTACCCAGTGCCTTCTGGGTAGCCCTTACTACCAAGGGTGGTGTCGGAAAATCTCAATATTGAGGGCGATACAGCCCTCAAACTCGTCCCTCAACTTGACTTGCTAAGAATTGGGACAGCACTTGCCCTTAGCAGTAGCGCGCATTTTTGAGACTGAGGGTTGAGATTGAGGGTTAAGGGAGGAATTGGAATTTACCCTTGGCCTCAGTTGAATCCCTGAGAAAATGGCAGAGATCGTCTTAAACGGCTTACTCGCCAGTTAAACACCAGAGCGTGTTTACTGGGAGCGCACCTAACTATCTGGGACTTTCAGGTTGGTGATAGGAATTGTCTGTGTATAAAATATTTTTATGTATATATCAGTGCAGAGGAGGAGGGAGGAAGAGGAGGAAGCTCTACAGCAGAGTCCCAGATGAGCTGCGCATTAGAGCTGCTCTGATCTGGATGAAAAGACGCTCCATAGCAGTTTGCGGGTAGCGAAACCTGCTCTTAAAGACAATGACTACTGACGCACTGATCGGTTTAACAGGTGGAACACCCTAACAACTCCCATGCATAATGCAGCAGCTAGCGCAGGTGGGATAGCGGGTTTAGCAATGTGGAAGATTACGTTCTTTGCGGGGGAACGCCTCTTCTGCTACCCGCTATCCCTAAATAGTGGCTTTAGGAGGTTTGACGATAGATCGGGCCCTTAGCCTTTGAGGGGCTCAAAAGTATTCAAGGTGAATGAAGCAGATGAACAGTCTGGAGTTGATTCTGAGCTGGACATTTGGCAGCTGTTTGAGATGGAGCTACCAAGATGAAGTCCAAGGAGATCTCGGTGCAAGTGAGGGAGACTATTATTACAAAAACTTTAGCTGTCACCAAGTCAATAGTTTGCTACATTCTTGAAAAAACGAAAGCAGATTTGACTTTGGCAGAAAAGACTCTCATGTTCTGGAATCAGACTCTTTGGAATCGTTCTAATCAGAACGATGGGAAGAATAAATTATGAACTCATCATATGTGAAACATGGTGGAGGTAGTGTCATGACCCGGGTATAAATGGCTGCCAGTGGAACTGGCTCACCGGTGTTAATTGATGATGTGACTGCTGACAGAAGTTGCAAGATGAATTTAGTGTTGTTTAGAGCAGACAAAGCTACAAAACTGAGAGGACAGTGCTTCACTGTGCAGATGGAGCTCAGTTTGAGATATTTTGAAGGGAAGGAAATGAAATATTCCTCACTGGCCTAGTCAGCCGTCTGATCGCAGCCCAACAGATCACGCTCTTCCCGAAAGCAGGAAGACCCACAAACAAGCAGCAGCTGAAGGTGGCTCAGGTTTCTGTGATGTGCATGAGCCCCCTGACTTCAGTCACTGACTGACTTTATCTCATACCAGATGTGCTTTTTTTTTTTTTTTTTTTGGCTTGTGTTCCCAGGATTTCTTGCGCAGCATCCCCGGGCAGCTTGCTGGGCTGTGAGCTACATGAAGAGTGGATGGATGTGCTGGAGGAAGAAGAAGGAGGAAGAAGAGCAGGTGAAAGACATACAGAGGTAACAGACCACGCGCTACAGTACATTTCTGCCATCCGACGAGCCCCGGGCTGTTGCAGAATTTCTGTTCCCTCTGCAGGATGATTTCTCGACTCGCCAAAGAGAACATCCTGCTGCTGCGCTATCTGTTGGCCATGCTGCACGGTATCCAGGGCAACGCTCACGAGAACCAGATGACAAGTTTCAATTTATCAGTGTGCATCGCCCCCAGCTTGCTGTGGCCTCCTGGAGCGCCATGCAGCCCTGAGGTGGAGGGAGAAGGAACCAGAAAGGTTAAAGAGCTGTTTTTATAATGGATCTGTTAGCACGTTTAGTTAAAATACACCATGCAGCCATCCTCAGAGCTCTGCTTACAGTTATACAGAGGAAGGAAATGAGCGTTAGCCAAGGTTTTTCAGTAAATCTCCGCAGCTAAACTGATGTTTTTAGGTGAAATATAGATTTAACAGCTAATAACACATTGTGGAATTTGACCCAAATCTCGGACAAGACTGTTCCTGCTCCGATGACTTTGACATTTAGGATTGTTAGACGTAAATTAATCTGTCTGAGCACCACAACAAAGACCTTCAGCAGCTGAGTTTGCGAGTATAAAAACACAGTTTCATTGCAGTATATGATCATCTGGTGTCAGTTAAGAGCTGCTTTTATCTGGTTTGGATGATAAATATAAATAAATATATAGAGGCTATTAGATAAATGTATGTCAAGTTACAAAACACCTGTTGAGCTGAAATGACTCGTCAGTGAGATTTTCCCATTGGAGTATCAACTCCATAAAGAGGCTTAAAGGTTTAATTTCAGAACAGTTTGACTTTTTGAAATATTTGTTGAGAACAGTGAACTCTTGAGAAATGCTGCATAACTGTTTCCACCAAAATAGCTGCTCAGAAATGAGGGGATAAGAATACTGAAGGCGAGGCAGAGAAAAGTCATTTCTCCCTCGCGGGTTTGAAAACTAGAAATATAATTCACTGCTGATCTGTTTTGTATCCACAATGCTCGTCGCCATGGCGGCGTGTTTATCTCTTCCCCTCGTGTGCTGCAGGTCTGCGAGTTGGTCAAGTTCATGCTTGAACACTGTCAGCAGATTCTCGGAGAGGAGCCCTCGTCCCTGTTTGGAGGGACCTCCGCAGAGACTCCATGATGAGGAGATGGCATCAGGTACAGCAGAGAAACGTGTGTTAGGTCTTCAGAATAAAAACATACAGTTAAGGTCAAAATGATTTACCCACAAGGCACTATGGGAGATTTCCCCCAAATACTGGCCAGCATCTTTAGAACTGTAGAACTGTGTCTCTTTAGAGATATCTGATTGCCCCCAAGTGGACAGAAGTGGTATTGCTACATATAAGGCTTTAATTATAACAGGATTCAGATGTCCTTTATTTCTTGGGGTTAAGTGTCAAGATTATTAGCTCCAATTGATTGCCGTTAAACTTCACCTGAGCAATCAATCAGCATTTCAGCTTTACTTAAAGGTTTGGTGGGAGATGCTGGAAAACTGGGTCAGAAAGACTTTGAAAACAAAAGTAATATCCGCTTTACTTCAGACCTCCATCTGCAGACACATCACCAAAGCTCACAAACGGCCCAATGCCTGTGAAGTTTGATGAGCCCATGTGCTTACTGGGGTCTCTCACAGTGACTGGATGGGTTTTTTGGAAGCCCTGTTGTTCCACACAGGTGAATAATATTATTTTGTTTTAGCGTGAGCGCATTCAATTGATTGTTTGTTGTCCACGTGTAAAGAGAATTTCAGGTAACATAGCAAAAATAAATAAATAAACTTTAGAAAAATATCACCTACCCCACCTTTAATGGACTCCATGAGCAGGGCTCGACACTCAGGGAGCCACAGGGAATAATGTAGAGAAATCTGCAGCCAGTTGGTCTTCCAACTAGACAATCGCTCAGAACAAACATTCATCCAAAACCCTTTTAAAGGACACCAAAATCAGGATCCTGGAGGGACCCTCTCACATCCCAACCCTGTTAGGAATCTGTGGAGTTAATGTCCATGCTTGGAAATAACAGTTTAGATAAACTCCAACAATCTTCTTGTTTTAGTGGAACACCTTGGTAAAGTACCGTATCTTGTTTTTCTTTTGAATTTGATTTTTCTTTGTTCTTTTGGAAATAATTGACCAACACTTTTGGTAAGGTTCATTCCCATGGAAAATTACAGTTCTAATTTCATAATTTTGACCTTAACGAAACCTCTATGTGGTTTAAATGTTTGAAGTCCCTACCTGAATGGATGCATTATTGTAATATATGTCCCTACAAACTCAAAAACAGTGTTCCCAAGTTTTTGTTAAGGGAAAAGAGATACATGGGTATAAATATTTAAAACAAAGTGTCCTGATTTCTTTAAAAGCTTGTTAACAAATGTACGTCAGTTTCATGCAGATGCTTCTCTTGTCTCACTTGTGTTGCCTCCTCTTGCATTGTTCCGGGGGTCTCCAGAGTCCTGGGCGTACCCCCTGACAGACTCCTCCTACGACAGCCTGGAGAACGAGCTGGACGACAGCAGCGGGGGGTCCCCTGGCTACTGCAGCAGACCCCTCAGGCCCAAACCGCTACAGGGCAGCCTGGACTCCATCCTCACATTCAGCGACTACGACCAAAACGCCGACCCGGACGTGCGCCACGCCAAAACCGAAGGCCTGCGCGGCCTCACGCTGCACCCAGGGGAGAGGCGCAGGAGGCAGCAGCCGTCCGAACAGGGAGCTCCATCTGTGGAGATCTCATCCACCCTGGACTCGCTGTCCCTGGAGGGCCGGCCCAGGCAGCGGCGGCGCTCGGAGCCGGCTATCGCGTACACCAGCAGGCTCTGCCCGTACATCTCCAGCAGCGCGGATGGCCTCACTGGCGAGGATGAAGATGCAGAGGAAGAACTCTCCAAGAGGCCGAACAACTCGCGGAGTCGGAGGAGGAGGAGCGGGGCGGACTCCAGGTTAAATGACAGCAGCTCAGCTGGTCTGGAGGCCAGCTCCTCCAGCCTGTCATCCACCCCCGCCTCCCCTGCACCCACCCACTCCTCCCTCAACTCCCTGGACTCCCTTCACTCCCTCAGCGCCAACCAGGCGACCAAGACGCATCCGTCCCCCACCTCTGTCCCTCCTACGCCCTTCGACGTGGGCTCCGCTCAGAACCTCGGTGGACCGAAAGAACTCGTCAGCAAGGGGTCATTAAAGGGCTGCTTGGGCCTCCACCCAAACTCATGGCTGAAGAAAGACCGGAGGCTGTCGCTAACCCAGCAGGAAGGTGTGGAGATGGAGGGAGACGAACGGACCGGGGTGAGTGGAAAAACCTCTTACATGCACTGCTGCTCACGTACGTTTAAAAAGGTAACAGAGTGCTGTAGTTAGTCATGGTTGAAGGCTTGAAGCCATCACTGGAGCTGGAAGACACCTCTGTGTCAATGGCAGAACACTTCTATCATAAAATAAAAGCTTTACTCAACACTATGACACAAAAAAGACAGCTTACCAGAAGTAAAATATCAAGCCAATTGTGAAGCATGGTGGAGGAAGCATCATGATTGCAGCTTCATTATCTGCCTCAGGGGCTGGACCACTTATCAGAGGGGGAAATATAGTTCCAAGCTCAGATAATATGCCGCAGCCAAGTCAGAGCGCAGACCTGAACCCCACAGAGACGCTGTCGAATGACCTCAAAGGGTCGTTCACACCAGACATCCTCCATGAGTCTGACAGGAATGATCAAAAACCCCTCCTGAACGTTGTCCACGTCTGATCCAGAGCTACCAAAGTGCCGCCTTGGAGTCGTTGGATATACACTTTTTCCTTCAGAACTTTGAGCGTTTGAGTAGTGTGTTCAATAAAGACGAAAAATAACTGCAGAAGTACACTGTATCTGTTTATAATCGTAACCTAGATGACGAAACGATCACATTTTATGGCAAATTAATGCTGAAAACCAGTTATCTCTGCAGGGATTCCACAGAGATGACTGATGTCAGAACCCCACATGAGAGGGGCATCTCAGCTCTTTTTCTACTTTAGAGAATAAAAGTTCATGATCCACTGATCCAAATGCAGCAGTTACATTTAAAAACACAAGAACAACACAGACACGAGTCAGCAGATGAAAGCATATCATTAAAAACGCTCTTAAAAGATGATGTGGTGCCCTGCGGCGGACTGGAAAACCACATAAATATCGTGCTCTTCCAGGAAGGCTGCTAGTTGACAGAAAACTGTTTTTTTTTAAGGATTTTTCCATTGAAAATAAGCAGTTTAGAAAGAGGACTGAAGGTCACGTCCACGCAGGGATTTGGGCCCCATGAAAGAATCTTTACCGGGATCGGCGAAATAATCATGATTACCTCATGGGCCCCCCTCAATCATGGGATCCAGTGACCCCCCCTTTTCGGCACCCTCTCACGTCATCCTTGAGTTGATGTTGTAAGACCATGACATGCTGCTGAGGTTAAAGTAAATCCTTGCACACACACACACAGACGTTACACATGATGTGTGTGTTTCTAAAACAGGGAGGAGCCACCGATAAGTCGCTCACAGCTGGGAAGCTCGAGAAAGGAGCAGCAAAACCGAACCCCGGCACCCAACCCAAGAAATCCCGCAGAGGCTCAAAGGATGCCGGAGAAAGGGGCCGGCCTGCCCTGGGCCCCCACAGCCCCCTGTTCCTCCACCGCTCTACGGGAAACCTCCTCTTCCCCAAATCCACCTGGTTCCAGTCTTCAGAGTCCCCACCGGCCGTTCGGATCAGCGACGTGCAGACCAACGCTGGTAGAGGACGAGGACATCAAGAAGCAGGCAGCAGAAAGTGAAGGGACCGAACCGAAGCACCCGTCGCTGTCTCTGTTTTCCAAGCCCAGCGGGCCGTCTCTGTCCCTGTTCAGGCGGCACAAGACGCACTCCGTGGAGGACAGCAGCGCCCGCCTCTACCAGCGCCGGGGGTCCGAGCCGGGGCGTCAGGTGGTGGACCGGGCCTCCACCTTCACCCGGGCCAGGCTGCCCAGCGACCCCGGGCTGAAGGCGTCCGAGGCGGACCAGCAGGGGGCGCCGTCGGAGACCCGGTTCTGCCTCTCTCCCTGCGCCGCCAAAGCAGTGAAGGACTACTTCTCCAGCCACCCGCGCAGTAATCCCCAGAGCAGCCAGCAGGTGGCGCTCGCCGTGGTGGAGAGTCGCAGGGAGTGGCTGAGGAGATGCAGCGACCCCACGGTGGAGCCGGATTTTGAGCAGCTTCTGTTCGCTGAAGAGTCGTACGTCTGAATGTCACCTGGAGCGAAATGAGATTAGAGGTACGCAACACAAAGCTGTGCACTACTGTACCAACAAGTTTGCTTTTATTATTAATTACAAGGTGTTTTCATCGTTAAATAGACTATGCGTGATTTGGTATCTGCTGTTTAGCTTTAGCATGACGCTTTTCACGACTAACACAACTCAAAATGTCATTTGTTTGCTCTGGCAGCAAAACGAAGAAGAAAATGATAATTCTTAGTTACGACGTGATGCTTATTTCCTTTAAGGGAATGTGGCTGATTGTTTTAATCAAATGTCCTCCAGGCTGATTTAACAGAAAACAAACAAAAAAAACTTTGTTACCAAAGCAGTCTTAGTATCCGATTTATACTTTATTTTCATTTTGAGTTTGTGTGAGTGATGTCACATGTTTTAAAAGAAAAGCCTGCCAAGTTAAAAGTACCTGTTGCTGCCTTCTTTTGTAAACAGTTTCTCTCGTTGGATCGCCTGATGGTTTACTGGATCTCTGCAGAACCGGGGCCTCGCACACTGAGACTTGCGTGGATTTCATTCTTCGTCTTGCATGGAAATATCCGCACGCACAAAACGATTCAGATACACTAGACCTTGCATGCGTGTGAATCCACACATTCTCTCAACTTGAAATTGTGCGTACATTAGGGCTGTAGCAATACACTAATCTCGCGATATGATACGATGCGATATATATCAATAGATTTTTCTGTCCTCAGCTGAGAGCTTTAGCCCATACAGTGAGCTAAATATATGGCTTCAGAAACGACTTCGGGAGGCGTTCGTCGGTTACTGATCCATTTTACTTTGTAAAACTGCGAGAACAGAAACAAAACAAACATCGTTCGGCTCCGTGTAAAAACAATACATTCCTATAAAGCATATATTTGATTTAATTTACAGATTATGCCTTTGCCAAGCACAAAGTTGAGGGAGTAGACAGACTTGACCCAGGAGCTATATGTTTTTGGACTCTGCCGCACTTTCTAGCTCTCGCTTAACCCACTTCCTGATTCCCACATTAAACACTAGATGGCAGTGTAAGATTAACAACGAACTCTAGATTTTCTTAAAGTCACGGTAACCAAATTACCCATAGACTGAAACAACTTAAATCTGTTAGAAAATAAACCTCAAGAAAAAGAGCAACGTTTAAAACTTCACTGAATAGTATTTAAGTGTTGCCAACGGACAAAACCCCAAGAAAAGTGTCTACACCAGCTGTAAAATGTACGTAGGGCACCGCACGTTCATTTCACTTTTAGTACATGCAAACGCAAGCGTGGAAAATTACATACAGGACGTTTTTACGCGTTACATGAGCTCAGTGCACGAGGCCCCCGGTCCCTTGATTTCTGCTGGCAGAGCTGCATTATTTTTGAATATTTAACCCGTTCTTCTACACTACGTGCAACACACAGGAACTGAGAAGCTACGCTCGTACCGATAACTTTAACTGTTTTTATGCTTCTGTAATTAGAGAGACAGGATGTGAGAATCTGTAAATAAGGCCTGAGTGCATCACTGAATGATGGTTTCATCCTTTCATAATGAGAGTGCAGCTTACTGTTGGTAGTTTTTCCTTCAGAACCATTGTTTCCTGCTGTAACTCTAGAAGCTTCACTTGTACTCAAATTACAATGAAAATGTGAATATGATTTATTTATGCTTTTTAAAATTTGTTTTGAGATGTGTTTTTTTTCTCTTGTCAGTATTAGCACTCGAATGTCAATCATCCTGTGATTGACAGATGCAGTGGCACATCCTCCTCCGTTGGCCAGTCAAACTCATTCACAGAAATTCTCTCTTTAAATGGATCTGGCAGCCATCCTGTTCGCTGCCAAATCCTCTGGTACAAAGCGTACCGAACCAATCACGAGCATGTTATGGTTCATCCAGAAGCCACCGTTTGGTTTCTTCTGCTTGTTAGTGCCACCCTGAGGAGTCAAAGCCAAATCTGGACCCGTCGTTTGTATCGAGGACAGGAATGAGTGTGGCTGGCCAGGCTGATGTTTTCCAGCTGTGATCCTTGTTTTGTACGTGTGGCCAATGATGCAGTTTACACACAAGCCTGTAACTTAAATACACTCCATGCTTTGGATTTTTCCCGCTTTAAACCTGTGAGATAGAAAACACGCCCGTTGCTTTCTTACGTCTGTTCCTGCCTTTGCCACGTTGACCTTTGAAACCTGCATTTCCAAATAAAATGAGCTCAAATGTGCTGCTGTCGTTTGTCGTTTTGTACAAAAACATTTAATTTGATGTGTAAACCGACAGTCCCACACACCATTAGAAAGTTAAATTTTTATTACTTATTTTTCACTTTACACAGACGTGTTCTAGCTATGTACAATCACATGATAAAAACGGTTACATTTAGAATTTGATTAAAATAACTGAAGGTATAAATGTGTTAAATGAAAATATACCAGGGGACTGCAGCAGAATAATCTTTAAGGCCTTGAACTCTTAAAACGACATTTGATCCCAAACTCAGCTTCACCTTCCTCAGTGTTCAAGTGAATTTTTTCGTAGGGGGGCCAAAGAAATAAAAACAAGTGTGTAGTCATGTGATATTCAGAGAAGGAAGTGAAGCTTTAAAACAGGAAACCACAGCAACAGGCTGCAGTCTGAGTCTTAATTCATCAATGGTGACGTTTCTTTCTCCTCCAAAAACAGATTAAGATTTAAAGGACAGATCGTGTGACGTTCGTTTCTTAGCTAGGAGGCTGTATACAACTCAAATACTTTTCTATAGAGTGACAAGAACTTGCAAAATGCTGGTTAGAGTTCACATTTCACTTCAAAAAATCTTGCCTTTATTTAAAAACGGAAGACAGTTCGGCGGCAGCCCCACGGCATCACTGGCGAGATTTCAACCTACAACCGTGTGAACGTTTTGCATCCCCGCGTGTGACCGGGCGCACCACAAACTGTCCACACCCACGTTTCTGCGCTGCGGGCTCCCGGTTAAGATGAGCCTTTGCTTTGCCGGATGTCGGATACGCTCTCTGGGACCCTGGCAACCATCCCCTCCAGAGACTTGGTCAGGCAAATCTGGCAACCCAGACGAGATCTGTGAGGAAAAGACAAAAAAAACAATCCAGGTCACTTCAAAGATCGTTTGTCCGAAGAACATGGTGGCAACGCTCCCGTGATCCTGGCTGAAAGGTTGCTCTCTGGCCGACTCGCTCAAAAATAAAAGCTCAGGATGTAGAACCACTTTTTACAAAAGAGTAACTCTGATTAATAACAGGATTAACTTCAATGGACATAAAATCAAAGCAGCAGTTAATAGATAACACAGGGATGTCAACAGGAAATAAGGAAAAACTCTGAAGCTATCAAGATGTGATCGAAGCGTAGACTTTCAGATTTAGGCCCCGATCGTACACCTCCCGCTAGCTGCTAGCCACAAATTGCAGGTTTAGGAACCTCCGCTAACTGCTAATCCAATCTTCTGCTCGCTAAAGCCGCTACCTGTTATGCCGACTCCCTTACTCACATTGTAGATGTGGCAATGGCCGTGTCTTTTGCCCTTTCAGCAAACTCGATATTTTACGATTGCGGGTTTAGGGTAGCCCGCCATCGCAAAACCGAGTTTGCGGAAAGCGCAAAAGACACCCCCACTGTCACACCTATAATGTGAGTAAGGGAGTCGGCGTAACAGGTAGCAGCTTTAGGGAAGCAGAAATTTCATTAGCGGTTAGCGGAGGTTCCTAAACCTACAATTTGTGGGTAGCGGGAGTTGTACGATCGGGGCCACAATGCATTATAAATACGTTTCAAATGTAATTTAGGTAACAATAACTACAATAAGGAATAAACATCTCTCCTGTGAATTTAAAGCTAATTAAGAAGATATATTTTTTAAAGTTGGTCATCATGGTGGTACTCAGAGAGCTGAACAGTTTCTCAGGTGGTACGCAGTATTAAAAGTTTGAGAACCACTGATTTAAGTCATAGATTCGTTATTACAACAATTTGATTGATGGAAATTGACCTGAAATCGGCCATTTGATAGGTCTGGCAACATAATTACTCATTTTTTCAGCATTTGACAACCGTGGGGCATGGTGAAACACCGGTCGCAGTGTGATTTTTTTTCACCTCATTTCACATCGAAATTCTAGTGTTTTCATCCATCCAAACAAGAAAGGGAGTAGTAATATCAGACAATATGTGCTTCGGGCTTACTTTAACCATTGATTTGGCTGGGATGGCAGCTGATGACCAATCGCTGGATTCCCCGACGCTATGTCAACAAGACAGATAGTGACGTTGGCCGGACCAGTGCTCATGCTCCGGTCTCAATCAACCAAACGCATTAGAGAATTTATGTCACGCCAACCACAGTCTCTGCTGGGTCCGATCATCTCTCGCTCGGCCAAGTCGTAGGTTTGTGGAGGGTAACAACCCCAACCCCTGAAAATATTAAACCGGATTTACACGCATCTCAAAAATGACCCCCAGGATGGAAAAAAACTCGGAAATCTGCGGAAAATTGACATCCCTGATAACAAGCAGGGGGTTGAGGTAAATAAGATTCAGGTGACTTCTTTAAAGCCATGAACATTTTAACAGCATTAGATCCTAGAAGTTTCTGCTGCAGTTGTTGCGCTCAGGTCTGTTTGAGCGTCAGAGCACAGGTGTGTGCGCTCTTACGTGTCAGTCAGGCCGTAGGCCAGGTCCAGCATGTCCATCTCCTCGTCTGTGACCGGCCCCAGCTTCTTGTACACCTCCTCATCAAAGATCAGATGGCACGTGGAGCACGCCAGCGTTCCCTCACATGCTCCTGCAGCCCAGAATCACAGACACGCAGCCGTTCATACCTTCATCTGCTTGACGAGCTTTAACTCATTGGACTGATATCAGTCCAAATCTGCACCGTTTACATACCAAAGCCATCGAAGTCAAGGTCCTCGTTGATGACAATATCTAGTAGGGAGTCTCCAGGCGACCCCTTCACAGTGACCTTTTCCCCATCTCTGTTGATGAAGTGGACCGTCACCTTATTGTCTGACCTAAAAAAAGAAAAAAAAAAAAAATCAAGCACAACTTGAGTTATTTAAAAACCTCATGATAAGAGTCTTACCAAAATATGTTGGCTTAACTATTAACTTAACAGGCATGCAAAAAAAACTGCATCATTATTCCAACCACCACCTTCAAACATCACCTTTAAGTCCACTTTAACAGACTGTGCTGCCTTCTAGTGGCCACATTTAATCATTACACTCAATTGACCAACAGTCTAACTGCATTAAAATATCAAAATACTAAAAAAAAAAAAAAAAAAAAAATCACTATAAAGATAAGACCATCCAGATATAGTATAGCAAAGTTATTCATGGAAACAGAAAATTAAAGTACACAGAGCCCAAAGATTTTATATACCGTGACAAACGAAGGAAAATCATCTGATCATACAACCTTCAGATGATTATCTCCAAACAACAAATTACAGCGTTATATAAAAAAAAAAAAAAAAAAAAACACAGAAACTAAATGCAGAAGCTGTGTGAAAACTGAGTACAACCTCACAGGTTCCAGGGGAATTAAGAGGGTAATTAACAGCCGGGTGCTTGTAATCCAGTAACTGATTACTGGTGGGTGTTCAGACCTTCCTGAAAGCAGATGTTTTCTTCCCATCAGCTGGTCTGGAACAATTCAGGTGTGTGTGTTAACATGCAATGCCAAGGAGGAAAAACATCAGCAATGATCTCAAGGAAACAACTGCTGCTGCTCATTAATCTGGGAGGAGCCTGGGCTCGATATCAGCTGTTGCTGGGACAACCGAGTCTGGGCAGGAGGGAAATGTCCAACAGTTATCAGATCTGGCAAACAAATGACATCTCCTTCATTTCCCCCTTATTGAAAGGCTGCATTGTCTTTGTTAACCCTCCATGATGTAAAGTTAGTCTAACAATCATAAACTGTATTTGAAGCCTTTTTTTTTTTAATTATTAAACAAGACTATTGAAAAGTGGAAAACATTCACAGCTGATGCTGAAACAGATGTTACAACAAGTACATTCAAAGATCCAAGGAGGCGTCAAGACTCTACAGGTCTCAGCTGGCATGTTAAAAGTTAAAAGATCATGATGGTACAAATGGAAAAAAAACAGCTAGAAGAACGGCTTGTATGGAAGAGTTGTCAGGAGGAAGTCTTTTCTCTCTTTAAAAAAAAAACACATGAAAAACAAAAAAACAAGAAGTTGGTTGAGCAGAAACATTGAGATGTGTGAAACAACATCCTTGTGACAGACGGGACCAAACTGGACCTGATTACAAGATATCAGCACCAATACTTCATGTCACCAATCGAGTACGTTGGAGGATGAGCAGTGATTTGGGCTTTTATTTTGAAAAAGCAACAAAAAAGAAACACACACTGTGCTAATAGACTGTGGAGTGTCTCGGAGTGAATAAAAGTGAGTTTAGTAGACCTGTGGAGTCTTAAATCCAGATGTGCTCAGACATGAAGGTGAGTCTCTGTCAACCACCTCTTTCCATGACCATGTTCCTGATCAAATCATCCTGAAAGAGCATTTAAACGTCTGAAAGTAGAAGCGCTGATTATTAATGTCTCATGTTTTAAACTTGAATGAAACACTTGCAGAGTTATCTTTAAAGATGAGACTTTTGGTGATTTAACCATAATAATTCATGTTTTTGGCTCTAAATCTAGTGGACAGATGTTCCTGCGTGGATTTTAATTTGGAATTTAAAAAAAAAAAAGAAGAAATCAACAATTTTGTCCAGAAATCGAACTGAATTAACAATTTATCATGCAAATTTTAAAGTGAGAGAAAACGTATACTTCAAAAAAAAAAAAAAAAAAAACTTGGTAAATAGTTAAACATACATGTAAATCAATAAAATAATGTCAAGCTGAACGTTTCACCACATAAAGGACGCTGTTAAAGTATTGTTTTACAGTAAATAGACCAGAAAAAAAGTATTATTTGGTACAACCTGTTTTTCCTGTCATTTGAATGACATTAATCGTATTTTTTTTCACAGTCCTCACGTCTTTTCATTCATACCTCCTGCTCTTCTTATTAAACGTCAGGTCTTCAGAGAATTTTCTGAAAAAGAAGTGTCAAATAACACGTGCCATGCCTTCGTCACCTGAAGTGGAAAAGCGGGTCTAAGTCGGGCCTGATCCAATCAATAATCACCGTCTTAGTCCCAGTTATCTCTGATCCCAGCCGTTCCACGGCTAAATATCCCAAAGCCAGCAGCTCGGCCAGCCGTCTCAGAGGGCACCTTGCAGCCAGCGAGACGACGCTGGACGTCTCTCTTTACCGAAGACTACTGGAGTCGAATGTGACGCCTCACTGACACCTGAAACCGGGTCACGCAACAGGACGCTGAATCCCAACAAACACACCAACAAATCTGCAGCAGAACGTCTGAAATACAAAAGAATCTCGGTGTTGCAACGCTCCAAAGTCCAGGACTCAATCCGGCAGAAACGAGGGACAAAATTACTCAATAATGATTACACCAAGTTTTTTTTATTTATTTTTGTCATGTTTTTGCTGCTAAAGGTTGTTGCTTGTGTATCATGAGCGGCACCATCCATCATCTTCTACCGGCGTTCACCCTGGACCGTCTACCACAAGGTCACAGAGATAAATAAACGACGCACGCACGCACAGACTCCTGAGGTCAATCTACGATCACCCATCAGCCTCATAAGCACTTGAACTCAGCAGGCAACGGTGCGAACCAGTAAACCGCCGTGTTGCCTTTTTTACCCACCGATTCTGCGTTTCAGCTTAAGTTTCAGTTGTCTTTCAATAAAATACACACCGTTTATTCCACATATTGTTGGTGAGCGCTCCTTATTTTTAGCTGGCAGTTTTTAACTTTCTGAAAGGGAGCAGAAGTGAGATTTGTTATTCATCTGAGGGCCCTATGATGGGCCGAAAACCTGTCCAGGGTGTACACCTGTCGCCCAAACAGAGCTGGTAAAGGCTCCAGCAGAGCGCTGAGATTGTGAAAAAGTGGACATAGATGATAGACGGATGTTCATCAACGCCTTGCTAACCTGCTCTCAGTTGTGCATAAATGCATTTCTCTTTCATATAAACACTTTTATAGCACCACAAACACTTTTTTTCCCTCCAGTCAGACACTGGTGAGCATACTGGGAGGAATGAGAAGTTCATCGCAGTGACGATTTGTGGTACCGGACATCGAACCTGCCAACTTTACATCTGGATGACAGTCTGGTCTTTGCTATGATCCATTTAGCTGCCACATGTTTGGAAATTGTTATATTTTGTTTACAGGATTCAGAGTAAATGGGCAGCCAGATCCTCATTACCTCCAGGCTGAGAACGTTTCTGCTTCGGAGGAATGAACATTTCAGAGCCCTGCAGACCCAGGTAGACCTGAGCACTAAGAGAAAAATAACATTTAAATAAAACACGATGTTCCCACTTTTAACTACAGTTAAACATCAATTTCATCATGAACGAATAGTGAGTCCCTCTTAAAAAAAACACCCACACTTCTAGCATTTATGACCTATAAACCTTTAATTTGATCGTTCAGACTGCCTTCTCTTTGAGTGATTAGTTTTATTTTTAAGCATATGATAGATTAATCGGTCATAAAGGAGCGTAACTATTGCTTAACTCGACTGAGAAACGAGAAAACCATCACCTGAGGCTCCAAAGCTTTAAATACTTGAACAAACTGACCATAAAATGCTTTCAAGACTACACGGTCCCCCTGAAGCCCTCTGTGATATCCCCGCTCAGAAACATTGAACTCAATGGCTTCTTGGCTCAGACATGTGAGAACCCTGAATAATCCCTTAAAAAAAAGAAAAAGAAAATCATTAAACTCCACTTCATGGTCTCTCTTACACCGGTGACATGAGGGCCGGGGATCCAGAAGCCTGAGCGGCTTGGCAGCGATCATGATGCCGTTAAACTATTTGTTTGGCCATGAGAAGTTCGGCTGCGATTAAAACCTTGTAACCGGACACAAAGATGGGCCGTTTAGCCTTGTGGACATGACTTTTTTCTAAAAAAAAAAAAAAAAGACACTTCAAGCGCCAAAAGATACAGTTGTGTTCAAAATAAAAGCAGTGTTTTTTTGTCTTTTAACAGCCTTTGTTTCCAAACATGCACATGCCATGGGATAACTGCACATTTTATTCCGGATCAAACCACAAAGAAAAATCCATCAAATGTTTTACACTTTATAGGAATTAAAAGGAAAATAAATATTGGGCTTTTAAAAAAAAAACAGTAGTGTGTAGTTCAGTTGGTGAGGTCACTGATTCTATACAACTATGTGAAGACAAGACATCAGCAAGAAGTCCCTTTGTTGAAAAAAATATGTGCTGAAGAAGTCACAATTTAACAAAGAAGACACTAAAAGGAGCAACATTTATGGACCGCTGAAGCAAGATTGTTTTTTTTGGGGTCTTCGGAGTCAGACGACCCCCAAACACTGAATTTAAGCCACAGAACACTGAACAGAGCGAAGCACGGTGGAGTAAGTATCATGATATGGAGATGTTTCTTGTACTATGGTGTTTTGTCTTTTTATCACATACCAGGGATCATGAATCAGTCTGAATACATCTAAATACTTGAAGAGGTCATGTTTCTTATGCTGAAGAGGAAAATGTTTTTGAAATGGATGTTTCAATAAGACAACGACCCCAAACAGACCAGTCAGGAGCTTCCTGGTTCCAGACCAACCAGATTAATGTTATGGAGTTATGGAGGACTGGTGGGTTGACTTTATAAAACATAAATAAATAAAAGCTGTTTTTTTCCAAGTTATTCAGAGGAACAGTGGAACTAGTCCAGTTTATACAAAGAAACGCAAAAAGCCTAACATTTCTTTTCCTTCACTTTCTGTCAAGTCGTACATTTTATACATTTTTCTTTAAGTTGTGTTTGAGTGTTCCAAGTGAATGTGTTTATGGAAATAAACGCTATAATAAAGATTTTATGATTTGTTCAATTAAAGAAAAACACTCCCATTATTTTGAACACAGCTGGGGAACCATTTTTTCTTTACAAACACTACAAATCATAAATGGCGTCTCCGCAGCCAATTCGTGGAAATAAACGATGCACTTTTAAAAAACAAAACCCAAAGTTAAGTCACAATGAAGACTGGTCTGGTTGGAGCTTTGAAGTGAGCTGTGGGCAGGAATAAAACTACGTAAATGAAGCCGGTAAAAGGACATTGTTGAGGCACGACGGACACCTGAACCGGTCTGCGCTGATAACAAAAGGTCATATTAAAACACCGTGTTCGCTCAGTATTAAGAGACATTTCCTGCACGAGGACATACCTGAGCGGCGTTGTGCCCGCGGTGAAGCTCCTGTGAGCCGGCTGCCAGGCTCCCGGAGACACCGCCGTCGTTCTCCGCGAATATCCTCGTAAACTCACGACAGCCAGTCGTCTCAGCGGCGCCGCCAAAGCCATTTTTCAAGTGAAAGCACGAGACCCGGGCGAAGAAATGTACGAGCTGCTGAACCGGCAGACCTCCGCTGTTGTCCGTCACTTCACCTCCGCGCGAGCGAATGACACCGCAAAGTTGACTTGACTCAACACACCCGAGGGCGCTACGTTGCTAGCTTTAGCTGCGAGAAGTCACTTTGTCTCCGTCGCCGTCATTGCGTAACGCGTTACAAACGGTGGGCTGCTCCCCTCGGCCTTCTACCTCAATTAGCCGATTGAAAAATGGAGCACTAGTGGCCAGAAAACTACAAAGTAAGCAGACGCTATCACTAGCTATTATTGCCCTGCTCAGGATTATCTTGCGTAAATGCAATTCCAAGATTATTTTGCAGCAAAGTAAACAAAGCAGGTGTGGTAAGACTTCTTGGCGTAACATCAAAATAAAAGCTTGAGCAACTAATATTTTGCATCTTTTGGGGAATGCGCAACCTCAGCGTTACACTTTCTTATTTTTATTGTATTATAAGTAGAGTTAATACAACTAGGAACAACATTTTTCATGTAATAACAAATTTGAATTTATTTTACTTTTATTTTGAAAGCCGAATTGCTAAATTTCCTTTTGCACCCAGTTTAACGTTTGCTAACTTGACGGTGTTGGCCGTGCCTGTACACGTGCGGGCGTAGTTTTGCCAATCAGGGCGTGAGAGATTTTTGATCAATTAAATGTAAAGGTCAGATGCAGGATGGTGTTTTAAAATGTCTCACCCTTTTCCTTGGCCACACTACTGGTCTCTTCTTAAATATATTTATAATGTACCCGCCCCGCCGTGTTAGCAGGTGTTAAAAACAGACAACTCTCAAAGTGTTGCACGTTGTGGACCCTCACCACCGGAAAACATACGTCAGCTGTCACCCACAGCCTTGATCTTCTCAGGTGTTTAAAACCAGGACACGGCTTGTCACAAGCACCACTTCGTGTGTCAGGGGAACATTGAAAGATTTATGGAGATTTATGAGGGACTATTACACATAAAAGACTATTATTATAAATGATTGTTGCGTAACTCCACCCCACCAGAAGTGTATATTGATGCGCACACAGCAGGTGGAGCCAGAGATGTGAGCACGTTCATTAAAAGAATATGGAAAAAAATCATTTTATCTTTCATATCAAAGTTTAAAAAAAATTGATTAATAAATAATTTGAATATTTATTTGCTCTCATGTCTTTGACGTAAAACATGTTTGTTATTATCAGAACAAGCGTCAGTAGCCTCCACAGTCACGTTCACAGATATTGATTGTGCTTTCCTCAGTTAAACCGAGTGCCATTCACCTTTTGCATATTTCCAAGACCTGGAAAATAGGATGAGTGCGTAATAAAGTATGCAAAGAAAAATTCTAATGTTTTCGTCAGCCTATGTTTCATTTACTGCAGTTACTGTACACACACACATGTTCAAACCTTTATCAGGTGTGAGACCTGCAGGGCAAAGTTCACCGAGTATCAGTAATCCTCAAGTCATTAGAGGCACAGATTAATCAGTAATCTTATTCATTATAGTTAAATCAGGATTTCTAAGGGTTTATGAGCATGGCTGGGGTATATTAAAGAGTTACATTTTCTTTCTGAGGTGCTCATTGTTCATCATTGGAGCCTCAGGTATGCAGCACACACACCAGAACAGTTTCCTATAGATCCCAGGTCACTGGGGAGAGACCAACGTGTGCTAAAAGAGTCATAAAATGGCTGGTTAATGAATGATCAGTTGGTTTAGTTGGACATATAAAGGATGTGCATTTAAAAGAAAAGATAGAAAAAGGCATAAAATCGTCTGTTGCTGCGTTTGTCTTACAGGATGCTCAAGTTAGTGCTGTTGCTCCTGACAGTGTCAGGTAAGATCTCACTGACTACGTTCGTCTTTTACTCCGGCTGTGTTCATATCATAGCTTCATAAACTGAGATTTTTTTATACTATGAGACATTATAGATTAAATTAAACAGAGTAAAAGTATATAAGAAGGTAAAAATTACTTAAACTCATTTTGGGTCGGATATTTTTCTCTTCTTAGTTCTCAGAACCTTTTTCCATGCAGTTAACTTGGTTTATGAGGACCACTCAAGGTTTCTAATAAACACCAGCTAAAAATGAAGGAATTTCTTTTTCTCTCTGATTAGAGATCAGATTACAAATTCAAAATGTATGAGAAATAAAAAGCTGTTAAGGTGTCTTAAGTCTGGATTTAAACAGGATTATTGTTGGGGAACCATGGATGTTTTGTAGAAGTTTCCCAGCCAGTTTAGGGTCTGTCCTTTTTGAGATATGAAAAAAAAAATGGGGCCTCCATGTGGGATTGTTCCCTGGTTCCATCGGCCCAAGTGGGACCCAATAAGACACCCATTTGGGACCATGACACCATGCCCGTTCATATCCCATGTAGCATAGCGACTGTAAGTTACATAGAGCCAACGTGGAACCTGTTTTTCAGCCTATTTATTATCTCAGATGGGCTGCAGATGCAAATGTTACCTGGATTATAGCAAAGCAGCATCGCAGCTAAACAGCTGTTTCCACCATGTTTGATTCTCACAGCAGCCCTGAATTACACCAGGAGCCAGTTTGGTCCTTCAGCTGTTGCTAATTTACAGTATAACATGAGACTTTGAGACTCATTCACCAGCAGAAAGTGTAAAAACTTTAGTATCACTGTCAGATGATTCGTGTTTTTGTAATAACGTCAAGATGGGTTTTGCACTACATGTCGCTGTTTGAAGGTCTGGGAGAAGGTCATTGCAGTAACTGACCCTGCTGGAAATAAAACCGTGGACAAGTTACTCGAGTTCAAGTCTTCACATAGAGAAACTGAGTTTAGCATTTAGACAGTGTCTCCACGTGACGGTTGAAGCAGAAATCATGTCTATGCTCAGTGCTTGGACTTTTGTTGGACAATCCAAGTTATTTATTTATACTTTAAACTTATTTCCCTGTCCTAATTCATCCTGACGTTGCCGTTTATTGCCATGGCAGCAGTACTGTTGACTGTAACAAATAATGTGATAAGAGGAGTTAACCTATCTAATGTCTGTACAAGTAACTTACTTTTATTGGCTTATGACCAAGGGGCAACATTTTGTTTTCAGAGCCAACAGTGTTGACTGAGTGAGAAAAAATTGCAGTTCATTGAATGACCACTAGAGGCTGGCGCCAAAAGTGAATCAAACATTAAAATGTCCAACTTTACCAAAGAAATAAACATTGTTTTCTGTAGTGTTGTTGCATTTTTCACCTAAGGGACACCTCTTTCCCTGCCGATGCCGTATTTGAAGATCTTCAATACAACCAGCTGTAGCTGGTGGACCAGTATTCACCTGAACTTGACCGTAACCCTTCACAGGCCTGCAGGCTCTTCCAATCGCAGCGCCAAAACAGAGGGCATCTTTAACCTTCCAGCTCCCCGGTGGCGTTCGAGATGGCATCAAGCTCCCTGGCATCTTTAAACCTATCCCTGATGACTTCAGACAAGGAACAGAGCCCTCCAGGAGGTTCCTCGTTGATTTTAATAATGGCTTGGTAAAGGATCGTGTCAGCGAGATGGACAGGAGAGTGGGTGAGTGGAGACGTCAAACAATGACTTCAAAAATCTGGACATGCTACTTCCGAGAACACGAGAAGTAGCTTGACACTCTTTTCTGTTTGGCATTATTGAATGAAATTTGTCATGGACATTTATTATCCAAAATCCAATATAAAGGAATTCTTCAACTTTTCTAAAGTCTTTGACTTCTTAGGCAAACTAAAGATGATTTCTTAGTCAAGCCTTGTCAAGTCTGTCCTGTAGTCAGTAAACACTCTACTTGAGGAAACTCATCTAAACATTAGGCTTCTCTGTCTTCCAGTACCTGCTGATGTTCCAGCTCAGAGGCTTGGTGCTGGTTGGGTTCGTGTGGAGGAACCCTCCTCTCTTCAACTCCCAGATGATTTCAGACAGGGAACCGAACCCGTTAAAAGGATCCCGGATGGTTTCAGACAGGGAACCGAACCCGTTAAAAGGATCCCGGATGGTTTCAGACAGGGAACCGAACCCGTTAAAAGGATCCCGGATGGTTTCAGACAGGGAACTGAACCCGTTAACAGGATCCCGGATGGTTTCAGACAGGGAACTGAACCTGTTAAAAGGATCCCAGATGGTTTCAGACAGGGAACCGAACCCGTTAAAAGGATCCCGGATGGTTTCAGACAGGGAACCGAACCCGTTAAAAGGATCCCAGATGGTTTCAGACAGGGAACCGAACCTGTTAAAAGGATCCCAGATGGTTTCAGACAGGGAACTGAACCCGTTCATAGGATCCCAGATGGTTTCAGACAGGGAACCAAATCCTTTCCCAGGATCCCAGATGATTTAGGACAGGGAACTGAGGCAGTTTATAAAATCCCAGATGGTTTCAGACAGGGAACCGAACCTGTTAAAAGGATCCCGGATGGTTTCAGACAGGGAACCGAACCAATTAAAAGGATCCCAGATGGGTTCAGACAGGGAACCGAACCTGTTAAAAGGATCCCGGATGGTTTCAGACAGGGAACCGAACCCGTTAAAAGGATCCCAGATGGTTTCAGACAGGGAACCGAACCCCTGAAAAGGATCCCGGATGGTTTCAGACAGGGAACCGAACCCGTTAAAAGGATCCCAGATGGGTTTCAGACAGGGAACCGAACCCGTTAAAAGGATCCCAGAGGAGTCCAGACAGAGACCACCAACATCGACCTGTAAGGGGGAGTTCATCAGTGGAAAGTGTTATGAGTTTAACCCCACACCGCTGGCTTTCAGGGATGCGCAGGTTATTGTCATTTCTATTAACTATTGATCTGTTCTCCAACACTTTCTCAGTGGGTTTATGACATCTATTTTTTTTTCTAAACTTTGCTCTTCATTTACAAAAAAATAAAATAAAAATAATCTTTTTTTTTTTTCTTCTACAGGCCTCTTGCAGAGGCCTTGCCCCCAATGCTGAGCTGGCATCTGTCACCAGTGGTGATCTGCATTCCCGCCTAGTGTCCCTGGTGACTAAGGGCGGCGAAAACAATCCCGTATTGACCTGGTTGGGAGCCACAGTCGACGTGAGTTTATTTCTTAGTCAACTACCCATATTATAAAGGTGAGGGTGGCTCTATTTGAAAATATGAGCCATTGAATTAGTAGTGGAAACCTCCATCAGTTTCTCTACCAGATGCCTCTTGAAATCTAGAATAACATTACTGAAGCTCCTAATGAGGGTGATGCAAGCAGACTGGCCCTGCACCGTGGCACCGAAAGGAGGCCAAGGAGAGTGTCATCAGATACGCTATCAGCAGGACGGATAGTGTTATTCTTACCTTGATAAAACATTGAACTTTGAACTTTCATCTGAAAACGTTGCATATTTTCTTTCACGCAACTACAAGTCAGTATGTAAAAACAGATAAATAAAAGCAGTGGTTAAACAGGGTTCAGTTTGATACAACAGGAAGGGGGGGGCAGATGATGTCATGACTATTTCATTAGCTGTGATATCAGATCAGCACTATAACATCTGCACTGAATACTTTATTTATATGAATATATACTGTCAGTAAAAATGAGGATGGACTCTTAAGGCTCACATCTGACATATTTCATGTATGTTCCTCTCCTCAGAACCAGCAGTCGTCATGGGTTGATGGATCAGAGTGGAGTTACAGCGACTGGATGCCCGGTCACCCCAACGTCCACGCTGACAAACCTGTCTGTGTAGAAATGTTCAAGATAGGTATGTAACGGTCATCCATCCATTATCTACACCCGCTTCTTCCTGTTCATGGTTATAACAGCTTATTATCTTTGGAAAAAAAATAAAGACATATTCTTACCTTTTTTCCAAGAGCTGACAGGATGTTCTAATGAAACATTTGTGACATACTTTGATTAAAAGACCCTAAAGAAACAGCACAACAGCTTCCTATTCAACATGTTTTTGCAACTCTCTTCATCTTAGCTGATTTAAAGGGAGGAGTCAAATAGTTTGATGTTTATATGATCATATAAAAAGTAATATTACCATTAAAGGTTGTCTTTGTGATGTTCACTTTAAAGAAATAGCAAATGCTGCACGATGAGAGATTCAGTGGAGATGAAGGAGACTCTTCATTAAATGTTTAGGTGCAACATTAAAGCTTTAGTAATATTTTATCAGTTGAGCTGAGCTTTCTGGAGTAAATACCAGTCTAGTGGTCTTCTCATCTGGGTTGTTTTTGGATCACTGACGAAGGGATGAGATGCTGAAGTCTGAGCTTGTGATGCACTTTTCCAGATGAGAGCTGGTGGACTGCCGCCGACTGCGAGCTGAAGAAAGCGTCCATCTGCTCGTTTCCTGTCACAGCATAAAGAACCAGAGAAACCAGACTGCTGTCCTCTTGACGGATGATCTGACTGAGCAGCTCCATTTCTCCCAGTTTGGGGCACCTACTTAAATAAAACTCTGCACATCATACATTTGTGTTTCTTTCACCTTTGTGTGACTCGTTCCTCATTAATTCATGCAAACTTCAGACAGAAAGAAAACAAAGAGTCTAAACTTAGACAAGACTTTAATGATTATTTTCCACTTGTGTATACAAAGCAGTTTGTACAGATTAGGGAGCCAAGTTAAAACAATTTGTTACAATTTAGTACCTGGAAAGTGCAAAAGTACATTTCAAAGACGCTGAAATAAAAATCATGCTGTACATTATATACTGTATTCATAAATAATCACAGTTACACACACGCACACACACACACGCACACACGTCCATTTTGGTGACCGTCACAGAGAATGCAGCTAAGACACAAAATAGTACTTTTTGATTCTTCTTCTATGTCCTATATTCTTGGTTCCCATCGACACCGGAGGTTTAACATGTGGAATGCTGTTTTCTGTTGAGTCTGGGGACAGTGAGGTTGGGCCATAAGAGGAAATCTAGCTCGATGTTGACACCACTCTGGGATAAAGGCACTCCGTTTGTTGCAGTCGTGGAGCAACTCAAATATTGGTCTTTTAGAGCAGATGAAAAAAGAAAAGCATTAAGAAGACATATCATGCACCTTTCACCACAATTTTACCAAGGACACATTGGTCTTTGCACTTCACTTTGCTGTGATATTTAAATTAAAAATTAAATAAAAATAGAATTTAAAAATAAATCAGAGGAAAAAGGAAAAACGGTGACGCCACATCGTCATGTGTGAACAGAGTTGGGATCAGACACGAAATAAACCGAAACATCACTGACACAAACGGACGCGGCGCACAAAAATTACGAGTGAACGCATCGCTCCACCGCAGCTGCTTCACGCTGAGGCACATCTGTGACTCTCACGCTGCACCAGCATCTCTTAACCGTGAGGCGCACAAACTGCTCACAAACTCCCCTCCGACGTTGGTCGCAAGACGTGCAGCGGGGAGACGAGTGAATCATCAACGAGAGGCGTTTTGGGGTCAAAGACGAGAAATAAGGGCATCCCGGCTGTCCCAGGAAGACAGGAAATACAAGACTGGGACAGAAGGACAGAAAGCGTCCATGGACATGATGAAGGAGCTGTATTGCTGCTAACACTGACATCTCATAAAGCCCTTGAGGATTTTTTTTTTTTTTTCTTCTTCTTCTCTAAGAGGTGTGTGAACAGTCTGGAGAGTTCTAAAGATGCCATCCTGGAGTCTTTAAGAGACAGATAAAAAAAAAAATACAACTTTTGCTTATAAATAAACACAGATTCAAGTAACTTAAAAAGAATCTGAAGCACAGAAAGATGCGACTTCAAAGGTTCTTTGCTCTGCACTGCTGTGATAAACCTTCACATGGAGGCTTGTGTTCGAGAATGTAGTGTATTACCAATAACTTAAAAAAACTAAACAACATGCAAACAGAACAGAACAGGACAACTGGATCCACACGACTTCTCCATGACTGCCCATCTCAAAGTTGACTAAAACCACACCTGAACAGATGCCAAATTGTGCACATGCATTCAATCATCAAAAAAAAAACACAACAGAGAAATGCACAATTAAAAAAACAACCTCACACACATGTGTATATATAAAAACAGAAAGGCAGAGAGTTTGGTCTTGTGAGAGGTGGAGTCTCTTACTGCATTCAGGGCAAAACCACGCAGGGACAAAAAAAAAAAAAAAAAATTAAAAAAAGGCCACTTACAACAATATTTTCAGATAGCACAATTGTACATGCACACACAAACACGCACAGCGGAGCAGCAAGCTGATGGATGTACTCGAATAAGGCGAGCCGTGTGGTGCGGTGTGAAAATGAAGATGACCGGTTGAGGGACGAAGGAGGAAGCAGCGGTGCGGTTTTCTGCTGAGACTGGAACTGCTTCTGCATTGGACCCAAAGCGCCAGCGCCTTACGGTCAAATCCAGAGCAGGAATACGCTCAGAAAACACGCACACGCACACTTTACGATACGCAACGCTCCAGAATCCAGACTCGATGTCAACCGCCTGTTTAAAACTGTGGGGAAGTAATGGAGGAGCTGATGGGAGACCAGCGAGATGAGGCAACCTGTTGGGTGATGGACAGATAAAAAAAAGCGGCGATGACGTGTGGGGAAGGGGGGGGGGCGACTTAGGACATGAGGACGGGGGGGCAGGGAGGGGGGGTCAGTTGTTGTCGTTGTGGGTGTTGTACACCGTCTCTCCCGAGGAGATTTGATGAGTCAGTCTCTTGCTGGAGCCCCACAGCTTCCGTGTAATCTGTCTGGAACGCATCTGGGAAGAGTGGAGGAAGAGGAGGAGGAGGAGGAGGAGGAAGGTGGATGGAGGAGGAGGGGGTATGAAGTCAAAAGAAAAGAAGAGGGGAGGGGGGGGAAAAGGAGGAGGGATATGTGATTTATGAGTGATTGTTCAGTTAATAGGAGCTTGATTGACTTGTGAAGCATCAAAAAAAAAAATGATCAGAGCTTGATTCACTTCAGTGAGAATCAATTCGAGCAGAAACGATGAAAAGCAAGTAGGTGTAGCAATTCAGCTCAAACTATTCATAGGGAGACCGTCTGAAGCACTGATACCGACACGATTTACAATATCAAAACATTAAAGTCTACCTTGGCACATGATTATTATTGTTAGTCTGTTAATATGGCTTGAGTCTGCAGGAGTGTTAATTAGTGTTAAGTGCGTTTCACAGCATGTTGGTTATGGTTTGAAGAGCGAGCACAAAGCATAATGACACTTCGGGTTAACAGCATTGGATGGAGTCTCTTTCAACTCAAGTTACTGCACAGATGCCAAAGAAAAAAAAAACAGAATGAGGTAAACGCAAAGTAGTTTTCACATCACAGTTGTGGCTCTGATAGTTGCTGACGTCTGATCAGATGTTTGTGGCCGAGACGTCGGCGTGTGTTTGTGGTGATTTTCGCAAGGAGGGGGGGGGTGACAACCGTCCCTGAGAAGGAGGGTGATTAGGTTTAAACTAAAAGGTCTCTGAAGACGTTAAAGCCCAGCCCTGAGGCAGGGGCGATAAAAGGGACGGGATGAAACTACAGCCCCTAGGGTTTCTGGGAGCTGGAGGCGGGGCTGAACAGCAGCTGGTCCCGCTGGTGGAGCAGGCGGGTCGGCGAGCGAGCTCGGAGCGGGGCCAGCAGGGGGGAGGCCATGAGCGGCGACCCCTCGAGGCTCTGAGCGATGTAGTTCCGCAGCGAGTTCTTTACCTCCGCCGGCTTGCCCACGCCCACGATGATCAGCTTCCCGTCCTCCAGGCCGACCAGCACGTGGCTCTGCTCCTTGGTGACCGACACGCAGCGCACGGGCACCCGCATGGCCATGGGCTCCGCGCACAGGGACAGGCTGCGGGGTTGAAACAAGGCAAGCGCGTAAATATCAGGCAAAAACCGAAACACCTGGAAGAATAAATGCATTGCGTTGTAGTTTACCTGTAGAGATCACGGATGGAGAGGTATCCCTGCTCGCTGCCGATGACCACATACTCCCCAGAAACGCACATATCTGTCACCTGCTCTTTCAGAGGCTCGCTGCAGAGGTGCTTCCCGTTAACGGAGTAAAGGTGGAGGGTGTTTTTATCCTGGGAAGCAACAAAAAAAAAAAAAAATTGTATATTGATTGAATTTTGGCCTGAGATCACAGGAGAGTTCATGTTTCAGTTTTAATCTGCAACCCGAGCTCCGGAGCGCCCACAGATCGATGCTGCGGTGGCAGATGAAAGCAGACGAAGCATACGTGCGCAAGTGAACAAACTGCACATGCACCTTGAGTGTTGCTTTGCCCTCCAGGCACGTGTGCACCAGCAGGTGACCCTCCCAGGACACGGCCAGGTGGAGGATGGTCAACGGCAGGGAGCTCTCGCATGGCGGTCGCAAGCAGCGCATGTACTGACCCCGACGCACCGTGTGGATGATCACTGTCCCGTCCTGAAGACACACAGTTGATGACGCACAATGCTGTGTTTTTTGCAGTTTTTGAATATTCAACCAGCACAAAAGAAGTTGTCTGTAGCGGATCAATGAATCTCTAGTGCCCTATTTAAATTTATTATCATCGAAGAAAACCATTACTTCAATGAGAACGTGGGTACCAAAGATTAAACACCAAGAACTCTGTCTAAAACTTCATCTCTCTGTCCTCAGTGAACCAGAATTACAGAGATCCAGGCCACAGATTTTCAGCTGTAAGCTCATTTTCTGCCTCATTAACTCGGCATGTGATTTAAATAATGTTCCAATAACACACTATCCACCCCCGAACATAGCACCATGATTGTTTTTCAGTCTGAGATTTAAAAACCAGTATGTCAGAGACGGTTGAACAGCAACGATGAAACAAAAAAACTGAATTTCTTGGAGGAGCAGTGCGGCGTGTGCGTACCCGTGATCCAGATACAGCCATGTCGAGCTCTGTGCTGATCCCCACACTGACCACCTCATCTGTGTGTCCGTATAACACCTGGATGGGTTTGGGACAGAGACCCACGGGAGCTCCGCCCTGTACGGGGAGGAAAAAAGGAAGCAGACTGAATGCAACGCATCGGGAAACGAGGGCTGGTTTTCCACAGGAAATTTACAAGGTACTGCGAAATAATCCCTCGCCATCCTAACCTGCTGCAGAACCTGCCACACCATGCAGGTTGTGTCTCTGGAGCCGGAGATCAGGTGAATGCCACAGTGGTCTGTTGACAAGCAGGTCACGATGTCTGAGGAGCAGATGAAGAAAACCGCAGGTTAAAACAGAAATGGTTTCTGGATGTGGTATAAAAATCCAGACTTCTCTTTACCCATGTGACGGATGTGCTGCCCCACAGTCTTGCCCTTGACCAGCGAGGTCACCCGAAGGCTGTTGTCCCAGTGTCCGCCGCTGAACAGCAACTTTCCATCGTGGGAGACGACAAACAGCCCTGCTGCTACCTCCACACCGGGGGCGAAGGGTCCTGACAGGAACCGCTGAGTTCTGGGGGCGATGGTAGGAGGAGACGGCCAACACAGAGACAAGAAGAAAGTTGGAGAGTGAGACTGAGGGGGATACTTCATTACCAAGTACCAACATCCCCACATCTGGTTTGACTCCTTCCAGGAAGTACAGTCATGCAAAAAATTATTAGACCACCATTTTTTCTTCACTTTCTTGTTCATTTTAATACCTGGTACCACTAAACGTCATCATGTGACTAAAACAGACAGAAAAGAAAACACTAAATGCATAAAAGCAGTGTTTTTGGCAGTACAACGCCATAGCTATTGATGTAAAAACTTAAGTGATTTAGGTTATAATCAAGAAAACCATGGAAAATGGTAAGATATCAGCTCTTAGATAAAACTCTTATGAGCAATCTTTGTGGTTATCGTTATGTTTGTCCAAACGAATGTACCTTTAGTTGTACCAGGCATTAAAATGAACAAGAAACTGAAGAAAACAAGGGTGGTCTAATAATTTTTTCCATGACTGTATGTTGTGGATGGGGTGTTCTCACTTGGTGTTGGACACAGTGGGATCCTTGATGAAGGTGAAGTAGTTGGAGATGTTCTTGTTGTAAGGCAGCCACCCATGGGTCCCGACCAGGCAGTTTTGACTCACGGTCACCTGGAGACAGCGTGAACGCCACAAAGGCATCACTGTCTACTGTCACCATCACTCCATTCATTTATGAATTAAAATCAAAACAGCAGCAGTATTGGGGGGACTCACCAGTGTGTCGGGGCTCCCCTGGGTGATGAAGGAATGGGACTGATTCTTTGGCACTACAGCTTTTACCAGCGGCACGCTGTCGCAGATGCCCTGTAACATGAAGGACAAGGGCTGTACTTAGTACAGTCAAATTATTTTAATAGTGATCTAATTAGAAATAGAGAGGTCAAACCTCTACAAAGAAGGACTTGAGGTCGCCGATGTGTTCAAACATGTTGAGAGGACACGAGTCCAGCTGAGACTTCCTCCTCTCCACTTCCTCCTGAGACAGGCGCACTGGATGGGGCTCCTAGATGAGGGCACACATGCAGAGAGTCTAAATGAGACTCAAAACAGACGCGCATGTCATCAAAGACCTTATCTGTTTTTGGATATCATGCGACAGGAGTATGGCTGCACCTTCAGTAACTGGCAGGGAGTCTGGCCAAAGTTGCTGATCATGCCCTCCAGAGCTTTACGCTCCTTTTCGTCAGTGATGGCGTCCAAGTCAACCGCCCCTGCAACCAAACCAACCTTCAATACGTTGGCTTAACCACTTTAATAATAAGTGATTTTTGTTTTTCCATATGTGCTTGTGTAAAAAAAAGTTGCTCCATTGTATAACCAGAACTGCAAGAGGCAAAAGCTTTAGCCGAGTACCGAGAGAAAATCAAACCATGAAACGCGAGCATGATGGCGGTGGATGTTTTACCCTCATATGTGCAGTAGTAGAAGACGTTGAGAGCCTCCACCGCTGCAGGGCCCCTCTGCTTGTGACCAAAGATCAGATCGATCCACTCATGAAGGTGGGCTGAGACGTACTCCGACTCCTGTATCGTAAAGCAGAGGAGAAATCTTCTTGTAGGAGAAAATCTCCATGCGGTGACATCACGCTACAGAAGCTGAGCTTTAAAGTCATCTCACCAGAGCTTTGCGATGCTTGTAGATGAAGTCTTCGGGAGACTTTGCCCATTTGGGAAGAACAACATCACTGACTCTTTCCTTCGAGATCTGCAGGCGGCCCAGATCGAACCCTGATGTGACATCAACGACAAGGTAAAAGTGATGAGAAAGATGGATGCACATAGAGGAGAAAATGAGTGAAAAGAGAAATGGGTTCTGTGCAAGTTTGAATCTGCTTTGATAGGCATCTGTAGTTTTCTATTTTTGGTTTTAGAGAACTTCAAGAGGGCTGATCAGCTGCCATATGAAAATACAAAACATTCCTACTCTGATAACGACAGAGGGCAGTAACACTAAGAAGTGACTAAAAAAGGACTTTATTCATCCCCAGCTGGTACTACATCAACAAATCTCACCATTTTGGTTCTCTAGAAACTCTGGGAAGTAGAAGAACTCGGGTATGAGCTCCTTGACGTCGTTGGGGTTGTCCATGAGGGTCTGCCACGTCGCTGGGATGGAGTGGAACTGGCGGTCTGCGCAGTCAAAGCTGGGTGGAGAGAGGATGCTGATGGTTAAAGGCCTTACCTGCAGGAAGTTCAGGTTGAGCGTGAAGAATCAGGTCCTACTTACCGTCCACTCTGCAGCTGGATGTGCAGGGAGGTGAAGGGCTCCGCTCTGATCATGTAATGCATCACGCCGGCGGCGTTCGAGTAGTGGGTGCCGTAGTGGAACCTGTCGATGGTGCCTGTCGGGTCTTCAAAGCTTTCATACCTAAAAGGATAAAATAAAAAGTTCAGCTTTTACCCCTTGTTATTCCTCGTCTTCTGGAGGATGGTTTAGTTCAAGAATGACAGGTACTTCTCTCTGACTGCCTTGGCGTTGCGCTCGTTTTGCACGGCTACGGGCTTTGACAGGTCTCTGAAAACCCGGGGGTCAGAGAGGTCCAGCTCCTCTGACGTGTAGTCGGCTAGGATCCAGGGAAACTGAACAAACACATGGCAAATTAGCTCAAGTATTTATAAGCGTGGCGTGAAGTGGTACCGTAAACACTCAAATGTGAAAAAAAAAACGTACCACTGGGTACTGAGCGAGGTTGTTGTAGGTTCTGCCCGCTATTGTGTTGAGCTGCATCAAGTAGTCGAAGTTGGAAATCTCCCGGTTCACCCATTTCTGTGATAACGACAGATGCAGATCCCATCTTTAAATATATAAACCTCCAAACTAGTCGACTCAGAAGACACAACCATAAAGAGACAGAAAGCAGAAAATAGTTCAAACCCTGAGTGATATCCTGTATTCCTCATAAGAAATTCTATAAAAAGACAAAAACAAGGATGAATGCATCTTTCAAACTACTGTTAGGAGTCTGGACCTTATTGTTTTAGCTATCAACTATTATTATGCCTGCAAAACTAAATATTGAACATTGTACCAGTTCCAGTCATCAAGGACCATCTTCCCTGAATGTTTTACACGTTTTCCCTGCTACAAGACATCTGATCTAAAAGTGCGGATCACCATCAGCCCATCATCAAGGCCATCAGGTCTGTTAATGACCCATTTATCTGTTTATGTCCATCTGTGTTCAGATTCCAGTCTGCAACGCAGCCTCTGATATTCAAAATGATACGTGATGAAAATGTCATTTTTTTTCTTCTGATTTTGTAGATCCTGAGTCTCAACCTCTGCTCTCACGTATATGTTAAAGGTTAATCTGTTTAAAAATAGCGCCACAATAAAATCTGGGGGTGTGGCCTATGGATTGATTTGTTATTTGTGATGTATTGAACTTAAAACTTAAAGAAAAAACAAAAAAAACATTTGATTCAGCTTTGAAAACGCTGCTGCAAATACTCTCAAAGAAAGGAGTTGGTCGACTCCATGCAACACAGATGTGAAGCGGTTCTCAAAAACAGTGGCTATACAACTAAATATTAGTTTAGTGATTCATAGGAATGCTGAATCCTGGATATTTTTCAGTTTATACAGTAAATATTTGAGTTTGTAAAGTAAAAAGCAGACACTGCTATTTTTTTGAACAGCCCAATGTTCATTTTCTTCATTTTCTGTAAAGTGAGTAAAGAATTTCTGCTTTTTTCTTCATGTTTTGGTTTAGAATGTAATGTGCAGTGTTCCCAATGCATGGAAATAAAAACCATTATAAGGATTTTGGGCTTTACTCAATTTTTTGAACAGACTGCTATTATTTTGAACACAACTGTACACACATTTTTCCTCCTGGTTGAGTCGCATTTGCCCCAACCAAACAAGCTAAGCTGATTCAGGGAAAAAGCTCAATCGCTGATCTGCTTTTCAAAAAGTAGAACTTTAACTGAACAAATGGGTCAGAGAGGAAACGTATCGCAGAAACAGGTCTTCTAATAGGATTTGTGGAGCTGAAAGAGCGGCCTTTGTTGGCCTGTAACTGCTAATCGCACGTTTCCTGTGTGCTGACCTGTGTGAGTCCGGAGGCTCTGAGGAGCTCCTGCGGTGACCGTGTGCCGTAAAGGCTGAGGGATCGCAGGAGTAACATCCGGCTGTAGACCTTGTTCCTCACCTGGTAAACAAAAACACATCACGCAGGAGTGATTAGCTCTCTGGTGACAGAGACTCTCGTTCTAGCGCTTCAAACTTGTGTTGTGATATTAATTAACACTGCAGCCGAGTTAGGCTCGCGGCTCATCACCTCTTTTTTGAAGTTGAGGAAGTAGTTGGTCTGGTCGATGAGGAAGATCTCCAGAGCGGAGCGGCGCAGGTTGTACCTTCTGAGGTGGACCTCTCGTATCTGCGACAGCGGCCATTTAAAGTCATGGCCGACTCCTCCAGGAAAAAAAAAAACAGTTACTGAGAGAAACAGGGTAATCACGTTTCTCTTGATCGTGTCGCTCATTTTTCTTTTCACCTTCCTCTTTCTCCTGGCTGCTGTCGTAGAAGTAAATGTGCTGCGTGGTGATTTCCAGGCGGCCGGGGACCACATCCACCACCGTCACCAGCTCACAGTCCTCCCACAACACCAGCTTCTCCTTCTGACCTGCCTCCTCTGCTTCGGTCCTGCAGGGTGCAGTAAAGGAAGATGAGGGAGTCACACATTAGACCAACATTCACTTCATTTTTTATCTCAACGTGCTGTTCTTCTCTGGCTGCTGTTTTGTTGGACTGACTGGTTGCTGGTAGCAGCAGGGTCGTCCTCTGGCAGCTCCAAGACGTCCTCTTCTAGGTCGCTGACTTTGACCTGTTTCACGGCCTCCAGCAGCAGAGACTCTGCGTTTACGCGCTGCTGATGGACACCTGACAAACCAGAGGAGCGTGGATGAGAGGATGGTTGCGCCAGTTAGTTTCACCCGACAACACAGGAGATCATTTTCTTGGTGTGCTCGCAGGGCTGATGCTTTTCTAGAACATTTGCACTTTAAACTCAGTTCTGTTTTTCCATTTTACAACCTGCATCTTTACGGCTTTGTTTTTCAAAGTACGGTGACAGTTTGTGCTGCTGACTGATGAGCTTAAAACAGAGTAATTAAAGTACGATCATATTTAGAGTTGCATTACTGGCAAGAATTCACCATGTTGTGAATTAGTGCTGGGCAATATGACGATATATATCGTGGGGACAATATAAAAGTGTATATTGTGCCATTTCTCTTATATCGTTTCTATCGTTTCTAACCTAATTTTATCAATTATTACAGCAAATATGTAATTAAATAACCTGCAATGATAAATTTGATAGAATCATATCTACTTCTACAAAGTAGCCTTTTATGTTTGCACTTTTATTCATGGTTAATGCCTTAAACAGAGTTCTCTTCAACCCTGATGTTTACTTTAGACACTTTACATTGGTTTGCAAACTTTGCACTACAAGGTTACAGATTTCAGGAAGTTAAAAAATAATTTGTGTTTATTTTTTATAGCTGAACTTCAGTGCAAAAATGTGTTTTTCCTCTCAGAAACTATTGTGCACTTTAAAAAAATGTGAAAGCTACTGTACCTCTGTACCTACCTGTTTTTGCTGCACTAAAATGTATGTTTGTGACAGTTCAGCTAAATGTCCTTTCAAAATAAAGTTGAAAAGTAAGCAATGAAATTTTTGTCAAACTTTTCAGAGAATAACTGAAAACATACTTTATTATGGTATATCGTGATATATATCGTTATCGTGATATAAAATAGTCCATATCGTGATATATGATTTTTTCCATATCGCCCAGCACTATTGTGAATTAACCCTCCTTAAACACAGGGTGATAGCTTGCATTACATTTAAAACAGGAATTAATGTAGCCAATATTAAATCCTAATCCTATAAAGTTAGCCAAGGCAGCTCTCTCATTCATTCTTCTGTTGCTGCATCTTTACACACTCCTCCAGACAGACAGTGAAGCTTCAGGTGTGAGACTAAACTCATGTCAAGTAATTTCGGAGAAAAAACCTGGCCATGAAACCTGTTTCGATTAGTAGTTTTCTTACCCAGGTTGTCTCTCAGAGCGCTGGCCTCTCTGTAAGGATCAAAGTTGTAATTGCGCACCAGTTTCAGTCTCATGCGGGAGTAGTTCTCAGCGCTGGACACCCTCCAGTGCATCTCATCCTGTTGCCTGTGACAAAGGTAGAAACACATTTTTAACACTCCAAATCTGCATTTACATCAGCACATTTGTAAGTAAGTAAGTAAGTTAAATTTATTTATAGAGCACCCTTCACAGTAAGAGTACACAGAGTGCTTTACAGAAGATAAAAACAATAAAACGATCAGCACTCAACAACAACAACAACAACAACAAAAAAAAAACAGCTCGTGTGGGTACCCTTCAGGCCAGGTCTGGAAAAGCCTGCCTGTAGAGATGTGTTTTTAGTTTGTTTTTAAAACATGCTAATACCCATAACCAATAACATTCAGCTCCTAAAGGCCGATACCGATAAAACACACATATACCTAAGATTATTGTTCATATGTTGTTCATATGTTCATTGTGCACATGTTGGCGCAATTTCAAAACTCCATGGAAGCGATGGTTATGTTTCAGGTGGCTAAACAGGTTTGACGTATTAAAACTTGTGCTATTTTTCCCTCCTTCACTTGGAGCATTTGTCACAAATAACCAGTGAACTATCTTCCTCTGAAACTTTAACAAAGTTTCACACAATCGCCGCTGTGTTTTTTTTTTTATCAGTGCACTGTGCCGCAATTCTGCATTCAAGGTGTAACATAAATTCCTCCGTTCCCTCATTTGCCCGTTGTTCTTTCGGCCTTATCAATTTTTTCTATTTTTTATGTGTAACATGTGGGAAAATACTGCGAATATCAATTAAAGTCAGCAAATACAAAAATAATGACCGAGTTAACAAGTTGTTTTCTGGCATGAGGGGGTATTCTTGATTTTCTTTACTGAGAAATTGTTTTTCTGATTATGTCGACGTCACTTGAACATAACATTCAAGGTCATTCAAGGCTCAGAGGGAGTGAGGCACTGCCGTGTTGACAAAAATATATATGTTATCCGGGCTATTCGTCATGATATCGGACTTATCGGGAAGATGTCATAATTTCCTGTTATCGGCCCGGTAGTTATTGGGTCGATAATTGTCATGCACCCCTAATTATTATCAGCTCATGCGCATTAATAATTAAAAATGAATGAAATGATTAGAGTAGATGGTGCACAGTGGGAACAGAGAAATGAAGAGGAGGTAATGTCAGTACCTCTCAGCCCAGGGTCCCCTCTCACACACAAGACCCCGTCGCGCTGCCTTCCACTGCCTGAGGGTGGCGCCGTTCTGGCTGTGCTGCTGCTTCAACATGCTGTTGTAGCGGAGGTTCTCCTGGCGGCCCCGGCGTGAGAAAGGCTCGACAAACTGCTCCTGAAAGACGAGGAAAGGGGAGCATCTCTGACGAGAGACGGAGGAGAGGGTGATGCAGTTGTTGCCGGGCCCTGATTCGGTCAACTAACCTGGAAACGGATCTTGCTTTCGCCCCTCTCCCGCTCTCGTTTATGCAAGCTGATCATGAAGGCCTCGTAGCACTCTTTCCAGTACAGAGCCATGGTCTCATGGCCCTGGCTGAACATCTCGATTCTCATACTGCTTCATGTATGGAATAATCTGAAGACAGTGACGATGAGCAAACGTGATTTTTTTTTCTCCACCCCAAGGTAATGTGAAGTTAAAAACTGGAAACTGACGTACATATTTGTCGAGGTAGACGCGCCACTCGGGTGAGTTGCAATACAGCTTGAAGTCCTCGAAGAAGGACGGACTTCCGTTGGTGTCGGGGAGCTGAGGCAGGTGCAGCTCCATGTAGAGGAGGCGGTGGACTTTGGAGAGCAGCGTCCGCAGCAGCGGGACCAGGAAGGAGTACGTCTCCTCGGTCTGCTCCTGGATGGAGCGCCGCAGGATCCCCTCCACCTTCCCCAGCAGGTAGCAGGCTTCGTCCTGGACTCGACACCTCCTTGGTCTGCAGGATGCCGTTGAGCTTGGCGGTGGCCATTGCACAAACCTGGGACAGGGATGACTCATTACTGCATGTCCACGGGATTGCTTGTTACAAAAAATGTAAAGAAAAGCATGCAACACGGTGTGAAGAATAGTGAACCTCAAGGTCTTCCTGAGCCATGAAGCCTAGAAGCAGTCTCAGTCCAACTTGGGAGAGCTGGAACCACTGAGTGCCAGAAGAGTACCACACCATGAGGACAGTCCATGAGTGTCACCGTCTCCTTCTAGCACCTTCTCTGTCCACAGAGCCGGATTGACCAGGCCCTCCGCCTGAAGGAAGTCTTGCACAATGTGGAGCAGCCGAACTGCGTTCTCCGTGTGTTGCGGCAGCGTGGCGGCCGATGCCTCGCGGTTGTCGCTCACCGCCAACTCCAGCATGCGCTCCATCAGACTAGAGGTGGAAGACAAACCGTTACCCAGCCTGATCCCTGGAGGAATTCAACATACACATCTATGACTTCCCAGATTGTCAGGCAGTGGAGCAGGATGCTCACCTGAGCTTAATTTGGTCGACTGGAAGCAGCAGCTCATTGGCAGTTCCCAGTTTGGTTAGAGCTGAAAAGACCTGACCACGTTCCAGCCACGCCGAGTCATCAGAGCCCTCGACACCTCGCCACATCACACACAGGACAATCTCCAGCAGCATGCTGCACAGCTCCTCCTCTGCCCTCTAGGTGGCGACAGCAGACCAAAGAGAGGGACATTAGATCATCAAACTCAGTCATTCTGCATCATTGCTGCATGACTTTATTAATATTTAGGCTTCTTTTTTTCTTTAATTACATAATTTACCCCTCACTGACACTTTGTAAGGTTTATATAGTAGGGTCCTACATTTTTTGCTGGAGGCATTTTGAAAACAAGTGGCTAGAAGGGTCTGAAAAGCATTCAAGTGGTACGAAATTTAGATGACGATGGTGCAACTCAACAATCGTTCCTCATGTAAATGATTGCGCATTGAACCACAGCATTAAGATAAGACTGAAATAAAATGCGTGCATCTAAAAGTGAAAGTTGGGAGGCTGAATTGAACAAATGATAGAAAATAAAAATACATATGTTATAGTATATGTTGTAAGACATATTTAGGCGACCATATCTATTCATATATACTGCAGCCCACCCAAGTATCTACTCTGTGTGAGTGAGATTACAGTCCTTTCATTTGAGAATTAATGCCTCGTACTGCAGTTTCAGTGTGATCCACCTTCTGATGCATGTTAAAAAAAATAATAAATTACACATCAGAAGGTGCAAATTATGGCATCCTGCGAAGTGAGGTCTCTCTACCACTGACCTTTAGTGAGCTACTGAACTGATGGAAACGACGCAGATGAAAGTCAGAGCAGAACTTCCTGAGGTGACGATGACATTTCACCCACAGTGTCGGAAGCTCTTGCTGTTTAACAGCATCGAGGCAAACTCAAAATACCAACCAACCACTGGGCTGAACAGTTATGAGGAAATATTTGAGATTAAAAAAAAAAAAAAAAAAGAAAAAAAAAAAAGAACTGACTTGCTTATATAACCCCATATTTTATTCAAAATAGAACAGAGAAAACATTAAATGTAAGTGTGACATTTGACTATTTTAGGAAGAATATCATTTTGAATTTCATGGTAGCAACTAATCTCTCTACCCGGCTGGCCTTCGGCAGGAAGGTCCCCCCATATGAGCCAGGTCCTGCTCAAGGTTTCTCCTCTTAAAGTGGAGTTTTTCCTTGCCACTGTTTGGTATAAAGGTTTTTTTTCTCCCTACGTGGGAGTTTTTTACCTGCCATTATCATTGATTGGATTTAATAATATAATCTTAGTTAATGATATTTGCTCGGGGGTCATGCTCTGGGTCTCTGTAAAGCGCCTAGAGACAATTGTCATTGTAACAGACGCTATATGAATAAAATTGAATTGAATTGAATTGAATTGAATTAATCTCCAAAAAGATGGAACATGGACAAAAAAAAAGGCTGGAAAAGTAAGTCATACTAATCAGGTCAATTAGCAACGTGTCAGCGACATGATTGGGTATAAAAAGAGCATTTTAGAGAGAAAAAGACCATCAGAAATAAAGATGAAGAGAATCATCAATCTGAAAAACTGTATGCACAAACTGTGAAACAATTTCAGAATAATGTTTGTTAGTGTGTAATTGGGAACACTTTGAATATCTCATCATTTACAGTTCATGCTATCATCAAAACAATCTGAAGAAATCTCTGTATGCATGGGCCAAGGCCAAAAATCAATAGGACACCCATGATCTCTAGGCCACAACTGAAAAATGTTATATCTTTTATTTGCTCTATTGTGTATAAAACATGGGTTTTTGTTTTTGGAACTGGGGTTGTGTTTGGTTGACAACATAACGGTTTGTTACACAAAATGCTGGCAGTGTTGAAACAGCAACATGATAAACAAATCTGTCCATCTTTAAGACTAAATACAGTTTCCGCTCTCACCTCTGCATTGTTGTAGGAGTCCCCCAGTGAAATGTTGTCGCTAAAGAGGAAGCTGTCTTCAGTCAAAGAGGAAGTTGCATCTCTATCACCGGAGCCTCCGGGGAACGGCTTTGAGGTCTCCAGTGGTGACGGCGTACTGGGCATGCTCCCAGGCGTTTGGCTGCCACTCTCCCCACCTTCGTACGCCTGAAGGTGGGACAGATCAAGCGTCAAGCCTCCAGACTTTCCCACCACCCAGGGCTTGTTGTGGAGCTGCGGCTCGGCGGAGGCGGAGGACGACGGCGTGTCCAGAAGCGAGATGACGTCCCCGTTCTCTAGGCTATCCACAGAACGGGTATCACTGATGCTGAGCCTGTCATCGTCCACCCGGTCCACGCGGCCGCCGCTGCCCGTCCGTGGCCTCCTGTCCAGTGGAAGCTCCAGGCGGTTATTGGTGCTGCTGCTGATCCGGTTCAGATCCAAGCTGCACGTGCTGACGTTGTCGGAGTTACGCAGAGGCAGCGACCCATCACCCCGTAGGAACAGCCGCATGAGCGAGTCCTGCCAGCACTGCTGCTTAGAGATCTGGATCGCAGCATCGTGTTGGGACTGAAGCAGCTGGAACACCTGAAGACAGGGGAGGCAAGAGATCCCAGTTTAATGATGACTGCAGGGGAGGCGAGATGTGCAGAGGTAGAAGACGAGAAAGAACTCTCGTTAAGTTTGCATTAATTCATTCAACTTCTAGAATAAAAAATTTCAAAACAATTACAGCAACAAAACACGGGAGACTTTTACTGTATAAAGAGCCAATGGAAGGCAGCTCAGCATCAATTAATCATCTTACATGGATCAATACAGAAGCTTTAAAAGATGGAAAAAAAAAAGTCAAAGCAAAAATGAACCATTAGATGAATTTGCAGAGGTGAAAATAAAAAGTTTGTGGGGGTGCACCATGGGTTTGCAAGAAAAGAATTCATTAAAGAAAGAACAGAAGACGGGAAATAGAGAATGAAGTAGAAATTCTAGTAATCGACTAAAGAGCTGCAGTCATTTCCTCCGACTGTTGTTCAATATGTAATCTGTTGTAATCTGGTTGTTCAATAAGTCATCAGTGAAGTGATGGCTGCTGTTGAACATGCAGGTTTCTCCTCACCCTCTTGCAGACGATGAGGCGTACGCTGGGTCCGGCCCGGTGAGTGAGCTGGACCAGAGCCATCAGGTCCTTATAGTTTACAACTTGATCTGTAAAAGTTAGAGACACAAAGAGAAGCTTTAATATTTATAATTACACATTTTGATATTTTTTTTTATGACAGACATGTGAGCAGTCCTGATGATGCACCAGTCTCTCTTAAGTATTTATCAGATGTTTGATCCGTCTTTGTACAACAGATTTAGCTGAGGATCACTGTGTTATGCTGACTATCTGCTTTCACACACACACACCTTACTCATCTCATATGGTTAAGGAATTAGCTCATGTAGAAAAGCTTAGGAAAAAAAAAAAAAAAAAAGCAAACTCACCTGTGTGGAGGATCTGATTTAGAAGGCTCCGGATCAGGGTGGGGGTGATCTGAAGCTCGGAGAAGAGCAGCGACAGACTGGCGTAGCCGGCCTCCCTCAGACGCAGTCGCTGCTTGTTCTTTTCGTAAACGCGGTCGCAGCGCAGCATGCGCTCAAACAGCTGGGACAGAAGAGGACAGAGTTTCAGGATGAACAGATATGTTATTTCCATTTTTTCCCACTCATCATTCACAGACATATAATCCCGCTGAGTCGCTCGTTACATTTTATTCAGTCATATTGGATGTGGGTCCAATGAATGAGCTTCGAGTCTGTCTTTTACATCTCTGGAAAACGTATCAAATCACCACTCTGAGAGGGTGCTCATCTAGTTTTAGTATGTGTGGAAAAATAAGAAAAGAGGTAAAAAAAAAAGAACCACAGAAATGGCCCCAAACTATTATGTTTTATTACTGATCATTCAGGCTTAGTAGGAATAAAACTTAATAAACAAAGTTGTAATTAATGTTTTTTTTTTTATGATCAAGTAGAGGGAAAAAATTTAATCATGAACCACAAATATTAGAATGAATACTTTTTCTTTCCCTGGTTTTTAAAGGCAGCTTTGAGGCACTTAAAGAAAAAAACTCATGTAGGAGCTGACAGAAGAGCTTAGCATCATGGAGCCTTGTCGTTCACCATTTTTTTGTCAGTTCCAACAGTCAAGTTTTAAAAGAGATTAAGAGCTGGACGGGTATCTCCTCTGTTCCTTTATCTGACGTATAAAACCAAATCATCGGTGGGTGAATGTGGAAATGTGCTGGTTTCTTCTTTATAAGTTTCAATTGTGCACTTTCATCCAAATCATCCACACTGCTTCCCTTTAATAAACTGTGACTCTTATTTCTGCCTGTTAGTTTTTAAATTTCTCTTCTTGTGCATTTTTGAAACATTTTGCTTTAACTTTTCCATCCATTTAATGTCTTCTTTAGTCTACCTGCTTCCACCTTTACAGCTTTCATATTTACTCTGTACTTGTTTCCTTCACTGGGACCAACTGACATCATTTGCCACGCTCTGCTGGTTTACCTTTCAAAGCAGATTTAAAATCCTTTCAATTGTTTTTAAGATGACAGCTCGCATCGGGTCATGACTCCTGTCAATCAGCCAGTTTAACAGTTTTTGTCTGCAAGTGATTTATGTTACCTGCAGCTTAAGTTGCTTCATAAAACTTCCACAATTACAAAGTGATTCCATGCTAACAAAAATCCAGAAATTACAACTATTTTATGACTTTTGGGCATATTTTTGTACAGCCAAATATTGCTGTTAATAAAATGGTTTTGTGTAATATGTATGTGATTTTTTTATTTTATTTTTTTGCTTTTTGAATTTCCCCCTCCGGAGATAAATAAAGTACATCTAAACTAATCTAATACGAAATAAAAGACTTGAACGAACATCCTCCACAAGTGTTAAGAAAGAGAAACATTTCAAATAAAATACCAAGATCATAAATCGTAACAGATGTTGAAGCATCACGAATATTTATTCCAACTTTCAGACTCCCTGACTTCTATCATTATCAATATCAAATCAAATCAAATCAAATCAAATATACTTTATTGATCCCCCAAGGGGGAAATTCAAGAATTTTTTGCGTATTTTGGGAGTTATGCAAGTAGATGAGTGTGAGTGTAAACTATTACATCATGGCATCACCTTAGTTGGTTAGTTAGTTAGTTAGTTGGCTGGCTCACCTTGAAGACAAGTTCTCGGAGCCGATCTGAGTATTTGCTGTTGAGAAGCAGCGTGTAGCAGGAATCTGCCGCCGCCGGTTCGAAGAGGAGCAGGAAGAGCTGGTCCTTGGCTGGACTGCTCTGCAGCAGGCTGATTAACAACTCCAACAGACCACTCAGCTGCAAGAGAATAACAACTGGGTTCAAGGCACCGTACCCCAACATCAACCACATCTTCCTGCTGCATTTGAAACTCTAAATATAGTTTCCCATACCCATTTGGCATTTTATGCATCATATCATGCAAATCAAGAATAAAAACAGTGTTAGAGTAAAAAGCATTGGTTAAGGTAAATACTTCTTTAGATAATTGATCGATGATAGTGATATTTGAAAACATAGTTGGATTTCTGGGTGCACGGATAAATGTATGAAAGATGGCAGATGTCCAGCAGGAAAAGAAGATTGAGCGACGATGCTGACCATATGTTCATGATAAGCTTCTGTATAAGAGGATGGGACAGACTGGATGGAGTCTTGAGTAGAGCTTTATAAATAAATAAATAAAAACGCATAGAGAGCAGGAGAGGAGATGTGACAGAGGCAACTCTGAGAAAACCGTCTGGTGAGTGTTGGCACATTATTGAGAAAAAAAATAGTTTAAAAAAAAATTAGGTAACGTGTTTCGTGCTTCATGTGTGACCCCGAGGAACAAGCCTTTTTTTTTCTTTTTTGCCGTACTGGAATAAAGTGTAATTGCACATATACTACAGTAGGGGGTAGTGGTGCTCATTGTCACAGTGTGCGCAGGGAGTATTAGCTATATTGTGTCATTTTTTTTGGGTTTTTTTTGCACAGACATGCGCACAGCACAGAGCAGGAGATATGAAGTAACCAAACCCTCAAGAGACACCACAGAAAAATATTTAACAGGGATGAAAAGAAATCCGGAGACATACGGAGATAATGAGACAAAGGAAAATCTCCAGAAAGTTAAGACGAGGAAATATGACGATGCTGATGTAGTTATTAAGGAAACAGTGTTATGCAGAGGTGTACTAATAACAATTTTTGAGACAAATAATACTATTTATAGTCGTGGTGAAGAGTGGGGGTGAAATGTTTTCTTCTTCCTAGAGAGGGCGCAGCAGAAATTAATTGAGAAGCACTGCTGTAGGAGGTCACCTCTTTTCACAATAAAAATCCTCTAATGGTAAGAGTTGCTGGGTTTGAGCACTTTAACAATGCAGATGGGGGTGGGGGGCACAAACTCATAACAACTTGACCTACTCTAAACTTCTTAGACGCTGACCTGACACTGCAGAATTTTTAAGCTGCTAGCTGGCTTCCTGTGAGGCTGAAAACAATTGTTTTAATCATGGTGAGAGCTGTACCAGCGTCTAAAAGGAATTATGACCTTAATGAGTTGAATGATACACCGTAAACACAACCACCAGACACAGAAGAGATGATTCAACAGTTTTACACTCCAAGTAATTTTGTTGTCAATGTGATGCGTGAACTTCAACTACGGCAATTTTCACATAATAAGTGACTCACCTGCTCTTCGTCCCCGATAGCTGCGATGAATCCCAGAATGCTGTGCATCTCCTCCTGTGACATCCCCTTGCTGATGTAGTACTTGATAAGGCCATACAGAGACGCCCGGATGGTGCGAACGTCATCCTCGTTCAGGTCGTTCTCCTTGTTAGTGTTCTTCCTGAAGCACAGAGCAGATGATTCCCGCATTTTGTGAAGGAAAGTTGGGAATGTGCAGAGAGGTTTGGAAATGTAGGAAATTAAGTCTTACCCATAATAGAGGCGTATGGTGTCCAACAAAAACTGAACTCCATACTTTTTTCTGAATTGTTTCCTGTTGTCTTTGATGACAGTGGACATGTACTGGATGTGACCTTGTTTAGAAGTGAAAAATAAAAGTAAAAACCTCTTAGTTGTTATTTATTAGGACATCATGGAAGATGAAGAATAAAATCCCCCCCCTGGTTCTTACAACCTCAGATGAATAAAAACATGGGTAAACAGCAGCCGGGAGTGGCTAATCAAACATATGTGCTTAGTTCTTTGACAAACAAGAACAAGCATCTCCAGTTTGCTGGAGCATTCAGTGCATGTCAAAACGATGCCGAGGAGGGACGCCACCACGGCGCCATGTTTGGTCCAAGTCCAAACTATAAATGAACGTGACCACTGCATGGCGGGGTGATGATTTGGGCATCGTAGCATCATTGAATCAGTCACAAATTCCTCTGTATAACAAAGTACTCTCGAGTCAAATCTGTCTGAAAGCTTAAGTTGGGGACAGACAGATAATGAGACACAGAAAATTAAGTTATTGCTACTAAAAGTGGTTCTACAAGCTAATGAATCAGGGCTTCGCTTTTGCATTTGGCTTTACTTTTTGACACATAAACAATGACACGGTGCAACACGTCACGTGTTGTAGTTCATCTGAAGTTGCACCCACATCATTTCAAGACTCCTTCACAGGACGCACAGACACTCAGAGCTAACCTATGCGTAGCGGGAAGTCTCCCTTGTTCCAGATGTTGAAATTGAACAGCACATGTGTATGAAGCTGCTGCAGCAGGGCCTGGCTCTTCTCAAACGTCACCTGCTCTATAAGCAGCTGGGTGGCAACCAGCACGCTGACGTCCACGTGACCTGCCGGAAGCTGGGCACAAACAAATAACACATGGGGCATCAGTTTGAGTGTACAACAAACGCGCTGTCCGGCACACTTGCAAAGTGAATCCACGCAGAGGGGGATGGAGGACGGCAGACTGAAAGTACGTGATAAGAAAATGAGCCGGCAAAGACAAAGAGATATAAACCCCATAAACCCCGAAGCTTGTTATCAAGCCGGTGCTGCATAAAAGCAAGTGTGACATCCATAACTCAGATTCCATAAACGGATAAGGAACTAGGGAACAGGAAAACACATTAAGTCTTTATTTGTATATTTAGCAGTTACAGGGTGTGGTAACTTTGCCCGGAGCACCTTTAACCACATCTCAGACGTTTCATGTTATCTGGGTCTCTGCGGAGGTTTTTTAATTTTGCCATGGTGTAAATGCTTACTTTGGACTATTTCCATCCTTGCGCTAAATAAATAAATAAATACAGAGCCAGGAGCACCAAACTAAACACAGAAGGGGAAACAGTTGGGAAGAGAGTCGATCAGATCAAAGGCACAGAAAAGGATGAATGGAGACAAACAGGGACGTACGTTTTTGTTTTTCTAAATATTTCAGTCAGTACGCAGAATCTTTAACATCAACTACACATCAATTCTTGCTCTTCTAGGTTTCTCTCAAAGAAAAAGTGACAGATGTCATGGCAACAACACACAACTATGTCTGAGTTTAGTTCACACACCAGATTCTGACAAGCTTCCAGAGTCTCCGTCTGTACATAACGTCACACCAAAACACATTTGTACTGTTAGTAAAGTGCAAATTATGCTTAAACAGAGACCTTCTGCAGCAGGGCTCCCAGTGTTCCTGCACCGTGTGAGTAGAGAAGACTCTCCTGATTGATTAAGTGTCTCTGCAGGAAATGCTTCAGCACTAAAAGGAATGTGGCCACCAGATTCTTCTCCAGGCGCGCTTCTGAGGGCAGAAAAAGAAAATTCCTTTTCACGTTAACGCGCTGCACAATAATCTGCAGCTAGTGAAGGGAAATGAGGAGCATGCAACCAAATATGATCAGAAGTCCAGACCTGAAGCCCTGTTAGACGGGAGAATGACCCAGTCTCCATCAGCCGGTGTGGTCACGTCAGGGGTGATGAAGTCCAATCCGGCGGCGGGATCGGTGGTCTGCTGATCGGGGGTCACCAGAGCCAGCTGCTCCAGTACTGGGAAGAGCACTGGTAGTCCACCCACACAGTTGATCATATCCTGTCGCAGACCAGCACATGCTCACATTGAGTTTAGATTCAGTGCACGGGGGAAAGATTCGTCTGTGAACAAGGGAAATAACATCACAGCACAAGTAGCAACTTCTTCCAACCTTGATGTCCCAGTTGACGACTTTGTTTCCTGTCAGGCGTCCGTGCAGCATGTTTGGAGACAGATCCAGGCAGATCGGGTTTCTACAAGCCTGTTGACAAACAGGAAGCAGGTTTCAAGTATATAAAAATGTAAACATTCACATAAAAAAAAAAAAGCTGAACATTTGTATCTAAATGCAGGTGCCTTTCAAATCTGTCTGCACTTCTCCTTTAATCACTGCTTCTACATTGGATCTAATGGATCCATCTTTATTTATGTAGGAGCACACTGGTCCAGTCACCTTTGGTGAATAGTGCAGCAACAGTTTGGTTGAAAGATCACCGACTTCTGATTCCTGGACTTTAAATGGAGAGATGCAATTTGGACCTGAATGGGAAGGGGGGAAAAAAAAGAGAGAGAATTTAGGATAGATATAAACACCCCTCCTGTGCTTCTCCTCGAGTATTCTTAGTTTCATGTTTCATTACAATACATTAAACGTCCTTCATCCTGCTCACCAGCACTGCAGATAGCTTTTATCTGGTTTTGCTGCAGGGCTTCGTGAAACACCATGACGCTCCCCAGCTGGCCCTGCAGGGACGTCGGGCTTCCCCATTCGCTGTCCTGCGTCCCGGCCGAGATCAGCTTGGTCACAGACTCGGGCTTCCCCCCGAGCAGCCCTCCCCAGGTCTGCGGCGAGAGGATCCCGCCCAGTGAGGAGCGGGTGGTGGGCGTGGTGGCGGAGGAGAAGGGAGGGTCTGGGATTTGGGAGGGCGGGGGCGTGGTGGTGCGGTGGCCTGCTGAGCCGATGCAGCAGGAGGTGAAAGGCTGCGGGTGAAAGACAGAAGAAAACAAAACGTTCAATGACATAAAATATATTTGAGACAGTAAAGATTGAGTTTAAGCTGCCAAGAAGGTTTCGATTCCATTTATTTATTTGTTTTTATTACATTTAGGACTTACTTCTGTCATGGTGGGATATTTGAGAGGGGCAGACAGCTTCTGTTGTCCATCCACATAAATGTAGACGAGACTCTGTCCGAATGGTCTCTTCCCAGGTACGTGCACCACACCGATGCTGTGCTGTAAACAGATATTCCACCACAATCTGAGTCGCTGAATGAGCTCATCAGCCACTGGGTTAATGCATAAAGGGCTGGACAACATTGGGAGTCAAAGGAAAAGTGACATGTGAAAAAGATGCCTTTCATATTTTGTACTGTGTAGGTTTCTATTCAGTCTATATTGCCATGGGATGGCGGCGCTACCCTTTAAGTCAACATAAAGGAATGATGTAACCAGACTCACCCAGAGAGAGTCACAGAAGCAGTAGTCAGGCAGCATGACGGTGACGTACTCCTTCTTTGTGCACACAGCCACCACCAGCACTCCCGCTGAGCTGATGAAGGCTTCAAATCCCGTCCCTCCTGGGGTAAAGAAGCTGTGCAGAATGAAACATCAAGAGTTTAACCGTGTTAAACCCTCAAGCGGTGGAGTATGTTTTCAAATGCAGTTATTTACTTATGGAGGAAATTCTACATAATGTCATATTTTTGAGCATTTTGGTGTGTCCACTCCTTTGGACAATGCAAACAAACTAATGACAAGCTCAAAGGTTACTTATTTTTGTCTAAACAGAATCTAAAGGAATAAAAATGTAATGACTGGTCAATATGCTCATTGTGGATTTAAGTATTCAACTTCCAGAAAAATCCTTTAAATGGTCATTTCATTCAGTGTAATGCCTTGAATGGATGTGGGGTGACTCCCTGATGTTCACTGAAGTGGCTAATGAGCAATTAAACCATCCAAACCCATGCAGTTACTGGAAAAGAGCTTTTGAATAGTTGTGCACTGACGTCATTATAAAGAAATGGGTTTAAGTGTATATCCCTCTTCCCCTAAAGATCTCTGGCTGTCCAGCACAGACAGAAATGACAAAACACAGTGACAAATATAATCATGAGAATGATGGGTTTTTTTTTGTTTTTTTTTTTTAAAGAGAGCCCAGCTTTATTAAAATGTAATGCTGGCAAACTCTCCATTTACCTGTAGAGCTGTTTCCTTTTGTCTTTGCTGAGCGGTCCCAGCTGGTCTTGGTCTAACGACAGCCAGGCGAGGAAGCTGAAGGCTGATCCCGCCCAGCGCTGCACTGTTGGAACTACAATACCGGCCATACTTGGGGACAAATCAAAGTACTGCATGGCGCTCTCAAGCCCCTGCTTGCGGACCACGGCCAGAAGAGCTCTCAGAGCCGGGCCTACATGAGGATGTGCTTGGCTGGGCTCGGTAGGCCTGAGGAGACGCAGGAGTCCCAATAGTTCCCTGGCGCTCAAAGACTGGGAGCCCAGGGAGCCCACTAATCCAAAGAGGCTTTCGGCGCAAGCTCTGTGCAGGCGTTCGTGGTGCTCTAGAGCAGCTAAAGCTCGCATGACCATGGCAGCGTTGACACTGGTGGCGCGCGTCTGGCGGTTGAGGCAGCTGAGGCGGCGGACCCAGTCGGCTGTAAAGAGCTGCAGCTCTGCCGACTCCAGATCTGGCAGCCACTGGACCAGAAGCAGCAGTGGCTCCACATTACTGATGCCGAGGAGGCCCACAGAGGTATGTTCGCCTTCCACTGCCTATACACAATCGTTAAGATTATAGAGAAATAAATAGTTTGGATCAGGCATCTGGGTTTGAATTAAAAGCATTAAAAACCTCAGCAGCTAACAGTGACGATCTCTTACCATGTTCATCAGCTCTTTCAGAAGGTGTCGGGATGGCTGGCCGAGAGAGATGAGCACTTCAAAGAGATGATTGTAACCAATCCTCTCCTTAAATACCTCCTATCAAAAATAAAGAATACATCTCATCATCTAGGCACTGATTTCTACACTTTCTTTACACCTGATACATTAATCTTCCTCCCTTCAGTTCCATTATTTGGATGTGCCACAAGGCTTAATACTGGGCTACTCATTTTTTTTAAATACTGGTTGAATTCTATTGATCACAGAATAAATAGGCATAGGAAATTGTGTAAATTGATGCAACTTATATACAGTAACATTATCTAGATAGGACAATAACCTTTGCAGCTGGTGATTTATGCATCACTGTTGTCAGAGCTTTGATGGTTGCAACAGCAAGGGAGTCAAGTCGCCCTTGAATAACCTGAAAGAAAAGCACACCAGTCATTCATCCACCAAAGCAAATAAAGCCCCCTCTTTTTCCCCTTTTTAAATAATAGAGGGAGGGTCATTTAGTCAAGTCAATTTCAGCCATGAATGTGTTTGTAACTGACTTGATTATTTCAATATCTAAATTTTTGGGACATAATAAAGGTATCAGACAAAATCTCAGATGAACAACTACATATAGTATATTACACGGTCATCAATAACTAAATAACATGGTGGAAAACTGGGTATCTCCCATAGCTTCTATAGCTGCCATCAGTGGTAACAGCTTAAAGTAATTTGTATAACATCATCAGTCTCTTTGATCACTGTGAGGGATTCCTGGCCCATTCTTGACAATGTTGCTTCAGTTCCTTTAAATTTGCCGGCATTTGTTTATACAAAGCTCTCTTAAGGTCAGGCTGCAGCATCAGGCTGAAGTCTAGACTTGTGGACTGTGGCCCCACATTTGACTCCAAAATATGTCACGGTCAGTGAAATGACCGAAAATTCAAATGGCAGTAATACAAGCCCAAATAATCACTCCTCCACCACCGTGCTTGACAACTGATATGCATTTGTGCTGTTAGAAGCTTTGGTTTTCACTGGATGTGAAAGCATGCTTTATGGTCAAACATCTCCATTTTAGTCCAGAAGTCTCCTGGTTTATTCATACACAACCTTTGTAATTTTTTAACCTTATCCTGCCACTGCAAAGCGGTTTCCATGGCATCTTTAGATGTCTGTTCACACTTGCGTCACAGCACTTCTGTTGTATCTTCAAATTATTCATATATTTCTGTTTAACAATCATGCTACAAAGAGCAAATGAGGGGGAAATGTATGGTTGGGAAGCATCCTTGGATTCTGCCAAAGAACACCTTCACGTGTGACAAGACCAGGGATCAATCAACCGACCATCCATTTGGAGGACAAATGACTTTATAGCCCTTAAAGTTCAGCAACAATCATTCCTCTAATATCATTCCTGATGTCTTTCCTCCTTAGCATTGTGTTAAAGCACTCCTGAATGTTCCAGACCAAAAAGGTTCCAAAATGTCTGCTCTCACACCAGTGAACGGTCATTATTCAAATGCATTTTAAAAGCAGCACCTGTCTGCTACTGCCGCTATTAATTTGTATAAAAGTTGTAAAGGTTATAGATAGTTTCTCACACACGGCTCCTGTACTATGGATACGCTTTTGTTAACTAAATAATATCACAAAAATATTTAAAGTGTTGTTCATCTGAGATTGTGTTTATCCAGTTGTAAAACCTGATAAACACCAAACAATCTTTGGTCCTCAAACCCTGAGAATTGAGGTAAAGTGTAGTTTATTTCCATGTAACTGCATATTGTTATGCAGATTACTGTTACATATGGACAAGTAGCATGCAAACAAGTAAAAGCCACAAGATTTGAAATGCAAAAATGATAAAACATAAAAAAAGGATCATACAGAAGAGAATAAATAGGAGTCTTAAGTTGTTGCCTTCAAGTTTGATTCAGTTAGTGATTGTGAGAAGAGAGTATTTTGTCACTGCAGCAGAGGCTGGCGTCAAACGTCGTGCTGCAGACGTTCATACTGATGATAAAAAAGAGTGTGTGGTCTTTCTGCTCCAGGTAAAAACCAATCACCGCAGCGGCATGAAGATGTGACTGAAGCAGGAAGCTCACCCACATGCACACACACAGCGTAGCCGACCACAAGAACCCAACACATACACACACTCGGCATGCAACCCGTAAAACGTGAGCCAAACCAAGACGCAAACACCATCTCCATCCAGCTCTGTCCTGCTCATGTCCAGCGTGTTAGGTGCCGCTGGACCGTTTATGAGTCTTGGACCAGCTGGAGAGGGACTGTGGCAAAAATTCAAACACTTCGGTCATCATCGCACAGTGCAGTCCACCTCAAATCACTGAACTTTGTATGAGCGCAGGGTTGCCTGTGGAAGCATTCCAGTTATACCCATAGTGCACCGCAGAAATGAAAAAAAAAAATGAGGGTGGGGGCTGGTGGCAGTGCATTTAGGGAGGAGGGGTGAACAGGTCCCAGGAGGTGTGAGGAAACTGAAATGGAGTGGTTGGTATAGTTGTGAAGGGAAGGGGGGGGAGCCACCCAACAGCAGGAAACTGCATTGAAACAAGGTCACCTTAGTGCCTTGATCCTGTTGATGTCCCTTGTTCTTATTTCTTCTTCATTACACTCAGATCTCTCTCTGATCCAAGTAAATCATAAACATGGTTTAACCTATAAAACTGCACACAGACTTCCTAATGGTGGCATCGACGCAATAAAAGCTTAATGCATTAAACCGAGCAAGTTGCAGCATCTGCCACCGTATCTCCTTACAGCTGCCCAACGACATGTCCTCACAGGGGGTTCTCCAACCCTACCTGCAGAGCAGAAATCAATGGAGGGATTATAGCTAATACAGGTGGCTGTGAGAGAAAAAAAAGATATGAAAACTAGTCTAGCCTGAGGGGAACAAGGGACTTTTCAGAGCTGGATAATTGAATTAAAGAGCTCTGACTGATAACTGACGATATACCAATTTAAGACCCAGACTGGTGACAAGACTTAAGAGTTATTTCAGCTCATGGTCATTAAAAAGGTACCTTTTTTTTTTGTGCCTCTAGATCATTTTTTTAATTGGCGTGACCTACATGGGCCTCAGACAACTTATCTTTCATCGTCTTGTTAAGACAAGATCCAATTAGAAATATGTATCTGAGGTAAGGAGGTCATGCTGTGGAGTGGCCATCTGGCTCAGATGAGGTGGAAGGGTGGTGGGGCTTAACAGCAGCAGATAATGACGAGGACAAGGACAAGGTCAAGGGCAGGGCAGGTGAAGGGGGTGGGACTTTCTCGGTGGTACCTGAGTGTCCCTCTCTCCTGTCTGTAACCTGTTGTTGGTTATATCTTTCTGGTCCTTGTCTGCCGCGGTGCACCTAGCATTAATCAGCTGAGACACACACACACACACACACATACACACAACAGGCAACATGTCAACATAGTGTGTGTGGGGAAGCTGAGAAAAAAAAGGGCATGGTCAGAGGAGAGAGAGAGAGAGAGAGAGAGAGAGAGAGGACGGTGCATGGGAGTGGAGGAAAGTCGATGCAAGTGGAGGAGAAGGTGGGAGGTTAGAAGCAATGACCCTCCACAGAGGGGGGAGGGGAGGGGAGGGGAGGGAAGGGAAGGAGTCACTGTGAGGAGGCATGTTGGTGGTCTAGCCTTGCTGTGAAAAGGTAAACATGCGAGGTTGGCAAAATGCTCCCTGTCACACTTCAACAAGTACCAAACATGACGTATTGCACCGGGAAGAACAGATCAAAACAGAAAAAAATCCAAATTACATCAAATATGTCACTTGGATTAAAGAGAAAAAAAAAAAAAATCAAACCAAAACATGAACCTAGATTAACGGGAAAACATCTTATGAGGAGCATAAAATAACACCACCGATGCCTAAAACTATATTTTGCTGAATGTAGATCTTGCAGCTGAGTTTTTAAGTCGAAATCTGCATGGTGTTGCACCACAAGATCTAAAACAGCTGTAAATTAAAGGCTCAAATTACAAGATCATTGACTGTAATCCCTCACATGCGGTCTCAGCACATCGTGGAGGTTTCAAGAATATTCATTGAAAAAAAATATTGAAAAAGAATTTGAAAAAAATTCAAACAAAGCGCACGAGGCTGAAGCAAAACACATCACATCAAGAACGAGTCTCGGGAAGCAACAAGAGCCGACACGGGAGGCCCCATTAATGAAAATCAAGGCCTGTGATTGGCTGCTACGACGTTATTACTATGCCTTCAGTTATCTGTACGCTGATTGGCTGACATGCATCCCCTCATCTCTCATCTCTTGCTCTCGTCAGCTACGCACAGAGGAGAGATCGTCAAAGTGAGTGTACCTTCCATAGATTTTGCATACGCGCATACATGTTTACTGTATGTACATATACATGTACATCGCAGTTTTCACCATTAGCGGGGAGGTCACAGCCCCCATTAACCGCAAAGTGTGAGGGATTACTGTACATACAGATTAGAACACAACTACAAACAGGCAGCAAGCTGGACTACATACAGTGGGTGAGTCCTTAAAAAAAAAATAAATAAAAAAAAACAGTCTTTGGATCTTTCAAAATAAGATGCAAGACATCCGCTGATGAGTAGGAGGTCAGCTTTAATTTCAAATCTGAACGCCAACTCTTATCTGAGATGGATCTTTAGTTTTTTACCTTGCTGTTTTGCAGCAGTCGAGTCAGATGCTCAAAGCAGTTACTGTTGAGGAAGATGGCTTGTAGAACTGGCCTGTCTGAGCACAGGAACATGTCCCTGATAGTGTCTGAAAGGCAGCAGGGGGACATTTATAGAGAAAAAAGAACAAGTAGAAAAGAGAGTAGAGGGAAATGAGTAACTTCCTCCGAATCACACAAATATGGTTAAGTGCTCTACTGTTAGTTGTTGTCACTACCGAGCATGTGCACTTGCAGCGCCACAAACCGGCTCTCCCAGTGCCGGCCCAGCGTTGGAACCCGGCCCTTTGGCTTGCTGCTGCTGTCGAGAAGCGGCAACCACAGCCGCCGGGTCCGAGTTGAGCAGCTTGAAGTAGTTTTCCAGCACGGAGCCGATCTCCACCTGCCGCTGGTCCGAGCTGGAGGCCAGCAGGCGCTGCACCACCTCCCTCAGGCAGCCCAGAGTCAGCAGGGCCTTCCGGTCGGGGGCCTCGCTGTCCCAGTCCTCCGCCTCGTCTGACGAGCAGCCACCCGTGGAGCAGTCGGCCAGCACCCGCATCAGCACCTCCATGGTGGCTGGCGAGATGGCGAGCAGAGCGTTCCTCTGGCGGATAAAGGAGGGGTGGGGGAAGGGAATCACGGTGAGTTTGGAGAGATACAATGAAAGGAATAAACGCTACTCAAAAAAAAAAGCTATTCAAGACAGGAACACGAATCACAGGAATAAAGTCACCGCCAGAAGAGAAGAGAAACATCCATAACCAGATTAAAATGTATTATATCTACATGGCTCTCAGTATCTAAATCTATTCATTTAATCTTAAACATGAAGAGAAAAGTTAAAGAAAACAGAAAGTTTCAGCTGAACAGAAGTAAAAATTAGAATGATTGCATCATCTGGTTTCACATTCACTACAGTGTTTTGTTTCACTGTATCATATTATATTCCGGTTTAGGTCAGATTAACTCTAGAAACTGGAATTTGACGTTTTATAGAAATAATGGCTCACTGGTTGACCAAGAAAAACAATGAACAATAACAATGACTGGCTAATATGTAATGAATGACTGTGGGGTCATCTTGGAGCACATCCACAGGCAGCAGGGCTACTCCAGTGACCTCTGACCTCCAGGCTAACCAGCTACCCAGAGGCTCACCTGATCCCCAGCTACTATGGCTCCAAACAGGTGCAGCAGGCAGCATTTCAGGCTCTCCTTGAGGTGCTCGCTCTCTTGGAAGCACTCTGCGATGAGGGAACAGACAGTGCGTTAGACAGACAACAAAACAGAACTGCAGCTTCCAAAAAAAGAAAAGAAAAACTCCTGTGCTTTCTGTCTCCAAACAAAACACAAATGAATGCACACAAACACGCAAAGTCACACAAGGAAGGTCAGTGAAATCTGCAACCCAGATAAGAGAGGTATGACACACGGGCCTGTGGCCGTGCTGCGCTAACCTACGGGTCACAGCGGCCCCTGTCATCCATTAACTCGCCTGTCAACAAGTGCAAACTGGGGACAAGAAACCTGACGGTTTTAGCTCCGTGGTGTCTTCTTCCTTTATGCTAAACTGCTACAACACACCTCACCACAGCTGGAAACCACCAGCTCCACAGCTGTCCCAGAAACATTCAGACTGCATGTAAACCAAAATAAGCAAATTTACGCATGCAGTCTTTCTGTTGTGGCCTTATCTTTGGTTGGAGAGGACAACGGGCACGCGTGCGACACAGGACAGAAGAGAGCATTTGTTTAAAATGGCCGCCAGCGTGGCTGAAGTGGCTTGACAGGCACCATTCACTATCGGCTCATCTCAACGCCTGGCAAACAGACCAAGGGCACAAAGAGTGGATTCAACTGGAGCCGGAGAGGGGAGAGGAGGAGGAGGAGGAGGAGGCAGTGCTGGAGAGAGGGAGCTCTTCGGAAAAAGCATGGTAGAGGACAAGAGCTGATGCTCTGTAATCGTTACGGCGGAGGACTGCTTCCTCATCTGCGACGCCAGAGAGCGGGAGGCTCGTCGGCCGCAGCATTAAAACCGCCAGTATGTGAAGTGGGTCACTGATCTTTTTATTACAGGGTTATCGCTGCCTAATCATGTCTGAGGGACGGGCAGGACGTGGCAGGCTGGCATACATGAACGATAGCAACACTGCTATGAGATAAATGGACACAAAATCAGGTCTCACACGCCTCAGATTACAGTCAGGTTTGATGCCTGACGTTATTCGTCAAAATGAAAATGACTCTGGGGCTTCGGACTTACGGTAAAAGAAAGGGACGAATTCGACGGTGAGTGGAGCTGCCTTGTACTTCTGCCTGCTCCTCTCTACTGTACCCAGCTGCTCCCTGGGAAAAAAAACAACACAGAAACAAACAAACAGGATGAGGAAGACTTCCTTCTCCTATGACTAATGGCTAAATGTAAAATGAACGGCTAACTGTAAGCCCAGTGAAGGAAAATACGGTGGGAGACCGCTCCCTGAAAGCAGCGTTAATGTGATTTGCAACTGCGTTCCATCGTGTTGAATATCAGTTTTGTAAGTTTTCCAGTCCCAAATCATTCTGAAGTCAGATGTTTAGCTTTTTCTGTTTCTGCCTATGAATTAACAGACACCGATGGTGCTTCATAAAATATTTTGAAGTCTTGCTGTCCATGTTTTACAGAGTAAATCTGCACAAGCAACCAGAATAGCTGCTGGAGACAATGAGTTGTAGCTCATGTCCAGAAAGGTTTTCATTTAGAGGGTTTTCTTGTCTCATTAATCTACGGAGGATGTTACAAACAAAAGCACCAGTCATCCGTCTACAAAACAGACTGCAGTGATAAATCAAAACGACATAATTACCAGTTTAGCGTACCAGGATAAGGGCTTCACTCAACTGTGGGTCGACAGTTTCTATTGTCGAGTGTCGGCTGCGTGTTGTTGTCATGTTTTTCGTGAGGAAATGCAATTTTGTTACCCGCATGTTCGATGCCTCCAGTTGCGATACGGGTCGTACAGGCTCTCGCTGAACGCCAGCGCGTGACGGACGAACTCCTCCGCCTGACTCTGGTCCACCATCTCCTTCTCTTTGGTCTTACTCTTCAGCTGCAGGGCCGCACAGAAAGAGCAACGTCACACGTCAAATCCTACAGGACTAATATGATGTAGACGCTGATTTGCAAATCTGATGAGCCAGTAAATGTGTGAAGCCATACAGAGTGGAGGGTGTCAAACCTGCTGAATATACAGCGTTGTCATGGTGATGATGTGATTGATGTAGGAGCAGGTACCGATCTCCTCAACGTTCGACAGGTTCCTTTTGGAAACAACATAAAAGCAGTATATTACATGCATCATGATACTTGGGTCACGGTGCGATATTATCACGATATATTGCGATGTTCTACCTAGTTATATATCAAAATTAAAAGTAGAGATGAAAAATCAAGTTGCTGTAAATGTTCATCAGATGATATTGATCATTCAGAGGACTATTTGCTTCAAAACAACCTATTTATTGTTTATTATTAGTGTTTTTGCACATTCAATAAAAAAAAAAAATAAAAAAAAACGATATTAGGAGCTGAAAAATCGATATTATATTGGGCGGCCGAAAATCTCGATATATTGCCAAATCGATTTTTTTTCTTCACACCCCTAATTACAACGTAATCCATGGAAGACACAGTTGTAACAGGATATGATCCTTGTTTTTCTCATGTTCTTACCTGCAGATGATGATGAGGAACTTCAGCAGCAGCAGCGCCAGGTTTTGTTGCTCAGGCTCCAGGCCATCAGAAGCTTTCTGCACACACTGCAGGAGCTGGTGGCGCAAAACCTGCAGGATGTTGTCTGGGAGAAGCGTCAGCACCGGTGGAACCTCCTCTGGCCTGAACACACAGAAGCATAGCGATCACAGAGCAGGAAGACTCAGAAACGCCGGCAGATGCCAATGCAGCAGAGCATGGTGTTCGTTTCAATATAAGGAGTGAAAGTGTGCGGTGATGGGAACAGATGTGTCTGCTACAGAGGGAGCTTAAGAGAGGACAAAAAGACAACAGAGGGATGAGGATGAAGAGAGATCAGTGAAAGAGCATGCATCCTAAAAGAAGAAGAAAAAAAACTCCACATGGCACTCCCTCTCTAATAAAATGTGTGCGACTTACTTCCATCTGATGCTCATGTGACTACAGCTGGCAGCACAGCCAAAATGTCATTTGCATGCCCCAAATAACGACATAAATGCTTTCAGATCTGCTTGGCCACTTTCTCACAAGAGTCTGAATCCTAAATCGATGCGTGCACACATGTAAGTCACAGCCTGTCCAGGCCATCCTAATTCTTTTCATCTTCAATACAAGGAATCAGCCTGGCTCCTAATAACCTAATAAACTTTATTGGTGTATTTTTTTATAGGTTACTAAAGTGTTACAAGTCACTTAGGGAGAATAACGTAGAAATAAGGCTTCAAATCCATCCATTAGCCATCTGTTTTGACCAATTGTGTGGAAAAAGTGGTTATAATAAGAAATGAGTAGTTCAGAAAAAAAACAAGTTAACTATCAGCCACAAGAAAGCTGCATAAAAACAACTGATGGAGTTAAAATGATTCATGAATGTGAATAATTAGCTTTGAAATACCAATAATTAGCTGCAAATAGACTTTAAACTGTCTAAGAGCCAATAATGACGAGTTCAATGATTAACTGAAAGTGATAAATGTTCGGGGAAAATTATAACAATGTTCCTTATTAGAAGGAAGTAGTGCTGGGCGATATGATGATACATATCGTGGGGACGATAGAAAAGTGTGTATCGTGCCATTTCTCTTCTATCGTTTCTATCGTTTCTAACCTAATTTTATCAATTATTACAGCAAATATGTAATTAAATAACCTGCAACGATAAATTTGATAGAATCATATCTACTTCTACAAAGTAGCCTATAATGTTTGCACTTTTATTCATGGTTAATGCCTTAAACAGAGTTCTCTTCAACCCTGATGTATACTTTAGACACTTTATATTGTTTTGCAAACTTTGCACTACAAGGTTACAGATTTCAGAAAGTTGAAAAATAATTTGTGTTTATTTTTTATAGCTGAACTTCAGTGCAAAAATGTGTTTTTCCTCTCAGAAACTGTTGTGCACTTTAAAAAAAATGTGAAAGCTACTGTACCTCTGTACCTACCTGTTTTTGCTGCACTAAAATGTATGTTTGTGACAGTTCAGCTAAATGTCCTTTCAAAATAAAGTTGAAAAGTAAGCAATGAAATTTTTGTCAAACTTTTAAGAGAATAACTGAAAACATACTTTATTATGGTATATCGTGATATATATCGTTATATAAAATAGTCCATATTGTGATATAGGATTTTTTCCATATCGCCCAGCACTAGAAGGAAGTGTGATTTATTTATTCCATGGCACAAATGGTCGTGCAAAAGCACAGTGTTTTTTTTTATTTCACAAAAAAAAAAAAAACAGTCGCTTAGTTTTAAAATGCAGGAAAAAAAAACTGAGTGTGCATATCCGCGTAATCACAACTTATACTATAAGTTGCGTGAAACCTAAATCTTTCCAACGATCACAGTTTGCCAGAAGTTACCTGGAAGGTGGCTTCTCAAAGTCCACATCGAGGCATTGCTCGTAGGAGCTGAGGAAATTCTCCAGCCATATCTTCAGGTAGTCTGGATCCCTCTGAGAAATGAAGAGATGGAAAGAAAAACAAGGATGAAAGACAAAAAAAAGGCAGAGGAGATGAAAGAGGGAGAGCCAGAGTGATGACAGAAGGAAGAGAGGGTCACGAGAGAGAGGGGGGGGGCAGCCGTCATGTCAAAATAAAAGACCTGAGAGCTGATGAGGGTCATCTGGAATTTGACTCCACTGATTACTCTGTGCAGTGTTCTGGTTGGGAGCTCTCTTTATGACTTTCACTTCAACAACAAGGCAGACAGTTTTTGTCTCCAAAAACACTGGGAACGCTGGGAACGCTGGAGAACGCTGGGAACGCTGGTGACGGCCTTTTCGAAGCCTGAGGCCACGCTCAGGACCAACCGTGACACAACAGACGAGACATGACGCGGTGTGTCATAGTTTATGAGGCTCTTATCGTAACACATGAGCAGAGGAATGTCCCGAGGGGGGGGGTATCTTAATGTTCCTAGGGCGTGGACGTGAAAGCGTGCACCTGTTGGAGTGGAAAACGGGCTCGGCCACATTCTGAAGCTGGGTTTCTGGCGACTGATGGCTCGTCGTCGTTTCCTAGATTCCTGGAACAATGCTCCAGGAGGGATGGGAACGTTAGCCACAGAGGTGGACTGGTCTATCTCAGTCCCAGGAATGAACTCACAGAGGGGCCAGCACCTCAAAAAGACATGTCTGTAATTTGTCATCCTGTGTATAGACAGTGTGTCGGGTGTGAATGTCCAGTGGCAGAGGGTCCCCGGCTACGACGGACTAATCCCCCATAACCTGCTGTAAATCAACTGTCTTATAATAATCGTTTAAACTATTAGGTATCCAGGAATTACTCTTGTCTGGGATCCCGCTCAGTCTCTTATTTCCTCTACTTTTGTTATTTCCTTCAGTCTCTTGGCCACCTCTGCTTCATCATTAATGATGTGCGACACTGCACCGTAAAGCGATTTGCAGTGGAGGGAGAGATGTCTGGGATGGGACTAGGGCTGTAGCGATACACTAATCTCGCGATACGATACGATATCTATCTATCTATCTATCTATCTATCTATCTATCTATCTATCTATATATATATATTCATCTTACAATACATTTACATCATTTTCCGAAAGATTTTAAAGGGACAAAGTGATTTTGGTGACATCTTGTGAGTGTTCCAATGACTTTGTTTGAATTTATTGAACTGAAAGCATCAATTACACATTATATGGCTGACAGGCAGCTTGCAAATACTGGACAAAATGAATAAAAGATTTGTTGGGAAAAAATTGTTTCATTTATTTAAACAGTGCAAATTGTTGCTTGCAAGTAAGGATGCACATGGTTAACCGTTTAACCGTTAACCGATAACAGTAACTCTAACCGATTAATACTAACGATCAATTTTGTTTTTAACCTACATAATTCAATCAACTCATCAGGCCTCTGATTGGTCAATTCTACATCCGCTTGGAAAAGAGCGCGTCATCGAAAAAATGAGGAAGTACCCACATCTGTACGATTCTGGTTCTCCACACTACAAAGACAGCACATATTCTAGTAATTCATGGAGGGAGATTGTGATGAATGTGGGTCTGGATACGGCCGAGACGGTGAGGAAGTGGAAAAACGCAAGAGATAAGTTTAGTAAGTTTAGCTAGTTCGTGATTGTCGCTCTTGCGTTGTGGCGTGGAATAACATAGCAGAGATCGCGCTAGTATAAATCAAAAGTGACAGCGACACATTGCCACAAGAGTATACACGGGAAAGTGTCCGCATGCGTCCACGACAACGCGTGCAACATCGCGGCAGCCAACCCTCCCGGACTTATTGGTTAATGGTTATTAATTGTTAAAGGACGTCGGTTAACGGTCATAAAAAAAAATCCAAAATGTGCATCCCTACTTGCAAACTTTTAGAGGTGGGACGAGGGGGTTTTGAAAGAAGCTTAGAATATCGATACCCGCGGCCGAAAAATCAATACTCGATAAAATATCGATATATATCGCAGAATTGATAAAATCTCTCAGCTCTAGATGGGAGTCCGAAGTTCCTCTGGTTGGTCAGTAAGGACGGGAGCCTGCTGGAGCCAGATAACGCTTCCTAAAATCAACACCATATTCCTTCAAATTAGGGATGCACATGGTTAACCGTTTAACCGTTAACCGATAACAGTAACTCTAACCGATTAATACTAACAGTCAATTTTGTTTTTAAGCTACGTAATTCAATCAACTCATGGGGGCGTGTCGACAGGTGCAACAGGCCTCTGATTGGTCAATTCTACATCTGCGTAGAAAAGAGCGCGTCATCGAAAAAATGAGGAAGTACCCAAATCTGTACGATTCTCGTTCTCCACACTGAAACAAAACAACTAAAACAACCCCATATTCCTTCAAATGAAACCGATGCTGCAACATAAAGAAAACTCCTTTGGGATCATTTGATTCTGTTAAACCATCACTACAAACAGACCTGGTGAAACTCAAAACAAATGCCTGGAAGCAACAATTGCTGTGACATCCCTAAACACCAACTACAGTACAGTAGTTAGACAGAACAGTCGAACAACGCCAAAAACAAAGCTGCTATTTATTCTCCAACTGTTACATTCATTTTTTGTGTATTTTTTTCCCAATAATCTCCAAAAAATTCCATCAATCAATGTTTGTTGAACTTTTTTTTTCCAGCTCGGCACCAAAAACACACAGGGTGTACGAGAGAAAGGTGAAATAACTAGTGTCCTAGTGCATCTGGAATTAGTGGATTGATTATGTATTTGTTTTCTTGTTTGATGAGCGTCAATAAAACTGCTGACTGTGTAGCCCTTTTGTGAGATGGCTTATTGTCTCACATCTTGCTTCTTCCTCGATCTTTCATGCGACTCTACATATAGCTCTAGCTCTAAAAACATCCCCTAATGTTCCCCAAATGCTAAGACTGCCTGGAAATGGAACTGGAAAAAAAAAAAAAAAAAGTCTGAAGATTTGTCTTTTCTCCGAGGAGCACTGGAGTCTGACCAAAGAGAGAGAGAGAGAGGCTGAAGGGATGATGGGTTCTGTCTGCGTGTCAGAGAGGGAACCGGCCAAAAGCGAAGCAGGAAGCCTGTGCGAACCCGGACCCTTCCAAGTGAAGTCATCAGAAAAAACCCTGCAACGTTGTGCGTATGTGTGAGAGAGGAGAAGATGAACCGGGGAGGGGAGGAACGGGGGAGGAACGGCTGAATGACATGTAAAAGGCGCAGGGAAAGCATCCAGACGCGGATCTGGTCCGACTGGAAAACACGCGCCTCTTTGTCTGTGCTGCTTTCACAACACAAATCACCGATCGGTGAAAGAAAAAACATTTTATAAACAGCATCCGCTGAGGCCATTCTTTAACTTAAGCAATAAATATCCTATTGTCTTTACGTGAACGCTGCTGCCAGATCATTTAAAGACGATGGTTTGAGGCAGTAGCCTGCTCTCAAGTGACTGACTGGCTGTGATGTGTGCGTGGAAGAATGTCCTCTTTTAGCCAGCAGTCTGGGAGCACAGATGCCCATTGAGGGTTTGGACAGTGGCAGGCAGGGACACACCCTGCGCTGCACGGCTCCATTTATCCTCGCCTGTAATCACGGTGATCGAGACTTACAAGCGGCAATTCCAACTCAACATCCTCGTTTCCCTGCTGAACAATGACTGTATGTGTGCAAACAACTCTTCTGAGAGAATCCCCTGCCTCTCCAGAGTCTTATTACCAAAAAAATCACATTAGGCTGCCGGCCAAGCCACCGCATCGCATTCCCAGAGATCTGTTTAAGCTGACCTCTGTAAAACGAGGTTGCCGGGACGGATCGATGCGCTCCATTCTAGAAATTGAGAGCCCGACTGACACGCAGGACCGTGGGACTGTTAAACTGCTGATCGGGGATCAGAATCCATCTCATTGATTTTGAATAAAGCGGAGTTGTGCTCTGAAAACTACTGAGAGAAGAAAAGTAACAGTCACTGATTCTTGCTGTTCAAGTGATACGATTAACTTACTTTTTTGTCAACACGGAGCATTTTTAGGTTTTAGGTAGACTCTGGCTTCAGTTGTGAAAAATGGAAATTTTTTTTTTTCCTCAAAAAATTGGGCACCCACCAGAGAAGAAGTCAAATCTGTTGACTTGTTCGTATCTGCATCTTCATTGATTGCTTTCTAATGCTCAATCAAGCCCATCTACATTTCCATACAAATCTGTACGAGGCTATGGAGCCCTGTTTGGGTCATAAATCAATGAATTAATGAGTCTATTATTATAAAATACAGGCATTTATTATTATGAAATACGTATCCATTATTATGAAATGTTTCTCATTATTATGAAAAAATGTAATATTATAAAATATATTTTTATTATTATTTAAGCTTAGTTTAATGCATAATAGTTTATTTCAGAATGGCTTTTTTATTTAAGAATTAGTTTTTACATAATGGCTTTGTTTTTCATAAAAAATTAGCTTTTACATAATGACATTTTGCCACTGGGTGGGACCAGTGGTTGACCTGCATGCTCATTGGCTGATCCTTCTCCATTCTACGCTCTGACATCGACTAGTTGGTGGGGGACTCGCATCAAGCCTATTGGCTACCTCTCGGAGTAAGTCAGAAAAGGGTCTTTCTCCTGTTGCCATGCCGTCAAAATCAAGTTTTCCCTACATTTCGTGCTACGTTTCTTAGTCGATGTCAACTTTTAACCGTAAACTGAGGTGCATTCTGCCACCTACTGGCCTGGAGTATATACATTGCACCTCTCGTCCACTATCGATATTCACTGTTCTGTTGCTTATGCCTGAATGAAAGAGCAGCCAATCACATAAATGGCTCCGCCCTCTCTGCTGTGATTGACACACAAATCATTCTTATGAAAAACAAAGCCATTATTTTGTAAAAGCTCATTCTTATTAAAAACGAAACCATTATCATAATAATGGGAAATATTTCATAATAATAAACGCCTGTATTTCATAATAATAGACTCATTTATTCATTGAATTATGACCCAAACGGGGATCCATACGAGGCAACTTTCAATAAGTGCAACAAATATTAATCAGGGAGAACTGATCTAGCAAGTTGAACAACAAAAAGAAATTATTGCTATTGTAATAAAAGTAACTGCAAAAACTCATTAAAACCTAATGCATGTGAACTCATCATCTGCATTTGTTGGTTGCAGATGCTTTTTTTTTTATTCCAAGTATGACTGAAAAGGGCTGATAACATCTGTCATCATAACATCTGTCATCAACCATTACAGTGTAGTTAGTGATCCGCCCTGCCACTCAGCATTCACTTCCATCTCACAGACAGGCGTGGCCGGCCAGCTGGCCGGATGGCTGCTTGCCCAGTTTGTGTGGCGATGGTGGGCCTGGTTTGGTGGAAGTGGCACAGACTCACTGAAACCGCAGTGTTTAGAGGTCTCCTCCCTGTAAACGTTTAAATGACGACTACGCTCCACTTCTGTTTCTGCTTCATCTCAGTACCAACATCACTCCCCATCAGTCGGAAGCAACTCCTCTGGCCATGATGTCACTTACAGGGGTGTATTTATAGACGCTGGTGGGAGGAGTTAAAACCGCATGAAGCATGTGTGTGATGCACTCTCTCAGTGACATCAGCGGGGAGGAAAATAAGACACAATATTCAGAAGCTGAGGAGAAGAAAGTAGCCTGAGGAGACAAACTTTAAGTACGGGGAGAAAATGTGGTGCAAGAGTGTGAGTCTGTGTGGTACAATGCTCCTGTATGTGTCTGTGTTGAGAACAACAAAGATTAGACCGGAGCAAGCAAACAGGCAGGCGGACAAAAAAGCCTTGAGTAATCTGAGCAAATATTTGAAACCTCAACACTTTCTCCTCCTCCATCATCTGCAGCTCGACTGTTCAGTTTTATTTTCTCTCATCCTCTGGCTGTTTCCTGTAATCCCCCCCACTGTATGGGAGACGGGGTTTATGCAAACGACCACCTCTATTCTCCTCTCCAGTTAGACGCCAACTCAGCGGGCAGTGTAGGAGTGAGGTGGCATCAACGCAGAAAGCAGATCCTTGAATCTTAACCGGAGATCTCTGATTTGTAAACAGCCAAAAACGAGTGATTAAGATGCTGGAGCTGACTTTAAAATTACTGACAGGTGAAACGAAGCCCTAGCTGTTGAGGCGTGCTCCCTGCGGTTGGGATTAAAACGGATTTTCGGCATCAGACAAAGTCTTTAAGAGCATAACTGGCATCAGTCAAAAGTCTGCTAAAGCCTCCGCTTTCCCTGACGAGCTCTTCTGGGTAATATATATATCGCTGAAAGAGACAAAACGCTGCAGGAGTGTGTTGCTGCTCCTCTGCTACCGGCGGCTCCATCTGCCTGGGGACAACAGCAACATGAACCAATGACGGACAGCTAAGAGGATCGCTGCTTACATAACACTCTTAGTTGTGTTGTGACCTCTCAACCCTCAACAACTCTGAGAAGTGAGTGGCGTCCTGCGGGTTTACATTACAACTGTTAAAGCTGACTGTGCGGCTGCTGTTTGTAGTCGTGTGTTATTCATAAGCTAAGAAAGCTGAAGGATTGATGATGCTGTTATTGTGACCTGAGAAAGATCTTATTTTCAACAATGTAGCTTATAAACTGCCCTCTTGCCATTTATAATCACAAGACCAACAATTGGCAGCTTAACACTCTGGACTGACACTTGAAGGTGAAACTAGGGAACTTGGGACTGGGTGTCACTGGAATCTGGAAAACAGGGAAGCAGATTAAGTCACGAGTTGTGCCTTTTGAGATAAAACTCATATACAAAGCTTTGTATCGAGAATCAACACCTTTCTGGTATCGACTGAATTGATTCAATATCACTGAGTATTGAAAAACTCTGTAATTTGATACTTGACTCCACCCCCGCTCTGCTGTTTAAATGGAAATTCAGAATTTTACAACAAAGATTTGGGATTTTAGGACATAAAGCTGTAAGTTTATGAGAAAATGTTACAGTTTTGTGAAATTTGTGATTTTACAACAAAATGCCTGAATTTTAAGGACACAGAATTGAAGGTATAAAAAGAAAAAAAAACAATTTTACAACACAAAAACAGAGGTTTATGTGAAAAATTTTGCAAAAGTCTACATTTTACTACAAAAACATTGTAATATTCAGTTAAAACGTCACAGTTTTGTAAAATGCATGATTACATGGCAAAATGTTGTGATTAAAAGACAAAAACTTTGATTTTACAATAAACGTGACTTTCTCGTAAATTCTCAATTTTGCAGCCTGCAGTCACGATTTCATGTTAAAAAGGTAGAATTTAGCAAAATTTGAGATTTAGGACAAAAAAAATGCTTTTTAAAGAAAAAAAAGTTGTGATACTGCAATTTTGCTAATTTTTTTTATTTTTAAAGCAAAATGTTGCAATTACACAACAAAAAATTGATTCTATAACCAAAATGTTGCAATTATACAAAAATATTGATTCTATAACAAAATGTTGCAATCTTGGAAAATTTGCATTTTTAATGACAAAATTGTGTTGTTTTTTTTTTAAACAAAAAAGTTAGCAATCTGACCATGATTGCACGGTTGTAGATATGACTATGTAAATAAAACTAGTACTGTAGTTAAATGCCAATGCCAAAAATTATACAACCCTGCTAATGTATCTTCCCTTATTGTTTAAAGTTTATGATACCGGTATCAAAAAAACACACCGTTAAGGTATCAATATCAAGGACAAGCTATTGATTTTCCCATCGATATCGAAACATTTTAAACGATACCCAGGGCTTCGCGTATGTGAGCATGTAGCAAAGGTGAGAAACTTAAACTGAATCAATACGAGTTTTCGTGAACGTAAAAACAATTAACAACACATAGTTGCTCAGAAAGTGACTGTCAGTGTCTGGATACGACACAGAGCAGCAACGCCACCGACCCCACATACTTCTCTGAAACGGATTCCACAGCTGCTCAGCCAACAGCGTCTGACCTCATCATCAAACCACTGCCACTACAACAGCTGCCACTGCTGGCCTGAAACATGGACACAACTGGGATTTATATCTTCTACAGGTCAGAGAGCCACAACTGTTCCTGGGAAACAGAAAACCAGCCTCCTCTTCTTTCAGTACCAGAAACCGGGTGATGATGAGGTGAATCAGGAGAGAGAGAGAGAGACAGCTGATGTCTACCTGACTAAACTGGATCAACTGGTTCTTTCAATGCAGCCAAAGGCTGCTTGGACTGGAAAAGCCTCCAGCGAGAACAATAATCACCCACCGACTCCTCCTTGGAGAGCAGTGAGTTGTTAATGACCTCTGACAGTAAAAGGAAGCAATGTTTGCCTTTACTGTTGTCAATCATTTAACAGATAACACACCTGAGGGAAGACCTGGATGAATATGTGGGTATCATTAAAACACCTTCAGGCCATAAACAATCGCAGCATTGCAGTCCCCTGGGACTTCATCACACCTAGATCCTGACAAAGTTACAGAGATCATAAAATCATTTCTCAACCCTCAACGAGCTGACACAGCGGTCATTTCTAACGTCTCCACTGAAACTGGAGATAATGCTGCAGACCTCCACTACAAATCACCACTTCTCTGCCATGACTTGGCTGAAGTTTTTCCAGTTCTCTTTATACCATCTAAGCTCTAAGTGTAGCTGCTCACTAGTTTTACAAAGTTAGCGTCCTCTTTAGGCGACACTTATGCCCACCAATGAGAAATGCTGCTCTCCTTACATACTCGGGCCAACCAATCAGAAATGAAATCTAGACACAAGGAAGTGGGCGAAGCATTTCCACTTTATTATAACTAGGGATGCACGATAACTGTTTTTTTAAAACCGATACCGATAACCAATAACTTTCAGCTCCTACTGGTAACCGATAACACACACATATACCGAACATCATTACATCAATACTATGAACAAAACCAAAAATAGTTTTGACTCTTTAAATAAACAGATATTTATTTTTTCTAATGAAAAACTATTAGCAAGCCTCTCAACATTTTCGTAAAGCTATCAAACAAACCTCTTTGATATCTTACAATAATTTAAATAGGGTGCATTACTTACTGATATAAAAAATAAAGGCTCATTGAACTGATGGAAATACATGCATCAGAATTACTAACTGAAAAAATACATTCCTCAATGACAATAAAAAAAAATAATGCACAGTGCATAATGTACTGATTGGGTCGATAATTATCGTGCATCCCTAATTAAACGGTTGCTGTTCAACGTAAATGCAAAGATGAAACACTAGTCCTCGAGAAAGTTAATAAATAAATAAATTACAAACCATTAGCAACATTTAAAGCAGCAGCACAGACTGCAGTACAACAACTGAACAAAAAAAAAAAAAAGTCAATTGACAGGACTGATGCAGGGAGATAACCAACTCTGTCACTCTCTACTTGACTAAAGACATGCTGTCTATCAGCTCAGTGACCAAATATGGCTATGAAAACCTAATCAGCCTCTTGATAAAAAGAGATGCCAATCCCTCTCTCAAGTATTTCAGTGAAGGTACGGGTCAAGAACTGTACAAAGACTAAATGCTGACAGCTGAAGTTGCGATAGAACATGCAGAGTTCTGCATCACAATATCTGACTTGTGGTCAAGTAGGATGACAAAGCCACACCAGTGTGACACTGTTCCCTTCACTAATGATGACTTTCAGTTGAAGAGTCACTATCTTAAAAGCACCCATAGATTGCCATTTACCACTAGGGTCAATGTGGTAATGCTTCAAAGCTTGCTCGAAATCTAATGCAGAAGGAATGCTGGATGTGGGCTTAATAACCGCAGACCAAACTGCATTCACGATATTTGTCGGATATTTTCACAGATCATTCAGCCCCTGCTCACAGCAGCACAAAGGAGTATTTCAGGTTAAAATATCAGTTTCGGTTTCACTTAAAAGGCATGCCTGGTTAGTTTGAGGAAGTGCTGACAAGCTCTAGTGGTTTCTCATCCCTCCTAACAGCAGAAGCCACCCAGAGTAACTTTGGACTGCCGCCCCAGTCGGCTCTCGCAACAACAGCATTTGGCTTCATGGTGCTGTGTCACGCAATGATGAAACTAGCTTCATTGGACATCATGGTAGAAGTAGAAAAGAGACTAAAGAGAGTATTGCTAGAAGAGAAAACTAGTGTGGCCAGAAAAAGAAGCAAATCTTGGACAATGAGTTGCTTTGTGTCGCTTTAATACATTTAAAACTGAATTCTTCAAAGCATAAATACAAATGCAGTACTAGCAAGACTTTGCACGCCAAGACAATGATTGTTGAGTTTAAAATGTATTTCAAAATGTATGTTATTTTCTTGCAAAATCTCAAATCAGAAAATAGCTGATCCAGACTGAGACAACATGAAGCAGCTACAATTGTGTCTGTCTGTGGAACAATTAACCCTTCAGAGAGATGCAGGGGGTCCGGTCTCCGAGCCCAGACAGGAGCCAAGTCCCGCACAAAACATTCCTCATCTGATTTAGATCATGTGACTGCAGGTTCTCCTCGGGGACGCTATCTCCTGGCAACCCTCACGCGCTCACGCACATGCACGCATACTGCAGAGAGACAAGCCAGCGGCCATACCCAACATTTCAGCTGCTCAAGGTGATAGATGTATGCATGTACTGAAATGCCTCTTTAATAAATCTCCCAAGTGCCCCGCTGAGATAAAGACTGGCCCTGTGGACCTTGGCTCAGAGCCAGCATGAAACGATCCTTGCAGGATAACGCTTAGCCAATCCAAATATGCAGCCCTGCTCCAACAAATGCTTGCTGGAAAATGCTAGTTTTCTTTTTTTCAAAATTGACTGTGACAAGTGTCACCGGTACAAGATGCTCTTCCTGTCTCGGCACTCATGTGCTTTGCTTCTCAGGGGGAGGATTATTCAGTGTCACATCCTAAATGCAAGAATAACGGCTTTGCTCTCATGGGAAAAAGGGTTGTGTGTCATCTCTGTGTGTGTGTATACGTTACTGAGAGGGATTACTGTGGAAGAAAGCAAGTGACTGCAGCCAGGCTCACGTGAGCAGCGGCTCAGGCAGGCTGTTTTGATTGAACAGCAGGATGTGCGCATGCTTTATCGCAGGGCGAATTAAATCTGTCCGGCAGCTGACTCGAAGGGGTGCCTGCTCCTTCTCCAGTGTCGTTCATTCATCTCCGCTGTAACAACAATGCACTGCCGCCACATCATAAGACCATCCGACCATAAATTTTGACGTTGGTGTATTGATTTTGGACAGCGACGCTGCAACAGAGAAACTGCTCGCTTGAAAAAAATCATTTATTTATGTGTCCCCGAGCAACGATTCCTTGAAAAACGATGAACAGTTTCATTAGTCTTTTGTTTAAATGCGATGCTTTTGGAACTGAACCTGTTTTACGGGCTGCTGAAGCAGTTTCTGCATCATTCAGAGGGAACGCTAATTGACATTGCTTTAAATCTGGCTGTCACTATGTGCTTTCAGTGTGAATTAACCTTTCTGCCTACAAGCCACAGCCTGTAACTGCAGATATGCCTAATCTCAGAACAAAGAGTGTGTGTGTGTGGGGGGGGGGGGGGGGGGGGGGGGGGGGTCTTCAAATATATAAATGCCACAAGGGAATAAGCTCTATGCCAACAAGAGAAATGTCATTACACAGTTCATTACTTCACCTTCTGACACTTACCTGAACACAACACAGGATGTAAACAGAAGTAGACCTTACCTTGGTGCAGTAGAGCATCCAGACTTCATACAGTCTCTCGTTGGATGCCATGGTGCCAGTGGCCGGCACCCTCGGGCTGTGGTGTCCACCGAGGTCACTTCCCTGGCTGCTTCATGGTGCTCAGGCACGGCGTTTCCAGCTCAACGTCATGGCCGTCCAGCGCTGGCAAGGTGAAAACACTCTTTTCAAAAACGCACAAAAAGGGAAGAGGGAGGGCGAAGGTTTGTGGCCGAGTTGTGGTAAGAGACCACAATGCGTCCAGCGAGAGTTATTCCATGACAGTGGGGGGATTGGAGCGGCTTGGAGCGGCTGGGCCTGTACTTCCAGATCCCGGGTCTCCTCGGAGGTAACTCCAGGGGCGTTCTCGCTGGACGGGATGACAACACGGTCCGTTAAATATCACCGGGGGGGCGGATGTTTGGTCACGGTGAGACATATACACAGCTCCCAGTAACAAAATACTTCCAGTAACGTTACTCTCTGTGCACCTTGAGCTGCCCTGCTGGCTCCAGTCACACACATTTAATACACATACAAACGGCTTCCTCTATCACATGACAGCTGCACGACGCGTTCGCTTCGTCGACAAAGAGAGCTGCCAACGTCAATCTTACCTAGTCAAGCTAACCGTCAAAATAAAATAATAATAATAATAATAATAACCTTTCTATTTTTTTGAAGCCCCCCTTCCTCCCGTCCTCCCTTCCTCCCTCCTCCTCTGCATGTGACAGAAACGCCTCGTCCGCCCCAGCCTGCCCGGCTACAGACGCCTCATAAAAGGCAATGGAAGTAAAAGAACAGCATGAATACGGTTAAAATAGTCGTCAACTTGAAGACCACTTACCGGGTTAGGGAGAAGCCCAACTGTCACTGCTGCCGTCTCCGGACTGGAGTTGTTGTTGCTCTGGCAAGCTCGCAGTAAAAAAGAAACTTCCTGTCAGTGTATGCCAGAAAATATTTCAAAATAAAAGAACCTCTCCTGGAGCACAAGTAAATGCAGTTCACTTACTTTGTAGAGGGACTTTTAATTTGATGAACCAGATGCAAATTACGTTACAGCCACGAGTATTTGTGGTTTAATACAATAAAGAAACGCAGCTTCATATTTACAACTTCAACACATCAACTTCATATTTTAATTTCTTATATGTAGGTCCTCTACGTGAAAATTACATAGTTTATTAGTGGAAATATTGTTTTTTAATGATCGTAAAATGTTTGCGACACTTTTCCCTCCTTTACGTTGTCGATGTGGACCTACGTGGTTGCTAGGCTGAACTTGGTTTCGTAGCGAGGTTGCATCGTCACCCTGCGGAGCTACAGTGAACTGCAACTCACAGAGACCGCAGATGTGGGAAGTTTTTTTTTATGTTAATGAGAGAGAATGACTCTGAAATTAACGCTCATTTAAACGCAGCGTCATTCCTAATGTCTATCTACGACCTTGAGGGCATTTTCTTGTCTTTGAAAGAAACGTTGCCAGTTTGTGTCCCTTAATTTAACATCTACAAACCTTTAAGCCAACAAGATATTGCTGTGTTGCCCTATTTATTACTGTGTAAGTAACACAAGTGCACACAACAGTATTAAAGCCTAGAATAACTTTTTTTTAGAACATTACAAAATAAAACTCAGAGAGGCATAGAATTGTGTGTTGTCAAATAGTAATATGAAACTACAGAAGTACAATCCAATACAGTAACATATTAACATGATTTGTCAACATAAGTATAGAATAACTAGGGTGATCAGAATATTAATTTAAAACAATATTTTTTCCTACTTTCAGTTTGAGGACCTGCTATACCAGGGCTGTCCAACTCCAGTCCTGGAGGGCCGCTGTCCTGCATGTCTTAGATGTTTTCCTGCCTCAACACATTGGATTCAAAAGAACGGATCACCATCAGTTTGTCATCCAGGTCTGCACAAGTTTGTTAAAGATCCATGTTCTTTATGATAAATTTGTAGTTAAATATGGAATCTCATCATTATGTTTTGTGATCTAGTGTTGGAACTAAACAGAAAACAAAAACAAAATGTTTTTTTTTTTTTTTAGTTTTTAACACTGAAAGATTAAATTAGACAGGCAACAGATTTCACTAATTAACTCATTTCATGGTAACAAGAATATGACAGAATGTGAACCTTGTTCTATCAAGAGGTAAAATAGAAAATTATACATTTTTAACTTGATGTCAAAATAAAATACAATGAAATACACAGTGAATATTGATCCAAATTCACCAGAATCTAGCTCAACCACGGAAATTGTTATTTTGTAGATTCTTTATTGTAATTTGGAGAAATTTTCTGGAAAATATAATTAAAAAAAATGTAGATATATCTCAGGCTTGCACTAGGTAGACTGATCTAATTTAGCAACCTATGATTTATTTATCTATTTATTTTTAATTTACCCAGCTTACATCCCTGCTAGTCTGAAGCAAAGCAGCCACAGAAATGAAGTTAATGTCCAGCAACCTTCATGTTACATTGTCTGACTTTGAAGCAGAAATCAACATATTTACAGGTTAGTTCAAACATTACTTTTTTTTCTCTTCAGCTAGATGGCCTGTTGACCCGTCAAAATGACCAACTCTTCCCCGGCCTCCACTAGGACCCAGCACTGAAGCATCAGCTCATCGAGGGCCCCCCTGGTGCTCCATTGGAGCTACCTTAGTCTTCATTTCACCTCCAGCAGTACATCCCTGCTAAAAAGCACTTTTCAGAAAACCTATAGGTGACATCATAGAGGGTTTGTCCAATTCTTTTTATACAGTTTTGCCACACCTAGAGCAGAACGATAGGTGGTGTACGATCAAACCACCAGCTCTGACTAATCAGAGAAGACTGGACTATATGAGTAATAAAGTGTTTTTCGACACAACAGAGACGGCCAATTTGAGCATGAATGTCCTGTAGCCTGTAATTTGTGGTAAGACAGAGGGTCAGAGAAAAAAAAAACCCGATATTTATTAATAAAGTATTAAATTAAACTAAAAAGACATACGTCTGGGTACTGTGTGAAAGTGATGCTTTTTTTCCCATTTTTTTTTCCAGTTGAAACAGTTAAAAGGGACATTTATTTGTAATAAATGAAAATAAAGTTAATTACAGTGTCACAAAGACACAAAAAGTGAGTGAGAAAAATATGTGACGACTATCTAGAAGAGAGTTTGGACGAATTCAGTCCTGCACAGATGCATTAAATCACTGACACTAAAACATGGACCACTGAATGAAAATTTCTTTCAAACAAGGAGGAAGAAACGTTTTGAATGTAGCTTGAGAGGTTATTTCAGACACTCTTCTACCAACGCAAATCCCATGAAAGAGAAAATACTTGAGGCCAACACACAATTTGGAAATCAAGACATGTGTACATGGATATAATACATGTTTATATAAGGCTTATACAGCTACCACGTTTGATATGTACTGTAGGTCACAGTTGTCATACATAGTACACTTAATCACAGTTACAGAAAGATCACCATGTTCTGAATGCACGTTTCATTAAAGCATAAAGGCATTGTTGGATAAGTGGTCACAGAACACAGCAGGAACATCTGTGTATCACTGATGAGCAGGGCCGGGAAGACAGATGATTCCTAACTGCTTCACTGGAACAGCGACAGAACGCTCGGTTGCTTGTGTGCACGATGTCTAGCGTTTAAATGGCTTATACAGGAGCACCGTGTGCACGAATGTTCAAACATACAGCAGAAATATGTCTACACAATGAGCGGGGTTGAGGATAGACTGAAAACCCATCGCGCCCGTGCATGTGTGTTCAGATTTGACTGAACTGTGACTCCAAGGAAAAAACAGTTTTCAGGCATCCTTCCCCTCAGTTCTTCATTTGAGGACCTTTATCAGACATGATTTTTTTTTTTTTTTTTTGCACATGTTTGGGAAATCTTCATATGTACCTCAGTATTCATTATTCACAGTCTGATGAGACAATAACACTTTAAAGGGAAACAAATGCACCTGAACGCAACCTTCTAATGTGATGAGTTGCCTTGTTAGTGTTACCAGTTAGGATGGTGCGTTCATTCACTTTTAGGTTCAGTTAGTGGCATTTAAGAAGAGCAGCAAGCAATGTGGACTCCCTCCCACACAAACACACTAAATAATGTCATACAGTTTCCTTTAACTCGTAGTTGCCTTTTAGGTAAGAGGAAGTGCGTGATTATTAGTCAGCCGACCTGTCCGGAGGCTCGCTGACAGTCCATCATGGTTACCGTGGTTACTTACTATAAGATCAGAGCAGCTTCTTTGATCCGGCACTTTCACAGTCGCATGAGCAACCCCTGACCCCAAATCCCCCCCCGTCCATCAGAGAAACATTAAAATAAAAACCTACAAAACTAGTGACAAAAGGCTCAGAGAGTCGGGTTGATAATAATAATAGTAATAATATAAAAATAAAAGCACAGTAGAGTTTGGCCTCGTTGCTTTTCTTTGATTGTCTTGAGTTGGGACTGCTAGTCAGAGATCCGGGGAGGAGGAGATGGATCACGAGAAGTCCCAGACAGCCTCCGCGGCGTCAGCGCTGGCTGGTGGAGGAGCGTGGCAGGAGGGGCCGGGAGGGCTGGACACTGGTGGGTCTTCAGGGCTGGTGAGGGGCACTGCTGGGTACATGAGACTGAGGAAGGAGTCTCGGGTGTGCCTCTTCACCTGTGACAAACACAAAGTGAGATTACGATGGGCGGACGGAGAGTTTGACTGATGCTCTGCACTGATGCCCAGTTTTGGTTTTCCGACTGCCCAGCTGTGTTGCACATGCCGTCTTCTGTTGTGTGTGCTGGGATCATCTTCTTCAGATGAAACATTTATGCAGGTCTTTTGCAGTTTGATTAATTTAGAAGCAGACTATTGAAGCTGGTGGTTATAAGAAATGAGGCTCGAAAACATCATCAGGAAAATTAAAAACCAATTAAACCAATCAACCATAATACTACTACCCCCGTGTTTCCCAAATAGGATAAAGTTGCGTAGCCTAAAAGAAAGTTTTAGTTTATTCTTGTCCACCAATAACACCATGTGTTGTGTAGGAAACTACATTCTTTTATTTATTTTTTGAAGAAGAAGAACAGTGGTTTTTTTCTTTTCTCAGCCCTGCCATTCAGACTTGTAAACAACATGAGATTGCCATTTAGTCGTTCAGAAGTTACGCCGGGTTTCTTTTCCATGTCATGTATGATTACACGCCTTTGTTGACCGACCTTGGTTCAACAAAGTCCAAACTCTCTGGACATGACTTCGTGACCTCTGCCAGAAAAATCTCCTTTGTTTGTGCCAGATGACACAGTTTTATAAACATGTGTCTCAAAAGCCAAACTCGGTCAGTTCTTTCTTCTTTTCCATAAATCAGGCTTTTTTCTTTTGGGTTTAATTTGGACTTGTGTGATAATTCAGTGTTGTTTTAGTTACATAAGCATTGTTGGATTGTGGGTTCGCAAACTTTCAACCAATGAGCATGGATGCACCGTGTTAATATCTTTTTGACCATAACCATATTAAAAAAAAGGTACCCACCTGCTTGAAGAAGGCGTGGCTCAACAGTTCACATGCTGAAGGTCTATGAAACACAAAATCAGAGCCGGCATCAGAACTGAAGCTGGAATATTCTATAAGAGAATACACTTTAATTTAGTCAGCTGTCAGATACTACTCCCCCCCAGAACCCACCTGCGCTCAGGCTGTTGCTGCAGACACAGCTGGACCAGGTTGTGCAGAGTGGCCGAGTGGTTCTTGGGTCCGGGGCTCTGGGGTCGGTCTGTGGGGGGAGCGGTGGCGCTGTGCGTCAGGCTCCCCGTGGCCACGCTCTCCCCGATGCCAGAGTCCACCCCGGAGCGGGACACCTTCAGGCCCCCCAGCTCCCCCAACGGGAACGGGGCCACGTCCAGCAGGCAGCAGTGGGAGCCGCGCAACTTCTGAAGCAGCATCTGGACAGGAAGAGTCACATGCTGATGCCAACTGTGGACCTGAAGTTAAATAAAGTCGTGCGTAAACATAGTTCTGCTGCTAGATGGCCTGCCTGTAATCCAAAATCATTACTCCTCCACCGCCGTGCTTTACTGTTGGTACGGGGGTGTTTGTGCTGACACGTTATGACTGATTCTCACCATATTTGGCGGTGTGTATTGTGACCAAGCATCTGCACTTTGCTCTCATCGTTCAAAAGCCATTGTTCCAGATGTTTAGTGGTTTGTTCAAACCTAAGCTGTACCATTATGTTCTTTTTAAAGAAAAGATGCTTTCTCTTGGAACTTCCCTCTCTTGTTCAATAATTAAATGTTTGAACATTTAATATTCTAACTCAGTGGTTGTCAAACGTTTAATGCTGCGTACCACCTGAGAAACTATTGAGCTCTCCGAGTACCACCATGATGACCAATCTTAAAATACAGCCATATATGCCTTCTCAATTAGCTTAAAATACACAGGAGAGATGTTTATTCCTTATTGTGGTTATTTATTGTTACCTGAATTTCATTTAAAATGTTGTATTTATAATGCATTGTCATGCATTGACAAGTCATGACGTTCCCCTGCGTACCACCAGAAAGCGCTCGCTTACCACCAGTGGTACGCATAGCACAGTTTGCGCACCACTGGTCTAACTGATGTCTGTAGACTTTGAGATGCAGTTGTTTTCATCCAGTTTCTTTAAGCATTGCACAGCCAAGACCTTGGAGTGAACTTGGAGGGATGTTCGTTCCTGGGATTATAAGCGACATCCTTGAATTGGAGTCCAAATTGTTCGAAAATAGTCATATAACTCCTCCCAGAATGATGGGAAGCAACAGCTACATCGCTGATGTCTTTCCTCCTTGGCATTGTTCTAGCATAAGTCTGAATGCTTCAAACTAGCAAAGTGCCTGAGAAAGTTAGAGATGCTCACACTCGCTAATGATCAATTCATGAGCTACTTATCCTCTTACTTCCTGTGGAAAAAGTAAGAGTGCATGTAGTTTTTCCACATACAGCTTTGTCAAATAAATAATAACAGTGTAATGCTGCATGCATTATTATTCTTCTGGGATTGAATTTACCTATCTCTAAGACCTTGAAAGGACATTATATATTTTTTTCTTTTTAAATCATGTCCTGATATGTTAAAACACAGAACTGAAGGTGCACTTACACTCATGTAAGTGCACCTTCTCCTGTAGCAGGTCCTTACCTGAGTGGGTGGCATGTCCTGAAAAGGCACCCTGCCGCTGACGAGCTCACAGGCTACGATACCTAAACTGTAGATGTCCGACTTCACTCCATATCCGTGCAGGTCCTACTGAGAACAACAGCACCAGGAAACAAAGACAGGACTGATGCTGAAAAGGACTGTGGCTGAGCTCAGGGGAAGTGTATGTCTCAGTGCATTAAGTCCTGACCTGTCGCAGCAGTTCAGGACTGAGCCACGGCAGCAGCGCTGGGCTGTGGTGCGGCATGTCGAACACAGCCCTCATCCTTTTCCCATCGCGCATCATGCTGTAAGCACTCTGGAGTCCTGAGAGGTAGACCTGTCCCTCCCCCGACAGCAGGATATGACTGGCCTTCACTCCCCTGGCGGGACAGAAACAGGTTGGGAAACACGAAGACATCAGGATACAAATGAGTTCCAACCTTTATTCAGGCTGCACTTTGCTCTTGCACCGACCGGTGAACGTAGCCCATCCGATGCAAGTATTCCAAGGCTTTTAGTGCACCGTACAGCAGGTACGCTATCAGGGATTCGCTCATTCCATCCGGGAAATACGTTTTCAGTAAGGTGTCTGCAGAGCCTGCGAACAAAAGGACGTGCAAGATGATCACACAGCAGCTAATTCTATTGTAAGATTTGAATTTCAAGACAGAGTTTTTTTTTTTTCGTGAAAACAAATGGTTTCGTGTGGGAGGAAGCGATGCAAAACCTCGAGTGATTATGGGAAAAAGCCTTGAAAGCTTCCCAAGCATTTACATAACAAAAGAAAAACCCTCACTGTGGAGAGATGCATGTGAAGAGACAAAACCAGTGATGGTTTCGGAGGATAAAAACTGATGGAGGTGTGGTTGCGGCTAACCGTAGGCCATGAGTGGCGTCAGGACCCAGAGCTGGCAGCAGGAGCTGAAGACGAGGCGAGAGGTCAGCAGGTTTGGGTGGCGGAAGAGCCGGGACAGGAGAACCTCGTTCTGCGGTTTCAAACACAATGAGACATGAAACTCCTGAATTAAGAGACATTTGGGCGTGTCCTTTAAATAGATGGTGGATGGTGCAGGTTACCATGAGCTGCAGCAGCTCCTCCTCCGTGCACTCGTCCAGGTTGGTTTGTTTGAGGGCCACCAGCTGGCCGGTGGGGGTGTGGCGTGCCATGCTCACCTGGCTCAGATTATTGAAGCCCCTCCCTGCGCACAGTGATCTGGCGTGAAGTGACATGTCACATAGGTTGCACATGCAGAGTCATTTCAGTTTATTGTCTCGCGATGGTCTCACCCAGCTCGGACAGGAGCTGGTAGTGGGCCGGCTCGGCTGACAGGCCCTGTGATGTCATCGCCACCTGCTGGGCCTTGGAGGGTGAATTCAGAACCGTCACAGCTCTGTAGGGACACGCACACGCAAAAACACACACAATGCATTTATCGCCGAGGTAGTAGAGGAAGTAAAGTCAGTAAATGAAGCAAATGTACACTTATCTCTGCTGATGAACAAAAGCGTCCAGTTGTAGACCCCACAACAGAGAGAGTGTCATTTTAAAATTCTAAACCTTTGATTTGACGACGGCAGTGGATGAAAATTAACAGCTCACGAGCTTTCATGACTTGTCTGAACCTGATTTCAGGTTCTGACAGTTTCTGAGTCATCCTAACAGACTCATAAAAGAAAAGGTTCCCTCAATTTTCTTTTGTTTGTTTGTCATGACTAGAGAAAATAAAGTTTATGCTGTCTTTTTCTAAACTGTAAGTAAACTGTGGCTTAAAAGGCACTTTGTGGGACTGAAGCAGCAGCAACGTTTCTGCCCTAAGAGGAAAGAACCTAACCAGCGCCATCTAGAATCATTATTCTCTCTCGACACATTAAATAAGCAATCAGAGGTGTTTGTTTAAATAAGGTCCTGCTGAAAAGAAATGACAGCGTCTCCCACTCAAATGTCTACTGCATAACTCACTGCTATTTTTTTCAGCAGGCTGCCTGTGTGCTGTGAATAGGTTTGGACTGATTTGAGAAATATTTCCTCGTTGATGGTGACATTTCTAAAAACTGTATGTTTAATTCCAAAAAAAAAAAAAAAGGCCTGGTAATTTTTAACCAAGGATTTTAATGATTTTCCTTGCAATTTATGACAACTGCAGTATTGAGCAACATCATTCAGATGGATTCACTTTGGCTTACGAACAAAAAAGCAACATTCACTAAGTGCAGGTGAATAAGCTTGTAAGCTGAGGACATATCCAGTAGAAATATTTGTTATAATAAATTAAAAAAAAGTCTAAATCCCCCATGCAAAATACTGAATTAAAAAAAAATGAAATACTTGTTGGTAATCTGAATGATCATTAGTCTAATTATCTGTGTCTTAGTACCACTAAGATCGTCGTCATTAGCTCTGTTAGTAATCTGTCATCAAGGGTCATTAAACATTGATTTTATCAGTAAGTGTTCTTTTTAGAAAAGTCCCTCAGATTTCTCAGATTTAACAGACAAGCATAAAAGAGCTAAAGTGTCACTATATCACTTGGCTGAGTCTTTGGGTCCAGACAAACACTCTTAAAAAGCAGTCTCATCATGTTTAATGGAGATAATATTCATTATAAGGCGGCGTAATTCAAAAATATTACTCCATACTCGAGGATGACGATTCAAAAAAGGAAAGAAAAGATGTTGTAACAGGTTACTCAGACTCACTCTCTTCATATTTATTTACACGAATCCAAGTTCGTATGACTGGATGAAAATAAGTGAGCATCAGCAACTGCTGCAGCTGCAAGGAATTGTGGGACAGAAAGGCAGCACATACATCTTCTTTTTTTTCCCTTTTTTTTTTTGGTAAGAGATGGCCCAGTTCTCGTGAACGTATAGAGAAGTGAACCAGCTCTTACCATAACTGTCACATAAATTCTTCCAGGTCATTTCACACATTTAGGAATGTTCCTAGACAAAAAAATAAAGGGACTCTTTGACTGGACCTTTACTTTCAGAAAGCTCCCAGCAGGTGGCACTGTGTCACAGTGCAAAGGAGAGAGGGGGGGAGCAGGGGATGCTTGCAGTTAAGGTGATGCAGACTGATTTTTTTTTTTTTTTATGGGGGGGACATCACCTCCAGAGGCACTTGCAAAATACGCTTCAATGATCTAAAGGTTGAACATTTTTTTTTGTATTCTTGCCTCAATGTCCCAGCATTTTGTCTGTATCACCAAGGGGAGATGACCTCAGCAGTACATTAATAATTATTATTAAGTAGTTAATAATAAGTATTAAATACAAAGTACTGCTTTAAGAGTGACAATGAACTTATCAGAGAGGAACAATTTAATGATAAATGTGTGGGAGGGGGACCTGCTGATGACATGTCTGATCCAAAAATAAGTTCACCAACTTTGCACAACTGGATGCTTGCAGGGTTACCCTCTTTATCAGCTTTGAGGCAGTTCATAATCAGCTCTAGACAGGTGATGGATGGATAGTGATGGCATGATGGAGGAGTGTCAGTGTGATGCCTGTCTCCATGCTGACAGCGTCTCGGCTACTGACCAGGAACTGGTGGCTGGTGTCCTCATAGCGCTCCTCTATGTCCATGGGCTGGACCTGAGCGTGGGATATGCAGGAACAGTCCTGGTGAAGGCAGGGGGAGGGGGGAGGAGGGGAGGGGGCAAAGGTGAGTCATGCCCCAACAGGAGGAGGAAGAGTGGAAGAGAGGAAGCATGAAAGGAGGGAGAGTGGAGGGCGACGTGGGCTGCCTCCAGGAGGAAGGAAGGGTTTAAGATGAGGAAGAGGAGCAAGCATCTGGAAATCCGGCATGCAAAAGCACTCAGGGGCCATTTGAGCAGAAGTGAGACAGAAGAGAAGTGATGGGAGGCGCCGGACTGACATGATGTGTCCCAGCAGAGCAACATAAAGGTTGCATATATGATTAAATGAGCCCATTAGATATCATGGATGAACAGATATTTTCTCTAGCTGTAGAAATGACACTCTTGTAACTCGCATGAAGCAAAATTAGTTGCAAAACTGATGCTGCACAGATTATTTGAAATAATGTCAATGCATCTTAAGATCCTGATCTTTAAAAAGGACAAATTAAATGCATCATATCCCACAATGAGAATGAGCTGATTCGACATATAGGAAGGGGAGAAAAAAAAACTCATGCAGCGTTGTTCTCTTACCAAGAAAGACATGGAGTCCTTTTGGCGGCGGTAAAATCACAGACATTCATCCGCTCGCAGGCTGCAGGAGACCGGTCACGATGGAGGGAGACAGCGGGATGAAGCGCAGCAGTGAACCATGAGAATCCCCCGCTAGACAAGTAAGCAAGCCAGCCAGCATCCGTCCAGCCTCAGCCACGCATCCTCCTGTCTGCGGCTTACCTGGCTGCATCAGCTGATGGATGGTAGCCTGCTCGGGCGAGTCGGTGGCGACACGGAGGGGAAAAATGTAAGTGATTCCTGCAGTGTTTAATGACATTTAAAATCATAATTTGGAAATCCAGTTACTAAATACATCCCCAATTCATAGCTAAAATAACTGAAGCAATCTTTTAAAGCAGAAGAGTGCTATTCAGACTGACGTCTCTCATCGTGACTGTGGCTAAACAGAGTGTTATGAATGTGGGTTTCGAAACATTGTTATTTAAGTAAAATAATAAATTGCAAAGCATGCTCGACCGTTTGGCAGCTACAGTTACAAATGTGCATATATGTGGCTTGACTCGATAATTCGGCTACCGTTAGCACGGGTAAAAACAGGTATTTTGTTTGTTACATTAATTTGAAGTGCCCTACTTGCAACAAAAAGACGCTGCTTACCTTCACCCGACAGCGCTTCGACGTAAACAAGTCACAGATACAAAAGAGAAGACCGATATCCCAGATTAGTTATCGTGTATACAGCTAATAAAGTGTTATTCCGTGTTAACAATCACATGGGTTGCGCCGAAAGTGGGTGACATTAACCAGCCTTACAACCATTGCAACAGTGAAGCTAAAACGTACTCTTTTAGAGGACTTTTAATTTGACACAGATAACTGGCGCCTGATAAATACGCCACGAGCTTCACCGTCGCTGCTGGATGACCACCGTAAACTCCCTCCCTCCCCGTCTCCTCCATTGTTTGCGGCTGTGGCGAAGGGGTCGACAGACACCGCAAGGACCGTTGGAATTCCCCCATGCTGTGGAGTGATATCGATATAGGGTACGTTTCTCAACAAAAGTCGTTTTCTGTACATTTTTCATGAGGCCGTGACGACGCCCACGTGAGGGATGCCGTTAGTTTGAGGGATCGAAGAAGGAGTTGCTAGCCCACGCGCGCTGTTAGGCAACAACTGTCATCAGACGTGACGAGGAGAAATCGTTAAACCCCCAGAGTTTAACGTTTCAACATGATTTAAAAATAAAAAACTGGATAAACATGAACTTAAATGAGATTTTGTTGAGCGACTCAAACCTAGCTTTATCTGTATAGTGTATCGACACTAGCTGTCAACGAACTTAAGCTATCATTGGATTATCAGATCAGCAGCTTTGTACCAACATGGAAGTTACAGCTATTTTATAGTTCATTCTAACAAATGTACTGAAAGATGTGTAAAATTGTATTTTTTCCATTGTTACGCCAGGAAACAAGTCACCTTTATAAAGGCCTACTGCACATACAGCCACTGTTCGTTGCCCCTTTATAAGATAAGATAAGATAAGATAAGATAATCCTTTATTTGTCCCACAATGGGGAAATTTACATTGTTACAGCAGCAAGAATAGCAATAAAAAAGAGAAAAAGGACAACAATAAAATAAGATAAAACAATAATAAAAACAAACAAACAATCACTACAATAGAGAATATATAATAAATAATAAATAATAACTCTGACTTTATTTACAAGGATATGTTGGTAGTGATTACTACACCTGAGATAAGTTATTGCACGTTAATGAATATGTATATGTATATTGCACACAATAGAGATGAGATGACTCACATTGTCCATTATAAACCTATGGTGACTTATTTACAGTTGAAACCAGAAGTTTACATACACTGTATAAAAAGACACATAAGCATTTTTTTTCTCAATTTATGGCATTAAATCAGGCTAAACTTTTCATGTTTTAGGTCAGTAAGGAATAATAAAATTATTTCTATTTACTAAATGCCAGAATAATGAGAGCATTTTAAACATAATCCTTATTATTTTCTTCAAAATTCAGGCCTTTACATACATTTTCTTAGTATTTGGTAGCATTGCTTTTATTCTGTATGACTTGGGTCAAACATTTTGGGTTTCCTTCCAGGGTCTTCTTGCAAACTAGTTTGTAATTTTGGTCCACTCCTCCTGACTGAACTGGTGGAACTGAGTCCGGTTTGTTAGCCATTTTGCTCACATTTCTGCTCTGCCCACAAATTTTCCACAGGATTGAGATCAGGACTTTGTGATGATCACTCCCAATCATTGACTTTGTTGTCCTTTAGCTACTTAGCAACTAATTTGGCGGTGTACTTAGGATCATTTGGAAGACCCAAGCTTGAACTTCCTGGCTGATGTCCTGAGATGGTTCTCCAATATTTCTGCATAATGCTCTTTCCTCATGATGCCAACTATTTAGTTAAGAGTACCAGTCCTCCTGCAGTAAAATATCCCCTACAACATGATGCTGCCACCCCCGTGCTTCACAGTTGGGATGGTGTTCTCAGGCTTGCAGGCCTTTTTCCTCGAAATGTAACGATGGTCATTACGGCCAAACAGTTCAATTTTAGATCACAGATCACAGGACATGTCTCCAGAAACTAAGGTCATTTGCAAACTGCAGTTTGGCTTTTTTCTATGTTGCCTTTGGAGTGATGACTTGTTCTTCACTGAGTAGCCTTTCAGCTCATGTTGGTACAGGACTCGTTTCTCTGTGGTTAATGACACTCTAACCAGCTTCAGCCAGTAACAAAAACAAAACAAGGAATTTTGTTTTTGTTCTGGGGCTGAGACACACATTTCGCGCCAAAGCACATTCATCACTGGGACACAGGGCCCGTCTCCTTCCTGAGCGGTATGACGGCTGGACGTTCCCACTGTGTTTGTTCTTGTGTGTAATTGTTTGGAACAGATGAACCTGGTACCTTCACCCATCTGGAAATTGTACCAAAGGATGAACCAGACCTGTGGAGGTCCACAAGTCTGTTTTCTAATGTCTTGGCTGGATTCTTTTGATTTTCTCATAAGCTCACACAAGGAAGCAGTGATTAGTCAGGCAATGAGGTTAATGTGTCTTTTTTTTTTTTTTTTTTTTTATAAAATGTGTGTAAACATCTGGTTTCAAGTATCTGTTGAAAACTTTCCCTGATCAGAATGGAGAACGTGAAAACTTTGTGTCTGGACAGCAGGTGAAGGAAATCGACTTGTTTGAAAGTGGAGACGGTTGTGAGAAGAGATTGTCTGGTTAAAGCTGTTGTTTACTACAAAATTGCAAGCTTTAAATAAACCTGGGATGTGGCTGTAATGCATGAGAAAATTGGGAGGAATGATGTCACTGCACGTGAAATTGCTGATGTATAGTGGACACGCACCCTTGAAAGATTAATGCAAGCCAGATAGTACAACATTAAATGTGTAGATAATTGATTTACGGCATGTTACACTTTGTGGTTGAACATAGATTGACTTGTAGCTACGACAGCAGTAAACTTGTCTATAATTCAGGCTATAAATGGAAATGGTTTTTGGAACTGTTCCCAATGTGGAAGTAAAAAATTAAAAAAAAATTGAATTTCCACAAGTGCCTACTCTGTAAATGATTCAATCTTCATTGCCCTTTATGTTAAAATGTCCAACTTTACAGCTGAAATGAGCATATTTACAGACTGGTGTACAGAAGAAGGAACAGGTTTGGTCCCTGTAGTTGTATTTCAAATCCATGACAACTGTACAGGTGGTTAATTTTTATGTACCTTATGAGGTAAAAAGTTTTATTGACACAAATTAATACATAATCAGGGGTTTAGCTTAGAGTTTACACAAGCATATTTCTAAAGCACTCTTTGGAAAACCTACGGGTGTTGTCATGGAGGGTTTGTCCAGTTCTTTTAACAATCTATGTAGTGGCCAGAACAAAGCGACACTGTTCTTTTATGCCCGACATTTTAATCTGGTAGTCTCTTCAAACACCCAACTCTATGTTCTCAGGCATAGAAAATATACTTTTCATCATATATCCCCTTTAATATTTACAGTGTCAGCACTTTGTCTTCAAAACCTCTGCAGTTTGCTCTGGCATGGTGGATATCAGTTTCTGGGCCAAATCTGGACTCTTAGAGATTAATTATAGCCATATAAGTGCCTTAGTAGTTCTGATCAGTTTGTAATTTTGTGCTTGTACACCTGATTTTTGAGTTGTTGATGGGTTTAAGATATCTAGAGTTTCTTAGCCACAAATTAAAGATTTTAAGTGCCATGATCTCGATCTTGATGCATTCATTATTGTTGCATTCTTCCTTTGTGGCAGTGTTTTTTTGGTAGAATCATACGTAAACCATCCTAGTTGGATGAGAAGCAGCTCAAACATGCCTATACAATACAGGACTCATGGTAGTGTTTTGCTTTTCCTCTACAATCGATTTTCCTAGATTTCGCAAACAGCTGGAGGGGGGGCTTCATCTTTTTCTTTTTTTTGTTGTTTATTTTGTGGAGAATTTCAGTCTTACCCCGATGTTTTCCCTTGGAAAGAAATGCTTGGGCAATCGTCCAAAAATGTTCTCCGTGCTGAACAGTCACGGACATCCTGAGGTGTTCTTCAGTTTCCCTTTGAAGGTCTTGATAATGTGGTAAATGCTTCTATATTTTTAGCAGCAGTTTGCAGAATGTGAAACCACTTTGATGCAAGGCAATGATGACACAGATTTCTTTTTGGAGGTAACCACCTCTAACGCCAGTGGACAAGCCTTCATGACTGCCTTCTTTGTGTAGCAATCAATACAGAAAAAATAAATGAATCTCCAGCACAAAGAGTGAAGCTGCAAAAATTGCCAAACACAACATTTGTGTCACTGCCAGAACCTTTGGCCACAACTGTAGCTTGTGTTTGGAGTGCCTAAAATGTTTGTGGTCATGTGGTATTGGTCTGTATAGCAAAGCATTTTTTTTTTTTTAATCCTGTTTTATATTGCTGCTGTTACATCTTTGGAACAGCATGAGAGAAGTCTGCTGATTCCACTCACAGATTCCTGGTTATACAGTTAAAGTCTCTTATCCAGTCATAGTCACATGCTGCTTCCATGCTTTTTTTCTTTTTTAAGGCCAGCCCTCTCTCCAGTTTAATCTCAGATGGACCCTGGCTCTGATGTTGTTTTGCAGATGCAAGGCAAGGAACTGACAACTGAAAACAAAATACTCCGGTCTTGTTATGTTAGCATTTCAGCTCTTTTTTTTTAAAACCTTAGTTTGTACTTGTGTATTCTGTTGAGACACTGCTGTTTCCACTGCTGTACTGGTTGGAGGTGACTCTGTAGCAGAGCATCAGCTGAATGTAGATGGGACATGATGCGAGGTGAAGTCTATAAAAAGCTGATGGAAGCAGGCAGTCCCTCTGGTACAGCTGTGACAGCAGGACCATGCTGTTGTGTTGTCTGTGGCAAAAAGTTGCTCTGAGCGCTGCTCCCTCACTGCTGTGGATTTTACATCTTTATCATGTCAACACTGTGAAGCAGAGCTTTTATATGCATGGGGCTGATAAAACAGAAACCATGCCACTGTAGGAGGGTGGTGTGAGCTTTTTTCTCTGCGACAGCCTTACTCATCAGATGACTCAGGCATTTGGACACAATCAGCACTTGCATTTTAAATCAGAGCAGATAAGAGGGATGCATTTCAAAGAGTTGCTACGGAGTCTTTTTTTTTTTTTACTCACCTCATACTTATAATCAATACGTGGTCGGTCTGGTGAATAGAAGTGCTTGAAATGTCACCGTTGTCCGTTCAGCCAGCTGCAGTGTCATCAAATTACATTTGCCAAGCCTCAACTGGGAAACAGCATGTTTAGACTGCAGGGTTGCGTGCATGACATCTCCCTTAATCTGCTTTATGAAGCAAACTGTTTTCCAGCTTCACTGTTATGCAAGCTGAGTTGCCCAAGGACTCTATTTTTCCAGCGGCATGCTCATCAACCCACGCAGATATTCCGGGCTAAGCAGTAGGATCAGTGACGTAGATGTTACCAGGGTTTCATTCACAGTGTAAAAATATGAGTTTCTCTGTTGAAACATGGCAACAGACACTTACGTCTGCTTAAAGAGGCACTCCACCAGCACTGTTCCACCAGTTAAAAGCTGTATTATGTTGTTCTGTCACCCTCATAGGAAGATCAGGTTTGCTCAAATAATCGACTTTATGTCATTTGGGATTTTCAGTGTTAAAGATTATGGTGGTAGGTAACAGAATCATGCAAATCATGGTTTATACTAGGGGTGTGGAAAAAAAAATCGATTTGGCAATATATCGCGATTTTCAGCCACCCAATATAATATCAATTTTTTAGGAACATTTTATTCTATTTATTTTATTTTATTTATTTATTTAATGTGCAAAAACACTAATAATAAACAATAAATAGGTTGTTTTGAAACAAATAGTTTTGACTCAATTTGTCCTCTGAGTGATCAATGTCATCTGATGAACATATACAGCAACTTGATTTTTCATCTCTACTTTTAATTTTGATATTAACTGGGTAGAATATCGCAATATATCGTGATAATATATCATGACCCAAGTATCATGATACATATCGTATTGGGAGGTCCTTGCCAATACTCATCCCTAGTTTATACCTAGTTTGGTGTATTCTGCTTAAAATATGTCCCGAGCAAGCAGAATATGTCCAATGGTTCATTTGATTCCTCTCACTTTCCCCGCTCACATCGGAGGAGCTGATCCCTTTAAAGCTGCACATCCTGTCTCGGTTCTCCAGTCATCCCTTTAAGGCCTGGAAGAGTCTCCACGGAGAATGAGAAACAGGATGTGGGACCCCCCCCCCCCCTCCCCCGAAAACAGTATTTGGCACATGAGAACGAAATAGAAACGCATCTGTTGCATCAACCAGCCAAATTTCTGCTCTTCTGTTTTAATGACACACTTACAGTTTCATAAATTGTCCGTGACAGATGTTTTTTTTTTTATTATTATTATTTTAATCCAGCTTTCAAACTACACTTGCTAGATGGAAATTTAGTTGAAAATTTTAGGGGATACATTTTCTGCTCTCTTGTTTTGTGATCTTAATGCAACGTTGGAAGGCACTTTTGGTCAAATAATGGAAGGGTTTAAAAGCAAAAATGACGGGACGACTTTATTTGGTCTTTAATCTTAGCCATTAGCGCGTATGAGGGAAATGATTGACGGTGTCACTGGTGGCTGCAAAGATTAAGCACACACCTACTGCCCTTAATCCTGCAGATAAGCATGAGCAGCCTCAACAGCAACTCCAGCCTGAGTGGAGTTTCCATCCCCTCTTGAACATCGGCTCTGTGATACCTAACTTTTCTCTCTCACATTGCAGGTAAAGGTGTGTGTGTGTGGGCACAGCCCATCAGAGCAGGAGCAAGATGTGATTACAACGGAGGCCGCAGCTTCCCTGTTCTGTCCAGCTTTGTGGTTCTGCTCCAAGGACGGGACATGTTTGAAGCGAAACCCCGGGCGGTGCAAAAGAAGGAGTCGAGCACAGAGACGGGTAAGGAGTCTGTGAACGCTCCTGTTGTGTCAGTTAAGTGATTATATATCTCAGCTTGTCGAGACTGCTGCTGTTAGATTTGTGTACATTTTCGGTTGCTTCTCTGCTAGTGTCATTCATCCTTTAGGTACAGTAGGCTGTGTCTTCAAGGCAGATGCTATTGTTAGCCCCATCTGTCCCAGTAAACCACATATTTGCTCAAGCGGAAGGATATGGGCTTGTACAGTGCCAACTCTCTCACACACACACACACACACACACACTCATTATGATGCATCTGTCCCCGCCTGCACTCCCCTTTCACTGAACAGGCACAGGCTTGTCAAAATAAAAGCACTTCTTCTTGATATACTGTTGAAATGAACACGTTTATAAAAATCAACATTTTTCTGTTTGTCCAATTTCTTTCTGAAACGGAACAAACCGAGAAAGGACAGTAACATGGATTTAAATTACAAGTAGACTTCAAGTTCTGTTTGAAAACAGTTCAGTGCACTCTGTATTGTTTAGAGCAGTGGTTCTCAACTGGTCTGGCTTCACGACCCACCATCACCCTTAATGACCAGCTGCAACACGAATCTAGGAAAATTTCCAACCTTATCAAATTTATTGAATGAAAAGATTGTGCAGTTTGAATCGGAGATAGTAGAATAGAATATCACAGAATGCCAACACAAAAAAATAAGTTTATTGGTGAACCAAAATGGCAAAAACTAAAACGGCATAACCAAAATGACTTCAAGTGGGAAATATTCCCTTTGATGCTCAATTAGTTGCATTTTAATTAAATCCAAAACACTTCACTTCAGTAATTTATAAAAATGTGCAACTACTGAGTAGTTTCAAAAAGAACTCAAATATGTAGTGTTTGCTGAGTACCGACTTCCTGAATATATAACAATTTCCTATTAAAACTATCCTAGTCACTTATTTAAGCATTAATCATAAAGCTGACATAACAATCAGAATATTTCATTAACAGCCATTTTTAATACTCAACAGTGCTTTTATGCACAAACAAGAAATAAAACAGTCCAACCACTGAGCAGTAGTTTCAAAAAGAACTCAAGATATATAGTTTTAGCTGAATAACCACTCACTGACCTTTGTCTTCAAGATAAGAAAATCCATATCTCATATATTCTTCTTTGTATCTGTGTTTCACCATGATCAACATATGTAAACAAACTGCAAGTCTTTTTCTATGGTGTGAACTGGTGGGTGTCAATTCGCATTACAGGACATTATCGCCATCTACTGTTCAGGAGTATTTTTTTAGCATTTCCTTCCCCACGCAAAGGCCCACGACCCACTGAAAACGGGTCTGCGACCCTCTTTTGGGTTGCGACCCACCAGTTGAGAACCACTGGTTTAGAGACATCTAGTAAACCACTAGATTTAGTGGTTTTAGTGCAATTCTCTTTGGACATAAATTGCTTCTTTTAAGGTTGAGATGGAGCAATGGCACTTTTTGGAAGATTCCAGTTTTCTTGAAGGTCCGACCTGCCTTTTATGATTCCTTTTATGAACTTTGATCAACTGCATACAGAAAGATATCAACCAGTGAAAGATATCAGATGCTGCAGGTTGTGTGCCCAGTTAGCTTTGTTGCGTCATCACATTAGGGTATACTCAGCAGGATGATGCTCTTTTAAGTGCCCGATTAAGTTGTTTGTCCTAAATGTCTTGTTTCTCCAGGTTCTTATCTACGTCATAGTCTGGCCTAATTACAGGCGTTGGCTGTTGTGTACACACAGTGCAAAAAAATTGGATTTATCAGTGAGGTCAGTGCATTTGCCAACATCACTTTGTTTGCAGATGAGGGGCTGGGCAGCAGCGGGAAGCGTTTACGGCTCCGGCTCCGGCTCGCTGGGGTCCGGTTCGGCAGGCTCCGGCTCCATGTACCTGTCGGACAGTCAGGACTGGGTGGTCTCCCCGAGCTGCTCTCCAGACGAAGGACCCGGCCAACACCACGCCCTCTCCCCCGTGCTGGCTGAGGAAACTCTCCGCTACATGAGTAAGCACGCATTTGATATCATATAAAAAATAGAGGTTAGAGGTACTGTCTTGCTTTGTTTTCTGCTTGTCTCTCTATTCCCTTTTGATTGGTTAAGCCCGTGCTGACCTCAGATCAGGTCAGCAGATGGTGTCTCTGTGTACTGAAATGCACTTGGCACATTTGGGACTCATGTTATAGAGCTCGCATCCTGCTCAATTAAAACCACGGGGATTTAGAGTGGATATTATTTGGCACAGGGTTCAACATTGTCTATTCATTGCTTGTCTGCGCTGGACTCTGACACTGTGTGTGTGTCATAGAGAGATAGAAAGAGAGAGAGAGAGAGACAGAGAGAGAGAGGAATCCAGTGATCCTGCCAGAGTTAAGTGCAGCACAGTTCAGAGAGGACCAGAGTCACGAGACTAATGAGGGTGAGCAGGGGGAGGGTGGGATGGACAGACGGATGATGAAGGCAGGACAGTAGGGAGAAGAGACGGAACATGCCGGTTTTAAACGTCCACAATGAGGAGGTGTACGATAACATCGCAGTGGAAGGTGAGCACGGAAACGAGCGCTGCGTTCGGTTTGAGTGAGACAGCTGAAACGTGAGTCCATGTGAGGTCGAAGAAGCAGTTGGTCATGGGGTTGAAGGGTGAAATAAGCGTGTGTGTGTGTTTCTGGAAAGACAGGAAGCAGACAAATCTTGTTCCTTGTTTATATTCAAGCAAGTTGTGGTATGCAGAGACGGTTGCCATTGGGAGAGAGACGTCTTCCTGTTTTTGTCACATTAGGAAAAAACTACAATGCAGCTTTGATTTGTGCATTTGTGCCCTTAAAAAAAAGAAGCCTATAAAAAAAAAAATGAAAATGTGGTATAAGGAGTTTCATATTACTGCTTGCTTTACTTGTACAGTGTAAAATTATGAACAGCTTATTTATAGCACCACAGACGCTATCAAATGAGGGATGTGTGAGGTTGTCACTTCCTGATGTTGTTTCAATAGATTATTGAAATTCTCTAAAATGATGATATGAGCACCTCCGGCATCAAGTTGCTCTCTATTTTTCATTTATTTATTTTGTGTTGTGTCAAGTTGTGAAACTCGGATGAGGGCGCTGACTCATAGACAGAATACAGAAACTGCAGCTGTAGTGGAAGTTTACTCAAAATGTAAACGTACAGGAGATTGTGGTTGTGCCAGAGTGAAATAAAAACAGCAGTTTACTTTTGCATCTGAGAAAGTCGCTGTCACCACATCACAACACTACGTAACGCACAACATATGTAACCCTGCTCCACATGGCACTTTAACCTCCGCCAGGTATTTATTGGTGCTAAAAGTTCAACCAGACATGACTTTGAAAGTCCAAAGTTACAATCTGGTCACCCATTGAACGCTGCACTGAATATGATCTACAAATCAATAACTACTGTAGGATGTCATGCACTTTGGAGTTATGCAATTTATTATGACCAGAGTTTAGTCAGCTTGCTTTAATGAGCTTTATGTATATATAACTTCTTACACAAGATTATTCTGAGAGTAGAATATTTGACTGCATGTGGGATGATTGAAGCAGACAATGGATATCCACGACCTGCTCGATGACGCCAGGCTGCAGCCAAGAGGTAAAGAGATATTTGCACGTGGGTGTGCAAGCAGGAACATGAGAATATATGCATTGTGTACGCACTCGAGCTGCAACTGCAACAAAGATGGCCACGCTGGGTCAAGGTTATTTTTACCCGGCGGGTGTTTGAGGAGACGGCAGCGTTCAGATCCAGAGGTCACTGTGGGCCTCAGATTACTGGACGAGTGCTCTCATCTGTTTGAGCAGCTGCCTCACTCTGTTGTTTTGCTTTTACCCTGCATTTGAATTTTTTTTTTCTAACAATGCACTTATAGAAGAAAAGATAAAAGAGAGGAAGTGAGCAGGGAAAATGTGGAACATTGCATGATCTGTGATTCATTTAGTTTTAGTTTTTTCCCATTTTTTATATGATTGAACAACTTGAAAAACATGTATCACATTTTTTGTTGTTGTTTTTTTTAGCCTTTTTAATGAAAGTACTGCCTACTACGCCTTATTACCTTTTCCCCATGCTGAAACTGTGCCAATGAGAGGTTTTACTCTCAGCGGGAGAGTAAGTGGTCAAAGTCTGGCATCGCTTAGCTAAAGGGCCACTTGTGACAAACAGATGGCTCAGTGATTGGAGTTGCCACTTCTCTTTAAACAGGTGGAAGGTGAAGCTCTTCAGCGCTGGCGACACGCATCCAGGTGCTAAAAGCAGACCAGACTAATGAGTAGATCCTCACCGTCAAGAAACTAATGGTTTACATGGAGCTGATTTATTGAAGCTTCTGCTTTTTCTCTGTGCACCACTCTAGGCTGTTCTGTCCTTAATTTATCTCCTGTTTCTCCTTTCCTACTTCTTTTTTCCCCTCCATCTTTTTGTCCAGCTGTTCTTCGGCGAAGCTCGTTGCTTCTGCATCATGTGAACTTTCCCTTCTTTTCTCCCTTTTCTCTCACTAGCGTATCTTGCTTTGGAGCCCTCTTCTTATTCCCACCCTGGCTCCCAGAGCCTCTCCAAAGGTATCATTCTCTCCTACCTTCCTGTTCTGCTCTGCCACCTCCTCATTCAGCGCCAGTGTGAGAGACGGGCTTCAGTTCTCTGGAGCCCCTCTCTGCTTTTTTTTGCATGTAGATGACAACAGACAAGAGATTTACTTCGTAAAGCTCCGTTGTCCCCCACCTATAACCGCTTGTAGTGCAATAGCGCTGCCTAGAATGTGTTTGTGTTTCTGTCTAAATAAAGCTAGTGTTGCTCTTAGATTCGGACCACTAGCAACCACACTGCCATGTTGTGGAACTCACAAACGACTTATTTTGATGGGAGTTGTATTAATAGCCACATAAGCCCGTCGTTGGCTGCTGAGCTTCAGCATCCAGAGAACTGGAAAGTTGAATGCAAACCAGTAAACGAGTCGACTCAGAGAAAACAGATGCTCATGTTGCTTGTGGTCAGAACAATTCATTCTGTTGTAAGTAAATCCAGCATGCCGTTCTAAAGTGTCCATTTAGTTTGAATGATGTGGTGGTTTTATTCTCATTTGGGGTTGTGTCTGGAGTTACTTGCCGTGTATGTTTTGCATGCACGTCCCCTCGTTTACGTTGTGTAAAATAAACTGCACACGTGCAACAAAAGAATGACCTTCCCCTGCGCTCAGTCCTCAGTGCTGATCGTGTGGAGCAGATGACCAAGACCTACAATGACATCGAAGTGGTCACGCACCTTTTGGCCGAGGTAGGCGTCCCCTTCGGTTGTAGAGATTTGTTTTTCTACTGAGAAGTGGTGAGCAGTGATGTGACTGAGTGGATTTCCTGCCTTCTTATTGGACAGCGAGACAGAGACTTGGAGCTGGCGGCTCGGATCGGTCAGTCGCTCCTGCAGAGAAACCACCTGCTGCAAGAACGCAACGAGGCTTTGGAGGAGCAGCTGGCGCAGGCCGTGGACCAGGTAGCTTTTCCACAAATGTTTAGTTTGAGAATATATCTGAAATATCTCCCTTAAAATTAATGGACAAAAAAAAACCCCTTCAAGACGCTCTCAATGAAAAATACTTTAAAAACATTATTGAGCAGCTGCAAACATGCAATAGCAGTGTTCTATTTCATGCATAACAGACTGAAGGAACCAGTTCCTTTAATGTAGCAGGAAGAGTTTTTTTTTCTAACATTGACGCAGTATAACACGCTATTAGCTGCTAATGTAGTCAAGGTGAAGAGTTCCAAGTTTAAGCAGATGATTGCACATTTTGTTTTAAAGAGCCATAACATGTGACATTTTTTGCCAAACCTGTCCTTCTGACCAGGTTCACCAGCTGCAGCATGAGCTCAGTAAGAAGGATGAGCTGCTGCGGATGGTCGCCAGCGCCTCAGAGGAGAGTGAGACTGATTCTAGCGTGTCCACCCCCCTGAGGCAACCCCAGCCCCTCGGGGGAACCACCGCTGCCGCTGCACTGAGCCAGCTGGAGTCCCTGCAGAACAAGCTGCAGGAGCTGGAGGAGGAGAATCTGTCACTGAGGACTGAGGTACGAGGCTCGCAGGTTTGGAATGAAGAAGTCACAATGGCAGCATTAGTTTGTTAACTTTTATTGTCTGTTTGCTCCCTAGGCGTCCCAACTGAAGAGAGCCACCATGACTTACGAGGAGAAGGAGCAGCAGCTTGTGAGTGACTGCGTCAAGGAACTCCGTAAGTCTGATATTACACACACACACACACACACACAGGAAAGGGCTGGTTACAGATCAGAATCAAATTTGACCTTTGCTTCCACATCTTATACTTTGTCTCAGGTGAGTCCAACAGCCAGATGGTGTCTCTGACAGACGAACTGGCCCTGAAGAACGAGGAGCTGCTCAGGCACCAGGAGGAAATCGCTCAGCTGCTCTCCCAGATTGTAGAACTGCAACACAGAGTGAAGGATGTGAGTAGACCCGGCACTACCGCCACAGAGAACATTTTTTTTAAAAATGCATCTGTGTGCAAAATGTCATGTTGTGCTGCTGCTTTTCTGCAGCTGGCTTTGGAGAAAGAGGAGCTGAGGATCCACCTGCAGGCCTCCAAAGATGCTCAGAGACAGCTCACAGCAGAGGTGCAGACTCACATGGCCACAGAAGTCTTTGAACTAGTTTTTGTATATGGACACTGGTACAAAAAAGCTTTAATGTGCTTTAAAAGACCATATTGCTGCTTTTAATGTTGTGGTTTTATCATCATTTTATTATCATTTATGCAGCACAAAAAAAAAGTAGTGTTAGATATTTCCTGTTTTTTTTTTTAATTGTCAAATTAATTATTCAAATAATTGCAGTTTTCATTTGAATGAAATTCATATTTAATTTTTTTGAAATGTATTATTATTTTAGACATTCAAAATACAGTTTAATTAAATGATTTTGAATTTAAACTGAAATAAAAAAATAATTAAAATGGAAGTAAGCACTGTTATTGGATTATTTATATATTATTTACATATTTTGATTTAAAAATTTAGTTGCTTATTTTAATTTTAGTGATTTAGAAGGTTAAAAAAAACCTAAAATCAAATTTTAAAACTAGTATTTATATATGGCCACCTGCGTGTGTTTGTTGCAGCTGAATGAGCTGACGGAGAGAAACATTGAGTGCGTAGAAATGCTCCAGGAGTCTCAGGAGGAGATCAAAGAACTTCGGAATAAAAACACTCCTTCTTCTGGGATGCGTCGACACTTCTCTTATGGCCTGTATCCCATGGTGAGAGATGTCTTTTATTTCAGCCTCATTATGTACTGAGGAAACTGAACTTGCAAATGTTTGCTAACCAGTGACAACACTGACTGTAAATATAAACTGTATTTGCAAAGACAACTTTGCTTTCCGAGTTTAAATGTGCGTTTGTCTCTACAGGACTCCTTGGCAGCAGAGATTGAGGGAACCATGCGGAGAGAGCTGAGTGTAGATGAGGAGACGGCCTTTCAGGACCAAAGGTCAGAGATCCAAATGTCCCTGCAAAATCCAGAGGAAAGATAGTGTTTATTGTTTTTGTGTCGGTTTCTTGTTGCAGCAGGTTTTAAGACATCAGTCACTGTCCAGGTCATCATCCATTTCAAGGATGTTAAAAGGCTCCTTCAATGGTTTCCTAGTTTTATACACTAAAGCAGCTGTTCCCAAACTTCAGAATACCATGGCCCAATTTGAAATGTGAAAAATCTCCACGGCCCACCCAAACCTTTAATCACAACTATGATCAACAGACAAGACTAAAAGCTACATTCCAATATTAATGTAATGGGTCAACAAATAAGGGGACAGTTGGCATATTAAGTAGAAAAACACTCAGTTGGTTTGTTTTATTACTTCTGAATATGTATTTAAATCATGTTATAAATATTTTACAGTAATTAAAAACATTTTTAAAAAATTGAGGATTTAAAACATATTTGTTTATTTTTAATGACCTGTCACGGCCCAACTGCAATACCACAACGGCCCTCCAGGGGGCCTGCTGCCCACACTTTGGGAATCACTGCACTAAAGGAATGTAAAACCAGTGAGTCTCTTTAATATATCAGGACAGACTAATAAATTATTTAGTCTTGACCAGGTTGTTAAAATAAGCAAATTCAGCCTTAAATTAAAAAAACATCAACACTTATTGAGCTTTTTTTCTCTGTGGACAAAAAAAAAACCCTGAAAGCAGTGTGAAATAATAGATATGTCCTACTACAGCTCATTATGCAACACCTTTCAACATTAATATGCAGTCATTTTCAGTATCCCAGTTCACATCGCTGTTGAGATTTTTTTTTCTTCCTTTTTTGACCTACTCTTCTAAGCTCTGAAATTTTACTGGATCATTGACCAAATGAGTCTTGCATTCTGTCACAGATTTCCTGGTGTGCTTGGGATCCTGTTGCATGACCCAGTTTGGGCGAACCTTAAGCAGTCGGACAGATGGCTTCACATCTGACGCTGTAATACTTTGAGAGGAGTTCACGGTCAAGTCAATGACTGCCATGTTCCCAGGTCCTGGGAAATGATTAGTCCTCGAGAATTCTGCTCACAGTTGGCGTGAGTTGTTTAAAAAGAAAGTTTGCAAACCTAAATCACGCTGCCATTTTCTTTTAAGAGAGGAAGACACTTTCTTCTGGCAACTCCTCTGAACGAGCCAACTGTGCTGTAATGACCTTTAACTTTCCTGCCAAAGTAGTTTGAGATGGAGTTCTTGTGTCTTTGCAGCTCTTTGAGCGCTGCAGGGTCTGACCTTGTGCATGTCCGCTCCTGGCAGATGAATGGATCAAAGGTTTAAAAAAAAATGTTATGCTGTATTTAGATTTTGGTCGCATCATTGAGCCCTAAATGCCTAAAGAACTTTTCAAAATAAACTGCATAAAATCACTGGGGCTGAGTATTGAAAATCAATCTGGTATTGATTAAATTGCTTAGATTCCATCAGCCTATTGGGTCATTTGTTAATCCTCTGAAACTGCTTCAAAATTCAAAAGTTTCCTAACATTAATGTCTAATGTTGCTTTTTAAAGAATTAACTTTTAAAAAGTGTTGTTTAGAAATCAGGTGTATCGGGTATCGTGTAACAATACCCAGCCCTAGAAGTCATAGATAGTCTCAGGTTTTCCAGCTTTGTGGTAAATGGTTCATTTGTAACTGCAGTGCATTATGGGAAGCCGTGGTAACCATAGATATCTAATGCTAGATTCTGCTGGATTCTGAGGTGTCTTTTTCACATGACTGTATCTTTTCAGTCGTCAGTTCTTGTCTCTGACCTTTGACTTCAACTCCCTGCAGAAATTCCCAAAAGAAAGTCTTCCAAACAGTTCGTGCCATCAACGCCTCTGCATCACGCACGGCTTTGGCCACAACTCCGATCCCTGGTTCTGGACAGAGCTCTCTAGTGATGACGGCGCAGCCCTTCCAGTCCAATCAGGGGTGTGTTATAAAGAATATCAGCCATCCTGCATAGCATTTAATTTATCAGGAGGTTAGGAGAACTTTCAGGGTGTCATATGTGTCCGTGTTTGCAGGGAGGAGACACGGATGGGCCAGCCCGGCTCTCCAGGAGGTAACGACCTCACTAAAGCGCTCCACCGCCTGTCGTTGCGACGCCAGAACTTCCTGTCCGAGCGTCAGTTCTTCCAGGCGGAGCGGGAAAAGAAACTGCAGGTGTTTGCAGAGGCAGACGGGGAAGGCAGCGGCTGCTCAACGCCGATGGGCAGCGTGCTCTCCTCTTACTCCAACCTGTCAGAACTTTCATTCAGCTCCAGCGTCTTCAAGACCTTCCTGCCCGAGAAGCTTCAGATCGTCAAACCCATGGAAGGTAACACTGAGCTGTTCACCTGTTAGACCAGCTGATAACTGAAAATATTCAGACTACAGAATCTCAGTACATTTTTCCAGCATGCACATCCATATGGAATGAAATTATTTCTAGATATGTATTTCAAATTTTTGGTCAAGGAAGTTTTAGCAATTTTTTAGCAAAGTTGTTGGTCTATGAAATAGAAACAAATCTCCTGTCCCTGACAGTATACATGTTGGGGTTCCTGAAGGGATTACAAGATAAAAACCGTTGGAATTACATCACCCCATCACTATATTTAAGGCCACTTAAGTTCTATAAATATGCCCTCGAGTGAGTGATAAAGACATGTTGATTAGAGCTGCTGTATTTATCTGTGGTATGAGAACCAAATACGTTTTTAGACTTGTCATTGAAAAAGGGCATACCAGTAATATATTTACATTAATATGAACTTAATCAAGGCCTGAGTTCAAGTTACATCGACAGGTTTCGAGATGGTTTTTTTTTTTTATTGACATTGTGATCGACTTAAAGTCAGTAGTATGCAATAGAAGCTAATAGTTGAATTTATCTAACTTTTCTCATTCTCATTTTTCTTTATTTTTCTTTCTTCTGAAGACCTTTGTGATTTTTACGTTTTTTTTTCTTGTTTTTTTTCTGTACTAAAACAAAAAGAAGTGTGTATTTCCAGATGGCTGACGTATCCAGCTTTCAGTTTCATCAGTAACAGAGGCTCAGGTCTCCCTTGTTTAAAAAACAAAACAAAACAACTTTGATCTCAGTGGGACTAACATGATATATAAGGGCTAAAAAATAAAGCTTTCTATTGAATTAAAAATGTCCTTCTTTGTCTACAAATGAAGTGATGTATAGAGCTGAGCGATTTTATCGATTCTGCGATATATATCATTATTTTATCTAGTGTCGATTTTTCAGCCGTGAGTATCGATATTCTAAGCTTCTTTCAAAACCCCCGTGTCCCACCTTTAAAAGCTTGCAAGCAACAATTTGCACTGTTTAAATAAATGAAACTATTTTTCTCAACAAATCTTTTATTCATTTTGTCCAGCATTAGCAAGCTGCCTGTCAGCCATACAATGTGTAATTGATGCTTTCAGTTCAATAAATTCAAACAAAGTCATTGGAACACTCACAAGATGTCACCAAAATCACTTTGACCCTTTAAAATCTTTCAGAAAATTATTCAGATGTATTGTAAGATGAATACCGATATATATATATATATCGTATCGTGAGCCGAATATCATGTATCGTATCGCGATATTATTGTATCGCTACAGTCCTAGTCATGTATCTTAATTGTTTTTGTTCAGGCTCTCTGACGCTCCACCACTGGCAGCAGCTCGCCAAACCTCACCTGGCCACCATCTTGGACCCTCACCCTGGCGTTGTAACTAAGGGTTTCCGGCCCCTGGCTCAGGACGCTGTGTACCACCTGTCAGACATGGAGGAGGACGAGGAAGGTGAGGAGGACGGTGGGATTTCTGGTCTCGAGAAGGGAGCAGCAGAGCAGAGGAACGAACAGGACGAAGAGGAAGAGGAGGAAGGTGGGATCACCTTCAAGGTGCACTGTTCATCCACACCGGAGGAGAGGAGAGAGAGGAAGCATCCTGTGGCGCTTCTTCCCTACACCGCCTCTCTCCCCGACGATGCTGAAATCAGCCTGGGACTCCTTCCACTTCGGTCCAGTCCGACCTCCACCTGACAAGCCCGTCATGTAATCAGAGAAGTCCAGCCCATCACCTCTTCCAGCTTCAGGAGCTGCCACATCATCGGTCCAAACACAAAGTCAAGTTTCAGCCTCAGTGTCAACAGCATCCTCCTGTGGTACTGGATTGCTTTTTAACGTATTAATTTAAATATTCCAGATCTGCAGGCAGCGTTGGTTTCTCATAACTCCATTTTGTTTTGTGTTCAGTCCAAAACCCAGGGAAGTGTCAGAGCTCCACCTTCTCCACCTACACCTTCACAACCTGCCGCATCCTGCACCCTTGTGACATCACACAGGTAACCCCGAGGTAAGCCAGCCTGCATCAGATTTTGCGGCAAAAATCTGTTATTCATTACTTATTTAAAGCAGCCATTCCCAAACTTCAGATTACCAAGGCCCAATTTGAAATGCGAAAAAAAATCTCCGCGGCCCACCAAAACCTTTTATCACAACTGTGATCAACATACAAGACTAGAAGCTATGTTCTGACATTAATGTAAGGGGTCAACAAATAAGGTGACACTTGCCATATTAAGTTATGGTAATGTAGAATAACACTTAACTGTTTTTTTTGTTACTTCTTAATTTTTTTAAATCATGTCGTTAATATTTTACAGTAATTAAAAACATATTTAAAAAAGATTGAGGATTTAAAACATATTTGTTTAATTTTAATGACCTCTCACGGCCCATCTGCAGTACCGCGACGACCCACCAGGGGGCCTGCGGCCCACACTTTGGGAATCACTGATTTAAAGGATTCAGTATTTTAAACACATTTTTATTGTTCAGATATTATTTGAAATCACAGTCTGTCTGTTTTACTTGTCGTTTCTCTTCCATGACTTTCAGTTCGCAGTCATCGCTTTTGGCCAACACTCCCAGCTCCCTGAGGACCGGTCCCAGTACCCCCGTGACTCCCTGCCGACTGAGTCTGGGGTGACTCCTTCCCACCTCGACGGCCCCCTGCACCCCCCAGAGGCCTGGCCAAAATAATCCTGGAGAGGGGCATCTCTGCTCAAGTCTCCACTGACGGCCCCCACCGTCGACACCGAAACCTGCCCCCCCGCAGCCCCTCACGCGGCTCCTACCGAGCACACCACCCAACTCCCCCACCCACTCACCTTCTCCCTCCCCGGTGCCAATGGAGTCCCGGCAACACCCAGCTGACAATTTCCTGGCCTCGCGGCCCGCAGAGCTTTTTCTCCAAGACGTTTACGGGTTAAATCTGGGCCGTGCGCCGCACCCTGACCTGCCAAGCCCCTCCCAGGAATCCACAGGCCTCGTCTCTTCTCCCAGGCCAGGCCGCGTTCCGGTCCGACCCAGTCAACGTCGGCCTGCTCGAGAGGCTGCGGCGGTTGGGATTTGCGAGGGTGCTTCACGGCTCGGAGTCTGACGCTTCGGCGCCGCGCCAAGAATTCCGCCACATTCGTGTCAGCAGGCGGCGGGAGCTTGTTGGACGGCCTGCGGCGCAACCAGAGCCTCCCGGCTATGATCGGCGCGCGAGGGGGCGGCAAGTCTGCGGGTAAACCCACACCCCCTCCTCACCCCACCTCCCTGGCCATCCCCCGACCACCGTGGGGAAATCTCAAAGAAGAACGCCGGCACACCGCGTCCACCTCCAACTCCCGAAGAAGTTCGACGAATCACTGAAGGGGGAGACGGCGTTCACACCGTTAGCATCTTCCCGTACGCCTCCAAGTCATCTCTCTTTCACTCCGTCTTTGGAGAGAAAAGTCAGGGAATCGGTGGGCAGAACAATCCCTCCTTTTATGACTTAATTTTTAAAGCACAATCAAACTCAAGTGACTGTTTTTATTACTGTGGTGTTTGCAATGTGTACACATTCGCCCAGATGCTTGGCCTTAGCTTGACTCTAGGTGGGTTATTCTCTTTGATAGTTCTCCTGGGAAGCCCTGGATTTTCGAGGTACAAACAGAGAAGAAGAAAGTGAAACATGTAAGTCTATGAGGGCTCGTGGAAGTGGATAAGAAAAGGACAGGGGAAGTGTGGGAAAACATGGTTTCTGCATGTTTGTTATTGTGGTAAGGGATAAAGGAAGACGGGTTAGGGTGAAGGGGTAAATACTGAGGATCCAGGGGTCTTGCAGTTTCAAGGGCTTGTTCTGTAGAGTGCTAATCTGTAATAGGACAGTATCGTTCTAGTATCGGGCGTCTGCCTCAGCGAATTACAAGCCTCTAGTGTCAGTGAAGAAGTGATTCAACTTTTCTTTTATTACTTGAGTAGCAGCATACTGCCAGGCTTATCTCGTAGTACCATGCCTCTAAACATGCCAGTATTAATATTAAGACTATATAATGACTTTACAGTTGTCCATTGTTGCACGGGTGTCTGGTAGCCGTCCATGTGCCACATGGGCGAGCGTCTGCATGAAAAGCGACCTTACCTACAGGTCCCAGCATGCATCTGTGGGGCAGACAGGTGGGGGACAAAATGAAGGCTAGGTCGGAACCAAATCATACACCAAAAAAAGAAAAGAGGAGTCTGTCTTTTCCTTCAGGTCCTTGTGTTGTATGTGTATTTTTTGTAATAGTATGAGGCCTTAAGTAGAGGCAAGCACTCTTGTGATTTGAGTTCCAGCGAAACCGTTTTTGTTCGTATGTAGTAGTTGCACTCAGAGTGATTTTTGGGATCGTTGCTTGGCTAAAGATATTCCGCCGTTTTAAAGAGAATTGTATCAGTTTTCGGCCAACATGCTTGTCTCAGGCCTGTGAGATGTTCAGGTTCAGTCTGTTAAGAGGGGAAAACCACTGATCCATTGTTTTAGTTGCGTACGTGAAGGGAATATGCAGTTCACACGTAGGCCAGTAGGTGGGAGTATTTCAAAATCGACATGCTACTTGGAACATGTTTTGTAATAAGAGCGAGAAGAAAGCTTGGAGATTTTTTTTAAAAACTGAACTTGTGTGAACTTTTGACCTTCAAGGCTTTTTCCTCTAACATCTGTAAATCTGACCCCTAAACATGTAACTGCACTTTGACTTTAGTGTTTAACCTTTCTTTTACTGACATCTATTTGAGGTATATTGATCCTTATCTTAACAAGAACATTATACATAATGTGTGCCTGTTGTAATAACATTTCGTCATTAGGTTTTAATATATATATATATACAGCACTGTTTTGCTTCTTTGCTTTCCTCAAGATGAAGGGAATCTATATCAAGCTAAGACGAAACCTGCACACGTTTAAGTGATGCAGAACCATTTTAATTAAGAAGGAAAAGCTTCATCTGAGCTTTCCTCATGTTTATAGAATTAAAGAGAAGAGGGAAGCTGCATTTAGTGTTTATATACTTTAGATTCGTGGGAGCTGTCATATCCCGTCTTCTCTGTGAAGTCCGAAGTTTAGGTTTGTGTCTTTTTGTGGCTAAAATCTAAAATGTACAGTGACTTCCTCCCATCTCCCCTCTGCAGTCAGGACCCTCTCATTGCTATTATTCAGTTACCTATTTTTATTTAAATAAAGTCATAGAAATCCAATGGAAGTCTCGTTGATTTAATGTGACTCAGATTTGATGGAAGAAGTGGTGGAGGAATAATTTCTGATATTTCAGTGACTAACTCCAGAGTTGGTTGTGTTTCTCTATCTACAAGACAGAAACTTTTCTCAGCGAGTATAGTTGAGTTCTTTTTTGTTTTTATATATTTAAATCTGATGCAATCAAACTTCACAGATACTTTCAGTCTCAAATATCAGTTCTCATGTCTTTAATGCCGTCGCTGAGCTGCTTGCAGCCTCACAGGGGACAGATCTTGATGCTGTCTGAGCTTGATGTGAACTGGCCGAGGGCGAAGTCGAGACCCACCCCGACCCCACTCCCCACCCCGAAGGCGGCGTAGAGCGGCTGGGTGAAGTTTGCACGGAAGGTGTGAAGGTGCGCCATGCTCTCTGCCACGCTGTAGAAAGCCAGCATCCCGGCGGAGAGGTCCAGGTAGACGCCCACGCGGGGGGAGTAGGTGACCGGGATGTCCCTCTTCTCGTTGTCGTGCATGGCTGAGCAGCAGGTGTCCGACAGCTCCAGGGTCCAGGACTGGGCGTTGTAGCCGAGCCCCGCCCTGGCCTCGGACCCCTTCCTGCTCAGTGACCCGTAGGCCACGCCCATGGAGGAGCCCCTCCCTCTCCACTCCACCTCCCAGTAGCAGCGCTGGGCGGACAGTGGGCTCTGGCACATCACCTGGGTCCAGCCATCAAAGCGCTGGGGGGTGTCGGGGTGAGGCTGCGCCGCCACTTGTAGAGTGGCTTTAGTGTCTCTCTCAGACAGAGCCAGACGCCTGTGGGCTGTGTTCGGGTCCAGGCTCAGTTTCACAGAATCTAAGGGAGGAAATATAACTCAGTTACATTTAATCTATTATTTAAAAAAAAAAAAAAAAACTAGGGCTGGGCAAGTTAACTCGTTATTATCGCGTTAACGCAATAATTTATTAACGCTGACATTTATTTTATCGCAGGTTAACGCATGTTGCTCACATGCTTTTGTTTTGAAAAGTCTGTTACTGGCTGTTGCGGAACCGGAAGTGAATCGACGGAAAACCACGCAGAAAAGCTAAAACAGACACGGAGAACGGTAAAAATCTGTGTACTTTACAGTTCAGGTAGCAACTCGGGTAGCAATATTAACAATTTTGTCTAAAAAAAAAAAATAAATAAATTCTGGACTGCAACAAAACTTTCGTGTCATTCGTCCATGTTACATCAGATCTGCTCCATGTGTTCACTATCGTGTTATTCTCTAGCTGGTTACTTCAGTGCGGCTCCATCTAGTGGCACAGATGTGTAATGACAACAGAAAGTCCAGTCCTCGATTATAAAAACAAATTCAGTTCTGTGGCCCTTTTTTAATTTCGTTTTTTTTGATCCAAGATTAAAAAACGAAAAACGTGATAAAATGTCACTTTTTATTTTATTTTATTTTTTTTATTTTTGATTGACAATTGAAAATGGAAAGAATGAATGATACACAGATTGGTAAAGTTACTGAACTTTTACATGGACATTTTCATTTTAAAGTTCTCCCAGACGGAGGATTTGACAGATACAAGGTTATTTGTAACAACTGCCAAGCTGAACTCCCCGTTAAAAAGTTTCTGCTGTTACCTCAGAAATTACCTGTTTTAATTTTATGATTGTGCTGAGCCACAATCATTTTGTTGGATTTTATTTGTAGACTTTTTTTTTTTTTTTTCATAAAAACAGGATTACTCTAATGCCCAGGCAGTGGCAATAAGTTTATTTTATTTTACATTTTTTTAAGATGAGATTTACACTAAATATGTGTTACTGACAAGTGCTGATGTTAAAAGTGTTATAGCACTTTAGTTCATATGGCAGGAGAACATTTAAATAAAAGTGCATTTTACACTACTTTTGAATTCATTATTTGATTTTTCGTATACAATGCGATTAATCGTGATTAATCAGGGAAATAATGCGATTAATCGCGATTAAAATTTTTTATCGTTGCCCAGCCCTTAAAAAAAAAAAAAAACAAACAAACAAAGAAGGTTAATTAAACACTGAGACTCACACTGCAGAAACTCCTCTCTGGACCTCGGCTCCGGTGCCTGGATGCTGTCGATGTTGATTTCTCTCACTGGAACAATCAATGTGTCAGCTCATCACCAGAGAAACTCTTTATATGTATGGGGTTGATACACATGCACGGACAGAACTATATTGACTCACATGCGGGGAACGCAGGAGCATGATTCATGGTGTCGGGGGTGGGAGAGTCCAGGAAGAGGCTCGGGTTGACTGACCAATGAGAAATTCATCTTTAGACACCAGAAACAGTGCTGGCGACTTTCATTTAAAATACACAAAAGCAGCGTTCTTACCTTCTGTTGGTGTTTCTGACAGACCAGCCATCCCCCCTGTAGAACGCACAACTTGAATTAAATAATTTTAACAAGTCATATACAATTTTAGCCTATACATACACAACTTCAGTACTCTGAAGAGGATTGTGACTCTCTGAAGCTACAAGTAGCAGCACTAAGAGTGATCATGACACTGAAATGGTTTCTGTTTCTGTGGTCTGGAGAGTACAGGAGTGGTAGTCAGGCCTTACATGGATTTCCTCCTGCAGCCGGCATGTTATTACTCGGGGCAGCTGGTGTGGCCTGGTTGGCGCCACGGCGGTGTGAGCGAAACAGGCTGCTGATGGACGCCATGCGACTGAAAGCTGACCACACCAGGGATGACAAAACAGAGGAGATGCTTTAAATCTGTTACTGTCTTTCTGGGGTAATTGTTGCACTGTACAGGATCTGCCACTAGATGGCAGCTAATAACAACGTGAACATACCTCCAGTCCCTGCGGGGGCAGGTGTTGGTGCAGGAGCAGGATCTGGAGCTGCTGGTGTTGCAGTCGGAGTCACGGATGCAGCAAGGCTGGCCTGGTTCTGACTGGACCTGCTCCAGAGAGACTGGGACTCTCTGCGGCTGGGAGTGGGGCTGGCGCTGGGTCTGGGGTTCGTCTCCCTCGCTGTTTCAAAGATTTATTAGATGTGAGTTTGAGGCTGATCTCATGATTTTAATTAAGCCATGTAAGTATCAACTCTAGATAAGTTGATAAGTCTAGATAATTCTACTCTGATCTGGGTCTGTCTGCCCCAGACAGAAGTAGGACATCAAGTTTTGGAGTTGGAGACCCCAAATGGTCCTAAGGACAGAAAAACTTTTCTTTTTCATCAATAAGTTACTTTTAATGGGTACTCCTGTGATTTTTAAAATGTTATTTTATTTTTTTTAATGAAATTGTTAAAATTATGAGGCAAACTGGTGAATGAACCATCAATATCAACACAGCTAACCCAGTTACAGCCCAACTGAACCAGCATATTCCATTGGCCCTAAGAAGTCAACATTTCTGAGAAACCTCAAATAACCTGACCTCATGATCCAACGTGGCTACTGTTTTTGTTTTTTCACTACTTTTACTGTTTATAACAGCTTTGTCTTATTTTTTTTTAACCATGAATGAGGCATAAATATAACAGTGGATGGATAACAAGAAAGGTCACCAAAAAATAAGTGTTAATTCTGCATAAAAGCACCTGTGGATGTGTCATACATAGAAATTTGTTCCACAGTGACAGATAAGCAAAAAAAAAAAAAAGTCATTATTATCAGGAAGTGTTGTCTTTAATCACAGCCAGCGCCGGTACTCACTTGTCTCTCTTTCCTCTCTTCTCCGTCTGTTCCCCAGTCTGGGTGAGCTCGTGTTTCCCCGGTCTACGATAAGGAAGAGACTCAATTTTAAAACCCATTCCTACCACATCATCCCTGCTGGGAGCGACGTTTCCTTTTGATTCACCGGCACATGCAAAAATAAAACCTCACCTCGTGGTGAATCTCTGCTCCTCACATCCTGACTTCTGAGGCCTCCGCCTGAACAAGGAAACATCACAAGTACTGTGACTCAAGTGCTTTAAAAAAAAAAACCAGAAACACCAGCGCACAGTAGCTACCTTGTCTGTCTGCGCTTCGGGCTCCAACTGAGATACTGGGTACTAAAGCTGTAGGACATAAAGGAAATCAGGCACGTGTGACTCATCTGTGGAGCAGGTGACGAGGTGAAAACAAGTGAAAATGTTGGCAGAAATCTGGTGAACAGACCTGGTGAACGGCTGTTTGGGTTGCGGGGTCCCAGACCAGAAAACACTGGAAGGAACGAGAAATATTTCTCATATCACAATACACATAAATTTATATAGATACATAAAGGCATCAGGAGGAAACTCACATTTAAAAATCCCTTTCTGTCCTCTGTTCCGGTTGGCTGGACGACATCAGAAGAAACTGCCGGTAAGTAAAATGACTAGAAACAACAACTTTTGTTTTTGTAAAAATATAAAGTGTGGAACCTACCGTCTCCCAACACGAACAGTGTGGTGTCACTGACTGGAAGAAAAAAAAAAAAAGAAATTAGAGTGATTTGATTGGACGGATCTAGACGTTACTATTGTGACAGACGGACCTTGTTTGGTGATCTTCCCGAGCTCTTGATTGCACAGATCCTCCACTCGCTCCCTGAGAGCCAGGATTGCATCTCGAACGGGCTCAAAGGTGGCGCCGGGGTTGACCTTTACAGCCGGAAGGTCTCCAGACTCGAGGGGAGTGCACATGGAGTCGCATGTCTGGAGGAAGACGAGAGTAAGGGAGTATTCCCGGTAAACCACATCCATGCACCGTTCCACCACTTCCCTACAGAGTCATGAACCCAAACCTGCAGATAGTAGATGTGGTCCTCACAGCTGACCAGCTCCTTCATCTCGGCGTCCCTCTTCTTTCGCTCCTTGATCTCCTCCTCCAGAGTATCCGCGACCTCCTGGGCCTGACCCATCTTCTCCAGGCTGGCTTGATCCAGCGCCTCCTCCAGAAGCTCCTGCAGACGCTCCACTGAGCGCTGCAGCTCCCCCAGCGCAGCGTCCACGTCGGCGTGCACCTTATCTGCAGAGTGCTGTGCAGGCAGGAAAAGAGACGGCGTAGCATGTAAAGGAGAGACACATTTGTACAAGCCCACCTCAGAGAAGTTGTGATTACACAAAACAAAAGCAATAAAAGGAAAATAAATGGACTTTTATTGACTATAAAATGCATTTATTTGCAGAATGCAAATTTGCAGTTCATGTTTTCAAACTTTTCATTTCAGAGTGGAATCACGTTTTTTTTTTTTTTTTTAATGGGATAACAAAGTTTTGGCCATTTCATAATGTTACCATCCCTCTTCTCAACACCTAAAAGCTATTCTGGCTCTCAAGGTAACAAGCGAAGGAGTTTTTCAGTTATTTGTTCCATTTTTTTTCCTATTAAGGTGTTTCAGGGTTTCTGTTGCAGCAATTTTCATTTCAAAAGTCTCCCTTCATACCGAGGACAGATCAGACAGCCCAGGACCCTGTTTCTTTCTGTCTCTCTGCAATTTTTTTTTAATGTATGCAGGATGTAAATCTCTTGTTGAAAAAATATAAAAGTTTGGATTTCCATGGAAAAAGTCTTGAAGGTAGGACATGATCTAAAGTTTCCATTGCTGCTGAAAATCATCTTTGGTCCGGAGCACACAATGTCTATTTCTTCTGGATGCAATCAGTCAGCCAGATGGAAAAAAAATAAATAAATAAATCTCAAATTTTTCAAAAATGACTTTTGAATGAAAATCACAAGTTTACAAAATTGAATGTTTTTTGTGAATTTTTTGAATTTTTTTTGTAGTAAAATGACTATTTGTGTACAACGGCAAAATCCCGAATCTGGTAGCCAAATCCTGACTTTTCTACTTATAATTGCAACTTTTTGTTGCAAAATGGCAGTCAAAAATTCTTGTAGCAAAACTGCAAATTTCACAGCTTTTTAAATCAAAAATTTCTTGTAAAATTACAACTCTCACAAATCTGGACTTTTTAACTTTCTTTTGCAACTTTTTGTTGCAAACTTATTAATTTAGCACTTAATAAAACCATTTTATTGTCTTAAAATCATAAAAAATAGTTGTAAAATTCCAGATTTTCTAATATCGCAATTTTGTTGCGAAGAGTTAATTTTTTATCATAAAGTAAAAGAAAATAAAATTAACAAAATATCGACTTTTGTTTTACAAAATTCTCAACTTTTTGCATGCAGTTGCAAACTTTTGTAGAATTTTTGTTGAAAAATTCAAGAATTTTCATCATGAAATATTGACTTTAGCAGATCCTCACATTCTAACAAAAATACAACTTTATGCCCTAAAATCATCATTTTGAACATTTTTTAATATTGTAAGTTAAAAAACAAAATTTTTTTCATAAAAAAATATCTAATTTCTCAAAATCACTGCTTTTGGCAAAATACCCAAACTTTTTGTTAAATTGTGACTTGAGTAGAATTAAACTTTTTGGGTTTTTTTATACCACAAATTTCTTGGTAAATCATGAATCTCATAAAATCGCAACATTTTGGCGTAAGTCTGCTGTTTTTGATGGTGAAGTAGCTTCTTGACGGTAGTTCTGAGGAAAGAGCACTTGTCTAGTCAGAGGAGCAAGTGTTTGAGCGCCACCTAGAGTCTGTCTGTGCACGTCCCTGCAATTCATGTAATTCAAAAAGTTCACTTAATTCCAGTTGAGTTCAAAACTGTAAAATTGTGTTTTGCCAATTCATGAAAAAATACCCAAACTCAAAGGAATCCAACAGGATGCACCAACTCTTCACTTTGGTAAAATCCCCCTGCAAGCATGAGCTGACAAAGCAGAGGAAATAACCTGATTAGCAGCTAAAAGAAACCTCCAGCAGAGAGGACAGAGAGGCGTGAAAGGACTCAGCAAGAGATGAGGAAAGCCGTGGGAGCAGTGAAGGGTGACAGCACCAACTTTAGACGTTGGTATTAGATTGGTGAAAGGATGCTGCCAGGCAGGAGAAGAGGGGGATGATCAAAGAGGATGTTTCTGAATGTGGTAAAAGACGAAGACGGAGAAGACGAGGTAAGATGGAAACAAATTATCCTCTGTGGCCACCCTGTCGGGAAAAGCAGAGAGAAGAAGAAGAAGAAGAAAAGATTTAAGTAGCTTTTGTGAATTTATCTCTGGATTGCGGTGCTTGACAAAACTTTAAAAAGCAATCATTTATCCATGTGGTTATCAGCTGCTGGAGGACGACGGTTCTTGATGAAGAGCCGTCTGAAGAGCCAGAGATCAGCTGATGCTAATATAATAGTTTAATGATATCCTGAACTCTAGAAGGAGAAATATGCCAATCCCTTTCTAATATTTCTTTGAGGAATGTTATTCTTTAAACGTTTTAATGATTTTGTTCATAACAAAGAGGGGATCCTCAACCAACTTTGCTCCTGGAAGGTTCAACCTTCTATGGAAACTGCTTTTGTACCAGAATATCAGTATAATCATCATCAGTACAATATTTTACTAACAATAAACTCCCACTGTAACACCTTTTTTTGGGGGGAGTTTAGCCCTGAAATGCACAAATAGATGCACATGGATAAGAGAGTGACGAGATACGCAAAGCTCATTGGACCAACCTTCATCACCTCCATGATCTTCTTCAAGTCTTTCAGCTCCTGCTCTCTGTCTTTCAGCCGCTGCTGATTGTCTGCCTGGATTTCTGACAGCACCTTCTACAGAAACACACACACCGAGACACAACGTCACGAAACAGACCGGCAGAAAGAGGCAGGTGTGTGCTGTACATGATGGTAACGTGACAGGGAGGAGCGCCGTGAATGGACAGGAATGTTGTTAGGAATGTCTTCAGCCTGGCTTCGGCCAGGAAGGACACAACAGCGAATGATTTAACATCTACATTTTCCTGAAAGAAATTCCACATATCACGCAAACTAAACTCTGACATCGGACCAGACAACAGTACTCTCGTCCCTTTCATCATATTCTGTCGTCCGTCCTTTCCGTACCTGCCTCTCCAGGCGCTCGGCCTTGTTGGACACACATTCGTGGTCTTTATGGTGGTTGCTGGTGCACAGCCAGCAGACGAACATCTTACACTGGCGACAGAAGAACTCCTGCAGGTACTTGTGCTGGGTGCAGATCTTCTCTGCCAAGTTGCCAGTAGGCGGGATGAGCTCATGCTGCTTCAGGGACTTCTTGGTCTGGTGGGGCTTCAGGTGGGCCTCACAGTAGGAGCTCATGCACACCAGGCAGCTCTTCACGGCTGCTCGCTGGTCCCCTTTGCACATGTCGCACACCACGGCAGCGGAGGACATCTTGGCTCTGGACCTGGAGGAGGTGGAAGCGGACCCACGGGCGCTCCGGATAGAGTCCCGGACGTCAGATTTGAGGGCCCCTTTGCGGAGCTGCTCCACGGCCTCGGCCAGCATGGTGTTCCTGGACAGAGGGGGCTTCGGGCAGAAGGTCTGGCGGCACTGGGGGCAGCTGTAGACGCCTTTGGGGTCATCTTTGGTCCAGTAGTCTTTGATGCAGGCCATGCAGTAACTGTGCCCACAGGGGATGGTGACTGGATCATTGGGGAGATCCAGGCACACGGGGCAGTTAAACTGCTCCTCCGTCCACAGCTTTGCACTCATGGCGACGCTGAACCAGCACGAGAAGAAGGATGACAAAATAACAAAGTAAGGGTCCAAAAAAAAGAAACTTCAAGAAACTTCAAGCAGAACGTCCCAGAGATGAGGAGAGCTCATGCGCAGCCTGGACTCACTGGAGGAAAATGGTGTGTCTCAGGTGAGAGAAGGCAGAAGTGAGGTGGGCGTGGCCAGAGCCACCAAACAGGTCAAGCTGGGAAAACTGGTGCTGGCGGAAAACTGTTGAATGCCAGGACAGTGAAAGGTGTGAGAGGACTAGTCGTTTTATCATTTCATCAATAGGAAGCTTCTTTATTCAAGCAGACAAACTGGAAAAACAATGTATAAATACTCTATTACACGTAAAAGGGATGAAATATACTTCTGCTTGAGTTGAAGTACAGACGGCTGTTCAAGAAAAATGAAATAAACATGATGCATCAAAGCGGAAATTAATGTTTTTTTCTGTTATGGCCCGTTGGATAGTTAAATTAATGATAGAGCTGACAGTTGATTTGTGTCTACAGCAGCTGCAGGAGGATGAAGAATGTTTCCCATCAAAGACGAGGAAGAGCTCGCTGCCAAGAGATGAAGCTCAGTGACTGCAGAAAACTGCTTGTAAGATGTAAAAAAACAAAAAAAAAAGAGAGAGAGAGAAAAACAAGATGTATATGGAGCCCCAAGACAGTCAAAAATACAATTGGGTTAGGCAATTCAACAGAAATTTAACTATTTTACCATGGGCTGCTTAGCATATATTCACCAAGGATGACAATTAACAATAGTTTATGTTAATTTTGATCAAATCTTTTTGTTGCAGTTCCCCTACTGACCACTAGGGGTCGGTTTCAAAACAGAACAAAATCCCCACTGGATTTTACGTTAAAATGCCCAACTTTGCAGCTGTAATAAAAAGTATTTACATATATTTTATTTTATTTTTGTACCACATCAGTTAAAACTCCATAAAACAATAAAATTGACCAAGAAATAGCTGGACGTCATTTGGCCACACATCTAAACCATTGCTGTCATCATTTTAGCTACATAGCATCACATTTACTTTTGAGCTGTAAGTAAAAACCTAACAAAACATAATCATATATTAAGGAAAATATGTTTTCTGTGATTGTGTGTTGTGTTAATTGTACTAACACAGCATTGTGACTGTGTGTGGGTTGGTAGGGAAGGGTTGGAGGATGAAGCTTAGCTTAGCGTAGCTTAGCCATGCCAACAACATATGAGCTGGTGGAAGGAAAGGCCCATCACGGAGCTCTGCTGTGTGACCTCCCCTGGTACCAAACACTCCAATAGAGGTCCAGAGGCAGAGCTACTGGACTGGAGGCCAAGGCCCTTCTCAGAGTGAGGCCACAAAGCTCAGTGACAGTGGGAGGTTTTGTTGCAGAAGCCCGCTGTGGGCAGCTCCAAGCTCAGAATTCTGCTGCTGGACCTCCTGCCAGCACTTGTTTCATTCGGGATGCTGTTCCGGTAGCAACACTTTCAGTGAGGATTATTCAGATGTAATGGGTATCAAGTAATATGAATGATCAGTTAGCAGAAGCTAAGCCAGCCAAGCTAACTAGTGGGGGTGTCCAACATCCATCTCAGTGCCACTGGCCCCGTCTCTTTGTAACATCCCTTACCAAAAAGTAGTATACTCAAGTATACTATAAGTATACTACTTTTTGGTAAGGGATGGCACTGCGCAGTTTCAGGAAAAATGGGCTTCAAATACTCTCTGTACAAAGCTATGGATCATTTGACCATGTAGTTAGTCAATACAGTTGATGGTATAAACCTATTAGTCACGTGACCTGACCCTTTGTCCATAGTTTATACAGTCTATGGTAAAGCCAATGGTATGGTAAAGAATTGTCCATTCTAAAAACCCAACGCTGACCACTAGATGGCAACGTTCGCAACTTGGTACTTTTAGTATTGGTGTTTCGATATTATTATATTGCATTCACTTAAAACAAACAAATTATATTATAAGTTTTTCCTTCCTTTCTCTGCCCAAAGACACAGGCTGTAATCCAGACAGTTCATAACCAGATAAACGCTGCAGTGTGACCTGTTAGAACTGCTGCATCACAAACTGAACATTATTGAACTAATTTGCGTGTGCTAACCATATATATTACACTATTACAACATATCGATCTTAAACCAAAACCATAACAGAACGCTTCGTTTTACTGCGGTCACGCCAGCTGCGCTTCAGAAAAGCTCAGTCGCGCTATCTACACTTCAAAATTCAGTGTGCGTTCACACCGCGTAGTACGGTATAGCGTGGCGGCGGCCTTCGTGGTGCATTCACGTACACCTCGGAAGACTCGGGAATTTATATCGAAATGGGTTTTTTTTGTTCTTGTTCTTGTTCTTCTTCTTGTTCTTGTTATTATTATTGTTGTTGTTATTATTGTTGAATGCAGTCACTACCCAGTTGTTGTTTTAATACATTCTTTTAAAATGAAAATGAAAATTTGATGAAGCAATATCATACAAAAGACCTACAATGCAGGTCACAGAATACGAATGGGCCTAGATTCATGTTCTACATTCTCCCAACTACCTCTGTGGTGATTTTCAAGTTGTTTCACTGTAGCATTTCATGATAATCTGTTGCTAAAGTGTACATCGTACACTACAATGTCAATAGGCAAATTAAAATATGAATAAAAAATCCGAATCAAATTGTTTTCCGCAAACTCCACCAGATTCTTGTTCTACATTCTCCCAACTACCTCTGTGGTGATTTTCAAGTTCTTTCACTGTAGCATTTTATGATAATCTGTTGCTGAATTAATACACAGCGTACAGTACAATGTCCATAGGCAAATTCAAATATTCATAAAAATTCAAAATCAAATTGTTTTCTGCAAACTCCACCAGATTCTTGTTCTACATCTTCTCAACTACCTCTGTGGATGAATGGCCCAAGAGAAATAAGTTACTGCATTTGGACAAATGCTCCCTTACATTCTCTGTTGTTGTTTTTTATTTTATTTTATGTATTCAGCCTTAAAACAATTCACAGTACATTCAAAACCTCTAAATGCCAGGGGTATATTTAGTTTACAAAAAAATTACATCTACTGTATATAGCCTATATATTACCCCAGAGTCATGTTTAGTTTGTCAAAAATAAACTTTGCTTTTGTTAAATGTTAAAAGTACTTGTATGTATCTCTGTATGTGTTCTTTGCATGTTTAATAAAAGAGGTTAAAAAGATCTTTTTAAAAAAAAAAAAAAAAAAACAGAAATACTCATAGTGTAAATTTAGTTTAAAAAGTTAAAGATATATGTTTTTCTTTTTTTTAAATGGACACCTCATACACATTTTTATTTCATTGTTTATTTCATGGTTATGGAGTGATACTTAAAACGGTCAGCAGAGGGCGCGTAGCGCTTGTGACGGAATCCAACTACCCAGAGGCAGAAGCTGCTGAGCAAAATCTGGCTGCTATTGTCAAATATGTGGTCTAAATCTGGAAACAACAGAGCATCTATTTTTTGAATGTGAAACTGTCCAGGACATATGGAGATGTCTCTACATTTTGCTGTCTTCCAAGTCCATAGAGATTGTTTTCTTTTATTATCAAACTATTCAAATGGGTGTAATCCTCAAAATTAAGAAAATTGAGTTCTTGGTTAAGAACCTCATCATAGTAACAACATTTTATATACATAAATGCAGAGGTTCTAAAACTCCCACCTCATGGTCTGCACTTAAGCCTTAGTGTGCCCTCAATTTAGTTTATAGAAAAAATAAAATCATAATTGCTATTAATGATGTATAATTTTAATGTTAATGCTGAAGTAGCCTGAGGTGAATTTTTTTTTTACTGTGGGAAAAAAAAAACCAGAGCACTCGGAGAAAACCCATATGAGCACAGGGAGAACATGGAAACTAGTTGACACAACATAAGGATAACTGTCTTAGACCCTGTTTGACCTGTTTGTTAATTATTAGTTCTCATGTAAATATGCAGGTTTTGCAGCTCTTCTTGCCACGCTTAACAAGAACAAGAACAAAAAAAAACCCATTTCGATATAAATTCCCGAGTCTTCCGAGGTGTACGTGAATGCACCACGAAGCCGGCCGCCACGCTATACCGTACTACGCGGTGTGAACGCACACTGAACTTTGAAGTGTAGATAGCGCGACTGAGCTTTTCTGAAGCGCAGCTGGTTTAGTTGTTTGTGTGTGGGAGAGACTGTTAAATGTCAGATAGACCCGCTAAACGTCCGGGCGTAGGTGTCGGGGTGCTGGTAACAGACTCGGCCCATCCAGGCTGTGTCCTTCTGGGCAAACGAAGCAGCGCAATGGGCAAAGGGACATACCAGCTCCCCGGCGGACATTTAGAGTTCGGGTAGGTAGGTAGTTAGCAGAGTCTATTCACTAAAAACTGTTTTACTTTTAACTAATTCATGTTTTTATCAACGCCGAACATCTGCTGAAGTGATCAGCATTGAGACATTTACTGAATCTACGATGGTATTGGTAGTTAAGTGTGCTTAAGCTTTAATTATCGGTATTTTTCAATGAAGTTTGGTGTATGGTACTGCAGTAAACCTTCCAGGTGTCTCAAACATGTCAACAGTGTCAAGTTTAATGTGATCCTCATTATACAGAACACTAAATGACTCGTCTTGACGTGAGTAGGAGAAAGACTTGGATGCTAATGATTTTGATGTTGATTTTATGTCCCTGGAAGAGAGACGTGGGAGGAGTGTGCTGACAGAGAAGTGCTGGAGGAAGCTGGGGTGCAGCTGGTAAACATCCGCTTCGCTTCTGTGGTGAACTCCATCAAAGTGGAGGAGCAGTACCACTACGTCACCATAATCATGCAAGGACAGCTGGACAGGAGGAGATCAGGAGAGCCAGAGAACATGGAGCCAGAGAAGAATGAAGGTCCCTGCAGTGGAAATGCTGTTTATCATTTGAAGAAAAAAAAAAAAAAAAAAGCAGCACTGATAAGAGTTTGGTCCTCTTCTTTCCCAGGCTGGACGTGGACACGCTGGGAAGAGTTTCCTCCAGAGGAGCAGCTCTTCATGCCGCTGGCCGGTCTGAGACAACAAGGTTTCCATCCATTCAGGAGCGCAGAATCCTGAAACGTGCCTCATAATCACACCCAGACATCGTTTCAAACCTCTGCCCTTACCTCAGCCATCATACATGATTTATGCTTCCTTTATTGCAGGAACTCCAGGCTCTCATGTTTTTAAATTGTACTTTTATCCTGACGTTATGCAAACAGTGCAACAATAAATTCATTTTAGATGAGGTGAATATATTCTCTTCACTGAAAATATATGAGGCTGTATATCAGGATGTTTAAGGATAAACGTGGGAATATTCCACTGCACCAACTGTTTCTTTCAGTATGTTTTGTCTTTTTCTCAAAATGTACATATAATACATAGAGCACTTAATAGAGCATTTAAAGGTTTTTCAGCTGTAATAGAACTAAACACCCGTGCCATTTAGAGCAGGAAGACTGAAAGCGGGGCAGCTTCTCCTCACATCAGGGTGGCTTTGGTGACACCCACTGCTAGCAGCATGGTCCAGAGGGTTGCGGAAGCGGTGCCCACGGCACGGTTAAAGGTCTTATCGTGGGCGTAGGTGATGATGTGCAGAGCTGCGCTGTAGGCCTCCTCGCAGGTCGGCTGAATTTGATCCTCGGGGAGCTCGAAGCCAAATGTCCCGTCGTCTCTCAGCTCAAAGGTGTAGGTGTAGGGGATCCCCTGCATCCGAGCCCAGTCTCTGGACGAGCCGGAGTTGGGGTCTGGAGAAAGGGTTTGCAGGTTTGTTATCACAAAATGAGGAAATATTAAAAAATAAGAGGTTGTGAGCAGCAGGGGTGTGAATACGTACATAAAACGTTTGGTGAGGACCCAACAGTGTAGTTTTTCCCGTGGACCCTCCGAATGGCTTCAGCTGCCTCCAGACCCAGCGTCATCTGAAAAATGAGACAAACTCTTTCCGGTTAAATCGCCTGAAACACGAGAGGAGTTCAAGGACTTATCTGTTGTGTGTTCGGGAAGAAAAACAAAGCGCCTGATGGTTTATTAAACAGGCAACGGGGAGATGGCAGGAAGCGGTCTGCTAGACTTCATCAGTATTCAGGGCTTCATCCTCTGACTGACGGATTGCGACAAAATGGGCCTGAACGCTTGGATTGCATGTGACACGCATGAAGATGCGAATACATGCTCAAGAGGTATGACGTCATCTTCAGGATGTCACACGAACACTGGTGGGGTGGGAGTGTGTGAACCCAGCGAGGCGAAACAGCAGCAGTTTAGGTCACACTGTATTTTTACAAACAACCCGCCGGCTGACCTGTGAAACAAGTTTTAAATTGCGTGCATCTTTCTCTCTCACATTTCTGTTAACACTTGCCCTCATATTAAATCTAAGATTTCTTCGCTCAAATGTAATTTCTGATATCAGAAGAGTCGAAGTGAATTGTCCGGGTGCGGCACATTCCCTCGTCACTTCAAGACAAATGAAGCAGATTAAAAGTCTGAAATTCATATGATGGGAAGATAAAAGTATGGAGAAGGAAATGAAGAGTTCATGATCTAAAGCAGTGGTTCTCAAACTTTTAATGCTGCGTACCACCTGAGAAACTATTGAGCTCTCCGAGTACCACCATGATGACCAGTTTTAAAATATCTGAATAAGCTTTAAACACACAGGAGAAATGTTTATTCCTTTATTGTGGTTATTTATTGTTACCAGAATTTCATTTGAAACGTTGTATTTTTAATGCATTGTCACGCATTAACAAGTCGGTAACACGTTACCCCACGTCCCACCAGAGAGCGCTCGTGTACCACCAGTGGTACGCGTACCACAGTTTGCGCACCACTGATCTAAAGCATACATCATCATGTGTCAAACATGGTGGAGGCAGTGTCATGGTATAGGCATTTATGGCCACCAATCGGTTTAACTCAAGTTGCCTGCTGATGTGAAGCGCGTTAAATTGCAATGCCACTTAACGCCACTAGGGGCTGGCTCCAAACAAACCATATGATGATATGAGTTTTAGGACCATCTTGATGGGGAAAAAATTCTAAGGCTTTGAGAAAAATAAAACTGAAATTATGATATAATTTCAGAGTTATTTTTCTTCAAGGTGGTCCTAATACTCTGCTGTGCTTTTATCCAAAAAGTGTCGACTTTTCTCCTGAAATACTAACTCGTAAAGGGTTTCCCATCAGTCAAGTATAATTTCATTGGCAAGATTCAATCTTGATCAGTGTGTTCGTCGTCCTGACGTGAGGTTTAGATTTTTAGAGACTTAGATACTGGTCATTGGTGTCAAATTTGACCATCACTGGTGTTTCTATTAACCTGTTTGGCCAAACATGACAGCAACAACTAATTAAGATGAAAATTGAAAACATTTATGGATTTAAAAAAAAAAAAAAAAAACGTTTTTGGAGCATTGAAGCATTTTTGGAGAATGATACATTTATTACAATTTCACACTAGTGATGTCCATATTTGCACTTTAGTTTAAACCATACATGTTTTTGTAAAAAAAAAACAAACCAAAACTTTTGTCCGATTAGCTTTCAAGTATCACACTCCAGTCCATATTAAAGATTAAAAACTGTAAATCTAAGGGGTGACGTCACGCCAGCATTTATTTACTCTTGAAATGCACAAACTCAGCCTGAAGTCTCCTTAAAGGAGACACATTCTGAACTTCCCTGTGGTTAAGAGTAGTGCTGGGCAATATGACGATACATATCGTGGGGACAATAGAAAAGTGTGTATCGTGCCATTTCTCTTCTATCGTTTCTATCGTTTCTAACCTAATTTTATCAATTATTACAGCAAATATGTAATTAAATAACCTGCAACAATAAATTTGATAGAATCATATCTACTTCTACAAAGTAGCCTTTTATGTTTGTTCTTTTATTCATGGTTAATGCCTTAAACAGAGTTCTCTTTAACCCTGATGTTTACTTTAGACACTTTATATTGGTTTGCAAACTTTGCACTACAAGGTTACAGATTTCAGAAAGTTGAAAAATAATTTGTGTTTATTTTTTATAGCTGAACTTCAGTGCAAAAATGTGTTTTTCCTCTCAGAAACTGTTGTGCACTTTAAAAAAATGTGAAAGCTACTGTACCTCTGTACCTACCTGTTTTTGCTGCACTAAAATGTATGTTTGTGACAGTTCAGCTAAATGTCCTTTCAAAATAAAGTTGAAAAGTAAGCAATGAAATTTTTGTCAAACTTTTCAGAGAATAACTGAAAACATACTTTATTATGGTATATCGTGATATATATCGTTATCGCGATATAAAATAGTCCATATCGTGATATATGATTTTTTCTATATCGCCCAGCACTAGTTAAGAGCATATATTTGGGTGTCTAAGGTGACGACCAAATCAAAAACCCCAACACAACACAACCCTCTTACGTGATTTTGGGCCACCTGAGTCTGAAAATATGTATTCCAGTGATTGGTTCAGATTTGCAGCGTTCTGTGACATCACAGACCACGATCATCTCAGAATTATTCAACTGCCCCATTTTTTTGCCCCAAGGTTCAAGGTTGGCATTCACTATGTTAGGAAGAGGCATTAAATGAATAAAACATGTAACTAAGGACCATCTTTCAAAAAAAAAAAAAAAAACTATCACCAGTGTAGGAAGCTGTATGAACTAAAACCAGCCTGAATGAACAGAACTGTGAAGATATGTTTAAAAAGGGAGCTGTTGTATCTCTGTCAAATCTTCACCAAAGAGTGTTATACATTTCATTAAGGCCTAAAAGGAAAAATGTCATTTTTGGGTTCTACATTGCAAAAATGTGACTGGCTTCCTTCCAGTGAGTACATTTTTTTTTTTTTACCTCTAAATGATTTCTCAGCTAAACATCTCACTCAGTATATGTTGTAGTAACCACAAACATGTGAGCCATCCACATAATCTACTCATAACATCATGCATTTTAATATCACTTCATGTGACTGATCTCTGTATCATTATTTGGCTCAACTGTCCACCGTGAAGACCTAACCCGACTCGTTTCCAGGTTCAGTGTTTATGAGCTGATCCTGCGGCATGTTCATTTATTTAAGCTCCGTAATTGAAAACCTCATCACATCATCCATGAACGACTGATGAGACTGTGCAATCCGGCCAAGCTCTGGAACCACGGTAGTGTTTGGACGGGCTTAGGAGCTCCAGCCTCCCCTCTGCTAAAATCCTGCCAAAGCCTGAGAAACGCATGGACATGCGTAATCCTGTTTTGCATACAGTAATTCTCTCTGGTAGTTGGCTTCAGCTACACCAGCCTCAATTCTTAACAACGGGCACGCTCTCTTTCAAGTGTTTCGCAGCTTCCCGCTGTTCTGCTCAGGTTTTTCTCAGAAGATGAGGGCTGCGATGCATTGAGCGATGCACCATTCATTCTGGTACATAAGAAACATGCACTTACAGTCATAATTTTGAGCTGATAATGTAAGTGTGTTTTTTTTTAATGCATCAGTGTGTTTGTGGATGTAAATACCAGCTCATCGTAGTTGGGGGCGGTGAAGTTGGGGTGTCCGTAGGGAACCAGGAGCAGCTGGCCGTAGGAGTGGATGGTGAGGAAACACAGGAAGTCTTCCGTTCGACTCCCTACAAAGTAAGTGACAGCCTGGGCCTCTGGCTCAGAAATGGGCCGGGTCCCGCAGTATGTGTTGTCAGAGCAGTTGAATGATACTCCGATGGCTGGGAATGCGGGGAATACGACCAAGAAAGAAGATGATGAAGCAGTACAATACGAGACTGGAACTAATCTGGCTGGACCAAATAGATAAAACTCACTTCCCCAGTTGGCATCAAAGTTGCGGTTGAGATCGGTGCCATAGCAGTCCCCTGAAGGTCCCGGTGACCTATTCTTCCTCCACAGTCGAGTCTGGATGGGTCAGAGTGTTCTGTCAGTCCTAACTAAATTCACCGATGCATTAAATGACTACTTAACATTTCAGTTCACATTAAATGCTTCCTCATACTGGTGCTGTGTATTATTACCTCATTCATCTCACTACAAATTGAATGATTTTATTCTCTGGGCATGCGGAGCATGAAAAATAATTTTCTTCAATGATTGAGCTGCAGGTCATTTTAACATGAGAGCCGTTCCCTCAGCAGATAATGATCCTCTCTTATCCTGTCCATCTGCAGTCTGAGGGCTCACATGGAGACGCTCCGAAGAATATATTTGATCAGTACGAATCAAATAGGAATACTGACGGTGTTGTCATTCCAGGAGTAGATGTAGCCATCGATGTTGAGCACCGGCGTGACGTAGAAGTCCATGTTCCTCATCATCAGCTCCATTTTTACGTCTGTTTTGTATGTTTGGCAGAATCTAATTTGAGACAACCAACAAAACCATAAAGATTAGACTTGTGTTTGGACATTAGGTACCCCCCCTCCCCCCCGATATGATGATGTCGACAGAAACACGAGAGAACAGTTCTGCTTAAAGCCACCATATGTAGAATTTGCATTTTTTTAAAATTTAAAAAATTAATGTGTATATATATATATATTATATATATATATATATAGTATATATTATATATATATATATATATATATGTATATAGTATATATATATATAATATATATATATATATATATATATATATATATATAATATAAAGTCATAGAAAAAATTATTAGACTACCATTTTTTCTTCACTTCTTGTTCATTTTAATACCTGGTACCACTAAACGTCATCATGTGACTAAAACAGACAGAAAAGAAAACACTGAATGCATAAAAGTAGTGTTTTTGGCAGTACAACGCCATAGCTATTGATGTAAAAACTTAAGTGATTTAGGTTATAATCAAGAAAACCATGGAAAATGGTAAGATATCAGCTCTTAAATAAAACTCTTATGAGCAATATTTGTGGTTATCGTTATGTTTGTCCAAACAAATGTACCTTTAGTTGTACCAGGCATTAAAATGAACAAGAAACTGAAGAAAACAAGGGTGGTCTAATAATTTTTCCCATGACTGTATATATATACTGTATGTATAAAGGGATGTACAATGATATCGGTACAACATCGTTATCTGCCAATAAAGACTAAAAAATGAAACATCGGCATAAGACGCAGATGGTCCTATGCCGATATTTGTTTATTTTTTCCGCCGAGCGCAGCACGAGCAAGCTAGCGCGTCAAGGTTAAAAAATAAGAGGTGTCATTACGTTGATGGGCGTAAAAGAGGACAAAACCAAAGATGTCTGCGTGTGGAGATTTTCAAAGTGTTGGGAAGCGATAACAAAGTTGCTTATTACAATAAATACTCAGAATCGAGATGCGAGGAGTCAAAAGCCACTCCTTAAACACCACTAATTTAAAAACTCATCTTAAGAGCTGTCATCCTGGGCAGGAGGAGGGATTTGTGAAGATCAAGCCAGAGAAAGAAGCTATCAGAGGATGCTTCTCAATTCTCTTAACAGAGGCAAAAAATATGACTGTGAGGACCCCAAGGGAAAGGGCATCACTCAGAAACTCCTGGAATTTACATGTATGTTGCAGTAAGCTGCCGTAGTTTTCATTTTTTATTATGTGAATGTGTTTGCATCAGTCCCATCACCATGATGATAAGAGCATCAACATTTAATGTTGATTTAAGGTTGCCAGTGTTAAGTACTCCGTCAGAAGCACAGGTGGATTATATTGGCATCGGTATTGGCAATGGGCAAAAATCTGTTTTAAAAATATCGCCATATTAGATATCAGCAAATATCCAATAACGGGCACCCCAATAGTATATATTTGTTTATTCAGTCATGCTGAGAGTCGCCGACCATCCAGATCATTTGGCCGGGAGCAAATGGCTGCCCACTGGTGGTCAATAATCATGTGTGAGCGACTCAAAGATGCTTGCGGACTCTGAGTCATCTCTGACTTCTGACAGATGTTTAATGAGCCAGACATTTGGAGCAAAAGGCTAAATCTGGTTTAGTAGTCTGGCTCAATCCAGGAAGGGAAGACAGTTGCAGTTCCTCTACTGAGACTCCAAAAGCGAGGCAGTCTCCGTTTATCCCCATTTTGTCTAACTTTTCAGCAGAAACAAACATGTTCACATCCAGGGTTAATAAACAGTTTTAGGGCCCGATCTTCCGCCAAATCTCCTAAAGCCGCTATTAAGGGATAGCGGCTAGCGAGTAGCGGCTAGCGGGAGGTGTACGATCGGGGCCTTAGTCTCCATGGCTAGTTTTCAGATGTACGGGGGTGAATTTTTATGTTCATCAGGTAAAATTATATAAAGCCACAAAATAGAGCATAATTAGGGTCGTCGTCATTTAATTGATGACTTGGATTTATTGTGTAAAACGGCTAGGTGTCATTTAGCTACTTAGCACCTTTGAACTTCACTTCTGAGCTTTGATAAAGACTTGTCAGAGCATAATAATACTAGCAGTAGCTCAGCTATCCGGGCCACCAGGCTTGGTTGACCCACGGGCCGCCATGACCACCTCATAGGTTAGCATAAACTAAGATAGCCAAGCTAAGCTAAAATAGCCGACTTGTGGCAACTGCAGGGGCCTGACACATGAACCTTCTTGTGATATGTCTTACCTGTCTGACAAAGTACTGGCAGAAAGCTGGAGCGATCCATTCCCTGGCATGTATACCGCAGTCCATCCAGATAGCTTTCTTTTTTGTGTCAGTTTTCAGACCAATCTGGAAAACAAATTTAGACACACGTAAATACCAGTGATCATCAAGTGTGGGCCAATAATTGATCAAACATTCGGATCACCTTCAGCAAGCTAATTGTCCTCTTTTCATAGGACTGTCCGTAGTCCACTATGGTAACAACATCGGGGTGTTCGTTCGCTATCTGTGTCATCCAGCTACTGATCTGTAAGACGCATCATTGTAATATTAGCTTATATTTATTTGTGGGTCATGGTTGTGTGCCAGAGCAGTGATCAGGCTCTCACCTCCTCCATGGGATGGTATTTGTAGTAGTCATGTTCCATTCTGCTGCACAAAAAAACACAATACACATGAGTAGCAGGGATTGTGTGAAGTTAAACCGTAGCTCATCAATGTGAGAAGCTATGTGACAGAAGATCTGACAACCCTGCCACTTCCCTTAGAAATAGGAAGTTAAAACCATACACTGTATAAAACCATCTATGATGTCATCCATACATTTTCGGAAAAATCGTTTTAAAACACAATGTCTGTTTTTTTTTTTTTTTTTTTTTTTAAAAATGTTTTCCTCATTTGGCAGTAATGTGCTTCAGGAGTGTAATGTGTCCAAATATACATTTGCATAGCAAGTCTCAGATCTTGCAGAAGAGATAGTTGGGGTGGAGTGGATTCACTCTTATTGTATCTTATTGTAAAGAGCATTGAAAGAGCTAACCCTAACCCTGGCCAGCCATACCCATTCACTTCACAAACATTCATGTATGTGAAATGAGTCTGGTAGCCCTCCCTTTCACAGCCAGAATTGCTATTAACACCTTGGATCAGGAAGTTTTTTCTACAAAACAGCAGTGACTCACTAGCTTTCCTATTTCACTCCTCACTAATTTGGATGTCTGTTGATATTAATCTGGCTGTTACTCTGCCTGTGTCACATGCTTCATTTCTCTGATTGGATCTACGGCGGTCCATTGGCATCCAGAGGCAGGATGCCATTGGAAAGGTTCTGCTCCTTGGAAATTGAAGTTGAATCCAGGGGAACCAGACTAATTCCTAATATCGGTTGTAGTTCAATCTTCATTAAAGCTTGAGGAAATTATGACAATTTATGAAAAAAAACAGCATAACTCCTGAGGTCAAATGCTTCAAAAGCACATATTCCAGTACATACTCTCCTTAAATAAACCTTAAAGGTTCTTGAACTTTATTTGCTATATTCAGTTTTCTGTTACCTAATAGCACTGACGATGACTTCCTTTCTTTGCTGATTTATCTATGAACGCTATGGTCATGTTTTGATTACATTCAAGTTTCTTTGAGAAGTTAGAGAAATTGAAAAAGTACCCACTAAGCAGGTATTTCTATGATAAAACTCACCTCCCTGATGCTGCCACTCCTGAGAGCAGCACCACAAAGCTCAGTCCCACAGAGTTCAGCATTTTTACTTTGTGAAACGTAACAACTTTTCTCCTCGTTTGTTACTGTCGGCTGCTCCGGCTTCAGGAAAGCTTTAAATGCTTCAATAAAGATGCACCTTTGCCTCAGCTGAGGAGAACTGGCAGCACGTGTGCTTCTGCTTTGTTGGTTAATGTTTCATCTGTTGATTTGATAACAACACTGTACTAACTAACTATACTACAATTGCTGTTTTTATTTCCCCCCATATCATTATCATTTGTTTGTATTTCTTGTCTATTCAGCATAATCAGAAGACTGATAAACTGATATCAACAAAACCATAAAAGACGAGCCCGATTATGTCACTTTAAATAGCTGGCTAAGCTGATTTCAAAATTCAAAGCGTGTACCAGTATGGTAAACCTTTGTTTATAAGGTTTCTTTACTGGTTGATAAAACTGTTAGTGGTCTTTGTCCTGTCTCTTTATCATATTCTCTTGTACATGAGGCTCATATCTGTGTAAACACCTTCCTACAGACCTGAGGGCGGTGAGGAGGGTTGGGCTTTGTGCTTTACACCCGTTCAGTTTTGCTTACATTACTTATTATTATTATAATGTTGACCAAGAGTACCTAGCAGTGAGATACAAACTATCAGAGAGACAGGAAAGTGGCTCCTATAGGCTAATTTACTATTGCATAAATATCCTTACAAGGACATTAATACAAAATAACAGTAGCCGATATTATGTCATTGTAAAGTATTGGTTTTCTTTAAATCAGCAATATGTGGACCACATTTTTAACATCTTGTTTCTGTAGAAATGACGGCATTTACTTTGCTGAATGGTTAATGATTTTCTACTGTAAATTTAAAGGTACACATCAGTGAAATCTGTGATTTATACTGAATAATACTGTAAATTTTAGGGTTATTACCCACTTATGACTTTACGGTATTTTCTCATTCATTTTACAATGGTTTGAAAAAAATCACAGTAAAATTGTGTGTTTTTTACATATTGTACCCGTAAAAATTAGAGTTATGTACTGTTTCTTGATTTACAGAAATTCAGTGTATTTACTACGGTGATATACAGTTTTGGAATTGATGGGCCTTTACTGTTGCTATTTGACAGTTTTTTTACTGTATTTTTTACAGACTTTTCTTACAGTGTACTTTTTTGCGTTTTTTTAAAAAAAATTAAATTTACCGCGAAAAATAAGGGATCACTGTATTATTATTATTATTATTATGATTATTATTATTATTATTATTATTATTATTATTAATAATAGTATATATGTATTTTTTTCTTATTATTATAAGAATAAATACATGAAAAAACATTAAATTAGAATAAATAAAAAAAACATTCTAAAAACACAATGAAAATCTTATTATGGTAATTTAGTATTTAGTTTTAGGCAAATACAATCTTTTATGCCATTATTAGCCACAATGAAGCCAAAATGAAATAAATAAAAAAATGAGGTAGTATTGAGAACCAGCGTGGTTTAATAGCTTGTTCATTCACCTTTAGCAACAGAAACTTGAAGTAGTCATTTCCTGTCTGACTTTATCAGTCTTCCATGTCATCGTGGAGGAATTTTACTCTTCAACATTGCTTCAGTTCATTGAAGATTGTTGGAGTGTATTTTTTCACAGTTCTCTTAAAGTCCTGCCACAGCATTTTGATTGAGTTTGAGGTCTGGACTTTGATTAGGTCATTCCAGAATCTTGAATCTTTTTATATTATTCAGCCATTCTGATAGAGACTTGCAGGTGTGCTTGACATCATTGACCTGCTGCCTGATCCAGTTTCAACCCAGCTGTCAGCTGTCAGACAGATGGCCTCACATTTTCCTCCAGAATACTCTGGAAATACAGAGGGAAAGATAAGAAACTCTGATGTGTCACCTCCCTCTATGAGGGATGAAAACAAATGCTGAAAAACTACTGTCTGTGTTGCCTTTTGCTCATAAATTTTTTTTAAATAACTCCTGAAAAAGGTTATATGTTTGAAAGCTAAGAATAATTTGAAAGCCAGGCAGAGAAGAAAGGACATTGGCACCAAACACAACTGTCGTCAGGTCTTTAGGACAGTTGTTTCACAGATGTGAGTTTTTTTTTTTTTTCTTATTTCAGATCAAACTGGAGGGCATCTTTCAGAAGATCCAGGGGTTCTGGAAGGTTAATGGGATACGATCATAGTGCAATAAATGCAAGTGCTACTCATGTCTGAACCCCCCACCACCAAAAAAACCCTCAACCCTCAGGGGGTTAGGGTTAGCCACACTGGTTACGTCTTAATGGCTGGACTGACAATGTGAAATCAATCTAATCTAGTTTTTTTTTTTTACTCTTAAAATAATTTCATCATCATGTCTGAAGTGGAGTTTGATCACAGTGCCCTGATAAAGAGCTCTCATTGTGCTCGTTTAAGTACTGTTTTTTTTCTGGTTTATTTTTGAAGAAAAATTGCTGTTATTCTCAGACTCGCAGAGAACATCGATGACGCAGTTTGGAATATATTTTTGTCCTCCCTCATTCAGTTTTTAAGGTGAGCTTGCTCTCCAGGAGAGGAAAGATAACCTGTGTCTTAAATCTAGGAACCAGATCCTCTGAGAGAACATCCCATCTTAAACTAATATGACGACATTCATGTTTCATAATCATCTTCTCCAGACACATCACTATCACCACAGTATTCTTATTAAATGTACACATTTTTCATAAAGCTTGTTAAATTAGTTTTAAAGGTATCTTATGTAGTCATTTTTAGTGCATGCAGACACTTCATAGCCATCTGGCACAACAGAAAAACTTTTATTTTTCCTCGCTATTATATATACAGTTTAGTTCTAGTTTTCTAGTCATTTTTTTTCCCAGTGGCTGGAAAAAGCTGAGCTGAAAGACAGCATAGATCATGGCTGCACAAGAACAGGCCCTGAACACAGGATCTATAGAGGCTGGGGTCTACCACACCTGACTGGACCCCAGATGCAGGCCGTGCAATGACCTGAAACAGTGCAGCGCATCATATAGTGATATAGTACACAGAAACATCAAAGTCAAGTATGGACTGGAGGTCCCTCCCAGGGTCAAGATGGAGGACACCTGGAAAGGTGGCTGAGAACTGGTGGGTCAAGATCCTGTGGTGATTAGACATGCCACGATTCACGCAACTCATGATACAATTCGAATCACGATTCCAATCATGTACAACACAAAATTCATTTACAGGCAAATGACTGATTTTTTTAATTTTTATTATTATTTCTCTTACACAAATCCAGCCTTTTCTTTTTTAACAATACGATGGTGTTTTCTCTTACACTATTTTCAACACAGTAGATTAGAACAAGCAACAAGCAACAAATTACAATTACATTTTTTTTATTTATAATACTGTTTTTTCTTAGCCTCTTTATACCTGCATAGCAAATGACTGGAAAGTGGAAACTGTTTTATCAACTCTCATATCTGTCAAATCCTGTTTTTTCTTTTTTAACAATAGGCCTACTGCCCTCTTTTCAATAAATCAGTACAGTATCAAGATTTTTTTTTTTCCTTTAGTATATAACAAGTCACCTCTACTTTAAGCCAGGCATAAACTAAGGCATTATACAAACAAGCTTACTTGGTTAAGTTGGCTGCAAGACAACCAAGTAACTCCTGGTCCTGACAGAGGTCTGGTACTTAATGTATTAGTCCTGGCAGTACTCATTTTTGATACTGTTTCAACTGTGACATCTGAAATGAGGATAATAATACGTCAGCAAGTCCATTAATTACTGGGGACCTCCATGATCTGGAGGTGTGAAACTCCTTCTAGTGTTCTTTTGAGCATTATTTCTCCTGCATGTCAAAAATGTTCAACTGGTACAGTGGATTATGGAGAGAACGTATACATTGTTCTAGCATCCAGTGCTAGCTCGCACAACATGAAAAACTAGCAGATCTTTGAAAAACAGGCTTCTTAAGGTTGTTTGACTCTCCCATCAACACAATGTGTTGGTATTAGCAATGTTAGCATCGAGCTGTACACCAGGAAGCATGGCCCATATTTCATACGCCTTAATGGAGAGATAGTGGAAATAAGGTAAAACTGACACGAACATTGTGTCTCTTCAAGCTCATGTCAGAGCAACGGTCGTGTGCACACAGATGTGTGCGCATGTGTCGTATATAAAGAATCAAAACACACATCGCAGCCTCTTTCTTCACAGTGAAGGATGACATCACGAATGTGTTTGGATGAAGGAGGCTGCTCTGTTGCACTCAGACAGGTGTTCGACATCAAAATCCCCTCCGAGTATATATGTGTGCCTCTGCGCCCAAACACACCTGCGCAAGTATACTCTAACCTCATTAACCTCTTAATAACATCTTAAAGTTTATAGAACATGCCCGCTGACATGGTTTCATTGTCATTTTATTCTTAAACCTTTCGGGACTTATTTGGAGAAAGACATTAAGCCAAGATTCATAGCCAAGAGTCATAGCCTCAGATTTTAAGAGAATAAAGTTTATTAAATAGTACTATACCTTGATCTTAAATAACATGGAAACCTGACACGTACCTGTACCTTAAGTATGGATACCATAATTCCTAAAAAAGAGGGAATCATTAAAATGTTTAACAATACAGCAGAATGTTATCTCTTTGTGATTTTTTTCTATAGTAATTGTACAATAATAAGTTGTTTTATGAATACCTTATTGTCTTCATCATATTTTTATTTTCCCAGAATGATATTTGAAAAATAGGGGTCATCTTATAATCAGAGTCGTCCTATATTCAGGCCAATACGGTATCATGACAGGGGTGACTATGAAACCAAAGAAAGTTAATGACAGAGGGTGGCAGGAAGGGAAAACAAGATCAATGATAAAGAAACATTTAATGAATTTCTGAGCTCCAAGGCTGCTGATAGGTGAATTTGTTTGCCTTTGAAAAAACCTGACTATCTGCTTAGCTCTGGCTTGAAGCAAATACAGACATGGTTTTATTCCTTAGCTTCAAACTAACAAAAGATAAGGACGTTCAGCTTTATTTGTTCAACATTTAACACAAATCTGGTTATTTTTTAGTTTTTTGAATGAATTGAATATTTTGGATAATAAATGTCTCCCTTAAGTCAATATGTTATAACAGCAATCATGGCCAACAAGTGACCTCTGTAGCTCCTAATAACTTCTCCGTCAGTCGAAACATGTTTTGGTCCTCTCTTCCTGAGCTCTGCTGCTTCACATTTGAAGGCTAACTTCTCCACACTTCAGTTTTCACTCTTTTCATAAATGTTCAATAGCCCAGAGACTTCATCATGTTCTGCTCTGATTCAAGGACCGCTGTGCCAGATGGACCAAAGCAGCCCCATTTTTCACACTCGAGTCTGGTGGTCTTTTCTGTAAAAGCTGAATTTACATAGAGCATAAACTTAGAGCTGACATATTGCTTGATTAAGGTGGGATTGCATTTTTAATCTTCTGTGAAACACTGAAGCATATGGTGCTCTGTACTTAAGCATAATTATATTAAAAGTGTTGGACCTAATTTATTACCTACTGGTAGTAGGGACATTGAGAAATGGTTTCTGCTGAGAACAGTTTGAGCAATGAAAAGTGCAACTATAGTTCACTAACGGCAAAGAAAAACGCTCCATAGCTTTATGTCTGATAGTGTTCACGCCAGATAGTTTAGTGAAATTTTCTTTTTCGAGACATGAGTTAAAATTTGTTGTTTATGTGGACAATATTTTACCAAAATATAAATGTATTTTAACTCTATAATGGCAGGATCCATTTAAGTGTTCAACCTTTTGTCATGTGAAACAGTGTCTATAGTTGTCACATTAGGGCCCGGCTCATGACAGTCGTCCACTCAGATAGTCTAAAAAGATCTCTACAGAAAGTTTCTGGTGAAATTCAACCATTTACAGATTATGCAGAAACAAAAACCAGGGGAGACGTCTTCCAGGACTTACAAGAACTTCTGTATTTAATTGCTCCATTGGTTCCTAAATTAGGCTGTATCCCTATCAGCTCCTGCCAGGAGCCAATACAACACACAAATACAAACTGTTGATTTCCTGTTTTATTTTGAAAGTGTGTTCCCTGGCATGTAACTTCCTCTGTTGTTATTGTCCTCATCAGTTCCTGATTAGGAGAGTTTTGTCAGCTATATATGTGTTTTAAAAGCCATTTGGTGCATACTCCCAATATAATGGAGTATACAGTTCCTGAAGATAGAGTCTGAAATCTAGCTATGGAAACCAAAACTGGTTTTTGTACCAGGTTGTAAATACAGTGGTACCTCTATTTACAAAATGAATTGGTTCTAGAAGTAGTTTTGTAACCTGAAAATTCCATAAATTGAGACATGTTTTCCATGTAAATGAAATGAAATGAAAAAATACTTTATTTATCCCATAAAGGGAAATTCAATGAAATGCCCTAATCCTTCCCAAGCCCCAAAAAATTCGGACATATATTTTTTTTATGAATCATAAAAATGCATCAAAACATGTAACAAATACATGTTACAATTAGATTACTGCACAATAAACATACAATGAGAGTTTTCTCTCTCAACAGTGGTTTCTGCCTGACGTTTTGTAAAGAACCGATCCAAGGACGTTTGCTTTTGTCGGCTTTTAACAATCCTTCGAAAATGTGCAAGGCAAACATCATCATAATGAGCGATAGTCCGACTAGTGAACACTTTTTCTGGGTGATTATTTTCAACGAATTCCGAAACTTCATGGAATTTTTCTAAAATGTCAATGGGATGCCAGGAAGATGCTAGCCGATAGCCAATGGCAGAGCAGCTACAAGTATGTTTACGTTCGGTAAACTCTGGGAGCTGCGAGTAGCAGCGCGTACTGTATTTTTGCCTTTCGTATCCTGAAATTTATTTCGTAACAAGAGGCAATATTTTCCCGTTGAGACGTGTCGTAACCTGAAAATTCCAATATGTTGAGACGCTCGTAAGTAGAGGTACCACTTGTGTATGTTTATGTCTGCTGTAAATTTGTACATTTGACAATGGAGGTCAGTGGAGATTGATACGCTTATAGAGCCCCTAGTGGTCATTGAAGGAACTGCACATTTTGGCACTTGCACGTTGGTGTTAGTTTAGCCACCCCTACTAATTATGCCACAGCTGGAAGACAGTCATAATGGCAAATACAGTATGCAATATTAGTATATAAAGCAGTTTTGCAGTTTCAGAAATGTCCCTTCTGTCCCTGCCAGTCTGTCGGTCATGTTCCTGTGCTGCTCATCCTGTCTGCTGCCTGTCTCTGTATTTTTGGTTCCTTCAATATCCTGCTGTGTACAACATTTTTTTTAATAAAAGAACATTATTTTCCACTTCTGCCTCCCAGACTCCTGTAATTTGGGTCCTCCTGTACCTCCACCCATAACACGAGTGAAAAACAGTACCTTACTGTGACAGTGAAGCAGCTGCATAGCTCGGAGCCTTTGAATTTTTTTTTTCAAAATTTTTTTTCATATTTTTCAAACAAATGAGAGCCAGTTCTAAATTAGACCCCAAGACATTAGACACCAAAAACTTATCAGGAATCCATTTCCATTGCTGTGACGCAGGGTTTTTCAAGCCTGACTACAGACTGTTTCCATGGCCACTCTGCATCCAAGTTAATTAAAGGAAAGCTTGCATTACTAACCTCCTCAGCCCACCTGTGTAACTATTAGTACATATTTCTCTCATTTGAGAAGATTGACTTGGCCATTTACCTCTCAACTGTCTGTCTAATTTGCGCAGATAATGATCCTAATGAGTCCATCGCTCACAGCCGCACGGACTGGCGCATCGCTAAAGAATTAGATGAAGCCATTGGGGAGATTTTAAAAAATGCTTTAAAAGTGTCTTGGAGATTCGGAAAGAGAGACATCTTTTCCAGCGCCATCGACCTGGGAGACAGATTGATGATGGTACATTTCACAGCATCTGTTACACGGCTTCCTAACTGCACTCACGCCAGGGACGCTGACAATCATTTGTCATCGCGTCTGAGGTACTCGAACACGTTACGAATGTTGGACAAACATAAAAAGGTCCAAAAGAACATTACGTGCAAATTCCAGCTGATCTATTTGTTCTCACTATCAGAAACGTCCGACGGTTTTGGAGAAGTGCTATTTATTTCACTTGTCTGACGCCTGCTGAGGATCAAATAGGCCTCAAAATGATGCTGAAAAGGTCATTTCATTTTATCCTCGCTTTAAGATTGGCTGGTTTATGTTAATGAGTATTGACTGATCTGTCTTGCAGCGCAGGGGAATCTTAAATTGGCCGAAAGGCCAAACCCTTTTAACCCTCATCTATTGCTTGAGTGCTTTGCCTAAGCCTCCTCTATAAGTGGATTTTTCACTCAAGGAACTTCACCTCCGCTGCAGCAGAATTTGAAAGTCTCAAATGGAGCAGGAGTTTCTGACAAACAAGTTTTCCATTTCAAAAGGTAACGATCATGACCTCCGCGCGATGGAAATCAATGCGGAGGAGCTGACCATCTCTCAACGCTTGACTGCTGGAAAGAGGAAGAGACTTCTGGCATCACTTTAATAAGCTGTTATCTTGCAACTCGTGGGAAAAAAAAACAAACCCTACCAGCACATGTTAGCCAAAACTGAAGCGACACACACATCCCTCCTACACACCAGTATAAAAGCAACGAGAGTACTTGTAAAACCATCATAAGGACTGACAGCAACTTCCTGACAAAAACAAAACACACAGCCTGCCTCCCCCACAGAAAACGCTCTCTGCTGCCTACGGACACTCTTCAGAGCGTCTGCATCACTTCTCAAGCGAGAGCACACGAAGTGAATTAAACCTCGAGGCAACCTCAGACTGTACCCCATAAACAAAGCCATCACGCTGCACACCAGGAGTCTCTGAAGTTCCCACTTCCTTCCTGTGGGTCGGCCAAATAGACAAATGGAAAGCGTGGCTGTTGTTCCACAGGCATTGGAAATTATTCAAGACATTTTCTTCGCAACAAGACGCACTTGGAGGTAGAGAGGCCATCTTCGATCCCGAGCCCCTTCCTTGTGTCTTTGGGCAGAGTGTGACCACAGAGGCAGAAGCTTCATACTATCACAACAGCTGCTTTATGAGAACAACATTTTAAACGAATCATTTGAAACGGTCAGTGTGTAAACAAGGCAGAGGTGCTCACATAAACCGCTCTCAATGAAATCACAGGATGTGCAATATCTATTGCTTTGAAACCATGACACCATCGTGTTCCCTTTAAATCACCAGACAATCTGGAAAAGAGTGGCTATTACTCACCTCTAAACTCGCTGAATTGTGGCTCATTGTCCCGCTGATGATCTTCGCCGTGACATGCTGCAGGACCTGGGGCAGGTTTCGTCAACAGCCGTTCATTCCCAGAGAGAATGGCATCAAGCAATGTCTTACAATCAATCAATAAATAAACACAGCCCTGACAAACATGTGATACACAGTTTAAGAGTTGGGTTAATATTTATTATTCCTCCCTTTATTCAAGAAACTTATGAAGCACAAATAGCAAACTTTTTCCATGCAATATTTATCACTTGTACATAAAGAGTTACTCTTTGGCTTCTTTTAATTGACAGAGTTTTCAGGACAGAAAATGTGTTGAGTCATTGGGGTGCAAACAAGCGCCAACTTTCCAACTTCTGGGCTGAATCCATTGCAGAACTAAGAAAAGCAGCAATTTGGGGCTGGCTCCAAATGTGAGTCAATTTCCATTGATCCCAATGTTAAAATGGTCTTTGCAGCAGAAATAAACACATTTACAACCTGGTTGCAGCTTGCTCCTAATACTGTCGTTGAAAAGGTGGTGATTTTCTGAAATTTGAGGATCCATGAAAAAAAATTCAGTTTTTATGACAAAACGCTGCCATATTGCAAAATTCAATGATTGCACAAAAAAAAAAAAAAAAAAAAAAAAAATACTTTGGACATAAAGTTGTAATTTTATGTCCTAGAAGTTGGGATTTTGTTAATTTCTTCGCACGTTTTTTTTTTTTTTTTTTTTTTTTAAAAAAAGTAATTCTACAGTCACAATCTCATGAGAAAGCAAGGAATTTTTGCCAAAAAGCCACAATTTAGTAAATTTTGTGATTTTATGACAACAAAATTGTGATTTTGTGAAAAATTGAGATCTGATGACAAAAAAATTCCTTTTTGGACAACTTGCAAGATTGTGAAATTTGCAATTGAAAATAATTATTTTTTTAGAAGTTGTAATATTAAGATAAAAAGTCACAGTTTTGCTCGAGCCATCAAAAAAATATTTTTTACATTAAATGTGTAATTCTAAAATTTTATGACAAACTTGGAGAATTTTTGTCAAAAAGTTGCAATTTAGCAATTTTTTGTGACAAAATGTTTAATACTTATAAAACAAAAAACATGCAAATCTTGCAATTTAAGAGAATATATTGTCATTTTTAGAGCAAAAAATTCTACAAAATCGCTTTTTTACAATTTCATGATTTCAAAAAGATTTTTTGCAACATTTGAGATTCTGTGAAAAAAAAAAGCTTTTTGTGACAAAAAAATTGCAGTCTTGGTAAAAATTTGTGATTTCACATCAAATATTTGATCTTTGGAAAAGAAAATTATCAAAAATGTGAAAGCCGATATTTTACGCCAAAAAATTATAAGTCGCAAAAAAGTAGCAGTTAAGTAAATTTTTTGATTTTATGACAAAGAAATTCGTGATTTTGCGAAATTGGAGATCTGATGACAAAAGAAATTTGCTTTTAGGACAACTTGCAACATTGTGAAATTTACAATTAGAAAAAAATTATTTTTAGAATGTAAAGTTGTAATTTTATGTCAGAAGTTGTAATATTACGATAAAAAGTAACAGTTTTGCTCGAGTCATCAAAAAATATTTTTTACATTAAATGTGTAATTCTACAATTCAACAAACTTGGGAATTTTTGTCAAAAAGTTGCAATTTTTGTGACAAAATGTTTAATTCTTATAAAACAAAAAACATGCAAATCTTACAAAAGTGGCAATTTTACACGAACATATTGTCATTTTTAGAGCAAAAAATTCTACAAAAATCACGTTTCTACGATTTCATGATTTCAATTTTTTTTTTTTGCAACATTTGAGATTCTGTGAAAAAAATGCTTTTTGTGACAAAAAAAATGCAGTCTTGGTTAAATTTGTGATTTCACATCAAATATTTGATCTTTGGGAAAAAAAATGTCAAAAACGTGAAAGCCAAAAAGTTAATAAGTCGCAAAAAAAAAGCAGTTAAGTAAATTTTGTGATTTTGATGACAAAACGTCGTGATTTGATATCAAAGAAGTCGTAATCTTTCAAAATTTGTGATTTGATGACAAAATCTAGCAGTTATAGAGAATAATGTGGCATTTAAATTGTATTACATTGTAATGATAATGTAACATCCCTCCCAGAAACGTCTCATCCTAAAGTCCTGTTGCAGAATCTTGCTCATACAGATAAGCTTGTTTATCCAGTGACTGTCGTGAGTTGAATGAAGAGAGGGAGGGAAGAAAACGAGTGTGAGAGACAGTGAGCTCCGGTTGCCTTAGCAGCTCAGCCTCATTCCTCCACAGTCCGGGGATGAGAGCGCATCACATCACTCCTGTCCGCAAGTGTTGCGCGCTGGTACAAACTCAACTTCGGGCTTCCCCCAAGTTTCACGGCGCCTTTTCTGCGGCTGTTATGAAGCAAAAAAGCCCCGGTGGCAGGCTGACCCGAGCGCGGCTCCAGATTTAAAAGCGGTCTGCAGGTGGAGGCGCCGCCGTCCACGGAGCGGATGGCTCTGCAGGCGGGGAACCGGAGCGCGGCGGAGCTGCCGGTGGGCTGCGGGGAGCAGGGGAACCTCAGCGTGGAAGTTACGGACTACAACATGAGCTGCAACAGCTCCGTCCTCCCGAGACCGGCGGCCAGAGCCCGAGGTAAGACCCCCCCTCTGCGCCCCCCCTGCACCCCAACATGTCCCATCATACAGGACTGAGGAGGTCAGTTGTTTCAGATGGCATCCAAATGATGACAAGAAAAAAAAAAAGTATTATTTACTCTTTTTCTTCTGTGAAAAAACAATAACCTAAAAGGCAAAAAAAAAAAAAAAAAAATAAAAAAATACAATTAATACCTCTTGAATTTTGTCACAGATATTGCATTGGACTGTATGAACACAAATAAATGCACTCATAAATATTTATTTTCCTTGAATGTGTGCAATCTGTTTTTTTTTTTTTTTTTTTTTTTACCAGGGAATTGTTTGCAATCAGGGGTTTCCTTTAAATCAGCTTCCCCAGCCCCACAGAATATAATCAATCACCAAGCGGCCAACTTCCCCCTGCTCCTGCTTCAGTGATGCCCGAATCAGAGCCAGCAGCTCTGCCGGGCGTGCAGTGTGACAAGCAGTTTTAATTCTGAACGTTGCTCACGCCTCTAATTCTGAAATGCTAAAGGAGATTAAACCCCCGTGCCAGAGGAGATAAGGCCCCCCCCCCCCCCCCCCAGCTGAACATAACCGGATGACTTGGTAATGAGGTCTGAACATGGGTGAGAGGTATTTTATTCCTCTCACCCCTGCCTCGACTATAGTTTTGGGAGGTAAAAAAAAAAAAAAAGAAAATCTGATTGTTCCCAAATGAATAATTCAGCGGCCTCCTCCTTTTGTGCAGGATTACTTTTTCTGACCTTTTACTCAAGAAGGGCATGAACTTCAGCATCTGCGGGAGCTCTACTACCCAGAGAGGAGTCATTCACAGTTTAGTGAGCAGAAATGCCTCCATTTCATCCCTCCTTTTTCTCCGTCTGCAAGACGAGAAATTTGTTTCTTTCATTTATCAGCTTTAGTTACTGTTATTTGGTCTGTTCAGGTCAGAAGGGAGTGATGGAGCTTGATTACATGTTGCTGTTGTTGCTCTCGGGGGTCAAGAGCTGGGACAGGAAATTAACGTCCCTCCCCGATGAAACACGGAGCTACAACAGTCAGGTGCTTTCAGAGGGGCGAGCTGGAAACACAGCAACATGTGCATTTATATCTGCTGCATTCTATGCTGAAAGACATGAGGATTTCAAGAAACGAAGACGCAACTAAGAGCTTGTCTTGTCCGGTCAGTAGGTTTTACCTGAGTACCACAGAGTATGACGTGTGAGTGGGCGGCACTCACACTCTTTCAGGGCTTTGCGGACATCCTCTAGTTACTCCAGACAAAGCACACAAGATCATCACTTGTGTTGTCGTCGGTGTTGATCTGTTTCTTGCCGAAGTGATGGGAACATAGCCTGGAATTTCTTTTCCTCTTCCTCGCTTTGTCCTCACCCTTGCACTAATTCACAGCTTTACAAATCAGTGGAAGTTTCACATAGGCCATGGTTACATGATGTTTTTTCATTCGGAATTAATTATTCCGAATTAGATAATTCAGAATTAAACTATTTTCCTTCGAGTTTACATGGAAATAGTAATTCCGAATTGAGGTTTACATGGAAAACACGTTTGATCGGCTTTATCCAATTCCGTTTAAGGTCTGGGGGTTGGGATGGGTTCTGATTGGATAGGGTGGCAGACGTCTTTACGTATTTACATCTACTGGAAGAAAACAAACTTACACGATTAGCAACAACATGGAGGACTACATTATTAGCATCATTTTTGGATTTGTTTTGATTTTATTTTTGAAGCAGCAGCACGACAACATCATGTCGACGATTTTCTTTTGGAAACAAGCCCAGCGCGGAATATAAGCGTCATCGTGACAGACGGCCAAGGGAACGAGCATGCGCAGAAAGACCGGAATTAATATAAAGCGGAATGAGTGTATACATGACCGCGGAATTATCTTATTTGGATTTAAAATCAGAACAAACCAGCCACTTACTTCGGAATTAAGTTTAATTCGGAATGGACATTTTCATTCGGAATTAGGTGTTTACATGGTAATTTTTAATCAATTTCAATCGGATTTAATTTTAATTCTGAATTAAAGAGGAATTAAACTTCCCATGTAAACACACTGTTAATTGCATTTTAAAACCCGGAAGTTTACGTATCTTACAAAAAGACCCAAATGCAGCGGTAATGACTGGTTTCGACTGGTGCTGCCACCTAGAGGACACCATTTTCATGGCACTCAGATAGCCCCTTTTGAAATAAAATGATTGCTGGTGATACTTGATCTTTAACTCTACTTATAATCGAGTTAGCAGGACGACTTTTATGAGTTTAGTTACAGTTGGCTCGGACATGTGTAAAGATCAAGAAAGCGTGTGGTTGAATAGAGCCTGGCAATGGATGCCACTGCTCTGTACATTGTGGGGGCAGGTGTGGCGCTCACTGAACGCCAGAACCAGGTAGCTGGAATAGTGTCCAGGAACGTCTGTGGCGAGCATGTATTGGGAAATCCCTAAATCCAGATGGGTGATACCTCGAAGAGTTTCGCGAATGAAACAGCCAAGATCATGTGGAATTTCCAAACCTGCTAAACTGGTGACGGCTATCCAACCAGACACTGTGGTGGTCGACAAACTCCAGAGGAAAACAGTGGGGGATAGAAGATGTAGCAATCCACATCTCTGGTAGAGGATTAAAGCTTTGGGGGGAACTGCCCACAAAGGATGTGCAAGCTCAGATACATAAATATGTGTGTATATTTAGTTAGTTCACTTTATTGATGTAGTGTCTCAAGGTGCTCAATACAGAGAGAAAACAAGTTCAATAAAGCCCTATTACATCAATGCAGTAACATACCAATTTAATCAGTTTCATTGTAATTCAGTTAAACAAATCCATCCCAACAGTCCAGATAAAAAAAAAATCATATAGTGGAAGTCCCTTAGAAAAGAAAGCAGGCAAACAAGGAAACAGCTCAGATGGGGAACCCAACAGACTGCATAAATAATCAGTTCTGTGCAGTCCTCCATTCTGAGGAAGCACAAGGCAACAGTGGAAAAAAAAAACGCCTAATTTAACAAACCTCCAGCGTTACACAGCGTCCCAACTTATTCAGAATTGGGGTTGTATATCTAAGAAGAATAACTATAAATTTAATCCTGGATTTAACAGAGTAGTCTCTCAGGCTCGTCATTGGAAATTTGGCGGCAGCATTTTGGATCAGCTGAAGGGCATTCAGACTAATTTTAATAAGTCTTTTTAATAAGGAATTGGGGTAGTCAAATCTTGAAGTAACAAATGCATGGACTAGCACGATCAAAAATAACCCCAAGGGTCCTCACAGTACTAATAGATGTCTAAGTAATGTCAATCCAACAATGAACGAATGAACCGGTGTCAAGTTGTGTTCAAATTTGAGTCAAACAATTATCACAGCAACCTGACACATATCCTTCTGATTCAGTCTTCGTAACGCATGATTACCTCACATATCCGTTACAGATGAAATTCAAATTCACTTAGAAAGAAATTGCACATCAAAATGCACAATTAGCCTTGACAATAAGACTTTTTTTCCCCAATTTTTTTCTGAAGATAATCCAAATGTAGCTGTCTGCACGTTTACGCCGCAAACCTCAACAGCTGATAGCAAATGGGCCGCGTGTTCTGATTTGCTGATTACCCAAAATGCCAACAAATTGGCTCCAAGAAAGGGGAAAAGTGCTTGACGCTTTAATTTTCCAGTTTATTTTAAGACCTGAGCTCCTTTATTTCAGTGTTTAGGCTCCTTCGACTGACAGAGCAGCAGGAAAACATTCCCTGCACAAAACTGAAACAGCATCTGACGTCTGTCCCATTAAAGTATCGATTCTGGGCTCCCGGAGCAGCTCAATTCAAACATCATCCCGTTCATGCAGAGCAGCATCTGTGTCCGAACCTCAGCTCTGCTTGGGCTCTGACCTCGCCTGATGATTCAAAGTGGCACTTTGCTGAGCTCAGTCGGTCCTTCTGAGCGCGTGCGGGATAAGTTACCATGAAGGGGCTTTCATTAGTTTTTTTTTTTTGGAGCCTGACATTGAGGTCACATTGAAGTTGGCGATCCAGATGGGGACAGTTGTACCTGTACAGGAGAGCAGCTGCATGCACAGTGATAGCGACGCGGCGGCCCGGGAGCCTCGTCTATGAAACCAATTACTACACAACGGTGATCTCTAGAGAAAAGAAAATGAACAAACAACACACAGGAGAAGACCCAACGATATGAAGAGTCTTTGTTCCTGCCACTTGTGCGCAATGCAATCCAGAAAACAACCACTTGTGTGCGAGCTATATGCTTTATGACTACGATCTCATCAGTCGAGGCTATTAGTCTATGATTATTGCACATACTAGACTCGGTCTTAAGGGTGTAATGTAAAGTACGACATCTTCAAACGTGCTCCGTATACCTTCAGCTCTCCACATTACCTGGCCAAAAAAAACAAAACAAAAAAACGGGAGTTACAAAGCAAAAAGAAATAAGAGCCTCCCATCGGTAATGTACGTCAGTGATGAACATGTTTTAGCTGCAACAAACCCTCAGAGACAGCTGTAAGTTTTTGGGAACTGAGCCGTGCTCCTGAGTCCAAGGCGCTGGAGAGTCTCTTCTATTTGTCTGCTGAAGTCTTTTCATATCTGAGGCTTCTGTGGATGCCGACGCTTCTCTAATGGTGAAGATGAAATCAGCTTTAGTCCATAGAGCCTTCGACACCTCTGCAGCTGAAGTGCACTGTGAAAGACGTGGAACGGTTTAGAAATATATGAACTGTGATGCGGGATTGATTTTTCTCGTGAACTTGAAGGTGTTCTTTCTGCTGCAGACAAAAAGTCCAGATTGTTATTGGACTGAACTGTTTTCCACTGAAACACCAGGGCCTCTCTGCTGGCACGGTTTGCATGGTGAGTCATTGGAACAAGACGCGAACACCTTGGCTGGATGTGCTATTCAATAACAAAATCCCTGAGGAGACAACTCCAGTGAAGGTGGAATGCTGGATCCAATTATGCCATAAAGTGGTGAATGAGGAAACCATGGGATGTTTTAAAGTCGTTTTTTCCTTATAGTTTTAAACATTTCTTTAGCATGGACTGATATAAAACACGAGGGGATCTTTAGTCAGAAGCTGTGTCTAGTATTTGTCAAAAACACAAACACTGACTCCACAGACCTACATGGAAGAAAAAACACCAGGATCCAGATCTAAATCCATATCAAAGGTTATGTTGTATCACGTCCCACCAGTGGTAAAAGTTTAATGAAAGCTATCAGTAGCATACCCGTAGCAGCCACATCTCCTTCCGGACAGAATCTTTAAGTAGTTCCTGAAATTCAGTTCTGTGTTTAACAAACAGCAGCATCTCTGCAGGATAAACACCAAGCTAAATCACATAGTTGGTAGTTTTATATAACTAATGCAGAAACTTTCTGTGTTGCCATAGTTTGCATCTTCCACACCTCCAGGACGGAAAACAGTCCTCTCCAGCCACAGCTTTGCTTCAATTTCAAACTAAATCATGTGGTGAAAGCATTAAATACAAATAATACAGAGTCGCAACGATGGCAGCCGATCTTTGTGGGTTCACGTCAGGAAACAAGCAGGACACTGGTGTATTCCACCAGACAGGATGTCCTTCCTGCTCATGTATTTTTGTTCTGATGGCGAGATATTTTCATACGATCGCAATGAAGATATTCTGGAAAGCTTGAACTTCCGTCCTTATGAAGAGAGACTGAACCACGGAGGGTTTTCAACTAACTGATTTGGACGTTGAGCAAATGAACGGCGACGTGAAGGCGCTCTGGAGACTGCGCTGCAGAGTGTCAGTTGTTGCTCTTGGGTTGGTAGAAATGTCCCCGAACGTTGCGCAGGCCTGACATTATGGGTGAAGTTCCTCTTTAAATGTGTACCGTATTTGAATATATTTGATGCACCCCAACTATTTCTTCTCTAAGAGCATTGCTGACATCGTTCCTCCTTGGCATTATATCAACACAACTAAATGGTAAATGCCATTGATCTGAGATTTTATTCACCCAATTAGAAGAGCTTGTAAAAGTGAGATGATTGTTTTGCTGCAGTATCCTACGGAGCCCCTCTGGTGACATTTGATAAAAAAAAAAAATAATAATGCGCGGCCACAAGATAATAATGTGTGGCCACGAGATAATTAATGCGTGGCCACGAGATAGTTAATACGTTGAGCAGCCGAATTAAGTGTCTCTTGCTAATCAATACTCCATGCCTAACCGCAAGTGCCTTAAGAATGTCATTGTAATTCATTCCTATATTAAAATAAAATGAAATTAAGTCAAAAGTGTCCATGTTTGTTGGATAAAGTAGGAATCAAGCAAGCAACAAACAATCTCTGCTTGGAAATGGCTATTAAAATTATCTCGTGGCCAAGTGTTATTATCTCGTAGCCTCGTATTAACTATCTCGTGGCTACGCATTTTTATCTTGTGGCCAAGCGTTATTATCTCGTGGCCACATATTAACTATCTCGTAGCCACGCGTTATTATCTCGTGGGCACGCATTAATTATCTCATGGCCACGCGTTATTATCTCGTGGCCATGCGTTATTATCTTGTGGGCACGCATTAATTATCTCATGGCCACACGTTATTATCTCGTGGCCACGTATTAACTATCTCGTGGCCACACGTTATTATCTCGTGGCCACGCATTATTATCTTGTGGCCACGCATTAATTATCTCGTGGCCACACGTTATTATCTTGTGGGCACGTATTAACTATCTCGTAGCCATGCGTTATTATCTCGTGGCCACGTGTTATTATCTCGTGGCCACGCGTTATTATCTTGTGGGCACGTATTAACTATCTCGTAGCCACGCGTTATTATCTCGTGGCCACGCGTTATTATCTCGTGGCCACGTATTAACTATCTCATGGCCACGCGTTATTATCTCGTGGCCACGTATTAACTATCTCGTGGCCACACGTTATTATCTCGTGGCCACGCGTTATTATCTTGTGGGCACGCATCAATTATCTCGTGGCCACGCGTTATTATCTCATGGCCACGTATTAACTATCTCGTGGCCACGCGTTATTATCTCATGGCCACGCGTTATTATCTTGTGGCCACTCATTAATTATCTTGTAGCCACGCATTATTATCTCGTGGCCAAGCATTATTATCTTGTGGGCACGCATTAATTATCTGGCCATCGTATCTCGGCCACGTTATTATCTCGTGGCCACGCGTTATTATCTCGTGGCCACGCATTATTATCTCGTGGCCAAGCATTATTATCTCGTGGCCACATATTAACTATCTCGTAGCCACGCGTTATTATCTCGTGGCCTTGCGTTATTATCTTGTGGGCACGCATTAATTATCTTGGGGCCACGTATTAACTATCTCGTAGCCACACGTTATTATCTCGTGGCCACGCGTTATTATCTTGTGGGCAAGCATTAATTATCTCATGGCCGCGCGTTATTATCTCGTGGCCACGTATTAACTATCTCGTGGCCACAGGTTATTATCTCGTGGCCACGCGTTATTATCTTGTGGCCACACATTAATTATCTCATGGCCACGCGTTATTATCTTGTGGCCACGTATTAACTATCTCGTGGCCACACGTTATTATCTCTTGGCCACGCGTTATTATCTTGTGGCCATGCATTAATTATCTCATGGCCACGCGTTATTATCTCGTGGCCACGTATTAACTATCTCGTGGACACACGTTATTATCTCGTGGCCACGCATTATTATCTTGTGGCCACGCATTAATTATCTCGTGGCCACGCGTTATTATCTTGTGGGCACGTATTAACTATCTCGTAGCCACGCGTTATTATCTCGTGGCCACGCGTTATTATCTTGTGGGCACGCATCAATTATCTCATGGCCACGCGTTATTATCTCGTGGCCACGTATTAACTATCTCGTGGCCACACGTTATTATCTCGTGGCCACGCGTTATTATCTTGTGGCCACGCATTAATTATCTCGTAGCCACGCGTTATTATCTCGTGGCCACGCGTTATTATCGCGTGGCCACGTATTAACTATCTCGTGGCCACACGTTATTATCTCGTGGCCACGCGTTATTATCTTGTGGGCACGTATTAACTATCTCGTAGCCACGCGTTATTATCTCGTGGCCACGCGTTATTATCTCGTGGCCACGTATTAACTATCTCGTGGCCACACGTTATTATCTCATGGCCACGTATTAACACGTATTAACTATCTCGTAGCCACACGTTATTATCTCGTGGCCACGCGTTATAATCTTGTGGGCACGCATTAATTATCTCGTAGCCACGCGTTATTATCTCGTGGCCACGCATTATTATCTTGTGGGCACGCATTAATTATCTCATGGCCACACGTTATTATCTCGTGGCCACATATTAACTATGTCGTGGCCACGTGTTATTATCTCGTGGCCACGCATTATTATCTCATGGCCACGCGTTATTATCTCATGGCCATGCATTATTATCTCGTGGGCACATATTACCTATCTCGTGGCCACGCGTTATTATCTCGTGGCCTCGCATTATTATCTTGTGGCCACGCGTTATTATCTCGTGGCCACGCATTATTATCTTGTGGGCACGCATTAATTATCTCATGGCCACACGTTATTATCTCGTGGCCACATATTAACTATGTCGTGGCCACGTGTTATTATCTCGTGGCCACGCATTATTATCTCATGGCCACGCGTTATTATCTCATGGCCATGCATTATTATCTCGTGGGCACATATTACCTATCTCGTGGCCACGCGTTATTATCTCGTGGCCTCGCATTATTATCTTGTGGCCACGCGTTATTATCTCGTGGCCACGCAATATTATCTTGTGGCCAAGCGTTATTATCTCGTGGCCACATATTAACTATCTTGTAGCCACGTGTTATTATCTCGTGGCCACGCGTTATTATCTTGTGGGCACGTATTAACTATCTCGTAGCCACGCATTAATTATCTCATGGCCACACGTTATTATCTCGTGGCTACGTATTAACTATCTCCTGGCCACACGTTATTATCTCATGGCCATGCGTTATTATCTTGTGGGCACGCATTAATTAACTCGTGGCCACGTATTAACTATCTTGTAGCCACGCGTTATTATCTTGTGGCCATGCGTTATTATCTTGTGGCCACACATTAATTATCTCGTGGCCACGCGTTATTATCTCGTGGCCACGCATTATTATCTTGTGGCCACGCATTAATTATCTCATGGCCACGCGTTATTATCTTGTGGGCACGTATTAACTATCTCGTAGCCACACGTTATTATCTCGTGGCCACGCGTTATTATCTTGTGGGCACGCATTAATTATCTCGTAGCCACGCGTTATTATCTCGTGGCCACGCGTTATTATCTTGTGGGCACGCATTAATTATCTCGTGGCCATGCGTTATTATCTTGTGGGCACGCATTAATTATCTCGTGGCCACGCGTTATTATCTCGTGGCCACGCGTTATTATCTTGTGGGCAAGCATTAATTATCTCGTGGCCACGCGTTATTATCTTGTGGGCATGCATTAATTATCTCGTGGCCACGCGTTATTATCATGTGGGCACGCATTATTTATCTCGTGGCCACGCGTTATTATATTGTGGCCACGTTTTAACTATCTCGTAGTCACACGTTATTATCTCGTGGCCACGCGTTATTATCCTGTGGCAACGCATTATTATCTCGTGGCCACGCGTTATTATCTCGTGGCCACGCATTATTATCCCGTGGCTACACATTATTATTCTTTTTTATCAAATGTCACCAGAGGGGCTCCGTAGTATCCTTTTTCGTGCCTGGAATCAAATGTTTCCTGCCAGGTTCACTGACAGCAGCTGGCAGGCATCTTCTTCATGTCACTGTTCTTGCAAACACAGCAGGGTGAACCAGATAAACTGTGTTAGTGGCCCTATGTTTTGCAGTTCCATGTGACATGTTTGCATTTTGAGTAAAAAAGAAAATGTGCTAAATGCCCATCAAGTGTAATTGAGAGGAATAGCTCTTCCCTCGGTTCATTTATTTGTATGATCACATGTCAGAACTTGCCGTTTAACATGTATGAATATATTAAAGCAGAAGAGACAGGAGGAACTGATGGTATCGAAAGCTAATGTACATGCCAGAGCCTCATGGGTAATTAAATATGTGCTGAGCTTGTTTGTCCACTGTGAATGAGCTTTTTCCTGCTTCAAAATATCAAAGTAATGTAAAATCAATATTCATTTCTCATGAGGTGGCACGGTGAGAAGACTTCTTCAGTTTAATTGTGCTGACTGTTACGTATAGTAAATCCGCCTCCTTGCAGTGATAAAGCACAGATGGATTTCTGCACAGTGAGCTCTTCTTAATTACTATCAGAGGATTAACTTGCTACAAGTTTTTTTAGCCCCCAGTAATGCAGAACAGTCGGGAGGACAGAGGTTAACTCTGAATCCATCCACCAAATATTGTGCCACCAAAAACTAAATCCATCTTTGTATTCACAAGGAGGTTAAAATAACCCCACTCCATCCAAATCCCCGTCTCTTGATTGAATCTTTGGGGACACAAATACACGTTGCAGCCCTTTGAGCTTACGTTTGCGATATAAAATGAAGTAGTGTCTTATTAGCTGTTTGGACCATTGAAAAGAACAGCAGAGATTGACAGGAAGTTGAGACGGCGGGCTTGGACGAAAATAAAAAGGGTCAAAAGCAATTTCTGCGCTGTAAGGAAGCATGTCAAAAAGGGTCAAAATGATTTACTCACAATTTGTTTACTCGTTTATTTGAAACGGCTCCAAATCGCAGCCATTAAAGCCTGAAAGCAAAACAGTGTTTATATGTTGTATCCAGCAGAAAGGCTTGGAAAGCCTTTTGGGAATAAAATAAATCAGTTTCAAAAGCTTTTTTTCGGACACACCAGCGGATTAAAACCATACATGGTACATTACAGGAAAGAACACAAACAAAGGCATTCATCTTAGGTAAAATTGCAGGGAGTGATTTTATATCTCCCACGATATCAAGATTTTCAAATGAAATCTCTCTCAGTTTTGGCCCATCTCATAAAAGACATCAGGGTTGTTTACAGACATTAGTGGTGGTGGTCAGGCCAAGGGAAACGTTAAATGATACTTAATTATAATGTAATGCAACATAACACTACTTTTATAATTACACAGTCATTTATTTCTCAAACCATACAGCCATGGAGATATTCAGATAAAAAAAAAAATCGTTTCATTAAAAAGCAACATTTTGCCGTGAAATTGCAAATCTTCCAAGATTGCGACTATTTGTTGTAAATCTGATCCTTTTTTTCGCATAATTGCAACATTTTGTTGTAAAAATCACAAATTTAGCAAAATAGCATTATCACAACTTTTTGTGTTAAAAAGCAAAGTTTTGTCATAAAATCATACATTTTGTTAAATTGTAACTTTTTGACATAAAATCATGACCTTATATTGACTTTCGCAGCTTTGCAACTTTTAGATAGATAGATAGATAGATAGATAGATAGATAGATAGATAGATAAAAAAAACTATCTATCTATGATTTAATATTTCAACTGTTTGTCGTAAAATATTGACTTTCACAGCATCACAACTTTTTGACAAAAAATTACAACTCTCATCTACTAATAAACACAATTTTTTCATAAAAATTGTGCATTTCACAATATTGAAACTTTGTTACTAAAAGTGTATTTTTATCAGGAAAAACCTTCGTCCTAAAGTCATCACTTTTCTCGAATTGCACGTTTTTGTTGTAAAAGCACAAACATCCATGGGGGGGGGGACTGATGTCATGTTACGGCTTTAAAACTCAGTTTTTCCATTCAAACTAAATTCGAAGGGCTAAAATCGTATTTGTTTTTGAAAATCTAAAATCTAAAATAAAAAAAAAAGAACTAGTTTGGCCTTCAGAGAGGACACTTGTCTAGTGGGAAGGCAAAGGGGCAGGTGCTTGAGACCTGAAGTCTATCTGTGCACATGCCTGCCCGGCATTTAAAACTCCTTCCTAACAAGGCCTCGTTTTTGGAGATTCCTGCTTGAAATTACATATTTAATTCAAATAAAAAAATATCTACAACAAAAAAAAAAATCAGTTGACCTCTTCTGTATGTGGAGCAGTTGCTGAGCTCTGGGTGTTTGTTGAAGGCCATATCTCAGGAATGGCATGACTCACGTGGGTGATTGACATCTCTATAGAATCTTCACAGCCTATACATTTGATGGGTGGGTCACAAATCCATGTCCCCTAAGGCATTATCCAGTCAGAGCAAACATTAGATTGTAAGTTTCCTCAAGATAGTTGGTCTTAACTTTTGTAGACTGAGTTGAGTTTTCCACTGGGAAATGATTTATGATGGCAAAACGTCAAAGGTAATACCTAGTTCAAGAGTTGGGCTGGAGAGGAAAGTTTTTTTTTTCTCTCTCTCTCTTCAACTGCGAGCTCAGTGAATTTTCTCAGTGGTCATGATTACAATCTGTACAGTAGAGTCTTGGCTGCTTGGTGTTGGCAGTAAATGGTCTTTATAGGATTAAAGCTTGGATTTTTCCCATTTAGTTTATTGTGCTACGTGTGTATTGTTTCAACCTTTTTATGATCAAAAACACCTTAAATAATCTGTGTGTCATCCGCCCCCAGTGCCGGGGGCTCTTAAGTGATTGGATCAAAGTTCAGGATGCATTGATGATGTACTGAAATCTGGTCACTCAGACAACATTCAAACGTTGTCAGGACTCAGTATTGTCACACTGCTGTAGGCTGTGACGCTGCAAAGACGAGGAACTGAATCAAAGTGAATATTCGATGCAAACTGTTGGTTTCCTTGGACAGGCTGGTTATATTTATACAATTATACCAAATTGGATTTCTTTTGGATTGTGATTGGATAACAATTAGACTGGGCTGAGTCGTACTTATTTGACTCGGCCTTGCACTTGTTTGTAAAGCAAGCGTAAAGCTTCTTTACCCTGATGAAAAACTTTTGCCAGATGAAAGTGAACCACTCGTCTCAGGACTGCAAATTCTTCCTGTGGGCTGTCTGAACAGACACTTTCATCTTTATGAATTTTGGACATTACCTCCACTCTCACTTTATTATGCGTTATCAGGGGTGCACAAACTTTGGGATACCGCTGTGGGTCTTGACAGCTTCCTCTTAATTATAATTAGGTGCCAACTTCTACAAGCTTCTAATGCATCTCTTGACCCATGTCCACTGCCGCCTAGATTCAGGTCCAAAGGGCTTTCTGTTCTCTTGTAATTAGAGGGAACATCACTTTTGGACAGGGCTGATGGTCATTTCTAACAATTTGGAACATTTCATCATCTCACAGGGGCTTTCTTTATGAAATACAGCCTCCTGGCAAAGTTGTGATTAAAGGGATATTTCTTTGCTGCAGCTCTTTTTTTTCCAACGAATCTCTTGGATTCGTGCTGCTCGTTATCCATGATCTACGTGACGATTAATTCATGTATCAAGCCGACATCCAGCCCCACCAAGGAAGTGGGAAAAGCGTTCTTCCCACAGCCCTCCAAATAAAAATGACAAAGCTCTCAAACGACTGGATGTGCCAATGAAGTCCCGCTAATCCCCTCCTGAAGATAAAACAATGCGAGGCGGTGTAATTAAACTTTAATTAACACTATGGGAAAACATAATCATGGTTTGCATTGCAGCGTCCAATAAAATGTCCTGTACAAACAGAGTGAACAGTGGTTAAATAAGCAGATATAACAGTAGTATTTCTGGAAGCATCCTGCTAAGTGTTGGCGCAGAAAGTCCCGCAGCAGCAGTTCATTCATAACGGTGTGTAAATCAAACTCCTGTTAAACTTGTTAAATGTGTTCCTGTTTTATCTTTCTGCGACTGAAATAATTTCGATTCTTAGATTGCCTTCAAAAATCCGTCGGAGGGTTTCCTCATCAAAAGAATGATGCACATTTGCAGTTTAGGGGAACAGGGTCCCCCAGGTGACTCCCAGGTAATTAGCATGCATTCACTGTCTGCGGTTCAGATCTCGCTCGCTTTTAACTTTGCTCTGCAGTTCCTCTGGAGTCTGGGAAATCATTGCAGAATTTTAAACCAATATTGGCTAAGACCTCTTAGTTTTCACCACAGTTTCACCCCGTGTATTTGACTTTGATTTCCAGGGGGGCCTGACACAGGGTAATAACCAATCAGGGCAACGAAGCGTGGACGAATAACAGATGCATCTCAGGAGAGACTTTTTATGAATTTGGCCGGCCACTCTGGCTTGGTTAGGTTTAACTACTAAGTTTTTGGGTTTGGCCCAGTTGGGCTGCCTTACAGTCGACCATGACGATGATGATGTCTCCTCACTGATCCAACACCAGCGCTAAGTATGGACAAAAACATTGCAAACTGTGACTTGATTTGGCATAAAAATCTTTTATTCTTATTAAACTCAATTTAACTGATTCTATTTAAAAGGAGAACATTGCACATTTATAAACTTGAGCTTCGCCTTCATTTGAAGCTCCTTGGAAAGACGATCTAGGATGAAATGATGGTGATATAAAGCGTGCTTCAGTAGTTTTTATTTACTAATTTTTGCAAGTAACTCAAGTGTGGGAGGTGAAATTATGAAAATACAAAAATAGAATCATGGCGCATCATTCAGAAGCTGTTTATATGGTTCACTGTTCACTGTGTTACAGAGACATTTTAAAACCCCTGTATGCTCATTTATCCTGCATCTCGTCCATGAGCAGTGCTTCTGCCTTCGTGCTACTCTGTCCGTAGGCCCTGCTGCAGACTTTTAGACATGTCTTGAGTCCGTGGAGCCTGTCAGCGCAGCACATGGCTGGCCCCGACCTTGTCCTGTCAGATGCTCTCATTCTCAAACAGGCTCACTGTGACGGTCTGGTGTGAGTGAAGGGAGCATCCCAAAAACCCTCCGGCCAGACCATCCTGCTGTCATTGATGCTTGGCAGCGTTGAAGGAAATCAAACAGCACACGAGGGCTGGCCAGAATATCATTATCAGGAGCTTCGTTTAAAGGGTTTCAGTTGTGGTTGGGGAGTGGTAAACCACACTGATGGTATATTACACTTCCATGTAATATATTGTGATCTGTATTACATCTCTTATATCATTTAATAGTAGCAGCCAATCATTATTACTGCATTATTAAGTAGTTGATTGTATTGAAGTGATAATGCTGTAAGTAATACTTTTTCTCAGTTTGAAGTGAGACATTAGATGGCCATTTCTAGCCATTTTTGTCCTATTAGGGTACTTCTACTTTAGCCTAGCATTTATCATTCCTCCAAAGTTTATAATTGCCTTAGTTCAATAAAGAAAAATATCATGAGTAATGTTACTTCTATTTAACCAGATGAGGTTTCCTTAAGGTTGGAATATACAATCCCATTTCCACAGGAGGTGGGACTGATTTGCAATGATTTGCAAATGTCATAAACCCATATATTATTCCCAATAGATCCTTAACAACGTATCAGATGTTGAAAACTGAGACATTTTACCATTTCATGGAAAATATTGCTCATTTTGGCTTTGATGGCAGAAACACATGCCAAAACAGTTGGAACAGAGGCAACAAAATGCTGGAAAGGTAATTGGTGCAAATAAAAAACAAATGGAGGAACATTTTACAACTCAGTGGGTTCACTGGCAGCAGGTCAGTAACATGACTGGATATAAAAGGAGGATTTCAGAGGTAGAGTCTCTTGGATTTAAAGATGGACAGAGGTTCACCAATCTGTGACAAACTGCATCTAAAAAGGATCTGGAAAGGCTCCATCATTGCTGAAGAGTACACAGAAGTTTTAGAGCAACATCTACACCCGACCAGACAATGGCTCTTTCAGGGAAGACCTTCCATATTTCAGCAATTACGATAGCAATATGTGTATTTATGAACCTGGAGTAATGTGTCACATGTCTTGATGAATTGATTGGCTGTTGGCGCATCCATGAAATGTTCAATTATTTGAGTATGAAGCTTCAGAGACCCTGAAGACCTTTGGACACTCCCTGTCCCGTTTCTCTAACAACTGCAGATGATCTAAATAACTCTTATCTCATTTTACCCGAGTGAATAACATAATACGCTCCGCTCAGCACTGATGATGTTATTTGTTTTCAACTTTTTCCTGCAGATTACAATTATGGCTTCTCCTCACAGGGAGAGCAAGGAAATATTTACTTTAGGGCAATTTACAATGTTAGTAATACAGAGTTATTGTGCTGCAGTAGATTATGGTGTTGTTTATGTAACTGGAATCTTATTTCCCAGGAGAACAACCTGATTCAGCCTTACATACTCATGTACATCTACTTAAACACATGCATTTGCACACTGATAAGTTTAGCTGAAAGAAGTTGATGAGACAGCCCTTCATTCAGTGTGTGCGCAGTCATTTACTTGTGCCAGCGTCCCCTCATACAGCTGATAACGCCCTCTGTCCGTCTTTGTTTCCATCAGAGATGGAGTCATTCCGCATCCTGCTCTACTCGCTCATTTTCCTGCTCAGCGTCTTCGGCAACCTGCTGATCATCGTGGTCCTGGTGCTGAACAAGCGCATGAGAACCGTCACCAACTCCTTCCTGCTGTCGCTCGCGGTCAGCGACCTCATGATGGCCATCTTCTGCATGCCCTTCAACCTGATCCCCAACATCCTGAAGGACTTCATCTTCGGAGCCACCATGTGCAAGATTGTCACCTACTTAATGGGTGAGCTGAAATTATACTACTTTCAAGCCTTGGTGTGAATGGCACCGGCTACGTCTGGGCCAGTTTCAGGTTCTGATGGTTTTGATGAATGGTGTCAACTTAACTCAGCCTAAATCTGCAGCTCTATGAGGTCTAAACATCTAAATGACCATACTATTCCAATGGTGAAGCTAACAATCACATAAAGTGGTAAAGAGAGAGAGGCAGAGACAAGCACTCTGTGATGTCATCGGTAGTTTTTTTGGAAGAGTGGTGTTGAGGCCTGTTTTCCAGAGCTCTGGTTGAGCTGTCTCCAACCAACCCTGGTTAATCCAAGAATGGGAAAATGGGCAGAACAGTCAAGGCTGGCAGTTGGTTTTTTAACATACCCCCCCCTTTCCTCAGTTAAGACACAGGCTTGCTAACCTATGTTGCTAACTAATATTACCTTACCTTAATCCTGATCACATCTGTCCATGGTTCCTCGATTCAAATGTGACTGCATGTGAAAGAAGGACTGTCAAAGCTGAAACAAATCAGGACTGTAAATCCCTCCCCCAAGCCTCCGTGTGGACCAATCCTGTTGGAGATCATTTTCCAAATATTTCCGATTTTATACAGTTATGTAACTCTGCCCAGTCTGAGGCTCAGGTTAAACATGTACAAGGCCACTGAGATGAGCTGGTCAGTCCCTGAGCAGTCTGGAGCTGCCAGTATTATCTAGAGAAATACACATGTTCATTTCAAGACACCGTTACTTCAAATCATATATGAATTAACAGAGCTCACTGACTGCACAAACCAGAAGCGTATTGAAGTGCTACCCTTTGCCGCACACAGGCTGAGAGATTCCTACATTTTCTGTTTTATTAGTATTATTAAAATTTTACTGGTTGTAAAACTGTGATGGTTTAAAATGTAAGTTTTTTCTGTGAGACCAGAAACTGGCATTGATACAGTGTATTTTTGTTACCTTTGGACATAAAGGGAAAAGTAAGAAGGGGGTAACTGAGCTAATGAGAACATCTGTGATTTCAGTTGCTTTATGCAGCCATGGTAAACTACATCTTATTTAACAAAAAAGAAAGACAGTTTTCTAAAATGCGACTAAAACAAAAAGGCAAAAGGTTCAAATGAACTCATTTCTGTTGCACGGATTGTGCTAATTATTTCTAAAATTATGCACAATGAGCCACAGCCTCAGTGAACATAACTGACAGATATGAGGGAAAGCTCATCATTTGGTAACTGGGGTAATATTGCTTTGATTAACTTAACATAGAAATCTGGCAATTAATTTCACACTTCCTGAAAATTGCTCGCTATCTAACAAGGGCCTTTTGTGCAGAAACACTTACCTCTGGGCTTTATTTTTCTTGTCAGGGGCTAAGCATCAGTCTGAAAGTGCTCAAACAGTCGCACATCTTCAAAAGTGTGACTTAGCGATGAGCTGGCTCCCATCAGAGCAGAGTCAAGGTGCCGCGTGAGTCCTGAGTCAGACTGAAGCTTGACATCCGCTGCAAAACTTTGTCTCTTCACTTCACTTTCAGCTCTGAAAGGTTCAAGGGAGGTATTGAACGGTGAGGTTCACAATCCTATTACTGTCTCAGAAATGCGATGAACCAACTGTGAGGACAGACTAGCCATGTCTCCTTTTCAATTACTGGACTCTCTGATCTGTGATGAGATGGAGAACCACGGAGGCTGCCCAGGGTTTCAGATAGAAATGATATCATTACAACCTTTATATTATTTTCATTCTTTTTGTTTCAGTAAGGACTGTAAAGTTATTAATAGATATAGAGAACTGATGCAGTGAATTACTAAAATGATAAACTGCTGAACCACAGCCATACTGAAACTTCATTAAGCTGTCAATTATGACCAGGACAGCAGATGTAACTGCAAATCCCTAAATACATCAATAACATTGAATTTTCTCTGCAGAAGACTGCAGATATAAGCACAAACCTGCCACTCACAGTCGCCTGCCCACCAGCCTTCGCCCACGACTGGGAAGCTAAGTGACTGTGGGTCTCAGCTGACCTCCGCTAGTTCTCTTTTCAGCTCTGGCGGCAGTCGTTTAGGATGTCGTGGGCTGGTGGTCCGGTTGGTCACCTCAGAAACGTCCTGAAATGATCCAAGGCAAAAGTTTCTCAACCAGAGGACCCAGCTGCTGCAAGAGGTGGAAGCTGGTGAAGAGCTGGCATCCTCCGGTTAGCCCCGGCCAGCAGTCTTTGAGCGGAAATGAAGATAGCTTCTACTGGCTGCTTTGATTCCAGGCCAACTAAAAACCAGTCACAGTGGTCTCTTACAACGGTTAACACCTCAACAAGCCTTATTATCTGTTAAAAAAATAATGATTAAACTCTGTTAGGTCTTTATTCTCAGAATTAGCTAAAGGCATGACAGCTGGCCACTGGCTATGCTAGCTTTCAGTCAAAAGACCATGCCCTAATTATTCATTAATTTGTTGCTTTATATAATTTTTCCTGGTACATAAAAATTCACCTCCTGTCACCACCTGTCATGGATGTGAAAACTAGCTATTGAGACAAAAACCTTCTTTTTTATTTTTATTTTTTTAGCCAAGCTGGAAATACAGTGGTACCTCTACTTGTGAAATTAATTAGCTCTGGAAGCTATGGTTAGGGTTGGTTCAGTTTCGTAACCTGAAAATTCCATTAGTAGAGACCAGGGGCGGCTCCAGATTAATTTTAGTGGGGGGGGGCACGGGGGGTACAACAGATATTTTGGGGGGGCCACCAAAAAGAAAAAATTAAAGCTGCTACCGACCTCTCGCTTTTACAAAGTATTTTTCATGTTTTTATTGGCTCTTTAACCCAATAGGAAAGGTGGGTATAACCTTTTCATTTTGCACTGTTAACATTAAAATTATGATGGACATGTTTCCTTGTTTATGTGAATTACAACAACATCATCATCTGCAACATCTGCCCATTATGTAAAACTGGTAAGCAACAGTATCCTAAGGCCAATTAAGTGACAAATATTGTGCAAGAACAGCATTATTTACAACCCTGTCAATTTCTACTTCTTATAAGAAATAATATTCTGTACTTTTAGCAATCAGTTCTCAGCTGTATACCATAAACATCATAGAGTTATGTACTACTCAATACATCACAGTGAACAATAACAATATTTACCCTCAATCTGTAATGAAATAATCTTAAATGTTCTGTGCAGTAATGTAAGTTTTTGAATAATAATAAAATAGAATACAATAAGCAGCACACTATACATTTTATAGTAAATCTGAGAACAATAATAAACAGTAACAATACTCCATATTCTAAAATTATTTATTAGTTCACAGCTCAGTAAACATCACAGTGTTCTGTATAGAAAAGAAGAAGGCTCTTGATCTACCCCGTCCTTGCTGTGTGCGAGGGAAAGTTGTCAAGACTGGTTGTGTAGGGCCCGCAGCTCTTGTCTGAGAAATATCTGTTAATATTTAAAAGTTTCAAAATTAGTCTGGAGAATGAAACTTAGCAGACAATGTTAAAATAGTGTAGGACTATGTCATTATTGAACAATGATTATTTTGAAATAACACACTGATGTCTTCAAGCTTTAAATGTTGCTAAATGGTGCATTAATTACATTTTGTGTTGAATAATCCCCTTGGGGACCTTTAGGTGTAACAAATATAGGCAGGGCTGGTACGTGTCTGCTGCTGCTGCTGCCACCTGATTCTGAACAGTCATCAGGGTCAGAAGTATCCAGTTCCTCCACTGGTGCATCTAAAGGTATGGATTGAAACAGAGTTAATACCCCTTTAATCAACTTTATATATATATATATATAAAAATACAATTTTACAACGTGGCATAAATTGCAGACATTTAACAAAGACACAATTAAAAACTGCACAGAATACAGTGCCATCAGTTTAGTAATTTAGAGTAGGTAATTTTGTCATTTAATACTCCCAACTATGACACAACAACAAATAAATAATATTATATGGTATAAATACAGTGTATCACAGAGTGCATCACTTTTCTCATATGTGTATTTTCACCTGGAGGCTCATGGTTGCTGCTCTGGCCCTGGATGGTTGGCTCAACAACACACGATGGTCCCTGGCTGCATTCAGGCTGACCCCTAACCCCTAACGCTAACCCCCTAACCCTAACCCCTAACCCTGACCCTAAACCCTAACCCCTAACCCTGACCCTAAACCCTAACCCCTAACCCTAACCCTGGCCCTCTCTGGAGCTGTCAGTGCTGTCAGTCTGACCTGCACTGTCCCTGCTCTCACCTGCTCACTTCTGTTTAATGAAAAAATCTTCAATGTCTACTCTCCGTATTATTGTCTGTCAAACATATCACAAAAAAGTTTATTTATTTAATTATCCTCAACTTCAATTTAAGTTGTTGAAAAGTAACTGAAACAAAAACGTGGGTAACTAAACTTAACTGTCTGTCTGGTTTAGCTATAACACAGACATGTGCACTATTAGCTGTGACAATAACATAATTAGCACATTTTCAATTTGAAGCACAAGTCTTCAGCTTCGGACTGTCCGAATCCAACAGGAATTTATAGTAGGAATACATGCCTAATTTCTTTCTCTTTATTCCTCAAACCACACGAACATTTTCCATGCAAATGGAGCTAAATAGATTTTAACAGTAGTTTGCACAGGTGTTAGCCAAACTTCATGAAATTCAGAACTAATACAGTCTTCTTACCGCATAGGTGCAAAGCTGCTCGTCTTCTCCTCCGGCATCGGCAAACGTTCCCAAGCTTCTTCAAATCCAAACCAAACGCAGGGGACCAATCAAAAGATCAAACTAACGTCTGTGGTGCATTCAGTCGGACAACGAAGTTGCGTTCAGGAGCGTCGGAAATCGGAGTTTCAATAATATAAATTTCCAATGAAAATTTTGGGGGGGCACACAGGGTGGCCAATCATTTCACAGGGGGGGCCACTGCCCCCCCGTGCCCCCACGGAAGATCCGCCTCTGGTAGAGACGCGTTTTCCATGTAAATGCCCTAATCCGTTCCAAGCCCCCCCAAAATTCGGACATACATTTTTTATAAATCATAAAAATGCATCAAAACATGTAACAAATACATGTTACAAGTAGATTACTGCACAATAAACATAAAATGAGAGTTTTCTCTCTCTCACAGTGGTTTTTACCTGACGTTTTGTAAAGAACCGATCCAAGGACTGTGTCGGCTTTTAACAATCCTTCACAAAATGTGCAAGGCAAACATCATCATAGTGAGCGATAGCCCGACTAGTGAACACTTTTTCTGGGTGATTCTTTTCAACAAATTCCGAAACTTCATGGAATTTTACTAAAATGTCAACGAGATGCCAGGAAGATGCTAACCGATAGCCAATGGCAGAGCAGCTAGAAGAATGTTTACGTTCGGTAAACTCTGGGAGCTGCGAGTAGCAGTGCGTACTGTATTTTTGCCTTTCGTATTCTGAAATTTCTTTCGTAACAAGAGGTAATATTTTCGCGTTGAGGTGTTTCATAACCTGAAAATTCCGTATGTAGAGACGTTCGTAAGTAGAGGTATTACTGTATGTTTATTTAGTTTTTAACCTGGGGGTTATTGGAGAGTGACTCACTTTTAGGGCCAGCCACCCAGTGGCCATTCAAGAAACTGCTATGTTTCTTACCCCCACAATAAACTTGACCCAGAGCCGGTCAGTTGGGTTTTAGCTGTGCTTTATCAGACGGGTGTGAATTTTGAGAAGAAATGACGCAATTAGCAGTTTTACAGTCAGTGGTGTAATGGGGTGTGAGCATACATGAGTATGTTTGTTTCCAGCAGATCCCCAATGACCCTTAGTGGGATTAGAAGGATAGAATAAGTAATACATCATCAGGAATTCAATACACACACCATAGACCCGCTGATGTGACAAAATCCCATCTGATTTCTTATATTGGAGCTACCAAACTGTTGAAATTGCTGAACGTAAGAGCGACAGTAAAAACGTCCAAGTTGTAATATTTTTCATGTGTTTATTCATAAAACCCTTAAAAGAAAACATGCTGCCTGACAGGAAACAAAATCATCGGAGAACAAGATATGCAATACATCCTCATCTCCTAGCATTAGCATCTCAATAACTGATGTCTGTCAAGACTCATATTACTCGGGCGCAGCCTCCATTCACCCGAAACCAATTGATAAGAAGGATCAATTTATTATTTGTTGATTTTGTGGCAAATCTGATCAATGAGTTCATCAACCCTTTGCAAAGTTATCTGTTAGCAAACACATTAGACATAATAAACACCATCCATCCTTCTACTCGCCGCTTCGCTCAGGCATCCATCTATCTGCCACAGCTCGATAATCACTTGAATCATTGCCCCGGTACCGTTTTGGTGGCAGTAATTAGATCGATGTTGTAATATTCTGTGTTTGCATCCCCCCATGCATACGCTCTTAAATCACTTTTATGCATCCATGTTTCTGTTTTTGTTGCTGGTCGTATGATGCAATTATCAACCAGCCTACCAGATCTGCCTTTCAGCTTGCTCTCGGGTGCCGTTTGAATAATGCAGCAGAATTTGGTTTTAATGTGTCTTCTAGCAAAACTGTGCAGGAGTGGTCTCGAAGGTATTTGGTGCCTCTCACAAAGTCATTCCAGTTTTCCTGCCTTTTGACTTATTCAGAGAGACATCCCTCAGAGGTGCGAGCTTGGAAGTTAATTGCCAGAGCGTAAATCTCCTCCTCTGGGTTGAGGTGTGCTGAGTTATTCCTCGACTTCAAACCTCACAGCTTCCCTCAAAAGTCAGTTATCAGGAGCTCAACTTTGGTGTGATGGACACGAAAAAGGATTAGAGACAATTTGGTGTAACCAGTTGACAAGTAATTAGGGTGGATGCATTATAGCCAGAATTACGGGAGAATCTCCTCTCCTCAAACATTAACTTCACCTCACAGTGCCGCCGAGTATCACAGACCGAGTCTTTGATCAGCAGTCCTGTCTCAAAACTCAACCGGAGTGGCCAGAGAGAGGCAATATCTAAAATGCATGAGACACGGAATATAATGGAAACTTCCCAATGTGGAATATATAAATGCAAAATGTAGCAATATCAGCAGCAGAACTATTCAGGAGAGGACTGGGGGGTTATTGATGGGAATTAAAACGGGACATTTATGTCTCTATAATTATGACTGTTCTTAGCTGCTACAGTTAATCCTCAGCCCTGGCTACAAGTGCTTTTTCATCACGGTATGCATAATTCACATCCTGCATGATATTGTGTATAGTGGCAACAAAAAGTATGGAGATGTTCGAAGACAAACGATCCAAGAGTTGGTAATATGCAAAAGACTAAAACGCTCTGCGAAAGGCATCCAACAGTCCACAGTTAGAGGGAAATGGTGCACCATGGTGTGACCCAGAAAGAGGACCTCACCAACATCAGAACGTTGTCCCATCTGTAAAGGATAGTGGAGGACGCGTCATGGTTTAGGCTGGTTTCACTGACTCAAGGCCTGAACACACCTCGAGGGGAATAAATAGTTCCCAAGTTGGCAAAAAACATCGTACAGGGTTATGTCGGTTTGGGTGATGCAGCAGGACAATGACCCTGAACATCCAAGTAAATCAACCACAGAATGGCTTCATAAAAAGAAAATCATCCAGACCCCGACCTCAGAGAGGTGCCGTGAAATGACCTCAAGAGAGGCGTTCAAATTGTGTCTGAGCTGATGTGGTTCTGT